>CM035143.1:112349030-113616530 GCA_020205605.1 Panax ginseng
CTCGAGCATCCACTGTCCAGATACCATGTTGAGGTTATGGAGCTCTTTTCATGTCAATACATTTGAACCTTCATTTTGGTACCCATATTTGCATGGGTCCTTCATTGTTAGTGCCTTTGGGGACCCAAATTTGTCTAATTTTGGGTCTCACATGCATAGAGTTATAATAACACTTTGTATCCCTATGACCATATTTATTGCATATGAAACATCTATTATGATGCATGCCTGTGTGTGTGTGGTGATTTATCTTCCACTTGGACTTGTGTGGTTCCTTAGTTAACCATCTGTTAAACTGATTCTCTTTCTTCCACGTGTCCTTAGGTTTCATAAATAGTGATGAGTGTGCCTTACCTCTACTGTACCTTCCCAGTTGATTCGTAGAGTTGGTTTTGCTTGACCCTACTATTCTTTGAGGTTGGTGAGTAGAGGTTCGGTTACTCTTCTCTTTTATGAAACCCAGACCAGCGTGAGATCCTTTACTTCTCTGAATATAACTAGAAACAGTAGAACAAGGTTGAACTGGCTCTTCCAACTATGAAGATTTCACAAAGGCAATGCCTCTACAAAAACTTGAGGTATTACTAGTGGTAGTTTCCATTGTCTTTTCCACACAAGGTTCTGAGATGAATTCCCCAAAGCCTAGACCTATTATGTAGAATGTGTTTCTCTGACTAGAGAGCAGGCAGTTCATGGACGATGAAGATTTATTCCATGCAGAGATAGTCTTCTCTAGATCCTCAACTTTAGAGGTTAGAATAGACTCTCTTTGTGCCTTGAGTGTGTTTGTCTATTTTAAAGTTTCATTATCAGCCTCAAGCTTGGAAAGAAGATTAATACTTAGAAGGGCTGTTTCAAGCTCTTCTTGAACTTTCTTCTTCTCCTCTTGAAGAAGTGAATGATCTTTAGACAAGACTCTGAACCACTTCATGTATTGATGTAGATCAGTGGTTATGCCATGCAGTGCAGTTCTTAAGTCATTCATGTCTACATCAGGTGAGTTAAAATCAAATACCTCATCGAGACTTACATTATGTATGTTGAGGCTTTGTTTGTCCTTTGCATGTTTGGCCATTAAGAACAGATTGGCCATTTGTGGTTCTTCTTCATCTCCGGAGTCAGCATTTGAGTCATTGTCTGAATCACTCCACGATCCTCCAGCTACCAGGCCTTTGTCTCTTTTCTGAGGCCTCTTGTTCCCTTTGTATTCCTTCTTTGTATGTGTTTTCTTCTTTAGTTCTTCTTTGATAGGTTTGTTGCAGTTGGCGATAAAGTGGCCAGACTTTTTGCAGTTGTAGCATAGGTCATTCATTTGCTCCCGACTGCTGTAATTACTGACCTTCTTTGGCTTGCTGATTCTTCCTTGTCGCATGAATCTTCTTAGTCTCTTTACCAGCATTGCAAAGTCATCGTCATCGTCTTCATCATCATCAGAGTCAATCTCAGTGTTGACCCTTGATATACTTTCAGTTGCCTTGAGAGCAACACCCTTATCCTTCCTTCTTCCTTCTGATAAGGTTTCAGCACGTTGGGTCAGCTCCAGTTCGTAGGTCAGGAGATTGCCGTATAACTGTTGAACTGTCATTTCATTAAGATTCTTTGATTCTCTTATTGTTGTGGTCTTGGCATCCCACACCTTTCGGTAGGGGCTCTCATGAACTTTATGGTCGGATCCTTGTTAGGATAGATCTTCCCATACGCTTTCGTAGAGAGTTGAAGCGAGCGTTGAACCTTTCATAAGTTGCGATCCACGTTTTCTCCTTGCATATGAAGCCGAATATTTCATCTTTTTGTGTGTCAGGAGAGACTGTTTATTCTCTCTGACTTCTTCAGTTCCTTCGTGCATGATCAGCAATGCTTCCCAAACTTCCTTAGCTATTTTGTTGTTTACAACATTTTCAAACAGATCGTCCTCTAAGGATTGGAACAGGATCTTCTTAGCCTTCTTATCAAGTTGGATGACTTTTTCTCTCGTGTCATCCATTCTTCTTTAACTTTGAGTTGAACTCTATTTGGATCGTCATTGGTTGGTGCAAACTTTGTTGGTATATAGGGCACATTTTGAACGGTCTCAAATAGATCTTCATCTATTGAGTCCATGTATGCTTGCATCCTGACTTTCCAGTTAGCAAATTTATCCTTGTTGCACATTGGTGGCTTCTTTGCCTCCCCAGGTCTGGATTAAGCTTGATACAGTGCCATTGGATCTACTAAAGCGTGTAAGTTGTAAAATAGAACACCTTCGATACCAATTGTTAGTTCTAGTTGGCACAATAGTTATCTAAAAGGAGGGGGGGTTGAATAGATATTTATAATTCTTCTCTTTTTAAACTAGTTCTTTGATAATGATTAAAACTTAAGCGGAATTAATATTTGTTTTAATCTTCTTTACCAAGCAATGGAGTAATGAAGGTGAGGCAATTATGGCGATTATAATTGAGATATAGCGATTATGATGTGAATGTAAATGACACGATCATTTTAAGTGGTTCGAGCACTTAAAGCTCTAGTCCACTCTTACTTTCAGCGAGTAGGATATCCACTAAGGATATACATTACAACTTCCGAATCACACAGATTCCTTCTAGACCCGGCCAGTCTAGGAACTTCTTAGTTCACTCTTGAACTCTTGAAGTCCAATGAGACTTGGCTTTCTTATGATTCACTACGAACTCTTCAAGTCCAGCAGACTTGGTACTCTTCTTCAGTTGGTTGATAATGTTGTGTTCTTGATGGTTGTTACTCAGTCGTTGTGTAAGCACTTGTTCTAAAGAACTGAGTAGCTGAGCAATCTTTGCAATATCTCAGATCGTAGAGTTGAGCTTGAGAGAGATGTTCACGTTGTTTGTTCAATGCTTTCTTAGTTCTCTCTCATCTGTCTGATCTGTATATATGTGATGTTGAAAACTATCCGTTGGATCCATCCGTTGTGGCATTAAATGCGTCCGAACTTTACATCTTGTGATGGAACATTTACGCACATCTTCTAAATTACGCATTACGGCCACCGACACACTGCAGACTGCTTTCTCACCTACCACCTGCAAAGGTGTTTTGTCCCTCTTACCCATGGTACTATCCTTAGCTTCTTCAATACGCTTCTTTGTTGCATACTAAGGATATTTCATATACTCTGGGACTGATGAGTACTGCAGCGTCTAGGATCCGTTTCTCACATGTTGAAATCACATATCATGAGGCTCGACGTCTTCTGACATGAGACAGATGATGCTCTACGATTTGGATCGTGGTGTTCTACGATTCAGATCGTAGCGTCTTTGACATCTTTGCACACTACGATGCTATCAGTCGAGAGCACTACGATTTCCCTTAAATCTTTGCACACTACGATCTTCACTTGCTCGTGTTGTTGACTCTACGTTCCCGAGAGCACACTACGATCGTTGACTTGTAAACTTCATGTTTCCTTCAGCATACTACGATCGTAGAGTTGGCTCGGCATGCGTTGGGACTACTCTACGATTTCCTAAGAGTCCCTTCAAGGCAGACATACTACGATCTTCAGGCTCTACATTTTCTACCTTGACTTCTGCAATATTGATCAGATTGATGCACAATGATTTCTTCAATACTAGTCTATTACATCTCCAGATCAACCTAACAGTTTTGATCTTTCTATCTATACATTCCCTAACAGAATGGTACACGTTGAGAGCTCAAATCAACTTTAACAATTTGATCTATCACTAAGTCCTTGTACATGTATTCATTGAAGGACCTTACAAATAATCATTAGCATATACATTAAAACATCAAATCATAATATGCATTCTCCCAACAATCTCCCCCTATTTGATGTTGACATAACCAAGGAGATTTGTTGTCATGATTATTAGTGACTAGATGAATTTGCGTGAAATTTAAACATGACTTAGTATTTTAGTGAGCAAATTGAAATTTCTAGAGAATAAGCATGAATTTATTGATGATCGTAAGATATTACAATTCAAAGATTACATCAATAGGAAATTTAATTTTCAACTTATCTCTGCTTCCTCGACCTCTTTAGTGGAGGTGGGTTGGCGATTCTCTCACCCTTCTTTTTCTTTTGAGCTTCCTCGTTTCGCTTAACTCTTCCATCTCGCTTAGACTTAGTATTGATTCTCCTCATGCACGTGCATGAATGCAGGATCTCCAGGTTGGCATTCTTATGCGTCATGTGAGACACACATCTTGTGAGTTGGGAGTTGACTCGATTTTGCTTAATGGTATAGCCATTACAATTCTCTGCTGATCGGATCGCTGAGTCGATCGATCGGAATTGTCTTGCAAGACGGCTTCGTGATGCTTGAGCTTGATATTGTCCTCTTCCCCTTTCTTGAGTTCCATGACCTACTCCGCCTCTGCCTTGTCCTCCCTGAACTCCTTTTCCTTTATTCTCCCCCATTATGTCAGCATCAAGGGTTCAAATATCGACAGACAGTCGATTAACACCTTGGACAAGCTCGTTCAGTTGGCTTTGTGTCTGAGCAATGTCCTCTCTATTTTCCTTGATCTGTTTTTTAGATCTTTCTTCTTTGTGTTGGAGAACTGAAAGAATCATATCATTATGTTTTTCCTGATTTGCATAAGATTTCTGGAAGTCGTAGATAGAAGCTTTCAAGTTGAGGATATTGTCCAAAGATAATTGTATGTTGAAAGGTCTTGGTGTTTACGCATTTCGAGAATGACCTCTCTTTGTTTGGGCAAATTATCCGAAGTGGATCTCATCTCTCATCTCGACATACTCTTTCGAATCTTTTGATAATTTCCCTAGCCTCTTTGTAAGCTCAAGTATTCATAGTGCTGTGGAAATTATTTGCGATTAATGATCATTTGATTTAGCCGGATATTGATGAGGTCAGAGTAAGTTTCCAGACTTGCTTCTATAGACCTGACCATTTTCTCAGAAGTTTCTTTCAAGTCATCCTTGGTAGGCAGGCTTGGGAGAGTATCATTTTCTTGTGGATTGTTAATTGGAGGGGTTCTCTGTTGGGACTGATCTTGTAAGTTGTAAAGAGCGAGATCAAGACTAAAGTAGTCATTTGATGAGGAGGAAGGTATATTAGATGGAGGGGCTTGGGTTTGGATGTCTGGGATGGGTGATGTATTTGGCGACTCGAGATGGGTGAAGTATACCTATTTTGGGGGCGTCACAGTTGGTATCAAAGCTTAGGGATATGATCCTTGGCTAAGAGGTGAGACTAGAACTAAGAGGGGAGAGACGGAATTCTTCAGCTAGATGACCTACCTAAGTTTATTTGGTACTTAATTGGTCACGTAATATAGGGATAATATGTTGCATGTTAATTAACCCTTATTTTGTGGCAGTATTTGAAAATGACATCCGAGAATGTTGAAAATAGCAATGGAGCACAGGAGACTGTTGAGTCTCCACAGATCAATAATCAGGATAATGTGCATCAGGAAGGCGACAATCCTCATGCAAACAACAACACTGACCAAATGATGAACGATGGAATGTTCAGAGGCTTTATGCAATTCATGCAACATCAGGCAAGAGCAGCTCTTGTCCAAAATATAGGTAGAAACACTGGAAACTCTTGGATGGTCACCGCTAAACAGTTCAAGGAGCTGGGACCACCGAAGTTTATTGGAGAGCCAAAACCACTTAAGGCGGAAGCGTGGATAAAGTAGATCACCAAGATATTTGATGTCTTGGGATGCTCCGAGGAGCAAAAGGTTCCCTTTGCCACCTTTATGTTGCGAGGAGAGGCATATTACTGGTGGGAATCGGTAAAGCGTACTCAACCTGCCGCACTGAAGATGTCTTGGGAGAAGTTCCAAGAACTATTCAACGACAAGTACTTTCCCGAAAGTATTCGTCACATGAAAGAGTTAGAGTTCACCAAGTTGGAGCAGAACAATATGACCGTGTCGCAGTACGAAGCTAAATTTTCCGAGTTATCCCGGTTTGCGTCTCACTTGGTTGATAATGAGGAGAAAATGACGCGGATGTTTCACAGAGGTTTGAAACCCGAGATATGTCAATATCTAATTTCTCATAAATTGTTTTTGTATTCAGATGTGTAAATATGGCTTAGTTATTGGAGCGCGATAACGAGTCAACCCAACCAAGAGAAAGCAGCCAGAAAAATGATAATACCAGTGGTAGCAGTCATCGAAATGGTGACAACAAACGTGGAGGGAATCAACATGCCATAAATGGTAACCACTTCGGTGGTAATCATGGCCAAGACAATAAGAGTGGACATTTCAAGAAGAGGAGATTCAACAATGATGGAAAGACGTCAGCACCAGCACCCGTTGTTAAGGAAGAAGAACGACCACCTATCATATGCTTCAAATGTGGAGGGGAGGGACACATCAGTCCAAACTGTGCGATGCTATCCAAAGCGTTTTATAATTGTGGAAGAGAGGGTCATCTAGCCCGATTTTGTCGTGCACCGAAGACAAGTCTAGCTGGGATGGAGGCACCAAAGGCCATCCCAGGAAAGTTAAAGTCGGTAGTTCAAGGGAGAGCGTTTGCCGTGACCTCCCAGAAAGCAAGGAACCCGAACGAGGTCATCACGGGTAAGCTTATCATAAACTCTAGCGAAGTCTATACCTTATTTGATACCGGTTCTACCCATTCTTTTATTTCTCCTCCTTGCGCTCAACGTTTAAATTTGACTCCGGAGAAATTAGACTTTGACTTATCTGTTGAAACTCCGTTGGGAGAAACCTTCATTACATCCACTGTTTATAAGTCTTATTTGGTTCAAATCGGTACTTTCACTTTACCTGTCTATCTTATTTCATTAAAAATACTTTCATTTGACGTGATTCTAGGGATTGATTGGCAACTATTCATCATGCAAAAATTGATTATTTTCGTAAGGTTGTTAGCTTTCATATTCCTAACCAACCTATTATGTGAATTTAAGCAACCAAACCATTAAAATCAATCATTGTCATCTCAATCCATAAAGCTATTAATTTATTGAAAAATGAATGTTAAGCTTTCTTAGCTAATGTCACAGATTTAAACAAAAATACGTCAGTTTTGAATGATATTTCTATTGTTAATAAATTTCCTGACGTATTCCCTGAAGAACTTCTTGGCCTACCCCAGAGCGGCAAATGAATTTTGTATCGACCTTGAACCCCAGACAAAACCCATTTCCAAATCCCCATATCGAATGGCTCCTATTGAACTTCAGGAGTTAAAGACCCAATTGCAGGAATTGTTAGACATCGGTTTTATTCGCCCTAGTGCGTCTCCTTGAGGTGCTCCTGTTCTATTCGTGAAGAAGAAAGATGGGAGTATACAATTTTGTATTGATTATCGGGAGTTGAATCATGTCACCATCAAGAATAGGTACCCATTGCCATGTATTGATGACCTGTTTGACCAGTTGCAAGGCGCCAAATTCTTTTCAAAGATCGATCTTCATTATGGATATCATCAGTTAAAGATTAGAACCGATGACATTCCAAAGACGGCTTTTAGAACTCGGAACGGGCATTATGAATTCTAGTCATGTCTTTTGGATTGACTAATTCTCCTGCTGCCTTCATGGATATGATGAACCGAGTATTCAAGGAATATTTGGATCACTTTGTGGTCGTCTTTATCGATGACATCCTCATATATTCCAAAAGCCATGAAGACCATGAGCAACACTTGAGGCTGATACTCCAAAAGCTTCGTGAAAACAAGCTTTATGCCAAATTGAAGAAATGCGAGTTCTGGCTTGAGAAAGTAGCATTCCTTGGGCACGTAGTATCAAGTCATGGAATATCTGTTGACCCGGCAAAGATTGAAGCAATACAAAGCTAGGAGCAACCTAAATCAGTGACCGAGGTACGTAGCTTTCTCGGCTTAGCTGGTTATTATCGGAGATTCGTAAAAAGGATTTTCTCAAATCGCTACTCCATTAACTCAGCTGACTCGGAAAGATACAAAATTCGGTTGGAGCGTGGAATGTGAGAAGAGTTTTCAAGAACTCAAGTTCAGCACCTGTTCTGACAATACCATCTGGCTAGGAGGGATTTGTCATCTACAGTGATGCTTCGGGCAAAGGGTTAGGATGTGTTCTCATGCAACATGAGAAAATCATAGCCTATGCCTCTCGGCAACTCAAAGAATATGAGAGGAATTATCCTACTCATGATCTAGAGTTGGTAGATGTTGTCTTCGTACTTAAAATTTGGAGGCATTACTTATATGGGGAGAAAGTGGAGATCTTTACGGATTATAAAAGCCTCAAATATTTCTTTACCCAAAAGGAACTCAACATGCGGCAACGGCGTTGGCTTGAACTATTAAAAGATTATGATCATACCATTCAATACCATCCTGGTAAAACAAATGTAGTAGCTGACACATTGAGTAGAAGATCATATGCGGGTACGAGTGCGATATTGTCAACGCAAAGGCCCATTTTATATGACTTGCAAAGGATGGAGATAGAGTTAAAGACTCCAGGGACCAACGTGATGATGGCGAATATACGAGTAGAACCGACTTTAATCGATAAAGTTAAAGCTGCTCAAACTACAGACCTGAAGCTGATGCGTATGAGGAAAAAAGTGCAAGAAGGTGCTATGCCGGAAGCAAGAATCGATGAAGAAGGAATACTTCGAGTCAACTCCAAACTTTGTGTTCCTAACGACCCTGATTTAAAGTATAAAATCATGATGGAGGCGCACAACACACCGTTAGCAATCCATCTTGGGAGTACCAAAATGTATCATGATCTTGGACATACATTTTGGTGGAGCAATATGAAGAGAGAGATCGCGGAGTTTATCTCAAGGTGTCTAACTTGTCAACGAGTCAAGGCGGAGCATCAAGTACCAAAAGGTCCATTGCAACCACTTAAAATTCCAAAATGGAAGTGAGAGCACATTACCATGTATTTCGTTATCGGTCTTCCCAAAGTTTCTCAAGGCATAGATGCGATTTGGGTCATTGTTGATAGATTGACCAAGTCGGCTAATTTCTTACCTATACGAGAAACTTATACACTTGAACGTCTTTCTCGTATGTACATAAACGAGATTGTAAGATTGCATGGTATGCCAGTATCCATAGTTTCTGATCGAGACCCAAGATTCACTTTAACATTTTGGGTTAGTTTGCAAAAAGCTATGGGCACGGATTTACGATTTAGTTCGGCTTATCATCCTCAAACGAACGGGCAGTTAGAGAGGACTATTCAAACTCTTGAAGATGTATTAAGACTCTATGTCCTTGACTTCAAGGGAAGTTGGGACAAGTTCTTACCATTGGTGGAGTTTTCCTACAACAAGTTAACAACAGCTATCAAGCAAGTATTGGCATGGCTCCATTCGAGGCGTTGTATGGAAAAAATTATCGTTCTCCAGTATGATGGGAAGAGGTGGGTGAAGCAACGTTGTTGGGACCGGAGTTGGTACGTATGACTACGGAAAAGATTCAAACGATCCGACAACGTATAAAAATGGAGAACATGTGTTGTTACGTGTTGCTCCATGGAAAGGAGTTACAAGATTTGGAAAGAGAGGATAGCTCAATCCTCGATTCATTGGCCCATTTTTAATCCTCGAACGAATAGGGCGTGGCCTATATAGATCATTTACCGCCAAGTATGTCTCGTGTTCATAAAGTTTTTCACATATCTATGTTACATAAATATGTGAAAGACCTAAACCACATTATTGAGTTAGAACCGAACGAAATAGCGGAAGATTTAACGTATGAAGAGGTTCCGGTTAAAATCTTGGATAAGAAGGAACATATTTTACGCTCCAAGGTTATACCTCAAGTCAAAGTTTTATGGAGAAACCACGATGTTGAGAAAATGACCTGGGAGTTAGAATCTGAAATGAAATCAAGGTAAACTAAACTCTTCGACATACCAGGTACGTACCCTAATTTCGAGGGCGAAATTTCATAAGAAGAGTAGGTTGTAAGACCCCAACATTTATGAATAAAGATGAATTTTCTATAAATATCATTTTTAAATATTATGGAGTAAATTTGATATAATGTGATACTTGTGGGTAATATTTATAAATTTTGCAAAGTACGTAAGTTGTTATATTATATTCGATTTGTCTGGGAATATTCGTTTTAACAGGGAATATTCGTACGACGGCACAATCATTGGTGGATCCCACAACGTAATTATTGTCGAATTGAGAAAACGACAAGTTTGAGTTTTATAAATAACGGCGTAGTTGTTACCGTTAACAATCCGCTTAATAGTCGGTGGTTAAAATATAAGAATACGCTGTTGCATAGAAGTAAAGACACGGTATTGCATGATTTTTTGAATTATCGATTGTTACATAAGAAGGCATTACTCAATAATTATTACAAAGAATTATCGCTCAATATTTTATTTTGATTCAATAATTGTCGCTAAGTTAATATTTTATATTATTGTTGTTTCAATAATTGTCAACTGCACGATTTCCCATTATCAAATCAATAATTCATATTATTTGAATAATATTATTAGATAACATTATTGGCAATGTCTAAAAAGTTCACAAGGAGAGGTTTGGTCACTTAATCATACCAGTAAGAAGGAGAAATCCTTATCTGGAAGCCCCCGCTTCCTCGGAACGCCCTGCTTCATATTATTCGATTCTCAGAATATTATTTGTGAATAATTAATTATTTATTTATATGATAAGAAAATATTTATTTTATGTGGACAAAAATGATGGATAGGAAAATATTTATTTTATGTGGTTATAAATGAAGTAATTAATATTGAGGTGTTTTATCGTATTTTGTTTGATCGAGGTATTAAAAAATCAAATCGGTGTTCTTAAAGCTCTATCATGCGAGTTATAATTTTAATCCCACCGCTAGATCACAGATTTTTGGATATGTTATACATATATAAGTTGAGTATATGTCCACAAATTTTGAGACGTTAAAAATTAACGTATGATTTGTTATGAATTTTAAGAAGTGTTGAAAATTATTCGTTTATAGAATTCAGATATTTTCTGTTTGGAATTTGGAAAAACTTTCTTTTGCAAAGTTGTAGAGAATTCGATTACGTGTGGAATGGACATAAAATTCGTATTTTTCTGATAAAAGGGCTATTTATTATGAATTATTGAAGTTTCGAAAAATAAAATATTTTTATTAAAAATATAGGTGGGCCCCACTTTTGGTTGTTGGGAAAGGTGGCTGATTTTAGTGGGCCCCACTTGTGGTAGCTGAAATTTTTTCAAATACATGTGCGTAGAAAAAAAAATTTAATATTATTTTATTAATTAAGTCTCCTATGGCGTTCTAGCATTTTCCTATAAATAAGGTGCTTAGTTAGAATTGAAAATCACACCAGAATCAGAGAATTCTTCTTCTATAATCTTGAGCGTATTTCTTTAGAGTTTTAGAAAGCTTTGAGCGTAGAAAATAGTGAAAATTTTCTTCAAGAATATCTCCGCTATACCAGTTGGAATACTCTTCTTTTCAAGGTAAGGGATGTTATTTTTGTTCAATATTCGCTCGAAATAATATTTTCTTCCATACTCTGTAGTATGTAAATAATATTATTTCGTTTCAGATTTCGAATTATATACTCGTTTGCTAAAATTTTGGCTTCTACACTCCATAAAATTAGTAGAATATCCTTGATGTTTGCGCTTCATCCAGTATTTTTTCATGAAAATATTATTCTGAGCATTCTTGATAAGTTTTAACTTTTTCATGCCGGAGTACTATTCACGGGGTTACTATTCCTGAAGTACTATTCATGGGGTACTATTCACTCGGGGTACTATTCATGATAAAAATTGATTCGTTTTCAGTCTAAATTATTTTTGGTACAATATTATTCTTGAATTTTACTCCACAAAGCAGTATCATGTTGACAATTTGGACGTTATTGATTTCTGGATAAATTAAATTATAAATCATTTTAAAAATTTATCCTTGAACTTGTTTTATTGAATTCTTATATCATTGTCATCAACTTCATGTTTATATTCTGTTGAAAGTCATATGTGGCCTGTAGTGCATAGATGGACTTGGTATGATTATGACCAGGGATTATTCGGTATAATCATGACCGTAATGTTATAAATGATGTGGTAAAAATTATCATTGGCCTGTAGTGAATTGATGGATAGTTGTTGGCATGATCATGACCATTGATGAATACACGAATATCCTTAGCACGTAGTGCATGGATAATTTGTGGTCGTGATACTAATAAATATCATCGTCCGAAAAGTGTCGATGATGTGGATTATTTATTGTTTCGAGTCTCAAATGATAAAAGTGATAAAAAAAAACCTTTTAAATCATAGAAGATAGTAGATTTTATTCTCTACTTGACTCTTCTAATGGATTGCTTGTTCTGCTGCAGTTAAACTTGATGTTTGTTATATTTTATCAGTTTAACACTGTTGAAGGCTAACGATAAATTATTCTGCATTATCTTAGTCATAATATTTCTTACTGGGCTAGTTGAGCTCGCCCTTTTGCTTTCATTGTTCTCTTCTGGAATTGAGAACGTAGTCGGGACTAGTCGGGGAACGTAGTGACGGTCCAGATGATAGCATTACTAGTCCTCACTATTCTATGAAATAGTGTGATAATAAATGTATTGAGGACTCCATTTGAGTTGAATACTGTCTAGAAGACAATATTTGTTTTAAAACTCTCAGTTTATGTCTTGTCGTATTTTACACGACAGTTGTATTATTAAGATGTATTTGAATTTTGTACCATGTATTTGACGACTCAAGATGGGTGATGTATACCTATTTTGGGGGCGTCGCATTTTAAAGTATAAAATTATTTTTAAAACAATAAATATATTTATTTTTCTTATGTAATTTTTTTAATCTATATTTTATGAGATTTACTCATTTTTGAAAAAATAAAAGTTTCTAATATTTTTAATTTATAATAATAATTATCTTTATAGCTTTTTTTAAATAATATTTTATTTTAAATATAAAAAATAAATATTATTTTAAAATATTAAATATAATAATTATTATTTTTAAAAAATATTTATTTTAAAATATTAAATATATATATTAATTAAAAATTAGGTCAAAATTGGTCAAAATGGGTTGGGTTGAGGTCAAAATGGGTTGAAGGAACGAAAACGCCAACAAAATGTCACTTTAAGGACCTAACTGACGAAAATTAAACTTTAGTGACGACTTTGAAAGTGGGTGGCAACTTAAATAGACAGAAGGGACATTCAGCCGAAATTGAGCTATTATCATTACTCTCCGTTATTTAACCTAATTTCTCCCTATAAGTACATACCAACTATTACGCAACAACTCATGCTACAAACAATTCTAAATATTGTTGAAAGTGCAGAGTTATATGGAGACATTCTGATTATGGTGACAATGCATTCAATGGGAGGGGCTATGGCTTCATTTTGTGGACTATATCTCATGGTGTTTATATTTATGGCTTCTTCATCTATTACATTTTATTATCTGGATTGTGGCTTTGCATGATTCGTTAAGTACTAACATCCGGTAAATCATTTTCATCATCATTAATAGTTTTTTTTGCATTATAGTAATATTGTGAGTGTCTCTACAATTGCCAAAAATGGATAAAAAAACTAATGAGGCAATGTATTCGTTTTTTAACTATAACATTGTTTTATTTATGACACGGTGCTTGTGACTCCCCCAAAATAGGTATACATCACCCATCTTGAGTTGCCAAATATATGGTACAAAATTCAAATACAACTTAATTATACAACAGTCGTGTAAAATACGACAAAACATAATCTAAGAGTTTTAATAAGAATATTGTCATCTAGACAATATCTACACTCAATAGAGTCCTCATTACATTTATTGTCACACTATTTAAAAGAATAGTGAGGACTACTAATGTTATCATCTGAGGCCATTACTCCGCTTCCTCCGACTAGTCCCGCCACGCTTTCATTTCACAAGAGAACAAAGAAAGAAAGGGTGAGCTCAACTAGCCCAAAGAACAAATATTATGACTAAGATAATGCATAATAAATTATCATTAGCCTTCAATGAAGTTAAACCGATAAAATATAATAAACATCAAGTTTAATCATAATGAACAAGCAATCCATTAAAGAGTCAAGTAGAGAATAAAATCTACTATCTTCTATGATTTAAAAGGTTTTTTCATCACTTTTATCGGTGAGACTCATCTTAATAAATAAACCGCAACATCCCTGCACTACGGCTAATGATATTCATTAGTATCACGACCACAAATTATCCATGCACTACGGGCCAAAGATATTCGTGTATTCATCAATGGTCATGATCATGCAAACAACTGTCCATCAATGTACTACGGCCAATGAAGACTTTTACCACATCATTTGTAACATTACGGTCATGATTATACCGAATAATTCTTAGTCATAATCATACCAAGTCCATCTATGCACTACATGCCACAGATGACTTTCAACATATTATAAACATGAGGATGATGACAATGATATAAGAATTCAATAAAAACAAGTTCAAGGATAAATTTTTAAAATGATTTATAATTTAATTTATCCAGAAATCAATAACGTTCAAATTGTCAACATGATACTGTTTTGTGGAGTAAAATTCAAGAATGCTCGAAAGAATATTTCCATGAAAAGATACTGGATGAAGCGCAAATATCAAGGATATTCTACTAATGTCATGGAGTATAGAAGCCAAAACTTTAACCAACTGAGTATAATAGAATATATGAAACCGCAAATGGATTTTTTTTTGCCATGCCACGTAATCCACGTGATGCATTATTCTAACGAGTAATAATAAAGAATGGAATAATGTAAGAATTCACCAAAGCGTGCTTAATCCATTACGTAAAAGTTATTCTAACAGTAATAATAAAGAATGGAACTGTGTCATCATGCGTAACCAAGATGCATGTGATATTCCAACAGAATAATAAAGAATGGAACCAGTCATGCGAATCATAGCATGCATGTGATGTTCCAATGAATAATAAAGAATGGAATAACAACAGAATTCACTGTACATGCGATAGAATCACATGCATAAAGTTATTCCAATGTAATAATAAAGAATGGAATAACAACCCTTACGAGTATTGAAAGAAAATAACTCTCTTGAATACGAAAGAATAATACCCTTACCTTAGAAGAAGACCGATACCGGAATAGTGAGGTAGCAGACTTCTCTTCTTCTTCTCTATAATTTCTCTCTGTAATAATTGCTCTATAGCTTTAGTGAATTGGTGAGAAATGAAGGAAGAATGAGCTTCTATTTATAAGAAAATATAGTTTCGATAATTGCACATTTTGGGGCTCAAAATATTACAGTATAATACCTTCCTCTTTTTCTTCATTTTTAATTTAGTCCTGCAAGTATTATCAAACTTGGACCACCTCTCCTACTATTAAATAATGTGAATTAATAGTTCATTCATGTGACTTAATAGTATAATCATGTGAAAAAACTAATTACAAAGATAAGTACCTTCATCTATACCTCCAATTTTAATTTAGTCATGCAAGTATTATCAATCTTTTCCACCTCCCCTAATAGTACATGAATGTGAATCAATAGTACACACATGTGAACAAATAGTTATAAGCATGTGAAATAATAGCAATTAATTGCTCATTTATCTGATTAATTACCCGATTGGTCAATATAACCTCCAGACATCAATTATTATCAAAATAAATATCGATTTCCACTAACACTAATAATCTCAACACAATGGAACTATCAATTTCATCTTTAATCAACACGAACTTATTCATCATTAATATTATAACTCATAATATTTAACAACCAGGTCGTTCCTAGGAAAGAGGGGGCTTTCCGATAAGGATTTCTCCTTATTGGCGAGCAATTAGGTGACCAAACCTCTCCTTGACAGAACTTCTAGACATTGTCAATATTGCAAATAATAATATGAATAACTTTTTCGTCTCAATTATTGATTTAATAAT
Organism: Panax ginseng; assembly: GCA_020205605.1. NCBI lineage: Eukaryota > Viridiplantae > Streptophyta > Magnoliopsida > Apiales > Araliaceae > Panax > Panax ginseng. The sequence continues at coordinate 112,364,966 of CM035143.1, forward strand.
AATAAATATTATGCAGATGATACTGTGACAATAATATGAGAGATATGATGCAACAATTACTATAGCAATAATTGAGTATAACTGAGTGACTTCTCACGTAAGCATCAATAATCAATACCGTGTGTTAGTATGCAATCACAGACATCATCGCACTTTTACTACCGGGTAGTTCAACAGTTTTAACGGTAACACTTTCTCCGTTATTTTTATAAAAAGATAATTCTGTCATTTTTTAACTACGACAATACTTCCGTTTTAGGGTCCACCAATGATTGTGCCGTCGTACGAATATTCTCTGTTAAAACTAATATTTTCCGACCAATCGAATATTATATAACCACTTGTTTACTTTGCAAAATTTGTAAATATTACCCACAACTATAACATTATATCAAATCCACACCATAATATTCAAAAATATATTTCGAGAAAATTATTCTTTATTCATAAAAGTTGGGGTCTTACAACCTCCCCTTCTTATGAAATTTTGTCCTCGAAATTAGGGTACGTACCTGGTATATTGAAGAGGTGAGGATACCTTGATTTCATTTCAGATTCTAACTCCTAGGTCATTTCCTCAACATCGTGGTTTTTCCAAAAAACTTTGACTTGAGGTATAACTTTAGAGCGTAGAATATGATCCTTCTTATCTAAGATTTTAACAGGTAACTCTTCATACGTTTAATTCAATAATGTGGTTCGGGTCTTTCACATATTTACGTAACATAGATATGTGAAAAACGCATGAACACAAGACATACTTCAGCAAGCGCGAGTCTATAGCCACAGCTCCTACTCGATCGAGGATTAAAAATGGGCCAATGAATCGAGGGTTGAGCTTTCCTCTCTTTCCAAATCTCGTAACTCCCTTCCATGGAGCAACACGTAACAACACATGATCTCCAATATCGAATTCCACGTCCTTTTGAAGAAGATCAGCATAACTCTTTTGTCGATCTTGTGAGGTTTTTATACGTTGTCGGATCATTTGAATCTTTTTCGTAGTCATACGTACCAACTTCGGTCCCAACAACGTTGCTTCACCCACCACATCTCAACATACTGGAGAACGACACTTTCTTCTATACAACGCCTTAAATGGAGCCATGTCAATACTTGCTTGATAACTGTTGTTGTAGAAAAACTCCACCAATGGTAAGAACTTGTCCCAACTTCCTTTGAAGTCAAGGACACATAGTCTTAATAAATCTTCAAGAGTTTAAATAGTCCTCTCCGACTACCCGTCCGTCTGAGGATGATATGCCGAGCTAAATCGTAAATCCGTGCCCATAGCTTTTTGCAAACTAACCCAAAATCTTGAAGTGAATCTTGGGTCTCGATCGTAAACTATGGATACCGGCATACCATGCAAGCCTTATAATCTCATTTACGTATATACTGAGTAAGACGCTCAAGTGTATAAGTTTCTCGATATAGGCAGAAATGAGCGGAACTTGGTCAATCTATCAACAATGACCCAAATCGCATCTATTCCTTGAGAAACCTTGGGAAGACTAATAATCTAAATCCATGGTAATGTGCTCCCACTTCCATTCGGAATTTCAAGTGGTTGCAATGGACCTTTTGGTACTTGATGTCCACCGACTCGCTGACAAGTTAAACACCTTGAGATAAACTCCGCTTATCTTTATCTTTATATTGCTCCACCAAAATGTATGTCAAGATCACGATACATTTCGTACTCCTAGATGGATTGCAAACGGTGTGTTGTGCACCTCCATCATGATTTTATACTTTAAATCGGGGTTGTTAGAACATAAAGTCCGGAGTTGACTCAAAGTATTCCTTCTTCATCATTTTTGCTTCCCAGATAAAGACATTCTTGCACTTTCTTCCTCATATGCATCACCTCCGTGTCTATAAATGAAGCAACTTTTAACTTTATCGATTAAAGTCGGTTCTACTCAGATATTCGCCATCATCACATGGGTCCCTAGAGTCTTTAACTCTATCTCCATCCTTTGTAAGTCATATAAAATGGGCCTTTATATTGACAATAATGCACTCATTCGCATATGATCTTCTACTCAATGCATCGGCTTACTACGCTCGCTTTTTCGGATGGTATCAATGGTATGATCGTAATCTTTCAACAAATCAAGCCATCGTCGTTGTCGCATGTTGAGTTCCTTTTGAGTGAAAAAATATTTGAGGCTTTTATGATCCGTATAGATCTCCACCTTCTCTCCATACAGGTAATGCCTCCAAATCTTAAGTGCAAAAACGACTACTGCCAACTCTAGATCATGAGTAGGATAATTCCTCTCATATTCTTTGAGTTGACGTGAGGCATAGGCTATGACTTTCCCATGTTGCATGAGAACACATCCTAACCCTTCACTCAAGCATCACCAGTAGATGACAAATCCTCTCCGAGCCGATGGTATTGTCGAGTAACAGTAATCAAATGAGTCTCCTCTTGAGTTCTTAAAACTCTTCTCACATTCCTCGCTCCACTTAATTTTGTATCTTTTCGAGTCACCGAGTTAATGGAGTAGCGATTCGAGAAAACTCTTCTACTTAATCTCCGATAATAACCGCTGGTTAAGAGAAAGCTACGATTTTGTTCATCGATTTAGGTTGCTCCCAACTTTGAATTGCTTCAATCTTTTGCACGGGTCAATGATATCCCATGATTTGATATCACGTGCCCAAGAAATGCAACTTCCTCAAGCCAGAACTCGCATTTCTTCAACTTGGCATATAGCTTGTTTTCACAAAGCTTTTGGAGAATCAGCTTCAAGTGTTGCTCATGGTCCTCACGGGTTTTGGAGTATATGAGGATTTCATCAATAAAGACGACCACAAAGTGATCCAAATATTCCTTGAATACTCGGTTCATCATATCCATGAAGGCAGCAAGAGCATTAGTCAACCCAAAAGACATGACTAAGAATTCATAATGCCCGCATCTGAGAGTTCGAAAGCGGCCTTTGAATGTCATCGCTTTTAATCTTCAATCGATGATATCCTAACGAAGATCAATCTTTGAAAAGAATTTGGCTCCTTGCAATCGGGTCAAACAGTCATCAATGCGAGGCAACGGGTACCTATTTTTGATGGTGACATGATTCAACTCCCGATAATCAATACAAAGTCGCATACTTCCATCTTTCTTCTTCACGAATAGAACAGGAGCACCCCAAGGAGATGTACTAGGTCGAATGAAACCGATGTTTAACAATTCCTGCAGTTGGGTTTTTAACTCTTGAAGTTCAATAAGAGCCATTCGATATGGGGCTTTGGAAATGGGTTTTGTACCGGGTTCAAGGTCGATACCAAACTCGATTTCACGCCCGGGGTAGGCAGTAAGTTCTTCGTGGAATACGCTCGAAAATTATTAACAATAGAAATATCATTAAAACTGACGTATTTTTATTTAAATCTGTGACATGAGCTAAGAAAGCTTGACATCCATTTTTCAATAAACGAATAACTTTATGGCTTGAGATAACAGTGATTGATTTTAATGGTTTGGTTGCTTGAATTCTCATAATAGGTTGGTTAGGAATATGAAAGCTAACATCCTTACGAAAATAATCAATTTTTGCATGATGAGTAGTTAACCAATCAATCCCTAGAATCACATCAAATGCAAGTATTTTCAATGAAATAAGATCAACAGGTAATGTGAGGGTACTGATTTGAACCAAACAAGACTTATAAACAGTGGATGTAATGAAGGTTTCTCCTAACGGAGTTTTCATAGATAAGTCAAAGTCTAATTTCTCCGGAGTCAAATTTAATCGCTGAGCGCAAGTAGGAGAAATAAAAGAATGGGTAGAACCGGTATCTAATAAGGTATAGACTTCGCTAGAGTTTATGATAAGCTTACCCGTGATGACCTCATTCGAGTTCCTTGCTTTCTGGGAGGTCACAACAAACGCTCTCTCTTGAACTACTGGTTTTGACTTGTCTGGGACAATATTTTGTGTCAACGTTCTAACTGGACTTGTCTTCGGTGCACGACAAAATCGGGCTTGGGTGACCTTCTCTTCCACAATTATAACACGTTTTGGATGGCATCGCGCAGTTTGGACTGATATGTCCCTCCCCTCCGCATTTGAAGCATATGATAGTGGTCGTTCTCCTTCCTTAACCACGGTGCCGATCTTCGACGCCTTTCCATCATTGTTGAATCTCCTCTTCTTGAAATGTCCATTCTTATTGTCTTGCCATGATTACCACCGGGTGGTTACCATTTACGCATGTTGAATCCTCTCCACGTTTGTTGTCACCACTTCGATGATCAAGCTACCACCGGTATTATCATTTTGCTTGCATTTGCTTTCTCTCGGTTGAGTTGACTCGTTATCGCGCTCCAATAATCGATCCCTATTTACAACATCCTCAATACAAACACGCTTTATGAGAAATTAGATATCGACGTATCTCGGGTTTCAAACCTCTTAGAAACATCCGCTCATTCTCTCTCATTGTCAACCAAGTGAGACGCAAACCGACAACTCGGCAAACTTAGCTTCAGATCGCGATACTATGGCCATATTGTTCGCTTCTAAGTTGATGAACTCTACCTCTTTCATGTGACGAATACTTTCGAGAAAGTACTTGTCGTTGAATAGTTCTTGGAACTTCTCCCGAGACATCTTCAGTGCGGTAAGTTGAGTACGCTTTACCGATTCCCACCAGTAATCTGCCTCTCCTCGCAACATAAAGGTGGCAAAGGAAACTTTTTGCTCCTCAGAGCATCCCAAGACATCAAATATCTTGGTGATCTGCTTTATCCACGTCTCCGCCTTAAGTGGTTTTGGCTCTCCAATAAACTCATGTGGTCCCAGCTCCTTGAACTGTTTAGTCGTGACCGTCCGAGAGTTGCCAGTGTTTCCACCTGCATTTTGGACATGAATCTCTCTTTATCGATGTGTATTTAACCGCAGAAAAGCTCCTAAACATTCCGTCATTCGCCATTTGGTCAGTGTTGTTGTTCACCTGAGGATTATTGCCTTCCTGATGCACATTATCCTGGTTGTTGATCTGTGGTGACTCAACGGTCTCCTGTGCTCCATTGCTATTCTCAACATTCTCGGATGTCATTTTCAAATACTGCCACAAAATAATGGTTAATTGACATGTCACATATTATCCCTATACTCTGACCGACCAAATAAAACCAAATAAACTTAGGTAGGTCATACTAGCAAAAGGAATTCCCGCTCTCCCTCCTAGTTCTTGTCTCACATCTCACCTGGGATCATATCCTAAGCTTTGATACTAATCTGTATTTCCCCAAAATGGGTATACATCACCCATCTTGAGTCGCCAAATACATGGTACAAAATTCAAATACAACTTAATTATACAACAAATGTGTAAAATACGACAAAAAACATAATCTAAGAGTTTTAAAAAGAATATTGTCATCTAGACAATATCCACACTCAATGGAGTCCTCATTATATTTATTGTCACACTATTTAATGTAATAGTGAGGACTACTAATGCTATCATCCGGACCGCCACCCGCTCCCCGACTAGTCCCTGCCACGCTCTCATTTCTCAAGAGAACGGTGAAAGAAAGAAAGGGTGAGCTCAACTAGCTCAGTAACAAATATTATGACTAAGATAATGCAGAATAAATTATCATTAGCCTTCAACAGTGTTAAACTGATAAAATTTAATAAACATTAAGTTTAACTGCAGCGGAATAAGCAATCCATTAAAAGAGTCAAGTAGAGAATAAAATCTACTATCTTCTATGATTTAAAAGGTTTTTTCATCACTTTTATCGCTGAGACTCAACTTAATAAATGAACCACATCATCCCTGCACTACGGCCAATGATATTCATTAATATCACGACCACAAATTATCCATGCCCTACGTGTCAAGGATATTCGTGTATTCATCAATGGTCATGATCATGCCACAACTGTCCATCAATGCACTACGGCCAATGAGGACTTTTACCACATCATTTGTAACATTACTACCATGATTATACCGAATAATCCTCGGTCATAATCATACCAAGTCCATCTATGCACCATACAAAGCCACGTATGACTTTCAACATATTATAAACATGAGGATGATGACAATGATATAAGAATTCAATAAAACAAGTTCAAGGATAAATTTTAAAGATTTATAATTTAATTTATCCGTAAATCAATAACGTCCAAATTATCAACATGATATCGCTTTGTGGAGTAAAATTCAAGAATGCTCGTAAGAATATTTCCATGAAAAGATATTGATGAAGCGCAAAATATCAAGGATATTCCACTAATTTCATGGAGTATAGTAAGCCAAAACATTAACCAACCGAGTATAATAGAATATATAAAACCCCAAATGGATTTTTGCCGCCATGCGATAATCCACGTAGACAGATTATTCCAATAGAATAATAAAGAATGGAATAATGTAAGAATTCACCAAAAAGTGCTTGATCCGCATGCATGTGTTATTTCAACGTAATAATAAATAATGGAACCAGTCATACGTAAAGTCAGCACAAATGTAATATTCCAATGTAATAATAAAGAATGGAACTCGGTCATGCGAATCCGCATGCATGTGATGTTCCAATGTAATAATAAAGAATGGAATAACAATGTAATCATCGTGCATGCGATAGATCATGCATGCATAAAAGTTATTCCAATGTAATAATAAAGAATGGAATAACAACCCTTACGAGTATTGAAAGAAAATAACTCTCTTCATGAATACGAAAGAATAATACCCTTACCTGTAAGAAGACCGGATATCGGAATAGTGAGGTAGCGAGACTTCTCTTCTTCTTTCTCTTTATAATTTTTCTCTATAATAAATGCTCTATAGCTTTAGTGAATTGGTGAGAAATGAAGGAAGAATGAGCTTCATTTATAGGAAAATATATTTTCGATAATTGCACGTTTTGGGGCTCAAAATATTACAGTCTAATATCTTCCTCTTTTTTTTCATTTTTAATTTAGTCTTGCAAGTATTATCAAACTTGCACCACCTCCCCTAATAGTAAATAATGTGAATTAATAGTTCATTCATGTGACTTAATAGTATAATCATGTGAAAAACTAATTACAGATAAGACCTTCATCTATACCTCCAATTTTAATTTAGTCATGCAAGTATTATCAATCTTGCACCACCTCCCTAATAGTACATGAATGTGAATCAATAGTACACACATGTGAACAAATAGTTATAAGCATGTGAAATAATAGCAATTAATTGCTCATTTATCCGATTAATTACCCGATCGGTCAATATAACCTCCGCACATCAATTATTATCGAAATAAATGTTGATTTCCACTAACACTAATAATCTCAACACAATGGAACTATCAATTTCATCTTTAATCAACACGAACTTATTCATCATTAATATTATAACTCACAATATTTAACAACCGTGTCTTTCCAGAAATAGGGGCTTTCCATAAGGATTTCTCCTTATTGGCGCAATTATGTGACCAAACCTCTCCTTGATGTAACTTCTAGATATTGTCAATATTGCAAATAATAATATGAATAACTTTGTCGTCTCAATTATTAATTTAATAATAATAAATATTATGCAGATGATACTGTGATAATAATTGAATTAATAATACGAGAGATATGATGCAAAGAATTATCGTAGTAATAATTGAGTATAACCGGAGTGACTTCTCACGTAAGCATCAATAATCAATACCGCAGTGTGCTATAATATACCACGCAGACATCAGACTTTTTACTACCGGTAGTTCAATAGCTTTTAATTCAGAATACTTTCGTCGTTATTTTTATAAAATGATAATTATGTCATTTTCTAATTACGATAATACTTCCAGCTAGGGATCCACTTAATGATTGTGTCATTGCATTTAATATTCCCTCGTTAAAACGAATATTCTCCCACCAATCGAATATTATATAACCACTTGCTTACTTTGCAAAATTTGTAAATATTACCCACAACTATAACATTATATCAAATCCACACCATAATATTCAAAAATATATTTCGAGAAAATTATTCTTTATTCATAAAAGTTGGGGTCTTACAGTGCTATACTGCTATGTTTTTGGACATGGTGTTTGTTGGCATGAAGATCCAACATAATTATTAATGTTCGTGTGTTTTAGTTTCAGCATGTAACATATAATTTCCATTAAGGTCTGAGGACCGAAACTAGGACATTCTTCATATGTTTCCCCTTTCGTTTGGATGTTTGAATTCTGGTGCAAGTAAGCGTATATGAGATATGGACTCTTTAAAAGGCATCAAATACATGTGTCATATATTTGAGGCTTGGTGAGGTTTTGTAATGTGTAACAGACTTCAAATATGCAACTAACAATCATATCAATATAACAACTCAATGACATTGTGCATTACAGTTTCTAAATATTTGTAGTGCTTTAAAATGAAAGAGATACCCATTTTTAACCCTATTAGTTACATTATACACATTTTTATCAATACTGTGAGCGTCATAACCCTCCATTGCAATAATCAAGGACAAAAATTAAAAAGGGAGTTACGCGATCCACTAGTTGAACTAGCGGACGCTGCTTAATAAAGTTTCGAACCATAGAGCCCCTAACACCTTGGATTTCACTGGCATAAAACTCCATCTGTTAGGTGATGTAGCAGAGGTCTAAATCAGATCACTTGTTAAATATTAAGCATATCCCAAGCAGCTAGATATGCAATAATTAAGCAACTAGATCAGGCAACATAATCCATAGCAAATCCATGCAATCCCAAGCAGCATATTCCAACAGTATTTACTTATTCAAGCATATCCCAAGCAGCTAGATCCATCCAATATACGCTATTTGTTATACGTTCCCAAATTGAAAAGATATTCGCGAAATTATTCATTAGAAAAACAGAGAATGAAAACAGATAATAGAGAATAGAAAATCTGAGAATAGAGGATAAAAAATAATTCAAGTCGCAGAGAATAGAGAATAGAAAATAATTCAACTCTGGTTTTGCCATTGTGCCTAATTTTGTCCGTGTTGACTGAGCAACTATGCTTGTAAAAAGAAAGTTCTACATCACTAAAACTCTAGGAGAATTTTGTCCCTCTGCATACTTAAGTTGATTTTCTGCAGACTTTTTAGTTTGACAGCGAAAATGCTGAAGCTGTTGTCCATGGTTGCCACACACAACCATCTTTGATCTTTGATGCCACCAAATCAGTCGTTGTGTGACAAGTAATACTACTGCCATTTGACACCTAATTCATGGAACAAGTGAAGCATACCAAGTTCACCACAACCCATGTTATGCACATCCCATGGTATACCCCACGCAGAAGCCAACATAATCTTTTTCTTATACAAGTTATTAAGTGCACACAGGGAAAATTAGGAACATTAACATAAAAAAATAATTGATTTAATACCCTCTGTCAAAATCACTTAACAGGAAGTGGAGTTTACGAGATATAGAATCCAATTTCAAACTAGGACCATCTAATTAAACTATTAGTAAAGAGAATGGCAGAAGACCCAACTACTTTGTCTATATCGGACTTCGTATAGACTTGCACATCAAAGCCTGCTGGAATTTTAAGTTCCTCTTTGAGATCATGATCTTTGACAATGATCAGGTGGAAGCGGGAGAAGACCGATTTCCACTCATCCATAAAGGATGTAAGATCAGGGTTCAGTGCACCAATCACAATATCCACCTCATTGTCGTTGATGCTTACTTGAGACATATTCACAATCATAATTACAGCAGCAGTTTGAATTCTAAAATCTTGCAAGTGCTCAAATAAAATCAAACATCATCAAAACTTTTCAGAGCATCCTGTCAAAAGAACTACGAATCAGCTCTTTCAAATTCAAATAGGAGAATTGTTTTAAGTAATAAAGCATGTCTTACTAGTGGGAAGGACAGGAATCAGAATATGCTTGATATTTAGTGCTTGGATGAGCGAATGGATTTCTTCTTTGCCAGTTGCAATGAAAAGCTTCAAAATCTTCTCAGTCAATTTTCCAGCTCTATAAGTTCTCTGTCAATCAGAAAAGAAACTAATGAAACTTTCAAAAACATATTTATAATACTGAAAGGAAAAGGGAAAGGGATGCCTAACAGCAATATATAATTTCACAGCAGAAGATACTATAGCACACACATGTACAAAAGCATGAACTAACGAGATCAAACCTGACACAATCAAAATTAAAATTAAAGAAAAAACACAGCAAAAGCATGGAGGAGACTTTTGATGATTTCTGCACTCAAAATATCTGCACACACATATGGATAGATACTCCAATTGTGACTTTACACCTTAAAAATAACAAAAAAGAATACAAGGAACCATGTAAATTGAATCAAGATGAGGGAGATTATCGCAGCATCTTCTTCGCTGATGCGAAGAAATCGCAAAGATGGTTTGGGAAGAAGAAATCGCAGGTTTGGGAAGAAGAAATCGCATGGGGATTTGGGGGTTTGGGAAGAAGAAATCGCATAGGACTTCGAAAGGAATCGTACGCTACTTCAAGTAGCGGATGTGTAGGGGCAATGTGGGAAGAGAATTTTTTTATTACAGTCCGCTACTTCAAATAGCGGACGACACTAAACCCCATTTAATATCCGCCTTTGATTATTGCAATGGATGGTTATGATACTATTTGTCACTTTTCATTATCATTTTCTATATATATATATATATATATATATATATAGGGATCCATCCAAATATCTATATGCTATGGGTTAAAAAGTGGCATATAAGCTGTATTCTGTCCGTTTTTATAGATGAAGGGTTGGGATTAGAAGTTCTAACTCCTCGTCCGCTAGTATTACTAGTGGACGTTTAAAGTAAAAGTTCCGGACAATTTTGCCCCTCCTGACTGAAAGTATAGGCTAGTAAAACAGCATGGTCCGCTAGTATTACTAGCGGATGGACTTTACCAGCAACAAAATAAATTCTATAACCCTGTCAATAGTTTCCTTTTCGTTAGTCTCAAATTTTAAAAATAAAGTTGATATGTTAACTATAGGAAACTATGTAGAAGTTTTTATTTGTTTGATAAAGAATAATAAGAAAATGAAATAAAACATGATGCAATACACTGACCAACACCAAACTAGTGCCATATAAAAGTCATTGGTGTATAATTTAATAGAACTTTTAAGGAAAAAGATCATCAATTAAATATATATCCGCTTCCGCATTATGCTATAGCCTATACCGCCTACTATTCAAAATTTTACCACCTATATATTTAAGTGTGACACTTTCACCCAACAAGTTTCAACGAACAAAATAATAAACAGGATCACATATCGAAGATATTTAGATGAGATCAAGATGCCTTTCATGCACTATACACCCATCGACAAATTAGGAGAAGCTTACAGAGCAGGAAGAAGAATCATCTTGCACATCAAACTAATATTTACAAACACTCACATCGCCTACACATTTTGATACTTCGCTATCTCCGCTCTCCCATCCAAAACTCCAAGGTGGCCACAGAGATGAGCAACTCCTATGAATTAAAAAGTAAAAATAAGAAACCAGACGTAATATGTAAGACAAAGAAGATACTTGGTACTTTTTTTTTCTTTAAAAGAGATAGTCAAAATACATAAGTTGTTCGGCTCAGAATCATGCTAAGACAACCTACATGAATTTCACAATATAATTTAATTTAGTGGATACATCGAGCAATATGCTCTCAATTGCTCAGCCGCAAAAGATATTAAAAATAATTGATCCCATGAAACCACCGATCATCAACCAAAAGTGCGTATAAAAAGCTTAGTTCATGAATTAAGTTATCAAATATTGCCATATTCTTGTGTAATCTATTTATAATGAGGAATGACCATAACGCTATCGTTCTTCCATCCGCTAGTATTTACTAAATGATAACCATGAGCCCATCGTTATTGCGGTACTTTTGTCTCCGCTTGTCAGTCTCTGCTTGGTCAATATGAGCTTCATCGAAAGCCCATCCGCTAGTAATACTAATGAGCGGACCATGCTGCTTTTAAGTCGTGTAGCCTATACTTGCGATGAGTTTTACTTTAAACGTCTGGCCAGTAATACTAATGATTTAGGAGTTAGAAACTTCGATCCCAACCCTTCATTTATAAAATGGACTTTTAATGCAAATTATATATGCCACTTTTTAACCCATAACATATAGATGTTATGGATCGCTTCCCTCATATATATATATATATATATATATATATATATATATATATATATATATATATATATATACACACAATCATATATAATATCCTAAGATTTAGTGATCGATTAATTTATACTTGGATACGTACTTGCGCACAAAACTTTTACCCAACTCTATTTAACATATGCTACCAAAATTTGATTATCGCACAACAATCTACCATCTTCTTATTATATTTTAATTTATTAATTATACATATAAATTTATTAGGGATAAGGTCCAAAAATGCCTCTGACATTTTTTCCAATGTCTACCGAGCACCCTATACTTTTTTTTGTCTAAAAATACCCTTAACGTTATAATTTTTGTCATTCGTTTCGTGCCAAGCTAATAAATGGTGGCAACTAGACTAACATCCATCTCAAATTGATTACGCAAATATATACATGGACATACTAAAAATACTAATTATAAAATATACTTAAATACTAATAAAAAAAAGTACTAAAATACTAATTAAAAAATACTAAAATATTAAAAAAAAATACTAACATACTAAAATTCAAATTATTTTGTTAATTAAAAAAATACTAAAATACTAAAATTATTTTACTAAATATTAGTATTATATACTTTTACTTTTTACTAAATATTAGTATAATATATCAATTTTACTAAATATTTAGTATTATATTTTACTAAAATATAATTTACTAAAATTTAACGTAAATTTTTTTCTATTACTAACTTTTTTTTATTAAAATACGAATATATTTAGTATTATATTTTACTAAAATAAGAATTTACTAAAATTTAACGTTAAATTTTTTCAATTACTAACTTTTTTTTACAATTTAACGTTAAATTTTTATAAATTTGTATTTTAGTAAAATATAATACTAAATATATTCGTATTTTAGTAAAAAACAATTTAGTAATTGAAAAAATTTAACGTTAAATTTTAGTAAATTCTTATTTTAGTAAAATATAATACTAAATATATTCGTATTTTAGTAAAAAAAAAAATTAGTAATAGGAAAAAAATTAACGTTAAATTTTAGTAAATTCAGTATTTTAGTAAAATATAATACTAAATATATATGTATTTTAGTAAAAAAAAGTTAGTGATAGAAAAAAAATTAACGTTAAATTTTAGTAAATTCGTATTTTAGTAAAATATAATACTAAATATTTAGTAAAATTTGATATGTTATACTAATATTTAGTAAAAGTAAAAAGTATATAATACTAATATTTAGTAAAATAATTTTAGTATTTTAGTATTTTTTAATTAACAAAATAATTTGAATTTTAGTATTTTAGTATTTTTAATTTTTTTTTTTAGTATTTTAGTATTTTTTTAATTAGTATTTTAATATTTTTTTTTTTATTAGTATAATGACATACAACCTCGTGTTATCATAAAACATGGGTTATGTAAGATCCACTCACGAAAGTATATCTACTTAGCACTACCTATATAATCTTGGAGTTTCTTTGAAATATAATATTCATTTGGAGACAATTGAAATAGTCATATGTCAAGAGAAGACTCACCATTGGAAAGAAGATGATAGTAATCTTCTCATTTTTTTTTTTTTCTATCATTCAAACCAGGATAATTATGTGGCCATATGATATCTATTATAACCTAGACGCATGGCTTCCCATGTATAAGGTTTTTTTTGAGCACTTCCCAAAGATTTTAATTTAAAAAATGCTTTTGACTATACTTTTATGTAAAGTATTATTGTAAGGTTATGGTTTATGGCGCATCATGAGAGTTACATACATTTCAGATTAAAACTCACAGCTAATCGTGGTACGATATCTACACGACAACTCAACAACAGATAAATGAAGTTGTATTTGAATTTTGTACCATGTATCTGACGACTCAGAATGGGTGATGTATACCTAATTTTGGAGATGTCACAGTGTACTTCAAACTTGCCGATAATTTTTATTTTTTATATATTTTAAATATCTTTTGATGTGATAGAAGGAGTAGCTGTAGCAATCTACATCGTATTTAAAATTTAAATAATTATTAATTATATTGTATTTCAAAATTAAACAATTTTATATTTGTAAATTGTCTTCTTCATTTTAAAGTTTTTTTTATAAGAAAACTTTGAAAACCTTGATATATTCATTTATTTTATGTATTTTCCCCATATATAAGATACGTGTAGAGGTGCCATTTGATCGTGAAGGCTACAGAAGATATGGACGGTGACTCTGCTTAATCTTTCTTTTAAAATGGACACGTGTACGACTCTGAATCACTCGTGTCGGTTTTTTCTTTAGTAATTTTGTATACTTTTTTTTTGTTTTTTGTAAATACTCATTCTATTTTAAAATTAGAGATACATTTTTCTTTTTAGTCAGTTTCAAAATTAGAAATACATTTTTATTTTAAGATTATAAAGCGATGTTATTATGTTTTTTACTTTCATTTTTAATATCACACCACTCCAACTTAATTTCTAACTAATAGTAGAGTTATATTTAAAAATATAAAATTTTTAATTTTGAAACGGATGAATGGAGTACATAAGAAGACTAGCCACTGAAATAATGTTATAGTTATGATACATGGTGGAGTTAATTTATTGTCAGGCTCATGTGAGCCTAAATAAATACAGTTTTTTTCTTTGTATTTTATACTTGAAGACGAAAAACCTTCAAGTAAGAAAAAATTCACTCACGTAACTAATTAAATGGAGAAAAAATTGGTACTAAAAAATCTCCAACAAAATTAGGACTAATTAGTGAATAAGACTTGGTCAATTCATATTTACCTTCCCTCTTTAATGTTTAGTGAACTTAGACACAAGATATTTTACAACAGTAAAAATATTAATTGATAAGAAAAATAAGATATTTTTGACTTTGAAATAAACTTGATTTTTATACAAAAAATCTAACAAACTTTTGCTATTTTAAAAGATTTTTATTGTTGATAATTTTGACTTTTTATTATTTACATCACCATTATTTTGACATTTCATAATTTTATCAATTAAAATTACGTTATCTCAAGTGCATGTCACATAAAAATTTGTGTCCGACATATATTATACTCCCTCCGTTCCATAGTTATAGGCCGATTTCTTTTGGCATATAGTTTAAAAAAATTAGTTTAAGTGGTAATTTTAACATAAATTTTTCACATATACCCCTTAATATGGAATTAATGAATAAGTTAATTACTCCTTACTTATCACACTGGAACTCTCAACTTTATTGATTGACGTGTTAAAATCCACAACCATATTAAATGTGGTGATAAAAATAATGACATTGAATGTTATTTCTTCAAAAAAAGAGTAATGGTTGAATATTTATTATAAGGGCATAAATGTAAAACAATGAACCAACTAAATTTTATAAATAGTAAGTAGCCTATATATTGGGACATCTCAAAATGGAAAATCAGTCTATAACTATGGGACGGAGGGAGTACTTTAATATTTCGAAAAAAACTATGTATTTATATACACAAATTATATATTAATATTTAAAAAAAATTATATATTAATATTTCGAAAAAAATTATGTATTAATATATAAAATTATATATTAATATTTCGAAAAAAATTATGTATTCATATTTCGAAAAAAATTATTTATCATATTGTATTTCCAAGTGATACATAGTCCTTATATAATTTAGAAAAATAATATTTTTATATGTAATTTTAATATTTTTGCACGTATTTCTCTTAAATAAAAGTGGGACCCTATAATTTATTACCCAAAAATAGGTAGGATATAAAATATATGGTGACCCACCTGAGTAGTGTCCGTTGGTCGGCGAAAGCAAAATAGGTAGACACTAGTAGTAGTCGTGTCATGGACGGTAAACATTATTATGATTCGCCTCCCCATTAATACATTTCTCACAAATCATAATTGTTATAAGTATTTCAAATTTTCAGATATACTCGTACAATTTAAACGCTAATTTATAAAATTTTCTATAAACATACCTTTAAAATTTATTAGGAACATAATATTAATCGCGTTATGGTAATAAATCTAACCAAAATATAAGTAGTACGTATTAATATTTTATGCTATTTTATAATTTATAATAAATAGAAAAAAAATGTATATATAATATTAAAACTCAAAAAATACTCTCTTGGTATTACAAAAAGAGTCGCATATTAATTTTTTTATCACATAAAAAAAATATTTCTTAATAACAAGAGAATAAAATGACAATATGTCTAGGGGTGAGCATGGTGCGGTTTGAAATCCAAACCGCACCCAAACCGCTTAGGTGCGGTTTGACAAATCTAAAATCGCGCATTTAAATCGCTTTGTGATTGAAAGCAATGCGGTTCAATTAAGCGCGATTTTGATTTAAAAACCAATTGAAATAATAAAAAAGTCTAAGTCTTCAATAGAATTTAATACAGAGCTCACATCGAGTAATTAACTTAGTGGCATAGTCGGCAATGAGAATTATATCAAGCATAGAAACAAAGTTCCTTCTGCCAAACATGTCAAATTCACCATCAAATCATAGAACAGTAAGACACATAAAATAATTTTAGTTTATAATAAAGGAATAATGCTTTAAAACTAAAACATACGCTATATAAAACAACGGAGACCATATATTCGATAACAAGTAAGAAGATTTATCTAGTTCTCCAAAAATTAAAAGTATATACCGGAGATATAATGGAATTCTATCTTATATATTGCAGGGAGGACTTATAGAATATAATTCATAACTGTACCTAATTTGAAAAATAATCTATTAGATTATTACTACTATAGCATAGACCTTAACTAATGCATCAAGTGCTCGAACCAACGAATTTGACCCCTCAGATATAAGCCCCTCCAATAACGCATCAAACAAATTCGAATTTCTAAAATCCAAATATTTAATTTTTAACTCTATAACCTCTAACCATCTTCTTTCAATTAGTGAAAAAATAACAATGCAAGACTGGAGTTTTCTCTGAGCATGTTCAAGTGAAAAGTAACTTTAAAATTTACTAGAAATAATATATACATACACACATGGTGCGATTTTGGCTAGTAACAAAACCGAAATCGTAAATTTGATTATTCAATCCACATAAAACCGCCACATACGTCAGAATCGTTGGTGCGATTTTAATTGGTGCTGTTTGTGCGATTTTTTGGTGCGATTTCGGTTCCAATTTAATTATTTGCTCAATCCTAAATATGTCCATAAATTTAACATCATAAATTCGTAACTACAAATTAACAACTTATTTTATTTATTATTTAGATTCTATAAAATAATATACATATATATATATATATATATATATATATATATATATATATATATATATATATAATATACCAAAATTTTACAAATGTGACTTTGTTTTGGGACGAAAAGAGTTGGTTAGTATTAAGTTAATTTGAAAATATGACTTTGTTTTGGGACGAAAAGAGTTGGTTAGTATAAAGTTAATTTTGGTCAATTGATCAATATAGTATCGATAAGTCGAAAGAGTATCAATATTGTATTGATGAATTGACCACTTAATTTAAAATCAATTTCATTATATCTGAATCCAGATTAATTAAAGTTACAAATAATCTCCGCTCCTCTGCCTCTCCATATATACCCCCTTCACCCTTTCACTTCCCACTCCACTCCCACCTTCACCTTCTATTGCCAAAACTCCTCTGCTTATTTCTCCACCTCTATATATCATTTCTATATACACATATCTCTTGTTAATATGACAAAAGACGTAGAGGTGGCGGAGCACGGCTCATTCTCCACCAAGGACTACCACGAGCCGCCACCGGTGGCGCTGTTTGACCCGGATGAGCTAACACAGTGGTCTTTCTACAGAGCTCTCATTGCAGAGTTCATTGCCACCCTTTTGTTCCTTTACATTACGGTATTGACCGTGATTGGTTACAAGAGCCAGATTGATCCAACCAATGATGGGGACCAATGCGGAGGTGTCGGAATTCTGGGTATTGCTTGGGCTTTTGGCGGCATGATCTTTGTCCTTGTTTATTGCACCGCCGGTATCTCTGGTGGGTTTAATTTTCTCTCTTAGCAGGTTTTTACTGACAATTTTGGATATAGTACTGCCGGAAATTAGAGTACTTCTTTCTAATGGCTTAATATAGGGTAATGATCCATAATATTATTTACCAGGCACTCTACATGGACGGTGAGATTTATCCCAAACTTTGGACGGCTCAGATGATTTATTAGAGTGAACAGAAAATTTAAAATTAATTGTATTTTGTTAAATATATTTGTTATGCATCAAAAATAAATATACACTATCTCTATCATTCGGCGGACCTCCGTTGCTATTAGTATAGACGTAACCTGTCGTTCACCGTTAAAGTCTAAATTAACAATGATTTTTTAAATAACATATATATATATATATATAATGGTAATGGTAATGGGGAGTGCATTTTTTGTATGTATTTTGAATTTACATTATTTATGAGATTAATGGAGTAATTAAGAAATCTAGTATAGAGTTTGACTTTTGGTGCAAGCTAGCTTAACAAGTTTGGTTATTGTGCAGGGGGTCACATAAACCCAGCAGTAACATTTGGGTTGTTTTTGGCCCGGAAAGTGTCACTGGTCCGAGCCATTATGTACATGGTAGCCCAGTGCTTAGGGGCCATATGTGGAGTTGGGCTTGTTAAGGCTTTCCAGAAGTCTTACTACCAGAGGTACGGAGGTGGGGCCAATGGGCTGAACGATGGATACAGCACAGGCACCGGATTGGCGGCCGAGATCATCGGAACTTTTGTTCTTGTCTACACAGTTTTCTCAGCTACTGATCCCAAGAGGAACGCCAGAGATTCCCATGTTCCGGTATGTAGCATATCATTACTCCATTTCCAACTTCCTTTTTATTTCCAATAATAATTTATAATAACTAATCTGTGATAATTTTTTTAATTGATAAATATGCTTCAAATTTAAAATTTAAAACTAATTAAAACAAGAAAAGTGAAGAGGGAACTTAGGGATGAGGGAGAGTATAATACCCTAGTTATACATCGAAAGATTTGAAAAAAAATTGTTTGTATAAAGAATTAAATTACTAGCAATAGTACCTCAAGTTATGACCTTTTGGGTGAGTTTGTGGTGGACTAAAATGAGCATGTGGTAGGCTAAGATGACCCAAGAAGATATTATTAGGTCAGTGATTTAAGATCTATTTTGGATGAATTTAATTCGATTCAAACTTGAAATTTAATTTGTTCTGAACTCTAGATTTGACCTGGGTTATTTTAGAGATTGTTTTATTTTGGATAAATGTCATGAACATTAAAATAGGGTGAAAATCATAGTACAAATTGCTAAGGACAAATTTGTCTAAATTAAAACGAATGTCCTATCCTTATCTTTTTTTTGTCATGTTAATATCACCTATTTATTAAATCATTTGAATTTATTTTTTGTTTTATACATGTTAAATAAGGATCCAGATTCTCTATGAAGATTTCTCTGAGGATATGCTACAAGATAATTGTTAAATGTACATGTATATTGGTGTAACAATGTTATTTTACAGCTGAAGAAATAAAAGTGAAAGTGAAAATTTCCAGCAATTGTAATGGTAAAAATTTTGTTTTACCGTTTGCATACCATGTTAGTATATGCAGACTTTGTTTGGAATCAGAAAGTGCAAGTGAAAATAAATAAATCAAAAAATAATATCTTCTTATTTATAAAATCGATCCGTTGCTCTTTAATTTAGGCTTTCCCTTGCTTGTTCTTGCTAATCTTTTAAATATTTATGAGGGATAATAAAAAAGTTATTTATGTGGAATAGGGACAATAATTGTCAAAAAGGGAAATTATGTACCTTCTTGTTTCATTGTATCATTAGTTGGTTCAAAAAACAATACCCGACCACCCCCTTAAAAATTTAAAATAAAATTAATTTATGTGAAAGAGTATCAGACAATGATAATTACACTAATTTTATATATTTTTTAAATATTTTATTATATTATTTAATAATATAGTATATATAGTTCTGTCTAGATTACTGGATTGTTAATATTTCTGGTGAGTTTAAGACGACACGTTCATATCGATTAAAATTAATTTTAATTTTATAATTTCAAATTAAGGTACTGGCTCCTCTCCCAATTGGATTTGCGGTGTTCATGGTTCATTTGGCCACCATCCCCATCACCGGCACCGGCATTAACCCTGCAAGGAGTTTTGGAGCTGCTGTGATTTACAACGAGGACGAGGCTTGGGATGACCAAGTGAGTTTACTCAATTTCCCTAGGAACCTTTACGTTCTGTTTCTGAGTTTTAAAATGGACAGAAAAAAAAAAATGGACGGAAAATTTAAGTTTTCTTTTCAATTCTTATGTTTCTGAGTTTTTTAATAAACGGAAAAGAAAAGAAATTAATAGAAAACTTTGCCACTTTTCCTGCCAAAGTTTTCGGTCTAAATTGGCATGATTTGGACGGAAAAGAAATTAGAATAGGTAATATTTTTATAATTCCCATATTATCCTTAACTTTTAATATAATAAATTTTAAATTACAACCCATGTCCTCAATTTTAAATTTTCTATCATTTTTCATTAAAAACTCAAAAACAACACAAAGAAAAACTTTAAGTTTTCTATTCTTTTCTTTTTTGTTCTAATTTAAGTTTTCTATTCTTTTCTTTTCTGTTCAAAACTCAGAAACAAAGTGTTAGATGTTATTTTTGTTTGGACAAACTCAAGTTACCACCCTAACATTTTAATTTCCTTTGTTTTTTGTTTTCTTTTTGCAGTGGCTATTTTGGGTTGGTCCCTTCATTGGTGCAGCCATTGCAGCATTCTATCACCAATTCATATTGAGAGCAGGTGCCATTAAAGCCCTCGGCTCTTTCAGGAGCAATGCTTGATTTTAATATTTAAGAGCCGTTTTCGCTTTTTTATTTGTCAATTTGGCAAGAAAAAATAGTTATGAGAGAGAAGGCAATAGTATTTTCATAAGAATAAGCAAGGGATATGTGTTTGTGTATGAAGTTTCCTTGTCTTTCACTATCTCAACTGTTCTTCAAGGTTGAAAGGGGGATGGATGGGGAATTGAGTGATAGTCATGGAAACTAGTGTAGATATCATTAATGTATTTTGAAAAGGAAATCTTTTTTTATTATTATTTTAGGAAATTGATATTTTTACAATATTTTTTTGATATTTTCACGTAAAAAGTGTCGTTATAGATGTATAGCGACGGTGAAAATCGTCGCTATAGGATCTATAGTTACGATTTTCATGTGAAAATATCATTTTCTGTTGTAGATTTATAAACTTTTTATTTTGTATTTCCTTTGTCCTTGCCACTTTGAATTTTTAATCTATTTGTTCCTTGTTCATCTTTTTTTTCTTCCTATCTTTTATAGTTGCATTTTTTTTTTATGCTTATTCCATAAAATTAAAAGTCTAGATGTTAGTGCAACTTTATTTTTTTGGTTGAAAATGATGTCCCCCTCTCCCCCTCTTTCCCTCTTTTTTGTACAAGTCGATCTTGAACAAGCTAATGAGCCAAATACCAGTTTTGTTTTGGAATAACTTGGTTTGTTTTACAATTCTATATTAGGTACAAAGGCATACTAAATGGTAGACCTGACAATATAGTTAGTTAACTGTCGGGTCAATTCATATTAACTGGAACCAAATGAGTTAGTTAACTATATTTATTTATTTGGGTTGGTTAAAGTTTGGAACCATATTTATTTGGGTTGGTTATAGTTCCAACCCGGTTAACCATTTTTTGACCCATATTTTATTCCAAATCCAAATCAAAAATTCCTCTAATTTGCTAAGAAAACTAATGCTATTAATACTACTAAAACGTTCCTCTAAAAATCAAGGTAACTAGAAATATTCGGATATTATTCGTTCCCCTGCTAATTAAATTTTTTAACACAATTTTTTACACACATAGAAACCAGCTATAGACACACTCAAGAAAATAGAAGCATTCTTATCAGCCAACCCACCTACCCTACCCCTACCCCCACACCCTACCCCACCGACCCCACCCCACCCCACCCCACCCCACCCACCCACCCATCCCACTCTATCCACCCCACACCACCCCACCCCCACCACCCCACCCCACCACCCCACCCACCCTACGCCCTACACCCCCACCCACCCCACCCCACCCCCACACCACCCCACCCACCCCACCCACCCACCCCACCCACCCTACCCCCTACCCCACCCACTCCATCCACTCCACCCACCCCACCCCACACCACACCCACCCCACTCCACCCCCCACCCCACCCACCCACCCACCCCACCCCATCCACACCACCCCACTCCCACCCCTACCCCACTCCACTCCACCCTACCCCACCCAAACCCACGACCCCACCCACCCCTATCCCACCCTACACCACCCCACCCTACCCCTTACCACCCCACCCACCCCTACCCCTACCCCTACCCCCCACCCCCCATACCCCCCACCCACTTCAATCCACCCCACCCCACCACCCCACCACCCCACCCCCCCCCCCCCACCCCACCCTACCCTCACCCCACCCCACACCCCACCCACACCACCCTACTACCCTACCCACACCCCACCCCACACCACCCACTCCCCCCTAACCCCACCTCACCCACCCACCCTACCCCACCCCCTTTACACCACCCACCCTCCCCCCCACACCACCCACCCTACCCCCCCATTATTACTACTACAACAGACTAAAAATTGTTTAAACCAGATTTGATAAGTCAAGTCGTAAAAATGAGAGTCGAAAGGAATCTCAAGCATAAATTATAATTAAATAATATTATATTTTAGTTATTTATTATATGATACACACAATATAAAAAATATATAATATTATAACAACTAATACAAATAAATATTTACATGAAACATCTTAAAATGGTTAATATGGTTAATATGGTTTTTAACCATAACCATATGGTTCCAACCCATATAACCCATATTAAAAAGGGTCCTTAACACTATTATTCAACAATTAGAAAGTATTTACAAAAATAAAACACAAACAACATAATTACAAAAATAACGCAACATAATATTAGGCTTGCTAAAATTACAGATCTTTTTTCTCCCTACACGTCAGTTACCGACTCTCTCATCTCTAACCGCTCCTAGAATCAAGCGACTGAACATAACATTCATTTTCAAATCGGAGAAATCCAAATCTTCTGTCACGACACACATCTGAGATCGGAGAAGACGGAAATTTTTCTTGCGACGACACTCTGAGATCGCAAAATAGCATACAATATCACATCAACTTCGATACAAAACCCGAATACGAGGTATGTGAGTTTAAAATTCTTTGTACATATAGTTTTTTATGGTTACTACAAATTCTATATTGATTACCTTTCTTAAGTTTTTCACACTTAAAATGGTTACTACGAATTCTATAACGATTGCTTGATTCAATCGATATGTTTTATTTATATTATGGTTACTAAATAGATATAAATTGGTTACTATTTATTGGGTATTTGTTTGCTAAATAATGTTTATTTGATTACTTTATAAATTTTAAATGAGTTCTACTAATTTTTTTTATATTAATGGTTACTAATCAAATACATTGGTTACCTTCTACTAATCGTCATTAGTTATTTTCTAATGTTGTATTAGTTCTTGAATAACATTATCTTTGCTAATGTTTTTTTGGTTATTGTATAACAATATATTGGTTACTAACTAATGCTGACTCGGTTACTGTATAACATTATAATGGTTACTGACTAATGTTGTCTTGGTTACTGTGTAAAATTATAGTGCTAACTTGGTTACTGTGTAAAATTATTTAGTGACTAATCTTGACTTGGATTCTTGACTAATCTTGACTTGATTCTTGACTAATGCAAACTTACTTACTACGCAGAGATTAATTAGTTCTTTGTAATATTGGTTCTTTGAAGCATATTAATGTACACTTCTACTTATGTTTTTATATTAATGGTTACTTGTTATCTACATTGGTTACATTCTTAAAAAAGCTTGCCTTTAGCTGGTAACAAATAAATTATACTGGTTATTTTTTACTATAAAAATGCAATGCATAATGTATTTATCTTGTGGTTACTAAATAAATATGTGTTGGTTACAATTTAAAATGGATTTGGTTACTGTATAATGTTGTCATGATTAATGTATAATGTTGTCATTATTTTGGTTTGTTTTAATATGGTGGTTACTTATTGGCTACATTGGTTACCTGCATACAACTGTTATAATTTAATTGGTAACAAATATTAATATACTGATTATTTCTATTGTAAAATGAATGTACAAATGTGTTTTATGTTACGGATACCAACATCATGTAGTTTGGTTACTAGGTAACATTAATTTGGTTTTTTACATACTTATTACATTGTCGAACAATGAAGATGATTCGGTTGTACTTTATTTCAACGGTACATGGACCGATAATAACTAATACACCAAATTTGAAGTTATCGGCATACTAGTTCCATCAACTTGTTCGATTCGGAGATCTGAAACATGATATGCGATCTGAAACATGATAATCTAGTGACCATTTGGCAATTTCTATCAAGTTTAGAGTGTCAGAATTTGGCATTTTCGGAGCCTAATTTCATTGGAAACGGGTCAACGATCAAAAATCACTAGTTTTGCTAGTGAACTGCATGATTTTTTGGTCAAATTCCATCATTTAGGCCTTCAAATTTGCATGTAAAAAATTTGGTTTATTTTCTGGTTATTAAGATTATGTAATTTGGTTACTGTCTAATATTGATTTGGTTACTTTACAATGTTTATTCAGTTGTTAGACAATGGAGACTGACAGTAACCAATACAACAAACTTAATTGCTTATAAGAATATATAATTGTTTACTGTTAGTAACTATTAACCACATGGTTGGTAACATTTTTGATGGTGTACAATAACCAAAATTGATTTTGATTAATATTTTAATTTTTGATTCCATCATGAGTTATCAATATAAAGTAAACAAATACATTGAACAATTGATAACTGTTCTGAAATATTTTTATGTAAATTTGGTTACCCATCTAAAATAAAATGGTTACTTCTATATTCATATTTAGTTACCAACTGGCATGGACCATTTCAAAATAACTTTTATAACTACGTAATTTAAAAGTATCCATCAGCTAGATAAATTGTATATTAAGCACTTCATAATTGTTCTGATATAAATTTTTAATTATTTGGTTACTAACAAAAACTAAAATAGTTACCCTTATATACAGGTTTGGTTACCAACTACACCTCTTAAACTATTTTTATTTTAATATGAAATCTATAAGTGACCATCATATATATAAATTAGAACTCTTAATTGGAGTTTCTTATTCTATTATGATGACAAGGTATAAATAAAACATATACATTTAACACTATAACAGTTTTGATACAAGCTTATAATTATCTTGTTATTAACAAGCTTGTAACTATCTATAATAATTATCTATGATAATTATATGGTTACTAACAAGCTTGTAGATAAATAGGACACTCACACATGTACATTTAACAATTGATGTTTGTCCTGATACAAGCTTGTAACTATCTGGTTACTAATAACAGTAACCATAATGTAACATAATAAAATAGTAACCACATAATTATATGACAGTAACCATAATGTAACATAATAAAACAGTAATCACATAATTATATGATAGTAACCAGAACAGGTTTTAATGATAACCAATACATAAATATCATGTAATGAAGCCCAGTTTAGGCAATCTATGTATACTAAACAATTACATATTAACCAGAATAAAAATAACAGTAACCAAAATCCCACATCGAGGGCACAATAATAGTAGCCAAACCATAAGGTAACAGTAACCAAAACATAATAAAGAAGTAACCAAATAGTTATATGAAAGTAACCAGAACATATTTTATTGGTAACCAAAACAGAAACAACCTGTATGTCCAACCCAGTTTAGGCAACCCATGTATACTCTCAAATGTACATTTAACACTTGATATATGTCCTGATACAAGCTTGTAACTATCTGGTTACTACCAAAAAATAAAATGATTACCCTTCTATGCATGTTTGGTTACCAACTGCACCTTTCAAACAATATATCTGACACAACTTAGAAGTAACAATTACGAACCAACAAACAATGTCAAATCACTGGTAATATAATCAAATATGTCATCTCATTTACATAAGTTCCAATAAACATTACATACTCACTAACCATAACAAATGGCTATGGATATCCAACAAAAACCAAAGTATGAAACACAATTCAGAATGACAATACAACGACAACCGAACTAATCAAAATCTGGTACAAATATTCGTGAAAATTCTCTGAAGTTGTTAAAAAGCCAACTGTGGAGGCGCATTTCGTTTGGAGAGAAATTTCTAGTTCCATGTCACACCAATATATAATTTTTTCAGTGAATTTTCTGTTGCATTCCTCATAGTAAAGATCTCATAACTGTAAATAAACAAAATCAAATTTACACACTCATTAGTAACCATATATAAACAATATTTATATCATGAACAACTACGTAGTGACCAACAAATAAGAGCATACTAACCAAAATATAATATAACAATTACACAGTAGCCAAAACAGACTATAACAAATAACCAACATCCCACATTGACTGCACAATAATAGTTATCATATCATAATATAACATTAACCATACCATAATAAAGCAGTAACCAAAAAGTTATATTATATAATCTAATGGTAACCAAAATATAAACAACATGTAGTACAAACCATTTTATGTAGTAAACAAACAGTTATATATAATATTAACCAAAACATAATTTAATTTAAAGGTCACCAAAACAAAAACATGTATACCAAAAAGTATACTAAAGAAGTAACCAAATAGTTATATGATGGTAACCAAACCATGTTTTAATGGTAACCAACACATAAACAACATGTAGACCAAACCTAGTTTAGTCAACCAATGTATACTAAGCAAATACATTGTAACCAAAACAACATATAAAAGTAACCAAAATCCCAATTGAGAGAAAAAGAATGGTATCCAAATCATAAGCTAACAGTAACAAAAAAATATACTTATGAAGTAACCAAACAATTATATGTTAGTAACCAAAACATATATTAATGGTAACCAATACATAAACAACAGTGTGTGTGCGAGGAACCCTAGTAATATATAAATGAACACGTAAATGAACTACGATCAACAAGCTAAAAAAATTGCACACAAATTCTGTAAACACTTTCAATTGCATTATGCTGCAAAAACAAGGAAAATAAATAAAGCAAAACAAAATTTAATTTAATGCTTATAACTGTTTTTGGAGAAACTCAATTAAAGGTACTGTATAAACTAAACCAAAATGGATATATTACTTTTTTTCAACTTTCCTTCATAATCTAGGTAACCAAAAACAAAAGAACTTCTATGCTCAGGCACAAAAAAAATAAATTATAAACAAAATAGTACAACACAATCAACCTGAAACCGAGAGGATTTGGAAAAATTGCAAATGAAATTACTCGAACCCCCAAATTGGAAGAAATTGAAGAGAAAGGACTAATATGGCATATAACAAAAGATCGACTGAATTAGTAACGAGTAACGATCACAAAAATGTAGAATAAATCACCGGAAACGATCAATAGAGATGAAAAACGCACGAATAGAAGAGAGAAACAAGGGTTTCAGTAGGCAGAACAAGGGTTTGTAACTGAAGAGTCCCAATCAAATGATATATGCGGTTATCACGCGTTTCAAAAAAATCAACCCAATTTTAAGATGGACACTAATTTGCCATGTCAGCCCATTAATATTAATCCCTTAATTTAAGGACTCCTAATTGTATTAGTATTGTAAATATATATGATGAAATGTCATATTTTTATAATTATTTTATGAATGTATGATTTTAATTACTTTTAAAAATGTACTATAATATGTAATTGTTCCTATTAAAAATGGTTAATATAGTTTTGGTTCTTAAATGGAACCATAACCATATTTTGAAAACCAAAATCAACACATAACTATATTTTGCCTGGTCTACTAAATGGCACCATAACAAATTGGCAAAAAGCACTTTTATCTGCCTATGGTCGTCGACTCGTAAACAATTGACCACTGAATTTTAAAAATATGCAATTGGACCACTGTGCTTTCTAAAAATGAAAATTCAGACCATTTCGTCCAATTTCTTAGACGGACGTCAAGTAATTACACACGTGCCATTGAAAAAAAATCAAAAAATAATTATTTTCTTATGTGGCAATACAAAAAAAATCAAAAATAAAATCATTAATTAATGTGGCAAAAATGATTAAAATAATAATAAAATTAAAATAAATAATAATTAATTCATTTAAAAAATAATTTTAAATAAAATTATTAATTTTAAAAATAAAAATAAAATAATTAATTTTAAAATAAAATAATTAAAATAATAAAATTAAAATAAATATTTGAAATTAATGATTAATAATTAATCATTAACTTATAAAATGATTATTTTATTTTTATTTTAAAATTAATTATTAATCATTCCAATTTAAAAAGTCATTAACTTATAAAAATTCATTTTTGCCACATAAAAAAATTCTGTTTTTTTTTTTAAAAACAGGATTTTATTTTACAAGTTAAAAAAAGTTTTGTTTTTGTTTTTAAAAACAGAATTTTTTTTTTAAAACAGAATTTTATTTTACAAGTTAAAAAAAATTCTGTTTTTGTTTTCAAAAACAAAATTTTTAAAAACAGAAATTTTTTAAAACAGAATTTATTTTTATATGGCAAAACAGAATTTATTTTTTAAAAAGAAATTGGACGGAATGACATAAATTTTTATTTTTAGAAAGCACAATTGTCTAATCGTATATTTTTAAAATTCAGTGATCAATTGCTTACAAGTCTTAAAATTCAGTGATCAATTGCTTACAAGTCGACGACCACAGACGGATAAATGTACTTTTTGTCTCGTAAACTGATTCGAAAATAAATTTACCGTTCAACTAAAAAAAATTGTAGAGCAGTGTATGGTGCCTGGAAAATACTGGACACCCAACGCACTAAAAAACAGTAGAACCCGCTGCTCATTTTTTTCTTGTACATCAAAAGTATTTCTAACTTGAGCAAAGCATAGGTAGGTCACAAGTCCAATCAAGTTGTTGCCTATATTATTAATTCGAGGTGGGGGGCCTGTAAATCACAGTGTTTGAAGGGATTATTAATGACAAAATACTTGGTCACAAGACTAATACTACTAGAAACAAAAGAGTCTACAGTTAAAGTTGTGGAATTATTGGAACATTTACACTCAATTTTGACTTTCTATACAACAAGAAGCTGGCTAAACCTGTGACTGGTGGCCCACCGCCGACCATCGCCCCTGCCGATGACCACCAGCGTCCTATATACAAGATTTCCGATGAGTTCAACTTATTCACGTCTCAAAAAAGCAGTCACACTTCAAATTATTAGTGCCATTTACAACAACTTTAAGCAATTAGCATATGCTGCTCCTCCAATTGAAGGTAATCAGAGACTCTTGCCTAGTTTTCTTGACAAGTAATGTCCCGAATTTGTCCCTTTTTTATGTTTTGGACTATTAAGTTAAATTTAAATCGCCAGGATTATGTGTATTTTTGAAGTCTGCATTTAGCCTTTATTTTGAAATAAATTCAACTAAAATTGTACTATTTAATGGAGAATGGGGATATGGATCTATTAATAAAGAAGGGATAATATTTAGGAACTTTAGTTAAGAACTCTTCTATGCCATGCGGACATGAAAATTGAACATGAGAGAATTTCAATTTCACCTATTTATATTTTTAAAACACTCGTGTCCAATACCATGTCCGCATAGAATTTTCCTTTAGCTAGACTTTGCACCACCATGAAAATTTCTTGAAAAGTACATAAAAACAAAAACAAAAATATGACTGGTCATTTGAGAATGAAGGGTTAGTGATTCAAAGGATAATAACAAAATGTTACTCATATTTGACTTTATCTGGCTACTGAATGACACAGTAGGAAGAGAATGGAGTACGGGAATTATTCACATGCAGAAGTAAAAAAGAGAAGAGACAGAGAAAAGGCAAATAATGAAGTTATGAGAAAGATTTACATTTTCATTCAGTAAAAGAAGATATATACAACCTCCATTTTAATATATAAAATCACTTAGTTTTGTATTTCACAAACACGAACACATATTTTGAAACGGAAGGAAGGAATATTACAGAAAAGGGGAGGTGCAGGGCCTAGTCCTTATAAACACAACTTTGTGGTGAAATGAGAAAAAGCCCTTGAAAAATTCACCTTCACATAGTTCCATACTAAAATAAAATAGAATTTAACCATTCTAAGAACTGCTCAGTTTGCAGTCCCTCGCTTTTGTCTGTATATTATTCCAAATTTTTTCCTAGTCCCAGGTGAATGTAATCCACAAAAAACCATAGACATGGAATCTATATATAGTGGAGGACCATACCAAAATAAATGCTTGTCTCGTCCCCTATAGCATGGGTGGGGGTTAGTATACCTCACTGATTAGTGAAAGCATCATATCATGAAATCATGGACCACTACTCACTCTTCCAGGTTCAAAAAGTCATTGTTTTTTAAAGGATCAAACTAAGAATGCAATCAAAACAAATAGCAATATTTATTAAAATAGATAGGTAGTCAAAAAAATCATTACTCAGAAGTCAGAACAAGATAAAAGCCTACTCACAAGCTCTAAGCTAGCACCCTTTTATTAATGGAAATAATAGGTTCATTTTACAACACTTTTTTGTTTTTTTCCTTCATTTTCTAAATCTGTTTTCAGAATTATTTTTGAAAATTTACTAAACAGGAAAAAACAAGTTAAAAAGTGGACTTTCTTTTAAAGTTTCCCATAAACTTTGGAACTAAAGGTCTGCTAGTGACAAACCTTGATATGATAAAAGAAAGCCACCGGTTAAATGAGACTATCATTTTAAATTGGAGGAAATACATAACTGAAGCTTTAACAGTTCATATTTAATGCAATTTAGCTCAAAATTCACTCCCATTTCAGATTTATCTTATATATGTTCTGGTTATGCCCTCTTAAACCTCAATCATCGAGCACATGCCGCCACATTTGTATCCATACAATGCTTTACCAATCGGACAAGGGCTCAAAGGCCAAGTGTATCTCTCTTATTTCACACTATGTTTCTCTATTTTGACCTGTGTTACTCGGACTCGCCACTTTTGGATGGAGTACCCGTGTCGACACGACATGGGTACAGGTGCGGGATTCGGCCACATAAATCCGAATACGGCTGTTTTGGGAAGAAGAGCCGTGAGGAGAAAGAAGAGCCGTGAAGAAGAAGAAGCCGTGAAGAAGAAGAAGAAGAAGTTGTAAGAAGAAGAAGCGGTAAGAAGAGAGAGAGAAATCAGATTTGAGATTCAGATCTGATATATAAAATATATATGGACAATTACAATTAGATACCTCATAGTTTTTAAAATATTTTAATTTAGTCCCTAAGGTTTTTTGAAAGTTCATATTAGCCCCTGAAAAATTACATATCAGTCCCTAAAGTTTTGTTTTTTTTCATTTCTGCCCCTATTTTTTTATATTTTTACACTTCAGTCCCTAGAGCAAAAAAACTTTGGTAATATAATTTGAAACATTATTGTTAAAAAATCATAACATACCGTATCCCCGCACCCGTGTCCAAATTCGGATCCATATCCGCGTATCCTCTATTTTTTGACTTCACGCGTGTCCGACATCTGTATTCAGATTAAATCTGCATGGCACACAAGCGCATTTGAGTCAAAAATAACGCAGATTTTGACAATATGGCCATTTTAGATAAGTTGAGGAATTATAATACTAAACGACAAGTTCTAAAGCCAGCCTACCAAATATGCTTTCCTCCTGTGCCTATGCAACTAGAACATACTCAAATCTTAAACAAATATAGAGTCGGAAGCCTAGTTTATAAAAACCTTGACTCGGGATTCTAAGCCTCGAAGTAGTAACTCAATGCCTAGTTTCAAAATAGTGTCTCCTCGTTCCTAATCAATTTGTGCACCACAATTAATTTAAAGATGCATCACTAAAATGCTCACAAAATTAATCTGGAACACCATCAAATCTAAGTTGAGAATTCGTTTCAACTCCACCTGTATGTTAGCATACGCTTCCGGCTTCTCACAAGCCCGGATAAAGGAGGGGGGTCCCGTTAGGTTGACCTATAAAACTAGTTATTTTACTATTAGATGAATCCTAATAGTAGACTGAAACAATTCATCTAACCAACCCCAACTATTTTGGGAATAGGGATTGGTTTTGTTGAGTTTGAAATCTTTGTTTTCTTAGTTTTCCGGTCATAAATCTATATTTCTTGTATAAGTTTTACCATCTAAGATCATACCTCATCATATAGGATGCCCAATTTTGCCAAAGATCCATTATTTTACATAAAAGTTCTTATGCCAATCTTAGTAGCTAGAAATTATGATCATTACTAAATACAGAATTTTAAAGCTTACAAGTCTCATGCATTGATTGCTAACACAGAAAGACCGAACATTAAAGGGTTTTAAATAAATTAATATGCTATGCAGACTGCTAAAGCATCAAATTCTTATTTCAATTATATTCCTTACATACATAGTTTAAAGGCAGCTATTAAGAAGTTGCTTACACCAGAAGATGGAATGAAATAGCATCAACAATTTAGCACAGGATGACTGTGACCCGGGCAAGAACTTCTAAGATTATAAAGCTTACATAAACTGATATGCAAGCTTCAACAAGGACACAAGAATCAAGAACTTATTTCCCCAGATGGAAAAAATAGAATACAAAAGGGGAGAAGGGGGGCGGGGTGTTTAGAGCAAACAAAGAAGTTACTCTCAAAGTGATTAGCATTATATCTGAAGTCATAGACTAGATATGGATGTAACAACTAAAACTAAATCGAAGAGCATCTCACCAGACCAGTGAGTTTTCCAAATACTGAAGCAACCATTCCTGATGCACTTTATCAACAGGCCTCTCTACCCAAGCGCAAGTAGTAACAAGTGCTACCCATAGTTGTTATGGCGTCGTCTAGGCGACGACTAGGCGTCCTGGCGTTGAAGAAAGGTAAGCCAATGCCTTGGACGCCTAGCCGTCAAGGCTCACGCATTGGTAGCGGGCCAAGTTAAGTGATTAAGTCATTTTTTACCATGACTCATCATAACCCATTGACTTTTCCAATTATCCAAATGACTCAACCCATGACCTTAACCTAACCCATGACCTTATTCCTTTGAATGAGAGTAATGCTCGTGAGGGAGACGGAAATGACTTCATAGTTGATGACTTTGCTTGAGGTGTGACTAAAAACAAAGTAGAGACTATGTTAGTTATTATGTTTTGGGTTTTAGTGTATATAAAATTTTATTGTGTAATATACTTTTGAAATTAAATAAATAATGTATAAATTGCACATTGTTAACGACTTGTCGCCATACGGACGCCATGACGGGTGCCTTATCGCCTAGACGTCCTGGTGGTCAACTACCGCCGCGTCTCGCCTTGGCGCCATGACAACTATGGTGCTACCAAGTCCAAACTAAGAATTACAAGGCAAGGTTAGACTAATAATCTCTCACCAAGACTAGCAACAAGGCGATTTGTAGACAAACAGATGTTCAGACAATATAATTGTTTCTTATGCAAAGTTTTCAAATCGTGTATTGTATAGAGAATCGAACCCTCATATCGTGTTTCATATATCATGAATCGTATCATGCGATACGAAAATAATATATGAAATAATATTAATTATACTTGCACACATTAAGAACACAATTTATGACTTAAATTTGGAATAATATATACATATAGTCAAACAAAAATGCCAAATCCTCAATATTTTAAGTTGTCATACTTTTTTCATTTAATAAATAATGACTTACAAATTAACTATAATATCAACACAAATAACAATATGTAATTAAAAAAAGTAAATTATTAATTTAAAGTCAAAAGCATTGTTCGAAATTGCGCTCGAGGAGCACGCCTCAAGGCGCGCCTTAGAGCGAGGCGAAAGACTGTTGTTGCGAGGCTTGCGCTTCACTAGGAAATAAAGAAACGTGTGCCGTTTTTGCTGAGGCTTACGCCTCAAAGCGTTGCGCCTCGAGGCGTGTCGAAGCATGGGCCTTGATTTGGATTAAAAAAAACTAAGTATGAAACGCGACAGATCAATTGAAGAGTCTTCGTGCGAGTGTGTGATTGTTGATCTTTCATTGGCTACTCGTTAGTTATTCATTGTCGTCGGTTAAAGCGAGTGCTGGAGCAACAGTTTAAAAAAAAATACTCCCATGAAATAGAATGTATGGCTTAATTCTATGCCTCTTATTATAATTGCATTCCTTTTGTTTTTCTTCTACATACTTTAGTCCTTTCCAAATAAGGATCTAAGTGGCGTAAATGCACGAGTGTGCGTATACAAGTGGGTGAAGTTTGTGCACTGCTAAATGTTGATCATTGTGTTGTTGAATCCGTTGGAGTAGAAAATTTAGGTAGCCAGCAGCAGCAACATCTCCATCTCCATCAACCAACACTTGCAGCAGCCAGCTCCTTGGGAAGCATATCAATGACATTTGCATCTCGTGGAAGCATATCAATGATATTGCTATTGAAGTTCCAATTCCAAACATATGTCCTTGAGCATTTTCATTCCCTTGTATTTTTTCAAGATATTTGCTTGCATACAAAAACTTGAGCAGTATTAAATTCCATCAATGTTAACATGACTATTGTTGTCCACAAATTTTGTTATCAAAAATGTAATAACAATTTTTTTTTGTATTACAGTGAATTCTTATTATGGGTAAGAAAGTTCCAGCTTAGAAATATGGCACCAAAGCTCCTACAGTTAATAAATCTCATTTATATGTGGAATGTAATTTTGTAAGAAAATTTATAAAGGAGGAATTACAAGGCTGAAAAATCATCTTGTGGGTAAATCATAGTAACATTGAGGCTTGCACAAAAGTATCAAGTGACGTGAAGGAAGAGCTTGCTTCATATATGAAGAAAAATATGGACTCAAAGGAGGAAAGACAAAGAAATGAAGCTGGAAAAAAATACAAAGTGGGTCTTATTATGGTGGTCATCCATCCTTGAGAGGTTCAAGTGTGGGTAGTGCCTCCGCGAGGGAAGTTCGGGGACCCATGGACAGATTTGTTGTAGATGTTGATGTTGTTGATGATGTTACTACAAAGCGTACCGTATTTTCAAATGAGGCTCATAATGCAGTCTGTCTTGATATTGGTAGATTCTTCTTTGAAAATGAGATTCCCTTTAATGTTGCAGATAGTCCTTCATTTATAAATATGTGTCGATCAATTGAGAACTATGGTCGTGGTTTGAAACCCCCTAACTCCATACGAGCTTAGCTCTTGAATATTGAAGGAGGGAGAGAAGACTACAAATGCCTTTGTTGAAGAGGTAAAGAAGATTTGGGCACATACGGGGATGTCAATCTTGTCAGATGGTTGGAAAGATATTAGGGGAAGACAACTAATAAACTTTACTTTCTTGTAAACAACCCCCGTGGCACTGTATTTTTGAAATCTGTTGATGCATCTAATGTAGTTAAAGATGCTAATTTTAAGTTTAAACTACTTCATGAAGTTGTAGAGGAAGTGGGAGATTGTCCTTCAAGTAGTCACTGACAATGCATCTAATTATAAGGCGGCGGGGAGAATGTTAATCGAGAAGAGGCCAAGTATGTGGTGGACACCGTGTGCCGCGCATTGCATGGATTTGATGCTTGAGAAGCTTGGAGAGTTGCTTCAACATAAAAATGCTTTGACAAAGGCAAAGAAGGTAATTACTATTAGTTTATTATTATTATTTGGTTATAATTTTTTTTATTCAATGAATACTTGAATTATTATTATTTTTGATGAATGCCATTATATAATTGTAGATAAGCAACTTCATATATAATCATGGATGGATCTTGACATTGATGAGGGCCAACACTAATAAAGACCTTGTTGACGGTATTTATTACTAGATTTGCCACTGCTTATTTAACTTTGTAGAGTATGCATAGTTTGAGGGTGGCAGATTCAGAGAAGGTGCCAGGAATGAGATTTTTATATGGTGCCATGGACAATGCAAAAGAAGAGATTGCAAAAAATTTGGATAATGAGGGGGTCTATAAAGAGATATGGAGCATAATAGATGCTAAGTGGGACAATCAGTTGCATCGGCATTTGCACGCTACTGCATATTTTTTGAATCCTTATTTTCAATATGATGACAATCTGTACCAATGTGGAAGTTAAGGTGGGATTGTACGCTTGTATGGACAAGCTTATTCCTAACTCCGAGCAAAGAGAGAAAGCTGATTTGCAATTAGATGCATTCCGATTGAGGCAAGGGTTATTTGGCTACACAAATGCCAAAAACACGTGTAAGAAACGTGCTCTCGGTAAGTACCGTTGATTAATGTATGGTTATGCTTTCATTTTGATTAAACGTACTCTTGGTAAGTATCATTGTATCGGTAAGATTGATATATGTTTTAATATTGATCCAGCTGATTGGTGGATCGCATTTGGAGATGAAGTTCCGGAATTAAGAAACTTTGCAGTGAAGATTTTGAGTTTAACTTGCTCATCCTCGGCATGAGCGTAATTGGAGTACTTTCAGCTAAGTATTTATTAGATATAAATCATTTATATTCTCAAATTTATTTATTAAGATTTTATGAGATCTTTCTAATGCTCAATTGCTTGTAATATAGATACATACAAAGAGAAGGAATCTACTGTTCGCATCCAGACATAATTCATTGGTTTACATTATGTACAATAAAAAATTTATTGAAAGATCGGCACATCAAGAAAAAGGCACTAACGGAAGAAGATGATCCATTGGTTGTTGATAGTGTGCCATCTGATAATGAGTGGGTTGCGGGGGAAAATGATGAAAATATATCGGGAGTAACTTATGGGAATGAAGATATGGAGGAGGAGGAGGAGGAGGAGGGTGAAGGGACTCGTGGGAATGAAAGGAAAGTTAGAGAAAAAGAGACTAATGTGAGGGAGATTACACTTGGAGGGAAAGGGACTCGGGGAACAATTAGTAAACAAGGAAGTCAGAAGAGAAAGAGAGATTTTGCAGTCAAAAACTAAAACAAAAGGTTAGTGTCATTACTTAAGTTGTCTTTGAAGTGTTCTTTAAAAAAACATACTCATTTGGATTAAATATATATTCACTTGTTTATTTATAAATAAAGGGAAGGGATTGCAATTGGTAGATGAAAAACCGGAGTTTGAGGATCTTAGCACTGACAATGAGGAGGATGACAGAGCTATTAGATACGATGATGATTCCATGGATGATCCTCGTAGTGATAATAGGGATGATGGAGATGATGGTGGGGATGATAATCTAGGATTTGATCCATTTTTCAGGCCGCTGAATACAAATGATACACTACTTATATAGTGATGGATAATCACTACATAAGTAGTTGATGATATTATGTTCTTTTGATGTTTTGTAATGATACATTAACGTGACATCACTATATAAGTAGTTGATGTTTTGTAATAATGGAATTCATCAAAAAATAATAATAATTCAAGTATTCATTGAATAAAAAAAATTATAACCAAATAATAATAATAAACTTATAGTAATTACTTTCTTTGCCTTTGTTAAAGCATTTTTATGTTGAGGCAACTCACCAAGCTTCTCAAGCATCAAATCAATGCAATGCGCGGCACACCGTGTCCACCACATACGCGGCCTCTTCTCCATTAACATTTTCCCCGCCGCCTTATAATTAGATGCATTGTTAGTGACTACTTGAATGACAAGGTCTTCTCCCACTTCCTCAACCACCTTATCAAGTAGTTTAAACATCAAATTAGCATCTTTAACTGCATCAGATGCATCAACAGATTTCAAAAATATAGTGCCACAGGGGTTGTTTACAAGAAAGTTTATTAGTTGTCTTCCCCTAATATCTTTCCAACCATCCGACAAGATTGACGCCCCCGTATGTGCCCAAGTCTTCTTTACCTCCTCAACAAAGGGTAAAATGCAAAGTAGACAACTGAACTTTAGGGGGTTTTGGGTATTGAACCATTTTCTTTTAGTCAAAGCAAATTGAGCCTCTTTCTATTAAAAAATTTGGACTTCGAGCCCCAGGCGCCACATGTGCGTTGACCTGCATACGCGCCTACGTGGCAGATCTGACGTGGATATTTTTTATTTTATTTTACACGTGGACGCTGACGTGGCGAATAAATATTGAACTTAATCCCAAAAATTATGTTGCTACCATGATTCGAACTCTTGACCTCTAGCTTAAAACTTGAAACCAATGACCAACTGAGCAAAGAAGCTTAGTTGCTATAATTTTGCAAGGATTAATATTTATAACTGAACAAATCATTTCCCCCAAATTAAAACAAATCCCATATCCTTAGATCTGTTATGTACAACAACAACAACAACAACAACAACAACAACAATAATAATAATAATAATAATAATAATAATCCTTGATAGAGAGTTCCTTCTTAAGAACTAGCTAGTAAATTTTGAGTTCATCCTATTTCTCAAAACACCAATAGCTGTGAACTTCTTAAAAGCTTTCCTAAGATACTCATTCACCATACCCACCTTGACTGATAGTAAGAGGCTCTCTCTTTATCCATCCCAAACACAGTCCCTTTAATCTCTTCCTCTTCAAAAGACCTCTCCAACTAAGCATTTTATCTTCCTCGAAATGGAGCCCAATCTATCCTCTTAAACAAATGTTCATCTTAACCTCCTCCTCAAAGAACTTCATATGGAACCCAATGATCTTCTCGGTAATTAAACTCGCATCTACGTCGACCTCACCGGACACCAGCTGGATCTCCCTAAAAATTCTTATGATTCATTCCACTAGCAACCTTATGAGAAATTAAGAATTACATAATAATTATTACAATTAATAAAGTAATTATTTTAGACTTGAATAAAAAGTACATAATAAAATAAAATAAAAGAACCCAAGAAAGGGCAAAAGTCGTGCATACATTCTTGTTGTCAGTCAAAAAGCACAGTGGGGGCAAAAAGCTCAACTTCCACCCTCGACAAAAAATCCCCAATTCAATGACTCAATTGCCAGCTCAAAGCAACCCAAAATCTTTTTTTAAAAGAGTTATCATGTCAATATCGTGTCGAATTTATACCATGTCCATACTTTATTATGCATTTTATATATCTGTGTGTGTGTGTGTCTGCTGTATATCAAATATATTTTCTGTTAAGACATACAAGGTTATAAAAAAGGATTATATGAAAGTGCATACAGCCATGTAATTAAACTACTAAAGCATATTGATTTTGACAAGATAAAGGTGACTTTAGAGTGATCACAGCAACAATTAAAATAGCTGCAAACTTGGCTCAATCTAATCTTGGTAAGTAAAATCCAGACTTCTCAGGGTATACAACCTAGCTTAAGCATTTCTGGATGTCTCTCCTAGCATTCATCCAGAACAGGCTTGGCCCTTTCGGATCATTTATCTCTATCAGGCATAATTTATAGATTTCAACAATTCACTTTGCGGAACCTATAGTTTCAATACATTCTTTTCCAACTATTCATTTATTCTCATCACAATTCAACATTACGTAATTTTCAGTGTTCTAAAAATCCCCGCCTAGGCGCCAGGCCCCCCTTTTGTGCCTCGCCTAGGCGTCAGGCCTCCCTGGCGCCTCACCTAGGCCCAAGGCGACAA
The DNA here is from genome assembly GCA_020205605.1 of Panax ginseng. Taxonomy (NCBI): domain Eukaryota; kingdom Viridiplantae; phylum Streptophyta; class Magnoliopsida; order Apiales; family Araliaceae; genus Panax; species Panax ginseng. The sequence continues at coordinate 112,404,946 of CM035143.1, forward strand.
AAAAATCCTTCCAAGAAATTAGGCAGGGTATAGGCAGAAAGTTTTTTTTTAATTTTAATAACTACCCAAACCATATCTTTATATATTTATTTTTTTAATGATTTACCATATTCATAATATATGTTGTAGCATATCAAATCACAACAAGAAGTGAACAATATCAAGTCAAAATAGATAATTTTATTATAGTTGTAATTTTTTGAACTTGTACCAATTTCAAATTATATAAATGATGATACATTTGTAATATTTAGTTTAATTCAATATAATTCTTAAATTTATGTTTAGTTTCTTGAGTTTAATATTGAATTAAATTTTTGAAATTTAAAATTTTATTATTTAATAGCAATCTTGTTTATGAATAAAACTAATACGTTAAAAATATGCTTGAACTTTGAGCAATTGCATGTTTGTGTTTGAACTTTAATATTAGCAATATGGATGTGTATGAACTTTAAGCAAATGCCTTTATTATCTTTATTATAGATTGTTTTGCTTTATATTATTGTTTTGTTTGGATAAATGTAAAATAAAATATTAAAATTGGCTTAAAATAAAAAATTCCTTTAGGCTACTTGAAGAAACCTACCCGCCTAAATACTTTTAGAACATTGGTGATTTTCATCTTGTCATAATCTTTAATTCATGCTCTTCTGATTTCAAAGTAGGTAAAAGATCCTCATAATTTTATGCTCCCGTGCACTTGGTGTACATGTTTGTGGGGAAGGAAAGAAAAATGGTCACGAAAACCATTTCCTATTCAGTTAGTTTTGCTCCTTCTAAACATTATATAATGTACAATTTCTCCTATTATGCATGTGAAATAGATACCTATGTGAGAAGAAACGTACATTTCAGACAGCCTTTAAAGTTTAAATCAGCTCAAATTCATTTTTATCTTCCATTGCCAATGAACCAACCCAAACAAGGATTCAGTCTGCTCAAGCTTTACCAGGTCAAAAGTAAGGTTTGGGACTTCACTTAGACAGATTTTTAGAGCTAGGCTAAAACATTTATTAACAGCAAAATCAGTTTAGGAAAACACTCGAGCCAAAAAAGGAAAAAAGAAAACCATCGGAATCTTCAGTTTCATGGTATCTACTACTTCCTCCATTTCTAAAATAAAATTCTCTTTAACTTTAAACTAGAGAATTAATTGACTTCAGTGACATTTGTGATTTACATTTGAATTTTACCCGCATTATTGATGGAAGTTTGAAAAGATAGCTTAATATATCAACAAAGGGGAAAACTCAAAAAGTAGCATTAATAAATGTTTGAACTGTCAAGGTTAAGAATAGTTCCGATCATCCCCAAAAAAGGAGGGTTCAATAATGTAGGAACAAATGGAGTAATAAATTCTTCTTTCATACCAAGGTAAACAAGTATTTTGGTCTCTTCTTTACTTACAATCTAGAGGGGGAAAACCACCCATGTGTCCTCCTATAGAGCTCAAATATGATATATCTAGTCATTTGAAAAACTATTTAGCATGATCATTGTGTAACGCCCTCTCTCATACATTAACATTTGCAAGTCACAAGGTATTGTATGGGAAACAATGTCACACAGTAACCGTCACATCAAATAAGTTCTTCTAGTCATAGATTATATTTAACCCAAAAAAAAATTATTTAACACAACTACCAACTATCAAAATTGATATATTTATTCATACAAAAAACTATTTAGTATAACAATCACTGTGTGACGCTCTCTCACATACATTAACACATGCAAGTCACATGATACATTGTATATGAGACAATGTCACACAGTGACTGTCATATTGAATAAGTTCTTCTAGTCAGACTACTACCGCCGGCCACCACCCCATCACCATTATCAAGTACCTCTTTCTTGCCTACACCACAATCTTAGCTCAAACTTTACAATCACACCACAATTTTTAAAATTTTCAACTTTGAACACATAGATCTGAGAACAAAATTCCTTTCCAAAAAATACAGATCTCATTCCAATCTAATAAATTACAGATTTCTCTATATTTTGTTTGCCATACAAGTGGGGAAAGAAAAGGGAGAGGGGCAGCGGCGAGGACGGGGGCGGCGAAGTGAGGCAGGGGTGGGGGCAGCAAAAAGAGTTGGGATCCGGGTCAAGTCGGGTCAAGAGTGGAGGTTGAATAGGGTGGGGAAAGGGGTTGGGGAAAAAAAATCGTTGGCGTGGATGGAATACAGGGGAAGAGACGATGAGGATAAAGAGACCTTGGGTCTTCTTTTGTTTTTGTTTTTGTTTTTTTTTATTTATTTTTAAATACCTTTGATATATATATAAAAAGAGTTTTATTTAACTCGGTTCCATTTAATTTGTAAATATTTTAAATTTTTAAATTTCTATTTTAATTCTTTTAAAATAACAATTTTGTGCTTGTTAAAATGTCTTTTTTTATAATAAATCTTCTAAGCTTTTATTTCTTTTAATAATTTTATAATCTAATAAAACAAATTATTCATTGGATGTCATGTCAAATTCCATGTCAGCATTACATCACACGTCAAATGCAACTTATGCTGCCACATCATCACTAGTTAATCAGGGTTGGAGACTTGGTCAAAATATGGGTACTTATAACAATTATTTGAAAGTTCAATATTATTTGTGTTAAAAAATCGTTTGTATGATTTTTTGATAACTTAACAAGAATTTATTGGTTTTTTCAGTAATTAAGTCATTTTTTATTTAATGCATAAATTTAAAGTTCAGTTCTTGCATTGTTTTCCCCTTTTCTCTCAAGGTTTATCAGTATTGTTCACAATGCAAAAGAGGAAGCTAATGGTTAAATTGACAACCATGAAAAGGCCAGGCCAAGGAAGATAACTACTGGGTTTTTTCACGGTAATTACATTTATTTTCCTATACCTTTTAGTTGTATTCTATGTGATTTCTTACTTTTTAATAGTTTTTTTTGTTGTTAATTCATAAATGCAAGGGACAGTGGTGTTTGCAACAAAAATAGTGATACAAGCTCAGTCACCATTATGTCATCCAGAAGCCAATATATACCAAAATATTCTATTCTTCTACTTTAGGTAAAAATATTTTCTATTCATTTATATAGTTCATATATTAATTTATTTTTTAGTTGCATAATTTTTTTTGTTTTTACTTTTTAGTTGCACAAGCATGAATTAATGAGTTTTATTGTTAATTGTATAATGGTTTTTTTGTGAGAATAATGATACGTCAACTTCATTCTTTTGATTTATAAATAAAATTTTCTTTCCTCAAATTTAACTTATTTGTAAAAGTTACAATTTCTTTTGTTCAACATTTTTTTTTGTCACACGCATCGCATGTGCCACATGTGCTAGTCTTCATAAAGTATTTTTGATTAACATGTCATCTGAGCAACTTATTTGACTAACTTGTCTTAAACATACATGCATCCCCAATTTTTAACCTTATTATGAATTGCATCTCCTTGATCCACCAAAAAATCAAAAGAAGCTAAATTTTCAAGACTAATTGATTAGTTGACATAAACACTACTTATTAGAGACTCAATCTCTCACTCCATCTGGCATTATAAATACCACCGTCTCCTAATTATTCACTTCCAATTTGTAGTTCATCCAAAGTTAGTCTTGATTATGTTCTTATTCACAAATTTTCTCATAACAAAAGTTTTTGTAGGTTAAAATGCCCTAGAATAGTTAAGCTGATTTTCACAGGATGCAATGCAATATCATCGGTGATGTTGTCACTAACGTCACTGACTCGTTGATGTTTGCTTGGGTTGCATACCCACTGAGATAAGCTTAAACTTCTATGACTAATTATGACATAGCTATGTTTTTATATATTGAAGTGTCCTAGTATAGTTAAGTTGCTTAAAACTAGGATTCACAACAAGATCATCAATGATGTTGTCACTGACTCGTTAATGATTGATCGAGTTACATCCCTGTTATCTAACATTCTCTTTTTGGTTTGTTATTTGGTTTGATCTATAGTTTGCTTGAAACAAGTTTTCTTTTAAGGTTGATATATAAAATGTTAATTTTGAGTTGCTAATATAATAGAGAGATAATGCAGCAGATTGCAAAGCACAGGAAGATTCTACAAGCAAAGGTGTTAATGTGGACACCACCAGCATTGTTTTGTTCATTTATCACTGCAAGATAATGTAGCCAGTTGGCATTAGTTTTATGTTTTGGCATTTTATTAATACAAACATTATTATTATGTAATGACGAGTTAATCAGCTGAAATTTTTCATTTCTGCTATGTAAACTTTCTCCCTCTACCAATGGAATTCAATAATTTTGTTGATTTCCATTTATGTTTTAATTATTTCTTCGTGAATCCTGATTGTGATGTATAAATTCTTTATTAGTATAGATTTCATTTTCTAGCTTAAATGTTGTTCTCTGTGTGTTGTTTGCTTCTGGTGTACTACAACCAAGGACATTTAGGTAATAGTCCCATTTTAGGAGAGATATGCCCAGTAATATATAAATTGTACCAATTAAGTCTAACAAAAAATACTGGTAAATTGTAATCCAAAAACCTGTACCAAGCAAAAAATGGCCAAGATGACTAAATTCATCCTAGAATGACCAAGACCCGGTAATCTGAGTTATAGTAGGGTATCTTCATATCCTTGAATCAAACACGCTCTAAAGTAACATATGACACTTAGCAAGCACATGCACTGTATTTAAACTAGTCAACCCTTACTCAATCATCACACACTATCTGGCCATCCAAATTTCAGGCACAATTAATTTCTTTGAAGTGCATACGTGTATCTTTACATCAGGTATCAAATCTCAAATATCAAACTGAAAATTTGATTTTAACAAACAAATACATCCATATTCACAAAACAAAAACATACATATCCACAAATACAATGCAATATATAGTTTGTGGCAAAAATGGAGCCCCTTATCACCAAATTTAACCTCAATTAGATTCCATTTATTCAAAACTTTTAGCTCATAACTCGTTCCAACCCTAATAAACCTCCCTATGAACTACGTATCTGAGTTATTCAGTAAATTCACAAACTCAACATCAAGATACAAATGCAAAAATGAAAATTAACCATGAAAATGCAGAGATATATACAAATCAAAATTGATGTTCAGTCTACGTATTATCTAACAACTAAAGCATCAATTCATATAACCAAATATACAATCCTATTTTTGTAAGGACCACAACAATCTCCTATTTTTGTAACTCCAGATGGACCACAACAATATAAATATAACGGTGGAATCGTGTAATGGTTAAAAGAAGGGATACAACCTTAATTATCGGGATATGCAATCTCCTGCTGCAAATCATTAGGGTTCTTTCCATCTAACTGACACGCCCGTGCCAATAATCTCCGCTGCGGGTTGGTCATAGATCTCGGTTGCGTGCGAGTGCCAATGACCTTTGAAATTTTTGGTTTTCGTGCCATCTTGCTCGGGCTATTTTAGGGCTTTGATAAACGTTCGGCTCCGGAGGGTCCACGGAGATGAGTCAGTTGACAATGTCTTCCTGCCTGCGCCGACTTCCGACGATACGCGACTTGAGGGGTCCAAGTTCGGCGTCATTTTGTGGTCTTTTATGTCGACAAACAATTCAGACTCGATTCGTACTCTTCTCATTAAAGATTCTATTCGAACTTCATTCGAAATATAAATAAGTCAAATATAAATAAATTTTAAAATTCGATAAATTACTCGAACATTCTTAAATTATAATTTTCTATTGATACTCGGATCATATTTATTCGAAAAGATCAAACTGTTCGGGCTCGATTCAAAATCGTGCTCAATTTAAAATCTTGCTCGACTCGGTAGCTAAATGAGCCTCAATTAAACCTTATTTTATACTCGATAAATTTTATAAACCAAAACTGAGCAACTCAATACTCGGATCGACTCGATTCGTTTATACCCTTAGTTTTATGCACGATTAAAGGGGTAGATCAGAAGACGGGAGGTTTTTATACTTCCATGTAGGGCTGAGCATTCGGTTATAACCGAACCGAATAGACTATTCGGTTATAATCAAAAACCGAAATTAATGTAATTTTGATATCCGAACAACTAACCGAATCGTACAATAACCGAATAACCGAACAACCGAATATCCGAATTTACTATTCGGTTATTCGGTTAATAACCGAAATTAGAACCTTAAAGATCAGATCTGATCTGGGCTATTCTTATACCTGTAAGAATGCATGTGAATTGAACTTAAAAAATACAGGCAATGATACAGAACTGAATACATGATAAAACTAAACATGTTAGAAACCTTTTCACTCCTCTTCACAAATAAAAGTTACTTCAAATCGGATTATAGTTGTAGTATGATGCAGAGACCCAATATCTTCTACAACTTCATCCATAACTCAATCGAGAAGAATCTAAAGATCGCACAGTTTGTCGTTGAGGAATCCCAATCTCACATCGTCACACGAATTCACTCTAGCAGCAAACTGGAGTGAGCACAAAGATTTGCTGGTAGATGAGGTCTTATAACCTTAAAGATCAGATCTGGTCTTATAACCTTAGATGATTTGCAATATAAGTTGCTAAGCCCACCGCCACACCTTCTGTCTCAAACTTACATATAGATGGTTTATCTTTTTTGGACGCCATTCTAGGAGAAAGAGGGCCAGGAATATAATAGAGAGAGAGAGAGAGGTACTCAAATTACTCTTATAACCTTAAAACGGTTATATATATATATATATATATATATATATATATATATTTCGGTTAACCGAATTACTAAAATTCAAAAACCAAACCCGAACCCGAAAATCGAATATTAAAACGAATATAACCGAAATTCATAAAATAACCGAATAACCGAAAAAATTCGGTTAAAAAAATTCGGTTTGATTCGGTTTTTCGGTTTTATCTGTTTTTTGCTCAGTCCTACTTCCATGTGAGAAATGAGAAACGAAAAACAAAAATTGTAAGAGTAAAAAAAGGGCAAAACTAATTATAACAAATATAATTGTAGGGGCGTTTATTTGGGCCCGAATTATATGGTAGGTCAAAATTCACATAGAGTTATCTTAGTTCAAGTAGGAACCTTCTTGGTAGTTGAGTAATTTAAGAAATTAAAGACTCCTAATTATACTTGATTTCTATTCCTAAGGGAAGTGTCAGGTTTTAAACCGACTTTATTGACTTAAGGGAATTATATTTGATCTCATTAAGGAATTATACCTAATGAGGATTTCCAATTCTATACGGGGAATGACTCTATGGAGGTGGTGAAATCATTATAAATACAAGGTTTTTACCAAATTCTAAGGTACATATACACACTTATTATTATTATTTTATAGCACTATAACATTGAGCCTTCATTGTTAAACCTTATTCAGCTTGTACTTATTCTCACACCGGAGTTATCCCCCGGCGGCCCAAGCCGTCAAGCTTTTGGTGTGATTTCGTTTCTGTGCAGGATTTGACATGCCTTTAGTGATTGAAGCGCATAGACGGATCTTGGCGTTAACGTTGGCGATAGAAAGAAGGCTTTTTAGTTTTGCTAATTTCAATCATAACAGGAGTTTCGGTTAAAATCATGGTGAATAGCAAAATGACAATTTTCGTCCGTGACCAGTCCACGGCGGACCCCCCCTCCTCATCAACCAAGGGGTTCTGCCAAGGATCGATTGGGACCATCAGTTTCGGAGCGGTTGGAGTCTCAAGACAATTCAGTGGCTCCATCAAGGGACAGAGTAGAGGGGCCTCGGGGAAGACTATTTTTGACAGTCAGTAGAGATGCAGGTCCGGGGGGCCGTTTCGAGGATGCACCGTCTCGAACATGCCCCCATGACGCTGGACACGACGAAAGGAGATCAATACTGGCAAAAAGGGTAAAGGAGACTAATGACACACTAAAGGCCTTATTATTGCAAATAAAAGAAATCGACCAGTAGGTGATGCTTTTAATTGGTTGAAACGAGGATGGTGCCTCCAGCCACAGCCGAAGGCGGGGGCGGTCGCCAGAGGTTTGGTCCAGGACACATCGTTCGGACAAGTCTCGGCGGATCGAAAGCAGACTTCAAAGTCGCTCTTGGGACAGCAGCAAGCGCATGAGCAGATCGGGAGATCGTTCACCCGGGAACCAATCCAGGACACATCGTCTAGACAGCTCTCGGCACACTAGGAGTAGGCATAAGAGTCGCTCCAGAGCAGCTAGCTCGAAAGGTAGGAGGAGATCGAACAGAAGGGAACCAAATCACTCTCCTGGTTGGGAAAGACAGAACATGCATGACATAACTCTCAGGGTTGAAGGGGTAGAGGCACTGACCCAAAAACTTGAAGAAATACAGAAGCAGTTAGCCGAGGTCAGACAAGAAAAAGAAAGTTCGCCAAAAAAATCATCCCCGTTCTCTCCAGAAATCATTCGGGAAAAAGCTGATCCGGGTAAAAAGCTCCCTCACATGGAAAGTTATGATGGTTCAAGAGACTCTTATTGTAACACCCCCAAATCCGGGTATCCATTACCTCGGACCTAGTGCGCTACGATACAACTTTTATCTAATTATTTATAACTTCCATTCATAAATTAATGAATACAACTTATCTTTGATGCCAATTAATATATTAATTCCTTCTCATTTACAGGATCTATGAATCGATCCCAATACCTTAATAAGTCAATTCTCAATCTTCTCATTAACCCTTCCTGTCTTTACATTATATTCGATGTTATACTTAATAAGATACGAAATAATTAAAAAATTTATGAATTCTTTATTTATTTCCCTGAATCACAACCTTCATCATTTACATATCTTTGAATCAAATTTATTCTATGAATCGATTCATCAGAGTTACATTATAAAATTTTACATATCAATTCGATATTCTTTATATATCGAATAATACGACTTTACAACTCTACATGAGTTAAACATCGTAAACAACTATCAAGTACATCATCTGAAACCAAAAATATGGTTCAAAATCATAAATTCAGATAAACAAATCAATTTTCTTGTGATACTATTGAACTCTATCAATCAGGTAGCACGTAACATTACCTTGAATCCTTAACCTGCAAATATGGTTATTTACAAGAGTGAGCTCAACAACTCATCAATTCTAACAGTTTTCATGCATCACATGTAAGACCCCAAATTTTATGAAATAAAAGTATTCAATTTTTCTATTTAGTAAATAGTTAAATTGATAAAAGTTTAAAGTTATGGGTGAAATTAGTATTTTTCAAAATAAGCAAGTGGTTATAAAATATTCATTATTATCGGAGAATATTCGTTGGTCGTGGAATATTCTTGTTGTCGGAATATTAAATGCGGCGCAGCAACCATTTATTTATGGCCCCATAATGTAATAATTGTCGGATGAAGAAAATGACAAATTTGAGTTTTTATAAATAACTTGGCGTCATCGTTAAGAATTAACATCTGCTGGAATACCCGGTGGGTAAAGTAAAGTAATACACATTGTTGCACAAGATGGCACCACGGTATTGCATGTATTTTTTTGAATTATTGATTCTTACGTAAGAAGGCACTACTCAATAATTGTTATAATAATTACTGTTCAAAATTTTATTTTATTGATTCAATAATTGCTACGTTGATATTTTATATTATTGTTGTTTTAATAATTGTCATTGCACAGTATTTCCCATTATCAGATCAATAATTCATATTATTTGAATAATATTATTAGATAGCATTATTGGTAATGTCTAAAAGTTACATCAAGAGGAGGTTTGGTCATCTAATTGCGGCGCCAAGATGAGAGAAATCTTTATCGGAAAGTCCCTCTTTCTTGGGAATGAGTGCAGTTGTCATTATTGTGATTATGTAATATTATTTGTGAATAATTAATTATTGATTTATATGATAAGGAAATATTTATTTTATGTGGACATAAATGATGGATAGAAAAATATTTATTTTATGTGGTTATAAATGAAGGAATTAATGTTGAGGTGTTTTATCAGTATTTTTGTCGGAATGGAGGTATTAAAAATCAAATCAGTGTTCTTAAAGCTTTATTGCGTGAGTTATAATTTTAATCCGACCGTTGGATCGTTGTGATTTTTGGATATGTTATACATATATAAGTTGAGTATATGTCCACAAATTTTGAACCGTTAAAAATTAACGTATGATTTGTTATGAATTTTAAGAGGTGTTGAAAATTGTCCGTTTATGGAATTCGAATATTTTCTGTTTGGAATTTGGAAAAACTTTCTTCTGCAAAGTTGTAGATAATTCGATTTCGTGTGGAATGGATATAAAATTCGTATTTTTCTGATAGAAGGGCTATTTATTATGAATTACTGAAGTTTAGGAAAATAAAATAATTTTTATTAAAATTGGGTGGGGACCCACTTTTGTTTTTTTGTAAAAGCATGTGCTGAATTTTTTTCAATGGTGGCTGCTCATCTTGTTCAACAAATTTGGGTGTAGACAAGAAAGAAAAAATAAATATTATTTTATTAATTTAGTCTCCTATGACGTTCTGGCATTTTCCTATAAATAGGTGCTTATGTTAGAATTGAAAATCACACCAGAAACATAAGTTTTCTCTCTCTATATTATCGAGCATATTTTTATGAGTATTTAGATACTTTGAGAGTTGTTATTTAGTGCAAGTTTCATTCGACTTTTACATCCGATATTCCAAATCTCGAAATCTGCTTTTTTTGAGGTAAGGGATTGTAATGGTTATTATATTTTTCAGTTTCGTAATTTTTCCGACCCTCAAAAACTCTGAAAAAATTTGAAATGATAATTTGATGAGTTTTCTAGATTGTGTCCAAAAATAGCGATTTTTGGATGTATAGATTAGAGTTATGAATTTTATAGGAAAAGACTATTTTAAAAGTAAACTCTTATAACTCCTTGTGGTTAACTCCAAAATTGGTGAAATTTTTTATTGGGAGTACATGTATATAATATTGAAGATATACTCTGTAAATTTCGAATTCTTGGACAAAATTACGATTTATGATAAATGTCTAAATATTATTGGTTTGCCGTATATAGAAAATAGTAAATAAATTTTAAAAATTACGAGAAAATATATGTTCAATATGGGACTATATTACGCTAAATCCCGAAAAAGAAAATTTTACGGGGTGATTTCGGTATTTTTCATGAAAATAGACTAGTTATGAATAAATGAATTAAATATGTTATGTGAAGTAAGAAAATTAGAAAATAGGATTTTATGGCTTGAGAATCCTATATAAGGTATATGCAGATTTTTGATGAGAGTTTTGTTATTGGTGATGAAATCTTATGAGTTTGGCATTTTAGGATGATTAAATGCATTAATTAGTAAAGTGTAAACAATTAAAATAAATTGTTTATAAGTTTAGGAAATGATTAAAATATTGTTGTAATAAAATTAGATTATGAGATTAATAAATGATCTATAACATTTGGAAGAAGGTGTATGAAGTCATTGATTTAAAATATTATTTAATGATTAATAATATTAGTAAATGAATTTAATGTTATTATATAAATAATGTTATTATCTTCGTTGAATATTCGTTGAAATATTATTTTCTGTTCAAATCATTTTTGATATAATATTATTCTTGAATTTTACTCCAAAAATAGTATCATATTGACAATTTGGATATTATTGAATTATGGATAAATTAAATTGTTAGTCTTTAAAAATTTATCCTTTATCTCATGTGATTGATTCTTTATATCATTGTCATCATTCTCATGCTTATATTGTGTTGAAAGTCATCTATGGCCAGTAGTGCATAGATGAACTTATTATGATTATGACCATGGATTATTCGGTATAATCATGACCGTAATTGAAAACACGAATATCCTTGGCTCATAGTGCATGGATAATTCATGGTCGCGATATATTATTAAGTCTCAAAAGGCATTATTGGCTTTTTACATTGTATATCTTTGGCATGCGATTGCAAAGATGGATTTATTGGTTATTAGTTTTACGGTTGTATATCTTTGGCTTTGTAGTACAAAGATGGATTACATTGGTTATTAGTTTTACGATTTGTATATCTTTGGCATGTAGTGCAAAAGTTGATTTGTTGATTTACTTGATTATAAATATGAATTGTGATTTAATTATAATCTGTGGTGGTTCAGGTGAGGACAGGTGATGGGAGTTCTCTTTGTCTTGGGTATAACCAAGAACTGTTGATGATTATTACAGGAATGAAATATTAATGATGGACTTTTAATCTAGAGGAGATATGTGATGCCCCAAAAATAGGTATACATCATTCATTCTGAGTCGCCAAATACATAGTACATAATTTAAATACACACTTCTTTTATACAGTACGACAAAACGTAGCTTAGAGTTTTTACACGAATATTGTCTCATAGACAGTATTCAAACTCAAATGAAGTCCTCATTATATTTATTATCACACTATTTCATAGAGTAGTGAGGACTACTAAAACAACTATCTGAACCGTCACTCCATTCCCTGACTAGTCCCAGCTATATTCTCATTTCCTGAAGAGAACAGTGAAAGAAAAGGGTGAGTTCAATTAGCCCAGTAAGAAATATTATGACTAAGATAATGCAGAATAAATTATCGTTAGCCTTCAACAGTATAACAACTGATATAATATAATAGACAACAAGTTTTAGATCAATAACTGTAGCGGAACGATCAATCCATTAGAAGAGTCAAGTAGAGCATGATATCTATTATCTTCTATGATTTAAAAAGTTTATCATAAATATTATTGCTGTAATACCCATTAACAGTTCTTTATTATACCCAAGATAAAGAGAACTTTCATCACCTGTCTTCACCTGAACCACTAAAGATGTTAGTTAAATTCACAATTCATGTTTATAACAATGTGAATCAACAGTAATTCCTTGCCACAAAGGCTTAATAGAACGTTCACTCAATATCTCATGGCGCTTTCAATCCGTGGTACTTGAAACCCGACTCGATACTTCACGATACCATTTCTATAAAATTTGAATAATACAATAGTAATATTACATTCAAACTTAATTTACATACATCAAAGTTTACTTCCTGTGTACTGAGACCTTCAAATACATTCCTTACAATACTTGAATAGATACCAATGCAACTATAACCATTAACTCATAATACACACTTATTCGATCGACTTTCCTTTTCCTTTGTTCGCGTACACGAGCCTTGAAAGTGCTTCATACATAACTGAAAACATTTAATTTAAGCAAGGATGAGCATTTGAGTGCCCAAAGAAGTAATAACAATTATATATATAAAATTTGAAAGAATATAAGTATTCTCTTTACATAACACTTCAACAACGAAGCAAAAGTTGTGAAGTAATCCGTCTTGATAAAAGATTCACATAACAACTCTCTTTCAAATTCTTGAAATGAGGCTCCACCCATGAATAGGGTTTAAGAAACATACTATGAACATGGTTTTTCATTTTCAAAAGGTTTAGCGAGAATTCATCCGCAAACCGACATAACTTACGGCACACGGAGGGTGATCACCCATTGTACCTGTGATTGATCAATACTACATAACTTGAACGAAATTCATCGCTCACCCTTTGTCCGTACCAAGCGCATAAAAAATTTTCCCATTATCGGGATGTTCATACATGCCCGGTTCCAAACCCAAGGTTTTAATCTTGCTTTCAACAATAATATGTAATTCAACATATATATATATACGGGTAATTGAAAAAGTGTATCAACATGTGAATAAATGCCATGATTATCCAAGTGGGGACACTTGTATAACCATTTAGAAATCAACTTAACGTAATATATATCCGAGCTAACATGTTGATAATCAAAGCATACAAAATCATGCACAGAATAGAATAATTCAAAACTTCTTACTTCATGTCCATTGCATAAAGGAAATGCAAAGGTAGGATACTTTACTGATTCTTTGATTACAAATCTCAACTTAGGTCTAATCTCTTTGTCACAACCTATCAATAAGCGGGTCATTCGTTCGATTAGAACAATATATCATAACACATAATCTTTCATCAATTACTGGCAAGACATAGTCTAATCACGCCATCACATAATCGCAGTGATCATACTTTCTATTTTATACTTTTATACATTTTCAAATATCTCACCCATGCTCTTACGAAGTCTTTTCTTTCTATTATAGGGTTACGGCGGGTTGTCGGTCTGCATCGACTTTTTACTCGGGTAAATCTGAAGTCTAAGACTCTTATTCTATACCTCCACATCTCAGTAAATATCGGACATTTTACTTTTTAATCATTTTTCAATTTTCCGAGAAATTGAAAAATTTAAAATAAATCAAATCATGTACTCAAGGGCTTATAGTGATATAACTGCTACTATGGGTGCTCTTCATCAAATCTCGACTTCATAACCTAGGTTCTCCAAAATCACTTTAGTTTAGCCAAATTATAACTTTCAAACATCTAATCATAATTAAATGATTTAAACATTAAACAATTCCATTAATTTATATTAAACTATTAATGAAACCATTGCCAAAATATAAAAGTTATTTATAATAACTCAAACTATTTTTAAAACATTTATATTATCCTTAAATGATTTTTAAAACAATTAAAATCATTTTAAATAATCACCATTAATATATAAATATTAATGTACTATTCATCAAATATTAAAAGTCATTAATTATAACTTAAAATATTTTTAAATCCTTAATATCCTCTTTAAATGATTTTTAAATAAATAAAACCATTTTTAAACTATTTATTTAATAATAATTATTAAATAAACTAAATATCATTAATATTATCTTAATATCATTAATATTAAATTATTAATGAAATTATCCTTTAAATATTAAAAGTTATATTTTATAACTTAAAATATTTTTAAATACCTTAATTTCATTTAAAATGATTTTTATAATATTAAAATCATTTTTAAACTAAATTATTTAATATAATCATTAAATAACTTTAATATCATTAATATATAATTAATTAATGAAATTCATCACAAAATATTAAAAGTCATGGAAAATAACTTAAAATATTTTCTTATACCATAAAATAATTTTCATGATTTTTCATGAATTAAAACTATTTTTAAATAATTTATTTAATATTATAATTAAATAAATAAATACCTTTTATATTCCAAAATACTAAATATTTTGAAATATACTCAAAATAGTTAAAAACTATTTTCTAGACTTTAAAATAATTTTTCATAATTTATTTGGTATTTTAATAATTAAAAACTAATTTTTCTAATTTTAAATTAATTTCGAAAATCGTAAATTAAAATAATTAAAACTGTCACTAAAGGCCCTATAGTGACGTAACTGTCATATATAGGTGTTCTTGAGCCTACCTGCATCTTCATAAGGCGTAACCGAAAAATTTGCTACTTTTGACCGTGCATATAACTCTCTCTCATCTTAACGAATTTGGACAATCTATAAATTGGGTCTTGTAGAGGAATTACCAGACTACAATCTCCAATAATCATAACCTCTAAACAAACCTCGATCTGGGATAAATCAGCCATCAAAGTAGTTACCAAAGTCGTTTCTTCACGAAGAATAGCCTCGAGGTGCCTACTTTGGACCTCTATAACTTGATGATCGTAACGTTTATGTGATCTATCAATTCCAAATGTAGACAACATGTAGGACTACAACGCTAACACTTAAAAAGCATCATAAAAACAAGAAATCAAGCATCTAAAGTATGGTCAAACCTTGTCGGAAAAAATTAACACTTAGAAAATTACGGGTCGCCTGTAATTTTACGTCAATGCTTGGTCCAACCCACTTTGACCTTAAATAACTCTTAATCCGTAATATATATGGACCTGATTCTTTTTGGAGGTTAAATACCACATAACAAGCTACACATATCAACCTTTAGAACACAAAACACATTAAAGATGACCGAGATATAAGGCCTGACATTTGCCAAAAAATATTTTCTGGACACTTAGAATATTTTCTGGGTTTGAAAAATGCAATGGTCAATGCCTTGATGCCGGCCAACCCACTTTGACCGCTTATAAATCCCGATCTACAATATCTATGAACTTGATTTCTTTTGGAGATTAAAGACCACATATCAGGCTACGTATAAAAACTTTTAAACAACAAACCTCGTGATCGACCAAAGAGTTATAGCCTCTGACATTTGTTGTCAGAACACAGAAATGAAAATTTCCAAATTTTGAAGATCTTCAAATCCGAGCTTCTGAATGTTATGGAATCAACATCAAGCAACCCAGATCATCCTTAGACACTATAATCAACATGTTTTAACATTTAAACATAACATCTAACACCAAAAAGTTTAAGAAAAATCAAGCTAGGGTTTATACCTTTTTAAGCTTTGATTCTGATTTTTGGCTACTGATTTGTTATTGGTGTGAATGGGGCTTGTTTATAGACTGATATGTTAAGAGAATTTCGTAGGTTTAAGCTTGGGAGAATGAAGCTAAGTGCTTGTGAATAAATAGGCCAAAAATGGTGCATTTCTCTCTTTGATCCATAAAATAATGCATGAAATGATTATAATGGTGATTGATGGTAATACTACATTTATAGGTGATTTCTAGATGGATTGGCGGATTTTGTGGACAAGTGGTAGCAATAAGACATAAATAATGCATTTTCCCTTTTCTTTAATTTATAAAATTTTTTTTAAATACATTGGATGCTAAAGTGAGATGATTCCCTTGTTTGATAGTTGATAGCATGTAGGGTAAGCATGTTGGGCATCCTTGTTGCAAGATCCCATCAACAATGTAAGTAATAATACACTAAAATGACAAAAAGGGTATTTTGGTCATTTCACATATAATTCCAAGGGCATTTTTGTAAAAGGCCATTAAATGTAATATTTAACCATTAGATTATAATTCTTACCATTTACCAATTAATTTCTATCATTTGGTAATTTAAAACATTTATATAATAACATCGTAATTAAACCCGATAATTTTAAATTAGGGTTTTCTATAGAAAATTAGGGTTTTCTAATTAGGGTTTCTTAACGTTATCAATTAGGGTTTCCTAATTGACCATTAGGGTTCTCTAATTATCTGTGTATGATCTAACACAGTCATTACGATCTCTAACTTCAACCGATTAGGGTTGTAATAATTAGGGTTTGTCCTAGTTATCAGCGTAAAAATAGTAATTAGGGTTTTTCTTCTAATTACCGACATTCGTGTACACAGTAACTTCATATACACAGTAAACTTCATATACTACTCAGTCATTTCTCATAACTGAGTTTAATAATTAGGGTTTTACAGCACGGTAATATGCTATGACCTAATTGGTAATCGCTCATCGCTTCAATAATATCGTCTCATCATATATACACAAAGTACATAATTATTGTCTCAGAAAATCATTATAATAATAATATAATATTATTATTCTCATCTCTTGATCACAATCCCAATTCAGGGTTTGGATCTCATACCTGACTTTTCTTTCGCATATCAATAATACTTGATTTAAATATTCTGAATAATTCATATAATAAAATATATATTATATAAGTTCTAATTATCACTTCATATATTATTTCCAATCATGTTATCATGGAAAAATAATTAATAAAAACATTTCTGCTTACAGAAATTAATTACCATAAAATATAATTTGTAGTAATTAATTATTCCAAAATTATTTCTAATTTTTCAAGTAATAAATATATTCATATTTATCGTTCACATTACTAGACACTTATTCTCGTCATTAAATAAAAAAAAAAAAAAAAATTTATACGCAAAATTTCTTAATTATTTTATTTAGAAAATCTCGGGTTATTACAATATCCTTACCCCAAAAGGCTAAAGATATTCAAATGTAATAACAATGATCGTACCAATCAGTTGCCTATCTTTGCACTACGGGCCAAAGATGTTCAACTATAAAACCAATGGTCATGATCATACCAATTAATTGCCTGTCAGTGCACTACGGCCAAAGACATTCAACTGTTAACTAATGGTCATGATCCTGCCAATCTCATCATCAAATTATCCATGCACTACGACCAAGGATATTCATTAGTATCACTAGTGGTCATGATCATGTCATACACATGACCATCTTTGCACTACAGGCCAAAGCTATCAATCAACAGTTCATCTTTGCACTACGACCAAAGATATCAATCAACTGTAAAACCAATAACCAACCGTTCATCTATGCACGTAAGCCAAAGATGACTTTCATCACACTATAAGCATGAGGATGATGACACTGATATAAGGATTAATCAAACGAAATCAAGGATAAATATTAAAGACTTTAAATTTATCCAGAGTTTAAAAATATCCAAATTGTCAACATGATACTGTTTTGTGGAGTAAAATTCAAGAATAATATTCATGTATCAAAAATAATTTGGACAGAAAAGAAATATATCTTTCGGGTGAATAGTATCCCGTGAATAATACCCTGTGAATAGTACCTCGGGAATAGTACCCCAGCATAAAAAGTGCCCCAAATACCCGAATGAATAATATTTGAGTGAATTGTAACTGGGTGAATAGTAACCCATAAATAGTAACCCATGAATAGTATTCCGGCATGAAAAGATCAATAATTATCAAGAAAGCTCAGAATAATATTTTCATGAAAAGATACTGGATGAAGTGCAATTATCAAGGATATTCTACTAATTTCACGGAGTATATAAGAAATACTTCAACAAAATGAGTGTAGAAGTAGGAATACGAAATGAAATATCACTTACATACTACAGAGTATGGAAGAAAATAATATTTTATACGAATATTAAACAAAAATAATATCCCTTATGAATACGAAAGAAATAATACCCCTTACGAATATTAAACTAAAATAATATTCATATGAATACGAAAAATAATTTCTCTTCAGAATATGAAATAAATAATACTCCTTACCTCAGAAGAAGATTGGATACTGGAGTAGTGAAGTAGCAAACTTTGCTTTTTCTTTCTCTCTATAGCTTCCCTCTCTATAGCTTCTATCTCTATAATTGCTCTTGTAAGACTTAGTGAATTGGTGAGAATGAAGGAAGAATGAGCTTCTATTTATAGAAAAATGTAGTTTCGATAATTGCACGTTTTGAGACTCGAAATATTACAGTATAATACCTTCATATTTTCCTTCATTTTTAATTTAGTCATGCAAGTATTATCAAACTTGCACCATCTCCCCTAATAGTATATCATGTGAATTAATAGTACAATCATGTGAATCAATAGTATAATCATGTGAAAAAACTAATTATAGTATAGTACTTTCATCTATACCTCCATTTTTAATTTAGTCATGCAAGTGTTATCAATCTTGCACCAACTCCCCTAATAGTAAATCATGTGAATCAATAGTACACACATGTGAATACATAGTTATAAGCATGTGAATTAATAGCAATTAATTGCTCATTTATCCGATTAATTACCCGATTGGTCAATATAACTTCCAGACATCAATTATTATCGAAATAAATATCGATTTCCACTAACACTAATTAATAATCCCAACACAATGGAACTATCAATTTCATCTTTAATCAACACGAACTTATTCATCATTAATATTATAACTCACAATATTTAACAACCAGATCGTTCCCAGGAAAGAGGGGGCTTTCCGATAAGGATTTCTCCTTATTGGCGCGTAATTAGGTGACCAAACATCTCTTTAACAGAACTTCTAGACATTGTCAATTTTGTAAATAATAATATGAATAACTTTGTCGTCTCAATTATTGATTTAATAATATATAAAATATTTTGCAGATGATACTGTGACAATAATATGAGAGATATGATGCAGCAATTACTATAACAATAATTGAGTATAACTAAGTGACTTCTCACGTAAGCATCAATAATCAATACCGTGTGCTACTATGCAACCACACATATTACTGTACTTTTATCACCGATTATTTTATGACAACTTGCTTACTTTGAAAAAATTTCACATATCACCCTTAACTTTAACCTTTATCAATTTAACCATTTACTAAATAAAATAATAATTATAAGAAAATTGAATACTTTCATTTCATAAAATTCGGGGTCTCACAAGATAGTAAACATTATGTTCTACTTGACTCTTCTAATGGATTGTTGATTCCGCTGCTATTATGGTTGGAAACTTTTATCTTCTACCATGTGTTCTAAATTTCTGATTTATTACTGATGAAGGATATTGATAATTTAATTATCTTTAGTCATGATATTCTTTACTGAGCTATTTGTGCTCACCCTTTTGCTTCATAATTCTTTTCAGGTAATAAGAGTGCAGTTGGGTCGAGCGGGAGTAACAGAAAAATAGAACGGTGGTCTCTAGCTGTGGAGGCTCTCCCTAAACAGTATAGAAAAGTGTGTTATATTTTATACATCATTTAGTAGTTATATTTGGTGAATCAAATCGGGTGAGGCGAACCCAACGTTGGAAGGGTGTTTTGCCACTATCATACAAGATGTCTAATGACATGCGACTTTGTGTTACCATAAGACAGGGTTATGCACATCCACTTGTTGAGTATATCTACGAGCACTACCTATATAATCTTGGAGTTTGGATGAAATATAATTCTCAATTAGAGACAGTGGAGATAATTATATGTCAAGAGAAGACTCACCATTGGAAAGAATATGATAGTAATCTTCTCATTTTTCTTTGGGGTCTATTGAGTCAACCAAGGATAATTCTGTGGACATATGATATCTATCATAACCTAGACGCATGGCCTCCCATGTACGAAGGTTTCCTTGAGCATTTTCCAAAGATTTTAATTTCGAAAACAGTTTTTGACTGTACCTTTATGTAAGGTGTCATTGTGATGTGTTATCCAAGGTTGGGATGAGAGTCACAATTGGTATATATTTGTATCAAAACTCACAACATATGTGTTGTTGTATTTTGCACAAAAATTGTAGTAATAAAGTTGTAGTTGTTTTCTGTACCATGTATTTGGCGACTCAGAATAGGTTGGATGGATTGGATCTATTTTGGGGGCTTCACAGTTGGTATTAGAGCTTAGGGACATGGTCTCTGAATCAGGGAATAGAACTAGGAGGGGAGAGACGAGTAATATCCTTCGCTAGTGTATGTCCTACCTAAGCTAAATTTTCTTACTTAAGTTGACAAATTGTGATATGTCAATTAATATTTGTTTTAAAGCTGTATTCTATAATGATATCTGAAATACAGGAGATGAACAATGGAGAATCATGATGACCGGGGAGATAGAATCTGAAATGAGAGCAAAGTATTCTCAACTCTTTGAAATACCAGGTACGTAAATTTCGGGGGCGAAATTTCATAAGGAGGGGAGATTGTAAGACCCCAAATTTTATGAAATAAAAGTATTAAATTTTTCTATTTAATAAATAGTTAAATTGATAAAAATTTAAAGTTATGGGTGAAATTATTTTTTTTCAAAATAAGCAAGTGGTTATAAAATATTCATTGTTGTCGGGTAATATTCGTTGGTCCTAGAATATTCTTGTTGTCGGAGAATATTAAATGCAACTAGCAGCGACCATTTATGGGCCCCATAACGAATAACTGTTGGATGAAGAAAACGACAAATTTGAGTTTTTATAAATAACGGCGTAATTATTACCAATTAACATCTTGTTGGAATACCCGTTGGGTAAAAAGTAAATGTCGCGTTGTTGCAGCAAGAATACACAAAGATTGTTACAAGATATTTTTGAATTATTGATTCTTACGTAAAGCGCACTTACTCAATAATTGTTATAATAATTCTTGCTTCAAAATTTTATTTTATTGATTCAATAATTGCTACGTTGATATTTTATATTATTGTTGTTTTAATAATTGTCATTGCACAGTATTTCCCATTATCAGATCAATAATTCATATTATTTGAATAATATTATTAGATAGCATTATTGGTAATGTCTAAAAAGTTCTGTCAAGGAGAGGTTTGGTCATCTAATTGCGCGCCAGTAAGGAGAAATCTTTATCGGAAAGTCCCCTCTTTCTTGGGAATGGTCTGGTTGTCATTATTGTGATTCTGTAATATTATTTGTGAATAATTAATTATTGATTTATATGATAAGGAAATATTTATTTTATGTGGACATAAATGATGGATAGAAAAATATTTATTTTATGTGGTTATAAATGAAGGAATTAATGTTGAGGTGTTTTATCAGTATTTTTGTCGGAATGGAGGTATTAAAAATCAAATCAGTGTTCTTAAAGCTTTATTGCGTGAGTTATAATTTTAATCAAATAGTTGGATCGTTGTGATTTTGGATATGTTATACATATATAAGTTGAGTATATGTCCACAAATTTTGAACCGTTAAAAATTAACATATGATTTGTTATGAATTTTAAGAGGTGTTGAAAATTGTCCGTTTATGGAATTCGAATATTTTCTGTTTGGAATTTGGAAAAACTTTCTTCTGCAAAGTTGTAGATAATTCGATTTCGTGTGGAATGGATATAAAATTCGTATTTTTCTGATAGAAGGGCTATTTATTATGAATTACTAAAGTTTCGGAAAATAAAATAATTTTTATTAAAATTGGGTGGGGACCCACTTTTGTTTTTTTGTAAAAGCATGTGCTGAATTTTTTTCAATGGTGGCTGCTCATCTTGTTCAACAAATTTGGGTGTAGACAAGAAAGAAAAAATAAATATTATTTTATTAATTTAGTCTCCTATGGCGTTCTGGCATTTTCCTATAAATAGGTGCTTATGTTAGAATTGAAAATCACACCAGAAACATAAGTTTTCTCTCTCTATATTATCGAGCATATTTTTATGAGTATTTAGATACTTTGAGAGTTGTTATTTAGTGCAAGTTTCATTCGGCTTTACATCCGATATTCCAGTCAGAAATACCGCTCTTTTGAGGTAAGGGATTGTAATGGTTATTATATTTTTCAGTTTCGTAATTTTTCCGACCCTCAAAAACTCTGAAAAAATTTGAAATGATAATTTGATGAGTTTTCTAGATTGTGTCCAAAAATAGCGATTTTTGGATGTATAGATTAGGAGTTATGAATTTTATAGGAAAAGACTATTTTAAAAGTAAACCCTTATAACTCCTTGTGGTTAACTCCAAAATTGGTGAAATTTTTATTGGGAGTACATGTATATAACAGCAGTATACTCTGTAAATTTCGGAATTCTTGGACAAAATTACAGTTTATGATAAATGTCTAAATATTCGGCAGTTTGGCCATATGAAAATAGTAAATAAATTTTAAAAATTCTGAGAAAAATATATGTTCAATATGGGACTATATTCTGCTAAATCCCAGAAAAGAAAATTTTCTGGGACTGATTTGGTATTTTTCATGAAAATAGACTAGTTATGAATAAATGAATTAAATATGTTATGTGAAGTAAGAAAATTGGAAAATAGGATTTTATGGCTTGAGAATCCTATATATGGTATATGCAGATTTTTGATGAGGGTTTTGGTTTTTGGTGATGAAATCTTATGAGTTTGGCATTTTAGGATGATTAAATGCATTAATTAGTAAAATGTAGACAATTAAAATAAATTATTTATAAGTTTAGAAAATGATTAAAATATTGTTGTAATAAAATTAGATTATTAAATGATTTATAACATTTGGATGAGCGTGTATGAAATCATTGATTTAAAATATTATTTAATGATTAATAATATTAGTAAATGAATTTAATGTTATTATATAATGAATAATGTTATTATCTTCCTTGAATATTCGTTTGAAATATTATTTTACTGTTCAAATTATTTTTGATATAATATTATTCTTGAATTTTACTCCACAAAGCAGTATCATATTGACAATTTGGATATTATTGAATTATTGATAAATTAAATTGTTAAAGTCTTTAAAAATTTATCCTTTATCTCATGTGATTGATTCTTTATATCATTGTCATCATTCTTATGCTTATATTGTGTTGAAAGTTATCTATGGCTAGTAGTGCATAGATGGACTTGGTATGATTATGACCAGGGATTATTTGGTATAATAATGACCGTAATATTACAAACGATGTGGTAAAAGTCATCTTTGGCCCGTAGTGCATAGATGGACTTGGTATGATTATGACTAGAGATTATTCGGTATAATCATGACCGTAATTGAAAACACAAATATCATTGGCCCGTAGTGCATGGATAATTCGTGGTCGTGAAACTATTAAGCTGAGTCTCAGCATTATTGGTTTTACAGAGTTGTATATCTTTGACATGTAGTGCAAAGATGGACTGTTAGTTATTGGTTTTACAGTTGTATATCTTTGGCCTGTAGTGCATATATGGACTGTTGGTTATTAGTTTTACAGTTGTATATCTTTGGCCTGTAGTGCAAAGATGGACTGTTGGTTATTGGTTTTATAGTTGTATATCTTTGGCATGTAGT
Organism: Panax ginseng; assembly: GCA_020205605.1. Taxonomy (NCBI): domain Eukaryota; kingdom Viridiplantae; phylum Streptophyta; class Magnoliopsida; order Apiales; family Araliaceae; genus Panax; species Panax ginseng. The sequence goes on from CM035143.1 coordinate 112,429,323, forward strand.
GCAAAGTTGAATTCTTTGATTTACTTGATTATAAATATGAATTGTGATTTAATTATAATCTGTGGTGGTTCAGGTGAAGACAGGTGATGAGATTTCTCTTTATCTTGGGTATAACCAAGAACTGTTGATGATTATTACAGGAATGAAATATTAACGATAGACTTTTAATCTAGAGGAGATAGTAGACATTATGTTCTACTTGACTCTTCTAATGGATTGTTGATTCCGCTGCTATTATGGTTGGAAACTTTTATCTTCTACCATATGTTCTAAATCTCTGATTTATTACTGATGAATGCTATTGATAATTTAATTATCTTTAGTCATGATATTCTTTACTGGGCTATTTGTGCTCACCCTTTTGCTTCACAATTCCTTTAAGGTAATAAGAGTGCAGCTGGGTCGAGCGGGGGTAACAGGGAAATAGAACGGTGGTCTCTAGCTGTGGAGGTTCTTCCTAAACAGTATAGAAAAGTGTGTTGTATTTTATACATCATTTAGTAGTTATTTTTGGTGAATCAAATCGGGTGAGGCGAACCCAACGTTGAAAGAATGTTTTGCCACTATCATACAAGATGTCTAATGACATGCGACTTCGTGTTATCATAAGACAGGGTTGTGCACATCCACTTGCTGAGTATATCTACGAGCACTACCTATATAATCTTGGAGTTTGGATGAAATATAATTCTCAATTAGAGACAGTGGAGATAATTATATGTCAAGAGAAGACTCACCATTGGAAAGAATATGATAGTAATCTTCTCGTTTTTCTTTGGGGTCTATTGGGTCAACCAAGGATAATTCTGTGGATATATGATATGTAAGACCCCAAATTTTATGAAATGAAAGTATTCAATTTTTCTATTTTGGTAAATAGTTAAAAGTTTAAAGTTAAGGATGATATTTGAAAATTTTTCACAGTAAGCAAGTTGTCATAAAATAATTGGTTATAAAAGTACAGTAATACGCGTGGTTGCATAGTAGCACACAGTATTGTACAATATCTTTGATTAGTGATGCTTACGTGAAAAGTCACTCAATTTTGATTCAATTATTGTCACAGTATCATCTGCATAATATTTATTATTATTAAATCAATAATTGAGACGACAAAGTTATTCATATTATTATTTGCAATATTGACAATGTCTAGAAAGTTCTGTCGAGGAGAGATTTGGTCACCTAATTGCGTGCCAATAGGGAGAAATCCTTATCGGAAATCCCCCTCTTTCTTGAGAATGATCTGGTTGTTAAATATTGTGAGTTATAATATAAATGATGAATAAGTTTGTGTTGATTAAAGATGAAATTGATAGTTCCATTGTGTTGGAATTATTAGTGTTAGTGGAAATCGACATTTATTTCGATATTAATTGATGTCTGGAAGTTATATTGACCAGTTGGGTAATTAATCGGATAAATGAGCAATTAATTGCTATTAATTCACATGATTATAACTATTTGTTCACATATGTGTACTATTAATTCACATTATTGTACTATTAGGGGAGTTGGTGCAAGATTGATAAAACTTTCATGACTAAGTTAAAAATGGAAGTATAGATGGAGGTACTATACTGTAATTCGTATTTTCACATGTCTAGAACTATTGATTCACATGATTTACTATTAGGGGAGGTGGTGCAAGTTTGATAATACTTTCAGGACTAAATTAAAATGAAAAGAAAAGAAGAAGGTATTATACTGTAATATTCTGATCCCCAAAATGTGCAATTATCGAAACTATATTTTTCTATAAATAGAAGCTCATTCCTTCATTATTTTTCACCAATTCACTAAAGCTATAAAGCAATTATTATAGAGAGAAATTATAGAGAGGAAGAAGAAGAAAAGTCTGCTTTTTCTCACTATTCCAATTATCCGATTTCTTACAGGTAAGGGGGTATTATTCTTTACGTATTCACAAAGAAAGTTATATTCTTTCAATACTGTAAGGGATGTTATTCCATTCTTTATTATTATGTTGGAATAACTGCATCATGCAAAGTATCGCATACATGATAAAATTCTTACATTATTCCATTCTTTATTATTACATTGGAATAACACATGCATCTTGATCGCATCGCGTGCACAGTAAATTCTGTTGTTATTCCATTCTTTATTATTCTCATTGGAATATCTTGTCTGCATGCGGATTACGCATGACCCGTTCCATTCTTTATTATTCTATTGGAATATCACATGCATGCTTGACTACTACGCATGACTCAGTTCCATTCTTTATTATTCTGTTGGAATAACTTTTATGCATGCGGATTACATCGCATGCACAGTGAATTCTTTTGTTATTCCATTCTTTATTATTCTGTTGGAATAACCTGTCTGTGTGGACTATCGCATGCATGGTGAATGATCCTTTGTATTCATTCTTTATTAAATTATGGAAATGATATGTCTATGTGGATTACCGCATGGTGGGTGAAAATCCATTTATAGTTTCGTATATTCTATTATACTCGTATGAGATATCATTTCTTTTGTACTCGTCATGAAATATCATTTTATTTGGTATTTTATTTATGAGTTACTATTCACGGATTACTATTCACCTGGTTACTATTCACTCTAGTATTATTCACTCGGTTAGGGACACTTTTTCGGTAATCGAGTACTATTCACGATTCTTATTCATGGGTTACTATTCACCCAATTACTATTCACCCGAATATTATTCACTCGGGTATTTGGGGTACTTTTCATGTCTGGGTACTATTCACGAGTACTATTTACAAGTACTATTCACGGGGTACTATTTACCCAAAAAATATATTTCTTTTCCGTCCAAATTATTTTTGGTACATGAATATTATTCTTGAATTTTACTCTACAAAGCAAAGATCATGTTGACAATTTGGGCGTTATTGATTTACGGATAAATTAAATTATAAATCTTTAAAATTTATCCTTGAACTTGTTTTATTAAATTATTATGTCATTGTCATCATTCTCATGCTTATATTGTGATAAAAGTCATCTTTGGCTTACGTGCATAGATGGACTTGGTATGATTATGACCAAGGATTATTCGGTATAATCATGACTGTAATGTGACGAATGATGTGGTAAAAGTCCGCATTAGCCTGTAGTTCATTGATGGACATTTGTTGGTATGATTATGACCAGGGATTATTTGGTATAATCATGACCATTGATGATTACATGAATATCCTTGGCCGTGGTACAGGGATGATTCAATTTTATTTATTAAGCTGAGTCTTAGCGATAAAGTTGATGAAAAACTTTTTAAATCATAGAAGATAGTAGATTTTATGCTCTACTTGACTCTTCAAATGGATTGCTTAATCCGCTGCAATTGTTGATCTAAAACTTGTTGTCTATTGTATTCTATCAGTTGTTATACTGTTGAAGGCTAAGGATAATTTATTCTGCATTATCTTAATCATAATATTTCTTACTGGGCTAGTTGAGCTCACACTTTCTTTCATTGTTCTCTTCAGAAAATGAGAATATCGCTGGGATGAGTCGGGGAATGGAGTGATGGTCCAGGATAAGTGGCTTTAGTAGTCCTCACTATTCTACAGAATAATGTGATAATAATTGTAATTAGGACACAATTGAGTGTGGATATTGTCTAGATGACAATATTCTTGTTTAAACTCTCAGCTATGTTTTGTCGTATTTTACACGACTGTTGTATAATTAAGTTGTATTTGAATTTATGTACCATGTATCTGGCGACTCAAGATGGGTGATGTATACCTATTTTGGGGGTGTCACATGATATCTATCATAACCTAGACGCATGGCCTCCCATGTACAAAGGTTTCTTTGAGCACTTCCCAAAGATTTTAATTTCTAAAAGCAGCTTTTGTATTTGTACTTTATGTAAGGTGCCATTGTGACGTGCTATCCAAGGTTGGGATGAGAGTCACAGAGGGTATATATTTGTATCAAAACTCACAACATATGTGTTGTTATATTTTTCACGACAATTGTAGTAATAAAGTTGTAGTTGTTTTCTGTATCATGTATTTGGCGACTCAAAATAGGTTGGATGGATTGGACCTATTTTGGGGGCGTCACATCACATAACATATAATATAGCGCAATTTATAAAATTATAATCATTTAAACTCAATACGCATGTTGCTTCTCACATAACAAGTATAGAGATTAACTTATTTAACATATAATCATATATTGACTTTCGAATTTCATACACATCTCATAGGCATTTCATATACAAATTAACATTTTCATGGCATAATATAATTCAACCAAGAATTATTAAATTTATATAGCAAATAGGAACTAAAAGACTTGTCTGGCTCGTAGATTATCAACTATAAATTAACTGCTTAAAATAATATGCACTTCGTGTACTCCTACACAAATATATAATCATGGGTTCATACCCATCAATCATACATATCCATACATTCTCAATGTAATAATAAATGTTACATTGTTTCCTAGCTTGGTTTTTAAAACCTTCATTTCACTTTCTTATTATACTCTTAGGATAACTATGTATTCAATACACATTTAAAACTCATAGATGCATGAACCATACTGTTCTTGAGTTTTGTAAGTCTTAATAAAATTTGTCAAATGTGGGTTCTATATAACCCTTACATGCTTGTATACTTAAAACATCACTTAAGTCAAGCATTATAGCTTAAGAAATTCATACACACATGCTTTGAGGTTCAGATCCCAGTTAAAGCGATTGAAACAACATCGCCTGCAGCCTTATAGCTTGCTTCTGATTAGGCTTGGGAGGGGCATAACTATGCGGCTCCCCGTCTGCACCAGCTTTTGAATTTTGATTTCCTAGTTTACATCTCAATTCTTAGCATGCATGGGTACTAACACATAACATATACACATTGAGAGGTCTTGGTCCAAGTTTGGTGCCTCTTGTGTTTACTTTAAGTTGTTTTGACACTTTATAGCTTTATTTGAAAATTTCCATTTATTTCAAGGCTAAGCGAGTTCATGCAACAAGGGTTTAACAATGAAATCATTAAACCACATAACGATGTTAAAAAACCTTTAATACGTATGCTCACATATATTCAACTTATTTATGCATAGCTAGTTTAGTTCATCACTTGAAACTCATTTAAAATCATGCTCGAATGACTTATATTGTGTCAAACTAGGTGTGTGCACTTATAGGCCATGTTTAGAGACATGAATAGTACTAGCATGCCATCCTATAAGTTCAGAATGTTAATATTGTTAGTTCCTAGTTGGCACAATAGTTATCTAGAAGGGGGGGTTGAATAGATATTTAAAAAATATTTTCATTTTAAACTTGTTCGTTGATGATGATTAAAACTTAGCGGAATTAATGTTTGTTTTAATCTCCTTTATGAAGTAGTGGAGTTATGAGAGTGAGGCAGTTATAGTAGTTATGGAACATATAGCAGTTATCGTATGAAAGTAAAAGACACGGACGTTTTAAGTGGTTCAAAGCACATAAAGCTCCTAGTCCACTCTTCTACTCCTCGAGTAGGAAATCCACTAAGGATGTCTTTTATAACTTCTGAATCACACAGATTCCTTCTAGACCAGCAGTCTAGGAACTTCTTAGTTTACTCTTGAACTCTTCAAGTCCAATGAGACTTGGCTCTCTTACAGTTCACTTAGAACTCTTCAAGTCCAGCAGACTTGGTACTCTTCTTCAGTTGATTGGTAGATGTTGAGTTCTTGATGGTTGCTACTCAGTTGCTGTTTAAGCACTTGTTCGAAAGGAACTGAGTAGCTGAGCAAGATTTTCTATCTCTCAGATCGTAGAGTTGATCTTTGAGAGTTCTTCACGTTTTTTGTTCAATGCTTGCTTATTTCTCTCATCTGCTTGATTTGCATATATGTGATCTTGAAAACTATCCGTTGGATCCATCCGTTGAAGCATTAAATGCGTTTGACCTTTCTGTTCTTTGATGGAGACTTTTATGCACATCTTCTGAATTGCATTCTGGCCCACTAACACAGCAGACTGCTTTCTCACCTAACACCTGAAAAGGTGTTTTCCCCCTTACCAATGGTACTTTCCTTAGCTTTTTCAATACACTTCTTTGTTACATACTAAGGATATTTCTTATGACTTTGGGACTGGTGAGTACTGCAACGTTTAGAATCCATTCCTCATATGTTGGAGTCTATCTCCACATAAATCATGAGGCTTGATGTTTCTGACACAAGACAGATGATACTCTACGATTCAGATCGTGGTGACTTGTCGCCTTGGTGCCTGGTCTGATTCTATCAGTCGAGAGCACTATGATTTCTCTTAAATCTTTGCACACTCGATCTTCGCTTGCTTGAGTTGTAAACTCTCGCTTCCGGAGCACACTACGATCTCCGAGTTGGCTCTACAAGCGTTGGGACCACTCTATGATTTCCGAAGAGGCCCTTCAAGCGCAGCTGCTGCGATCTTTGAAGCTCTACGTTTACGCTTTGACTTCGCAATGTTGATCAGATTGATACACTACGAATTCTTCGAAGCCTATCTATTACATCTCAAGATCAACCTAACAGCTTTGATCTTTCTATCTATGCATTCAATTATAGAATGATACACGTTAAGAGTTTAGATCAACCTAACAAACTTGATTTATCACTAAGTCCTTGTACATATATTCCTTGAAGGACTTTACAAATAATCATGAGCATATACTTTAAAACATCAAATCATAATATGCATTCTCCCAACAAATATCCTCATGCTTGTAAATATTCATTTCAAAGCTTCCAAGTTTTCTTTAAAAGTCGTTTTAAACCAAGCTATCACAAGTTGATCATTATAAGCAAGGCAACTTTAAAGCACATTTCATGCTCATTTGAAATCATAATTTCGCCATATATATATGCTACTAAGTCAGAATTTAAATGGCTCAACGTTTTTCAAGGTTTGTTTTCCAAAATTTCAAGTTTTCTTTAGAAAATATACCAAATCATGCTAAGGTAATTCATTATAAGTAAGGCAACCGTAAATCACATGCAATACATATTTGTATGCATAACCAAGTCAAATTAACATACTTGGGGTATCATGTTACAACAAAAAGAACTATCCATTTAAATTTGCACGTGTAGTCAACACCATTATTAAATCGCACTGAGGGTGCAATCAAGGCTCTTCTGGGCAGCCCGAGAACGGCTCTCTTCTACGTGAACTCGAGAAAAAACCAACATAGATATCTTTGATTTCTCATGATTAGACCAAACATATTGTTTTAATATGTTCATATAAACTCAGATAACATTATAGCAACTTATAAACAAATAATAACCAATTTAAAGATTTGAATTCAAAGTTCATACTATTTTTCCAAAGTTTAACATGTTTAGCGAATTCCTTCACCACAGATTCATTTCTGAACCGAATTGATCCATTTAACTTTTGTTGTTTTCGTATTCGACCATATTATCAATATCTCACAACAATTTACAGATTGCAACAATCTTTAGCCATCAATTTTGACTCATTTAGCAAGTAGTTCATGACATTTCTAAGAACTCGTAAAACTTGAAATCAATAACATACTTAGGAAATATTACCTCTTTGAAGTTGAATTACCAAACTTGCTTCTAACTTCAGATTTCTCTTAACTTTAGGAACCCTCACACTCTAATTGTACTTAACAGAGAATTCTAGCAACCCAATTTGAGAAGAATGAGCTTCTATTTATAGAGAAACCATTACCAAATTGTTGGATTTTGCCCTAGAAATCAAACCAAAGGGAAGAAGAAGAAACCAAAGGGTAATAAAGATTTGGTGGAAAATGGCTAACCACTCTCTCCCCACCATTCTACTAGCCATCATTAACTCTCTTGATTTGCAGCAACAACAATAGGCTAGGCCAATGGCCTATCACGGCTATTGTCAACGTCGAGATTTTTATTTGTCCCTTTCTAGGGGTGCTCATCGGTAAAAAATCAAACCAATACCGAAAAAACCGAATCGGTACCGAATCGAAAAACCCAGAAAATTTAGAATTAGAGTCTTTGATGCTTTGAATAACAAGGTTTCGATACAAAGTCGGTACCAGTTTTTTCGGTTCGATTTTCGGTTATACCACAATAATTAAATAAGTTTTTTTTATATTAACAATTTTTTTAAAACTAAGAAATGAGACTAGTAAATTACATTCTTACGAATACTAATTACAATTGTTGGTCTAAGAGTATGTAACTATCATAGTTGTAGTAAATAGTAATTGTAGTTTGAAATTTTTGGTTAATTCTTTTGATGATTGTTAATTTTTTACCTTATCTTTTTTCCAGTTATTGAAGTCTTGCCTACTACAATGGCAATGTGAGATTGTGAGCTACAGGATGATATCTCTTGGACTTGGGATATGCTATCAAATTTTATGGAGTAGATAGTATCAGAGTAATATAGTATTTCATTTTATAAAAACTTCCTATAGACATCATATGTAAAAACAAAGTAAAAGACACCATGTTAAGTGTTCTATATATATATATATATATATATATATATATATATATATATATATATATATATATATATATATATATATATATATATATATATCTTCTATAATGGAAGCAATATGTATTTAATTTTCCTACCGTAAGAGTTTATAAGATGACTACATGGGTTTATGCTTAGTTTATATATCATATTATAAGACTCTGCATGTACATACTCTTAATATCTTGACATGCATGTTGCATGCAGGCAATATAAAACATGTGGATGTAGACTAAAAGTGATTAACTTGAGAGTGGCAACAGCCAAACAGAATCACAACTTTTCAGCAAGGAACAAAGGAATTTTTTAATTTTTCAAATTTTCGGTTTTTTTCGATTTCAAAAATTTTCATTACATTCACCGGTCTTTGAAAAGTATAAAAATCCAAAAACCCAGATGCATCAAAAAACAAAAAAAAAAATTGGTCTTTGGTTTCACCCGATTCATAAAAAACCGAAAAACCGAATTTTTGAGCACCCCTATCCCTTTCTGTTCTTGTCTTTTGGTGTTCTCATTTTAGGTGAGATTTGTTTGAAAAAACAAGGTTGAAAAGGTTCGATATGTATATGTCGACAATTTGACCGTGAGAGTTGCCAGTTGGTATTTTTAAATGGTTGCACCAACTCAACCGAGAAAAGGTTTGCACAAAGACCTGTGTATTTGACACTGTTTAACTAGTCTTAGAAATCAAAATTCGTTAGGGTCCGGGGGCTTGATTAAGCGTAGGGAAGGTGTTAGGCATCCCCCGACTTCCGTGATAACACGGTTACTGCCACTTTTCATTAAAAACTTTTATTTGTGTATGTGTGTGTGTGTGTATAGGGCATGTGTGCAGTTGTTTGGAAGAAGTGTTATGCCTCGTTTTCACCTATATACAAAAGGTTTGACTTTTGTATAAAAGTTCAATTTTAACAAGATATAGTAATGAAGTTTTGTAAAACAGGTTTTTCAAACCCTTTGTGCTCAATAGTAATTGAGGCCTTTGATACTTCCATTTTATTAAGTGTTCGGCTGGATTGCTTTTATTTTCGAGATGCGAGACATCTTCTAGAAAATAAGATACATTGCAGTACCGAACTCCTTGTGGGCATGAAAGCCATCTAAGGATATTCAGACACTGTAGATAATTTACAAGCTGGCTACAGCTGTAAAATGTCCATCACGGGAACCGAATCTAGATTCAGGAGTTGAATCTGTGATCACATGATTCCTAGGCTCACATGAGAAAGCAATATGTACAAAAGCTAGAAAAAAGAACTAGATTTGAGTAAATCTAAACCATTCCAACTTCAACGGTTCCAGTTTAGTCACCATGAACCGATTAAAGTGAGAAATAGCCAGATTTAGGCAAATCTAGCCCGCAGGCTGAAATATTAAATATCTACATTATGAAAGCGGTAAGGCAGATATTTATATTAAAGCGGTAAATACATATATAAGTGTGTATATATATATTAACGATAAATGGCCACAAGTAAACTAACCGGATATATATATATATATATATATATATATATATATATATATATATATATATATAAAAAAAGAAAGCATATGGATGTTATATCCAGGCTCAATCAAAATAGAGTTCGATAATATATATATATATATATATATATATATATATATATATATATATATATATATAAGTATTTATATAAAAAAAGGAATAAAAAGCCACAGATCGACGATCTGGGCATACCCACACAACACGATTCTCAACGTTAGTAGATATAAATATATAGAAGTAATAAAAAGCTCAAAAACCCAAAAAAATCTTATAGTGGGCTATCAAGAAGACTTTAGATAGGTTTTAATGACTGAAAACTTGGTATCTTCTGGTTAAACTTCATTATGTATCAAAACACGAGCTTACAAGTGTTTAGAAAGAAGAATCACTCAGTTTAGAGCACTTTAGCAGTGTTTACAGGCTGAAATGGACAGAGTTTTATCTCATTTTCTCTGTTTTTTTTAAATGAGCTGCCAAGAGCTCATATTTTAAGACCCGATGGACGCTTGGGTTTACTCATGTTGCCGGAATGCCGAAATCTATCTTGGTCCCGTGGTCTCGAAGTACGTGCACTTTGACTATGTGTTGTCCGCTCGAACCTTCATAACTTTCAATCCGGGCATTCGATAAAGGCGTGCTGTACCTTTTAAGAATGTTGTTGTCGAGAGCTACACAATGACATGGGATTAGAGGTTGTACGAAGCCGGGAAGATGGGTCCATGACCAGATCTTCAAGTCTTCAAATTCTATCCAGTGTGCAATTTTGTGTAGTTGTCACTCGGGATTTGAGTTATGGTTCTTGTGGGACACCTTGGTATGCAGTGTGGATTGAAATGTGTTGAGATGACGTGAATGTAGCATTGAGGTGGAAAAATGATGATTTTGCCCCCACTAGGGTTATCTCCGGCTTTTGCGCAGATGTAGCAGTCGTTGCTCAGGGTTATCTCTGAGATTGGGCTGCTATAAATGTTGAATGTCCTCAGGGTTATCTCTAAGGTGTGCTTGACCATCCGGGGTTATCTCCAGTGTTATAACTGATTGTCCCAGGGTTGTCTCCGGAGTTGAAATTGATTTTTTCGGGGTTATCTTCGGAACTAGAACTGCTTCCCTCGGGGTTATCTCCGAGGTTGGAACTGAGTCTCCCGGGGTTGTCTCCGAGATTTGAAAATTGAGGATCCCGGGGTTGTCTCCGGGACTGGAAGTGCTTCCCTCGGGGTTATCTCCGAGATTGGAACTGAGTCTCCCGGGGTTGTCTTCAGGGTTGAAACTGAGTTGACTTCTAGGCTTATCTCTGGAAGATAATTTTGCCCTCCTGTAGGGTTAGTAACAGGAATGCAAAATTTTGAGTGTACAACTATTATAAGAAAAGGGACATTGATATTGGGACAAGTCTTAATACTTCTTTATGTAACATAAAATGGACTTCAAATACTAAGGTTAATTCCTTTTTAGCTCATTAAGTCAATTATAATAACTTAATAGTACTACATTAAATTAAGTTATGGGCACATATACCCACACCTACATATATGTACACCCATATATAAATAATTATACCCATATTTAAATATACATAAACATATAAATATATATATATATGTGTGTGTGTGTGTATGTGTGTGTGTGTGTGTCTCAGGTGTACTTGGTTAGTCCAAATAATATTTTTATTGGGCTAAATATAATCCAGTTGGATACTCTCAACTCATTATTTTCCATCACACTTATTATTTTATTCATACATAAGTACCACAATGAGTAATTAATATCCATTATTTATTCTCTTACCATTGATTCTCTTCTAATAATTCCAGTTAAACCTTCAGTTGGTTTAACTTTAATATACATACCACACAAGTCTCATTTATATATAAGGGTATGATTCTATAACTTCTTGTTCTTCGTTCTAATTAATAATATGCATAAAGGATGATCCAATTATTTGGTTTAATGAAAATTTTAAAATTTGATTTTGCCATGTTTCCCTTATATTATTCAATTTGATTGCGTCTTTGATCTTCATAAAACTTAACAGTGAATGTAGCATTGAGGTGGAAAAATGATAATTTTGCCCCCACCGGGGTTATCTTCGACTTTTACGCAGATGTAGCAGTCATTGCTCAGGGTTATCTTTGAGATTGGGCTGCTGTGAATGCTGAATGTCCTCAGGGTTATCTCTAAGGTGTGCTTGACCTCCCGGGGTTATCTCCGGGGTTGGAACCGATTGTCCTAGGGTTGTCTCCAAGGTTGAAACTGACTTTTCTGGGGTTATCTTTGAAACTGGAACTGCTTCCCTCAGGGTTATCTCCGAGGTTAGAACTGAGTCTCCTGAGGTTGTCTTCGGGGTTAAAACTGAGTATCTCAAGGTTGTCTCCTAGATTTGAAAACTGAGGATCCCGGGGTTGTCTCCGCAATTGGAACTTCTTCCCTCGGGGTTATCTCCGAGGTTGGAACTGAATCTCCTGGGATTATCTCCAGGGTTGAAACTGAGTTGACTTCCAGGCTTATCTCTGGAAGACAATTTTGCCTTCCTGCAAGGTTAGTAACAAAAATGCAAAATTTTGAGTGTCTACAGATGCCCCTCTTTATCATATTGATGCAATGTAATGGCATAGATATGATAAAGATCACTAGACACTTGAAATGTGACAAGATAATCATGATGCAATGTAATGCAACATGATGTGAAAGTTTATATTGAGTGTATGGGATGGAGGTTTCTCCATGATTGAGACTAGAGGATGTTAACATTTGGGGTTATCACCAAGGTCCTTAATCCTCATCGTAGCCTTCCTACCGCAGATGTTCTTCTCATGTATGAGAGACTCTTGGGGAATTGTGCTTTGATTGCCGAGGATCTGTATAACAGATTCCATCATCGGTCATCCCCGATGAGGATGGTTTTCTATAGTTTGCATCGTCAGGTCTTTTTGACGCTTCGTTGGAGTTACTGCCAACGGTTTATACTGTCAGGGCTGCTTGACCCTCGTTGAAATGTTCTTCAATGGATGAGATCATCGAACCACCTCCGATGCTTCGTTGGAGTTATTGCCAACGGCTAGTGATGTCAAGGACTGCCTGACCTACGTTGAAATGTCCTTCAACGGCTAACATCATCGGACCACCTCCGATGCTTCGCTGGAGTTACTGCCAACGGCTGATACTGTTAGGGCTGTCTGACCTTCGTTGAAATGTTCTTCAATGACTAAGATCATTGGACCACCTCTGATGCTTCGCTGGAGTTATTGACAATAGCTAGTGATGTCAAGGGCTGCCTGACCCTCATTGAAATGTCCTTAAATAACTGAGATTATCGGACCACCTCCGATGCTTCGCTGGAGTTACTGCCAACGGCTGGTGACGCCAAGGCTGCCTAACCCTCATTGAAATGTCCTTTAATAGCTGAGATCATCGGACCATCTCTGATGCTTCATTTGTAATTCTCGCTTGACAATTTGGTGATGTCGAGCTGCGACGACCCTCGTTGAAATGTCCTTCAATGGCTGAGATCATCGGATCACCTCCGATGCTTCGCTGGAGTTATTGCCTACGACTAATGATGTCAAGGCTGCCTGACCCTCATTGAAATGTCCTTCAATGACTAAGATCATCGGACCACCTTCGATGCTTTGTTGAAGTTACTGCCAATGGCTAGTGATGTCAGGGCTGCCTGACCCTCGTTAAAATGTCCTTCAACGGCTGAGATCATCAGACCACTTCTAATGCTTCGCTGGAGTTACTGACTTACTGCCAACGGTTGGTGATGTCAAGGCTGCCTGACTCTCGTTGAGATGTCCTTCAACGACTAAGGATGTATGAAATCTCCGCTGGGGATGATTTTTAACGAGATATATGATTGTGATTGGAGTTACAACCCCAAGTTTATGGCATTTAACCTTTATGCGGTATTGCCAAGGGTAGCTTTCAACAGATGTGATCATTGGTTTTGCGAACCCTATGTCTGGGTGAATGCCAATGATTGATATGTAGACCCGAATTTTGGTCTCTAAAATCAGGATTTCAGGCTTTTCTGCTTAATCGCCTAGCATCTTTTTTCCTGATTTGACTTTTCAGCTTATGGGACCTCCTTTACAACTCAAATTTGGTCGAGTCGGAGGGGGTGGGGACCACCCAGGGTAGTAGCAGATGGACCCACGGCTGCCGTGAGTACACCCTTGACCATTCGTGGGTTATATTCATTGGCCTTTTCCCTTTCACAAGTCATTTTCACTTGAAGCCACACAGAAGATCCGAGATTTCTTCTTCAGATCTACTGAGTTCGGGCTATTTTCTGCAAAATCTGTCACTGTACAAGTGTTATGTACTATCTTGGTAATGTTTACATGTTTTCTTTTCTAGTTTTGACCGTTGGAAAGAGAGATATCACATGAAATGCTTCAAACACATAGTAATGAATATGCATGCTCATATGACTTGATAAAAATTATTCAACACAGTAAGTGTTAGTATTTTACCTTGTTAAACGTATTGATGTGAAAAAATTGACTTTTGAAACAGTCAATTTGGCACATTTTTTTTGCTATTTTTCATCATATTTGAGGACAAATGAGCAAAGGTTATGAAGCAAATTAATCCTGGTAATTAGGCTAACCTTATGGATTATGACTTTGATATTTTGCATGCATATAGGATGTTTATTACTATGAGTTGGTGTGCTACTGAATGACCACCTAGTCATGCCTACGCGCATGTGGATAATCCTTTTTACAAAGGAGACTCTAGAGAAATTTTTTTAAGAGTCTAGGCATTGAATGAACATGCATTTTTAACTCTACTATAGATGTATGTTAAAGTAATTTCTTCATGCATATAATTAGCTCTAAGTTAGAATTTACCACACCTTTTCTAAGGTGATTTGGAGACAATTTATCTAGACATATGGGTCCAGACCAGCCGAGTAGCTCCCGTAGGATCTCTGCAGGTGTGAGGAGGAGAACATCTAATGTGCCTCGGCCACGCCCAGCCCGACATCCTCGTCGGTTGACAGAGTCAATGATTCGTCCTATTCGGGTTGAGAGACCAGATGTTGAGGACGAGGAGGAGGATGTACCGATTACGGATCATGTTCCTTCTTCTTCTATTCCTCGCAGGGAGCTTCCAGCTATAAATGTGATGATCCCAGAGCTTCTGGAGGATTTGAGTCGTCACCCCTCGATCTATTAGCATGCGAATGAGGTAAAAGCCGTGTTAATCTTCCTTTTCCCATTAGTGAGGGGCAAGGGTTTCTGATGTTGATTTCCATTGTGATGTAGGTTCCCAACTTTACGCAGCCTCGAGGGAACTGGTTCATCATACATTCTCTATACTAGACTCTTCACCTAGAGTACCGAGAGATTGTGCATACTTGGGGTTTCGAGGCGTTCTTTTCCATCCTCCCCTGTCGTTGTCCCTGGGGTTACCTCAGGGCGTTATTTGAGTGCTGGTTTCACCAAGCTCAGTCTCTCCATTTTCTAGATTATGAGGTGATGATGACACCGATGGATTGGCAATTCATCACTGGGATGGAGTTTTTTGGGGTGCCAGTGCCTTGTGTGGCTGACATTTCCCCGACTGCCATTAAATCCTTGCTAGGAGTCCCGACTACGAAGCTCAAAGGTAAGACAGTCCGTACTGGTCCTTAAAGTGTAGATACCGCGAGTAGGACTTTGACTGAGCCATTGCCCGATGATCGAAGGGTTAGGGATCGCATTCTTCAACGATTGTCCCTGATCATTCTCAGGGGTTGTTTCCTGGCTGATAAATCTTCCACGGTGTCATTCACTTTAGTCAGTGCCACACGGGAGGTGGATCGTATTGGAGAGTTTGATTGGGGCTCATACACCTTTTCTTACTTCCTCAGGGGAATGCGTCTATGATCACAAGGCTTGACGGAGGCTTGGATAGGATTTTACACATTTCTGCTGGTGAGTATTTTATCTTTTGATTTCCCTTGTTCGGGTTTAGATTTTTGTCTGACCGTAGATATTTGATCTTGTATTGGCAGTTTTGGGCCTTCGAGAGGCTCCCATATCTTCATCCCATTGTTTTGTTAGGTTTGTACACCTATCCACGGGGACGATGATGGCATCACTCCACTTTGAGGGAGGTTCCTGTAGCTAAGGGTTTCACCCATTCGTGCTTACAGTTGGAGCTGTTGACAGCCGATGCCATTACATGGGTTCCCTACATTGAGGACCATTTGACAGTTGACTTTGAGGGTGGTTTCTCAACTGGTGTCGAGTATGTGATGTCCACCCGTCGGATTCTTCTCTTTATAGATGGAGGTTAGGAGCTCTATTTAGGAGAACGTGCTATTAGGAGCACCACAAGAGAGATTCGTATTCCGATCTATCCTCTTGCCAAGCGTTATTGGCCTTTGTTGCAGCCGATCATTGAGGTCTTATTGGTGGGAGTTGATGGATTTACTTTGTCAGAGGGACCGTTCACTTAGGAGGCTTTCTACCGCTGGTGGGTCCCTCACACCATTGGAGCCCAGACCCGCGCCACACAGTTTATGGAGGATATGGTTCCTGGCTCCATCATGATGGCGGATTGGATTGCCTGCATTCGAGAGCCTACTCATCTGACGCAGATTGATAGTTTGACCCAGCAGTTAGATCGGACACATTTCTTTATCCGATATTTGGGCAGAGATCCTTCTGAGGCGGATACTTTTGATCCTTCCAGCTCTGGGGCTGGCCCTTCAGGTGGCCCATATTCAGATGGTTTTGCCGGTGTAGATCCTTCGTTGTATCGACTTGATATCCCTACTGGTAGAGATTCAGTGACTCATGAGGAGTTACATCAGATGGATATGTTGGATGATGTAGACATCAACACTATTGACTTCTTCTGATGTATTTCTCACTATATCTTTTGATAGGCCTCTTGTTAGATATTGGGCGGCTGTGCCACCCCCCCATTTCCCTGTATTTTTCAGCTGTATACAGAGATGATGTATTTAGATGATGATGTACTTTGGAATGTATGTATACTATTTTCCATTCCCTACATCATATTGTCTTCTGTTGTTTATCATGCATGTATAATGTTATGCATATGCATTTCCAGAGATGAGGTTAGCATTGACCCATGGATAGTCTCATGACACGGTCCTACAAATGTCTTCATCCACAGTTAGCCGGATAGAGCATACCCCACCAGTATTAGTGGCCTCCTCTTTGAGATTGTGGTATGGCACTTTGTCTGTGACACCCCCAAATCCGGGTACTTCATTCCCACAGAATTTGGTGTTCACTATCCAAAATAATTATATCTAACTACCCATAATCAAGGATAAAGACATATATTAAACAACTTAAATAATAATCCTCCCCATTATAGGGTTACATCAACTTAAAACAAATCCCAGGTAATCTAACCTTAAACTATTACATAAGTTTGCGGAATACATCACAAAATAAAATAAGTCCCATAAAAGAATCCTATTAAATAAAATAAGACATGTCTTCATCATTTGGACATCTTGCCCTTGCCTTTGCTAGAAGACGGCTCATCAACTTTCTCAACTTTAGTTGCAGTGCTAAATGCAAGAGTGAACAAACAATTGCTCACTAATATAATGATGACAATAGAAATAATGATGAATACTAAATAATAGAGAACTTGTTCTTCAAATCAAGAATAAAAAATAAATTTGAGAATTATATCTGAGGGTCTTATGACCATGAACTATGTCCCAAGGTTACTAAGTATTTCTGCCTCAGCCTTTAACATTCATTAGACTATTCGGACCTTTACTTTCGTACTTAGGGGGATCAGCCCTTCGTACTATGTATTGTGCACAAACATCTAAACGCTAACGCGTACATAATCCCCAATATTAGGGTTGTTCCAGTTTGACTTTAGGAGTTCCGCGCTAAAAAAAGTTTAGTTTGGAATAGTTTAACAGTGATTCTAGAATTTTAGAACACTCATCAATTATAGATTAGTCCAATTAATAAATGTTTATTTGTTATTTGAAGGTTCAACACGATAATATAAGATTGAACAATGATACTTAAGTCAAATATTGAATATCAAAAACGTACAATTGAATAGACATTGTATATATAAAGTATTACATCCAAAAGAGTTAGAGAATCTCATTTGGAACAATGAACTTGGACAATTTATTCTTTGGATAGCAAGAAACAAAAGTTAGGAACTTGCTCAATAAAAGTTTAAAGATAAGAAACTTGCATAACGATATCAAGTTAGGAATGTGAAACTTGCTCAATGTAAAAGAATTAGAATACAAGAGCTTGTATAATCATAAACAAAATAGAACCAAGAAACTTGCTCAACATAAAAATAAGGTTTAGGAACTTGCCTCGTGCGTAAGCTATACAATTATAACAAACGTTCACCAAATACCCTACATATACCATTAAAATCACAATACCAATTAGTTATATTAACACTAACTTCATTGGTTTACTTCTCATTTTAGTCAAGTCTATAATCTTTAGCTTAAGATCTGATTATCCTAATCATTTATGTACCATGAACCTGAACTCCCAATTATATTATAGTACACGACATAGTGATTACAAACAACTCCAATCTTCATAACATCACATTCCAGACTTTCACAACTTATTAATTCATAACTTATAGTTTCAACTTTGTGATTACAATATGTTATTATGTTTTATAACATGTTTTAGGTTTCTCTACAATCATTAAAATAAGTTAGCTTAACATTCCCCAAGCTATACTGTTAACAGTTCATTACTGGGTCTGCTTGACCACTAACGCGGCCGCGCCTTTAACTACTCTTGGATTTAGCAAGCCCGCGTGGCGGCGCCCAAAAGCAGCGCGACAGCTCCATATTCAGTTTTCCAGAAACACGAACTCAGACTCTGCTCCATACAAAAATTCTAATTTCATAGTAACATGGTCAAACCCACACACTACAAATCCTACGAAAACCACATATCATATACACCTAATCATTTAACACTTAAAACAACACAAACAGACACATTTTAGAGGATTAAAAATCATGTTTTTGCTATTTCTCTTCAACTTCAACACATTTAGCAAATTTAATCACCAAATCTTCATTTCTTGACCAAATTAAACCATTTCAATTGCATTCTTTTCGTTTCTTAACATCTTAACATAATCCATAATCAATTTACAGATTATAACAAGAATTGCACATCAATTCTAGTCTCAAATAAGCCACTTTTATACACATAAAACACTGTAAACTTGCATTTTCTTCTTCAAACCAAATTCCATGAATTTGATTACTAAAATTTTTCATAGATGATAATTATCATATTTTTACAAGACTATAAATACATATAATCAACAATCCAACAAAATTCAATTACAGAGAATAGATATTGCAAAACCAAAACTTGAAATTAGAATTAGATTATACCTTTAATCCCTTGTTTACACTAGCAAAAATGATAGCAATCTTTTCCCAAAGATTCCTCTTTTCCAACTTCTCAATTCTCTCACAATTTCTCTCCCTGGCCTACTCTCTCTTCCTCTGTATTTCTTTGTTCTTCTAAGCCTCTTGAAAAAATAATACGTAGAACCAAAAACTGAAGTATATTACATCTCCCACGTTCATCAATTAAAAAAACAAATATGCTTATCAGTTATAATATGCCAAAGGCCACAAGGCCATGTTTGGATACACACTAAAACTCCCCCTTAATTTATTTTTATATTTTCCTTATACTATAGTTCTTATGTCACACCCATTATATAACTAATTTAATTAAATTCATAATTCAAATTAACATTTGTCATATAATTATAATTTCCATTATAAATTATAATTTTATTCCACAAACTAATAAATCTCTAATTTAATTATTAAATTAAATTAGAACAGCATTCTAATTATTTAATAATTCATTTAATTTAATTATCTCATTAAATTAAATCTTCAAATCATAAAATTACCATCCATTAATTTAGTTAACATACACACTTAACTAAATTATTACACCATAATTTCATTAATTAATTATTTATTTCAATAAATAAATCAATTCAAATATTTATTTAACCCAATAAATATTTTTAAATTACATAAAAATTCTCGTTCGTTACATTGTCCTCCCTGCATCGGGTGACAGTTGATCATCTGATGCGTCACTCTATGACCCTCCTGACATTCCAGGTTCCATCGGGTTTTGTAGAGGGCATGCTGGAGCATTAGGTACCGGATAGGTAGGTATTCCGAGTTGCTACCCAGGAGTTGACTCCTACTTTGGAGGAGTATGAGCATCTGACAGATTTGCCATTGGATAGGCCTTGTGCTTGGATGGCTGTCGGTGACATGAGCCGGCAGTTCATGACCTTACAGGTTTGAGGCGCAGAGTTGCCCTCGATGAGATTTCCTCGGGGCATGTAGTGTCTATGAGTTTCCTGATTGATAGATTTGGGTCATTGGACAATTATCTGTGGTACTCTGGGGATTTCACCATTTCGGAGGATGATTGGCGTGTTGCCAGAGTAGATATACTCTTGATGTGTGTAGTGGCTTATCTGTACATGCCGTTGTACATGGACCACTTGGATATCGGCGTGATTATGGTAGTTCGGGCTCTCTAGGAGGAACATACCATCTTACCGATGATTATGGTAAAGACTTTGAGGTCGGCCACATATTGCCATACCCATTCTGTGGGGGTGTTTTTAGGCAGTTCGGTCTTATTATACGTATGGTTTATGACACACTTGAGGCCGATTGACACTTTTTGACGCCATGAGTATTATTTTCCCCATAAGATAGCCATGTCATACTCCTTCCAGCCGGCGGAGTGTACAGATGCAGCTTCTTGGTCGACATTCTTGTCAGGGATCGAGGATCTGTTTGATATTTTGCCGTTGTAAGACCCCAACATTTATGAATAAAGAATTAATTTTCTCGAAATATTTATTTAAGTATTATGGTGTGGATTTGATATAATATTATAGTTGTGGGTAGTATTTATAAATTTTGCAAAGTATGCAAGTTGTCATATAATATTCGATTGGTCGGTGAATATTCGTTTATAATAGGGGAATATTAAATACAATGGCCACATGATCATTGGTGGACTCCTGAACGGAATTCTTTTCGGAATGAGAAAACGACGAAATATCTTTTTATAAAAATAACAATGAAGTTTCTTTCGTTAAATTATTGAAATACCGTGGTGGTAAAAGTACGATGTACGCTTGGTTGCATAGTAGCACACGATATTGATTATTGATGCTTACGTGAGAAGTCACTTAGTTTTGTTCAATTATTGCTACAGTAATTGCTCCATAGTATCTCACGTTATTTGATTCAATTATTGTCAATATTTTTATATATTATTAAATCAATAATTGAGATGACAAGTTATTCATATTATTATTTGCATAATTAACAATATCTAGAAAGTTCTGTCGATGAGAGGTTTGGTCACCTAATTGCGCGCCAATAGGGAGAAATCTTTATTGGAAAGCCCCATCTTTCTTGGAAACGATCTGGTTGTTAATATTGCGAGTTATAATAATATGAATAAAGGTTGTTAAAAATATTGAGGAGATTTTTATGAAGTATTTGATGTAAATTTTGCTTATTTTTTGGACCCCCATTTACCCATTCTTTAAAATAATCAGTAGAAAATTATTTAATATAATAAAGGTGGGGGCCACATGTGGGAAGAAAGAAAGAAAAGAAAAGGGGGGTGGGCGAAGTTGCCTTGGGAGGAAGGGAATATATATTATATGTATATATATATTTGACATGTGTGTATGGAATTTAGTGTGTGAGTGTGTGTGTGTGGTAGGAAAAAAGGGGTGGGAGAAGATGCGTTGGAGATAAGGGAATGTGTGCGTGTGTATATGAAATTATATGGGGTGGTGTGAGTTTGCCTTTCTTAGTAAGCAAAGGTTATATATATATATATATATATATATATATATATATATATATATATATTATAAATGTGTTTTATTTGAAGATTTTGAAAAAAAATGGGCGTCTGATTTTTATTTCTTCCGCCCGTGATTGTTTCGTCCGAAATCTACTGTTGGTCGATGATTAAAATTTTCAAATAGTATCCTTTCCATTCTCCTATAAATAGGATGCTTAGTTAGAATTAAAAGTAACACCAGAATCAGATAATTCTTCTTCTATAATATTGAGCGTATTTCTTTCGAGTTTTAGAAAGCTTTGAGTTTAGAAAATAGTGAAAGTTTTCTTCAAGAATATCCCCGCTCTACCAGTTAGAATACTCTTCTTTTCAAGGTAAGGGGTATTATTTATTTCATATTCTAAAGAGATATTATTTTTCGTATTCGTATGAATATTATTTTCGTTCAATATTCGCGAGGAATATCATTTTCGTTTAATATTCGTAATGAATATTATTTTCGTTTAATATTCGTAATGAATATTATTTTCATTTAATATTCGTAAGGGATATTATTTTTGTTCAGTATTCGTATAAAATAATATTTTCTTCCATACTCTGTAGTATGTAAGTAATATTATTTCATTTTAGATTTTGAATTCTACACTCATTTTGTTAAAGTTTTGGCTTATATACTCCATGAAATTAGTAAAATATCCTTGATATTTGCGCTTCATCTAGTATCTTTTCATGGAAATATTATCCTGAGCATTCTTGATAAGTTTTAACTTTTTCATGCCAGGGTACTATTCACGGGGTTACTATTCCCGAAGTTACTATTCACAGGGTACTATTCACTCAGTTACTATTCATCCGGGGTACTATTAATGACAAAAAATAATTTCTTTTTGGTCCAAATCATTTTTGATACAATATTATTCTTGAATTTTACTTCACAAAGCAATATCATGTTGACAATTTGGACATTATTGAATTCTGGATAAATTAAATTATAAATTTTTAAAATTTATCTTTGAACTTGTTTTATTGAATTATTATGTCATTGTCATCATCCTCATGCTTATATTGTTATGAAAGTCATCTTTGGCCGTAGTGCATAGATGGACTTGGTATGATTATGACCATGGATTATTCGGTATAATCATGACCGTAATGTTACAAATGATGTGGTAAAAGTCCTCATTGGCCCGTAGTGCATTGATGGACAGTTTTTGGTATGATCATGACCATGGGTTCTCTTCGGCCAAGGGTGTAAAGATGAATTGTTTTATGGCATGATCAGGACCGTTGATGAAAATACGATTATCCTTGGCCTGTAGTGCATGGATAATTTGTGGTCGTGATACTAAAGAATATCCTTGGCCCGTAGTGCAGGGATGATTCAATGATGTGGATTATTTATTAAGCTGAATCTCAGCGATAAAATTGATGATAAACTTTTTAAATCATTGAAGATAGTAGATATCATGCTCTACTTGACTCTTCTAATGGATTGCTTATTCCGCTGCAGTTGTTGATCTAAAACTTGTTGTCTATTATATTCCATCAGTTGTTATACTGTTGAAGGCTAAGGATAATTTATTCTGCATTATCTTAGTCATAATATTTCTTACTGGGCTAGTTGAGCTCACCCTTTTTCTTTCATTGTTCTCTTCAGGAAATGAGAATATAGTTGGGACTAGTCAGGGAACGGAGTGATGGTCCATATGTTTGCATTAGTAGTCCTCACTATTTTGTGAAGTAGTGTGAAAATAAATGTAATAATATTATATTTGAGTTTGGATATCGTCTAGAAGACAATATTCGTGTTGAAACTCCCAGCTTATATTTTGTTGTACTTTACACGACAGTTGTATAATTAAGTTGTATTTGAATTTTGTACCATATATTTGGCGACTCAGAATGGGTGATGTATACCTATTTTGGGGGCGTCACAGCCGTGTTCAGGGCTTAGCTCTCCCTACAGCTTTATCACTCATGCAGTTGGCATTGACTATCTTTCCCTGACCGATTTGAGGGGTGTGACTACTTATCATCCACTGGTTGTTATGGCATAGTTTGACCAGTTTCAGGATATTCATCCCTGTGATGCATTGGGTCAGCGCCCGCTCAACAACAATTGTATCCCTGTGAGCTAGAGCATCATCTCTATCAATCAGAGCGACATCTCTATCAGAAAGAGTTGTCAACATCAAGGCCCTTGCCTGATCCCTCTCAAACGTCATCAGATGTAAACTCTGCTATAAATACTCTGCAAAATGTGGAGTCACAGTAGCAAGAACACTGGGAGAATCAGGATACTCCATAGGCTCCCCACTATTAGAATCAATATCTGGCTCTGAGGATACAACCCTAGCCGATGTAATCCCTGCCTCCAACTATGCAGAATACTCTGTAGAACGACCTAGATGGCTAGTAGAAAAGTCAGCCCTCTCACGCTGGGTCCAATAGGTATAAATACTGGATAAATCCTCTGCTAACAAAAGCAATCTTTTGTGAATAGTCATGATACATTAATAAATTAATGCTCTTGATCTAAGCAATACAGTGGCTTACAATATTTTAAGACATATTTACTTTTAAGCAACTGCATCTTAGTTCTAGATTAATGTTATAAAACTACTGGTTTTGTCATCATCAAATAGAGGGAGATTGTTAGAGTTTACATATTTAAATTTGATGATGAATGTGCTTAATGTATATTTGTACCAATATGATTTGTAAAGTCCTTATTAATGATTTGACTTAATGTAAAAGGACTTGGATTAGAAAGATCAAATACTTAGATTAGAAAGATCAAATAATGTTCGGTTGATTTTGTTAAAGCTGATCTGATGTATAGTTGATAGGATTTTCAATGTTCATAAAGTTACTCTGTTAATTCGTAATGAGAAGGATGAATCGTATAGTAAGTGTACGATCGCAATACATGTCAGATGGGTCATAGAGAATTTATAGTTGTCGTAAAGTTCACTACAAGTCGTAAAACATACTTCAGTTCGTAAAGTGGACAAAGAAATCATAAAGTCAAGCAAAGCTCGTTGAGATGAACCTGAACGTAAAGTAATCCAAGCAATCGTTGAGCAAAAGTCTTATAGTAAAGATTACTCAAGTATTGTTCAGTAATAGAAGATCGCAAAGTTCACTCTAAAAAAT
Source organism: Panax ginseng (assembly GCA_020205605.1). Taxonomy (NCBI): domain Eukaryota; kingdom Viridiplantae; phylum Streptophyta; class Magnoliopsida; order Apiales; family Araliaceae; genus Panax; species Panax ginseng. Next base: position 112,454,362 of record CM035143.1, read on the forward strand.
GACATTGCAAGGTAACCATTGCAGAAGAGCAAATCATAGTGTAAAACCCTACGATTTATCATTATCGTAGAGTAGTCAAGTCTGGAAAGATGAATGACATTGGAGCATTGCTAATTGAAGGTACCAATGTATTCACCAAACATCTTTGGTTGAAATTAAAGATCAAAATATGTGTCTACGAGCTAGGTTGGTGAAAGTAACCCATCAAGGGTGTTAGGTGAGAAAATAGATTGATGTGATAGGCAAGTTAAAAAGGAGCTGACACCTAAGTTTAAAACGTTCACATCAAGGATCCCAGAATATATGAGCATTAAATGCGCAAAAGGGCATCTGGCAACGGGAATATTTTTAGCGGAATATAAAAGGTAAGAAAGATTCAAACTAAAAAAATGTGAACACCGATCAAAAAGCCTAAACTCTGCAAAAGAAATAGAACGAACTCAACGATCCTGAATATCTAGTTCGAGCTGCTAATTACTTGAGAAGAAAATCTTAACGTCATCTTAGCAACACCTCTCAACAAGACTCAAACAATAGATTATCAGATGACTAAGAATCCTTATCTTAGTGACTAAATATCCAAGTCTGCTAGACTTGAAGAGGTCTTAGTGTCCTTGTCTTAGTGATTGAATATCCAAGTCTGCGGGAGGGCAGAGTGTCTTTGTCTATTGACTAAACTATTAGTGGAATTCTTACTCGTGGAGTAGAAGAGTGAGTTAGGAGTTATTCAATCTCCGAACCACTTAAAATTTGTTTTGTCTTTACTTTATTGTTCTTACTTTCCATCTTCTTTGTAAGACCCCAACTTTCATAAATAAAGATTAATTTTTCTCGAAATATATTTTTGAATATTTATGGTGTGGTTTTTATATAATGTTATAGTTGTGGGTAATATTTATAAATTTTGCAAAGTATGCAAGTTGTTATAAAATATTCAATTGGTCGGAGAATATTCATTTTAACAGGAAATATTCGTATGACGGCACAATCATTGGTGGACCCCAAAACAGAATTATTGTCGGAGTTAAAAAACGACAGAAATATCTTTTGATAAAAGTAACGACAAAAGTTTTACCGTTAACTATTTAAATACCCGGTGATAAAAGTACAGTAATATGCGTGGTTGCATAGTAGCACACGGTATTGATTATTGATGCTTACGTGAGAAGTCACTCAGTTATATTCAATTATTGCTACAATAATTGCTGCATTGTATCTCACGTTATTTGATTCAATTATTGTTAATATTTTATATATTATTAAATCAATAATTGAGATGACAAGTTATTCATATTATTATTTGCATAATTAACAATGTCTAGAAAGTTCTGTAGAGGAAAGGGGTTTGATCACCTAATTGCGCGCCAATAGGGAGAAATCCTTATCGGAAAGCCCCCTATTTCCTGGGAACGATCTGGTTGTTAATATTGCGGGTTATAATAATGATAAATAAATGTTATTAAAAATATTGAGGGGATTTTTATGAAGTATTTGTTATAAATTTTGGCGTATTATTTGGACCCCCACTTACTTATTTTTCTAAATAATCGGAAAAGAATTTATAAAGTGTATGTGTGTGTGTATATATATATATATATATATATATATATATTTGGCATGTTTGTGTGTGAGTGTGTGTGTGTGGTGGGAGAAAAGGGGGGTCGGGGGAGATGCCTGGGAAGAAAGGGCATTGTGTAGTGTGTGTGCTTAAATGTGTGTGGTAATGCCAGGGAAGAAAAATAAAAGGAGTGATGTGGTGTTGCCGTATGAGTGTGGGTATATATATATATATATATATATATATATTATATAAGTTTTGTTTTATTAGATTATAAATAGAATATATTATATTATATTTTATTTAAATTTTTTGTTTTATTAGAATATTTTATTGCACAGTAATGAATAGTAAAAATTAGAAAATAAGTTTTCCTCAATCGAACGTCGCTCGTGATTATTCTCTTGTGCAGTCCGCGATTTTATTTTCTAAATAATATCCTTCCATTCTCCTATAAATAAGATGCTTAGTTTAGAATTGAAAATCACACCAAAATCAGAGAATTATTCTTCTATAATATTGAGCGTATTTTTTAGAGTTTAAGAAGCTTTGAGCGTAGAAAACAGTGAAAGTTTTCTTCAAGAATATTCCCGATATACCAGTTGGAATACTCTTCTTTTTAAGGTAAGGGATATTTTTTTTTTCAATACTCGTAAGAAATAATATTTTCTTCCATACTCTGTAGTATGTAAATGATATTATTTCGTTTCAAATTCCAAAATTCTACACTCATTTTGTTAAAGTATGACTTCTATACTCCATGAAATTAGTAGAATATCCATGAAATTTATGTTTCATCCAGTATCTTTTCATGGAAATATTATTCTGAGCATTCTTGATAATTTTTAATCTTTTCATGCCGGAGTACTATTCACAGAGTACTATTCACGAAGTACTATTCATAGGGTACTATTCACTTTGGTACTATTCACCCGGAGTACTATTCTCGACAAAAATTGATTTTTTTTTTGTCCAAATTATTTTTGATACAATATTATTCTTGAATTTTACTCCACAAAGCAGTATCATGTTGACAATTTGGACATTATTGAATTATGGATAAATTAAATTATAAATCTTTAAAATTTAATTATCTTTTGCTTTCATTTAATTGCATTCTTATATCATTGTCATCATTCTCATGCTTTGATTGTTATGAAAGTCATCTTTGGCCCATAGTGCATAGATGGACCATTGATTGGTATGGTTATGACCAGGGATTAATCTGTATAATCATGACCGTAATGCTATAAATGATGTAGTAAAAGTCCTCATTGGCCCGTAGTGCATTAATGGACAGTTGTTGGCATGATCATGACCATTGATGATTACACGAATATTCTTGCCCTGTAGTGCATGGATAATTTGTGGACGTGATTCTAATGAATATCCTTGGCCCGTAGTGCAGAGATGATTCGATGATGTGGATTATTTATTAAGTTGAGTCTCAGCGATAAAATTAATGATAAACTTTTTATCATAGAAGATAGTAGATATCATGCTTTACTTGACTCTTCTAATGGATTACTTGTTCCGCTACAGTTAAACTTGATGTTTATTATATTTTATCAGTTTAACACTGTTAAAGGCTAACGATAATTTATTCTGCATTATCTTAGTCATAATATTTCTTACTGGGCTAGTTGAGCTCACCCTTTTGCTTTCATTGTTCTCTTCAGGAAATGAGAACGTAGCTGGGACTAGTCGGGGAAGGGAGTGACGGTCCGAGATGGTTGTTTTAGTGGTCCTCACTATTTAGTGTGATAATAAATGTAATGAGGATTAAATTTGAGTTTGGATATTGTCTATGAGATAATATTCGTGTAAAAACTCAGCTATGTTTTGTCGTATTTTACACTACAGTTGTATTAATTAAGTTTGTATTTGAATTTTGTATCATGTATTTGGCGACTCAGAATGAGTGATGTATACCTATTTTGGGGGCATCACAGTTGGTATCAAAGCCTAGGGATATGATCCCTGGCTAAGATGTGAGACTATAACTAGGGGGAGAGATGGGGAAATCCTTCGTTAGTATGACCTACCTAAGTTTATTTGTTATTTAATTGGTTGGTCAGAATATAGGGATAATATGTGTTATGCCAATTAACCCTTGTTTTGTGGCAGTGTTTGAAAATGACATCTGAGAATGTTGAGATAAGCAATGGAGCACATGAGACCGTTGAGTCACCAACGATCAATACCCAGGATAATGTGCATCAGGAAGGCAATAATCCTCAGGAAAATAACAACACCGATCAAATGATGAACGATGGGATGTTCAGAGGCTTTATGCAATTCATGCAACATCAGGCAAGAGCGACTCCTATTCAAAATGCAGGTGAAAACATTGGCAACTCACGGATGGTCACCGCTAAGCAGTTCAAGGAGCTGGGACCACTGGAGTTTGTGGGAAAGCCAGAACCACTTAAGGAAGAGACGTGAATAAAGCAGATCACCAAGATATTTGATGTCTTGGGATGTTCCGAGGAACAAAAGGTTCCCTTTTCCACCTTCATGTTGAGAGGAAAGGTGGGAATCCGTAAAGCGTACCCAACCTGTCGCACTAAAGATGTCTTGGGAGAAGTTCTAAGAACTGTTGAACGACAAGTACTTTCCTGAAAGTATTCGTCACATGAAAGAGGTGGAGTTTATCAAGTTAGAGCAAAACAATATGACCGCGTCGCAGTACGAATCTAAGTTTGCCGAGTTGTCCCGGTTTGCGTCCCACTTGGTGAATAATGAGGAGAGAATGAGACGAATGTTTCTGCGAGTTTTGAAACCTGAAATACGTCAATACCTCATTTCTCACAAACTGTGTTTGTATTCAGATGTTGTAAATAGGGCTCAGTTATTGGAACGCGATAATGAGTCAACCCAACAAAGAGAGAAGCCGGCAAAATGATAATACCGGTAGTAACAGTCATCGAGCGGTGACAGCAAACGTGGAAGAAGTTAATATGCCAGAAATGGTAACCACTTCGGTGGTAATCATGGCCAAGACAATAAAAGTGGAAATTTCAAGAAGAGGAGATTCAATAATGATGGAAAGACGTCATCACCAGCACCCGTTGTTAAGAAGGAGAACGATCACCGATCGTATGCTACAAATGCAGAGGGGAGGGACACATCAGTCCAAACTGTACGCAGCAGTCCAAAACGTGTTATAATTATGAAAGAGAAGGTCACTTAGCTCGATTTTGTCGTGTAGTGAAGCCAAGTCCAGTTGGGATGGTGACATCAAATTCCGTCCCAGACAAGTCAAAGCCGGTAGTTCAAGGGAGAGCGTTTGTCGTAACCTCCCAAAAAGTGAGGAACCCGAACGAGGTCATCACGGGTAAGCTAATCATAAACTCTAGCAAAGTCTATACCTTATTTGATACCAGTTCTACCCATTCTTTTATTTCTCTTACTTGCGCTCAACGTTTAAATTTGACTCCGGAGAAATTAGACTTTGACTTATCTGTTGAAACTCCGTTGGGAGAAACCTTCATTACATCCACTGTTTATAAGTCTTGTTTGATTCAAATCGGCAACAACACATTACCTGTCGATCTTATCTCTTTGAAAATACTTGCATTTGATGTGATTTTAGGGATTGATTGGTTAACTACTCATCATGCTAAAATTAATTATTTTCGTAAGGTTGTTAGCTTTCATATTCTTAACCAACCTATTATGTGAATTCAAGCAACCAAATAGCTAAAGTTAATCACTGTCATATCAAGCCATAAAGCTATTCGTTTATTGAAAGACGGATGTCAAGCTTTCTTAGCTCATGTCACGGATTTAAACAAAAATACGTCAGATTTGAATGATATTTCTATTGTTAATAAATTTCTTGACGTATTCCCTGAAGAACTTTCTGGCCTACCCCCGGAGCGTGAAATCGAGTTTGGTATCAACCTTGAACCTGGTACAAAATCCATTTCCAAAGCCCCATATCGAATGGCTCCTATTGAACTTCAGGAGTTAAAGACCCAACTGTAGGAATTATTAGACATTGCTTTCATTCGTCCTAAAACGTCTCCTTAGGGTGCTCCTGTTTTATTTGTAAAGAAGAAAGATGGAAGTATGCGACTTTGTATTGACTATCGGGAGTTGAATCATGTCACCATCAAAAATATGTATCCGTTACCTCGTATTGATGACCTATTTGACCAGTTGTAAGGCGTCAAATTCTTTTCAAAGAATAATCTTCGTTCCGGATATCATCAGTTAAAGATAAAAACTGATGACATTCCAAAGACTACTTTCAGAACTCGGTACGGGCATTATGAATTCCTAGTCATGTCCTTTAGATTGACTAAGCTCATGTCGCCTTCATGGATATGATGAACCGAGTATTCAAGGAATATTTGGATCACTTTGTAGTCTTCTTTATTGATGACATCCTCATTTACTCCAAAATCCGTGAAGATCATGAGCAACACTTGAGGCTGATACTCTAAAAGCTTCGTGAAAACAAGTTATATGTTAAGTTGAAGAAATGTGAGTTTTGGCTTGAGGAAGTAGCATTCTTTAGGCACGTGATATCAAATCACGGAATATCTGTTGACCCAGCGAAGATTGAAGCAATTCAAAGTTGGGAGCAACCTAAGTCAGTGACCAATGTACATAGCTTTCTTAACTTAGCTGGTTATTATCGGAGATTCGTGGAAGGATTTTCTCGAAACGCTACTCCATTAACTCAGCTGACTCGAAAAGATACAAAATTCGGTTGGAGCGAGGAATGTGAGAAGAGTTTTCAAGAACTCAAGAGAAGACTCATTTCAGCACCTGTTCTGACAATACCATCTGGTTAGGAGGGATTTGTCATCTACATTGATGCTTCAGGCAGAGGGTTAGGAAGTGTTCTCATGCAACATGGGAAAGTTATAGCCTATGCCTCACAATAACTCAAAGAATATGAGAGGAATTATCCCACTCATGATCTAAAGTTGGCAGCAGTCATTTTCACACTAAAGATCTGGAGGCATTACCTGTATGGGGAGAAAGTGGAGATCTACACGGATCATAAAAGCCTCAAATATTTCTTCACCCAAAAGGAACTCAACATGCGGCAAAGACGTTGGCTTTAGCTATTGAAAGATTATGATCATACCATTCAATACCATCCTGGAAAAGTGAACGTGGTAGCTGACGTATTGAGTAGAAGATCATATGCGGGTACGAGTGCGATATTGTCAATGAAAAGGCCCATTTGGTATGACTTTCAAAGGATGGAGATAGAGATAAAGACTCCAGGGACCCACGTGATGATGTAAAATATACGAGTAAAACCGACTTTAATCGATAAAGTTAAAGCTGCTCAAACCACGGATCTGGAGCTGATACGTATGAAGAAGAGAGTGCAATAAGGTGCTATTCCAGAAGTAAGAATCAATGAAGAAGGAATACTTCGAGTCAACTCCAGACTTTGTGTTCCTAACGACCCTGATTTAAAGTATAAAATCATTATGAAGGCGCACAATACACCGTTTACAATCCATCCCGGGAGTACCAAAATTTATCATGATTTTTGACATACATTTTGGTGGAGAAATATGAAAAGAGAGATCGCGGAGTTTATCTCAAGGTGTTTAACGTGTCAACGAGTCAAGGTGGATCATCAAATGCCAAAAGGTCCATTGCAACCACTTGAAATTCCAGAATGGAAGTGGGAGCACATTACCATGGATTTCGTTACTGGTCTTCCCAAGGTTTCTCAATGCATAGATGCGATTTGGGTCATTGTCGATAGGCTAACCAAGTATGCTCAATTCTTACCTATACGAGAAACTTATACACTTGAACGTCTTGCTTGTATATATATAAATGAGATTGTAAGACTGCATGGTATGCCAGTATCCATAGTTTCTGATCGAGACCCAAGATTCACTTCACGATTTTGGGTTAGTTTGCAAAAAGCTATGGGCACGTATTTACGATTCAGTTTGGCATACCATCTTCAAACGGACGAGCAGTCGGAGAGGACTATTTAAACTCTAGAAGATCTATTAAGACTATGTGTCCTTGACTTCAAATGAAGTTGGGACAAGTTCTTGCCATTGGTGGAATTTTCTTACAACAACAGTTATCAAGCAAGTATTGACATCGCTCCATTCGATGCGTTGTATGGACGCACGTGTCGTTCTCTAGTATGCTGGGACGAGGTGGGTGAAACAATGTTGTTGGGACTGGAATTGGTATGTATAACTACGGAAAAGATTCAAATGATCCGGCAACGTATAAAAACCCCACAAGATCGACAAAAGAGTTGTGCTGATCTTCATCGAAAGGACGTGGAATTCAATGTTAGAGAGCATGTGTTGCTACGTGTTGCTCCATGGAAAGGATTTACAAGATTTGGAAAGAGAGAAAAGCTCAATCCTCGATTCATTGGCCCATTTGAAATCCTTGACCGAGTAGGAACTGTGGCCTATAGACTCGTTTTACCGCCAAGTATGTCTCGCGTTCATAACGTTTTTCACATATCAATGTTACGTAAATATGTGGAAGACCCGAACCACATTATTGAGTTAGAACCGGACGAAATAGCGGAAGATTTAACGTATGAAGAGGTGCCTGTTAAAATATTAGATAAGAAAGAGCATATTCTACGCCCCAAGGTTATACCTCAAGTTAAAGTTTTGTGGAGAAACCACGATGTTGATGAAATGACATGGGAGTTAGAATCTGAAATAAAATCAAGGTATCCTCTTCGACATACCAGGTACGTACCCTAATTTCGAGGACGAAATTTCATAAGAAAGGGAGGTTGTAAGACCCCAACTTTCATAAATAAAGATTATTTTTTCTTGAAATATATTTTTGAATATTATGGTGTGGTTTTGATATAATGTTATAGTTGTGTGTAATATTTATAAATTTTGCAAAGTATGCAAGTTTTTATAAAATATTCGATTGGTCAAGGAATATTCGTTTTAATAGGAAATATTCTTACGACGACACAATCATTGGTGGACCCCACAACGAAATTATTGTCGGAGTTAGAAAACGACAGAAATATCTTTTTATAAAAGTAACGGCGAAAGTTTTACCATTAACTGTTGAAATACTCAGTGATAAAAGTACAGTAATACGCGTGGTTGCATAGTAACACACGGTATTGATTATTGATGCTTACGTGAGAAGTTACTCAATTATATTCAATTATTGCTGCATAGTATCTCACGTTATTTCATTCAATTATTGTCAATATTTTATATATTATTAAATCAATAATTGAGATAACAAGTTATTCATATTATTATTTGCATAATTAACAATGTCTAGAAAGTTCTGTAGAGGAAAGGTGTTTGGTCACCTAATTGCGCGCCAATAGAGAGAAATCCTTATCGAAAAACTCCCTCTTTCCTAGGAACGATCTGATTGTTAATAATACGGGTTATAATAATGATAAATAAATGTTGTTAAAAATATTGAGGGAATTTTTATGAGGTATTTGTTATAAATTTTGGTGTATTATTTGGACCCCCACTTTCTTAATTTTCTAAATAATCGGAAAGGAAGTTATAAAGTATATATATATATATATATATATATATATATATATATATATATATATATATTATTTGACATGTGTGTGTGTGTGTGTGTGTGTGTGTGGTGGGAGAAAGGGGGGGGGGAGATGCCTTGGAAGAAAGGGCATTGTGTAGTGTGTGTGTGTTAAATGTGTGTGTAATGCGGGGAAGAAAAATAAAAGGAGTGATGTGGTGTTGCCATATGAGTGTGGATATATATATTATATGTGATGCCCCCAAAATAGGTATACAACACCCATTATGAGTCGTCAAAATACATGGTACAGACACAACTATAACTTTATTAATACAACATAAAAACTATGAGTTTAAATACAAATATTGTCATCTAGACAATATCCACACTCAAATAAGTCCTCATTACAATTATTGATACATTATTTTACAAAAATGGTGAGGATTACTAAAACGATTTTTTAGAACCTTCATTCCATACCCCGACTAGTACTCGCTAAACTCGCCTCCTGAGAAGAAAAATGGAACAAATGGAAAAGGGTGAGCTCAACTAGCCCAGTAAAAAAACATTATGACTAAGATAATACAGAACAAATTATCGTTAGTCTTCAACAGGAAAAAATCTAATAGAATACAATAGACAACAAGTTTTAAATCAATATTCGCAAGTGGAAATAATAATTCATTAGAAGAGTTAAGTAGAGAATGAAATCTACTATCTTTTATATATGAATATAAAAGTTCATCGCTCTATCTTTTATCCTCAGAACATCAATCAATATATATCCGAATCAAATATTCATCTTTGCACTATGGTGCCAAAGATATTCATCGATTAGTCATGTTTATCTAAACACTGCTCATCTTTGGACTACGAGCCAAAGATATTCATCGAAATCATTCATCTTTGCACTCAAAAGCCAAAGATATTCAATAATATCATCATTTAGGACTGAGGATAATGAAAAATATTTTAAAGAAAACGAATCCAGTGAAACAAAAGAACAAGTATTAAGGATTCATACTTTAAATACGCTCAATATATCGAGAGAGAAAGAGAGAAATCTTTAGTTTCTTGTGTGATTTTCAATTCTAACCTAAGCACCCTATTTATAAAAAAATGCTTAGAACACTAAAGCAGAAAATTTAATTTAATATTAATATAATTTATTAAATTTCCTACGCACACAAACTTATTCCACAACATCATCCACTCACCCAACCAAAACAAAAAAACATTTTTCTAATTATAAATATTTAAAACTCCCAACAATTAATAATTAATTAATCCGGAACTTCAATAATTCATAATAAATAGCCCTTTTATTAGAAAATTCGAATCTTGCGACTTTTTATAGGAAATTCATATCTCTACAACTTTGCGGAAGAAAGTTTTTCCAAATTCTAAACAAAATTGACCAAAATCCATAAACTGGAGATTTTATAAAGCTATAATTAAATTTCAACAAAAAATGGGCCCAGTAGACATGTTTAACATGTTTTAAACAACTTTTGCAACAAAAATACTCTTCCTCCTCATATACTCATATATCCCACATTCATTGTAAAAATATCATCATTATTATATTATAATAATATAATAAAATATTATTTTATCGAAAATATAAAATATCGATTTTCAACAATTGTCACTTTAAAAATTTCTCCATCTATATCCACATAAAATGAATATTTTCCTCATCATATAAATAATAATATTACGGAATCACAATCTTGACAACCAGTGCAGCCTGGGGAAAGAGGGGCTTTCAATAAGAATTTCTCTCATCGCACGCAATTAGGTGACCAAACCTCTCCTTGAAGCGGAACTTTCTAGACATTGTCGATAATGTTATCTAATAATATTATTCGAGATAATATGAATTATTGCTTCGATAATGGAAAATCCGTGTAGTGATAATTATTGAAACAACGATAATATAGAATATCAATGCAACAATTATTGAATCAATAAAATAAAATCTTTGAGCGATAATTATCGTAACAATTATTGAGTAGTGCCTTCTTACGTAAGAATCAATAATCGGTTTAATCTGTAGTCTGCTCTCTTGTCAACAACAGCGTATTCTTCGTGTTTTAACCACAAGAGTATTCCAACAAGATTAATTGGTAACAATCTACTAACAAGTTATTTATAAACAACTTATACTTGTCATTTTCTTCATCCAATCGCTTTCCATTATGGGGCCCACAAAAGATCGCGTCGTCATTTTAATATTCCCAAGCAATGAAGAATATTCCACGACCAAACGAATATTCTCCGACAACAATGAATATTTTATAACCACCTGCTTATTTTAAAATATTTGCGCATTTTACCCATAACTAACCACATAAACCCTTACTATTTCAAAATGATAAATAGAGGAAATTAAATTTCATTTATTAATAATTTGGGGTCTTACAACCTCTCCTCCTTATGAAATTTCAATTAATCGAAATTGACGTCACGACTGGTGTTTCGAAAAGATGAGGATACCTCGCTTTCATTTCCGTTTCCAACTCCCAGGTCATTTTCTCAATAGCATGGTTTCTCCACAAAACTTTAACTTGTGGTATGACCTTCGTGAGTAGGACACGCTCCTTCCTATCCAAGATCTTAACAGGTACCTCTTCGTACGTTAAGTCTTCGGCTATCTCGTCCGGTTCTAAATCAATGATGTGGTTCAGGTCTTTCACATATTTACGAAGCACAGATATATGAAAAACATTATGAACACGAGACATACTTGGAGATAACGCGAGTCTATAGGCCACATTTCCTATTCGATCAAGAATCTCAAATGAACCAACAAATCTTGGATTAAGTTTTCCTCTCTTCCCAAATCTTGTAACTCCCTTCCATGGTGCAACACGTAACAATACGTGATCCCCAATATTAAATTCCACGTCCTTCCGATGAAAATCCGCATAACTCTTTTGTTGATCCTGTGCCGTTTGTATACGTTGTCGAATCGTTTGGATCTTTTCTGTAGTCATACGTACCAACTCGGGTCCCAACAATGTTGCTTCACCCACCTCATCCCAACATATTGGAGAGCGACACTTTCGTCCATATAATGCTTCAAATGGAGCCACACCTATACTTGCCTGATAACTGTTGTTGTAGGAGAATTCCACCAATGGTAGGTACTTATCCCAACTTCTTTTGAAATCTAGGACACATAGTCTTAATAGATCTTCAAGAGTTTGAATAGTCCTCTCTGATTGTCCATCCGTTTGAGGATGGTATGCCGAACTAAATTATAAATCCGTGCTCATAGCTTTTTGCTAGCCAACCCAAAATCTTGAAGTGAATCTTGGGTCACGATCCGAAACTATGGATACTGGCATGCCATGCAACCTCATAATCTCATTCACGTACATACTAGCAAGACGTTCAAGGGAATAAGTCTCACGTATAGGCAATAAATGGGCTGACTTGGTTAATCTATCAACAATAACCCAAATCGCATATATGCCTTGAGAAACCTTGGGAAGACCCGTAACGAAATCCATGGTAATGTGTTCCCACTTCCATTTTGGAATCTCAAGTGGTTGCAATGGACCCTTTGGCACTTGATGCTTCGCCTTTACACGTTGACAAGTTAAACACATCGAGATAAAATTTGCAATCTCTCTCTTCATATTGTTCCACCAAAATGTATGTCGAAGATCACGATATATTTTGGTACTTCCAGGATGGATTGAAAATGGTGTATTGTGTGCCTCCATCATGATCTTGTACTTCAAATCAAAATCGTTAAGAACACAAAGTCTGGAGTGGACTCGAAGTATTCCTTCTTCATCGATTCTTGCTTTTGGAATAGCACCTTCTTGTACTTTCTTCTTCATAATCATCAGCTCTGGGTCTGTGGCTTGAGCAACTTTAACTTTTTCGATTAAAGTTGGTTCTATACGTATACTTGACATCATTGCATGGGTCCCCGGAGTCTTGAATTCTATCTTCATCTTTTGTAAATCACACAAAATGGGCCTTTGTTTTAACAACATTGCATTTGTTCCCGTGATGATCTTCTCACTCAACGCTGCATTACCACGCTCGCTTTTCCGGATGGTATTGAATGGTGTGGTCGTAGTCTTTCAATTTCGAGCCAACGTCGTTGCCGCATGTTGAGTTCTTTTTGGGTGAAGAAGTATTTGAGGCTTTTATGGTTTGAATATATCTCCACTTTCTCCCCATATAGATAGTGCCTCCAGGATCTTTAGCGAAATAAATGATCGCCGCTAACTCTAGATCATGAGTAGGATAATTCCTCTCATATTCTTTAAGTTGTCATGAGGCATAGGCTATGACTTTCCCACGTTACATGAGAACACATCCTAACCCTTTGCACTCAAGCATCGTCAGAGATAACAAATCCATCCGCACGGATGGTATTGTCGAATAGGTGCCGAAATGAGTCTCCTCTTGAGATCTTGGAAACTCTTCTCGTATTCCTCGCTCCATACTAATTTTGTATCTTTGAGTCAATGAGTTAGCGGAGTAGCGATTCGAGAAAATCCTTCCACGAATCTTCGATAATAACCAAACTAAGCCTGCAGCTTACGATTTCACCACCGATTTTGGTTGTTCCTAACTTTTATTGCTTCAATCTTCACGTCAACAGATACTCCATGTTTTGACACCACGTGCTTCGAGGAATGCTACTTCCTCGCTCGAACTCGCGATTTCTTCACTTGGCATATAGCTGTTATATCACGAAGCCTTGTGATTACCAACTTCAAATGGCGCTCATGATCTTCACGACTTTTGGAATATATGAGGATGTCATCAATATAGACAACAATGAACTGATCCAAATAATCCTTGAATACTCGGTTCATCATATCCATGAAAGCCGCAGGAGCATTAGTCAATCCAAAGGAGAGATAAATGAATGGGTAGCACCGGTATCAAGTAATGTATAAACTTAGCATGAATTTATGATTAGCTTACCCGTGATCACCTCGTTTGGGTTCCTCATATGTTGACCAGTCACGACAAACGCTCTTCCAGGAACCGTTGACTTTGACTTTTCTGGGATAATCTTTTGAGTCACCATCCCCGCTGGACTTAGTTTTTCTATAGTGCAATCTTGAGCGATATGTCATTCCTTTCTACAGTTATAACATACCTTAAACTGTTGTGGGCAGTTTGGGCCGATATGTCCTTCTTTTCCGCACTTATAGCATATAATGGGTGATCGTTCTCCTCCTTGGAACCGATTCTTCTTTGGTCTTTGACGTCTTTACATTGTCATTGTTGAATCTCCTCTTTTAAAATCTCCCCTCGACTCGCTTCTTCTATTTTCATGGCCACGATTACCACCAAAGTGGTTCTAGCTTTTCAATGTTTTCCTCCCCACCGGTTTTCATTGTTCAGATGATCTTTGCCATCGGTATGACCACGGTTGTGGTCCTTGGTTGAACGTACTCGCTTATCTCGCTCTAATAATTGAGCCCTCATTGATAACATCCGAATATAAAGAAAATTTATGAGAGATAAGATATTAAATCTCGGGTTTTAAACCTCTCGTAAACATCCTCGCCATTCGTTCCTCATTCTCTACCAAATGAGGTGCAAAACCGGATAACTCGTGAACTTTGCCTCGTATTGGGACACCGCCATGTTATTTTGTTCTAGTCTAATAAACTCTACCTCCTTCATATGACGAATACTTTCAGGAAAGTATTTTTCGTTGAAAAGTTTCAAACGTTTCCCAAGACATCTTTGAAAAGCGCGGCGAAAGTCAGGTCCATTTCACAGACTCCCACCAAAGAGTCCTTTTCGCCACGGAACATAAAGGTGGCGAATGGAACCTTCTGTTCCTCCGTGCATCCCAAGACATCGAATATCTTGGTAATTTGATTGATCCACGCTTCCGCCATGATCGGATCTGCTTTCCCCTTAAATTCGTGGTCCTAACTCTTTAAACCGCTTGGCCATGATGTTCCGCGTGTTGGTATCATTTCCACCAGATTCTCATACACGAGTCTCCCTCGTCTGGTTTTGCATGAACTGCAAAAAGCTCCTAAACATCCCGTCGTTCATCGTCTGCTCAGTGGTGTTTTTTACAGGAGGAATATTGCCTTCCTGTTGCACGCGTCCCCACAGGTGGTGATTAAAGGTGTTTCCACGGTCTCATTAACTCCACCGTTAATATTCTCACCTGCCATTCTTAAATACTGCCATAAAACAAGGGTTAATTAAACAATTTAACATATCACATCACATATTAACCATATGCTTCAACTGACCAACAAATAAGCTTAGGTATGACACACTAACGAAGGATTACTCGTCTCTCCCCTCTTAGTACTATTCCCCGATCTCCGCCAGAGACCATATCCCTAAGCTTTGATACCAACTGTGACTTTGAACACCAACTCAGGTCAAAGACCTCACCAGGTACTTATCGCCACACCACAATTGGTAATCGTCCCCTACAGAGAGTTTGGCTTGGTGCATCCTCATCAATGAGAAGTCACCAGATAGAGGCTCGGGGCTCTTTACTTATGGCTCGATACCAATCGTGACGCCCCCAAAATAGGTATACAACACCCATTTTGAGTCACAAAATATATGGTATGTATACAACTATTACTTTATTAATACAACATAAAAACTGTGAGTTTAAATACAAATATTGTCATCTAGTCAATATCCACACTCAAATAAGTCCTCATTACAATTATTGATACATTATTTTACAAAAATGGTGAGGACTACTAAAACGACTTTCTAGAACCTTCATTCCATACCCCGACTAGTACTCGCTAAATTCTCGCCTCCTGAGAAGAAAAATAGAACAAAAGGAAAAGGGTAAGCTCAACTAGCCTAGTAAAAACACATTATGACTAAGATAATACATAACAAATTATCGTTAGTCTTCAACAGGGAAAAATCTAATAGAATACAATAGACAACAAGTTTTAAATCAATATTCGCAGCAGAAATAATAATTCATTAGAAGAGTTAAGTAGAGAATGAAATCTACTATCTTCTATATATGAATATAAAAGTTCATCGTCTATCTTTTATCCCTATAACATCAATCAATATATATCTGGAATCAAATATTCATCTTTGCACTACAAAAGCCAAAGATATTCATCACTTGGTCATGTTCATCTAAACACTGCTCATCTTTCGCACCACTCTGTGCCAAAGATATTCATCGAAATCATTCATCTTTGCACTACAGTGCCAAAGATATTCAAGAATATCATCATTTAGGACCGAGGATGATGAAAATATTTTAAAGAAAATGAATCCAAAGAAACAAAAGAACAAGTATTAAGGATTCATACTTTAAATAACTCAAGTTCAAAATACTTCATAAATAACCGTAGTGGAGTAAAATTCAAGAATGAAGACTAAAACATAGATCCAATCAAAGATAGAACTATAATGCATAATCTTGGACATAGAAAAGAAAATTTAATTTTTCCGTGAATAGTGTCGATTCGTGAATAAAGGTCAAGTTATGTGAATAGTGCCGTATATGTGAATAGTAACTTCGACACCAAAAGATAAAAATTTCACAAAACAATATCATCATGCTTCGTGAATAGTACTCGTGAATAGTAACTCGTGAATAATAACTCATGAATAGTAACTCGTGAATAAGAACTCATGAATAGTAACTCTATGAATAAAGAACCCTTATATGAAAAAGTTCCAAATTTGATAAAAAGTTCTAACCAATATTTCGCCATAATGATATTGAAGAAATAATATCATTTTTAAAAAATAATATCCCTTACCTCAAAAGGATAGTACTTACATTTGATATAGTCTTTGAAAGAACTTGCACCAGATAGCAATACTCAAAATACTCAAATACTCACAAAAATACGCTCAATATATCGAGAGAGAAAGAGAGAGAAATCTTTAGTTTCTGGTGTGATTTTCAATTCTAACCTAAGCACCCTATTTATAGGAAAATGCTTAGAACACCAAAGTAGAAAATTTAATATAATATTAATGTAATTTATTAAATTTCCTACGCACACAAACTTAGTCCACAACATCAGCCACTCACCCAACAAAAACAAAAAAAACGTTTTTCTAATTATAAATATTTAAAACTTCTAACAATTAACAATTAATTAATTCGGAACTTCAATAATTCATAATAAATAGCCCTTTTATTAGAAAATTCGAATCTTGCGACTTTTTATAGGAAATTCATATCTCTACAACTTTGCAGAAGAAAGTTTTTCCAAATTCTAAACAAAAATTGACCAAAATCCATAAACGGGAGATTTTATAGGCTATAATTAAATTTCAGTCAAAAAAATGGGCCCACAGACATGTTTAACATGTTTTAAACAACTTTTGCAACAAAAATACTCTTCCTCCTCATATACTCATATATCCCACATTCATTGTAAAAATATCATCATTATTATATTATAATAATATAATAAAATATTATTTTATCAGAAAATATAAAATATCGATTTTCAACAATTGTCACTTTAAAATTTTCTCCAT
This sequence comes from Panax ginseng, assembly GCA_020205605.1. Taxonomy (NCBI): domain Eukaryota; kingdom Viridiplantae; phylum Streptophyta; class Magnoliopsida; order Apiales; family Araliaceae; genus Panax; species Panax ginseng. The sequence goes on from CM035143.1 coordinate 112,471,925, forward strand.
CTATATCCACATAAAATGAATATTTTCCTCATCATATAAATCAATAATTAATTATTCACAATTAATATTACGTAATCACAATCATCGACAACCGACATAGCCCTGTGAAATGGGGGTTTTCCAATAAGAATTTCTCTCATCTTGCCGCAATTAGGTGACCAAACCTCTCCTTGTAGACATAACTTTCTAGACATTTCCAAAGAATGTTATCTAATAATATTATTCAGATAATATGAATTATTGCTTCGATAATGGAAAATACTCGTGTAGTGATAATTATTGAAACAACAATGAATATAGAATATCAATGCAACAATTATTGAATCAATAAATAAAAATATCAAGCAAAGAATTACCGTAATAATTATTGAGTAGTGTCTTCTTACGTAAGAATCAATAATTGGTACAATCATGGTGCCTTCTTGTTGTAACAACAACGTATTATCGAAGTTTTAACCATCGGGTATTCCAACAAAAGATAATCTTGGAATAACCGCTATATTATTTATAAATAACTTATACTTGTCATTTTCTTCATCCAATCGCTTTTTTCCGTTATGGGGCCCATTAAAAGATCAAGGCCGTCATTTAATATTCCCCACAAAGAAGAATATTCCACGACCAAACGAATATTCCCCAACAACAATGAATATTTTATAACCACCGCTTATTTTAAAATATTTGCATGATTTTACCCATAACTAACCACATCAACCCTTACTATTTCAAAATGATAAATAGAGGAAATTAAATTTCATTTATTAATAATTTGGGGTCTTACATTGTAAGACCCCAACTTTTGTGAATAAAGATTAATTTTTTTCGAAAATATATTTTTGAATATTATGGTGTGGATTTGATAGAATGTTATAGTTGTGGGTATTATTTATAAATTTTGCAAAGTAAGCAAGTGGTTATATAATATTCGATTGGTCGGGGAATATTCATTTTAAGAGGGAATATTCGTACGACGACACAATCATTAGTGGACCCCACAACGAAAGTATTGTCGTAGTTAGAAAACGACAGAATTATCTTTTTTTAAAAAATAACGGCGAAAGTTTTACTGTTAAACTGTTGAACTACCCGACGGTAAAAGTACAGTAATATACATGGTTGCATTGTAGCACACGATGTTGATTAGTGATGCTTACGTGAAAAGTCACTCAGTTATACTCAATTATTACTACAGTAATTGCTGCATAATATCTCTCATATTATTGATTCAATTATTGTCACAGTATCATCTGCATAATATTTATTATTATTAAATCAATATTTGAGATGACAAAGTTATTCATATTATTATTTGCAATATTGACAATGTCCGTAAAGTTCACAAGGAGAGGTTTGGTCACCTAATTGCGGCGCTGATAGGAGAAATCCTTATCGAAAAGCCCCCACTTTCCTGAGAATGATCTGGTTGTTAAATATTGTGAGTTATAATATTAATGATGAATAAGTTCATGTTGATTAAAGATGAAATTGATATTTCCATTGTGTTGGGATTATTAGTGTTAGTGGAAATCGACATCTATTTCGATAATAATGGATGTCTGGAGGTTATATTGACCAATCGGGTAATTAATCGGATAAATGAGCAATTAATTGCTATTAATTCACATGCTTATAACTATTTGTTCACATATGTGTACTATTGATTCACATGCATATACTATTAGGGGAGGTGGTGCAAGATTGATAATACTTGCATGACTAAATTATAAATGAAGGAAAAGATGAAGGTATTATACTATAATATTTCGAGCCCCATAACGTGCAATTATCGAAACTATGTTTTCCTATAAATAGAAGCTCATTCTTCTTTCATTCTCACCAATTTACTAAGACTCACAAGAGCAATTATAGAAAGAGAAGCTATAGAGAGAGAAACTTTAGAGAGAAAGTAGAAGAGAAGTCTGCTATCTCACTATTCCAGTATCCAGTCTTCTTCTGAGGTAAGGGATATTATTTTGTTCAGTATTCATAGGAATAATATTTTCTTCCATACTATGTAGTATGTGAGTAATATTATTTCATCTCGTATTTCTGATTATATCCCTCATTTTGTTAAAGTATTGCTTCTATACTTCGTGAAATTAGTAGAATATCCTTGAAATTTGTGCTTTATCTAGTATCGTTTCACAAGGATATTTTCTGCACATTCTTGTTAAATTTTAAGCTTTTCATGCCGGAGTACTGTCCATGAGTAGTATTCATTTTTACGATACTATTCATAAAGTACTATTCACAGGATCCTATTCACGGGTACTATTGTAACACCCCCAAATTCAGGTACTCGAAATCCGAACTCGGAGCTTTACGATACCATTTCTATGAGCGAAAATAATACTACTAATAATAACAATAATATAAATATCAAACTTAACTTACATTTATCAAAGTCTAATCCCAAGTATGCAACCTTTACTACAATATATTACATGATAGATACTAAATACCATGGTCTATATATTGTCTAACTATTACAAAAGATACCATTAAACATATTCGGTTTGCTTTCCTTTCCACTTGTTCTTGTCTGAACCTTCGGGTTGATCATGCCTAGCTGAAAACATTTAAATTTAAAGCAAGAATGAGAATTTGGGTGTCTAGCAAGTAATAACAATTAGAAATATAATTAGCTAAAAGAAATAAATGTTTTCTTTGTACATCACTTCTACAACGAATTTATAGTTGTGAAGTAAACTGAACCGATGATAATAACATAACAATTCTATCTCAAATTTTTGAAACTTCGTATTGACTATAAATAGGGTTATAGTGATATACTATGAACAATGTTTTCTATTTTCAAAAATGTTAGACAGAACTTCATCTGCAAACCGTCATAACTTACGGGCACAAGGGTGTACATCCCATGGACCCTGTATTGATCAATACTGCATGTAAGAACGATAGGATCGTTCACTCTGTCCGCCTTGGACACATAAAAGTTTTCCCGTGATCGGGATGTTCATACTTAGTCGGGAATCCGAACCAAAATAATTTGATTGGATACAAAAAGGTTTTTATCATTTTTAACGATATTTCGAAATCTGTGTCTAGCTGGTCAAGTAGCTTGGACTTATATATATATATATATATATATATATATATATATATATATATATATATCAACATGTGATTAAATACAATGATTATCCAAGTGAGGACACTTGTATAACCATATTTCAAAATTAACGAACAGAATATATATGAGTTATATAATATAATATCATGTTGATAAATAATGATCGGATATAATATATACGACAATAAAGTTAATAATCTAGTACAATAATAATATAATTCTGAAACTTCTTACTCATGTCCATTGCATAAAGGAAATGTAAAGGTAAGATATTTGCCTGATGCGCTGCTTATGATACGCAACTTAGTCTTATCTTTTATATCACGACCTATCATTAATCAAATCATTCGTTCTATTAGAATAATATACTATAACATATAATACTACATTTCGCAGTCAGCACATAACCTAATCACATTATCACACATGTTCAACAGTTATTGCATCACAAACAAATATTAATACAGTCAAAATATTTAAGTCCAGATCAATTTCTGAAACATGTCGGTGTACTGATAGCTTTATCGGGTAATTATCGAGTCTAAGACTCTATTCCAACGTTCAATATCCATAAGTATCATTCATATTATTTTAAATGACTTAATAAACATTTATTAATTTATCATGAATTTTCAAACACCGAAAAATGATTCAAATATCAAATAATTCTATTATCATTAACATTTAATTATTATTAAACTATTAATGAAACCATTGCCAAAATATTAAAATTATTTATAATAACTCAAAATATTTTTAAAATATTTATATTACCCTTAAATAATTTTTAAAATATTTAAAATCATTTTAAATAATTATCATTAATATTAAAATATTAATGTACTATTTCTTAAAATATTAAAAGTCATTAAGTATAACTTAAAATATTTTTAATTCACTTAATATTATTAATCTTGATAATATTTAATTCACCTCTTAGTATTATTAGTTCACTAATAATATTTTTTATTCGCTTACTAATATTATTAACATCTTAATAATATTTTAATATTTTAATACTTTACTAATATTATTAATCCTCTTAATAATATTTTAATCATGCATTAATATTATTTTTTAATAATATCTTACTTATAATACTTTTTTATTCATTTACCAATAATATTAATATTTTATTTATTTACTAATATTATTAATCATTTAATAATATTTTATTTCTTTACAAATGTAATTACATTTTTAATAAAATTTTATTTAATCTCTAATATTATTATTTACTTAATAATATTTTAATCATCCAATAATACTTTAATTTAATATTATTAATCCTTTAATAATATTTTAATCTAAGATTAATTATTTAATAATATTTTAATGAAGCTTTAATCTTAATATTTTTATTTACTTAACAATATCATATTCTAATATTATTAATATTATAATAACATTTTAATAAATTATTTGATCAATAAACAATGTATTCTAATTGTTCACCCTTTACAAAACCACTTATTTAATATCCATAAAAAGGTCATAAATAATATTTCTTATTATAAATTACCAAAATGCCCTAAAATAGTCATAATATTATATATTAGGAGTATTCAAGCATTAAAATCACATTTTTCTTATTTAAAACATCATTTAACTATTTATTTCATTTTATTCATAACTTCAACATTTCTAGGAAAAATACCAAACTGATTCCAAAAATTCTTTTTTTCTGGGTTTAGATAGTAAATGACCCAACAATGATCTCCAAATTTTTCTGGAATTTTAAAAAGTGATTTACTAATTTTAAAGTGCCCAAAACACTCGGATCTTGCTTCATTTTTCATAAATTGAGTTTTGCTTAGAAATTTCTGAAATTTTTAGGGTATACTCCCATAATATATATGAACATACTGTAAACATTTTGGAATTTTCCCAGGTATACACTGTGAGAAATACAGGTGTTAATATTTAGGAGTCCTTTACGGAAATAGCCATTACGCACAACCTATAAATCGAAACGTGTCCGTTCTTTTTCCTACACGTAGATAACTTCTTAAGGTACTTCTGTGATTTTTCTCAGATTTTTAAAAGACTTGAAACTATCCGAAACACCCTTAAGAAAAACGGGGATAATAGCTTTTTAGGGTTTTAAAACCTTAATACTCTATGTGGACTGTTTTACGGAAAACAGCCCCCATGGCTACAATACTTGCTAGATTTGTGTTCTACCACTTGGGTTTACTAGATAACTCATGTATCTAGCACCCCCCTTTGACGGATCACAAATCCAAGTTGTAAAACTTGAGTTACACAAGATTTAGTGGAAGAAAAACAAGGGTTTAACCCCTAGGAGAACATATGCTCATTTTTTTTCCTCTAAACCTTTGATCTAACACTCAAGATACTTAGTTCCATACATGATGATATGTAGAGCTAGGGTATCTTGAGTATTAGTTCATAACCCCAACAAATCAAGCTATAATACAAAGTAGAAGAAGAAGATGAAGATTAGGTTATACCTTGATTTAGTGGCAACCTTCCTTGATTTACCAAAGTAGAGTATAAGCTTAGGGTGCATAATCAAACTAGCACACCTCTCTCTCTCACACTAAAAACCGAACCCTCTCTCTCTTTTCTCTCTTGTATGTTGCTAGCTTGGGAGAGAAGAAGAAGAATAATAAGAGAAATGAAAGATGTCTAGCAAATGAATGTGTGATAAAACTATTATCCCCCATACTTTGGTTATCCCATGGATAAAAGACTTCACCTTATCTCTTTCAATTAAGCCTAATCATGTGATTAAGGGTGCTAATTAAGCTTTCTACCAATGGGAGCATGGCACACTTATCCTTGTGTGTAAGATTTCTACTTATGGAACTTGATTAGCTTAATAATCTTGCCTTAAAAAGGCTAATGTGGCCGGTCCCCCTTGCTCCATTATCTCCTTCATTTTACTTTTATTTTAATGCACAAATTTGATTAATCAAAGGTCTAAAATACCCTTAATCAAGTGGACTAAGTTTGGGCTTGCATTTTATTTCTTTTGGGCTTCTCCTTTAATTGTTTTGGGCCATGTAATGAACATAGTCTAACAATTTTAATATGTGCTACCCAAATTATTTATTTAGAGTTTGGATTCCATATCTAATTTATCTGTCGTACTTAATATTATTAATTAAGTTAAAAATAATTAACTTAATAATCTGACCAAAATTCATATAATAAAATAATTATTATAATAATTTTAAAATTATTTCATATATTATATAAATAATATATGATTATATTTTCTTGGAAAATAATTAATAAAACATTTATACTATAAAATTAATTATGATAAGAATATAGTTTATAACAATCAATAATTCTAAAATAAAATTATTTAAAATCATTCATGTAATAAATATATCACATAAATACATATACACATTATCTTGGCACAAATTCCCCATATTTATAAATAATAATAAAAAATTTATACGCAAAATTTCTAATTTATTTGTATAGAAAATATCGAGTTGTTACAACTATTCACAAAGTACTATTTATGGGGTACTATTCCCAAAGTACTATTCACGAGGTACTATTCACTCAGGTACTATTCATCCGAGGAATTATTCATGACAAAAATTGATTTCTTTGCTGTCCAAATCATTTTTGATACAATACTATTCTTGAATTTTACTCCACAAAGCAGTATCATGTTGACAATTTAGACATTATTGAATTCTGGATAAATTAAGTTATAAATATTTAAAAATTTATCATTTGCTTTCTTTAAATTGAATTCTTATATCATTGTCATCATCATCATGCTTATATTGTGATAAAAGTCATCCGTGGCTTACGTGCATAGATGTACTATTGATTGGTATGATTATGACTAGAGATTATTCGGTATAATCATGACCGTAATATTACAAATGATGTGGTAAAAATCCTCATTGGCCTGTAGTACATTGATGGACAGTTGTAGGTATGATTATGACCAGAGATTATTTGGTATAATCATGACCATTGATGATTACATGAATATCCTAAGCCCGTAGTGCAGGAATGATTCGATGATGTGGTTTATTTATTAAGCTGAGTCTCAGCGATAAAATTGATGATAAACTTTTTAAATCATAGAAGATAGTAGATATCATGCTCTACTTGACTCTTTTAATGGATTATTTGTTCCGATGCAGTTAAACTTGATGTTTATTATATTTTATCAGTTTAACACTGTTGAAGGCTAACAATAATTTATTCTGCATTATCTTAGTCATAATATTTCTTACTGGCTAGTTGAGCTCACCCTTTGTTTTCATTGTTCTCTTTAGGAAATGAGAATATAGCTGGGACTAGTCGGGGAACGGAGTGACGGTCCAGATGATTGCATTAGTAGTTCTCACTATTCAGTGAAATAGTGTGATAATAAATGTAATAAGGACCCCATTTGAGTTTGAATACTGTCTAGAAGACAATATTCGTATTAAAATTCTCAGCTTATGTTTTGTCGTATTTTACATGACAGTTGTATAATTAAGTTGTATATTTGAATTTTGTACCATGTATTTGGCGACTCAAGATGGGTGATGTATACCTATTTTGGGGGCGTCACACACACACACACACACACACACACACATATATATATATATATATATATTATACAAGTTTTGTTTTATTAGATTATAAATAGAATATATTATATTTTATTGAAAGTTTTTATTTTATTAGAATATTTAATTGCACAGTAATGAATAGTAAAAATCAGAAAATTAGTTTTCCTCAGCCGAACGTCGCCCGTGATTATTCTTATGTGCAGTCCGTGATTTTATTTTCTAAATAGTATCATTCCATTCTCCTATAAATAGGATGCTTAGTTTAGAATTGAAAATCATACCAGAATCAGAGAATTTTTCTTCTATAATATTGAGCGTATTTTTTTAAAGTTTTAAAAAGCTTTGAGCGTAGAAAACAGTGAAAGTTTTCTTCAAGAATATCCCCGCTATACCAATTGAAATACTCTTCTTTTTAAAGTAAGGGATATTATTTTTGTTCAATACTCGTAAGAAATAATATTTTCTTCCATACTCTGTAGTATGTAAATGATATTATTTCGTTTCAGATTCCGAAATTCTACACTCATTTTGTTAAAGTATGGTTTCTATACTCCATGAAATTAGTAGAATATTCTTGAAATTTGCGCTTCATCCAGTATCATTTCACGAAAATATTATTCTGAGCATTCTTGATAATTTTTAATCTTTTCATGCCAGAGTACTATTTACGAGGTACTATTCATGAAGTACTATTCACAGAGTACTATTCAACCGGGGTACTATTCATGAAAAAAATTAATTTCTTTTTGGTCCAAATCATTTTTGATACAATATTATTCTTGAAATTTAATCCACAAAGAAGTATCATGTTGACAATTTGGACATTATTGAATTCTGTATAAATTGAATTATAAATCTTTAAAATTTATCCATTGCTTTCATTTAATTGAATTCTTATATCATTGTCATCATCCTCATGCTTATATTGTTATGAAGTCATCTTTGGCCCGTAGTGCATAGATGGACTGTTGATTGGTATGATTATGACCAGGGATTATTCGGTATAATCATGACTGTAATGTTACAAATGAAGTAGTAAAAACCATCATTGGCCCGTAGTGCATTGATGGACATTTGTTAGCATGATCATGACCATTGATGATTACACGAATATCCTTGCCCCGTAGTGCATGGATAATTCGTGGACGTGATACTAATGAATATCCGTGGCCTGTAGTGCAGGGATGATTCGATGATGTGGATTATTTATTTAGTTGAGCCTCAGCGATAAAATTGATGATAAACTTTTTAAATCATAGAAGATAATAGATATCATGCTCTACTTGACTCTTCTAATGGATTACTTGTTCCGCTGCAGTTAAACTTGATGTTTATTATATTTTATTAGTTTAACACTGTTGAAGGCTAATAATTATTTATTCTGCATTATCTTAGTCATAATATTTCTTACTGGGCTAGTTGAGCTCACTCCTTTGCTTTCATTGTTCTCTTCAGGAAATGAGAACGTAGCCGGGACTAGTCGGGGAATGGAGTGACGGTCCGAGATGATTGTTTTAGTGGTCCTCACTATTTAGTGTAATAATAAATGTAATGAGGATTGAATTTGAGTTTGGATATTGTCTATGAGACAATATTTGTAACGCCCCGGAAAAATCGAATATTTTGTAATTACTTTTAATAATGAATAAAATAAACCTGTGACGCCCCCAAATCCGGGTCTCTTCCAACCCGACAGATGGTGCTACACGGTACTACCATTCATTCATACATTTCATAGAATAGTCTCAAAAGGACTAATATAACTTATATATACTCAAAATAATATTACATTTCCCAGGTTCTTTGTAACCCTTTCAGTTGTTCTTGTCATAATATCAATATATTACAGACAGTCTTGCTATACTATTACATAAGTATGCTACGGGTTCGTCTTCGTCTTGCCTTTAACCTTGCCTGAGACTTCTGTACGCTCGATCTTAGCTGAGTTCATATGGTTCAAGCAAGAGTGAGCATGACTAGCTCAACAAGTACTACAATTCTAATAAACAACATGCTTGAAACATAGAACTCATATATCTTCAATAACTGAACAATAGTTACGAAGTACTATCGATAAATCAAAATAGCACTTCTTTTTCTTCAAAACATTTTACACAACCATACTTACTGGAATAATAATTATGGCTCAATTATATGAGCATTCATAAGTTCTTTTGAAAAGGACAACCCGACACTAAGTCTGTAAGTCTGACATAGCTTACGAGCACTTCTGAGTGATTAGCTCATAGTACTCTATGTTGATCAACGCTACATTCATTAAACGTATATACGTTTAAGTTGTGGCAACCTCACGTGCCTGTCGTTTGACGACAAATAATTTGAGCATACACAATCTACCTTTGAAAACCACAACAATATTAGTTCGGTAAATCCTTATCAATACTTGATAGAATAACATATCATATGTCTAGCTGAAAGGATTGGCTTTGACATTCCTCAAATACTAACTCATGTGAAGAATACATGAATCACAAAGACTTGCCCAGATCGAACTGGAACAAGGGTTAGAGTACTTGCCTTTAGCGTCTGCTACAAATTATAACACGTGCACTGTACGTCTTTAAGGTCTCTATATTAAATGATAGCATAACATAGAACATTAGGTCTTGAATGATCATACATGGTTCCTAAAGAATCTTACCCTACTTCTCAATCTAATTACATATTAGATTTGTTATTATCTTTTTCGGCTTTCCGTAAGATCATTCTTTCATTCATTTGCAATTGAGTTAACTAAACCCTAAGTGTTCATACTTAAGGCTTAATATGTCTTAACAATTTTTCATTATAATCCTTGTCCAATTGGTTATTAATTACTAACCATGTACTATATATAAATCATTATTATTGTCTTGGTCTTGAGGGTCATTGCCGCAGTCACTTTGCCCATCAAGATTTGATGTGTTGCACATGCCACTTACTTACTTAAATTCAAAATTTGATTTGCACTAAGCAATCATGAAGTCCAGTATTATTAGGTCGTCTTTGCGGTGAACTCTTGTAGTGTGTTTGTTATCGCTCAATTCCAGTTTATGGGTCATTTTGCCTAGGGTTGGCGCCGCGACGCCAACTCTGTGCACCAGAAAATAATTTCAGTTTTGAAATTTTGTGAACTTCCCGAACGCATAACTTCTTCGTTATAAGTCCAAATTGGCTTGTTCAAAAGCCTACGGTTCACAAATTACGTAATCTACATGATTATTCAAGAATTTTATCTATTTGACTTCGTTTGCTCAAAATTCACCTATGAGTTCATTTTTAACAAAAACGATAAACGTTCGCGAACATTCAACGCTCGTTTCTTCGTTTTAAGTCGGAATCCGGTCATTTTTGAGTCCGCAACTCTATAATGACTAAAATGACTTGTATCCATCGAAAAACCAACATTTCCGACTTCGAACACAAAATACGACTTCCATTTCGAGAATTTCACGAATTCGACGGTAATCGTCCAATCGTGCGAATTCCGGCAAATCTTTATTACTAAGCGTTCTTAATGGATTTTAATCAACATAAGATCATTACAATTTCCAACTTATAATCAAAGTAGGTTTTGCCTTATTCTCATAGGTTATTAACTTATTTAACTTAAGAGTTAGAAATCTTCATGCTCATGACTTATTATTAACTTAAGTCCTTCAATCAAAGTTCTCATGCTATATTCCACATACTAAACATCATATGATAGGTTCTTCATAGTTCTAACAACTTATTAATATTCAAGTTGCTTTTTCAACTTATTCGGCTTAAGTTCATTCTTTAGTAATTTATTACATGCTATCATCCAACCTTCCCCCTTCTCTATCAATCCTATTATAGAAGAGATGAAGATATAAGAGAGGAGTCTTACCCTTGAAGACTTCTATTTGCTTTGGAAAACTATCAATGGTTGATGTGGCTTATAAGTGCTTATTGGTTCTAACAAATAAGTTGCTATACTTGAGAGAAGTTTGGATGAAATGAAATAACCAACAATTGAATTGTGGCTCTTGTATTTATAGGCTCGGCAAAGTTGGGGCACTCTAGTCATTTAGGCCCTCCACCTCCTTAATCCCACCTCCTCAATTAATCTAATCAATTCCACCTCCTTATTATTCATTTGTGTGCTCATCACTTCTCTTGTCCACCACACAAAGTTCTTGGGCATCACTCTTCTTGTTTGCCCATCACACTTACTCATTTCTCACTTGGTTTGACCCATCAAGTTTACCTATGGGTTGCCCCATGAATCCTCATTAGCTAATGGATCATAGTTTGGGCTCAATGCTAATTCAATTAACTTATCCCTTGGGCTTGCTAATAATAATAGCTTATTTCCTTGTTGGGCTTGCATTAATCAATTACTTGGGCTTAATAATTAATCCCACATAAGTTTACACCTTATACATATTGGACTTGATCTCTATACAATATTACCTTAATTCCTTCCATTTGGTTTTAATACCTATAATCCCAAATTAAGTCCGCATGTGATTTATTGCGTTTTTCATACTTAGATTATTATTACATAATCCATCTCAGCCTCGATATTCTAACGTTACGTATTTCTAAGTTCAAAAATAATTCTTTGTTTATAAATGATGAATAGTGATTTTCGTAAACTTTCTCGGAAAACATTTATTTTCGTCTTGGAAATTCAAACACTTTAATTCATCCACATAGTTAAAATACTACGACGTTTCGACGTTTCTAGGTTATAGAACAACATTCATCTTCTCAATACACAATAATAATAAATAATATTATTTTATTTATTATTAAAAGTAATTACAAAATGTTTAATTTTTCCGGGGCGTTACAATATTCGTGTAAAAACTCAGCTATGTTTTGTCGTATTTTACACGACAGTTGTATTAATTAAGTTTGTATTTAAATTCTATACCATGTATTTGGTGACTCATAATGGGTGATGTATACCTATTTTGGGGGCGTCACATTCTTACTTAAATTATTTATCTTGCTAAATTCAGAATTGAGATTCTTTTTCAATCTATAAGAGAATTTTTTAAAAGTCATATTTCGTTGTACTTAATCAACCTGATTAACAAATATTTGGTAAAATCTTATAAACAATCAAAAGTTTTGGAAAAATCTATTCAACCCCCCTTCTAAATCTATAAGTGTCTCTGGTAATTAATAGTTTATCCTTCCGGGAGGACGTTTGTCCTTCCCGAAGAACGTTTATCCTTTCGAGAGAATGCTTATCCTTCCCGAAGAACATTTCTCCTTTCGGGAGAATGTTTGTCCTTCCAGAAGAATATTTATCCGTTTAGGAGAACATTTGTCCTTCCCGAAAAATGTTTATCCTTTCAGGAGAACGTTTGTCCTTCCCGAAGAACGTTTATCTTTTGGGAGAGCGTTTTTCTTTCTAGAAGAATGTTTATCTTTCGGGAGAATGTTTATCCTTCTCGAAGAACGTTCTTCGGGAAGGACAAACGTTCTCCTGAAAGAATATACGTTCTTCAGGAAGGTCAAACATTCTCCTGTAAGGATAAACGTTCTTTGGGAAGGACAAACATTCTTCGGGAAGGACAAACGTTCTTCAGAAAGGATAAGCGCTCTCCCAAAAGGATAAATGTTCTTCAAGAAGGACAAACATTCTCCCGAAAGGATAAACGTTCTTCGGGAAGGACAAATGTTCTCCCGAAAGGATAAACGTTTTTCGGGACGAACAAAGTTTTCCCGAAAGGATAAATTTTATTCAGGATGGACGTATACGTTCTTTTGAACGAATAAACATCTTCCGGCACTACATTCCCTTCGAGCTGACATTTTCCAGGGCTAAACACCCTTCAGTTAACGTCCTCAGTGACTAATTAACATATTCTCTTATTTTAAGTTCCTTATAATAAGAGAGTGGGGGCATTGTTAGGGCATTATTCATAGGTCCGGTTGGTTCGACATGACCTATCTTACGTGAAGGATTTTTCCCATGTGGCAGTATATTTTAGTTAGGAGACTTGATTTTAAGGAATTTGCAGTTCTGATTCTATTTGACTTCTAATTCCTAAGGAAAGAGTTAGGATTAGATTCTACTTCCTTTCTTTAAGGAGATTGACTCACATCCTAGTATTGAAGTTACTATGATAAGGAATTCTATTCTAATTCGGGGACAGTGCGATAAAGGTGGTGTGATCAACTATAAATACAAGGCTATAACCTATTGCACATGTATTATCCTCACATATTATCTACGTTTTGCACTAGAAAAATTATATTTCTCCATTGTTGACGTTTTTGGCATATACTAATTCTCACACCGGAGCTATCCCCCGGCCTATCCGGTCGTCAAGCTTTTCGGAAGTGATGGTTTGTTCACTGTGCAGATTTTTTGCTCGTTATTTGGTGATTTTGCGGGCTAACAGATTTTGGCGCTAACAAACATAGCAATTGGTGAAGTTCTTAATGCGGATGTAGAAGTCATTCACGAAAATTTATCAGCGGAATCTCAATTGTCTGTAGAGCGATGGTTTTATGAAAGATATTGGGAACTAATATTTTCACGTGATTCTTTTGTTGGTTATGCTCCAAAATCTATAGTTTTTCTCAAAGTCCCATATCATCTATTTTGAAAACATTCTTTGTGTATATTAGTAAGTGGTGGTTTGGGTTTAGTAGCTTGGTTGAGGAAATAAGGTTGGGCTCGCGCACATGAGGACGACTAAGGAATTGGGCTAGGCGAAGCTTGGTTCTTGGACTTTCCGCCAGAAAACCTTAGTGTATGTGTGCGCGCAATACGCCCATGCAGGGGGGGGTGCCGATCCGGTCGATTATTCCTTGCGGGTGCACTCAGGTAGCCCACTGTTTTGCTATTTTTATTTCCTTTTTATACTAAGCTAGTTTTTAATACCCCAACGTAAACAATATTTATGTTCCAACGTTATTCTTCCTTTTCTACAACGTTCTTTAGTTTAACGTTCTTCTTCTTCTCCTATAAATACCAGTCTGTTCTGCAGAGAAAGAGTACTACGAATTTGTTATTCCCACTACAATATAATTTGTTCTTTCTTCCTTACATATATATATATATATATATATATATATATATATATATATATATATCAACAACTCTGTTAACTAGGCAATCCACATAGACAAGTCCAAAGTCTCTTTCTGTGAGTACACACGATCAGAGGCTTCACCGTTGAATCCTGGAGGGTGATCGCCGGCAGCCCATTTGTACCTGTGATTGCTATCAGTGGGGGCAAAATCACTTTTTAGGACAGTAGCTACGCTACGCCTCGGTTTTTGTCTTCTAAGAGATAAGTTGTTCCAATTTTGCATTTCTATCCATCTTGCTAATACTGTTATTTTTCCAACAATCTAAAAAGTGATTTACCAGTTTATTAACAAGATGAAAACTGCCTTAGACCTTTCGAAAATTGAACGCTTTGATGGCTCTAATTTTAAGAGATGGTTTGAAGATATTCTGTTTTATTTGGAAACCATGAATTTGGAATATGTATTATATACAAATGCTCTTGTTATTGTTGATTCTGTTAATGATGTTACTCCTACTGCTGAAACTGTTGAAAAATCGGATGCTGATAAAAGGGATTATGTTAAGGATAATCGTATATGTCGTAGATATTTGTTGCACTACTTGTCTAATCCATTGTTTGAGATATATTATCCGTATGAAAGTGCTAAGAAGATTTGGGAAGCTTTAAAATCTAAATATGCGGTTGAAAACTCTGGACTTAAGAAATATGTTGCGGGAAAATTTTTTAGATTTTAAGATGCAAGATGGAAAATCAGTAATAGATCAAGTTCATACTTACCAAACAATTGTGGGGGAAGTTATTGGGGAAGGAATGAAAATATGTGAGACGTTTCAAGTTGATGTGCTGATCAAAAAATTACCACCCTCATGGAAAGACTATAAAATGAATCTTAAACATGAAACTAAAGATTTCTCTATGCAGGAATTAGTACCACACATCCATATTGAAGAACAAAACAGGGCTAAAGAAAGGGGAGACGTAGTTCCACGTCAAACTGTCAAAGCTAATCTCGTAGAACAAAAGCCACAATAGAAGAGCCAAAATTATCAGTCGAAAAACCACAAAGGAAAAAAATCAAAAATCAATGGGAAGAAAGGATAATAAGTTCAACAATTTCAATCAAATTCAAAAACCTTTTACTAAAGGTCCTTGCTTCGTATGTGGCAGACCAGGCCATATTGCTATGAAGTGTCACTTTCGCAAGGGGTAAGATAACAAAAATAATAATTCTCAACCTAAGCCCCAAGCAAACTTGGTTGAATCTGACGACATTATTATTGTTGTTGTCTCGGATGTAAATCTAGTTGACAACTTCATGGAATGGGTAGTAGATACTGGGGCCACAAGACACATTTGCGCGAATAGAGACGTAATTCTCAACTATGAAAATATGACTAATGGAGAAAAGGTTTTTATGGGGGATTCTCGAGCCACCAACGTTGTGGGAAAAAGGAAAGTCTTACTAAAATTAACTTCTAGGAAAATAATTGCCCTACAAGATGTACTTCATGTGCCCGATATTCGTAGGAATCTTGTGTCCGGGTCTTTGTTGAATAAAGCTGGCATTAAGCTTGTGTTTGAGTCTGATAAACTTGTACTTACTCGTAATGGGGAATTTATTGGGAAATGTTTTTGTAATGGGGGTTTATTTGTACTTGATGCTTCTACTAAATTGAATAATAAGAATGCTTCTTTTGCTTATATCGTTGAATCTTTGGATATTTGGCATGTTAGATTAGGACATGTGAACGTAGCTTCTATTAAAAAATTAAAACAACTTGAACTTATACCTAATCTTGCAAATACAGAGTTTAACAAATGTGAAATTTGTGTAGAAGCAAAACATGCTAAGAAACCTTTTAAAAGTGTTGAAAGACAAACTGAGCTACTTGAGTTAATTCACAGTAACCTAGCTGATTTTAAAAATACTATGAGTAGAGGTGGTAAGAAATATTATATTTCTTTTGTAGATGATATGTCTAGATATAATCGAATTTATCTTCTTTCCTCTAAAGATGAAGCGGAAGAAATGTTTATTAAATATAAAGCGGAAGTTGAAAATCATTTAGAAAGAAAAATTAAAAGACTTAGATCTGATCGTAGAGGTGAATATGATTCGGGAAGTCTTAAAAAGTTTTGTGAACTAAATGGAATAATACATGAAACTTCTCCTCCTTACTCTCCTCAATCTAATGGAGTCGCAGAAAGGAAAAATAGAACACTTAAAGATATGATGAATGATATGTTAATTAGTTCTGGTCTACCTTCTAATATTTGGGGAGAAGCTTGCCTTTCTGCAAATCATATTTTAAATAGAGTTCCACATAAAAAGATAGACTCAACACCATATCATTTATGGAAGAAACATGCACCTAATTTGGGGTATCTTAAAGTGTGGGGGTGTCTAGCTAAAGTAGCTATACCGGAATTTAAAAGGAATAAAATTGGACCTAAAACAATGGATTGCATTTTTATTGGATATGCTTCTAATAGTGCTGCTTATAGATTTTTGGTAATTAAAGATGCAACTAATAATTATCAAAATAATTCAATTTTGGAAACAAAGGATGCAGAATTTTTTGAAAATATATTTCCAATGAAAATAAGAGATGAGGCAATCATTCCTCTAGTGAACCTCTTAAAAGAAAAGATAAAGAACCTGTACCTGCATCTACTAGAAGTAAAAGGCAACGTTTTGAGAAAACTTTTGGTCCAGATTTTATAACTGCTTTTATAACTGAAGGTGACCCTAAAATTTATGAAGAAGCAATGAAATCTATTGATGCAAATTTTTGGAAGGATGCTATTAATAGTGAATTAGAGTCTATTATGTCTAACCATACATGGGAACTAGTTAATTTGCCTAGAGGATGTAAACCTATTGGATGTAAATGGGTGTTTAAAAAGAAAAAAGCTGACGAGTCTATTGATAAATTTAAGGCAAGACTTGTAGCAAAAGGGTTTACTCAAAAGGAAGGTTTTGATTATTTTGACACTTACTCACCAGTAACTAAATTAGCAACTATAAGAATTTTAATTTCTTTGGCTTCTATTCATAAATTGATAATCCACCAAATGGACGTTAAAACTACTTTTTTGAATGGAGAGTTAAATGAAGAAATATATATGTGTCAACCCGAAGGGTTTTTTGTTCCAGGTGAAGAACAAAAAGTGTGTAGACTTGTAAAATCTTTGTATGGTTTAAAATAAGCACCAAAATAATGGAATGACAAATTTAATAAAACTCTATTGTCTAATAATTTTGTGACAAATGAATCTGATAGTTTTGTTTATAGTAGATTCAATGGAAATTGTGGTGTGATTATTTGTTTATATGTGGATGACTTGCTAATATTTGGTACTGATGAAAAAGTTGTGAAAACTACTAAGGATTTTTTATCTTCTATGTAGTTCCCAATAAGCACAATAGATCTAGAAAGGGGGGGGGGGGTTGAATAGATCCTTTTAATTTTAAATACTTTTCTTTTTTATTTTGTATTGCTATTACATTAGCATATGACAAACATAAGAATCTTTTCTAGCACAACGGAATAAGTAAAAGATCCCCTTCATTTATATATTCATAATCATACATACATTGTTCGTAGAGTTAGTTTGGTTGTAAGCAGTTAAAACATACAAAGAAGTTATAGCAGTTAATAGACATAATGTAAATGACATAAGGTAAAAGACACAAGGAATTTTAAGTGGTTCAGAGACTCAAGCTCCTAATCCACTCTTATGCTTTCAACTAACAGGATTTCCACTAAGGAAGGGAAGCACCCTGAATCACTAAGATTCATTCAAGGCCAGCAGCCTTGGGACTTCAGTTCACTAAGAACTCTTCAAGGCCAGTAGCCTTGGGACTCCTCTAGTTCCCTAGGAACTCTTCAAGCCCAACAGGCTTGGAACTTCATTTAGTCCCTCCGGACAAGGGCTTCTTGAGTTGTTTGTTTGTTGGAGATGGTGCTGAGCTGCTAAGATGTCTTTATGCTCTGAACATCTTCTGTACTTAGCAGCTTTGCGTGATCACCCTTGAAGTACAGTTGAGTGTTGCATGATGCTCAGCTTCTTCAGTTACTCAACCACTTCTGATGATCCCTTGATGAATGCCTTGAAGATCATTCCTCTTGATACATGATGGCTGAGCGTGATGGGTTTCTAAGATAACTGTAAGCTCTTCTGCTAGGTACTTAGAAACTTTCTCATGCTTGCCACCATGATGACGTTTGTGATCTCCCTTCTTGATACTTGATGTCTTCTCATGATGGACTTGCTAAGATGACTGTGAGCTCTTCTCTATGGTACTTAGAGTCTTCCCATGATGGACACCAAGATGACATGACGCTCTTCTTTCTCTCGGCAGTGCAGAACACTCTTCATGTAGTAGAACTCTCACTTCTACATTGTAGAACCCTCACTTCTACTTCTTTCTTTATATGACTCTAAGTGTTCTTGGTGGATCGTAGAATGAGCCTTCGGACTCACTATCTTATATGGTTTAGAACAGTCCACCGTTACTCCAAACTTGGCAACTCCAGCAACCCTCGATCTTTGAAGCTTTAGTAAATTTATACTCCTTTCCAATCCTTCCGTTAGAAAGTAGCCGTTGAAATCTATTCAAACATCTTCACAGATCACAAGTTGCTTGAGATAAACTGCAAATGTGATATGTCATACTTTTTCTAACACTGCAGTCTACTGTTTCACCTACCCCATCAGAGTTGTCACTTTAATGTCTTGGGCAGGTCAAAGACTTTATTTTTTCTTTCTGATTTCTCGGTCAGAGGTTGTCCTTTTGCATCGATGCTCTCAATAAGCTCTTATCTGAATATTACCCTTCAGATTGAACCATTGCCAATGCTTCAGTCTTTAGCTATTCAGACTCTATAATTCTGATGCATGTCTTCAAGGACCTGATCGTAGTGTCATGTTGACTGGTAGATACAACACTAAGATCTTGAAGAGTGTTGATTGAATCTTCAATGTTGAACACCTCTTTCTTCTATTGTGTAGTTCTTTAACACTTCTGTTTTCCTCAATAGTTCTCAGATACTAATGACTTGACTTCTTTGTTCTGTCCCCTTCTGAATAGCAAGACACTTCAGATTTGTGGCGTTTCTAGCTCGTTTTCTCTTTGTGATCTCCCGTTCACTTATCATCAATGGACTGACCCAATGCTTAATCACTTTAGCCTTGTTCTTCAGAAGCTGTCCAGTATCTCTATATGCACTTCATTAGTTCTTTCCTTTGTTTGTCAAACACTACAATCCTTGTTGCTTCCAAGATCGTCGTCTTCTATCTATTTGACAGCTACTGCACTTGCTGACTTTCCTTAGTCAGTTACTGAAGTCTTCTTCTGATCTCCTTATGGAAGACTTCATCCTGAATGGCTTCACAACTCAATATGGATGCTGATTGGGTTGGTGCTTAGATCTTCTGTTAGCTTGCATGCCATTCGTTGAGTGCTATTTGGTTTCCTTCAGAATGAGATGTATCTTTGCAGTGCTAACCAGAGGCTTTGTTCCTTTGGATATTCTGGGAGTGCTCATTAGTTGAGAATCGTATTTGCTCTAAGATTCTGCCTTGGCATTATGAGCACATCTGTTTGAGGTCGTAGTTCTGCACTCTAAGATTCAGCTTCGACTGTGTAGACACTACGACTCCGAGATCAGATCTTGACACTCTATGGTTTCTGCCTTATGCTTGTTGTCTTTATCTGATCTTGCTCGACTACGATCTCTGCATGTAATCAATAGACTCTACAAACTCAGAGTGTGATCTACGATCCTTGACTTGACTTTAGCATTAGTAGACTCTATGACTCTGAGTGTAGTCTACGTTTCTGACTTGGCTTCGGCAAATGTTCGGTCGACTCGTAGGCAGGCTGTCTCTACGATTCTGAACATAACTTCCTCAGCACACTACGATCTTGAGGAAGTTCTTCTCGATATACTACGATCCTTATTCGTTTCTCCTGGCAGTCTACGAACTCCAAGATCTACTATCTTGTAGACTACGATTCTGCCTCGATTGCTCTCGAGTTTTCCTTGACTCTCCTGGCAGACTACGATTTATGGTGCAGTGATCGACGATCAGATAAGCCTATCTATTACATCATAAGATCAACCTAACATGATTGATCTTTCTATATTTATAGTCCTTGTACATTATTTCTTTTTAAGGACTTTACAAAGCTGTTTTGCTTATGTAGGATCATCCTAACATTTGATCAATTCATTCTAAGTCCTTGTACACATGTTTTCTATTATCTATCAAAGGACTTTACAGCTTTTGTTTATGCAAGCATACTTGCATATTATTCATTCATATATATATATATATACCATAATCAAATCATATATAAATAGGAATATCATTCACATGCTTATTCCTGACAATCTCCCCCTATTTGATTATGACAAAAATAATAAGTGCATATACATGTCATGAATGAATCTTATATACAGTGAGCAGCTGTATTTCTAAAACAGATAATCATGAATGTCATTTAAAATGATGTGGCAATTTATACATTAAGATATTTTTCATCCTTGATCTAAAACATACCTAACTAGTTAGAGATGTACCTCTTTGGCTCCATGTATGTTTCCAGGATAACTGTTGATCAACTATTCATCTGTTTGTTCTTCTTGCTCTTTCTCCCTTTTAGCTTCTTTCTGAACATGCTCCCCCTTAGACTCTGCGATCATTTGATCATCATCTTTTGGCTCCTCCTCAGATGATGACTCTGCCTCGTTTTCAGCTGTCTGCTTCTTTGACTTCTTCTCTACTATCCTTTTGCTCTTCTTGCTCTTCTTTGAGTGCCTCTTGCTCTGCCTCTTTCTATGCCTCTTGATCTGCCTCTTTTTCTCCCCCTTTTTGTCATTAATCATTTGGGAGAGCTGCTCCATGTTGGACATAAGCTGCTCCATCAGGTAGGAGGAGTTGGCAACTTCTAACTTGAGTTCCTGTTGACCTAGCTCAAGTTGCACTAAGAAAGACTGCTTCATGTCGTCAATCTTGTCAGAGAGGGCGTGGATCTGCTCTTCATTGGCCTTCTGTGCTCGTAGAGCTTCTGCCTTTTGATCTTTTATGGCCTTCAGATAGATGTTATCTCTCTCTTTGATTTTGAGAGATACATCGGCCATTGCAGTTTGAAGTCTGTTCTAAAATGAATTATCTCCTTCTGCTGTCAACACCATTTTTGACTCTTCATTAATATGAGATATCTTCTCAATCAGCACATTTGAATTCTTCATTAGTTCTGCCCACAAGATTTTGATCATCCGGTTTGTGCGACTTGGGTTGAGCATCATATTGAACTCTACGATTTTCATTCTTGGACAGATTTTTGAAGGCTTAGAGAATCTGAATAATCGTTGAGTACCAATTGCTGGTTGAGGATGAGGGAATGTCAGATAGCAGTGTTTGGGCTGTTGGATGATTTTGATTTTGAATTTGAACAGTTTCAGCAGTAGAGTGACCAGACTCTACGATCACCTCCTTGGTCATGATCCTTCTTCCTTTAGAGTCCACTCTACGATCGTAAGGAATATAGTGATTGCGAGACTGTCGATAGACTTTGAAGTGGGGCTGGTCTTTGATCATTTTTGTTGCAAACTTCTTCACCCTTGGGAAGTTCTAAGCCACCAGCTCCAGGCTTGGAAACTGCTTGTAACACCAACTGAAGTAGCTTCCATCTCTTTCAATGTGGGCCTTTAGCCATGGCATCCATTGGAAGAACCATCTCATTAATAGGTCATCAGGATTATAGAGAATGGTCGTGCAGTCTAGCTCTATGTTGTTCCAGTTTTTAAACACCTCAAACGCAGTCATCCTCACTACCTTGAGCTGTTCATTTCCATAATTTAGCCATCTTTCTAGTGGAGCTTCTGGTGGTTCATTTGAGACTTCCACCACTATTCTTTTTTTGAATTTTGCTGGTGAGAGGACAGGATAAAATTCTGGTTCCTCTGATTCCTGATTTTCAGAATTGGACTCATTCTCCATTTCTTCTCTCTCGGAGTCTGAACCATCTTGATCATTTCCAGTAGTGAATCCTTCTTGCTGCATTTCATTCCCAGAACCTTCTTCAGCAAGATCTTCCTCTGATTCATCTTCTTCATTGCTAGTCCTATCCTCAACACTTTCTTCCTGTGATACAGACTCATCATCACTTAATTCAATGACGGCATTTGATTGATCACTGCTCCTTTTGGAGGAAAATTTGGCTTAAAGTCTGTAGCTCTTCTTTCTTCTTAGAGATTCAGTTTTAGGAGAGTCAGACTCTTCTTCCTCTTTAGACTCAGAAGCTTTTGATTCATCAGACGAGCTTCCTTGAAGTTCAGCAAGGGCAAGGGCAGTCCCTTCTTCTGTAAACTCATCACCCTTTGAGCCATTTTAGGTGTTTCAGGATTGGAAGGGGTTTGTTCTTCTTCTTTAGAATAAGCATCATTTGACCCATTATCTAGGCTTGTTGGAGCAGTTGCATTTGGGTATTGAGTTTGGTTATCTTGAATCTCTTCTTCATCAGCAAAGTGACTGCTCTGAGGATTATCCACAGGGCTTGAGTATTCCTCTTCATCAGTAGATGCTGAATTTTTATTCATTAATCCAGCTTCACCTTCACTGCTGGATTTGGTCTGTGGGGACTCAGCCTTGAAATCTGTCTCCTTTTCTTCTGCTGACTCTACATCCTTCTCTTCATCAGATGTACTATTTTGGGAAGCTAGGGCTGGCTTGTTTTCCACCTTAGCTTTCTTTCTTAACGGCTCTTGAAGCAGCCTGTTACTTCTTCGCTTTGTGGTTTCAGTATTTAGGACTTTTTCTTCTTTATCCTTGTCCTTAGAGGAGAGACTTCTTGATGGGGCCTTGGTTTTATTCACACCTCTGGATTTCCTTCTGGCCGGTGTGATTTCTGCTAGTACAGAATCATCAGACTCAGAGCTTTCTACCTCTACTGCCTTCCTCTTCTTTGTAGAGGCCTTGCTACTGTTTCCAGTTGTCAGCCTTCTGTTCTCGTTGGGGTTTTTCTTCCAGTTCATAAATAGTTGTGGAGACATTACCTTGTGAACATTCAAAGGCTCTCCCTCATCATCCTTGATCTTCCCTCCTATCTTCTTCTTCATCACAATACTCAACAGTCTTCCATGAAACACCTTAGTCAGAGGTTTTTCTGTAGACTTCTTTAGCTCAGCCTTTTCTACCCACTTGGAGATTTGGTCAAACAGGATACTCCAAAGTTAATCTGTTTCTTTAGAACTATTGCTGACATTATCTTCAACTACCGATCAAGCACTGTGTCATGTGCAGTGTCCTTGCACAGTATTCATTTTCCAACTATTTCAGCAAGGAACTCGTACTCTTCTGAAAACTCCTTCTTCTTTATGTCTTTAAGACTAGGGTTTCTTTGGTACCCCATGATCTCCTTTGCTTGTTCCGTATCAACATCATCAAGGTTCTTCAGTCCTTGGTTAGGAAAACCTAGGCATTGATTGAGGTCAGAAGATTTTAGCTTTAGAGACTGACCTTTGACCTTGGTAGAAAGGGTTCCAGAGTTTATGGAGGAATTTGAGTAGAACTTTTTAACCAGGTCAACGTATACTCGAGTGCTAGCCTCAAGGCATTCTGAGAATCCAGCTTTCTTTACAAGTTCGAGAATGTTTCTGAACTTCTTTTTGGATTTCTCAAACGACTTGGTTCCGAGATGTATGCCAGTTTTCCATTTGAGTAGTTCAAAGAATGTGGGAATTTGATTCAGAAAGGTTTATAAGAGATGGCTGATTGTGATTTGGTAAGGCTTTGGAGTGTTAACCTATTTTGGCTCTTGAGAGGATTTTAGGGTTTGAAAATGGGAGGGCATAAGGCTCGATAGCTTCTGATAACTGTTTGCAGATTTGAATTTTTCTTTATGGCAGTTCCTTCTAACTCTGCATAACCAGTGATGTGTCAACCGAACATTGGTTGCACGATGCCCAGTAATGAGCTGTAATTCCCCATTACTTTTCAGTTAGATATTTCCTTTTAGAAGAGTAGACATTTAATTGACGTGGCTTTGACCGTTGACCTTTTGTTTCGTAGAGTAGCACGGTAAGGCAGCTATGGACTCTACGTTTTCCTTGTTGACTCAACAATCAACTTTTGAGAGATGCTACAGTGGATGGTTTTGATATTTATCTTCATTTTGATACAACATAGCTTGATCACTGATATCCTTTATGAATGTTTGAGGACTCCATTTCTAAGATGAATCTGCAAGACTTCTTTCGAGCTAATGTCTGAATTTCTTTTCATACTCTGAATTATTGAGCAATTGTTCATTTCTTCAAAGCTTCTTGTGAGCTAGAGTATCCTCTGGCAGGACTGTGATCGTTGAGGTTGCACTACGATCGTGGAGTTCTCTTCTACCTCGACTCTACGATCGTTGACTGTCTTGGTCCTTGAGATGAACTTTGCTTATCATTCCTTCTGGGTTAAGGTAGCTCAAGAAGGGCCAACCTCTTAGAGTGAGCTAAGGGTCAGGTTTGTCCCTAAGGCGCTTTCCAGATGAAATGTTATAGAAGTGATTTGCAATGACATCTCATTCGACCTTGTCTGGTGGGGAGGTCCTCTACCAACTTTAGACAATTGCATTGCTGAAATCGTGGTGTCCTCTTGCTTTTACACTACGATCATATGTTTGATCGTAGGCACTTCACGATGTTGGGTTGGTTGGCTGAAAGGTTATCAGTAGTACGTTTTGAGACGTTCCTACTGACTATGGATCTTCATTTGGTTCATCAGCCACAAAGTTTTGGGACTTTGTAGCTGGTACATTTCTTCATAGTATATCTCAGTACTATTGCTTCTTAACAGATCACTGCTCCCCCATTGTTGATGTTGTCTTCCCAGATTGATGTGATTCCCTTTACTTTAGGTTCATTTGAAGGCAGCCTTACATATCTCCTTCTGACTGGAATCACCATTATCACTTAAATCTCCTTGTATCGTCGACATGGATATTTTCAGCACTAAACACTCTACGATCTTTTGACAGCACTACGAATGTAGTCTTCTTTGACAGTCTTATGTTTGAGAGATTCTGCTTCCGTATTGAGTTCCTCTTAAATGATGCTCGATGATCCTCTGATATGAGCTTCTTTGAGGATTTTTCTCCTATAGCATTCTTTGCTTGCTTTTGAGCACATAAGACCCTTTTCACCTTTGGTTGAATGGCCTGCTTCCATATACAGATTAGCAGCCATGTGAGCTCCATTCTGGTTAGCTCAGCGGGTCTTCAAGGATATGCTTGGACATATAGGAATTTTATCAGAATCATCTCTTGAACAGTCCTTGGCCTTCACACTGGTTGAGTCTTCTTGATCAAGTCTTGACTTGATTGTTCCTTAGTGTGGTCAGACAGACCAAGTACCTACAGGTTAAATATATTTCTATTTTTGGTACCCATAATTAAATGGGTCCTGCTGAGTTAGTTTTCTAAATCCCTATTCCTCATATTTGGATAATCACCACATTTATCACCAACAGACATATTCATACATGCAACTATTTTTAGATAATACATTTTGATATGCATGAAGGTGAGTGTGTGTAAGATTTGACATTTAATAACACACTCTTTATCTATGATGGTTTCATCATTTATTGAGTTATGTTCACAATGTTTAAGTGTTCACAGAGTGAGAATCAATTCTACGATTTAGGAGTATCTAGTTGATTCATGGAGGTGATCAGTTTCTACACATCATCAAGATACTCTTTTAGAACTGATCATACTCTTTGTGTTATTAAACACTTAGAGCAAGGATTTATACATACATACTAACCCACCAGCAAAGATTACTCCACATAGAGTTAATTTGGCCTGTGATGCTCTTATGACCCATTTCAGGTTTCCTTCAAGGTGTCATCTTCAACCTAAAACTTGGATGGAGTGAAAGTTTATAGACATTTGAGTTTCCATCCTCAGGGTACTTTCTCTCTTCACCTTTTTAGGTAGATTATGACTTCTTGACAGAATACTGTTATGGTTCATAAGAAGGTGTATTTATGATGTACACATGTATAATAGTGAGGAACCGTACCTTTTTACTGTCAGTCTCTTAACAGTCATTTATCTTAGATATACTGAGTTTAGGCATTGATGTGCATAGCTTCACATTTTCTCCTGACAGCTTGTTGCTCTTGTTGGCCTTTAATCAATCAGTCGTGGTCTTGCAGATACAGGCTAGGAGAATCTCAGCATCGTTAGTTCTTTGACATCTTTCAGTTCACAAAGTTTGCACCCAGCTGCTGGTTGGCCAGACACACGTTTGCGAAGATCTTCTTTCTTCTCTGGATAAGCATTTCTTAGCATGTATTGCCTTTTCATCTTTTAGGCTGGAGGATGTTTGACTCTTTGTCGTTGATGTCTCTTGAGCTTTCTTGTTTGGTCTTCAGACTACAAGATTGACTGCAGGCAAGGATTGGTCTTGTTGATGTAGCAATCGAGAACATGGACCAATCTGAGCAGCTTCAGATGTATATACACATTTAACCTATACACAATATTTCCAACGTGTGAGCTCATCTGCATATAACAAGTTACTTACTACTAAACTAAGTTTACAACAATGTTTGTGCCTGGGATCATACTCAAAGCCATTAGCTTTTGAATATAGCATGAGAACCTGCTTTGATACAAATTGTTAGTTCTCAGTAGGCACAATAGATCTAGAAGGGGGGGGGGGGAGGGTTGAATAGATCCTTTTAATTTCAAATACTTTTCTCTTTTATTTTGTATTGCTATTACATTAGCATATGACAAACATAAGAATCTTTTCAAGCACAGCGGAATAAGTAAAAGATCCCCTTCATTGATATATTCATAATCACACATACATTGTTCGTAGAGTTAGTTTGGTTGTAAGCAGTTAAAACATACAAAGCAGTTATAGCAGTTAATAGACATAATGTAAATGACATAAGGTAAAAGACACAAGGGGTTTTAAGTGGTTCAGAGACTCAAGCTCCTAATCCACTCTTCTACTTTCAATTAGCGGGATATCCACTAAGAAGGGCAACACCACGAATCACTAAGATTCTTTCAAGGCCGCCACCTTGGGACTTCAGATTCACTAAGAACTCTTCAAGGCCAAAGACACTTTGAACTCCTCTAGTTCCCTAGGAACTCTTCAAGCCCAAAGAGCTTGAACTTCATTTAGTCCCTCCTATTACAAAGACCCCTCGTGCCCAGCTTCTTTAGTTATTTGTTTGTTTGTTTGTTTGAGTTGCACTGAGTCGCTAAGATGTCTTCATGCTCTGAACATCTTACAGATTTTCAGCTTTTACGTGATCACCCTTGAAGTGCAGTTGAGTGTTGCATGATGCTCAGCTTCTTCAGTTACTCAACCACTTCTGATGATCCCTTGATGACTGCCTTGAAGATCATTCCTCTTGATACATGATGGTTGCACGTGATGGGTTTCTAAGATGACTGTAAGCTCTTCTACTAGGTACTTAGAAACTTTCTCATGCTTGCCACCATGATGACGTTTATGATCTCCCTTCTTGATACTTGATGTCTTCTCATGATGGACTTGCTAAGATGACTGTGAGCTCTTCTCTATAGTACTTAGAGTCTTCCCATAATGGACACCAAGATGACATGACGCTCTTCTTTCTCTCGGTAGTTCAGAACACTCTTCATGTAGTAGAACTCTCACTTCTACATTGTAGAACCCTCACTTCTACTTCTTTCTTTGTATGACTCTAAGTGTTCTTGGTGGATCGTAGAGTGAGTCTTCAGACTCACTATCTTACATGGTTTAGAATAGTCCACCGTTACTCCAAACTTGGCAACTTCAGCAACCCTCGATCTTTGAAGCTTTAGCAGATTTATACTCCTTCCCAATCCTTCCATTGGAAAGTAGCCGTTGAAAGCTATTCAAACATCTTCACAGATCTCGAGTTGCTTGAGGTAGACTGCAAATATGACATGTCATACTTTTTCTGACATTGCAGTCTACTGTTTCACTTACCCCATTAGAGTTGTCACTTTAATGTCTTGGGCAGGTCGAAGACTTTATTTCCTCCTTCTGGTTTCTCGATCAGAGGTTGTCCTTTTGCATCGATGCTCTCAATAAGCTCTTGTCCGAATATTACCCTTCAGATTGAACCGTTTCCAATGCTTCAGTCTTCAGCTATTCGGACTCTACGATTCTGATGCATGTCTTCAAGGACCTGATCGTAGTGTCATGTTGACTGGTAGAGACAACACTACGATCTTTAAGAGTGTTGATTGGATCTTCAATGTAGAACACCTCTTCCTTCTATTGTGCAGTGCTTCAACACTTCTATTTGCCTCAATAGTTCTCAGATACTGATGACTTGACTTCTTTGTTCTGGTCCCTTCTGAATAGTAAGACACTTCAGATTTATGGCATGTCCAGCTCGCTTTCTCCTTGTGATCTCCCGTTCACTTATCATCAATGGACTAACCCAATGTTTAATTACTTTAGCCTTGTTCTTCAGAAGCTGTCCAGTATCTCTGTATGCACTTCATCAGTTTTTTCCTTTGTTTGTCAAACACTACGATCCTGGTTGCTTCCAAGATCGTGCCTTCGCTTCATTCGATGTGACCATCGTGACTTCTTGACTTTCTTTAGTCAGTTACTAAAGTCTTCTTCTGATCTCCTTGTGGAAGACTTCATCCTGAATGGCTTCACAACTCAATCTGGATGCTGATTGGGTTGGTGCTAAGATCTTCTGTTAGCTTGCATGCCATTCATTGAGTGCTATTTGGTTTCCTTCAGAATGAGATGTATCTTTGCAGTGCTAACCAGAGGCTTTGTTCCTTTGGATATTCTGGGAGTGCTCATTAGTTGAGAATCATATTTGCTCTACGATTCTGCCTTGGCATTGTGAGCACATCTATTTGAGGTTGTAGTTCTGCACTCTACGATTCAGCTTCGGCTGTGCAAACACTACGACTCCGAGATTAGATCTTGACACTCTACGATTTCTGCCTTATGCTTGTTGTCTTTATCTGATCTTGCTCGACTACGATCTCTGCATGTAATCAATAGACTCTATGAACTCAGAGTGTGATCTACGATCCTTGGCTTTGGCATCAGTAGACTCTACGACTCTGAGTGTAGTCTACGTTTCTGACTTGGCTTCTGCAGATGTTCGGTCGACTCGTAGGCAGGCTGTCTCTACGATTCTGAACATAACTTCCTCAGCACACTACGATCCTGAGGAAGTTCTTCTCGATATACTACGATCCTTCTTCATTTTTCCTGGCAGTCTACGAACTCCGAGATCTACTATCTTGCAGACTCCGATTCTGCCTCGATAGCTCTCAAGTTATCCTTGACTCTCCTAGCAGACTACGATTTTTGGTGCAGTGCTCGACGATCAGACAAGCCTATCTATTACATCATAAGATCAACCTAACATGCTTGATCTTTCTATATTTATAGTCCTTGTACATTATTTCTTTTTAAGTACTTTACAAAGCTGTTTTGCTTATGTAGGATCATCCTAACATTTGATCAATTCATTCTTAGTCCTTGTACACATGTTTTCTATTATCTATCAAAGGACTTTACAGCTTTTGTTAATGTAAGCATACTTGCATATTATTCATTCATATATATATATATATATATATATATATATATATATATATATATATATATATATATATATATATCATAATCAAATCATATGTAAATAGGAATATCATTCACATGCTTATTTCTGACATTCTAAATTTGACATGAAAGATTTAGGAGAAGCAGATTTGATTCTTGGCATGAAAATAAATAAACATGCAAATGGTTTAGTTTTATCACAGTCTCATTATGTGGAAAATATTCTTAAGAAATTTAATTTCTTTAATGAAGAGCCATTAGGAACACCTTGTGACTCAAGTGTGCATTTAAAGAAAAATAAAGGGAACGGTATTTCACAAATTGAATATGCTAGAATCATTGGTAGTGTAATGTATTTAATGAATTGTACTCGACCTGATATTTCATTTGCCATTAGTAGACTTAGCAGATATACACATAATCCTTCACAAGATCATTGGAATGCATTGTCACGACTAATGAGGTATTTAAAAGGAACAGTTAATGTAGGTGTACATTTTACTAGTCATCCTAGTGTTTTAGAAGGATATTGTGATGCTAATTGGGTATCTGATAATGATGAAATAAACTCCACTAGCAGTTATGTGTTTACTTTAGGTGGAGGAGTTGTTTCTTGGAAATCTGCTAAACAAACTTGTACTGCTAGATCTACTATGGAATCTGAATTTATTGCTTTAGAATTGGCAGGTACAAAAGCAGAGTGGATAAGGAATTTATTGGCTGATATACCATTGTGGTATAAGCCAATTCCTTCTATTTCTTTGCATTGTGATTCTCAAGCAGCTATTGGCATGACAATGAACCATGTTTATAATGGAAAACAGAGGCACATTCGCTTGAGGCATAATATTGTACGAGGACTGATCAGTAATGGGGTTATTTCCATGGAATTTGTGATGTCTGAAAAGAACCTAGCGGATCCGCTTACTAAGGGATTGAGT
This sequence comes from Panax ginseng, assembly GCA_020205605.1. NCBI lineage: Eukaryota > Viridiplantae > Streptophyta > Magnoliopsida > Apiales > Araliaceae > Panax > Panax ginseng. The sequence goes on from CM035143.1 coordinate 112,503,188, forward strand.
AAAAAGGTTGTCCAAGAAGCATCCAGAGGGATGAGACTATTGCCAATATTTTGAGTAAATAATATGTGATGGAAACCCAACCCATGTGATTGGAGATCCCATGAATTGGGTTCAATGGGTAACAACAAGTCATGTAATTATTTAATTAAAGCACAACAATTATTTATATTTATCCCTATGTGTATGTGGTGCTTACTAACAAATTATGATAGGATGAGTCATTTAGATTCTTAATGAAACTCATAGCCCTAAAGTGTGGTGTATGTCAGTATACACTTGATGGGTTCACCTATATAAAGGTGGAAGTGTAGGCCGCTTCCTATGAGAGTGTTTGGCAAACTCTCTAGAGCCTTTATGAAAATCTGGGATATGGCGCATGGCCTAGATATATGTGATTTAGGATTTGTGTGGCCACACAAGTCCGCATGGCCTCATAATCTACAATCATGAGCTTGTTCCACTAAGTGTCGATTCAAACCCACAAGGTATCGACATTATGTATCTAAAATCCATTGCCCTTCTTACTTCCTTTTAATTTTTCTATCTTTGATAATTTTGGATCATGTGGGGGATTGTTGGTTATGCTCCAAAATCTATAGTTTTTCTAAAAGTCCCATATCATCTATTTTGAAAACATTCTTTGTGTATATTAGTAAGTGGTGGCTTGAGTTTAGTAGCTTGGTTGAGGAAATAAGGTTGGGCTAGCGCACATGAGGACGACTAAGGTATTGGGCTAGGCCAAGCTTGGTTCTTGGACTTTCGGCCAGAAAACCTTAGTGCGTGTGAGCGCGATAAGCCCATGCAGGGGGGTGCTGATCCGGTCGATTATGCCTTGCGGGTGCACCCAGGTAGCCCACTATTTTGCTATTTTTATTTCCTTTTTATACTAAGACAGTTTTTAATACCCTAGCCGTTTTCTCATAATTAATTCCCAACGTAAACCTTATTTACGCTTTACGTTTTCTGTAACTCCCACCTCCAATGTAAACAATATTTATGTTCCAACGTTATTCTTCCTGTTCTGCAACGTTCTTCAATTTAACGTTCTTCTTCTTCTCCTATAAATACCAGTTTGTTCTGCAGAAAAAGAGTACTAAGAATTTGTTATTCCCACTACAATATAATATGTTCTTTCTTCCTTACACACACACACACACACACACACACACACACACACACACACACACACACACACACACACACACATATATATATATATATATATATATATATATCAACTCTGTTAACTGGGCAATCCACATAGACAAGTCCAAAGTGTAAGACCCCAACTTATTAATGAATAAAATCAAATTTCCTCTAATTATAACCGTGAATAATAAGGTATTAATTTGATATAATACTTTGGTTATGGGTGAAATGTGCAAAATTTTTCAAAATAAGCAAGTGGTTATAAAATATTCATTTGTCGGGGAATATTCGTTTTGGTCGTGAAATATTTTTTTCGTCGGGGAATATTCGCATTTACTCACCAGTAGCGACCATTGTAGGGCCCCATAACGAATAACGGTAGGATGAAGAAAACTATAAAATTGAATAACGGTGTAGTTGTTACCGTTAACACTGTTGGAATACCCGGTGGTTAAAATACAATAATACGCGTGGTTGCACAGTAGCACACGGTATTGCACAATATTGTTGAATTATTGATTCTTATGTAAGAAAGGCACTACTCAATAATTGTTACAGTAATTACTGTTCAATGTTTTATTTTATTGATTCAATAATTGCTGCGTTGATATTTTATATTATTGTTGCTCAATAATTTTCACTACACATCATCTCCATTATCAGATCAATAATTCATATTATTTCGAATAATATTATTAGATAGCATTATTGGCAATGTCTAGAAAGTTCTGTCAAGGAGATGTTTGGTCACCTAATTGCGCGCCATTAAGGAGAAATCCTTATTGGAAAGCCCTCTCTTTCCTAGGAACGACCTGGTTGTCATAAATGTAATTCTGTAATATTATTTGTGAATAATTAATTATTGATTCATATGATAAAGAAATATTTATTTTTGTGGATATAAATGTTGGATATATCTATTTTATATGGATAAAAATGAAGAAATTAATGCTGAGGTGTTTTATCAGTATTTTGTCGGATTGGAGGTATTAAAAATCATCTGTTTGTGGATTTTGGGTATTTTCTGATTGGAATTTGGAAAAACTTTCTTCTACAAAGTTGTAGAGAATTAAATTTCCTATGGAAAAACGCACGTTTTGAATTTTTCTGATAAAAGGGCTATTTATTATGAATTACTGAAGTTTCAGAAAATAAAATGATTTTTATTAAATTGAGCGGGACCCACTATTATTTCAAGCATGTGGGCTGCCAAATTTTTGGTTCAAAAGAGGTGGGCTGGTCTTGGTTGGTGGGAGTACGTAGAAATGAAGAAAAAATAAAATAATATTTTATTAGTTTAGTCTCCTATGACGTTCTAGCATTTTCTTATAAATAGGCGCTTAGGTTAGAATTGAAAATCACACCAGAAACAAGTTTTCTTTCTCTCTATATTGTCGAGCGTATTTTAGTAAGTATTTTGATACTTTGAGAGTTGTTATTCAGTGCAAATTTCTGTCAGCACTATATCCGAAATTCAGTCAGAAGTACGGTTATTTGAAGGTAAAGGATGTTATTTTCTTCTTAAAATAATATTTTCTTCAATATCATTATGCCAAAATATTGGTATAAACTTTTTTTTATCAAATTTGGAACTTTTTGTGTCGGAGTTACAATTCACGTATACGGCACTATTCACCGAAAAATGAAATTTTCTTCTTTATATCCAAAATGTCTAATATGGTTACTATCTTTGATTGTATCCATGTTTTGATCTTTATTTTTAAATTCTGCTTCAAAATTGGTTATTATGAGGTATTATTGAACTTGGATAAAACTGTAATACGAATCCCTAATATTTGTTCTATTATCTCACTGGATTCGTTTTATTTAAAATATTTTTCATCATCCTCAGTCCTAAATGATGATATCACTGAATATCTTTGGCCTGTAGTGTAAAGATGAATGATTACCTAATGAATATCTTTGGCCCGTAGTGCAAAGATGAACATGACCAATTGGTGATACAAATAAATATTTTTGGCCTGTAGTGCAAATATGAATATTTGATTAAAGATGAATATTGATTGTTGTTACAGGGATAAAATATTGATGATGAACTTTTAAATCTTAGAAGATAGTAGAATTCTTTCTCTACTTGACTCTTCTAATTGATTGTTGTTTCCGCTGCAGTTGTTGATTTAAAATTTGTTGTCTATTATATTTTATCAGATTTTTCCCTGTTGAAGACTAATGATAATTTGTTGTATATTATCTTAGTCATAATATTCTTTACTGGGCTAGTTGAGCTCACCCTTTTTCTTTTTGTTCTATTTTTCTTCTCAGGATGTGAGAACATAGCAGGATCTAGTCGGGGTATGGAGTGATGGTTCTAGAAAGATGTTTTAGCAGTCCTCACTATTTCTGTAAAATAGTGTTTGAATAATTGTAATGAGGACTCTTTTTGAGTTTATATACTCTCTAGTATACAATATTTGTATTCAAACTTACAGTATAGGCGTTGTCGTATTCTGCACGACAATTGTATTACTGAAGTTGTATTTATTTCTGTACCATGTATTTGGCGACTCAGAATGGGTGTTGTATACCTGTTTTGGGGGCATCACACAAAGTCTCTTTCTGTGAGTACAGACGATCAGAGGCTTCACCGTTGAATCCTGGAGGGTGATCGTCGGCAGCCCATTTGTACATGTGATTGCTATCAGTGGGGGCGAAATCACTTTTTAGGACAGTAACTACGCTACGCCTCGGTTTATGTCTTCTAAGAGATAAGTTGTTCCAATTTTGCGTTTCTGTCCATCTTGCTAATACTGCTATTTTTCCAACATCTTTCTCACATTAGCATATAATGAGTCTCATCTTTATGTGAAAACGAACTATATAAAAATATCAAAAATATATGAAAATAATGCTCCCAAGATATTGGGTTCCCCTAAAGCTATTCTAGAAAGTGATAGTCCCCGAATTGTTTTAAGATTTAGCTCTCTTGCTCATTTTAGTGCTCGTATTGAGGATTGCATGAGAATTGGGGATTGTTTTGAGCTTATTCAATTCTTTCATGTAAAACGTAGTGCTTACTGCGTTGCTCATAGGTCAGCTAAATTCGTTCATTCTCTTAATTTTTCTTTTCCGTTGTATTTTTTAGAGGAAGTGTCCCTTGTATTCTTCCTCTTGTTACTTCGGATGATCAGGATTAATAAATCTCAGTCTACATTGTGGTAATGTTTCAAAAAAAATGTAACTTCATAGCTATATTTATATGTTGATGGTTGTTACAATCCAATTATAGACAATTATGTACTTATATATATATAGCAAACATATTTGATTTATATAACTACGGAGCCGTTCTCCGACGGACTGGTCCGTCCTTGAACTTTTCTGTATATAACTAATGCTAAATATCTCAAATTTGAGATCGTAAATAGGATTCAATTTAGTTATTATTATTTTATTACTCTGTCCATTCCATTATAATTGTCATTTAATTTAACTCATTTTATATCTTTCAAAATATTTGTCGTTTGCATATATCTAGGAGAATCTTAAATTCTCTTTCTTATAATCGGTCCCCTTTTCTAGCAAAACAAAAAAAGGAACCAAAAGCGAAGTAGCTATAACGACGGATTTTTGAGCTATCATAGCTATGTCATCGACTTTGTATGCTATAGCGACGAGAAAAATTATCGTTATAGCAGGTTCGTTTTTGATTCGTTGGAGAAGTAGACCGTTATTATAATATCCATATTTATATCATCTTTTCAAAGATATTCAATACAATCAAACAGAGTAACTCATGGTATGGAGGAACTTGCGCAATCGATGGAGATTAATGTCCCCACTTATTGAATGGATGAGATCCAATATTTAACATTTAGTGTATCTGATGAGTTATCTTAATAACATTTTCGGTCGATTGATTGTATCTTCAAAAAAAAAAAAAGACTACTCTTTATTTTCTCTTTTTTCTAATATTGGATAATAGTGTTATTTTTTACTTAAAACTAAGCTATTAATTGTCATCTTTAATAAGTGTGAATATTATTTTAGTGACAACTAATATGAAACGGACGAGGACATAGCTAATCAAAAGTAATTTGAGACGAATTATTCGGACTAAATATTTGGGACCCAACATTACTCTTTGTTAGTTGGTGCATAGATAATGTTATAAAATCAGCAAACAGTTCGATCTCGATTCGTATTTGTTTGACTAAAAATTCGATTAGAGCTCGACTCAAAATATAAATAATTTAAATATGAGTAAATTTTAAAATTCAATAAATTAATTGAACCTCTTCAAATTGTAATTTTTTATTAATACTTGGATTATATTTGTTCAAAATGTTCAAACTATTCGGGTTTGATTCAAAATCGTGCTCGACTCAAGATCGTGCTCAACTCGGTAACGAGTCTTAATCAAATCTAATTTTATATTCGATATATTTTGTAAGTCAAATCTGAGCAACTCTATTCTCGACTCGACTCAGTTCTTTTACAATATTTTCCATATACATCTTAAATTTCATCCCTCCCAAATAATATGATCAGTGAGATCATTAGCAATTTAGTTGGTCTTGATACATTAATTGTCTCAATAATTAAATTAAATACATAATGTTTAGGTGATGTTGGTTTACTTCATAATACATTTTAACAACTTCACATCTGATTCGGTAAAAGTATAAAATTATTTGAAAAAAATTTGTTTGTCTCTTAACGTTTCTTAATCGGTAAGAGAAATATATAAATCTAAATCATTAAGAGTTGTCTTTTAATGAAAAATTTAAACTTATGGAACTTTTAGAAATATTGTACTCACTCCATTCCAAATTTAAGATTATTATTGATTTTTGAAAAGTCTATTAGTGATATTTTAAATTTTAAAATTGATATTTTTAAATTTAAAAGTCATTTACATGTTTTATACTTTCTAGTTACCAAACAACTTTTTAAATTCAGATACTATTTCACTTTGATGATCTAATTTACTAAGATATACTAACTATTCAAATTTTAATTATTTAATTTTATCGAACACCACCTAATAAAAATAGATAGCACGAAGCAATTACAACAAAATATAAACATTATTTCATATTAATATAGTAAAATTATAAGGTTCGGACTCTTTAGATTGAATAACAGTTGTACATTGATGTGTATTGAAATTATCTTTGGGAAAATGATATATACTGAATATTTATGTCGATTTTTTGATTATCAGTTAAATTATATGAATTAGTCGTATTGATAATTTTTTTAGAAAGATATATAATAAGTGTGGTAATCGTGTAATTCACATCAATCACATGTATTGATAAATTTTACAAATATAATTCAGCGTAAATTTATCACAATACATAGTAGGACTCTTATCCTTATTTTTTTTAATCTATCATGCGACGATAAATGCTAAGAGTCCTATATTTGGGTTGGGATGTAAACGAGTTGAATATCAACGAACACCCTAATGCTCAGATTCGGCTCGACTCGAACAAATTGAGCTCGATTTCGACTCGAATTCGATAACGAATTTGTAATGCGCCATATTCGACTTGGACCTACTCGGCTCATAAGTACTTAACTTGTTTACAAAACAAGTTATTCATGAGCATTCAAATCGAGTTTTGAATAAGAACCATTTCACTTAATACTAAACCACTACATACTAAATTTATTATTAAATTAATGTTTATATATAAAAGTTTTTTACTTTTATTTATGTAAAGAAATTACAAATAATGTAATACAAATTGACAATCAATTTATTGATTTATTCACGTACAAGCTTGCACAATTTAATATTACACTTTATAAATTATAAAGACGATTGATACAAATATTACATATTTAGCTTGTTAGTATGGATCAGACAAGTATTCGAATATGATCCATCAAGTAGGTATCGAGTATGATTCAAGTAAAAATAAAATACGTGAACCCTAATCTGAGTGAACATTAGTATACTCGAATTCGACTCATGTATCATTAAATAGAAAATAAGTATGGATCAGATTCGACTCGAATCAATTTTGAATTCGAATTTTGGATCATATTTTCGAATCGAGTATCGAGTTACTCTACTCGACTTACACCCCTATATTTGGGGTAATTAAATTTAGTTCAAATAAATATTATAAATTCATTTATTAGATTGCTACCCATAACTATATATAACAAGGTATTAAGAGATTTTATCTAATAATTTTATTGAGTCATTTTGGTTGATCATGAGTTAATACTGAGTTACTAACGATTCAATCATTCAAGACTCAATTTTGTTGATATAATGTATAAAGTTTTCGTATACAGTAAAATATATAAAATTATCTTCAACATTATATACATACACACACACACACACACACACACACACACACACACACACATATATATATATATATATATATATATATATTGTTAACACCGAGATCTTTCCATGCGCCTCAATCACCAAAAAGCGTGTTCAACCCTGCACAGTAAACAAGTCAATACCGGAAGCTTGACAGCTTGGACCGTCGGGGGATAGCTCCGGCGTGAGAATCAGTATAGGCCGACACAAGGTTTTAACAATGGAGGTTTTTATAAGTATAGTGTCTGAGTGATAAAATGTATCTTACCTCTCTTGTGTAATGCCCTATACTCATATACTCCTTCCACTGTCTTGCATGCAGCCGACTCCAGTCACGTCATCTAATTGCAGGCAACCCACCTGCTAATCCCATCATTGTTCCCCCTCTGACCAGGATTATGTCAAATCCTCATTAATTAAGTATTGGGTCAGAAGTCTAATACTTATCCGTCCAATACTTTCAGTCCAAGCCTACAAATATCTTCACTTAAATGAGGGCCTAATACTTCAAATGCCCAAATAAAGGCAGCCCAATAGGTCCAAGTTATTATGACCCTACATTGCCCTCCCAGTCTTTTGTTAAACAGAATGTTTAATAGAAGAGTATATAGAAATGGCCCAAACACTAATGGAGCCCAAATGAAACCGAATCAAGCACAATCGGTAGGAAATTCAAATTCATCATTGCTGCCATTAAATTAGCCACCCTCAAGTTTTGGAAAAAACTGAAAGGACAACCATTATAAAAACCCACTTTCCCCAAATTTGACAATTTTACCAGCTCATTTCAAATCTCAAGTGTTTTTTGATTCCTTCTTCCTCCCGATTTCTCTCTCTCTGCAAACTGCTATCCATGGCTTCTTAGAGTCAAGAAGACACCATTCCTATCTCAGTAACACCCATCTCTTCCATCCCTCATGTTCAAACCCCCACCAGCGTGGCTTCGGAGACCAACCCCAAATCCAACCCTTCTTCCAGCAAGAAATCACCACCAATCTCTATTCCAAACCCTTCTCTGTTCTTCAATAATGAAGAAAAATTTCCTTATGATAATACACCTTCTGTACCGATAGAGGATGGTATCCGTATCATCCGAGAGCGATATCAAATTCTAGACACCCACCATTTAAGGTTGTCGACTTCTGGTGAACGAATGTACCAATGTCCCGAAGGTTGGACTGCCATTCCCCTTACTTTCATGGAGAAAGGGGTTTGATTCCCCCTTCACGCTTTCCTTGTCACCCTTTTAGGGTTTGTGGGTGTTTGATTTGCCTAATTGGTACCCAACTCTTACATTCACGTTCTTGCTTTCATTGCCTTCTGTCACGAGATAGGAATTACACCTACTCTCGACTTCTTCTTCTCTATCTATACTACTGGTAAGTCTCGAGAAAAAGGCTTCAAGATGCTAAGCAAGCAATCCCCCAAGCCCCATGAGGATTTCGAGAGGCGATCTTTGATGGATACTCCTTCAAGCAATAAAGGATGGCATAAGGAGTGGTTTTTTGTCAAAGGACCAGAACTCTCTTCTATCCCAGATTGGACTACTGCCAAACGCCTTTCTGTAGACTTCGGCGATGTATCTGAGGAACGTGTGAGTGAGATGACGAAGCTTCTGGAGAAGACCCCTATGAAGGAATGGAGCTTCGGACTCCTTAGCAAGCAAACGTGGTTGTATGACCATAAATGTATGTTCTGAACTCAATAATTGTGTACTTTATTGAATTCTTCATTTATAATTATTCTGAAATGATGTCTTTATCTACTTCAGTATCTCTCATCAAACCTACCTATATTGGCCGAAAGGATTTGGAAAAAATCCTTTCTGGTAAAACTTCTCAAACTCTTACCGATCCCCAAAATGCTGAACCTCAAACCTCGGAACCTCAAACCTCTGAACCACAAACCTCCAAACCAACTCCCACTGAAGAAACGAGCCATCCTCGTAGGAAGAAATAATCTACTAAAAAACTAAAACATGTACCTGTTCCCACCCTGAATGAAAGTCTCCTAGATATGCCCATAGAAGAACGTACCAAACTCCTTCGCACCAAAAAGATAAGAATCAAAATAACTCCCCTTTCTGCTGAAGAGCTCAAAGTACCCTCCACTGAAGCCCCTTCTCCTCCTATCGTTCCAATAGAAATTGATGAACCTGAACTAGATCAAGAGGAATATTCTGAACCCGCTTCTCCCCTTGTTCGCAAAAGAAAACACACTTTAAATGACCAACCACCACCAACACCCGAACCTTCAACAACTCATGCCCTGCCTCCCCCTGTACAAACCATACCATCGCCACAACGTCCCTCTTCTTCCGAAGCCAGTCCCAAAGCTGTAGCATCTCCCACTTTTTGGCCAGACCTCAATGAAAACTTCCCTCTACACCTCTACAATTCCTTCGTCCTTGACATTGATCATCATCGTTTCGGCAACAGTTCCATCATGGACTTGATCGAAGCTGGCATGACTCACCAAGCTAAAGTAAGTTAACTACGGCTTATCCTTTCGTATTCACAAATATTTCTTTGAAACTTTATTGATTCATTCTAAATAATTGCAGGCAAATGGTATCTTCGGCTGCCTCCACCAAAGATATAAAGAACCTGAATCCGAAGAGGACGCTGCCCGAAAAGAGAATGCAATTCTAAAGTCTACTCTGGCGAGGGAGAGGAGCCAACATGGAGATGCCAAGTGGAATGCTGAGTGCCTACGAAAAGACCTTGATAAGGTTAAAGAACAATTGGAAACAACCGAGGCCCTTCAACGAACCAAGATTGAAGTGGATGTAGATCTAGTTCGAAAGAACGACGCTCTATCAAAATCCAACCAAAGCTTGGCGATACAAAATAACAAAGTCAAAATATCTGAAGAACGACATCTCAACCTTCGGCGCAAAATTGAAACCGAACTTCAAGAACCCAACCCAACTTGACTCTTCTGAAATAGCCCGAAGCAAAGGCAAGTGAAGCTCGCTGCAGCCTCTCTGAACCCAACCCTTCTTGACTCTTCTGAAGACGAAGACAAAGATAACGCCTGAAGACAACCTTCCTCGCTTTTTGCATTTGGAACAATATTTTCTATCATTAAAAAACAATATTTTCCTCTCAGTAGACAAACATGTTAATCTTAACCAACAAGCAAATAGGAACATTGTCGTGCTACCTGGTAACATCTAAACAGCAAGCATGAATTATATCCTGTATAAAATTATAATTAAGCTCAAGATATCCACTAAATTATGTCATCATTGGCCAAATTAGAATTCAACTAACTAAAAACCTGGGATTATGCAATGTTATGCAACTAAACACAAACTAAATCATACTAAAATACCCCTACTATGCAACTAACTACTCACTACAACCCAATACCCCCAAACTTGAAATAAACAATGCCCTTATTGTAATTAAAAGTGAAAGAATACTCCCCTAGGTGGCAATGTCATCTCTGTTCGCCTCCTCATGATCCGATGGTATATCAGGCGATGGCTAAGTTTGAGATATTCTATAGGAGGAGACTGCGTGCGGGCTTCTAACTGTCCGAATGCTTGAGTCAGAAATTCTAAAAATTTAGCATTTTTTTTCTCATGATCGAAGCTATAGCACGATCATACATCTGTTGGCTTTAGGTTACGCAGTACCACGTGACCTCAATACTCTGGCGACTTGGTTTGGTTTGACTTCTGTGTGATCCTGAATGCTTATAGCAATTGAATTGAACCTGAGAGGAGAAACAATAAAACTATTATTAAGACTTACCACTATCTAACATCTACTAAATATGAAAATGTAAATAAGAATTAATCAAGGATGGATAAAGATTGGATGGGGTGCCTCCCATCGAGCGCTCAGTTTATAGTCCGTTAGCTGGACTCTTTACTTGACAGCGCTATCCAATTCCTCTACGATAAGCTAAGAACCTATAAGAGTCTATAAATTGATACAACCTAGCATATTTCCTGTACATGATGCCCCTAGTTCTATTACATAGCCAGGTGCTCCTTCCGTTGTATCTGTGAATAGATTTTTGCATTGAGGCATGACAGATACAACATGATTCTCTTCTTCTATTATCTCTTCCTCATCCCACCATGGTTTGTAAGAGGCCTCATAATCGCAGAAATTCTTGCTTTGGATGTGACTACCAAGGGGACATGGGTGTGCAAATTTTACTGAATTTTTCAACTCTATTTGAGAAGGCACTTGGGGGCTCATGATCTTCATTTTCCATACCCTCATTTGTCTCCTCAATGTCCACTCCTTTTAGTTCATTCAGTGGCATGTACACTTCTGGCTCTCCATCAGTTTCATCATCCATGTCATAGCACCAATTGTTTGGAAGGCGATTGTTCAAGGCTTCGAACATTTGATCCATATGATTCTGAAGATTTTGAATTGACCTCTCTTGCTCAATCATCTTCTCCTCAGTTGATGCTACAAACTTGAACCACAAATCCTCCAGTCTTGAATTATCCTATTTAGTTTCGAAATTCCTGTATTGAGGGCCATTCATTGAAGAGTTAATGAGTTGTTCCATCTGTCTGTTAAGACTGTGGCTTGCTAACTCCTGACTCATCATCATCTCTTCATGGTCTGCTATGATCTTAGACATGAATTCCTTTAACTCTAAATTGTCTTCTTGTCGCAATGGAGGTGGATATGAGAAATCCGATGGATGTGTTGGACTTGGGACACAGTATGGGTCTTGATAGTTATAACTCCATTCATAATTTGGGTGATATCCCCAACCTTGATGATCATTGGGATAAACATTGTTGTTGAGGTAATCACCCCCAAACTGTACTTGTCCAACTCTGATGTCTCATTGATAACTCGGATGCTCGCCAGCACAATATTCAAATGTAACTGAAAATACATTGAGTCCCTCAGTTCTTATGTCCTTTGGTAGAGGCATATTCACATAAGGCCATTGATAAGCAAAGTCTACCATGATACCTGAAAAGAGAGAAATATAAGAAGATAATTAAAACAAAATAAAAATGTTTAAATTAAGACTAATTTGATTGAAATTAATGTTGGTAAAAATTTATTAAGCTAATTCCCCGATAATGGCGCCAAAAACTTGTTGGGTAATTTCTAGTTACGCACAACACGCAAGTATACGTGGTCAATAAGTAATAAAGAGTAAGTAAAGTATCGTTCCCACGGAGAATTAACTAACAAAGTTCACTAAGCATTAACCTATAACCATTTCAGTCTTATTTAAACGAATGATATTATATTTTGTATTTAAACTATAAAATTAAGTAGTACTAACTACCCCTAGAATGAGACTAGATAATGAAGACATGAGATTATAATTTCCCCTATTGCATCATTTGAATCAACACACTTCCAGTTAAACCAAATTAATTATAACGGATTGTTAGTCGAGAACACGAAAGTGAAATATAGCCATCTCTCGATGTACCATACTCATATCACATATAATCCACAATTGATAGAATCCACATGAACACCCACATTACCTAAACCACTACATGTCTATGTGATTTACAAATAATTAGGTTTTGAACCCAAGTCCTCAATTGACTACAAGTGATGCTTCGGTATATGTCTATCCTAAGCACGAATCATATATTCCATCACCATGTAGAACATACAAACACAAGCTATCAAGATCAAATCTAAACCCATACTTCGTCTTTCAAGTTCATATGGGTTATCACAGTAATTGATGGCCATTCAAGTAAGAAAATAAGCATGAATGTTAATAGACAATCTCATAACAATTAATAAGACTAACAATGAAGTATGTCAAAATAAACTAGGCAATAGATTCCATTGCAATCCCAAAATAGAGTTTAACTCATAGTTGAATTAGAATCCATAATCCACGATTGAATATACATTGAAAGATACAATAGAAGTAAAGAGAGTTAGGGATCAAAAATAGCAAATCCGAGTTTCTTCTCTTGTTTCACTTCTGAACCTTCAAGGATCTTTAATTGCTTCAATCCCCAAATCTTAGATATTCTAGGGTTCTAATCTAATCTAAAAATAAAGAGATCCCCCTTTACAACTGATATAAGTCTAATATATATGCCCTAATTGAATCCCCCTCTCAATTACGCTTCAAATAAAATAAAGTCGGCAGACTTGATCAAGCGTCAACGCTGTGCGTACAAGGCCTCCCCAATGTAATCCTCCTCGGTAGCGCGCATGACTTACAAGATGAGGTAATGTTGTCGGTAGGGTGCTCATGAACAAGACGTTCCCAAGCTTGTCGGTAATAGCGACATCTATATTTCAGGTTCGGTTACTCGTCAACTGCTTCTAATCTATTCCGCTGCTCCTGCCTTTGTCCATCCACACTTAGTCTTCTGCTCCACTTGATCCTCATGCCATGCATATCCCAGCTTGTGCCTTGCTTCATGCGTCCATTCGCCTCTTGCCTTCTAATTCCACCAAATTAGGCCGTTTCCTGCACTTTTTCACCAAAAGGAGTTTTAAGTATATGCACTGCAAAATAATATGAAATGCAACTAAAACACACTAAAATGTACTTGAGATGGGCATAGTTCGCGTGAATTGGTATTCAATAAGTAGGTATAAATAACACTTATCACCACATGACGTTAATATGCCGCCAATATTATCAAGGTTGCTTCTCTTACTTCTTTAAGCAAATCAAGGTTGACCTTTAACCCCTCATCATTGTACACTTCCCAAAACTAACTGACCTGAAGACTAGTAGATCCAATCTCAACAGGAACCAATGCATCTGAACCATAGGCCAACCTAAAAGGAGAATCCCCAGTTGTAGTCCTCGTTGTAGTTCTGTAAGCCCACAATACGCTAAGCAATTCTTCAGGCCATCTGCCTTTCGTTTCATCTAATCTTATCTTTATTCCATTCAGGAGGGTTCTGTTAGTTACCTCAACTTGCCTATTAGACTGTGGATGGGCAACTGAAGTCTTTCTATGCTAAATCACCAACTCCTTTAAAAATGCTTCAAACTTCGAGCCCACAAACTGGCGTCCCTTATCTGAAATTACCACCATCGGAATGATGAAACGAAATACCACAGATTCTTTCAGAAACTTCAAACATTCATGTTCCATGATCATTCTAAGTGGCTTCACCTTGACCCATTTGGTCATATAATCAATCGTCACTATAACAAAACTAATCTGCCCTTTTACTTTCGGCAATGGACCCAGAATATCTACCCCCCCCCCCCAAACAGCAAAAGGTATAGGAGATAAAACCGAGTATAGCTCTTCTAGTGGTTGATGTGGGGTCGAACTGTTTTACTGGCATTTCTGACACTTTTTCACATATTCAGTAGCCTCTTTAAAAATTGTTGGCCAATAATATCCCTGTCGAAGCACCTTGTATGCTAAGGACTTTGCAGCCATATGATCTCCACAAATACCTTCATGTACCTCCCGAAGGACATAATCAGCTTCAAAAGGAACCAAACACTTCAACAGTGGAGATGAGTGAGCCCTTCGATAAAGATCGCCATTTATAAGCACAAAGTTTGCACTTTTATACTTCACTTTTTTGGCCAGCATCTGATCTGAAGGCAGAAAGCCATCTGCCAAATACTCCAAATATGGAGTTATCCAACAATTGGAGTGCTCTACACACATCACTACTTCATGTTGAATACTGGGTTGCACCAAAGTTTCTAAGTACACTGAACCATTAAAAGTACTCACTTCAGTAGTAGCCATTTGACAACGCATCTGCAATGGAATTATCATTTCGATCCACTCCCTAAAACTCGTAAGAATTAAAATACCGAAGCTGATCTTTCAATTCTGCTAGATATTTAACCATTCTTGAACCCCGAGCTTCATATTCCCCTGAAACCTGCTTGATAACTAACTGAGAGTCGTTGTAGATGATCAATCTTTGAACTTATAGACTCTTTGCTAACCGCAACCCCGCTAATACCGCTTCATATTCAGCTTCGTTGTTCGTTGCCTTGAACCCAAACCTGATAGCCTGTTGTACCTTGAATCCATCTGGACTCGTCAAAATAATTCCAGCCCCACTGAGATCCGAAGTAGGGGTGCTCAAAATTTTTGATTTTTTAGATTTTTTACCCGTACCGGCGGTACCGATTTTTTTGGTATCGATTTTCGGTATTTTAACACTTTTCGATATCGGTACCGTTAATGACTTTTTTTAATTCGGTAAATACCGAAAATACAGAAATTTTTGAATTAATAGTTAATGTTTTGTAATTTTATATATTAAATAATTTTTTTTATATATTAATAATTTCTATATAATAGTAGTTTTATTATTTTTTTTATATATATTAATAATGTTTTGTAGTTTTATTTTATACATTAATTATTATTAATAGTTAATGATTTCTTAGTTTTTACAAAATTATTAATATATATAAAAATTATTTAATTATTATTAATAAGTATATATATTACCATGCGGTATATGTGAGACCCCGAATTTTATGAATAAAGATTTAATTTTCTCGAAATATTTTTTTGAATATTAAGGAGTAAATTTGATATAATGTTATAGTTGTGGGTAATATCTATAAATTTTGTAAAATAAGCAAGTGGATATAAAATATTCATATTGTCGGGGAATATTCGTTTGGTCGTGAAATATTCTTTCTACGTCGGGAATATTAAATGACTCAGTGCGCACCATTTACTTGGTCCCCATAACTTAAAAATCTATTCGATGAAGAAAATGACAAGTTTGAGTTTTTATAAATAACGGTGTAATTGTTACCATTAACACTGTTGGAATACCTGGTGGTTAAAACACGAAGACGCAGTGTTATATAAGTAAGACACTCAGGTATTGCACCAATTATTGATTCTTACGTGAAGGCACTTACTTTCAATAATGGTTATAGTAATTCTTGCTCAATATTTTATTTTATTGATTCAATAATTGTCTGCGTTGATATTTTATATTATTGTTGTTTCAATAATTGTCGATTAGACAATAATATTTCCCATTATCGGATCAATAATTCATATTATTTGAATAATATTATTAGATAGTATTATTGACAATGTCTAGAAAATTCATCAAAGAGAGGTTTGGTCACCTAATCATGCGGCATAGATGAGGAGAAATCCTTATTGGAAAGCCCCTCTTCTGGGAACAATACCTGGTTGTCAATATTGTGATTACGTAATATTATTTGTGAATAATTAATTATTGATTTATACGATAAGGAAAATATTCATTTTATGTGGATATAGATGGAGAAAATTTTTAATGTGTCAATTGTTGAAAATTGATATTTTATCCTTTCTGATAAAATAATTTATTTAAATATATTATTATATTATAATAATATAACAATGGTGATATTTTTACAATGAATGTGGGATATATAAATAAACGAGGAGGAAGAGTATTTTTATTACTAAAAATATTTAAAACATGTTTTTCATGTTTGTGGACCCCATTTCTTGACTGAAATTTGATTATAGCCTATAAAATTATCCGTATGTGAATTTCGGTCAATTTCTGTTTGGAATTTTTAAAAACTTAAACTTACAAAGTTGTAGAGAATTGAATTTCATATGGAATGGACATAAGATTTGAAATTGTTTGATAAAAGGGCTATTTATTATGAATTATTGAAGTTCCGGAATAATTGATTTTTAGAGTTTAAAATGTTTTTTTTAGAAAAACGTTTTTTCCATTTGGTGGGCCCCACTTGCACATGTTAATTGCTTAAATCAGATGTCTTTGGTGTACATAGGAAATTTATTAAAAAATACTAATATTTTATTAAATTTTCTGCTTTGGTGTTCTAAGCATTTAATTTCCTATAAATATGGTGCTTAAGTTAGAATTAAAAATCACACCAGAAACTGAAAATTTTTTCCCTCTATATTATCGAGCGTATTCTTGTGAGTATTTTGATACTTTGAGTGTTGCTATACGGTGCAAGTTTCATTTCAGCATTATATCCAATATTCAGTCAGAAGTACTATTCTTTTGAGGTAAAGGATGTTATTTTTGTTCAATATTCGCTTGAAATAATATTTTCTTCCATACTCTGTAGTATGTAAGTAATATTATTTCGTTTCAGATTTCGAATTCTATACTCGTTTTGTTAAAGTTTTGGCTTCTATACTCCATGGAATTAGTAGAATATCATTGATATTTGCACTTCATCCAGTATCTTTTCATGAAAATATTATTTTGAGCATTTTTGATAAGTTGTAATTTTTTCATGTCGAAGTTACTATTCACAGGGTTACTATTCCTAAAGTTACTATTCACGAGTACTATTCACTCGGTTACTATTCACATGGGGTACTATTCATGACAAAAATTGATTTCTTTTCGGTCCAAATCATTTTTGATATAATATTATTCTTGAATTTTACTGCACAAAGTAGTATCATGTTGACAATTTGGACATTATTTATTTCTGGATAAATTAAATTATAAATCTTTAAAAAATTTTCCTTGAACTTATTTTATTGAATTCTTATCATCCTCATGTTTATATTATGTTGAAAGTCATCTGTGGCCTGTAGTGCATAGATGGACTTGGTATGATTATGACCAGGGATTATTCGGTATAATCATGACCATGATGTTACAAATGATGTGGTAAAAGTCCTCATTGACCCGTAGTGCATTGATGGACAGTTATTGGCATGATCATGACCATTGATGAATAAACGAATATCCTTGGCCCGTAGTCCATGGATAATTTGTGGTCGTGATACTAAAGAATATCCTTGGCCGTAGTGCAGGGGTGATTCGATGATGTGGATTATTTATTAAGCTGAGTCTCATCGATAAAAGTGATGAAAAACCTTTTTAAATCATAGAAGATAGTAGATTTTAAGCTCTACTTGACTCTTCTAATGGATTGCTTGTTCCACTGCAGTTAAACTTGATGTTTGTTATATTTTATCAGTTTAATACTGTTGAAGGCTAACGATAAATTATTCTGCATTATCTTAGTCATAATATTTCTTACTGGGCTAGTTGAGCTCACCCTTTTGCTTTCATTGTTCTCTTCAGAAAATAAGAACGTAGCCGGGACTAGTCGAGGAACGAAGGGACGGTCCAGATGATAGCAATAGTAGTCCTCACTATTCTATAAAATAGTGTGATAATAAATGTATTGACAACTCCATTTGAGTTGAATACTATCTAGAAGACAATATTCGTATTAAAACTCTCAGTTTATGTTTTGTCGTATTTTACACGACAGTTGTATTATTAAGTTGTATTTGAATTTTGTACCATGTATTTGGCGACTCAAGATGGGAGATGTATACCTATTTTGGGGTGTCACAGTTGATATCAAAGCTTAGGGATATGATCCCTGACTGAGATGTGAAACAAGAACTAGGAGGGGAGAGACTGGGTATTCCTTCGCTAGTATGACCTACCTAAGTTTAATTGGTATTTAATTGGTCGATCAAAGTATAGGGATAATATGTGGTATGTCAATTAACCCTTATTTTGTGGTAGTATTTGAAAATGACATCCGAGAATGTTGAGAATAGCAATGGAGCACAGGAGACCGTTGAGTCACCACAGATCAATACTCAGGATAATGTGCATCAGGAAGACAACAATCCTCATGCAAATAATAACACCGACCAAATGATGAACGACGGAATGATTAGGGGCTTTCTGCAATTCATGCAACATCAGGCGAGAGAGACTCATGTCAAAAATGCAGGTGGAAACACTGGCAACTCTCGGACGGTCACCGCTAAGCAGTCCAAGGAGCTGGGACCACCAGAGTTTATTAGAGAGCTAAAACCACTTAAGGCGGAGACGTGGATAAAATATATCACCAAGATATTTGATGTTCTGGGATGCTCCGAGGAGCAAAAGGTTCCCTTTGCCACCTTTATGTTGCGTGGAGAGGCAAATTACTGGTGGAAATCGGTAAAGCATACTCAACCTGCCGCACTCAAAATATCTTGGGAGAAGTTCCAAGAACTATTCAACGATAAGTACTTTCCCGAAAGTATTCGTCACATGAAGGAGGTAGAGTTCATCAAGCTGGAGCAGAACAATATGACCATTTTGTAAATGCGTAAGCTAAGCAGAAGACCCCAACTTTGACAACAACAAACGTGAATAAAGATGAATTTTCATATAAATATCATTTTTGAATATTATGGAATGAATTTGATATAATGTTATAAGGAAGGAAAACGTAATATTTATAAGGATTTTGCAAAGACCCCACGCAATAAAGATGAATTATATAATATCATTTTGATATTATGGAATGAATTTGATATATTCGCTTTAATATTTATAAATATTCAAAGTATGCAAGTTGTTATATAATATCATTCATTGGTGGACCCTCATACAATGGCACAATCATTTGGACCCTGATTATTGAGAAAAAACGATAAAAATACTTTATGAAAATAACTACGAAGTTTTACCGTTAATCGTTGAAACACCTTAAGTTAAAAGTACAAGAATACGCCAGAATGCACAAAGAATACACCAGTATTGATTATTGATGCTTATGTGATAAGTCACCGCTTTTGTTTTATTGGTATTATTAATGTAATAAAACAGAAAAGCTTTTTATATAAAATGTAATACTTTTATAAAGTTATTCGCTTTATTAGGCTAATAGTAAAATCTTTTTATATAAAATGTAATACTTTTATAAAGTTATCTGCTTTATTAGACAATAATTAGAATATATTATATTTTATTATGCATAGTGTTTGCATAAGGCTCGTATAAGGTTTGCATAGTAAAAAAAATTTTTTATAAAGTTATTCATTTTATTAGATTATAAATATAATATATTATATTTTATTTAAAAGATTTTGCTTTTAAATATGGACCGCCGATTAAAATAAATCAATCTCGACTGCTCATGAGTTAGTTACTATGCAATTCCATTTTTCTATAAATAAGCTCATTCCTTCATTATTTCTTACTTAATTCAATTTAAACTCTAGAGAGAGAAATTATAGAGAAGCTATAGAAAAGTATTATGTTCCTTCCCTACTCTTATATTCAGTTTTTTTTATGATAAGGGATATTATTTATTGCACTCGTAATGGGTATTATTTCTTTTGTATTCATAAAGAGAACTTCTGTTATTCCATTCTTTATTATTCTCACTGAATAACCAAAGATATATCGCGACTACCCTATACTTGGTGACATTCTTCTAATATTCCGCCTTTATTATTATTCTCGTTGGAATATCCTCGTCTCATATGAGCTTTACGCCGGACCGGTTCCGCTCTTTATTATTATTCTCGTTGAATATCCTCGTCTCAAGCATGCGTTCACGCCGAACCGGGTTCCATCTTTATTATTATTCTTTGGAATATCCTCGTTTCATAAGGCTTTACGCCTTTACCGGTTCCGCCTTTTTTATTATTCTCGTTGAACATCCTCGCTTGGCATGCGAATTTCGCCCGACCGGTTCCGCTATTTATTAATTTATTGAATAACTCGCCTATGCGGTACCGCATGCATGGTGATTTCTTTTGTTATTCCATTCGTTATTATACTCAAATTGGTTAAAGTTTTGACTTCTATACTCCATGAAATTAGTGGAATATCCTTAATATTTGCGCTTCATCCAAAGATCTTTTCATGGAAATATTCTTCCGAGCATTCTTGAATTTTACTCTACAAAGCAAAGATCATGTTGACAATTTGGACGTTATTAGTTCCTCGGATAAATTAATTCTTGAACTTGTTTTATTGAATTCTTATATCATTGTCATCATCCTCATGTTTATATTTTGTTGAAAGTCATCTGTATTCGTGAGTGCATAGATGGACTTGGTATGATTACACCAGGATTATTTGGTGTAATCATGACCGTAATGTTACAAATGATGTGGTAAAAGTCCTCATTGGCCCGTAGTGCATTGATGGACAAGCTTGTTGGCATGATCATGACTATTAATGAATACACAAATATCCTTGGTCCGTAGTGCATGGATAATTTGTGGTCGTGATACTAAAGAATATCCTCGCCATAGTGCGGGGGGTGATTCGATGATGTGGATTATTTATTGTCGAGTCCCAAATGATAAAAAGTCATGAAAACCTTTTAAATCATAGAAGATAGTAGATTTTATTCTCTACTTGACTCTTCTAATGGATTGCTTGTTCCAACAAGCAGCTTAAACTTGATGTTTGTTATATTTTATCGCTTTAACATCATTGAAGGCTAATGATAATTTATTCTGCATTATCTTAGTCATAATATTTCATCGGGCTAGTTGAGCTCACCCTTTCTTTCACCGTTTCTCTTCGTGAAAATGAGAATATAGCCGGGACGAGCTGGGGAAACGGAGTGATGGACCGATGATAGTATTAGTAGTCCTCACTATTCTCATTAAATAGTGTGACAATAAATGTAATGAGGACTTATTCTCGAGAGTGGATATTGTCTAAGATGATATTTGTATTAAAACTCACAAATTCTTTGTCAGATATTAAAGATTGTATTTGTATTCTGTACCATGTATTTGGTGACTCGTAATAGGTGATGTATACCTATTTTGGGGGCGCCACAGCTTGGTATCAAAGCTTAGGATATGATCCTCGCTAAGATGTGAGAATAGAACTAGGAGGGGAGAGACGGGAATTCTTCGCTAGTATGACCTACCTAAGTTTTTTTTTGTATTTAATTGGCTCATTTAATATATAGGGATAATATGTTACATGTCAATTAACCTTTTGTTTTGTGGCAAGATTCAAAATGACATCCGAGAATGTTGAGAATAAAGAATGGAGCACAAAGCACCGCTTGATTCACCACATATCAATAATCGTGATAATGTGCATCGTGAAGGCGATAATCCTCATGCAAACAACAACACCGACCAAATGATGAATGATGGAATGTTCAGAGGCTTTATGCAATTCATGCAACAAAGAAAGCAGAGCTGGCTCCCGCCCAAAATGTAGGTGGAACCATTGAAACTCTCTGACGGGCCACCGCTAAATGCTTCAAGGAGCCGGGACCACCGAGTTTATCGGAGAGCCAAAACCACTTAAGGCGGAAGCATGGATAAAGCAGATCACCAAGATATTTGATGTCTTGGGATGCTCCGAGGAGCAAAAGGTTCCCTTTGCCGCCTTTATGTTGCGAGGAGAGGCAGATTACTGGTGGGAATCAGAAGCACTCAACCCGCCGCAGACCGAAAATGTCTTGGGAGAAGTTCCAAGAACTATTCAACGACAAGTACTTTCCGAAAGTATTCATCACATGAAGGAGGTGGAGTTCATCAAGTTGAACATAATAATATGACCGTGTCGCAAAGACGAAGCAAAGTTTGCCGAGTTGTCCCGGCTTATAGCCCCACTTGGTGGATAATGAAGAGAGAATGACGCGGATGTTTTTAAGAGGTTTGAAGCCGGAGATACGCCAACATCTTATTTCTCATAAACTGTGTTTTGTTTTAGATGTTGTAAATAGGGCTCAGTTAGTGGAGCGCGATAACGAGTCAACGCAACCAAAAGAGAGCAAATTTTCAAAATGATAATACCAAATGAGAGCAATCATCAAGCGGTGACAACAAGCGTGGAGGGAATCAACAGCCGTAAATGGTAACCACTTCGTGGTAATCGTACAAAAGCAATAAGAATGGACATTTAAAGAAGAGGAGATTCAATAATGATGGAAAGATGTCAGCACCAGCACCCGTTGTTAAGGAAGGAGAACTACCACCTATCATATGCTTCAAATGCGGAGGGGAGGGACACATCAGTCCAAACAGCGCGATGCCATCCAAAGCATGTTATAATTGTGGAAGAGAAGGT
Source organism: Panax ginseng (assembly GCA_020205605.1). NCBI lineage: Eukaryota > Viridiplantae > Streptophyta > Magnoliopsida > Apiales > Araliaceae > Panax > Panax ginseng. The sequence goes on from CM035143.1 coordinate 112,526,429, forward strand.
CACTTAGCCCGATTTTGTCGTTCACCAAGACAAGTTCAATCTAGGATGGAGGCACCAAAGGTCATTCCCGTAAAAGTCAAAGCCAGAAGTGCAAGGAGAGCGTTTGTTGTGACCTCCCGTAAAGCAAGGAACCCGAATGAGGTCATCACGGTAAGCTTATCATAAACTCTAGCTAAGTCTATACTTTATTTGATACCGGGCTTCTACCCATTCTTTTATTTCTCCTACTTGCGCCAACGATTAAATTTGACTCGAGAAATTAGACTTTGACTTATCTCGTGGAAACTCCATTGGGAGAAACCTTCATTACATCCACTCGCTTATAAGTCTTGTTTGGTTCAAATCGGTACTTCACATTACCTCGTCGATCTTATTTCATTGAAAATACTTGCATTTGACGTGATTCTAGGGATTGATTGGTTAACTACTCATCATGCAAAAATTGATTGTTTTCGTAAGGTTGTTAGCTTTCATATTCCTAATCAACCTATTATGCTAATTCAAGCGACCAAACCATTAAAATCAATCACTACTCATCTCAAGCCATAAAGCTATTCGCTTATTGAAAATAGATGTCAAGCTTTCTTAGCCCACGCCACGATCTAAACAAAATACGCCGCTTTTGAATGATATTTCTATTGTTAATAAATTTCCGACGATTCCCCTCAGAAACTTCCCCGCCTACCCCTTGAGAGCGTGAAATTGAATTTTGTATCGACCTTGAACCCGGACAGAAAAACCCATTTCCAAAGCCCCATATCGAATGGCTCCTATTGAACTTCGTGAGTTAAAGACCCAACCGCAGGAATTGTTAGACATCGGCTTTATTCGTCCTAATACATCTCCTCGGGTGCTCCTGCTCTATTCGTGAAAAAGAAAGATGGGAGTATGCGACTTTGTATTGATTATCTGGAGTCAATCATGTCACCATCAAAAATAGGTACCCATTGCCACGATTGATGACCTGTTTGACCAGCCATAAAGGAGCCAAATTCTTTTCAAAGATTGATCTTCGCTTCCGGATATCACCAATTGAAGATTAGAACCGATGACATTCCAAAGACGGCTTTCGTAACTCCAGACGACGGCATTATGAATTCCTAGTCATGTCCTTTGATCGACTAATGCTCCTCGCCGCTTTCATGGATATGATGAACCGAGTATTCAAGGAATATTTGATCACTTTGTGGTCGCCTTTATTGATGACATCCTTATTTATTCCAAAAGCCGTGAAGATCATGAGCAACACTTGAGGTCGACACTCCAAAAGCTTCGTGAATACAAACTTTATGCCAAGTTGAAGAAATGTGAGTTCGCTTGAGGAAGTAGCATTCCTCGGGCACGTAGTATCAAGTCATGGAATATCAACGACCCAAAGAAAGATCAAGCAATTCAAAGTCGAGCAACCTAAATCAAAGACCAAAGTACGAGCTTTCTTGCTTAGCTTGTTATTATCGAGATTCGTGGAAGGATTTTCTCGAATAGCTACTCCATTAACTCAAATTGACTTTTAAAGATACAAAGTTCTATGGAGCGAAGAATGTGAGAAGAGTTTTCAAGAACTCAAGAGGAGACTCATTTCAAAGACTGCTCGACAATACCATCCGCCTTGAGGGATTTGTCGCCTACAAAGATGCTTCGTAAAGGGTTGGGATGTGTTCTCATGCAACATGGGAAAGTCATAGCCTATGCCTCAAGACAACTCAAAGAATATGAGAGGAATTATCCTACTCATGACCTAGAGTTAGCAAATGTTGTCTTCGCACTTAAAATTTGGAGGCATTACTTGTATGGGGAGAAGGTGGAGATCTTTACGATCATAAAAGCCTCAAATATTTCTTCACTCAAAAGGAACTCAACATACGCGACAACGACGTTGGCTTGAACTGCTGAAAGATTATGATCATACCATCCAATACCATCCCGAAAAGCTTAACGTGGTAGCCGACGATTTATCGAGTAAGATCATATATAAGTACGAAAAGTGATATTGTCAACACAAATGCCCATTTTGTGTGACTTGCAAAGGATGGAGATAGAGTTAAAGACTCAGTGACCCATGTGATAATGGAAAATATACGAGTAGAACCGACTTTAATTGATAAAGTTAAAGTCGCTCAAGCTACAAACTTGAGCCGATGCGTATGAGGAAGAAAGTGCAAGAAGGTGCTATGCCAAGCAAGAATCGATGAAGAAGGAATACTTTGAGTCAACTCCAGATTGTGTGTTCCTAACGACCTCCGATTTAAAGTATAAAATCATGATGGAGGCGCATAACACACCGCTTTGCAATCCATCTCGAGTACCAAAATGTATCATGATATTCGCTATACATTTTGGTGGAGCAATATGAAGAGAGATATAGCACTTGCTTATCTCAAGGTGTCTAACTTGTCAACGAAGTTAAAGTGGAGCATCAAGTACCAAAAGGTCCATTGCAACCACTTAAAATTCCAGAGTGGAAGTGGGAGAACATTACCATGGATTTCAAGCACGGGCCTTCCTAAGGTTTCTCAAGGTATAGATGCGATTTGGGTCATTGTTGATAGATCGACCAAGTCCGCTTTCATTTCTTACCGATACGAGAAACTTATACACTTGAACGCCTTGCTCGTATGTACATAAACGAGATTGTAAGATCGCATGGTATGCCAAGATCCATAGTTTCTCGATCGAGACCCAAGATTCACTTCACGATTTTGGGTTAGTTTACAGTAAAGCTATGGGCACAGATTTATGATTTAGCTTCGGCATATCATCCTCGATTTTTACGGACAATGGAGAGGACTATTCAAACTCTTGAAGATCTATTAAGACTCGTGTCCTTGACTTCAAGGGAAGTTGGGATAAGTTCTTACCATCGGTGGAGTTTTCCTACAACAACAGCTTATCAAGCAAGTATCGGCATGGCTCCATTTGAGGCGCTGTATGGAAGAAAGTGTCGCTTCTCCAAAGATGCCGGGATGAGGTGGGAAAAGCAACGTTGTTGGGACCGGAGTTGGTACGTATGACTACGTAAAAAAGATTCAAACGATCCGAAGAACGATAAAAACCTCACAAGATCGACAAAAGAGTTATGATGATCTTCATCGAAAGGACGGGAATTCGATATAGAGATCATGTGTTGTTACGTGTTGCTCCATGGAAAGGAGTTACGAGATTTGGAAAGAGAGAAAGCTCAATCCTCCATTCATCGGCATTTTTTAATCCTCGATCGAAGTAGGAACTGTGGGCCTATAGACTCGCTTTTACCGCCAAGTATGTCTCGTGTTCATAACGCTTTTCACATATCCATGTTACGTAAATATGTGAAAGACCCGAACCACATTATCGAAGTTAGAACCGGACGAAATAGCGGAAGATTTGACGTATGAAGAGGTTCCCTGCTCAAATCTTGATAAAAAGGAACATATTCTACGCCCAAGGTTATACCTCAAGTCAAAGTTTTGTGGAGAAACCACGATGTTGAGGAAATGACTGGGAGTTAGAATCAAATGAAATCAAGGTATCCTTACCTCTTCGACATATCGTGTACGTGCACTTAATTTCGAGGGCAAATTTTCATAAGAAGGGAGGTTGTAAGACCCCAAACTTTTGTGAATAAAGATGAATTTTCTATAAATATCATTTTTGAATATTATGGAATGAATTTGATATAATGTTATAGTTGTGTAATATTTATAAATTTTTCAAAAGCACGCAAGTTGTTATATAATATTCGATTGGCTCTGGGAATATTCGCTTTTAACAGGAATATTCGTATAACGACACAATCATTGGTGGACCCCATAATAAATTATTGTTTGATTGAGAAAACAACAAAAATACTTTATGAAAATAATGGCGGAAGTTTTACCGTTAATCGTTGAAACACCCTTGTTAAAAGTACAAGAATACGCGTATAATTGCATAAAGAATATTACCAGATTGATTATTGATGCTTATGTGATAAGTCACCAATTTTGTTTTATCGGTATTATTAATGTAATAAAATGTAAAAACTTTTTATATAAAACATAATACTTTTATAAAGTTATTCATTTTATTAGGCTAATAGTAAAATCTTTTTTATATAAAATGTAATACTTTTATAAAGTTATCTGCTTTTATTAGACAATAATTAGAATATATTATATTTTATTATGCATAGTATTTGCATAGTGCTCATATAAGTTTTGCATAGTAAAATCTTTTATAAAGTTATTCGCTTTTATTAGATTATAAATAGAATATATTATATTTTATTTAAAAGATTTTGCTTTAAATATGGACCGTCGATTAAAAGTAAATCAATCTCGACTTGCTCATGGGTTAGTTACTATGCAAATCCATTTTTCTATAAATAGAAGCTCATTCCTTCATTATTTCTTACGAATTCACCTAAACTCTAGAGAGAGAAATTATAGAGAAGCTTTATGTGAAAAGTATTCTCGCTCCTTCCCTACTCTTATATTCGCTTTTTTTACTAGAAGGGATATTATTTATTGTACTCGTAAATGGGGTATTATTTCTTTTGTATTCATAAAGAGAACTTCATTATTCCATTCTTTATTATTCTCACTGAATAACCAAAGATAATGCGACTACCCTATACTTGGTGACATTCTTCTAATATTCCGCCTTTATTATTATTCTGCATTGAATATCCTGTCTCAGGCATTTACGCCGGACCGGTTCCGCTTTTATTATTATTTTGTTGGAATATCCTCGTCTGCGTGCGCTTACGCCTGACCGGTTCCATCTTTTATTATTATTCTGTTGTAATATCTTGTTCATGCGCTTACGCCTTTACTCGGTTCCGCTCTTTATTATTCTCGTTGAACATCCTCGCTTGCAAGTAATTTCACCGACCTCGATTCCGCACTTATTAATCTGTGGAATAACTCGCCTATGCGGCACCGCATGCATGGTGATTTCTTTTGTTATTCCATTCGTTATTATACTCACTTAGTTAAAGTTTTGACTTCTATACTCCATGAAATTAGTGGAATATCCTTGATATTTGCGCTTCATCCAAAGATCTTTTCATGGAAATATTCTTCCGAGCATTCTTGAATTTTACTCTACAAAGCAAATCATGTTGACAATTTGACGTTATTAGTTCCTGGATAAATTAATTCTTGAACTTGTTTTATTGAATTCTTATATCATTGTCATCATCCTCATGTTTATATATTTTGTTGAAAGTCATCTCAGTGGCCTCAGAGTGCATAGATGGACTTGGTATGATTATGACCAGTGATTATTTGGTATAATCATGACCGTAATGTTACAAATGATGTGGTAAAAGTCCTCATTGTCCCGTAGTGAATTAATGAACAGTGGTTGGCATGATCATGACCATTAATGAATACACAAATATCCTTGGTCCGTAGTGCATAGATAATTTGTGGTCGTGATACTAAAGAATATCCTTGGTCGTAGTGCAGGGGTGATTCGATGATGTGGATTATTTATTGTTTGAGTCCCAAATGATAAAAGTCATGAAAAACCTTTTAAATTATAGAAGATAGTAGATTTTATTCTCTACTTGAGTCTTCTAATGGATTGCTTGTTCCGCTGCAATTAAACTTGATGTTTGTTATATTTATCAGTTTAACACTGTTGAAGGCTAATGATAATTTATTCTCATTATCTTAGTCATAATATTTTCTTCGGCTAATTGAGCTCACCCTTTCTTTCACCGTTTCTTTCAGAAATGAGAATATAGCCGGGACGAGTCGGAGAACGGAGTGATGGACCGATGATAGTATTAGTAGTCCTCACTATTCTCTTAAATAAATAGTGTGACAATAAATGTAATGAGAACTTATTCTCGAGAGTGATATTGTCTAAAAGACAATATTTGTATTAAAACTCACAAATTTCTCTTGTTGTATATTAAAGATTGTATTTGTATTCGTATCATGTATTTGGTGACTCGTAATAGGTGATGTATACCTATTTTGGGGTGTCACAGTTGGTATCAAAGCTTAGAGATATGATCCCTGGCTAAGATGTGAGAATAGAACTGGAGGGGAGAGAGGAATTCCTTCGCTAGTATGACCTACCTAAGTTTTTTTGGTATTTAATTGGTCGGTCAGAATATAGGGATGATAAGTTACATGTCAATTAACCTTTTGTTTTGTGGCGATGTCAAAAATGACATCCGAGAATGTTGAGAATAGCAATGGAGCACAAAGCATCGTTGATTCACCACATATCAATAATCAGGATAATGTGCATCAGGAAGGCAACAATCTCATGCAAACAACAACACTGACCAAATGATGAATTATGGAATGTTCAGAGGCTTTATGCAATTCATGCAACAACAGGAGAGAGCGGCTCCTGGCCAAAATGTAGGTGGAACCACTGGAAACTCTCGGACGGTCATCGCTAAACAGTTCAAGGAGTTGGGACCACTGGAGTTTATTGGAGAGACAAAACCACTTAAGGCGGAAGCATGGATAAAGCAGATCACCAAGATATTTGATGTCTTGGGATGCTCCGAGGAGCAAAAGGTTCCCTTTGTCGCCTTTATGTTGCGAGGAGAGGCAGATTACTGGTGGGAATCGGTAAAGCCTACTCAACCTGCCGCACTAAAAATGTCTTGGGAGAAGTTCCAAGAACTATTCAACGACAAGTACTTTCCCGAAAGTATTCATCACATGAAGGAGGTGCAGTTCATCAAGTTCGAACAGAATAATATGACCGTATCGCAGTACGAAGCAAAGTTTACCGAGTTGTCCTGGTTTGCGTCCCACTTGGTGGATAATGAAGAGAGAATGAGGCGGATGTTTTTAAGAGGTTTGAAGCCGGAGATACGTCAATATCTTATTTCTCATAAACTGTGTTTGTATTCAGATATTATAAATAGGGCTCAGTTAGTGGAGTGCGATAACGAGTCAACGCAACTAAAAGAGAACAGCCGTCAAAATGATAATACCAGCAGGAGCAGTCATCGAAGCGGTGACAACAAGTGTGGAGGGGTGATTCGATGATGTGGATTATTTATTAAGCTGAGTCCCAGCGATAAAAGTCATGAAAAACCTTTTAAATTATAGAAGATAGTAGATTTTATTCTCTACTTGAGTCTTCTAATGGATTGCTTGTTCCGCTGCAGTTAAACTTGATGTTTGTTATATTTTATCAGTTTAACACTATTGAAGGCTAATGATAATTTATTCTGCATTATCTTAGTCATAATATTTTCTTACTAGGCTAGTTGAGCTCACCCTTTCCTTCACTATTTTCTTCAGGAAATGAGAATATAGCTGGGACGAGTCGGGGAGCTAGAGTGATGGACGGATGATAAGTATTAGTAGTCCTCACTATTCTTAAATAGTGTGACAATAAATGTAATGAGGACTTATTCGAGAGTGGATATTGTCTAGAAGGCGATGATTTGTATTAAAACTCACACTCTCTTGTTGTATATTAAAGATTGTATTTGTATTCTGTACCATGTATTTGGTGACTCAGAATAGGTGATGTATACCTATTTTGGGGGTGTCACATAAACTGTGCGCAGCAATCCAAAACATGTTACAATTATGGAAGAGAAAGTCACCTAACTAGATTTTTTCGTACTACAAAGCCAAGTCCAGTTGGAACGGTGACACAAAATGCCGTCCCAGACAAGTCAAAACCAGTAGTTCAAGGGAGAGCGTTTGTTGTGACCTCCCAGAAAGCAAGGAACCCGAACGACGTTATCACGGGTTAGTTAATCATAAATTCTTGTGAAGTTTATACCTTATTAGATACCAGTTCTACCCATTCTTTTATTTCTCCTACTTGCGCTCAACGTTTAAATTTGACCCCAGTACAAAACCCATTTCTAAAACCCTCAAATATTTCTTCACCCAAAATGAACGTAACATACGCCAAAGATGTTGGCTCGAGCTGTTGAAGATTACGACCATACCATTCAATATCATCGTAGAAGAGCGAACATGGTAGCTGACGTGCTGAGTAGAAGATCGTATGCAGTTACGAGTGTGACGTTGTTAACATAAAGACCCATTTCGTACGACTTACTCTAGAGACCCACGTGATGATGTTAAATATATGATTAGAACCAAATTTAATCGATAAATTTAAAGCCGCTTAGGCTACAGCCTCAGAGCTGATGAATATGAAGAAGAAGGTTCAAGAGGGCATTATTTTAGAAGCAAGAGCTGCTGAATAGATGAAATCTCAACCCTCGATTTAATTGGCCCATTTGAAATCCTCGATCGAGTAGGAAATGTGGTTTATAGACTCGTTTTACCGCCAAGGATGTCGCGTGTTCATAACGTTTTTCACGTATCGATGTTACGTAAATATGTGGACGACCCGAACCATAATATTAATTTAAAACCAGATGAGATAGCGGAAGATTTAATGTATGAAGAGGTACCTGTTAAAATCTTGGATAAGAATAAACATATTCTACGCTCAAAGGTTATACCTCAAGAGTTAGAATCTGACGAGGTATCCTCACCTCTTCGACATACCAGGTACATACGTAAATTTCGAGGGCGAAATTTCATGAGGGGAGATTGTGAGACCCCGAATTTTATGAATAAAGATTTATTTTTCTCGAAATATTTTTTTGAATATTAAGGAGTAAATTTGATATAATGTTATAGTTGTGGGTAACATCTATAAATTTTACAAAATAAGCAAGTGGTTATAAAATATTCATATTGTCGAGGAATATTCATTTGGTCGTGGAATATTTTTTCGTTTTGAATATTCGTAAACGCCGCAAATCCATTTAGGGCCCCATAACGAAAAACTATTTGGATGAAGAGAATGACAAGTTTGAGTTTTTATAAATAACTACGTAATTATTACTGAATTAACAATTGTTGGAATACACGTGGTTAAAACACGTAAGAAGACAATCGTATTGCACCAATTATTAATTCTTACGTAAGAAGGCACTACTAAATAATGGTTATAGTAATTACTGTTCAATATTTTATTTTATTGATTCAATAATTGCTGCGTTGATATTTTATATTATTGTTATTTCAATAATTGTCATCGCACAAGATTTCCCATTATCGGATCAATAATTCATATTATTTGAATAATATTATTAGATAGCATTATTGGCAATGTCTAGAAAGTTCATCAAGGAGAGGTTTGGTCACCTAATTGCACGCCAAGAAGAGAGAAATCCTTATTGAAAGCCCCTCTTTCTGTAGAAAATGACTAGTTGTCAATATTGTGATTACTGTAATATTATTTGTGAATAATTAATTATTAATTTATATGATAAGGAAAATATTCATTTTATGTGGATATAGATGGAGAAAATTTTTAATGTGACAATTGTTGAAAATTGATATTTTATCCTTTCTGATAAATAATTTATTTAAATATATTATTATATTATAATAATATAATAATGGTGATATTTTTATAATGAATGTGGGATATATGAATAAATGAGGAGAAAGAGTATTTTTGTTACTAAAAATATTTAAAACATATTTTTCATGTTTGTGGACCCCATTTCTTGACTGAAATTTGATTATAGCCTGTAAAATCGTCCGTATGTGGATTTCGGTCAATTTCTGTTTGGAATTTGGAAAAACTTAAACTTACAAAGTTGTAAAGAATTAAATTTTCTATGGAATGGACATAAGATTCGAAATTTTCTGATAAAAGGGCTATTTATTATGAATTATTGAAGTTCCGAAATAATTAATTTTTGGAGTTTAAAATGTTTTGTTAGAAAAATGTTTTTTCCATTTGGTGGGCCCCACTTGCACATGTTAATTGCTGAAATTAGACGTCTTTGGTGTGCGTAGGAAATTTATTAAAAAATATTAATATTTTATTAAATTTTCTACTTTGGTGTTCTAAGCATTTTCCTATAAATAGGGTGCTTAGGTTAGAATTGAAAATCACACCAGAAACTGAAATCTTCTCTCTCTTTATTATCGAGCGCATTCTTGTGAGTATTTTGATACTTTGAGTGTTGCTATACGGTGCAAGTTCCTTTCAACGTTATATCAAATATTCAGCCAGAAGTACTATTCTTTTGAGGTAAGGGATGTTATTTTTGTTCAATATTCGCTTGAAATAATATTTTCTTCCATACTCTGTAGTATGTAAGTAATATTATTTCGTTTCAAATTTCGAATTTTATACTCGTTTTGTTAAAGTTTTGGCTTCTATACTCCATGAAATTAGTAGAATATCCTTGATATTTGCGCTTCATCCAGTATCTTTTCATGAAAATATTATTCTGAGCATTTTTGATAAGTTGTAACTTTTTTATGCCTAAGTTACTTTTCACAGGGTTACTATTCACTCAGTTACTATTCACCCGGGGTACTATTCATGACAAAAATTGATTTCTTTTCGGTCCAAATCATTTTTGATATAATATTATTCTTGAATTTTACTCCACTAAGCAGTATCATGTTGACAATTTGGACATTATTGATTGCTGGATAAATTAAATTATAAATCTTTAAAAATTTATCATTGAACTTGTTTTATTGAATTCTTATCATCCTCATGTTTATATTATGTTGAAAGTCATCTGTGGCCTGTAGTGCATAGATGAACTTGGTATGATTATGACCACGGATTATTCGGTATAATCATGACCGTAATGTTACAAATGATGTGGTAAAAGTCCTCATTGACCCGTAATGCATTGATGGACAGTTATTGGCATGATCATGACCATTGATGAATACACAAATATCCTTGGCCCGTAGTGCATGGATAATTTGTGGTCGTGATACTAAAGAATATCATTGGTCGTAGTGCAGGGGTGATTTGATGATGTGAATTATTTATTAAGCTGAGTCTCAGCGATAAAAGTGATGAAAAACCTTTTTAAATCATAGAAGATAGTAGATTTTATGCTCTACTTGACTCTTCTAATGGATTGCTTGTTCCGCTGCAGTTAAACTTGATGTTTGTTATATTTTATTAGTTTAACACTGTTGAAGGCTAACGATAAATTATTCTGCATTATCTTAGTAATAATATTTCTTACTGGGCTAGTTGAGCTCACCCTTTTGCTTTCATTATTCTCTTCAGGAAATGAGAACGTAGCCGGGACTAGTCGGGGAACGGAGGGACGGTCCAGATGATAACATTAGTAGTCCTCACTATTCTATGAAATAGTGTGATAATAAATGTATTGAGGACTCCATTTGAATTGAATGCTGTCTAGAAGACAATATTCGTATTAAAACTCTCAGTTTATGTTTTGTCATATTTTATAAGGCAGTTGCATTATTAAGTTGTATTTGAATTTTATACCATGTATTTGGCGACTCAAGATGGGTGATGTATACCTATTTTGGGGGCATCACAGTATAACCGAAAACCGAATCGAAAAAACCGGTACCGATTTTGTACCAAACCGGTACCAAAATCGGTAATTCGATACCGGTTTCGGTTCTTATTTTTTCGATAATTTCGGATCGGTACCAGTTCAGTTTTTTATCGATGAGCACCCCTAATTCGAAGTAGAAGACCCATCAGCATACAACGTCCACGAGCTCTGCATCTGCTGAAGCATCAACTGCTTTCTCAGACCCTTCAGTTCCTCCCAAACTATCATCAGCTTCGGAAAACGAACATTCAACCACAAAATCAGCCAATGCCTGACCTTTAATAGTCGTCCGAGGATGATACTCTAAAAAGAATTGAGATAAATCCATTGTCCATGCAACGAGTCTCCCCGAAACTTCTGGCTTATCCAACACCTTTTTTAGTGGTTGATCATCTGTGTATACTATTATCAACCGACCTTGAAAATATTGCCGAAGCTTTCGACTAGCTATTATCAAAGCAAAGGCAAATTTATCAAGGTTAGGATACCTTGTCTCTGCATCCCTTAGGGCATGGCTCACATAGTAAACCAGGTGCTGCTTACCCCCAATCTCCCGCACCAACACTGCTCCTACTGCTAACGAACTTGCCGCCAAATACAAGTACAAAGGTTCAGCAGGAACTGGCTTTACCAACAAAGGTGTCGAAGATAAATACTTCTTGATTCCTTGGAAAACATCTTGTTATCCAACCCTGTCATGGATACTTTGGGAATGACCCAACCTATCCTTAACAGAGATTCTTTGTAAAGAAGAACTCACCATCATCGGCTGTCCCTCAGCAGTGACTATTTTACTTTTCTCCATAACTTCCGGTGTATAACAGTCACTATCTGTGATTGAAACCCAGAAACACTAGAAAGCCCTCCTTCTAGCGTCAATGTTAACCCCAAGATCTTTCCACACGCCTTAATCACCAAAAAGCGCGTCCAACCCTGCATAGTAAACAAGTCAATACCTGAAGCTTGACAGCTTGGACCATCGAAGGATAGCTTCGGTGTGAGAATCAGTACAGGCCGACACAAGGTTTTAAAATTTGAGGTTTTATACGTATAGTGTCTGAGTGATAAAATGTATCTTACCTCTCTTATGTAGTGCCCTGTACTCATATACTCCTTCCACTGTCTTGTATGCAACCGACTTCCAGTCACGTCAGCTAATTACAGACAACCCACTTGCTAATCTCATCATTGTTCCCCCTCTGACCAGGATTATGTCAAATCCTCATTAATTAAATATTGGGTCAGAAGTCTAATACTTATCCATCCAATACTTTCAGTCCAAGCCTACAAATATCTTCACTTAAATGAGGGCCTAATACTTCAAAGGCCCAAATAAAGGTAGCCCAATAGGTCCAAGTTATTATGACCCAACATATATTGTGTCAACAAAAATGATAAATATATCAATAAAAAATTATCAAATTTTTTTTAAATGATTTAACCTATCATGCTTATAAATTATTTAAAACACACTATTTTAGATCCAACATTATTTTTTAGTTATTAGTAATCTTATGATCTTAAATTCAAGGTCTGTACTAGTATTATTTTACTATACAACTAATCAAAATTCTTCTGAATTGGGGTGTTTGGGACCCACCATTACTCCATGGTGATTGGTTTATAGACAAAATTTAAATTCATCCCTCCTAAATCACATGATTAGTGAGATCATTAGCAATTTATTGGGTCTCCATACATTAATTTTCTTAATAATTAAATACATAAGTTTAACTAATATATACTCGGTATTTAGTAATTTGATAGTCAGTAATAGTTACAGTTACAGTTACAAAAAAAATTATGAATATATATTTAAAAATAATATTGCAAAATTAAAATGTTCAGTAAGTGGTAACAGTTGTCCATCGGTTTGGTGGATTAAAATACTCTGAATTTTTATTAATTTGGTAATGATTGTTGGAAAATATATAACAATATTAACTAGACTAATTGTCGAATGAAAGTAAAATTGAAACAACTTAGTCGGCAACCGAGGCGTAGTAAGCCATCTTCATCTAAAAAAGTGATTTCGCCCCCATTGATAATAATCACAGGTACAAATGGGCTGCCGACGGTCACTCTCCAGGATTCAACGGTGAAGTCTCTGATCGTGTGTACTCACAGAAGGAGATTGCGGACTTGTCTTTGTGGATTGCCCAATTAACAGTTAACACAGAGTATATATGAACAAACTTTTGAGATAAGGAGAAGAAGAAACTATATATTTTGATGTGTGTATTACTGTGTATATTATTTTTCGAAGAACAATTGGTACTTATAAGGAAAATAAGAACGTTGAAAAAGAAAATTTTTCGGATAATAACGTTCAAGAGAAAGTTTGAGTTTTTAAAGGAACGTTTGGGAGTTACAGAAATAAATGACCAATTAAATTGGGAGTTACATAAATAAATACCAATTAAATTGGGAGTTACATAAATAATTTTTAAGCATAACCAATAATCCCCCATATGATTCAAAATTATCAAAGAAAGAAAAATTAAAAGGAAATGAGAAGGGCAATGGATTTTAGATACATAACGTCGATACCTTGTGGGTTTGAATCGACACTTAGTGGAACAAGCTCATGATTGTAGATTATAGGTGAACTATATTCTTGAACCTATTATCTATGATACAATCAATTTGACTTTCACACATATCTAAAAATCTTAAATCCACACAAGTCCGCGGTTGGGCGCGTTCTGGGCCATGCGCCATATCCCAGATTTTTATAAAGGCTCTAGAGAGTTTGCCAAAGACTCTCATAGGAAGTGGCCTACACTTCCACCTTTATATAGGTGAACCCATTAAGTGTAAACTGACATACACCACCCTTTAGGGCTATGAGTTTCATTAAGAATCTAAACAATTCATCCTTTCACAATTTGTCAGTAAGCACCACATGCACACAAGAAGGGATATATATTTGTAGTTTTATAATTAAGTAATTACGTGACTTATTGTTACCCATTGAACCCAATTCATGGGATCTCCTATCACATGGGTTGGGTTTCCATCGCGTATTTCTTACTCAAGATGTTGGCAATAGTCCCATCCCTCTGGATGCTTCTTGGACACTCTTTTTAATCAATCCATTTGTAAGTGGATCCGCTAAGTTCTTTTAGACCTTACAAATTTCATGGAAATAACACCGTTTACTGATCAGTCCTCATTCAATATTATGTCTCAAGCTAATATGTCTCTGTTTCCCATTATACACATGGTTCATCCTCTTCCAATAGCATTTTGAGAATCACAATGCAGATATATAGAAGGAATTGGTTTAGGCCAACAAAGATATATCCGCTAATAAATTCCTCACCACTGCTTCTGCTCATACTGTCAATTCTAATGCAATAAATTCAGACTTCATAGTAGATTTAACAGTACAAGTATGTTTAGCAGATCTCCAAAAGAAAACTCATCCACTTAAAGTAAACACATATATATCCACTAGTGGAGCTTGTTTCATCATTAGCAAATACCCAATTAGCATCACAATATCCTTCAAAAACATTAGGATGATCAAAAAAATGTACACTTACGTTAAATGTTCCTTTTAAATACCTCATTAGACGTGACAATGCATTCCAATGATCTTGTGACATATTATGTGTATATCTGCTAAGTCTACTACTGACATATTCAATATCAGGTCGAGTACAATTCATTAAGTACATTACACTATCAATGATTCTGGCATTTTCAGTTTGTACAATACCAATCCCCTTTATTTTTCTTTAAATGCACACATTATAGTCACAAGGTGTTCCTAATGGCTCTTCATTAAAGAAATTAAATTTCTTAAGAATTCCACATAATAAAAACAAACCATGTGCATTTTTATTAATTCTCATGCCAAGAATCAAGTTTGTTTTTCATGTCAAATTTAGAGAATAAAAAATGTTTTAATAGTTTTCACAACTTTCTCATCAGTACCAAATATCAGCAAATCATCCACATATAATCACATCACAATTTTCATGCTTTGTATCTTTCTCATGCTTCACATTTTATATATAATTCGCATTTTATACATGCTTCATCTTTATCATATTGTACATTTATACATGCTTGACATCTGATACATGCTCCATAATGCTCATACTTCACATTTCTCAAATTATATAGTTCACATAGAACAATTAACTTCAATTATCAACAGACTATTAACAGTTATTATCACATTGTTGCATCTGAATGCACATTAAAACAATTCACAAGAATTTCACATAATCTTTGAACATTAGCCTATAAAGAACAAGTACTAAAAAAACTTGCTTTAAAATTATCAATAGATAATTCGAACTTTTAACTTCTTTTTAAACACCCAACAGATTTATTTCTTTTTAGGCAAAATAACTAGCTCTCATATATGATTACTCATAATGGATAACATCTTTTTAAATTATGGTATAGCTACTTTAGCTAGACACACCCCCGCATTTTAAGATACCCCAAGTTAGGTGCATGTTCCTTTTTTTAATTGACATAGTAAAGAGTCTATCTTTTTATGTGGAACTCTATTAAAAGTTGATTATTCAGAAAGGCAAGCTTCTCCCCACATATTAGAAGCTAATTAACATGACATTCATCATATCTTTAAGTGTTGAATCTATTTTTCCTTTCTAACTAATTTTTAACCTCATTTTTATTTAATAAACATTTCTTCCGCTTCATCTTTTAAAGGCAATGAGATAGATTTGAGTATATCTAGAATTATCATCATTGTTCACCATCTTTGCCACATGAACCAAATTAAAATAAAATAATATAACATAAAAACAGAAGAAAGACTTCGTCAGGCTTAGGAAACACAATCCATATAAATGCTCAATTATTTACCATTAATCTTTCAGGTCATAAGACCTAAATTTAGGGAATAATTCAATAAAATTACTAAAACCTAAATTACTCCACTAGGAGCAAGGGTACAAGTGTTATTAAAACATGGTAATTTAATTCCAAGCACCAACAATTAATATTTCAAAAATATTAACAAAGGACTTAAATAACAGACAATATTACTCAATTAATATTCCAAGTATGCTATAAACACATTAAAAATTCCAGAAAATTACAGTAAGACAACACTTATACTTTACATACTATTATGTATTATTATTCACCTCAGTTCCAACTGCCCTGTAATATACTGAATTGAAAACAGAGCACTCTTTAGCTTGTGACCAAAAGATTTAAATTTTTTAATAAATAATTTTGGTTCACATTGTGACCACAAGATTTTACATGTGCTACTAAACGCAAATGAGAAGTATAGATTTTTGGATCACCAAGATGACATATGGGTTCCAAGATGTATTTTTTTTTGTTTTTTTTAAAATTCTTTTACTATTAGAAAAGAATGTCTGGAAGTTCGAAAGAGAACAGAGTCACAGTTTTAAAAGATCTATACAAGTTTTGTACCCTTTAATTTGGTGACAACGAATAACTTGTAAGAATCTCAATGCAAACATATGTAATTATTGGCATTAATCCCAAATCTTAGTTTTCTCTAGCATTTTGAGGCACAAGAACTATTCCAAATCAAAAGGACAAAAATGCTAGACTGAAACTCTCAAATTTAAATAGATAGTATTAAGTATATTGTGAGGCAATGCATAAATATATATTAATTTGTCTCGAAATTTATCCACTCATATATCAAAGATCGAAAAATATACATGAAAGTCAACAATAATCTAAATGTATGGATGACCGAATTCCTGATGTAAAAATTGTGAAGTTTGGCTAAGAGAAGTGTATAGAAACTCTACCAGGAGTTCAGCAAATTATCAGAATCTGCAATTATATAACTTTAAAAAATGACCATTCTATTTCTTTGGGAGTGCAAAGTTATCTCATTCTTCAACAAACAACAATAATAAACTAAAATTTGTGCAAATAATCAACTGCTTTATAATATGCATGGACTAAAAATTAACATTGATTATCATCAAATGCATGCCTAAGTTGCTAAGAAGGTGATCCAAGCGGAAGGAGTAATTTTAGAGTCTGTTTAAAAGCAAGCAAACCAAAATCAAAATTCCACCGATAGTCAATTCATGCCTTTAAGACATTCCTCCATCATATTGAAAACTACAAGAAGCACACAGTCCACTGCCTTCAAGACATTCTTCCATAAAATTGAAAACTACAGTTGACAATAATAACTAAAATCAAATAATTCATTTAATCAACTAATTTTAAAGCGAAGGGAGAATGCATAGGCTTCATTGGCCCCATACTAATGATCACCATGTTACTTGGGCAACATCCCATTCTATTGCCTTCAAATCATTTATATTTTCCTTTATTATCAAAAACAAAATAGAATATATTATAACTATATATTAATCATCACCGGATTAACAACCATCAAAATAAATCAAAGTACTATCATTTATCAAAAGAGACCAAAATAATTATCGCACTATATTCGCTCCATAAACAAACTGCCTTACATGTGATATATTCACTCCATAAACAAACACATTCAATCCAGTAAAATGGAGTATCAAAACAGTCTCACATATGATATATATAAACTGTGCAAAAACACCAAAACAGGACTACCAAAACATACCAAACACAGTTGTCAATTTTTTTTTCCTCTATCTAAAATTTACTATACTCAGCTCAATTTTTTTTGTTGTAGTTGTTTGGACAGGATTGGTTATTGGGAAAATTAAACCAATTCTACTAAACAATAAAAGAATAAGAAACTTAGCAGTGCCTTCTTATGTAAGTAGAGTTGTACACTATCCTTAAGAGATTATTGTGTCCGTTCATAGAATTATATTTCGGCGTTGAGGATCATTAGCATAACATCCTAACATTCCAAATTCATAGTTTCTAACTAAAACAACATGTATTCTTGTTAATAGATTAAATCACTCTTTAGATTGTTGGAAAATATATAACAATATTAACAAGACTAATTGCCGAATGAAAGTAAAATTGGAACAACTTAGCTGAAAACCGAAGCATAGCAGCGCTACTGTCATAAAAAGTGATTTCGCCCCCATTGATAATAATCACAGGTACAAATGGGCTGCATGCGGTCACTATCCAGGATTCAACGGTGAAGTCTCCGATCGTGTGTACTCACAGAAGGAGATTGTGGACTTGTCTTTGTGAATTGCCTAATTAACAGTTAACACAGAGTATATATGAACAGACTTTTGAGATAAGGAGAAGAAGAAACTGTATATTTTGCTGTGTGTATTACTATGTATATTATTCTTCGAAGAACAATTGGTACTTATAAGGAAAATAAGAACGTTGAAAAAGAACATTTTTTGGATAATAAAGAGAACGTTGGAGTTTTTAAAGGAACATTTGGGAGTTACAGAAATAAAAGACCAATTAAATTGGGAGTTAAATAAATAAATACCAATTAAATTGGGAGTTACATAAATAATTTTTAAGCATAACCAACAATGATTAATGCCAATAGTCTTAGGAAGTGGTTAACATAAAGTTCATTTTTGGATAAGTTGGTTAAATTGTCAATAGAGTGTTGACAGCATGTGTGTCAGCATTCTATTGGCTAATTGACCAACTTACCCAAAAATAAACTTCATGCTAACCGAATCCAGAGTGTTGGAATTGGTTAGCATGAAGTTCATTTTTGAATAAGTTGGTCAATTGGCCAATAAAGTGCTTTGCATTGTTGTATTATGTGCATAATAAGTTGCACCAACTATAAAAATATTATTTCTCTAATATAATTTAAATGAATATTATAAATTTCTTTATTAGATAGCTATAAGTCATTTGAATCACATTATTTAGAATCAAACATTAGAAAAAACACATTATTCTGGTAGGGTGGTTAATCCCACTTCTTGAACAACAGAAGACTTGACGATTCATCTCGGTCAAAGGTAGGAATGTTAAATTTCGCCTAAAATTAGCAAAAAAAAAAAACATTAGTTTTTAGTAATTACTTTTATGAATTAGTATATGAAATTCTTATCTCCACAATGAGGGATGTCTTGATAAATTAGTATCAAATTCCCTTATAAAAATATTAATTCCCTTAATATATACTCCTTCCGTCCCCCTTTAAATATCGTTTTAGAGAAGTATTTTTGTCTCTTAATATTTGTCGTTTGAGAATTTCAATTAAATATTAATTACTTAGTTTTCAATATTACCCCAAGTATTAAGTATAACTTTACTTTTCTTTCTATTTTCTGTCCAATAAATAACACACTCTTTTTCAAATATAAGGACAATATAGACAATTGACATTATATTTAATATTACACAATTATTTCCTTAATACTTGTGCACGACTCTAATACGACATATATTAAGAGACGGGAGAAGTAGGATTCAAGTGAATAATATAATACTCCATCTGTCCCTTTTTAAATGTCGTTTTATAAAAATGTTTTTTGTCTCTTAATATTTGTCATTTGAGAATTTTAATTAAATATTAATTACTTAATTTTTAATATTATCCTAAGTATTAAATATAACTTTAATTTTGTTACTATTTATTGAACCTTGATATATTAACTTTGCCTCAATAATGTAAATCAAATATAGTGGATAGTAGTTATAACAAAGTATAAACATATAGGAGTATTAAAAATTATTATTGAAAATTATAAGGTTCAAACTTGATAACTGTTATCCATGAATAAAATTATCCTGAATTTTTATAAATTCGGTGATAATTAATGCTAATAGTCTTTGTAAGACCCCAACTTATTATAAATGAAATTGAATTTCTCTATTTATTATTTTGAAATAGTAAGGGTTGAATTGATTAATGTGGTTAGTTATGGGTAAAATCATGAATATTTCAAATAAGAAAGTGGTTATAAAATATTCATTATTATGGGAATATTCGTTTGGTCGTGGAATATTCTTCCCGCATCGAGGAATATTAAATGCGACGATTGCGACCTTTTGTGGGCCCCATAACGGAAAGCGATTGGATGAAGAAAATGACAAGTATGAGTTTTTATAAATAACGGCGTAGTTCTTACCGTTAACACTGTTGGAATACCCGGTGATTAAAACACAGTAATACACATTGTTGCACAGTAGCACAAGGTATTGCACCAATTATTGATTCTTATGTAAGAAGGCACTACTCAATAATTGTTACATTAATTACTATTCAATATTTTATTTTATTGATTCAATAATTGCTACATTGAAATTTTATATTATTGTTGTTTTAATAATTATCACTACACAATATTTCCCATTATCAGATCAATGATTCATATTATTTTAATAATATTACTAGATAACATTATTGGCAACGTCTAGAAAGTTCTATCTAAGGAGAGGTTTGGTCACCTGATTGTGCGCCGATGGGGAGAAATTCTTATTGAAAGCCCCTCTTTCTTGTGGAACTACTTTGGTTGCCCGATATTGTGATTCTGTAATATTATTTTTGAATAATTAATTATTGATTTATATGATAAGAAAAATATTCATTTTATGTGGATATAGATGGAGAAAATTTTAAAGTGACAATTGTTGAAAAATTGGTATTTTATTTTTTTTGATAAAATAATTCATTTAAAAATATTATAATATTTTAATAATATAATAATGGTGATATTTTTACAATGAAGGTGGGATATATGAATATATGAGGAGGAAGAGTATTTTTGTTGCAAAAGTTATTTAAAACATATTAAACATGTCTACAGGGGCCCATTTTTTGGTTTGAGAATTTGATTATAGCACAGTAAAATCGTCAAGTATGTGTGATTTGGTCCAATTTTGTTTGGAATTTGGAAAAACTTTCTTCTATAAAGTTGTAGAGAATGAAATTTACTATGAAAAGGACATAAAGTTAGAATTTTTCTGATAAAATGACTATTTATTATGAATTATTGAAGTTCCGTAGTTCTGAAATAATTGATTTTTGAAAGTTTTAATTATTTTTAATAATAAAAACTTTTTTTTGTTTTTGTCATTATTGGTGGCTGAATTCAGATGGTCAAGGTGGGCGTAAGAATTTAAATAAATAATAGTAATATTTTATTAAATTTTTTGCTTTTTGTGTTCTAAGCAATTTCCTATAAATAGGGTGCTTAGGTTAGAATTGAAAATTACACTAGAATCTAAAGTTTTCTCTCTCTATAATATCGAGCGTATTTTTGTGAGTATTTTGATACTTAGAGTGTGGCTATACGGTGCAAGTTTCTTTGACATTATATCCGATATTCGATTTAAATCTCTTGTCTTTCTGCGAGGTAAGGGATGTTATTTTTCTTAAAAATGATATTATTTCTTTCAATATCATTATCTTAAAATATTGATCCGAACTTTTATCAAATTTAGAACTTTTGTGTCGATATTACTTATTCACGTATACTAGACTTATTCACGATATCGACACTTATTCACTAAAAATGAAATTTTCTTCTTTTTGTCCAAGATGTCTATTATGGTTACTATCTTTGATTGTATCCATGTTTTGATCTTTATTTTTGAATTCGCTTCAAAATTTGTTATTATGGAGTATTATTGAACTTGGATAAAGCGTGTCTGAATCCCTAATATTTGTTCTTTTGCTTCACTTGGATTCGTTTTCTTTAAAATATGTTTCATCATCCTCGGTCCTAAATGATGATATTCTTGAATATCTTTGGCACGTAGTGCAAAGATGAATGATTTTGATGAATATCTTTGGCCGTAGTGCAAAGATGAGCAGTGTTTAGATGAACATGACCAATCGATGAATATCTTTGGCTTTTTGTAGTGCAAAGGTGAATATTTGATTCGGATATATGTTGATTGATGTTACGAGGATAAAATATTGACGATGGACTTTTAAATTCATATATAGAAGATAGTAGATTTTATTCTCTATTTAACTCTTCTAATGAATTATTATCTCCGCTGCGAATATTAATTTAAAACTTGTTGTCTATTGTATTCTATTAGATTTTTCCCTGTTGAGGACTAACGATAATTTATTCTATATTATCTTAGTCATAATGTTCTTTACTGGGCTAGTTGAGCTCACCCTTTTCCTTTTTGTTCCATTTTTCTTCTCAGGATGCGAGAATGTAGCGAGTACTAGTCGAGGTATGGAATGATGGTTCTAGAAGTTGTTTTAGTAGTCCTCACTATTTTGTAAAATAGTGTATCAATAATTGTAATGAGGACTTATTTGAGTGTGGATATTATCAGATGACAATATTTGTATTTAAACTCACAGTTTAAGTGTTGTCATATTTTACCTGACAGTTTATTAATAAAATTGTAGTTGTTTACGTACCATGTATTTGGAGACTCGGAATGGGTGTTGTATACCTATTTTGGGGCGCCATCACTGATTGGTATCAAAGCTTAGGGATATGGTCTCTGGCGGAGATCGGGGAATATTACTAGGAGGGAGAGAGAGTAAATCCTTCGCTGTGTGTCATACCTAAGCTTATTTGTTGGTCGATCGGAGCATATGGTTAATATGTGATATGTTAATTTGTTTAATTAACCTTTGTTTTATGGCGATATTAAGAATGGCGGTGAGAATATTAACGATGGAATGAATGAGACCGTGGAGACACCTTTACTCACCAATGAGGAGAACGTGTGGCAGTAGGAATGTTCCTCCTGTAAACAACACCACCGAATCGGAGCGATGAGCAGCGTGATGTTTAGGAGCTTTTTGTAGTTCATGCAAAACCGGATTTAGGGAGACTTGTGTACAAAATACGGGTGGAAATGATAGCAACGGCTTGTCATTACCATGCAGCGATTCAAAGTTGGGACCACTAGAATTTATTGGAAAGCCGGATCCGATCAAAGCGCGAGCGTGGGTTAAACAAATTACCTAGATATTTGATGTTTTGGGATGCGGAGGAACGAAGGTTCCATTCGCCACCTTTATGTTCCGTGGCGAAAGGCGTACTCTTGGTGGGAGTCTGTGAAAGCGTACTGACTGCTTGCCTTTTCGGCATATCTTGGGAAACATTTTAAACTTTTTTAACGACAAGTACTTTCACGAAAGTATTACGCCATATGAAGGAGGTAGAGTTTATTAGACTAGAACAAAACAACATGGTATGTCCCAATCACGAGGCGAAGTTCGCGAGTTATCTAGGTTTTGCACCTCATTTGGTAGAGAATGAGGAGCGAATGACGAGGATGTTTACGAGAGGTTTAAAACACGAGATTCGGCAATATCTTATCTCTCATAAATTTTCTTTATATTCGGATGTTGTTGTGAGGCTCAATTATTAGGCGAGATAATGAGTATATTCAACCGCATAGGGACCACAACCGGGGTCATAGCGGTAACCACTCTGGTGGTAATCGTGGCCATAAAAATAGAAAGCGAGTGGGGAGATTTTAAAAAGAAGAGATTCAACAATGACAACGTGAAGACATCAACACCAAAGACAAGAATGGTTTTTAAGGAAGAAGCGACCACCGGTCATTATCTATAAATGTGGAAAAGAGGACATCATCATTGTCCGTCCCACACAGTTCAAGGTATGCTATAATTGTGGAAAGGAAGGACATATCGCTCGAGAGATCATGCGATAAGCGAAACCAAGTCCGATGGGCATGGTGACTCAAAAGGCATCCCGAAAAGTCAAAGTCAATTCGGTTCCTCGAAGAGCATTTGTCGTGGTGGTCAAAGTCAAGAGGAACCCAAACGAGGTGATCACGGGTAAGCTAATCATAAACTCTTTACGAAGTTTATACCTTATTAGATACTGGGTTCTACCCATTCTTTTATCTCTCCCCTTGTGCTCAGCGTTTAAACTTGACTACGGAGAAATTAGACCTTAACTTATCTGTGGAGACTCCATTAGGAGAAACTTTCATTGCATCCAATCGTTTATAAATCTTGTTTGATCCAAGTTGGTACCATCACATTACTGTTGATCTTATTTCTTTGAAAATACTTGCATTTGATGTGATTTTAGGGATTGATTGGTTAACCACTCATCATGCTAAAATTGATTATTTTTGTAAGGTTGTTAGTTTTATATTTCCTAACCAACCTGTTATGCGAATTCAAGCAACCAAACCTCTAAAGTCAATCACTGTCATAGAAAGCCATAAAGCTATTCGTTTATTGAAAAATGGATGTCAAGCTTTCTTAGCCCATGTCACGGACTTGAACAAAAACACGTCAGATGTGATAATATTTCTATTGTTAGTGAATTTCCTGACGTATTTCCTGAAGAACTTCCCGGTCTACCCCCAGAACATGAAGTTGAATTCTTTATTGACCTTGAACCTGGTACAAAGCCCATTTCTAAAACCCCATATCGAATGGCTCCTATTGAACTTCAGGAGTTAAAGGTCCAACTACAGGAGTTTTTGAACATCGGTTTCATTCGTCCTAGTACATCTCCTTGGGGTGCTCCTATTTTATTTGTAAAGAAGAAAGACGGGAGTATGCGACTTTGTATTGACTATCGAGAATTGAAACATCTCACCATCAAGAATAGGTATCTGCTACCTCATATCGATGACCTATTTGACCAGTTGCAAGGAGCACAATTCTTCTCAAAGATCGATCTTCGTTCTGGATATCATCAGCTGAAGATTAGAACTGAGGATATTCCAAAGAATACCTTCAGAACTCGGTACAGGCATTATGAATTCTTAGTCATGTCTTTTGGATTGACTAATGCTCATGTGGCTTTAATGGATATGATGAACCGAGTATTCAAGGATTATTTGGATCAGTTTGTTGTCGTCTTTATTGATGACATCCTCATATATTCCAAAAGTCGTGAAGATTATGAGCACCATTTAAAGCTGGTATTGCAAAGGCTTCGTGATAACAAGCTATATGCCAAGCTGAAGAAATGGGAGTTCTGGCTTGAGGAAGTAGCATTCCTTGGGCACGTGGTGTCAAAACATGGAGTATCTGTTGACCCGGCGAAGATTGAAGCAATACAAAGTTGGGAGAAACCAAAATCGGTGATCGAAGTACGTAGCTTTTTGGGCTTAGCTGGTTATTATCGGAGATTTGTGGAAGGATTTTCTCGAATCGTTAATCTGTTAACTCAGCTGACTCGTAAAGATACAAAATTCGTATGGAGCGAGGAATGCGAGAAGTGTTTCCAAGATCTCAATAGGAGACTCATTTCGGCACCTGTTCTGATAATACCATCTGGTTCGGATGGATTTGTTATCTACAATGATGCTTTAGGTAAAGGGTTAGGATGTGTTCTCATGCAACATGGGAAAGTCATAGCCTATGCCTCGCGACAACTTAAAGAGTATGAGAGGAATTATCCTACTCATTATCTAGAGTTGGCAGTAGTCGTTTTCGCGCTAAAGATCTGGAGGCACTATTTATATGGGGAGAAAGTGGAAATATATTCAGACCATAAAAGTCTCAAATATTTCTTCACCCAAAAGGAACTCAACATGCGGCAACGACGTTGGCTCGAGTTATTGAAAGATTATGACCATACCATCCAATACCATCCTGGAAAAGAAAACGTGGTAGCTGACGCATTAAGTAGAAGATCATATGCGGGTACAAGTGCAATGTTGCTAACACAAAGGCCTATTTTGTATTACATGCAAAGGATGGGGATAGAGATAAAGGCTCCAAGTACCCACGTGATGATATCAAGCATACGAGTAGAACCAACTTTAATTGATAAAGTTAAAGCTGCTCATGCTACAGACATGGAGCTGATGCGTATGAAGAAAAAAGTGCAAGAAGGTGCTATTCCAGAAGCAAGAATCGATGAAGAAGGAATACTTCGAGTCAACTCCAGACTTTGTGTTCCTAATGATTCTGACTTGAAGCATAGAATCCTGATGGAGGCACACAACACACCATTTGCAATCCATCCTGGGAGTACCAAAATGTATCATAATCTTCGACATACATTTTGGTGGAACAATATGAAGAGAGAGATTGCGAAGTTTATCTCGAGGTGTTTAACTTGTCAACGTGTAAAGGCAGAGCATCAAGTGCCAAAGGGTCCATTGCAACCACTTGAGATTCCAAAATGGAAGTGGGAACACGTTACCATGGATTTTGTTACGGGTCTTCCCACGGTTTATCAAGGCATAAATGCGACTTGGGTTATTGTTTATAGATTAACTAAGTCTGCTCATTTCTTGCCGATACGGGAGACTTATTCCCTTGAACGTCTTGCTCGTATGTACGTAAATGAAATTGTGAGATTGCATGGCATGCCAGTATCCATAGTTTTGGATCGTGACTCAAGATTCACTTCACAATTTTGGATTAGCTTGCAAAAAGCTATGGGCACGGATTTACGATTCAGTTCGGCATACCATCCTCAAACGGACGAGCAATCAGAGAGGACTATTCAAACTCTTGAAGATCTATTAAGACTTTGTGTCCTAGATTTCAAAGGGAGTTGGGATAAGTACCTACCATTGGTGGAATTCTCCTACAACAACAGTTATCAGGAAAGTATAGGTGTGGCTCCATTTGAAGCATTGTATGGACGAAAGTGTCACTCTCCAGTATGTTGGGATGAGGTGGGAGAAGCTGCTATTTGTTGGGACCAGAGTTGGTATGAATGACTACGAGAAAGATCCAAACAATTCGACAATGTATACAAAGCGGCACAGGATCGACAAAAGAGTTATCGCGGATCTTCATCGAAAGGACGTGGAATTTGACATTGGGGATCATGTATTGTTATGTATTGCTCCATGGAAGGGAGTTACAAGATTCGGGAAGAGAGGAAAGCTTAATCCACGATTTATTGGTCCATTTCAGATTCCTGACCGAGTAGAAAATGTGGCCTATAGACTCGCATTACCTCCAAGTATGTCTCGTGTTCATAATATTTTTCATATATCTGTGCTACGTAAATATGTGAAAGACCCAAACCACGTTATTGAGTTAGAACCGGATGAGATAGCCGAAGACTTAACGTACGAAGAGGTACCTGTCAAGATCTTGGATAGGAAAGAGCATGTCTTACGCACAAAGGTCATACCACAAGTCAAAGTTTTGTGGAGGAACCATGCTTATAGAGAAATGACACAGGGTTGGAAAGCGGAAATGAAAGCGAGGTATCC
The DNA here is from genome assembly GCA_020205605.1 of Panax ginseng. Lineage (NCBI taxonomy): Eukaryota > Viridiplantae > Streptophyta > Magnoliopsida > Apiales > Araliaceae > Panax > Panax ginseng. The sequence goes on from CM035143.1 coordinate 112,553,796, forward strand.
TCACCTTTTTGAAACACCAGGTACGTACGTCAATTTCGAGGATGAAATTTCATAAGGAGGGGAGGTTATAAGACCCCAACTTATTATAAATGAAATTGAATTTCTCTATTTATTATTTTGAAATAGTAAGGGTTGAATTGATTAATGTGGTTAGTTATGGGTAAAATGCGCAAATATTTCAAATAAGCAAGTGGTTATAAAATATTCATTATTGTCGGGGAATATTCATTTGGTCGTGGAATATTCTTCTTGTCGGGGAATATTCGTACGACGGCGTAGCCTTTTGTGGGCCCCATAACGGAAAGCGATTGGATGAAGAAAATGACAAGTATGATTTTTTATAAATAACGGCGTAGTTGTTACCGTTAACACTGTTGGAATACCCGGTAGTTAAAACACAGTAATACACATTGTTGCACAGTAGCACGCGGTATTGCATCAATTATTGATTCTTACGTAAGAATGCACTACTCAATTGTGAGACCCTAGATTTTATGAATAAAGATTTAATTTTCTCGAAATATTTTTTTGAATATTATGGTGTGGATTTGATATAATGTTATAGTTGTGGGTAGTATTTATAAATTTTGCAAAGTATGCAAGTTGTTGAATAATATTCGATTGGTCGGGGAATATTCTTTTTATCAGGGAATATCTGTATGACGGTACAATCATTGGTGGACCCCGCAACGGAATTATTGTCGGATTGAGAAAACGACAAAAATATTTTATGAAAATAACGTCGGAAGTTTCTGAATTATCTTGTTGAACTACTCGGTAGTAAAAAATACAAGATGTCTGGCGTGGTTGCATAGTAGCACCACGGTATTGATTATTGATGTTTACGTGATAAGTCACTTTCGGTTTTATTTTATTGGTATTACTAATGTAATAAAATAGAAAAAACCTTTTATATAAAACAGAATACTTTTATAAAGTTATTCTATAAATAGAATATATTATATTCTATTATGCATAGTGTTGCATAGTGTCTGCATAGTATTTTGCATAGTAAAATCTTGTTATATAAAACATAATACTTTTATAAAGTTATCTGTTTTATTAGACAATAATTAGAATATATTATATTTTATTATGCATAGTATTTGCATAGTGCCTGCATAGTGTTTGCATAGTAAAATACTTTTATAAAGTTATTTATTTTATTAGACAATAATTAGAATATATTATATTTTATTATGCATAGTGTTTGCATAGTGCCTGCATAGTGTTTGCATAGTAAAATCTTTTATAAAGTTATTCATTTTATTAGATTATAAATAGAATATATTATATTTTATTTAAAAGTTTTTGCTTTAAATATGGACCGTCAGATTAAAGTAAATCAATCTGGACCGTTCATGAGTTAGTTACTATGTAGTCCATTTTTCTATAAATAGAAGCTCATTCATTCATTATTTTTACGAATTCACTGAAATTCTAGAGAGAGAAACTATAGAGAGAAAGAAGAAAAGTATTCTGCTACTTCACTACTCATATATCCAGTACCCTTCTTCTTAAGGTAGGGAATATTATTTATTGTACTAAATAAGGGTGTTATTCTTTTGTATTCATGAAGAGAACTTATGTTATTCCATTCTTTATTATTACATTGGAATAACTTGTATGTATGCGGCTACCCTATACTTGGTGACATTCTTCTATTATTACTGCTTTTTATTATTACATTTGGAATATCTTGTGCATGCGTTTTCGCCGGACTGATTCCGCCTCTTTATTATTCATTTGGAAATATCATGTACATGCGTTTTCTGTGGGACACGGTTCCGTCTTTTTATTATTATGTTGGAATATCACATGCATGCGAATTTCACGACCGATTTAAATCCTTATTAGTATTACATTGGAATAACTTTGTCTGTCGCGGTACCGCATGCATGGTGATTTACATTGTTATTCCATTCTTTATTATTCTATTAGAACATCCTCGTCGGTGGGAATTTCACCGACTGGTTCCGTTATTTAGTATTACATTGGAATAACACTGTCATCTGCACCGTATGCATGGTGATTTCTTTTGTTATTCCATTCTTTATTATACTCAGTCGGTTAAAGTTTTGACTTCTATACTCCATGAAATTAGTGGAATATCCTTGATATTTGCGCTTCATCCAGTATCTTTTCATGGAAATATTTTTCTGAGCATTCTTGAATTTTACTCTACAAAGTAGTATCATGTTGACAATTTGGACATTAATAGTTCCTGTATAAATTAATTCTTGAACTTGTTTTATTGAATTCTTATATCATTATCATCATCATCGTGTTTATATTTTGTTGAAAGTCATCTGTGGCCTATAGTGCATAGATGGACTTGGTATGATTATGACTAGGGATTATTCGGTGTAATCATAACCGTAATGTTACAAATGATGTGGTAAAAGTCCTCATTGGCCCATAGTGCATTGATGGACAGTTGTTGGCATGATCATGACCATTAATGAATACACAAATATTCTTGGCCCGTAGTGCATGGAGAATTGTGGTCGTGATACTAAATAATATCCTTGGCCGTAGTGCAGGGGTGATTCGATGATGTAGATTATTTATTAAGCTGAGTCCCAGCGATAAAAGTGATGAAAAACCTTTTAAATAATAAAAGATAGTAGATTTTATTCTCTACTTGACTCTTTTAATGGATTGCTTGTTCCGCTGCAGTTAAACTTGATGTTTGTTATATTGTATCGGTTTAACCTTTGTTTAAGACTAATGATAATTTATTACGCATTATCTTAGTCATAATATTTCTTCTTGGGCTAGTTGAGCTCACCCTTTCTTTCACCGTTCTTTTCGTGAAATGAGAATATAATTTGGAGCGAGTCGGGGAGCGGAGTGATGGTCCTAGATGGTGCATTAGTAGTCCTCACTATTACGTGAAATAGTGTGATAATAATTGTAATGAGGACTCCTTTTGAGTTTGTATACTCTCTAGTAGACAATATTTGTATTCAAACTCACAGTTTATGTTTTGTCGTATTGTACCATGACGGTTGTATTATTAAGTTGTATTTGAATTACATACCATGTATCTGGCGACTCAAGATGGGTGATGTATACCTAATTTTGGGGGCATTACGGTTGGTATCAAAGCTTAGGGATATGATCCCTAGCTAAGATGTGAGACTAGAACTAGGAGGGGAGAGACGGGAAATTCCTTCGCTAGTATGACCTACCTAAGTTTATTTAGTATTTAATTGGTCGGTCAGGGTATAGAGATAATATGTGATATATTAATTAACCCTTGTTTTGTGGCAGTATTTGAAAATGGCATCTGAAAATGTTGAGATAAGTAATGGAGCACATGAGACTGTTGAGTCTCCACAAATCAATAATCAGGACAATGTGCAACAGGATGACGATAATCCTCAGGCAAACAACAACACTGACCAAATGACGAACGATGGAATATTCATAGGTTTTATACAATTCATGCAACATCAGGCAAGAGCGGCTCCTGTCCAAAATACAGGTGGAAACACTGGAAACTCTCGGACGGTCACCGTTAAACAGTTCAAGGAGTTGGGACCACCGGAGTTTATTGGAGAGCCAAACCCACTTAAGGCGGAAGCATGGATAAAGCAGATCACCAAGATATTTGATGTGTTGGAATGCTCCGAGGAGCAAAAGGTGCCATTTGCCACCTTTATGTTACGAGGAGAGGCAAATTACTACTGGGAATCAGTAAAACGTACTCAACCTGCCGCACTAAAGATGACTTGGGAGAAGTTCCAAGAATTATTCAACGACAAGTACTTTCCCGAAAGTATTTGTCACAAGAAAGAAGTAGAATTCATCAAGCTGGAGCAAAACAACATGACCGTATCGCAGTACGAAGCCAAGTTTGTCGAGTTATCCCGGTTTGCATCCCATTTGGTTGATAATGAGGAGAGAATGACGCGAATGTTTTTAAGAGGTTTGAAACCGGAGATACGTCAATATCTTATTTCTCATAAACTGTGTTTGTATTCAGATGTTGTAAATAAGGCTCAGTTATTGGAGCGCGATAACGAGTCAACGCAATTAAAAAAGAGCAGCCGGCAAAATGATAATACCAGTGAGAGTAGTCATCGAAGCAGTGACAACAAGCGTGGAGGGAATCAACAGGCCAGAAATTGTAATCACTTCGGTGATAATCAGGGCCAAAATAATAAGAATGGACATTTCAAGAAGAGGAGATTCAACAATGATGGAAAGACGTCAGCACCAGCACCCATTGTTAAGGAAGGAGAACGACCACCTATCATATGCTTCAAATGCGGAGGAGAGGGACATATTAGTCCAAATTGCGCGATGTCGTCCAAAGCATGTTATAATTGTGGAAGAGAAGGTCACCTAGCCCGATTTTGTCATTCACCGAAGACAAGTTCAGCTAGGATGGAGGCACCAAAGGCCGTCCCAGAAAAGTCAAAGCCGGTAGTGCAAGGGAGAGCGTTTGTAGTGACCTCCTAGAAAGCAAGGAACCTGAATGAGGTCATCACAGGTAAGCTTATCATAAACTCTAGCGAAGTCTATACCTTATTTGATACCAGTTCTACCCATTCTTTTATTTCTCCTACTGTCGCTGAACGATTAAATTTGACTCCGGAGAAATTAGACTTTGACTTATCTGTATAAACTCTGTTGGGAGAAACCTTCATTACATCCACTGTTTATAAGTCTTGTTTGGTTCAAATCGGTACCCTCACATTACCTGTCGATCTTATTTAATTAAAAATACTTGCATTAGACGTAATTCTAGGGATTGATTGGTTAACTACACATTATGCAAAAATTAATTATTTTCGTAAGGTTGTTAGCTTTCATAGTCCTAACCAATCTGTTATGCGAATTCAAGCCACCAAACCATTAAAATCAATCACTGTCATCTCACGCCATAAAGCTATTCGTTTATTGAAAACCGGGATGTCAAGCTTTCTTAACTCATATCACGGATCTAAACAAAAATAAATTCGGTTTTTAATGATATTTCTATTGTTAATGAATTTCTGACGTATTCCCAAGAACTTCTGGCTACCCCAGGGCGTGAAATTGAATTTTGTATCGACCTTGAACTGGTACAAAATCTATTTCCAAAGCCCCATATCGAATGGCTCTATTGAACTTCAGAGTTAAAGACCCAACTACAGGAATTGTTAGACATCGATTTCATTCGTCCTAGTACTTCTCCTCGGAGTGAGTGCTCCTGTTCTATTCGTGAAAAAGAAAGATGGGAGTATGCGACTTTGTATTAATTATCGGGAGTTGAATCATGTCACCATCAAAATAGGTACCCATTGCCACGTATTGATGACTGTTTGACCCGATTACAAGGAGCCAAATTCTTTTCAAAGATTGATCTTCGCTTAGGATATCACCAATTGAAGATTAGAACCGATAACATTCAAAAGACGGCTTTTCCTAACTCTCAGATGCAGGCATTATGAATTCCTAGTCATGTCCTTTGGATTGACTAATGCTCTTGCTGCCTACATGGATATGATGAACCGAGTATTCAAGGAATATTTAGATCCCTTTGTGGTCGTCTTTATTGATGACATCCTCATATATTCCAAAACCCGTGAAGATCATGAGCAACACTTGAGGATGATACTCCAAAAGCTTCGTGAATATAAGCGTTATGCCAAGTTGAAGAAATGCGAGTTCTAGCTTGAGGAAGTAGCATTCCTTGGGCACGTGGTATCAAGTCATGGAATATCTGTTAACCCAGCAAAGATTAAAGCTATTTCAAAGTGGGAGCAACCTAAATCGATGGCCAGAAATCGTAGCTTTCTCGCTTAACTTTGGTTATTATCGGAGATTAAGTAGAAGGGTTTTCTCGAATCGCTACTCCACTAACTCAGCTGACTCGGAAAGATACAAAGTTCGGTTGGAGCTAGGAATGTGAGAAGAGTTTTCAAGAAGACAATACCATCTGGTTCGGAGGGATTTGTCATCTAAAGTGATGCTTCGGGCAAAGGGTTAGGATGTGTTCACATGCAACATGGGAAAGTCATAGCCTATGCCTCACGACAACTCAAAGAATATGAGAGGAATTATCCTACTCATGATCTAGAGTTAGCAGCTGTTGTCTTCGCACTAAAGATTTGGAGGCATTACTTATATAGGGAGAAAGTGGAGATCTTTACGGATCATAAAAGCCTCAAATATTTCTTCACTCAAAAGGAACTCAACATGCGACAACGACGTTGGCTTGAACTGTTGAAAGATTATGATCATACCATCCAATACCATCCTGGAAAAGCGAACGTGGTAGCTGACGCATTGAGTAGAAGATCATATGCAAGTGCGAATGCGATATTTTCAACGCAAAGGCCCATTTTGTGTGACTTGCAAAGGATGGAGATAGAGTTAAAGACTCCAGGGAACCATGGTATGATGGCGAATAAACAAGTAGAACCAACTTTAATTAATAAAGTTAAAGACGCTTAAGCTACATACTCAGAGCTGATGAATGTGAAGAAGAAGGTTCAAGAGGGCGTTATTCTAGAAGCAAGAATCGACGAAGAGAGGAAACCTCAACCCTCGATTTAATTGGCCCATTTAAAATCCTCGATCGAGTAGGAACTGTGGCTTATAGACTCGTTTTACCGCCAAGTATGTCGCGTGTTCATAACGTTTTTAACGTATCGATGTTACGTAAATATGTGGACGACCCGAACCACATTATTAATTTAGAATCGGACGAGATAGAAGAAGATTTAACGTATGAGAAGATACGTGTTAACATCTTGGATAAGAAGGATTATATTCGACGCTCAAAGGTTATACCTCAAGAGTTAGAATTTGAAGTGAAGTCAAGGTATCCTCATCTGCTCGGCATACCAGGTATGTACGTAAATTTCGAGGGCGAAATTTCATAAGGAGGGGAGATTGTGAGACCCCAGATTTTATGAATAAAGATTTAATTTTCGAAATATTTTTTTGAATATTATGGTGTGGATTTGATATAATGTTATAGTTGTGGGTAGTATTTATAAATTTTGCAAAGTATGAAAGTTGTTGTATAATATTCGATTGGTCGGGGAATATTCTTTTTGTCGGGGAATATCCGTATGAAGGTACAATCATTGGTGGACCCATGAATCTAATTATTGTCGGATTGAAAAACAACAAAATATTTTATGAAAATAACAGGCGGAAGTTTTACCGTTAATATTGTTGAACTACTACAGTAGTAAAGTAATAAAGATGTCTGGCGTGGTTTGCATAGTAGCACACGGTATTGATTATTGATGTTTACGTGATAAGTCACTCAGTTTTATTTTATTGGTATTATTAATGTAATAAAACAGAAAAAACTTTTTATATAAAACAGAATACTTTTATAAAGTTATTCTATAAATAAAATATATTATATTCTATTATGCATAGTGTTGCATAGTGTCTGCATAGTGTTTTGTATAGTAAAATCTTTTTATATGAAACAGGATACTTTTATAAAGTTATCTGTTTTATTAGACAATAATTATAATATATTATATTTTAATATGCATAGTATTTGCATAGTTCCTGTATAGTGTTTGCATAGTAAAATACTTTTATAAAGTTATTTGTTTTATTAGACATGTGACACCCCCAAATCCGGGTACTTCAATTCCACGGGATTTGGTGTTCACTGTATAAATATCATCTATCTATCTACCCATAATAAATGCAAGCCATGCAATAGATAGAATAAAAATCTTCCCCTTAAGGGTTACAACATCTGAATAATAATAATACAATCCCAGGTTAAACTAACCTTAAACATCTGTGCGAAATCATAAACAAATAAGTCTTAACAACATCATAAATCAAGACTTAAACAAAATACATCATCAAATAAACAACAAGTCTTCATCACTTGCTAACTTTGCCCTTGCCTTTACTAGTGGAAGGTTCATCAGTTCTTTCGTTCTTAACTGCAATGTTATTATTAAGCACGAGTGAGCACTATTGCCCACAAGTATAATAATGAAATAACAGTATAATAACATGCGAGTAAATCAAAGACATCTGAATAAAAGCTCAACTTTTGAATCAAGAATGAATAACAAGAATAAAAAGAATTCTGAGGGTCATAAGACCTTGAACTATGTCCTGGGTTATCAAGGGTTATACTTGAAACCTTTAACGATCATAAGACTATGGACCTTTCTACTGCATGCTTTAGGGGATCACCACTTAGTACCATCTTTATGCACAATATCTTAACGCTAACACATAAGTAAATCCCTTTGCGGGGTTGTTCATCTCGATTTGACATTCGAGTCCGCACTTGAAAGGAAGTTTGGTTTGGATAATTTATCAAGGGTTCACGAAATTTAGAACGCTCATCAACTATGGACTATGTGACACCCCAAAATAGGTATACATCACCCATTACGAGTTGTCAATACACCTGCATGCGAAACAACTACAACTTTATTATTACAACAATGAAATCTGTGAGTTTAAATACGAGATATTGCCATCTAAACAATATCCGGATACAAATAAATCCTCATCATAATTATTGATACATTATTTTACAAAAATGGTGAGGACTACTATACAACTCTCTAAAACCATCATTCCATACCCCGACTGCATTTTCGCTATTCTCGCCTCACGAGAAGAAAAAAATGGAACAAAAAGAAAAGGGTGAGCTCAACTAGCTCAAGAAAGAATATTATGACTAAGATAATATACAACAAAATTATCGTTAGTCTTCAACGAGAAAAAATCTAATAGAATACAATGTACGATGAAGTTTTAAATCAATACTACATGAAATGAAAAATATTAATTCATAGAAGAGTTACGTAGAGGATGAAATCTACTAATATCTATGAATTTAACGATCCATCATCAATATTTTTATCCTGTAACATCAATCAATATATATCCGGAATCTTATATTCATCCTTGCACTACTGAGCCAAGGATATTCACCACTGGTCATGTTCATCTAAACACTGCTCATCTTTGCACTACGGGCCAAAGATATTCATCGAAATCATTCATCTTTGCACTACAGGCCAAAGATATTCATCGAAATCATTCATCTTTTGCACTACTGAGCCAAAGATATTCAATAATATCATCATTTAAGGCCGAGGATGATGAAAAATAATTTTTTTTCAAGAAAGCGAATCCAATGAAACAAAATGACAACGATTAAGGATTAAGGATTAGTACTTTGTTTTATCCACGTCCAAAAATACCTCAAAAATAATCATAGTGGTGTAAAATTCAAGAATGATCAAAATATGGATACAATCAAAGCTAGTATCCGAAATAGATATTTTGGACGAAAAAAAAAAATTTTCATTTTTGATGAATAATTAGTCGTGATAAGTGAATAATCTGAGTATCGTGAATAGTGCCATATATCGTGAATAAGTAACCCCGACACTAAAAATTCTAAATTTGATAAAAACTTCAGATCAATATTTCAAAGATAATGATATTGAAGAAATAATATCATTACGAAAAAAATAATATCCACTTACCTCGGAAAGACAAGACTTCTAACCTGAATCTTCGGATATAAAGCTATAACTTGAACTTTCACCGTATAGCAATACTCAAAGTATACTCAAAATACTCACAAGAATAAACTCGATAATATAGAGAGAAAACTTGAGTTTACGGTGTGATTTTCAATTCTAACCTAAGCACCTATTTATAGGAAATTGCTTAGAACACCAAAGCAGAAAATTTAATAAAATAATAATATATATTATAAATTCTCTACGCATACTTCTTGAATCTAAAAATCTGCATTCAACACATTCAAATCACATGCTAGACCCACAAAAAACGTTTTCATATTTAAATTATTTTAAACTTCCAAAATCAATTATTTGAACTTGAACTTCAATAATTCATAATAAATAGCCCTTTTGTCGGAAAATTCAAATCTTGCGTGTTTTTATAGAAATTCAATTCTCTACAACTTTAGGAAGAAAGTTTTTCCAAATTTCAAGCGAAATTGACCGAAATCCATAAGCCAGGCGATTTTACACAGTATAATCAAATTTCATCGATAAATGGGGTCCACAAACATGTTTAACATGTTTTAAACATTTATTGCAACAAAAAATACTCTTCCTCCTCGTATACTCATATATTCCACATTCGTTGTAAAAATATCATCATTATTATATTATTAAAATATAATATATATATATATATATTATATATATATATATATATATATATTTAAATGAATTATTTTATCGAAAAAAGATAAAATTTCATTTTTCAACAATTATCACATTAAAATTTTCTCCATCTATATCCACATAAAATCAATATTTTCCTCATCATATGAATCAATAATTAATTATTCATAAATAATATTACGAGAATCACAATATTGATGACCAGGCGGTTCCGGGAAAGAGGGGCTTTTCAATAAGAATTTCTCCTTCTTGGCGCGCAATTAGGTGACCAAACCTCTCCTTGAGCGAGAACTTTCTAGACATTGCCAATAATGTTATCTAATAATATTATTCAGATAATATGAATTATTTCTTCGATAATGAAAAATATTGTGTAATGACAATTATTGAAACAACAGCAATATAAAATATCAACACAACAATTATTGAACCAATAAAATCTTGGACCAGTAATTACGTAACCATTATTGAGTAGTGCCTTCTTACGTAAGAGTCAATAATTGGTGCAATCACAAATGTCTTCTTGTGCAACAACGCGTATTACTATTTTTTAACCAATAAATATTCCAACGATTATAAATTGGTAACAACTACTGTGAGTTATTTTTAAACAACTTATATTTGTCATTTTCCTCCTCCAATCTCTTTCCAAGTATGGGGCCCACACATGGTACATTTGCTAGTCGTTTAATATTCCCAGACAACAATTAATATTTTATAACCACTTGCTTATTTTGAAATATTTATGTATTTTACCCATAACTATCCACATTAATCACATCAACCCTTACTATTTCAAAATAATAATTAGAGGAAATTAAATTTCATTTATTAATTATTTGGGGTCTTACAACCTCCCCTCCTTATGAAATTTCGTCCTTGAAATTGACATACGTACCTGGTGTTTCGAAAAGGTGAGGATACCTCGCTTTCATTTCCGTTTCCAATTCCCAGGTCATTTCCTCTATAACATGGTTCCTCCACAAGACTTTAACTTGTGGTATGACCTTCGTGCGTAGGACATGCTCCTTCATATCCAAGATCTTGACAGGTACCTCCTCATACGTTAAGTCTTCGGCTATCTCATCCGGTTCTAACTCAATAACGTGGTTCGGGTCTTTCACATATTTACGATACGGATATGTGAAACACATTATGAACACGAGAGACATACTTGGAGGTAATCTGCGAGTCTATAGGCTACATTTCCTACTCGGTCAAAATTTGAAATGGACCAATAAATGCGTGGATTGAGCTTTCCTCTCTTCCCGAATCTTGTAACTCCCTTCCATGGAGCAATACATAACAATACATGATCCCCAATGTCAAATTCCACGTCCTTTCGATGAAGATCCGCATAACTCTTTTGTCGATCCTGTGCCGTTTGTATACATTGTCGAATTGTTTGGATCTTCTCTGTAGTCATTCGTACCAACTCTGGTCCCAACAGCGTTGCTTCTCCCACCTCATCCCAACATACTGGAGAGTGACACTTTCGTCCATACAATGCTTCAAATGGAGCCACACCTATACTTGCCTGATAACTGTTGTTGTAGGAGAATTCCACCAATGGTAAATACCTATCCCAACTGCCCTTGAAGTCTAGGACACAGAGTCTTAATAAATCTTCAAGAGTTTGAATAGTCCTCTCTGATTGTCCGTCCGTTTGAGGATGGTATGCCGAACTAAATCGTAAATCCGTACCCATAGCTTTTTGCAAGCTAACCCAAAATCTTGAAGTGAATCTTGGGTCACGATCCGAAACTATAGATATTGGCATGCCATACAACCTCACAATCTCATTTACATACATACTAGCAAGACGTTCAAGAGAATAAGTCTCCCGTATCGGCAAGAAATGTGCAGACTTGGTTAATCTATCAACAATAACCCAAATAGCATTTATGCCTTGAGAACCCGTGGGAAGACCCGTAACGAAATCTATGGTAATGTGTTCCCAATTCCATTTCGGAATCTCAAGTGGTTGCAATGGTCCCTTAGGCACTTGATGCTCCGCCTTTACACGTTGACAAGTTAAACACATCGAGATAAACTTTGAAATCTCTCTCTTCATATTGTTCCACCAAAATGTATGTCGAAGATCATGATACATTTTGGTACTTCCAGGATGGATTGCAAATGGTGTATTGTGTGCCTCCATCATGATCTTGTACTTCAATTCAGAGTCCTTAGGAACACAAAGTCTGGAGTGGACTCGAAGTATTCCTTCATCATCGATTCTCGCTTCCGGAATAGCACCTTCTTGTACTTTCTTCTTCATACGCATCGACTCCGGTCGATTCGATGGCGAGCAACCTTAACTTTTTCTATTAAAGTTGGCTCTATCGTATACTTGACATCATCGCACTCGTTCCTCACATATGATCTTCTACTCAACGCGCGTCACCACCACGTTCGCTTTTCGGGATGGTATTGAATAGTGTGGTTGTAGTCTTTCAATAGCTCGAGCCAACGTCATTTGCCGCATGTTAAGTTCTTTTGAGTGAAGAAATATTTAAGGCTTTTATGGTGCGAATATATCTCCACTTTCTCCCCATATAGATAGTGCCTCCGGATCTTTAAGCGGAAACAGCATCCGCTAACTCTAGATCATGAGTAGGATAATTCCTCTCATATTCTTTAAGTTGTCGCGAGGCATAGGCTATGACTTTCCCACGTTGCATGAGAACACATCCTAACCCTTTGCCCGAAGCATCACTGTAGATAACAAATCCATCCAAACCAGATGGTATTGTTAGAACAGGTGCCAAAATAAGTCTTCTCTTAAGCTCTTGGAAACCCTTCTCGCATTCTTCGCTCCAAACGAATTTTGTATCCTTCCGAGTTAACTGAGTTAACGGAGTAGCAATTCAAGAAAACCCTTCCACGAATCTCCGATAATAACCAGCTAAGCCTAGAAAGCTACGTACTTCAGTCACCGTCTTCGGTTGCTCCCAACTTTGTATTGCTTCAATCTTGGCGGGATCAACAGATACTCCATGTTTTGACACCACGCGTGCGAGAAATGCTACTTCCTCGAGCGAACTCGCATTTCTTTAACTTGGCATATAGCTTGTTTTCACGAAGCCTTTGGAGTACCAGCTTCAAATGGTGCTCATGATCTTCACGGCTTTTGGAATATATGAGGATGTCATCAATAAAGACAACAACGAACTGATCCAAATATTCCTTGAATACTCGGTTCATCATATCCATGAAAGCCGCAGGAGCATTAGTCAATCCAAAAGACATGACTAGGAATTCATAATGCCCGTACCGAGTTCTAAAGGCAGTCTTTAAAATATCCTCAGTTCTAATCTTCAGCTGATGATATCCAGAACGAAGATCGATTTTTGAAAATAATTGTGCTCCTTGCAACTGGTCAAACAGGTCATCAATTCGAGGTAGAGGATACCTATTCTTGATGGTGACATGGTTCAATTCTCGATAGTCAATACAAAGTCGCATACTCCCGTCTTTCTTCTTTACGAATAAAACAGGAGCACCCCAAGGAGATGTACTAGGATGAATGAAACCGATGTCCAACAACTCCTGTAGTTGGACCTTTAACTCCTGAAGTTCAATAGGAGCCATTCGATATGGGGTTTTAGAAATGGGCTTTGTACCAGGTTCAAGATCAATAAAGAATTCAACTTCACGTTCTGGGGGTAGACCGGGAAGTTCTTCAGGAAATACGTCAGGAAAGTCAATAACAACAGGAACATTATTGAAATTTGACGTGTCTTTATTCAAATCCATAACATGGGCTAAGAAAGCTTGACATTTGTTTTTCAATAAACGAATAGCTTTATGATTAGATATGACAGTGATTGATTTTAATGGTTTTGTTGCTTGAATTGCATACAACAAGGTTGTTTAGGAATATGAAAGCTAACAACCTTACGAAAACAATCAATTTTGGCATGATGAGTAGTTAACCAATCAATCCCTAAAATCACATCAAAAGCAAGTATCTTTAAAGAGATAAGGTCAATGTAAGGTGATGGTGCCAACTTGAATCAAACAAGATTTATAAGCGATTGGATGTGATGAAAGTTTCTCTAACGGAGTTTCCACAGATAGGTCAAAGTCTAATTTTTTGAGTCAAATTTAAACGTTGAGCACAAGTAGGAGAGATAAATGAATGGGTATACCGGTATCTAGTAAAGTATAAACTTCACAAGAATTTATGATTAGCTTACCCGTGATCACCTCGTTTGGGTTCCTTGCATTTTGACCGATCCACAACAAACGCTCTTCCAGAACAGCTGACTTTGACTTTTCCGGGACAATCTTTTGAGTCACCGTCCCTCGCCGAACTAGGTTTCGCTCTACCGTCTGAATCCGAAAGCGATATGTCCTTTCTTTCCACAATTATAGCATACCGAATCACTGTGGGCGCTTGAATCGATATGTCCCTCTTTCCGCATTTATAGCATATAATGGGTGGTCGTTCTCCTCCTCCTTGGAACCAGATTCTTCTTGCATCGTCGTCTTCACATAGTCGTTGTTGAATCTCCTCTTTTAAAATCTCCTCCCTGACTCGCTTCTTCTATTTTCATGGCCATGATTACCACCGAGTGGTTACCATTTTTGTCCGTCTCTTTTTCTTTCTCCACCTGGTTATTGTTGTTTTTATTAGATTTATATCTCCTAGTATGATCCTGATTGTGGTACCTCGGTTGGCCAGTACTTTCGTTATCTCGCTCTAACAATTGAGCCCTATTAACAACATCTGAATAAAGAGAAAATTTATGAGAGATGAGATCTTGATGTATCTTAGGGTTTCAAACCTCTCGAAACATCCAGCGTCATCGTTCCTCATTCTCCACCAAATGAGGTGCAAACTGGATAACTCTGCAAACTTAGCCTCGTCTTGAGACACCGTCATGTTGTTCTGCTCCGGTCTAATAAACTCCACTTCTTTCATATAATGAACACTTTCGGAAAGTATTTGTCATTAAATAGTTCTGAAATGTCTCCCAAGACATCTTTGAAAAGTCTTGGCTGGATGGAGTGCGCTTCACGAGACTCCCACCGATGAGTCTGCGCTTCGCCACGGAACATAAAGGTGGCGAATGGAACCTTCTGTTCCTCCGTGCATCCCAAGACATCGAATATCTTGGTAATTTGCTTGACCCATATTTCCGCCATGATCGGATCGAGCTTTCCCTTAAATTCTGGTGGTCCCAACTCTTTGAACTGCTTGGCTGTGACAACCCGTGAATTGCTATCATTTCCTCCTATGTTTTGAACACGAGTCTCCTCGTGCGATTTTGCATGAATGAAAAAAAGCTTCTAAACATCCCTCGTTCATCATCTCGCTTTCCGTGGTGTTATTCACGGGAGGAACATTACCGACTGTTATGCGTTCTCCTCGTTGGTGAGTGAGTACAGTGCGTCTCCGATCTCATTTCCATTGTTAATATTCTCGATCGACATTCTCAAATCTCGCCATAAAACAAGGGTTAATTAAGAAATCAATATATCACATAATATCCCTATATATTTACCAACTAACAAATAAGCTTAGGTAGGACACACTAAATGAAGGAGGATTTACTCGTCTCTCCCTCCTAGTTCTATTCCCCATCTCCGCCAGGAGATCATATCCCTAAGCTCGATACCAATTGTGACACCCCAAAATAGGTATACATCACCCATTCCGAGGTTGTCAATACATCTATACGAAATAACTACAACTTTATTATTACAACAAAGAAAAGCGTGAGTTTAAATACGAGATATTGCCATCTAAACAATATCCGGATACAAATAAATCCTCAACATAATTATTGATACATTATTTTACAAAAATGGTGAGGACTACTAAACAACTCTCTAAAACCATCATTCCATACCCAGACTTGCATACTCGCTACATTCTCGCCTCCCGAGAAGAAAAATGGAACAAAAAGGAAAAGGGTGAGCTCAACTAGCTCGAGAAAGAATATTATGACTAAGATAATATACAACAAAATTATCATTAGTCTTCAACAGGGAAAAATCTAATAGAATACAATAGACAACAAGTTTTAAATCAATACTCATGACGGAAAATATTAATTCATAGAAGAGTTACGTAGAGGATGAAATCTACTAATATCTATGAATTTAACAGGTCCATCATCAATATTTTTATCCTGTAACATCAATCAATATATATCTCGAATCTTATATTCATCCTTGCACTACTGAATGAGGATATTCACCGATTAGTCATGTTCATCTAAACACTGTTCATCTTTTGCCTTCTGGCGCTACCAAAGATATTCATCGAAATCATTCATCTTTGCACTACAGGCCAAAGATATTCATCAGAAATCATTCATCTTTGCACTACAGGCCAAAGATATTCAATAATATCATCATTTAAGACTGAGGATTTTTTTTTTTAAAGAAACAAATCCAGTGAAACAAAATGACAAGGATTAAGGATTAAGGATTCGTACTTTGTTTTATCCACGTCCAAAAATACCTCAAAAATAATCATAGTGGTGTAAAATTCAAGAATGATCAAAACATGGATACAATCAAAGCTAGTATCCGAATAGATATTTTGACGAAAAGAAAAATTTTTATTTTTCGATGAATAATTATCGTATTCGTGAATAAATACTGCAGT
Source organism: Panax ginseng (assembly GCA_020205605.1). Lineage (NCBI taxonomy): Eukaryota > Viridiplantae > Streptophyta > Magnoliopsida > Apiales > Araliaceae > Panax > Panax ginseng. The sequence continues at coordinate 112,570,590 of CM035143.1, forward strand.
ATCGTGAATAGTGCCATATCGTGAATAAGAACTCCCGGACACTAAAAGTTTCAAATTTGATAAAAACTTGGATCAATATTTCAAAGATAATGATATTGAAGAAATAATATCATTACGAAAAAAAAATATCCCTTTACCTCTGAAAGACAAGATTTAACTGGAATCTTTGGATATAGCTATAACTTGAACTTTCACCGTATAGCAATACTCAAAGTATATTCAAAATACTCACAAGAATACGCTCGATAAATATAGAGAGAAAAATTTCAGTTTCTGGTGTGATTTTCAATTCTAACCTAAGCACCTATTTATAGGAAATTGCTTAGAACACCAAAGCAGAAAATTTAATAAAATAATAATATATATTATAAATTCTCTACGCACACTTCTTGAATCTGAAAATCTGCATTCAACACATTCAAATCACATGCTAGACCCACAAAAAATGTTTTTCATATTTAAATTATTTTAAACTTCCAAAAATCAATTATTTCGGAGCTTCGGAACTTCAATAATTCATAATAAATAGCCCTTTTGTCAGAAAATTCAAATCTCGCGTATTTTTATAGGAAATTCAATTCTCTACAATTTTACTGAAGAAAGCTTTTCCAAATTCCAAGTAGAAATTGACCGAAATCCATAAACGGACGATTTTACATGCTATAATCAAATTTCAGTCAATAAATGGGGTCCACCGACATGTTTAACATGTTTTAAACATTTATTGCAACAAAAATACTCTTCCTCCTCGTATACTCATATATTCCACATTCGTTGTAAAAATATCACCATTATTATATTATTAAAATATAATAATATATATATATTTAAATAAATTATTTTATCAGAAAAAGATAAAATTTCAATTTTCAACAATTTTCACATTAAAAATTTTCTCCATCTATATCCACATAAAATCAATATTTTCCTCATCATATGAATCAATAATTAATTATTCATAAATAATATTACGTAATCACAATATTAATGACGGTGCGCCTCAGGAAGAGGGGCTTTCCAATAAGAATTTCTCTCTTCTTGGCGCGTGATTAGGTGACCAAACATCTCCTTAGACAGAACTTTCTAGACATTGCCAATAATGTTATCTAATAATATTATTCAGATAATATGAATTATTGCTTCGATAATGAAAAATACTGTGTAATGACAATTATTGAAACAATAACAATATAAAATATCAACACAACAATTATTGAACCAATAAAATACTGAACAGTAATTACTGTAACCATTATTGAGTAGTGTCTTCTTACGTAAGAGTCAATAATTGGTGCAATACCGTGTGCTACTGTGCAACAACGCGTATTACTATTTTTTAACCACCGGGTATTCCAACAGTGTAAACGGTAACAACTACGCCGTTATTTTTAAACAACTTATATTTGTCGTTTTCCTCCTCCAATCGCTTTCCGTTATGGGGCCCACACACATGGGTTGTAACGCCGTATTTGAATAATATTCCCCGACAACAATGAATATTTTATAACCACTTGCTTATTTTGAAATATTTGCGTATTTTACCCATAACTATCCACATTAATCACATCAACTCTTACTATTTCAAAATAATAATTAGAGGAAATTAAATTTCATTTATTAATTATTTGGGGTCTTACAGACTAGTCGAATCAATAAGGGTTCGCTAGTCTAATAAGGTTCAATAATAATGATATTCAAATTGAATAATAATCTCAGGAAGTATACAATAGGACAATTATTGTATAACTAAATCATGCTTTGAAAAGATAATCAATCTTTAATATAACATTTGAACTTGAATAATAGTAATGATAATTTACTCGAGGTAAATAATAAACTTGAACAATAATGACAAGTAGGGTTAGGAAACTTGCCTCGTGCGTTGGCAAAACGATTACTACTTCCGTTCACCACAAATCCTACACACATACCATATGTATTCACGACATTCATTAGTTACATTTTCACTTAAATATTTAATATAAACTTCACTTTATTTAACAAATTATTACCCTTCTAATTTAATTACTTAATTAAATTAGAATATTTTCATTCTCTTACTATTATTACACTCGAATAAATTATTTCATAATAATTTTCATCGAATATTTATTTTATTCCATAAATATCTCAATTAAAATATTTAATTTATTTTATAAATATTTTAATAATAATTTTCATCGAATATTTATTTTATTCCATAAATATCTCAATTAAAATATTTAATTTATTTTATAAATATTTAATAATAATTTTTATCGAATATTTATTTTATTCCATAAATATCTCAATTAAAATATTTAATTTATTTTATAAATATTTTAATAATAATTTTCATCAAATATTTATTTTTTATTTTTATTTTTTTATTTTTTATTATTATTATTTATTTATTTTTTTTGATTGTGGTAGGCTGGTAATTTAGTTTAGTAACGCACGGGCTGGGTTACCTGTGCTCATTTTCTCATAGTCTTCTGCGATTCTGCGATTCTTGAACATAACAAGGCCAAATTAGGCCAAAAATCAATCACAAGTAAAATTATACATGAATATGGCCATAACTTCCAATTAGTTATTTTTACACGAATTTAGACTTACCCAATCATTGTAATACATATATAATCATTACTTAACCCATCTAGCATGATTTTTAACAAGTTACAATACATAATTTGCAAAATCAACACATTTACTTCCACTGTTCTTGATGTTCTTGAAGGTTTTGAAAATAAAACATGAAAATTGTCACTACGGATTCTTTATAACACCGAATCCGTTTATTTAAACATTGGTCTCTTCGTATCAACATGCATAACAACATACTAATATAAAATTTAGGGATAATATACATTCAATACATGAAATATCACGTATAAGGCCATATGGCCAAAACCCAAACTCTGTAAATTTTTGAAATAGCAAGTCATCATTTACTGAAAATTATGATATGGAATCATTTAAAATATATATAAAACATGTTATGCTACTCGAATTATTACATATATTCCTAACTCAATTTCCCAATTTACAGAAATTCCACAGAACTTGATTGAAAGCCATTTTCATAAAAAAACTAAATGACGTAAAAGTAGAATTTGGGTTGGAGAGAATTACTCACAGATTAGTGTAGATATGAGGGATTAAACTTTCTCAATCAATCAAACAACTCACAATTCTCTCAATTTCTTAATTCTCTCTCTCTGTGATAATTCTCAAGACTTAGCAATAATGGAATGAATGAAGAAGAAGACGTCGCATATAATAATTAAACTGACGTAGTTGTGGTCATTAACCAATTTCGTGGTTAACTGCCCTCAACCACTACTAAGGCCTTGTTTGGCTATTCAATATAATTCATTCTCATTTAATTTGATAAACTTCTTATACTATAGTTTAATTAATGTCACACTCCTTATAAAATAACTCCAAGATTTTATTTAATATATTTTAAATAAAATATAATAATTTCTCATAAATCCACATAGTCACATAAATAATTTTCTCATTAATAAATAATGTCAAATTATTAACTCTCTAATTAATAATTAAATTAATTAAATAACATCATGCTTAATTAAATATTTCTTTTAATACAATAAGCTCACATAATTACATATTTGAATAATAATTATTCTCTACATTAATTTAATAAATGTAACACATATAATTAAATTAATCTACCACAATGCATCAATTAATTATTTAATCTAATAATTAAATCATCGAAAAATATTTATTAAATTCAATAAATATTAAAAATTAATTTACAAAATCTCATTCAAATACAAGACAATAATTAGAATATATTACATTTTATTATGCATAGTGTTTGCATAATTGCTCAAGATAGTGTTTGTATAGTAAAATCTTTTATAAAGTTATTCATTTTATTAGATTATAAATAGAATATATTATATTTTATTTAAAAGATTTTGCTTTAAATATGGACCGCCGATTAAAGTAAATCAATCTAGACCGCTCATGAGTTAATTACTATGCACCCATTTTTCTATAAATAAAGCTCATTCATTCATTATTTCTTACTTAATTCACCGAAACTCTGTAGAGAGAAACTATAGAGAGAAAGAAGAAAAGTATTCTGCTACTTCACTACTCATATATCCAATCGATTATTCTTCTTAAGGTAGGGAATATTATTTGTTGTACTCGTAAGGGTGTTATTCTTTTGTATTCATGAAGAGAACTTATGTTATTCCATTCTTTATTATTTTGTTGGAATAACTTTTGATCACGCTGCTACCCTATACTTGGTGACATTCTTCTATTATTCCGTCTTTATTATTACATTTGGAATATCCCGTCTGCTAGCTTTCTATTGGACTGATTCCGCCTTTATTATTACATTGGAATATCATCACATGCAATGCGTTTTACGCCGCACTGTTCCGTTCTTTTATTATTATTCATTGGAATATCCCATGCATATGAATTTCACGGACCTTATTCCGGCCCTTATTAGTATTCTCGTTGGAATAACTTTGCCTACTGCTGAAGTACCGCATGCATGGTGATTTCGTTGTTATTCCATTCTTTATTATTCGTTGGAACATCCCGCCGGTCATGTAATTTCGCTTTGACACAGTTCCGTTATTTAGTATTCTGTTGAATAACTCGCCTGTCACAGTCTGCATGCATGGTAATTTCTTTTGTTATTCCATTCTTTATTATACTCGATTATTAAAGTTTTGACTTCTATACTCCATGAAATTAGTGGAATATCATTGATATTTGCGCTTCATCTAAGATCTTTTCATGGAAATATTTTTCTGAGCATTCTTGAATTTTACTCTATAAAGCAGTATCATGTTGACAACTTGGACATTATTAGTTCCTGTATAAATTAATTCTTGAACTTGTTTTATTGAATTCTTATATCATTGTCATCATCCTCATGTTTATATTTTTTTAAAAGTCATCTCATGCTGAGTAGTGCATAGATGGACTTGGTATGATTATGACCGAGGATTATTCGGTGTAATCATGATCGTAATGTTATAAATGATGTGGTAAAAGTCCTCATTGGCTGTGTAGTGCATTGATGGACGTTGTTGGCATGATCATGACCATTAATGAATACACAAATATTCTTGGCCCGTAGTGCATGGATAATTGTGGTCGTGATACTAAAGAATATCCTCGGCGTAGTAGTGCGGGGGTGATTCGATGATGTAGATTATTTATTGTTTGAGTCCCAAATGATAAAAGTGATGAAAACCTTTTAAATCATAAAAGATAGTACATTTTATTCTCTACTTGACTCTTTTAATGGATTGCTTGTTTGTTGCGCAATTAAACTTGATGTTTGTTATATTGTATCGGTTTAACATCATTTTAAGGCTAATGATAATTTATTCGCATTATCTTAGTCATAATATTTCTTCTTGGGCTAGTTGAGCTCACCCTTTCTTTCACCGTTCTCTTCTTGAAATGAGAATATAGCTAGGGGCGAGTCGAGGAACGGAGTGATGGTCCTAGATGGTGCATTAGTAGTCCTCACTATTCTCGTGAAATAGTGTGATAATAATTGTAATGAGGACTCTTTTGAGTTTGTATACTCTCTAGTAGACAATATTTGTATTCAAACTCATAGTTTATGTTTTGTCGTATTGCACCCACAGGTTGTTGTATTATTAAGTTGTATTTGAATTACGCACCATGTATCTGGCGACTCAAGATGGGTGATGTATACCTAATTTTGGGGGCGTCACGGTTGGTATCAAAGCTTAGGGATATGATCCTGGCTAAGATGTGAGACTAGAACTAGGAGGGAGAGACAGAAATTCCTTCGCTAGTATGACCTACCTAAGTTTATTTGGTATTTAATTGGTTGGTCGGAGTATAGAGATAATATGTGATATGTTAATTAACCCTTGTTTTGTGGCGATGTTGAAAATGGCATAATGTTGAGATAAGCATGGAGCACGTGAGACCGCTGAGTCTCCATAAATCAATAATCAGGACAATGTGCAACATGATGATGATAATCCTCAGACAAATAACAACACTGACCAGATGACGAACGATGGAATATTCAGAGGTTTTATACAATTCATGCAACATCGGAAAGAGCGCTCTCCGCCCCAAAATACAGTGAAAACACTTGAAAACTCGCGATTTGGCCACCGCTAAACAAGCTTCAAAGAGTCAGGGACCACCGGAGTTTATTGGAGAGCCAAAACCACTTAAGGCGGAAGCATGGATAAAGCGGATCACCAAGATATTTGATGTCTTGGGATGCTCCGAGAGCAAAAGGTGTCATTTGCCACCTTTATATTACGAGGAGAGGCGGACATCTTGGGAATCGATAAAAGCGTACTCAACTTCTTTGCACTAAAGATGACTTGGGAGAAGTTCCAAGAATTATTCAACGACAAGTACTTTCCCGAAAGTATTCAATACAAGAAAGAAGTAGAATTCATCAAGTCGAGTAAAACAATATGGCCAGTATCGCAAAGACGGGCCAAGTTTGCCCAGATTATCCCGGTTTATATTCCATTTGGTTGATAATGAGGAGAAAATGACGCGAATATTTTTAAGAGGTTTGAAACCAAAGATACGTCAATATCTTATTTCTCATAAACTGTGTTTGTATTCAGATGTTGTAAATAGGGCTCAGTTATTGGAGCGCGATAATGAGTCAACGCAATTAAAAGAGAGCAGCCGGCAAAATGATAATACCAGTGAGAGTAGTCATCGAAGCAGTGACAAAAAGCGTGGAGGGAATCAACAGGCCAGAAATGGTAATCACTTCGATGGTAATCAGGGCCAAAATAATAAGAATGGACATTTCAAGAAGAGGAGATTCAATAATGATGAAAAGACGTCAGCACCAGCTCCCATTGTTAAGGAAGGAGAACGACCACCTATCATATGCTTCAAATGCGGAGGAGAGGGACACATCAGTCCAAACTGCGCGATGTCGTCCAAAGCATGTTATAATTGTGGAAGAGAAGGTCACCTAGCCCGATTTTGTCATTCACCGAAGACAAGTTTAGCTAGGATGGAGGCACCAAAGGCCGTCCCAGAAAAGTCAAAGCCGGTAGTGCAAGGGAGAGCGTTTGTAGTGACCTCCCAAAAAGCAAGGAACCCGAATGAGGTCATCACGGGTAAACTTATCATAAACTCTAGCAAAGTCTATACCTTATTTGATACCGGTTCTACCCATTCTTTTATTTCTCCTACTTGCGCTCAACGATTAAATTTGACTCCGGAGAAATTAGACTTTGACTTATCTGTAGAAACTCCGTTGGGAGAAACCTTCATTACATCCACTGTTTATAAGTCTTGTTTGGTTCAAATCGGTACCCTCACATTACCTGTCGTTATTATTTCATTAAAAATACTTGCATTTGACGTAATTCTAGGGATTGATTGGTTAACTACTCATTATGCAAAAATTGATTGTTTTCGTAAGGTTGTTAGCTTTCATATTCCTAACCAATCTGTTATGCGAATTCAAGCCACCAAACCATTAAAATCAATCATTGTCATCTCAAGCCATAAAGCTATTCGTTTATTAAAAAATGGATGTCAAGCTTTCTTAGCTCATGTCACGAATCTAAACAAAAATACGTCAGTTTTGAATGATATTTCTATTATTAATGAATTTCCGACGTATTCCCCTGAAGAACTTCCCCGCCTACCTAGAGCGTGAAATTGAATTTTGTATCAACCTTGAACTCGTACAAAACCTATTTCCAAAGCCCCATATTGAATGGCTCCTATTGAACTTCGTGAGTTAAAGACCCAACTACGAGAATTGTTGTACATCGGTTTCATTCATCATAGTACTTCTCCTTGGGGTGCTCCTGTTCTATTCGTGAAAAAGAAAGATGGGAGTATGCGACTTTGTATTGATTATCGGGAGTTGAATCATGTCACCATCAAAATAGGTACCCATTGCCACGTATTGATGACCTGTTTGACCTGTTGCAAGGAGCCAAATTCTTTTCAAAGATTGATCTTCGTTCCGAATATCACCAATTGAAGATTAGAACCGATAACATTCCAAAGACGGCTTTCAGAACTCGGTACGGGCATTATGAATTCCTAGTCATGTCATTTGGATTGACTAATGCTCTTGATGCCTTCATGGATATGATGAATCGAGTATTCAAGGAATATTTGGATCACTTTGTGGTCGTCTTTATTGATGACATCCTCATATATTCCAAAACCCGTGAAGATCATGAGCAACACTTGAGGTTGATACTCCAAAAGCTTCGTGAATATAAGCTTTATGCCAAGTTGAAGAAGTGCGAGTTCTGGCTTGAGGAAGTAGTATTCCTTGGGCACGTGGTATCAAGTCATGGAATATCTATTGACCCAGCAAAGATTAAATCTATTCAAAGCTGAGAGCAACCTAAATCAGTGACCGAAGTACGTAGCTTTCTCGGCTTAGCTGGTTATTATCGGAGATTCGTAGAAGGGTTTTCTCGAATCGCTACTCCACTAACTCAGCTGACTCGGAAAGATACAAATTTTGGTTGGAGCGAGGAATGTGAGAAGAGTTTTCAAGAACTCAAGAGAGACTCATTTCAAAGACTTACGGCAATACCATCCAGTTCGGAGGGATTTGTCATCTACAAAGATGCTTCTGCAAAGGGTTAGGATGTGTTCTCATGCAACATGGAAAAGTTATAGCCTATGCCTCACGACAACTCAAAGAATATGAGAGGAATTATCCTACTCATGATCTAGAGTTGGAAGCTGTTGTCTTCGCACTAAAGATTTGGAGGCATTACTTGTATGGGGAGAAAGTGGAGATCTTTACGGATCATAAAAGCCTCAAATATTTCTTCACTCAAAAGGAACTCAACATGCGACAACGACGTTGGCTTGAACTGTTGAAAGATTATGATCATACCATCCTGAAAAAGCGAACGTGGTAGCTAACGCATTGAGTAGAAGATCATATGCAAGTGCGAATGCGATATTATCAACGCAAAGGCCCATTTTGTGTGACTTGCAAAGGATGGAGATAGAGTTCAAGACTCCAGGGACCCATGTGATAATGGCAAATATACGAGTAGAACCGAATTTAATTGATAAAGTTAAAGCTGCTCAAGCTACAGACCTGGAGCTGATGCGTATGAGGAAGAAAGTGCAAGAAGGTGCTATGCCGGAAGCTACATACTCAGAGCTGATGAATGTGAAGAAGAAGGTTCAAGAGGGCATTATTCTAGAAGCAAGAATCGACGAAGAGAGAAAATCTCAACCCTCGATTTAATTGGCCCATTTAAAATCCTCGATCAAGTAGGAACTGTGGCTTATAGACTCATTTTACCGCCAAGTATGTCGCGTGTTCATAACGTTTTTAACATATCGATGTTACGTAAATATGTGGACGATCCGAACCATATTATTAATTTAGAACCGGACGAGATAGAAGAAGATTTAACGTATGAGAAGATACGTGTTAACATCTAGGATAAGAAGGATTATATTCGACGCTCAAAGGTTATACCTCAAGAGTTAGAATTTGAAGTGAAGTCAAGGTATCCTCACCTGTTCAGCATACCAGGTACGTACGTAAATTTCAAGGGCGAAATTTCATAAGGAGGAGAGATTGTGAGACCCCGGATTTTATGAATAAAGATTTAATTTTCTCGAAATATTTTTTTGAATATTATGGTGTGGATTTGATATAATGTTATAGTTGTGGGTAGTATTTATAAATTTTACAAAGTATGCAAGTTGTTGTATAATATTCGATTGGTCGGGGAATATTCTTTTTGTCGGGAATATCCGTATGACCAAGACAATCATTAGTGGACCCCTCAATCGGAATTATTGTTTGATTGAGAAAACGACAAAATATTTTATGAAAATAACGGCGGAAGTTTTACCGTTAATCTTGTTGAACTACTTTTAGTAGTAAAAAAGTACAATGTACTGGCGTGGTTGCATAGTAGCATACACGGTATTGATTATTGATGTTTACGTGATAAGTCATTTAGTTTTATTTTATTGGTATTATTAATGTAATAAAACAGAAAAAAACTTTTATATAAAAATGTAATACTTTCATAAAGTTATTCTATAAATAGAATATATTATATTCTATTATGCATAGTGTTGCATAGTTAATCTGCATAGTATTTTGTATAGTAAATCTATTTATATATAAAAGCAGAATACTTTTATAAAGTTATCTATTTTATTAGACAATAATTAGAATATATTATATTTTATTATTCATAGTTTTTGCATAGTGCTTGCATAGTGTTTGCATAGTAAAATACTTTTATAAAGTTATTTATTTTATTAGACAATAATTAGAATATATTATATTTTATTATGCATAGTGTTTGCATAGTGCCTGCATAGTGTTTGCATAGTAAAATCTTTTATAAAGCTATTCATTTTATTATATTATAAATAGAATATATTATATTTTATTTAAAAGATTTTGCTTTAAATATGGACCGTCAGATTAAAGTAAATCAATCTGGACCGTTCATGAGTTAGTTACAATGCAGTCCATTTTTCTATAAATAGAAGCTCATTCATTCATTATTTCTTACGAATTCACTAAAACTCTAGAGAGAGAAACTATAGAGAGAAAGAAGAAAAGTATTCTGCTACTTCACTACTCATATATCCAATACTCTTCTTCTTAAGGTAGGAATATTATTTGTTGTACTCGTAAGGGGTGTTATTCTTTTATATTTATGAAGAGAACTTATGTTATTCCATTCTTTATTATTGTGTTGGACTAACCTGTATACGCGGGCTACCCTATACTTTGTGAAATTCTTCTATTATTTCGTCTTTATTATTCTGTTGGAATATCCTATCTGTACGTTTTACACTGGACCTGATTCCGTCTTTATTATTCTGTTAGAATATCCTGTCTGCAAGCGCTTTACTGTGGGACCGGTTCTGTCTTTTTATTATTTTTCTCGTTAGAATATCCATTCATCATGAATTTCACGGACTGATTCTCATCCTTATTATTATTCTCGTTAGAATAACTTTTCTATGCTGGCAGTACCGCATGCATGGTGATTTCGTTGTTATTCCATTCTTTATTATTCTGTTGGAACATCCCGCTTGCGCGTAATTTCGCCTGACACGGTTTCGTTATTTAGTATTCTGTGGAATAACTCACTATGCGCAGTCTGCATGCATGGTGATTTCTTTTGTTATTCCATTCTTTATTATACTCGATCGATTAAAGTTTTGACTTCTATACTCCATGAAATTAGTGGAATATCCTTGATACTTGCGCTTCATCTAGTATCTTTTCATGGAAATATTTTTCTGAGCATTCTTGAATTTTACTCTACAAAGCAGTATCATGTTGACAATTTGGACATTATTAGTTCCTGTATAAATTAATTCTTTAACTTGTTTTTATTGAATTCTTATATCATTGTCATCATCCTCATGTTTATATTTTTTTGAAAGTCATCTGTGGGCCTGAAGTGCATAGATGGACTTGGTATGATTATGACCAGTGGATTATTCGGTGTAATCATGACCGTAATGTTATAAATGATGTGGTAAAAGTCCTCATTGGCCCGTAGTGCATTGATGGACGATTGTTGGCATGATCATGACCATTAATGAATACACAAATATTCTTGGCCCGTAGTGGTATGGATAATTGTGGTCGTGATACTAAAGAATATCCTTCGTAGTGAGTGCGGGGTGATTCGATGATGTGGATTATTTATTAAAATTTGAGTCCCAAATGATAAAAGTGATGAAAACCTTTTAAATCATAAAAGATAGTAGATTTTATTCTCTACTTGACTCTTTTAATGGATTGCTTGTTCACCGCAGCTTAAACTTGATGTTTGTTATATTGTATCAGTTTAACACTGTTTAAGGCTAATGATAATTTATTTTGCATTATCTTAGTCATAATAATGGACAACTTAAAGAATATGAGAGGAATTATCCTACTCATGATCTAGAGTTGGCAGCAGTCGTTTTCGCGCTAAAGATATGGAGGCACTATCTTTATGGCGAGAAAGTGGAGATATATTCGCACCATAAAAGCCTTAAATATTTCTTCACTCAAAGAGAACTCAACATGCTGGCAAAATGACGCTGGCTCGAGCTATTGAAAGACTACAACTACACTATTCAATACCATCCCGAAAAGTTTAACGTGGTAGTAATGACGCGTTGATAGAAAGATCATATCAGAACGAGTGCAATGATGTCAAGTACGACAGAGCCAACTTTAATAGAAAAAGTTAAGGTTGCTTAAGCCACCGAATCTTGAGAAATGATGCGTATGAAGAAGAAAGTACAAGAAGGTGTTATTCCGGAAGCGAGAATCGATGATGAAGGAATACTTCGAGTCCACTCCAGACTTTGTGTTCCTAACGACTCTAAATTGAAGTACAAGATCATGATGGAGGCACACAATACACCGTTTTCAATCCATCCTGGAAGTACCAAAATGTATCGTGATCTTCGACATACATTTTGGTGGAACAATATGAAGAGAGAGATTGCAAAGTTTATCTCGATGTGTTTAACTTGTCAACGTGTAAAGGCGGAGCATCAAGTGCCTAAGGGACCATTGCAACCACTTGAGATTCCGAAATGGAAGTGGGAACACATTACCATGGATTTCGTTACGGGTCTTCCCACGGGTTCTCAAGGCATATATGCTATTTGGGTTATTGTTGATACATTAACCAAGTCTGCACATTTCTTGCCGATACGGGAGACTTATTCTCTTGAACGTCTTGCTAGTATGTATGTAAATGAGATTGTGAGGTTGCATGGCATGCCAGTATCTATAATTTCGGATCGTGACCCAAGATTCACTTCAAGATTTTGGGTTAGCTTGAAAAAAGCTATGGGTACGGATTTATTTATTCGGCCGCGCATACCATCCTCAAACGGACGGACAATCGTAGAGGACTATTCAAACTCTTGAAGATTTATTAAGACTCTATGTCCTGAACTTCAAGGCGGTTGGGATAGGTATTTACCATTGGTGGAATTCTCCTACAACAACAGCTTATCGTGCAAGTATAGGTGTGGCTCCATTTGAAGCATTATATGGACGAAAGTGTCACTCTCCAATATGTTGGGATGAGGTGGGTGAAGCGAACATTGTTGGGACCCGAAAGTTAGTACGTATGATGACTACCGAAAAAGATCCAAATGATTCGACAACGATACAAAAGCCAAGACAAGATCGACAAAAGAGTTATGCGAATCTTCATCGAAAGGACGTGGAATTTAGTATAGGGGATCATGTATTGTTGCGAGTTGCTCCATGGAAGGGAGTTACAAGATTTGGGACAAGAGGAAAGCTCAATCCACGATTTATTGGTCCATTTCAAATTCTTGAACGAGTAGGAAATGTAGCCTATAGACTCGCATTACCTCCAAGTATGTCTCATGTTTCATAATGTGTTTCACATATCTGCATTTCAGAAATATGTGAAAGACCAACCACGTTATTGAGTTAGAACCGGACGAGATAGCCGAAGACTTAACGTATGAGGAGGTACCTGTCAAGATATTGGATAGGAAGGAGCATGTCCTACGCACGAAGGTCATACCACAAGTTAAAGTCTTGTGGAGGAACCATGCTATAGAGAAATGACCGAATTGGAAACGAAATGAAAGCGAGGTATCCTCACCTTTTGAAACACTGTAGTGCGTATGTCAATTTCGAGGACGAAATTTCATAAGGAGGGAGGTTGTAAGACCCCAAATAATTAATAAATAAAATTTAATTTCCTCTAATTATTATTTTGAAATAGTAAGGGTTGATGTGATTAATGTGGATAGTTATGGGTAAAATACGCAAATATTTCAAAATAAGCAAGTGGTTATAAAATATTCATTGTTATCGGGGAATATTCGTACGACAAGAACCATGTGTGGGCCCCATAACTGAAAGCGATTGGAGGAGGAAAACGACAAATATAAGTTGTTTAAAAATAACTAGTAGTTGTTATTCGCTTTAATCGCTGAATATCCCATATTGGTTAAAAAATAGTAATACGCGTTGTTGCACAGTAGCACACGGTATTGCACCAATTATTGACTCTTACGTAAGAAGGCACTACTCAATAATGGTTATAGTAATTACTGTTCAGTATTTTATTGGTTCAATAATTGTTGTGTTGATATTTTATATTGCTGTTGTTTCAATAATTGTCATTACACAATTTTTTCATTATCGGCAATAATTCATATTATCTCGAATAATATTATTAAATAACATTATTGGCAATGTCTAGAAAGTTCGTCAAGGAGAGGTTTGGTCACCTAATTGCGCCGCCAAGATGAGAGAAATTCTTATTGAAAGCCCCTCTTACCCTGAACCCACACAGGTTGTCAATATTGTGATTATGTAATATTATTTATGAATAATTAATTATTGATTCATATGATGAGAAAAATATTGATTTTATGTGGATATAGATGGAGAAAATTTTTAATGTGACAATTGTTGAAAATTGAAATTTTATCTTTTTCTCGATAAAATAATTCATTTAAATATATATATATTATTATATTTTAATAATATAATAATGGTGATATTTTTACAACGAATGTGGGATATATGAGTATACGAGGAGGAAGAGTATTTTTGTTGTAATAAATGTTTAAAACATGTTAAACATGTCGGTGGACCCCATTTATCGAATGAAATTTGATTATAAATTGTAAAATCGCCTGGTTTGTGGATTTCTTGGTCAATTTACGCTTGGAATTTGGAAAAACTTTCTTTTGCAAAATTGTAGAGAATTGAATTTCCTATAAAAACACGCGAGATTTGAATTTTCTGACAAAAGTGCTATTTATTATGAATTATTGAAGTTCCGAAGCTCCGAAATAATTGATTTTTGGAAGTTTAAAATAATTTAAATATGAAAAACGTTTTTTGTGGGTCTAGCATGTGATTTGAATGTGTTGAATGCAGATTTTCAGATTCAAGAAGTGTGCGTGAGAGAATTTATAATATATATTATTATTTTATTAAATTTTCGCTTTGGTGTTCTAAGCAATTTCCTATAAATAGGTGTTTAGGTTAGAATTAAAAATCACACCGTAAATCGAAATTTCCTCTCTATATTATCGAGCGTATTCTTGTGAGTATTTTGAATATACTTTGAGTATTGCTATACTATGAAAGTTCAAGTTATAGCTTTATATCCAAAGATTCCAGCTTAAAGTACTCGCCTTTCCGAGGTAAGGATATTATTTTTTTTAAGAATGATATTATTTCTTCAATATCATTATCTTTGAAATATTGATCCAAGTTTTTATCAAATTTGAAACTTTTAGTGTCGGGTTACTATTCACGATACTAAAGACTATTCACGATACTTGTGACTATTCACGAATACGACACTATTCATCGAAAAATGAAAATTTTTCTTTTCGTCCGAAATATCTATTCTGGATACTAGCTTTGATTGTATCCATGTTTTGATCATTCTTGAATTTTACTCCACTCTAATTACTTATGAAGTATTTTTGAACTTGGATTGTTTAAAGTACGAATCCTTAATCCTTGTCATTTTGTTTCACTGGATTCGTTTCTTTAAAAAAAAAAAAATTATTTTTCATCATCCTCAGTCTTAAATGATGATATTATTGAATATCTTTGGCCTGTAGTGCAAAGATGAATGATTTCTGATGAATATCTTTGGCCTGTAGTGCAAAGATGAATAATTTTTGATGAATATCTTTGGCCCGTAGTGCAAAGATGAACAGGTGTTTAGATGAACATGACCAACTGGTGAATATCCTTGGCCTGTAGTGCAAGGATGAATATATGATTCCAGATATATATTGATTGATGTTACAGGGATAAAAATATTGATGATGGACTGTTAAATTCATAGATATTAGTAGATTTCATCCTCTACGTAACTCTTCTATGAATTAATATTTTTCGCTGCGAGTATTGATTTAAAACTTGTTGTCTATTGTATTCTATTAGATTTTTTCCTGTTGAAGACTAACGATAATTTTGTTGTATATTATCTTAGTCATAATATTCTTTACTGAGCTAGTTGAGCTCACCCTTTCTTTTTTGTTCCATTTTTCTTCTCGTGAGGCGAGAATGTAGCGAGTACGAGTCGGGGTATGGAATAATGGTTTTAGAGAGTTGTTTAGTAGTCCTCACCATTTTTGTAAAATAATGTATCAATAATTATGATGAGGATTTATTTGTATCTGGATATTGTTTAGATGGCAATATTTGTATTTAAACTCACAGTTTTACTGTTGTAATAATAAAGTTGTAGTTGTTTCTGTATCGTGTATTGACAACTCAGAATGGGTGATGTATACCTATTTTGGGGGTGTCACATAACATATTATCTATATACTCTGACCGACCAATTAAATACCAAATAAACTTAGGTAGGTCATACTAGCGAAGGAATTCCCCGTCTTTCCCCTCCTAGTTCTTATCTCATATCTCAGTCAGGGATCATATCCCTAAGCTTTGATACCAACTGTGATGCCCCCAAAACAGGTATACGTCACCCATCTTGGGTCGCCAGATACATGGTACAAAATTCAAATACAACCTAATTATACATCAGTCGTGTACAATACGACAAAACATAAACTGTGAGTTTGAATACAAATATTGTCTACTAGAGAGTATACAAACTCAAAAGGAGTCCTCATTACATTTATTGTTATACTATTTCACAGAATAGTGAGGACTACTAATGCACCATCTAGGACCATCACTTTGTTCCCCGACTAGTCCCAGCTACGTTCTCATTTTCTGAAGAGAACAGTGAAAGAAAGGGTGAGCTCAACTAGCCCAGTAAGAAATATTATGACTAAGATAATGCAGAATAATTTATCGTTAGCCTTCAACAGTGTTAAACTGATAAAATATAATAACTATCAAGTTTAACTACAGCGGAACAAGCAATCCATTAGAAGAGTCAAGTAGGAATAAAATCTACTATCTTCTATGATTTAAAAGGTTTTTCATCACTTTTATCGCTGGGACTCAGCTTAATAAATAATTCACATCATCGAATCACCCCTGCACTACGGCCAAAGATATTCTTTAGTATCACGACCACGAATTATCCATGCACTACGGCTAAAGATAATCATGTTTTCATCAACGGTCCTGATCATGCCATAAAACAATTCATCTTTGCACTACGGCCAAAGAGAATCCATAGCCATAATCATACCAAAAAGCGTCCCATCAATGCACTACGGGCCAACGAGGACTTTTTCCACATCATTTGTACCATTACTAGAATGATTATACCGAATAATCCCTAGTCATAATCATACCAAGTCCATCTATGCACTACAGGCCACAAATGACTTTCAACAAAATATAAACATGAGGATGATGACAATGATATAAGAATTCAATAAAACAAGTTCAAGAATTAATTTATCTAGGAACTGATAACGTCCGAATTGTCAACATCATACTGCTTTGTAGAGTAAAATTCAAGAATGCTCAGAAGAATATTTTCATGAAAAGATACTGGATGAAGCGCAAATATCAAGGATATTCCACTAATTTCATGGAGTATAGAAGTCAAAGTTTTAACCAACGGAATATAATAAAGAATGGAATAACAAAAGAAATCACCATGCATGCGATAAACCGCACAGGCAGGTTATTCCAACAGAATAATAAATAACGGAACCCAGTGCGGCGTAAAACGCATGCATGTGATATTCCAACAGAATAATAAAGAATGGAACTGTGTCCCACAGAAAAGCACCGGCATAATATTCCAAATGAATAATAAATAACGGAACAAGGTTCTACAGAAAAAGCATGCATGTAGACAAGATATTCCAACAAAATAATAAAGAATGGAATATTAGAAGAATTTCACCATGTATGCAAGATTGCATGTATACATGTTATTCCAACATAATAATAAAGAATGAAATAATGTAAGAATTTCACCAAGTATAGGGTAGCTCACAGACATCAAAGTTATTCCAATGTAATAATAAATAATGGAATAATGTAAGTTCTCTTCATAAATAAGAAAGAAAGAGTACCATACTACAGTACAACAAATAATATTCCCTACCTTAGAAGAAACTGGATATTGGAATAGTGAAGTAGCAGAATACTTTTCTTCTTTCTCTCTATAGTTTCTCTCTATAATAATTGCTCTAAAGCTTTTGTGAATTGGTGAGAAATGAAGGAAGAATGAGCTTCTATTTATAGGAAAATATAGTTTAATAATTACACGCTTTGGGGCTCAAATATTACAAGATAATACCTTCCTTTTTTCTTCATTTTTAATTTAGTCCTGCAAGTATTATCAAACTTGCACCAACTCCCCTAATAGTAAATAATGTGAATCAATAGTAAATCATGTAACTCAATAGTTATAATCATGTGATAAAAATAATTACAGTATAGTACCTCCATCTATACCTCCATTTTTAATTTAGTCATGCAAGTATTATCAATTTTGCAACAACTCCCCTAATAGTACAAGAATGTGATTCAATATTACACACATGTGAACAAATAGTTATATAAGTATGTGAATTAGTAGCAATTAATTGCTCATTTATCCGATAAATTATCCGATTTATCAATATAACCTCAGACATCAATTATCATCGGAATAGATGTCGATTTTCACTAACACAAACAATTCCAACATAATGAAACTATTTTTATCAACAATATAAATTTTGAAATTTCAAAGTTTGACTTTTTGACCAAATAGTGAATCCCGAAAATTTTTGTGTTTATAGACTATTTTTACTAATTTCATCGTTCCGGACTCAAATATCACGTCCGCGTCTCCAAATTCAACTCCAAACACAACTTTAATTTTAATAACATTCATCATTAATATTATAACTCACAATATTTAACAACCAGGTCGTTCCCAGGAAAGAGGGGGCTTTCCGATAAGGATTTCTCTTTATTAGCGAGCAATTAGGTGACCAAACCTCTCCTCGATGTAAACTTCTAGACATTGTCAATATTACAAATAATAATATGAATAACTTTTAGTCTCAATCATTGATTTAATAATATATCATATTATGAAGATGATCTCAGAACGATAATTGAATCAATAATATGAAAGATATGATCACGGCAATTATTTGTAGCAATAATTGAGTATAACTGAGTGACTTCTCACGTAAGCATCAATAATCAATACCGTGCGTCTACTATGCAACCACACGACATTCTTTACTTTTAATACCGGGTGTTTCAACAGCTTAACTGTAAAACTTCCGCCGTTATTTTTATAAAGTATTTTTGTCGTTTTCTCAATCCGGCAATATAATTCCGTTCTGGGTCCACCAATGATTGTATTGGTCAAATGCATTTGATATTCTCCCCACCAATCGAATATTATATAACAACTTGCATGTACTTTGCAAAATTTATAAATATAATCCACAACTATAACATTATATCAAATTCACACCATAATATTTAAAAATTATTTTAAAAAAAATTAAATATTTATTCATAAAATCTGGGTCTCACAAATAAGATCAATAACAATTTAAAAAAAAATTGTTACAATTTTGTGCATTTACTTAATAAAGATAACAAGCCAAGTATCTCAAACTTTATTTTTACATAAATATTGTGATATATTCAATGGCTCACTTTTGAATGTGTTATTTTCAATAAATTTGCATTTCATCTCTTTGTAAAATAATTGATATTTAATATTCTCATATCACATAATTTTACGTCCAAATTATTTCATTTAAAAAAAAGCTTGATTATACTAACTTCAAAATGTTTACGAGTTTAACATTTTCTTTAAAATATATTATAGTTTATAAATATAGAAAATAAATTAATTATATAAGAATGATTTGTAAAATTAGTATTTTATACTATTTTATAACAACATGTTAGGTAAATAATTTAGGAGAAAATCAAAAAATTTAAATTTATCATGATTATAAATAGTTTTATCACTGTAAATAATAATTACACATTTTGTCAATTTTTTTTAATTTTCTCTTAAATTACCCTATATGACATTATTACTTAGATAGTGTAAAATACTAAATTTATAAGTCATCCTTTTTTAATCTTTTATCTTGTAAATATATTAGAAAAACAGAGCATTACAACTTTGTAAGTTTTAAATATACACGATCTACGATTATAGAGTTAAGTCATCCTACAATTGTCACGAGTAGAATGACTACTTTACGATCGTAGACCGTATATATTTGAAAATCTGTACAACTGTTCAACTCCATTAATCCCAATAATATAAACCACAACTTTAATGTGCCTTAAATTTTGAATTAATATTTTGAGACCATATAATATTTCACCATAATTTGTAAAGCATAAAGATATGGATTTTAATTTAATCCAAACAAACTCAATAAATAATTATTGGTCACGTTATTCTCGTAACATATAGCAAATAAATAAAGTAATTCGGACTATTTTTAAATTAGATAACTCACAATTAATTACAACTTGAAAATTAAATGTAATTACACCCTTGGACCCGTGTAATAAATGGCCGAACGCTATGTACTTCATGCATCATATGCTGTACCTTAAATAATATACGTCAGATTCGTTAAATATCCGATCCAACGGCTATAACATGATCAAGTTCAGCATCTTATCATGAAGGTGACCACTTTCTAACTCCTTCTCAAGACCAATAAATAAATAAAAACAGAAGGCACTGTACTTTCCCCTCGCACTCAGTTCGTTGTTTTCCAAGTTATTTTCTACAAAAATCCCTCCATTGTTTCTCTCTAACTTTCTCTCTCTATATCTATACGTCTGTATATATGCATTGTGGGCTAGTCAAAACCCTAGAAACTCCGATCCCGATCAATGATCGGCATTTCGATCGGTGAAACTTGCCGCTCCGATCTGAGCTCATCGGCCGGTCAAAATTAGTTTATTTTTTGGGGTTTAGGGGGGGAGAAAGTTGAATTGATAGCTAGAGGGAGAGGAGATGTATAAGAACCAGCTGCAAGAGCTGGCGCAGAGGAGCTGCTTTAACTTGCCTTCGTACACGTGCATAAGAGAAGGTCCCGATCACGCGCCGAGGTTTAAGGCCACCGTTAACTTTAACAACGAGACTTATGAGTGCCCTAATTACTGTACCACGCTGAGGCAGGCTGAGCATTCGGCGGCTGAGGTGGCGCTCAATGCCCTTGCTAGCCGTGGACCCACGAATTCTTTGGCTGCCAGGATACTGGTGAGTGAGTCTTCAAATTAAGTTTATTTATTATTTACTTCCTTCTTTTTTATTTTTATTTATTATTATTTTTTTAATGTTGGCGGTTACATGCTATAATTTGAGTTCAGTTCCTTTGAATTTCTCGTTTCCTTTTTAGGATACGTACTATTTTTCTAGAAAAGGAAATGAAAAATTGTAAAGCTAGAATCGAACTACATATACTTTTACAGAACTTGAATCTAAGCAAATAATAGAAAAAAGTTGTAATTTTCCTCTGCTTTTCCTTTATTTCCCATATATATAAAGAGAGAAATAGCTGTGTTATGTACCATTGGCTATTGAATATAGGTTACTTTTGAGCATCTATGTTACTTTTGAATTGTGTCTGATTTGAATTTATTTGAATTTTGAAGAGACTAGGTCGTGCCTTCTAATCACACTAGTTCTTTTGTAGGTAGTTGATGCTTAAAAAGAAAAGTGGTTGTAGTTGCAATGTTATGATATAGATTTCTGTAGAAACCTCGAAAAGAGGATAATGTTGGTGTTTGATGCACTAACTTAGTAACTTTGGCTCAGTTGGAAATCACAGGCCTATTTTCTCACTAGGACACATTCGGACTTTTTTTTTTGACAATCTAGATTTTTAACTGCAAATCATTTGATACTAGGGTATGCCCTTTCTTATTGGCTAAATTACTTAATGGCACTAACGCTGTCACCTATTTTGTTATTGCACTGGATTCTTATCAGTCCTCCACTACTCCTTTGATTCGTTGCTTACTGTTTCCAATTGTATAACTATAACTAGGTTCAAAATAAAATTTGTTTATTGTTTCAATTTTATAAGCGGTAGTCTTTAGTTGACTAAAACTAAAGTAATGAAGCATTTTCTTATTTGATATGTACTAGTCCAACTGATTAATAGGTGCGGCTCCAGCAAGGTGAATATTTCAAGCTGAATTTTTTACTATTTGTTGTTTTGACCTAGTTGTCCAGCTTAGAAATAGATAAGAGGTAGTTAGATAAAACCATTTGATAGTAATCAAGTTATATACTTTTTTTTTAATATTTATTATTATTTTTAATTGTAACCATGTAAAGAGTTCTATATCTATCTTCTTAGTTAAATACATTCACTTTATTTTAGATGAGGAGTTGCAAGATAATTATTCTGTGACAAACTGACTATACATTATGTTATCTCATATTCATTCATTTGTTTGGTTTTTGTAAGTGGCTTATAGTTGAATCATGATATAATTGTTCTTATTTTATTTAACCTTTTTGTGGGAGTTTTATCAGATACTGAACTGGGCATGTGCCAGTATTTCTATCTAATAAAATACAAATGATTTTGAATTTCCCGCTCACTCAATAAATCATCTATAAAGGGATAAATCCCACCATCCATCTATCTAATAAATCTATCTAATCTATCTAATAAAATACAATCTATATAATAAAATACAAATAATTTTGAATTTCCCGCTCATCCTAATAAATCATCTGGGCCAAAGTTTGGGTGCATAGTGCCGGAGGCACGGGACTGTTGCTAGTTGTCTTATAAAGTAAAACAATACTTTGTGGGTCCAGAACATAGAATCCTAATCTTGTATTTTTTCACTTTAGTGACTAGATTTTCGGAACCTGCATTTGATCCCTTTTTGGAGCCAAATTTGTTCTAGTCAACTATAGTTAGTTAGCGATAATTTTGCACTTTAGGTATTGTGTATTATTGCTGTTCGAAAGCAGATGTTTTTTTAATCAAAGTGCAAGAGCATTTGAATTGCTACAGAAGAAAGCTGATAACAATTTTCCAGAAAGCCTAAAGATGCATGGATGTGTTATTTAGACATGACTTCAAAGCATATCTATCAATCGTAGTTGTCACCCTTGTCTGTAATCATGTTTTAATTAAT
Source organism: Panax ginseng (assembly GCA_020205605.1). Taxonomy (NCBI): domain Eukaryota; kingdom Viridiplantae; phylum Streptophyta; class Magnoliopsida; order Apiales; family Araliaceae; genus Panax; species Panax ginseng. Next base: position 112,593,694 of record CM035143.1, read on the forward strand.
TTTGGTGTTGTGGTGTGATGTCCATGTTATTTTCTGCAAATCTTTGGTGGCAAGTAATTGGAACCTTTGGTCATATATAACATTCTGCAGAACATATTATTTACAATTTCTTGCTTGTTTTTGAATCATGTCTAGTTAAACTGAACATTGTAATGGATAGGATGAGACAGGGGTCTACAAGAATCTCTTGCAAGAGGTTTCACAAAGAGTAGGAGCATCGTTGCCGACATACACGACCTCTAGGTCTGGCCTTGGGCATTTGCCTGTTTTTACCTGCACTGTAGAGTTGGCAGGTGTCACATTTACTGGTGAACCAGCAAAAAACAAGAAGCAAGCTGAAAAGAATGCTGCCATGGCAGCTTGGTCAGCTCTAAAACTATGTAAGTCATATGAATTTATGAACATTGTAGTATGTATGTATGTGTGTGTATATATATATGTATGTATATCAATCGCTTTGTTTGTTCCATCCATCTTGGCTTAGATCCACTGCACAAAGTATAGACTATACTAGGAGTGTTCACCGGTAAAAAACCGGACCGAATATCAAAAGTACCCAAAATTGGGTACCGATACCAGTACTGGTTGAACCGGTATACCGAACCGATTACCCGGTCCGGTACCGGATCGGTGTCTGCCCCAAGGTAAAGCAGCCCAAGAGTTGCTGTACTAGCCTTCTTTAAGCCAAAATAAGGTCTCACTTGGTAGTTTTTTTTAAAAACTCTAACTTACCAATTAGTCTTTTATAAGGAAAATTTTCTTAGATGTTAGACTTTTATAAATTAACCAATATGGGACTTGGACCACCAAGTATTAAGGCCTTCACTTGTTAGTCTTTTTATAAGAAAAACTTCCTTTACAAACGGCCATATTCTATACATGTCATGAGTGTGGGGCTTTCCCAACTTATTGATAAATAGTTTAAGGTTATCTAACTTCTTTATACTTTTACCATTTTAATCAATTTTAAACAATATGGAACTTGTAAACCATCAAGTATTAAGGCTTCACTTTGTATTCATTTTATAAGAAAACTTCCTTAAACTTTTACCAATTAATCAATGTGGAATTTGACCTTCACTTGGTAGTCATTTTATAAGGAAAACTTTTTTAAATTTTTATTAATTAGTGTGGGACTTGCAAACAACCATATATGTGTTCTTTAATATGTGTTTTCTTGTCTTACCAATATCCCACATTGTCTAATTTGTGTTCTCTTGTCTTACCTCTATTTTATAAATAGGGGAGATCACAAATTCAAATTTCATCACGTCCTAAATATTCTAGTATGTCTTTTCTTATGTTACCTCCATTTTATAAATAGAGTAGATTTTAAGCCAATTTTACAAGGCTAAGTAAAAAAATTCTTTAAAAAGGGATTGGACCGGTACAACTGGTTCGGTCCGGTATGTACCGGACCTATGAATTTGGTAACCGGTACTGAAAACCGGTCCCAAACCGATTTTTTTTGTACCGAACCAATCGGTTTGGACCGGTCCGGTTCACCTTGAAAACCGAATTTACCGAATTTGTTGAACAGCCCTAGAATGTATTGTTGTCATTGCGTCATTGGCCCCTCATGATCAATTTTTTTCTTCCTCCATGTATTTTATTTTCATAGGGAACTGATAAAATTAAAAGCACTTCAAGAGAGCCCCTGGTTTATTATAATTAAGGAGGAATATGGTTCTAGAGGCTTTCCTTGGAAATGCTTTATTACTACTGCCCTGTCCCAAAATATGAATCTCAGTTTGCTTGTTGTCTTAAAATGGGAGTTCTCTTTCTAAACACAGACGAAAATAGAAATGATGTTTCAAAATTGCCTTCAAAAGTGGTTAAAACCTAGCTTTTCTTTTAATCAATATTGTTATTTAAATGGAATTAAGAGCTTAAATAGGAAGTTGAGAACTTGTCTTTTAATAAATATTTTTTTTAAAATTCATCTATATTTTGGGATGAAGGCAGTATTATTTTTAAAATGTTATGGAATCATCTAATTCATGTATCTGACATCTTCTCTCTGTTTGTTCAGTAGTAGCACAGCAGTCCGAGAGTTGTTCACAAAAATTGAACAATGATGAGCAGGAGCATGTCACCGTCAGACGTGTTCTCCAGAAATATCGTATTAGGGCAAAGATTTCTAATACACCATTCCCAATCAGATTTCCTATGCAAACCAAGACCAGCAAGTACACAACCATCTCCAGCTACAGCATCAAAAATCCTTCCCTTAATATGCCCAAAGACAGCTTCTACTTGCAGACATGTTGGAACAACAGTAAACAACACTTGATATGTCCAAAACCGATCCCTCAAAGTAGACCTACTAATGCAACCAGAATTGACATACTTGGTTGCTCAAAGACATCTTTACAAGGTCAACCTATAATTACTTGTGTAAACGATGTCTTACCATCAGCAGAAAGCCCTAGGTTCCTACCTCAGAAATTCCCTGCAGCTGGAGCAGCACCCTACATCCCTGTACAGCATTTTAGACCTCACCATGGAATTGCTCCACCAGTAACTATACGAAAAGCAATTCCAGCCTACTCTACACCGCCACTTCCTCCTCCTAGTCAGTCAATACAGGTGAGGCGGCCCCCATCCATGGGTATAGCACCTCCTGTCTGTATAAGACAGGCTGTGCCAGCTTTTGCTGCTCCAGTTCGAGTAGAGGATTCACCTGCTTTCAAGGCTCCAATTACCCCATCATCAGCTCGAGTAGAGGATTTGCCACCAGCTTCTAAGGTTCCCATCACTCCACCAATTCGTGTAGAGGCTCTGCCTCAGCCAGCTTTCAAGTCTTCTATCACTCCAGCACCTATTCTAGTAGAAAATCCACCAACTTCTAAGGGTCCTATCTCTCCAGGTCCTCCCACTCCAGTGGATAATCCACCAATTTCAAGGGCTTCTACCATTCCACCAACAGTTCGCATAGAGAATCCACAAACCTCCAAGGCTCTTATCACTCCACTGCCCAGCTCATCAATGCCAGTGGAGGAGACGGGGAATGCAGTCGAGGCCAAATTGTCAGAATCTTTGGTGATCGAGGACTTGAAAGAGCTGAAGGTTTGATGACAAGGGCAAGGAAAAGAAGGTATTAGATTGCATTGGCCTTTATTGAGGTTATGTACTGGATCTCTTAGTATAATGTAGGTTTTTAGTTTCTTGTTAAAATTTCTGATGGGATGTTGGCTAGGCATAGTAGCTCTCTTGTATCTTTTCAGTTCCTGAGCAGGTTGGTACCATCAGGTCATGGAAAATGCTTGTCCAACAATTAGTTCACATCTGGACTTGTATGGCTTTTTCAGGAGTAGTATCAAAAAAGAAGATTTGAACCTTACATTATAAAGAGAAATCAACAAATAGGTATCAAGAATGTAGAACTATCAATGCTATGATGACAAGACTTTTGGGGTGTGTTTGTTTGAGGGTCTGGATTAAGTGGGATTATAAATCCTCAGGATTAATAGTCCCTCACATGGACTATGGGGGGGACCCACCCGTCCCCCACCCTTTTCCTTTTTTGGTGTGCGCAGCCTCTACTAGTGAAACAGATTTTGCCAAACCCTTGGCTGTAGTTGGTTTTTTAGTAGTTCTGCGCAGTAATTCCCCACGTCTTTGTGATTGCTTTACACAATTCAGTTGTTCACTCCATAATCTTTCAAATTTTGATCCTAGACTTTTTTCTGTTGGAAAATATTTATGTCTATATATATTGTGTGATATATGTGTCTACACACTTGCATATATTTTATACCCTTGTAGCCTGTTCCAGCATTTATAAGAAAAATTGATTATGGGAAAAATGCATTTGTTTGGTGTTTATTATTTACTCTCTCCGTCCCAGGATAAAAGTCCTTATTACTATTTTGGGTTGTCCTCTGTTAAATGTCCACTTTCTTTTGGGTTCAAATTTTTTTCACATTTTTTCCTATTATCTTCGTAGCATTAAATATCTCATAATTTTTTATTCTAATTTCTCTCCATATTTAATGATATTATTATTAATTTTAAGATTTTATTCCTCTTGGTTCTTAATTTTGTTTGTGAAGCTTCAATGCAAAATTTTTATCGAGTTTTGAGGGACAAGGAGTATAATTTATGATGAGAACTGTATAAACCAAAAATAGAGCTTTGGTGTAGGTTCTGAATGGTTTGGTCACTTCTTATGGGTTCAGAATAGTTTTCAGTATTGACCAGTGTTTTCTTCGTTTAAACATTCCTGGGTTCAATTTTAACCATCGTTTTAGAAATACTCTAAAATACTTAGGTGGTGTTTATTTACTTCTTTAACACCATTACATCTGATTCGATAAGAGGATAAAGTTGTTTATCGTCTCTTAATTAGTAAGAGGAGGATATAAATTTAAATCGTTAAGAAAGCTGTATATTAATGAAAAATTTAAATCTATAGAACTTCTATGGTTCTATAAATATGTACTCTCTATTCTAAATTTCAAGTTCGTTATTAATATTTGAAAAGTCAATTTGTGATATTTCAAAATTTAAAAGTGATTAAGATGTTTTATATTTTTTTGTTATTAAACAATTTTTAAAGTTAAGATGTTATTTTATTCAAATGATCTAATAAATATTAAGTAACTATTTAGATGTTAATTACTTAATTTTATCAGACACCATTTGAAAAAAAAAAAATCTTAACGAAAATAAATTTAATCGAATCTAATATCAATTGACAAACATGTTTTTCAAGGGTAACTCTGGAGATCATAATAGTTTTGCACTTTTTCCCCCCATTGAAAACATTTATAGTGTTTGGTTACGATATGTTCATATGTTTGGTCAAAACGAGTTATCAATTAAAATGAAATGGTCAATTTTTACCTATTTTGATGAAATAAACATTATGATTAGATATTCCATTGAAATGCTCATTCTCTCCCCTTTTAAGTTCCCCTTCCCAAAGTAACTAAACAAAGAATGAAATGCTCATTCCAATTAAGTAAATGTAGGCGTGGAGGCATATAGCCGGACGGAAGGAAAACTATATAAACAAGGGTTAAAATTCTAGTTCAACTAACAACTCATTTGAAGTTGGATCTCTGCACGATCCGATTAGTATGAAGTTATTTTTTTTAACAAGATTGGTTAATTCTCAATAAATGTTTCTGATACATATACAATCTAATATCCAACGTGAGAGATTCTATTTATCAATTAACCAACTTATCTCAAAATAAACTTCATATTAACCACTTCCAAATTTCTATATCAAGTCTCTTAATTTCTCTAGTCATCCATATCAAATAAAAGGAGTCAAAGTTGATAGATTAGTATATATTGTTGACGAGATCACAAATTTCCATGATAGAAGTTACATCATTGGAATGTAAAAAAACATAATATAATTGTTGGTTTATATACTGTGGTTTTAATGATGACAATATTTATATGGGCTTAATTGATTTTATATTGACTTATAATTTAATTGGGTCATGTTATTTAAATATGTTTATGCATATTAATTATATAATATATAATAGTTTTCATAGGTTATTGCATGGATTAATCACATTGGGTCATGCATATTAATTATATAATATATAATAGTTTGCATGAGTTATTGCATGGATTAATCACTTTGTTTCCTAGCTCACGAAAGTTACTGCAGTATTGGAGGAGTGAGTAAATCAAGTTGGTTATTTTTGTCACATGCTTTAAGTTTTTATATAGAATATATATCCAATCCTGATTTGCTTTGAAGACTAATTCAAATTGAAGTATTTTAAGGAGATTGAAAATCTGTTTAATATTCCTTCAATTTCTCATATTTAATTGTGGGATTATATCCTTCCAATATATATATATATATGTTATATATATTGAGCTACAAATTTATACGTATTTGGGAGATGTTTTAGGAATTGGTTTTATTAAGGACTCTTATTTAAAGTTGATGGAGATGTTATTTGTCACATGCTAAACAGTAATTGCTATTTTTAAGGGATCTTGCTAATTGCTAATAGGACTCTTTCAACTAGTATTTGATTTTTAATTGACTTCTTCATAGCTGTATTTTCTTATCTACTGAGGTTGTCATTGGTAACATTGATCTCCTATTTCAAACAAAAAGTACTAGCCATTGCAGGAGAAATTGGAACGTTACATAGCCGTTGCTATCTTCTCTATATATACTGCTTTGCTTGGCATTGGAAAAAGAGTGTGACTACTGAACAGAAATTCTTCAAGCTATCCAAGATACAAATTATCATATCATTCTTTTAGTCTTAGTTTACAATGTTCTTGTATTCCTTATTTATATCTATTGTAAACATAGTACAAGTCTAGGTTGGCTTGGGATTTTTATTTTAGTAATATTCAATCTGTACAACGAAGCTTTCAAAGTCTCAGAGGTGAGAGGTGTTGCAGAGGTGCAAAGGGGGCAGAAGTGTCCAATCGATCGTCGTTGTAACATGGAGTTTTATTTACTTTGTAATTGCTGAATATTATTTTAATAAAGTGAGTCTCCAATTCTAGTTGGGATTGGACGTGGATTAGGCCACTAGAGTAGAGGATAGGGGATGAACCACGTAAAAATCTTGGTGTGATTTACTATTCTTTTGCTTCTGTTTTAAGCTTCAATATTCTGCAAATTTTGTTTACGTCGAATTTTTTTTTACACTAATACGGATAGGTATTAGCTGTCCATTTATAACAGAAGAAGAACATAACTAATACGGACAGAGTTAGACCGTCCGATTATAGCCTGCTATAGTAAACTTTGAAAATTGGCCACTGTAGATCACTTCTGAGTATTTACACCTATTCACCCCCCCTCTAGGTGTGCTCATTATAGAATTACATTTGGTATCAAAGCAAGGCTATACTAATATTGATCTTTGCAGGTCGTAGGAAAAGATCCTATGGCACACCTCAATTTTCAAGAAGGTCAATCCACAAGTCGGCCACCTTTGTTGCTCGGAAGTGAAAACTTCAACTTTTGGAAGTTTAGAATGAGGATTTATCTCAAACGAGACCCATGGGAATGGTGGGTTGTTGAGAATGGCCCTGTCATTCCAAGACATGATGATGGAAAACCAAAGACTCTCATGGAAATGGATTCAAATGAATCATACATGGTATCCTACGACTCCAAAGTCATGAACACGCTGCTAAGTGGGATGATTCAAGCTAAAATTGACAAAGTTTCTGCATTCACAACTGCTAAAGAAATATGGGATACAATCATCATGAGCCATGAGGGAACTACAAAGGTAAAAGAAGTCAAATTAAGTATGCTAATGCAAGAATATGAACTTTTTAGGTTAGAGAAGAATGAATCCATCAAAGAAGCTCAAGCTAGATTCCTCACTCTTGTGAACTCTCTAAGCATGCTCGACCGAAAAATTGATCAAAGGGAGATAAATAGAAAGATACTTAGAGTCATACCCAAACGGTTCGTGTGAAACCCCAGATTTTATGAATAAAGAATTAATTTTTTCAAAATAATTTTTTTTTATATTATGGTGTGAATTTGAGATAATGTTATAGTTGTGGGTAATATTTATAAATTTTGTAAAGTATGCAAGTTGTCATATTATATTCGATTGGTCGGGAAATATTCGTTTTAAACAGAAATATTCGCATTTACGGCAAGACAATCATTAATGGACCTCTATTAACTAAATTATTGTCGGATTGAGAAAACGACAAAAATATTTATTAAAAATAACGGCGGAAGTTTTACTGGTTGATACCGTTGAACTACTCAAGAGTAATAAAGATCTGAGAATACTGCGTTGTTGCATAGTAGCACACCAGTATTGATTATTGATATTTATGTGAAAAGTCACTCGCTTTTGTTCAATTATTGCTACAATAGTTACGATAGTATCTCACATTATTTGATTCAATTATTGTTGATTTAGAAGTTTTATTTTATTCACGTAATAAAATAGAAACATCTTTTATATAAAAATGTAATACTTTATTAAAGTTATTCTATAAATAGAATATATTATATTCTATTATGCATAGTGTTTTGTATAGTAAAATCTTTTTATATAAAACATAATACTTTATTAAAGTTATTCTATAAATAGAATATATTATATTTTATTTTATTATGCATAGTGTTTGCATAGTGCCCGCATAGTGTTTGTATAGTAAAAATCTTTTTATATAAATAGAATATATTATATTTTATTTAAAAGATTTTTCTTTAAATATGGACCGTCAAATTAAAGTAAATCAATCTGGACCGTTCATGGATTAGTTACTATGCATTCCATTTTCCTATAAATAGAAGCTCATTCCTTCATTATTTTCTTACGAATTCACTGAACTCTAGAGAGAAAACTATAGAGAGAGACTATAGAGAGATAGAAGAAAAGTTTTCTGCTACTTCACTACTCTTATATCAAGTATTATTTTACGGTAAGGGATATTATTCTTTTGTATTCAAGAAGAGAACTTATGTTATTCCATTTCTTTATTGTTCTGTTGGAATAACCTGTATACGTGGGCTACCCTATACTTGGTGACATTCTTCTATTATTCTGTCTTTATTATTCTGTCGAAATATCCTGTCTGTGCTATACGCCGGACCTGGTTCCATTTTTTTTATTCTGTCTTTATTATTCTGTCGAAATATCCTGTCTGTGCTATACGCCGGACCTGGTTCCATCATTTATTATTCCACATTTATTATTCTCGTTGAACATCCTCGCCGATTGTGAATTTCACCGCCCCGGTTCCGTTATTATTATTCTCGTTGAAATAACCGCCTCATGTCTACCGCATGCATGGTGATATCTTTTGTTATTCCATTCGGATTATACTCGCTTAATTAAAATTTTGACTTCTATACTCCATGAAATTAGTGGAATATCCTTGATATTTCATGCGTTTCATCCAAAGATTCTTTTCGTGGAAATATTCTTCCGAGCATTCTTGAATTTTACTCTACAAAACAAAGATTGTGTTGAAAATTTGGACGTTATTGGTTCTGGGACAAATTAATTCTTGAACTTGTTTTTATTGAATTCTTATATCATTGTCATCATCCTCATGTTTATATTATGTTGAAAGTCATCTCGTGGGCCCAGAAGTGCATAGATGGACTTGGTATGATTATGACTGTGGATTATTCAGATAATCATGACCGTAATGTTACAAATGATGTGGAAAAAGTCCTCATTGGCCCGTAGTGCATTGATGGACAGTTTTTGGTATGATTATGGCTATGGATTCTCTTCGGCCAAGGGTGCAAAGATGAATTATTTTATGGCATGATCAGGACCGTTGATGAAAACACGATTATCTTTGGCCCGTAGAGCATGGATAATTCGTGGTCGTGATACTAAAGAATATCCTTGGCCTATAGTTCATGGATGATTTCATGATGTGGATTATTTATTAAGCTGAGTCTCAGCGATAACAGTGATGAAAAACCTTTTAAATCATAAAAGATAGTAGATTTTATTTTCTACTTGACTCTTTTAATGGATTGCTTGTTCAACAAGCAGCTTAAACTTGATGTCTATTATATTTTATCGCTTTAACATTGTTGGGGACTAATGATAATTTATTCTCGCATTATCTTAGTCATAATATTTCTTCTTTGTGGGCTAGTTGAGCTCACCCTTTCTTTCATTGTTCTCTTCTTCTGAAATGAGAATATAGTTGGGACGAGTCGGGGAACTGAATGATGGTCCAGAGGATAGTATTAGTAGTCCTCACTATTTTATGAAATAGTGTGATAATAATTGTAATGAGGACTCCTTTTGAGTTTGTATAATCTTTAGTAGACAATAATTGTATTCAAACTCACAGTTTATGTTTTGTCGTATTGTACACGACAGTTGTATTTGAATTCTGTACCATGTATTTGACGACCCAAGATGGGTGATGTATACCTAATTTTGGGGACGTAACAGTTGGTATCAAAGCTTAGAGAAATGATCCCTGGCTAAGATGTGAGATAAGAACTAGGAGGGGAGAGACGGGGAATTCCTTCGCTAGTATGACCTACCTAAGTTTATTTGGTATTTAATTGGTCGGTCAAAGTATAGGGATAATATGTGATATGTTAATTAACCCTTGTTTTGTGGCGTTGTTTAAAAATGGCATCCGAGAATGTTGAGATTATCAATGGAGCACGTGAGACCGTTGAGTCTCCACCGATCAATAATCGATAATGTGCAACCAGAGGCAATACTCCTCATGAAAACAATAACACCGATGAAATGGTGAATGATGGGATGGTCGAGGCTTTATGCAATTCATGCAACAACAAAGTAAGGCGCCTCATCCAAAATGCAGGTAGAATATCGATAACTCTCTCTGACGGTCACCGCTAAGCGCTTTAAGGAGCAATTCATGCAACAACGGGCGCGGCTCGCCTCATCCATAATGCAGGTGGAAACAATGGTAACTCCACGGTTGGTCACCATTAAGCGCTTCAAGGATCCGGGACCACCGTAGTTTTTGGGAAAGCCGTAACCACTTAAGGCGAGACATGGATAAAGTAGATTACCAAGATATTTGATGTCTTGGAATGCTCAGGAGCAAAAGGTTCCATTCGCCACCTTTATGTTGCGTGAAGAAGGAGATCATTGGTGGGAATCAGAAAACGCACTCCGACTGGACGACTCAAGATGTCTTGGGAGAAGTTCCAAGAATTATTCAACGACAAGTACTTTCCTGAAAGTATTCGTCACATGAAGGAGGTAGAATTCATCAAGCTGGAGCAAAACAATATGACCGTGTCGCAAAGACGAGGCTAAGTTTACTTGAGTTATCCCTATTGCATCCCATTTGGTCGATAATGAGGAACGAATGACGCGAATGTTTTTATGAGGTTTGAAACCCGATATACGTCAATACCTCATTTCTCACAAACTTTGTTTATATTCAGATGTTGTGAATAGGGCTCATTTATTGGAGTGCGATAATGAGTTAGCACAACCAAAAGGCAACGACCAACAACACGATAATAATCATACCGGTGGCAACGGTCACCGGAACAACGATAACCATCGTGGGGAATATTATCATGCCAAGAATGGTAACCATTTCGGTGGTAATCATGGCCAAGATAATAAGAATGGACATTTTAAGAAGAGAAGGTTCAACAATGATGTAAAGACGCCAAAGACCAAAGACCCGCTTCAAAGGAAGAAGAACGCCCATCTATCAGTATGTTTCAAATGCGGACAAGAGGGACACATCCGTCCAAACTGTACGCAACAATCCAAAGCGTGTTTTAATTGCGGAAGAGAAGGTCACCTAGCTCGATTTTGTCGTATGGTGAAGTCAAGTCCAACCGGGATAGTGATGCCAAAGGATGTCCTGCATAAGCCAAAGCCTAGAGTTTAAGAGAGAGCATTTTTTTTCTCGTGACGAGGAACCTGAATCAAATTATCACGGGTAAGTTAATCATAAGCTCTTACGAAGTCTATACCGTGTTGGATACCGGTTCTACTCACTCTTTTATTTCACCTAGTTGTGTTCAATGTTTGTACTTAACTCCGGAGAAGTTAAACTTTGATTTATCTATTGAAACTTCATTGGGAGAAACCTTTGTTACCTCTACTGTTTATAAATCTTATTTGATTCAAATCGACACTTTCACGTTACCTGTCGATCTTATCTCTTTGAAAATACTTGCCTTTGATGTGGTTTTTTTTTTAAACGATTGGTTAACTACTCATCATGTTTTTCATAAGGTTGTTAGCTTTTATATTCCTAACCAACCTATTATGCGATTTCAAGCAACCAAACCACTAAATTCAATCATTGTCATATCAAGCCATAAGTAAAGAGCCCCGATCCTTTTGTTGATGACTTCCTTGTGTGGAATGCACCGAAGCCAGACTTTCTGTAGGCGATGTCGCGAATGACGATGGCAAGTTGATAGGAATCGATGTGATGTACTATCCAAGTCTTGGATGAGGGTCACAGTTTGAATGATATTTCTATTGTTAATAAATTTCCTGACGTATTCTTGAAGACTTCTTATCCTACCCTAGAGCGTGAAATCGAATTTTGTATTGACCCCAGTACAAAACCCATTTCTAAAACCCTCAAATATTTCTTTACTTAAAACGAACGTAACATGCGCCAAAGACGTTGGCTCAAGCTGTTGAAGATTACGATCGTACCATTCAATATCATCGTGGAAGAGCAAACGTGGTAAATTGACGTGTTGAGTAGAAGATCGTATGCGTTCTGAGTGCGATGTTGTTAACACAAAGACTCATTTCATATAACTTATAAATGATGAAGATAGAGTTAAAAACTCTAGGGACCTACATGAAGATAATGAATATACGAGTAGAATCGACTTTAATCGATAAAGTTAAAGCCGCTCAAGCTACACACCCGAAGCTGATGAAAGTGAAGAAGAAGGTTCAAGAGGGCGTTATTCTAGAAGCAATAATCGATTTAAGAGAGGAAATTTCAACCCTCGATTTAATTGGCCCAATTGAAATCCTCGATTAAGTAGGAGTTGTGGCTTATAGACTGCTTTTACCGCCAAATATGTTGCGTGTTCATAACGCTTTTTAACGTATCAATGTTACGTAAATATATGGACGGCCAACCACATTATTAATTTAGAACCCAGACGAGATAGCGTAAGATTTAACGTATGAGAAGATACGTGTTAACATCTTGGATAAGAAGGATCATATTCGACGCACAAAGGTTATACCTCAAGAGTTAGAATTTGAAGTGAAGTCAAGGTATCCTCACCGCTCTAAGATACCGTGTGCGCTCAGAAATTTTGAGGGCGAAATTCCATAAGGAGGGGAGATTGTGAAACCCCAGATTTTATGAATAAAGAATTAATTTTCTCGAAATAATTTTTTTATTATATTATGGTGTGAATTTGAGATAATGTTATAGTTGTGGGTAATATTTATAAATTTTGCAAAGTATGCAAGTTGTCATATTATATTCGATTGGTCGGGGAATATTCATTTTAAACATGAAATATTCGTACGACGGCACAATCATTGGTGAACCCCACAATGGAATTATTGTCGGATTGAGAAAACGACAAAAATATTTTATTGAAAATAACTATGGAAGTTTTACCGCTGATATCTTGTTGAACTACTTCTCTAGTAGTAAAAGTACAAAGAATACGCTGCGTTGTTGCATAGTAGCACACTGTATTGATGATTAATATTTATGTGAGAAGTCACTCAGTTTTGTTCAATTATTGCTACAATAGTTGCTGCATAGTATCTCACATTATTTGATTCAATTATTGTTGATTTAGAAGTTTTGTTTTATTCACGTAATAAAATAGAAACATCTTTTTATATAAAACAGAATACTTTATTAAAGTTATTCTATAAATAGAATATATTATATTCTATTATGCATAGTGTTTTGTATAGTAAAATCTTTTTATATAAAACATAATACTTTATTAAAGTTATTCTATAAATAGAATATATTATATTTTATTTTATTATGCATAGTGTTTGCATAGTGCCCGCATAGTGTTTGTATAGTAAAAATCTTTTTATATAAATAGAATATATTATATTTTATTTAAAAGATTTTTCTTTAAATATGGACCATCAAATTAAAGTAAATCAATCTGGACCGTTCATGGATTAGTTACTATGCATTCCATTTTCCTATAAATAGAAGCTCATTCCTTCATTATTTTCTTACGAATTCACTGAACTCTAGAGAGATAAACTATAGAGAGAGACTTTAGAGAGATAGAAGAAAAGTTTTCTGCTACTTCACTACTCTTATATCAAGTATTATTTTACGGTAAGGGATATTATTCTTTTGTATTCAAGAAGAGAACTTATGTTATTCCATTTCTTTATTGTTCGTTGGAATAACTCAGATATCGCTGAGCTACCCTATACTTGGTGACATTCTTCTATTATTCTGCCTCTTTATTATTCATCCGAAATATCCTGCATCTGTGCTATACATGGGACTGGTTCCATTTTTTATTATTCCGCTTTTATTATTCTATCTAATATCCTCGTCTGCATATATATCTGTGGACTGGTTCCATCATTTATTATTCCGCATTTATTATTCTCATTTGGAACATCCCGCTTGCAGAATTTCACTTGACCTGGTTCCGTTATTATTATTCTGTTGAAATAACCATCTATGCGAAGTACCGCATGCATGGTGATATCTTTTGTTATTCCATTCGATATTATACTCAGTTGATTAAAAATTTGACTTCTATACTCCATGAAATTAGTGGAATATCCTTGATATTTGCGCTTCATCCAGTATCTTTTCGTGGAAATATTCTTCTGAGCATTCTTGAATTTTACTCTACAAAGCAGTATCATGTTGACAATTTGGACGTTATTGGTTCCTGGACAAATTAATTCTTGAAATTGTTTTAATGAATTCTTATATCATTGTCACCATCCTCATGTTTATATTATGTTGAAAGTCATCTGTGGCCTGTAGTGCATAGATAGACTTGGTATGATTTGGATTGATGGTCCAGATGGTTGTTTTAGTAGTCCTCACTATTCTATAAAATAGTGTGACAATAAATTTAATGAGGACTCCATTGAGTGTGGATATTGTTTAGATGACAATATTCTTATTAAAACTCTTAGTTTATGTTTTGTCGTATTTTACACGACTGTTGTATAATTAAGTTGTATTTGAATTTATGTACCATGTATCTGGCGACTCAAGATGGGTGATGTATACCTGTTTTGGGGGCGTCACATTAATCATTACTTTACAGTCTACAAATACCTTTTGGACTTATCATTTGAAAGTCTATAATCACCTCTTTAAACATTCAATCCTATCACCTAGCATGCTTCTAAACACATTAGATTTGTATTGGTCATATAATACATGTTAGAGTAATAATACAAGCATGCAAACACCTTCAAACCATTCACAGAAAATAGATCTTACTGCAAGCTGGCGCAGTCTCGCTTAGTTTATAGTAAGGAGCGGCGCGGCCGCGCTACTCCTAGTGCAAACCAAGACTGCTATATAGAAGCTAGGCCAGACTTGCACATCCGATCACAATTCGGATAACACTTATATAATCATACATGACGTGTTATTTATGAATAGTTTGGTCTCTCTTATAACTTGTTCTTTACAGGATTTATCAAGTCTCACAAAGTCAAGACTCCAAATGTTGATTAAACAAAGTCCTTCATGTTTAGTCGTTATATTCATTCAGTGAGATCAATAAGTCCCGATTTCAGAAATACGTGCAAGGTTTGTCATCAACAAATCGTTTTCCCCAATCTTTTAAGTTCCTTTAAGAACACATATATAAACCAAGCTATGCAACCTATTATATGCAATATATATATTGGGATCACCTTCCTTACCCATTCATGCACACAACTAGGCCACATTCACATGTTTACAAAGTCGGAACTTAAAATACACAAAGTTTGTCAAATTTCATTTTTAGAACTTCATGTTTTCTTTTAAAAATTCATGCTAAACCCAATTAATATACAAGGTAACTTTGAATCATAACTTATACTCATTTGTACATTTAACTAAGCCATATATGCATGCTCACATGTATACTACTTATTCACACCAAGGTTGAATAGTTTAACACTTGAAAACTTATAATAAACCATGCTTGAAAAGTCTAAATCATGCTTAGCTAGACGGTGATCATATCCATCATGTCTAGAAGCATAAAATACCCTAGCATACATGCTTTAAAGGTCAAAACTTAAAGGATATAAGGTTTATCATGGATTTCTTTTCAAGACTTCAAAGTTTCTATTTTAAAATCATTATAAACCAAGCAAATGCAACTCATCCTTGCAAAGCAACTTAAAATCACATGTTAGGTCCCTTTACATACTTGTTTAAGTCAAACTAACATGCTCACAAGATCAGAATACAAGTAAGTTTATTTCCAACAAGGTTTGTCTTTCCAAACATATAAGTTTCCTTTAAAACTCAAACTAATCCAAGTTATAGTGGTCTATTATAACTAAAGTAACTCCAATCCATGTATTGGGGTTATTCATGTGTATTTCTAAATCAACCTAACATGCTCAGAAATCATATTATAGCAGAAGTTGGAGTTCAAGAGATGACACACGTACATGGCCGCTACTGGATTTGTCTTCGGAAGTGGCGCAATCGGCTTACTTCTAAGACGAACCCAGACTTGGCCTCTACTTCTGCAGATTCTAGCCCAAACAACCATTATACTTTCATTTAGCATTCTCAGAACCATTGCATTGACTCCATATATTCATACAAACTCTGCTAACACCATGACATTGCTTTCCAAAACAATTAACAATTAATTTCATGAGAATTCTAAGAATTTATCAAACTTGAAATCAATAATATACATAAGGACATTACCTTCTTTGAAGCTAAAATGATACTCCTTGATCTTAACTTTAGATTGTTCACCCAATTTCAACAAATCACTCTCCAGTTCATACTTATCAGACAATTTAGCAACTAGATTATTGAAGAGGAAAACTTCAATTTATAGAGAATTTCTTTCCCAGAAAATACCTTTGCCCATTGTTTTGATTTACCAGGAAGAAGAAGAAGCTATTGGGTAAAGAAGAGTTGGTCACCCACTCCTTCTTCCTCCATTCCTCTCTTCATCATTTGCTATATGTAGCCATTATCAATTCTCAACAAAGAAGAAAATAGGTCATTGGCCTACACACGGCTGGTTAAACTTTGAGACTAAGAAATTGGGACAAGCTATTTAGCTTACCGTATTAGCAACAAGGCAACTTAATATACCAAGGTTATTTCCTTTTTGGGCTCCCTAAGTCAATTATAAGGACTTAACATTACTAAAATAAATAAGGTTATGGGCACATATATACACAAATATATGTACCTACCCACATAAGTACATTCATACTTTAATTATACATTAATACATAATATCATGTACCTCATGTACATTGGTTTAATCCAATAATATTTTAATTGGGCTAATTGTAAAATAGTTGGATATTCTCAATCCATCATTTTCCATAAAATTTATCATCACAAATATACCCAATTATCATAATGATTATTAATATCAATAACTCACCTTTTATTTTAATACTTCCCATTAAATCTCCCTTTGATTTAACTTCACTAGTTATGCCACACAAGACATAATTATGTGAACATAATAATTAATAGTCCACAAGCATATAATAATTTAATCTCACAAAATAATAGTATTCTTAACATTACATCTCTAACCAATAATTAAATGTATTGGTCCCCTTCTTTTATTAGACACTTATAACATATCTCAACTATGAAATCTCTTCATATATTATTACACTATGTAATATATTAAAATTCCTTTTTAATTTACATATTCATTCCATTTTCTTTATGTTAACACATATATTAATTCATCATTTTACTTAAGTGAATTACAACTTTAATTTAATTTACTATCACGCCACTACCACACAAGGCTTTAATACTCAAATTATATTATTCCATAATATAATTTTCAACTTAATTTAATTTAACCAATTTGTATTCTTGTTTAGTTAATTTCCATAATTAACTCTCATCCATTCATGGACACTATAATTATCAAATATGATCTATATGATAACATATTAGCCACTAACATACAGTTCTTAAAGTTCAGATTACACAAACTCATCCTGAACCATCTGCAGACCGGCGCGGCCGCGCTGGTCTTAGGCTTGAGAGTGGCGCGGTCGTGCCACCTTAAGTTAGGACGCATACATGTTATGCTTCGACAGAAACAGAACTTAACTCGTAAATCCTTTAACATGCTCCATACATGCTATCTCATTATACTAACCAACATAAATCTCCAATGACTACCTTCTTCAATAATTTAGAGATTCAACTTCAAGTTCAACTCTTCTTCCTTTAATCTATACATTTAACCATATCCCAATATTAGTCAATAAATCTCTAAAAATATTTATCTAAAGATATATCAATTTTCTTCTCTTATCAGCAACGTACATATGTACAAGTCCAAACCTAGCACACATCGAGTCTTTAATGGTATTCAATATAGTACACTGAGTGGTTTTTCACAAACAACCAACAAATTATTTTTCGTCTCGTCTACACTGTTTTCACAGTGAGTTAGATCGGTTACTAATTCGTATATACATCCGCTCTCTGAAGGAATCGCTTAGCCCAACTCCTATACATCCACTATTAACGGGTACGATTACACTACCTTAGACTGGATACATACTCGCACATACACTCAAGAAATTGGTGATTTTCAAAGATATTTAATGTCACCAACTTACTAACATAAAATAACTCTATAAATTATTTAATGCCGATAGATAAGTCTTATCCATCTTCTTACTAATTCATCTCAACAATTTATAATAAATATATAATAACGATATATATTTATTAAACACAACATCACTTATTACATAGCTTATATTACCCTATGTAACACAATACCACATACCTCGTACCACATTTATATATTTTTATTTGAACCCTTCACATGCCTTAAGAATTTTATCTACTAAATTCTTATTTTAATATTTTCTAAAAATCCGGGTTCTTACAGGCCAAATAGGACTTACACCACAACATTTGTCTGTAACATTACAGGTCATGATTATAACAATACACAATTCCTGGTCATAATCATACCAATCAACAGTCCATCTATGCACTATGGGTTAAAGATGATTTTTACCACAACATAAACATGAGAATGATGACAATGATATAAGGAATCAATCAAGTGAGATCAATAATAAATATTAGAGATTTATAATTCAATTTATCTAGAGTTCAAGAATGTCCAAATTGTCAACATGATAATTAATTGTGGAGTAAAATTCAATAATGATATTCATGTATCCAAAATAATTTGGACAGAAAAGAAACCAATTTTGTTGTGAATAGTACCCCGTGAATAGTACCCCGAGTAAATGGTACCGAGTGAATAGTACCCTAAATGAAAATATTGAAATTTAATAAAAAAGTTCAGATCAATATTCTAATGAAACGATACTAGATGAAGCACAAAACTCAATGATATTCTACTAATTTTAGGGATTATAGAAGCAATATTTACCATAGTAAGTTTAGATTTAGGAATATAAAAAGAAATAATATATGAAAGTGCAAATAGATTTTCACCAGTCATGCGGTAATCCGCATAGACAAATCTTTTCCACAAATAAAGAATGGGTATGAAGGGTTATTCACCATGCATGTTGTAATCTGCGTAAACAGATTATTCCCACAGATTAAATAATGAATACGAAGGGTTATTCACCATACATGCGGTAATCTGGGTAGACATGTTACTCTCGCATATTCATAAAGAATAAAATGACAACCCTTACGAGTATGAAGAAAATAACATCATTTACGAATACGAAAGAAATAATACCCATTACCTTAGTAAGAGATTGGATATTGTAATAGTGAAGTAGCAAAATACTCTTCTTCTTTCTCTATATAGTTTCTCTTGTGAGTCTTAGTGAATTGGTGAGAATGAAAGAAGAAATAAGTTTCTATTTATAGGAAACCATATTTTTGATATTTGCACGTTAGGGGCTCAACATATTACAGTTTAGTACCTCATTAATTGCACCTTAGTTCAAGTGACATCATCATGACATCATGATAATGACAGCATCTTTGTGTTTCTTTAAGGATGATGTCATACTTACATCATGTTTGCATCATCTCTTCTCTGATTGGTTGATTCATGTTCACATGGATTGGTTAACTTATTACACTTTGGTACCCCTAAAGTTTTCCAAGTTTGCATTATTCCCTTTTAACTTTTGTAATTCACTTATCTTCAATAAACACCTTTTTAATATTTCAACAATTATTCATTATTAATATTATAACTCACAATATTGACAACCAGATCATTCCCAAGAAAGAAGGGACTTTCTGATAAGGATTTTTGTGTCAAGGGCCATCCAGACGATGAGTCCTAGAGTGGTCCTCGGGCGAACGACCTCTCGATCGACTCCTCCGACTGCTCCTATCTCGAGAGCGATTCCAAAGTCTGCTCCTGATCTATCTAACATTCTCTGGACAATGAGTCCTAGACTGAACCGCTGGTGACCGACCCCGCCTTTGGCTATGACTAGTGGCACCATCCTCGTTCGCAATAATCTAAAGCTCCATATATTAATCAATCTCCTTTCGTTGCGCTAGTAGAGCCTTTAAAGCATCATCAGTCTCCTGGACTTTTTTGGACAATATCAACCTTCTTTCATCATGACTATCATTGTGAGGTTGTGTTCGGGACGGAGCATCTTCAACACGAGCCACATGGCCATCATTTCTATTGGTATTTGAGAACAGTCTCCTTTTGATGTCACCCTTGTCCAAATCATTAGGCCCCACCGAACGACCTTGGGAGCCCAACCTATCGTGGATACTTTTGGACGGTCCCAATCTATCTTTAACTGATCCTGTTTATCGAATGGATCGATCATTTATGGATCATTTATGGAAAATTATCAATGATGATTGGAAATCAACACTAGCGACCTTCCTTCTAGCGCCAATGTTAACGCCAAGATTCGTCCACGCGCCTCAATCACCAAAAGCGCATCCAAACCAGCACAGAAATAGTAAGCACACCAAAACCTTGAAGGCTTGTGCCACCAGGGGATAGCTCCGGTGTGAGAATAAGTACAAACTTAATAAGGTTTAACAATGGAGGCAAAATGCTCTAGTGCTGAAAGTAATAATGAATTGTGTGTGTACCTTAGAATCAATATAAAGTCTTGTATATATAATGATCTCACCACCTTTTCAGAGTCCTTCCCCATATTGGATTAAGGTTCCTCATTAAGTATAATTCCTTAATGAAACCAAACACAATTCTCTTAAGGAAAGGAAATTGATTAGGAACATGACACTTTCCTTACAGATAAATCAAATATAATTAGAAATCTTTAATTCCTTAAAATCCTCAACTGTCCAAACAGAATCTCATATGGATAATACAATTCCACACGGGCCCTAGCCCACCATATAATTCGAGCCCAGATATTCATGGCCCAACAACTAGCATTATTATTTGTGATATCCTTCTACGTACTTACCAGAGCATTTTAAGTGAGTGACTGAGTGAGTGCCAATGAAGCTGAATTTAGAGCCTTCAGCTGGACTTAGAGAAGAAGATAAGGGAGATAAGAGTCTTACATATTTATGACTACGCATTACACTTTGCAACATGGATCAAGTAATGGTGAATAGGTTAGGGACACAATTTGGAGATGGATTAAACTTCAAGAGAGACTGGAACATGATCTTATGATCCTCAATACATACATGGGCATTCCAACCTTAAAAGATCCCCCCCCCCCCCATGTATCAAAGTGGTCAACAAAATAACATCAAAGGCAATCAATCCTACTTTGTCCAACTAATTAAAATCCCACCAGTTGACGCCAATTTTGCATAAACACAATCGATTTCATAAAAGTTACCTCCTTCATTATTCTTCTTTTCAGCTTCTTCCTTTGTCTAACCTTGTTTAACCATTTTCTTTTGGTGTTCATACCGATATATATATATATATATATATATATATATATATATATATATATATATATGAAATTGATATTTCTACATGTTAAAATGATAAATGAGTCTCTCTCACATTGAGATACGACCCATTCACTATTTATATGGAAGAGATCATGCGAAAACATCAATTTATGTAGAAATATCGCTTCTCGCCTCATATATATATATATATATATATATATATATATATATATATATATAGTCCGCTTCTCCAAATGAAATGTAAGGAACGAACTAAAATGAATCGGCTATAGCGATAGTTTTTTCCGTCGCTGTAGCATAGAAAGCCAATTTTTTATGCTATAGAGACGGAAAAAATCGTCACTATAGCCGGTTCGTTTTTAGTTCGCTCCATCCAGTTCGTTGGAAAAAGTCGAGCTATTTATATATATATATATATATATATGATGAATAAGTTTTATACACATGAATTGAGTGCGTTTGAGCTTAATCTTTTGGAAGTTTTTAAGTATTTGTATCTATTCATGCATGTTTTACGTTGTTTTGTAGGAATTGGGACAAAAGTTACTTGGATCAACGTTTGGGGTTGCTAGATTCGCATTTTCGGCTTGCCATTTATATAGCAGCCACTTCAGGGACAATTTCAGCATATTTGTAGCCCTTATTTTGAAAAATACAAGGAATGAAAGTTGTAGATCTACATCACCTCTTTCCAGAACATCTTAAATCATCAAAATCGGAGTTCATACGAAGAAGTTATGGCCATTTTTCCAAGGGACGTCAGAGTATAAAATTCCAAAAAAGCTTCCAGCGTCGGGGCACCCATTCCTAGGCTATTCCCAGCGTTAGGGCGCCCATAGACAGATTTCTAGCGCCGTGAGCAGCGCTGGGGTCGGGCCAGATCAAGTTAGAGCGCGTTTTTGGGCGAATTTTAATGCTTTTTTACTCCAAATTGGATTGGGTTTCCTCTTAAGTTAGAAATTGAACTTGTAACCTATAAATACATGATGTGAGACATAAAATAGGAGGGGATTAGATAGTAGATTAGATTAGAGACACAATATATTAGATATAGGTAAAACCCTAGTTCTTAATTATTCATTGGAGATTGAAACAACTTGAAGAACATTGAAGATTGAAAGTAGGAGCGGGAGAGGAGTCTCAAGACTACTGACAACAAATTCTATTATCTTCTCTTCTCTTACTTTTATCTTTTAATGTCTATTCAGTTGTGGATTCTTGATTTTAATTCAATGATTATGAGCTAAATTCTTGTTTAAGATTGCAACGGATCTTATTGCATAGCTTATTTTAGTATGCTTCTCTGTTAATTATTATGATCTATTCTATGAATTGTCTATTATGATTGTGTATAATTGTTTAATTGTCTAGCAAACAATTACCATGATAATTTATATGAATTCGTGTGATGAACTATAGATTTAGATCTGATCATAATAACATGTGATTGTGTTTTCTACATGGTGTTGAAAATCATGATTTGTATTTAGGATAGGGATATGCATTTACGCCGCGTGTAATCTGATAGGGAACCTGTACTTTAAATCTTTTTCAATTGTAATTCACATAGGAATATAGTGAATTAGTTAATTAGGGTGTTTGATTCAATTCTATCAATTGTGGATTTGGATTAATATGTTTGTGATGCATCAGAAGGTGGTTATAAATACTAATAAGTTCCTGATTAACAATCCAGAATAGTGAGTATAATTAATAAGAAGTATTTTAATATAAGTGAAGCAATAAGTGAAGGTGTGATCTTAAATCTCCATAACCTGATTTTCAACTAGTGGTAGTCGTAGTAGTTTAATTATATTTTTTAATTCACATCATTAAATCGATTGTTTAAATAAAATTAGTTTGGTTAAGAACTAATACTTGGTGATTTTTATTAAATAATTTCTCGTGGGAACGATACTTTTCTTATCACTTTATTACTTGTTGACCGTGTATACTTGCATGTATGTTTTGATTGTGAAATCGATCAACAATATAATTTATCATTAGCCTTCAACAGTGTTAAACTGATAAAATATAACAAACATCAAGTTTAACTGCAGCGGAACAAACAATCCATTAGAAGAGTCAAGTAGAGAATAAAATCTACTATCTTCTATGATTTAAAAGATTTTTCATCACTTTTATCGCTGAGACTCAGCTAAATAAATAATTCACATCATCTGCACTACTTCTGACCAAGGATATTATTCGTGTATTCATCAATGGTCATGATCATGCCAACAACTATCCATCAATGCATTACGGCCAATGAGGATTTTTACCACATCATTTGTAACATTACGGTCATGATTATACCGAATAATCTCTGGTAATAATCATACCAAGTCCATCTATGCACTACAGGCCACATATGACTTTCAACATATTATAAACACGAGGATGATGACAATGATATAAGAATTCAATAAAACAAGTTCAAGGATAAATTTTTAAAGATTTATAAGTTAATTTATCCTGAACTCAATAACGTCCAAATTGTCAACATGATACTGCTTTGCGGAGTAAAATTCAAGAATGCTCAGAAGAATATTTCATGAAAAGATACTGGATGAAGCGTAAATATCAAGGATATTCCATTAATTTCATGGAGTATAGAAGCCAAAACTTTAACCAACTGAGTATAATAGAATATATGAAACCAAAAATGGATTTTTGCCGCCATACGGTAATCCACGTAGACAGATTATTCCAACAGAATAATAAAGAATGGAATAATAGAAGAATTCACCAGCGCATGAATCCGCACATGCATGTGTTATTCCAACAAAATCATAAAGAATGGAACCAAAGTCATGCGTAATCTCATACGCATGTGATATTCCAATGTAATAATAAAGAATGAAACCAGTGTCATGCGTAATCCGCATGCATGTGATGTTCCAATGTAATAATAAAGAATGGAATAACAACGTAATTCACTAGGCATGTGATAGATCGCATGCATGTGTTATTCCAACAAAATAATAAAGAATGAAATAACAGAAGAATATCACCATGTATGCGGTAATTTGCATAGACATGTTATTCCAATATAATAATAAAGAATGGAATAACAACCCTTACGAGTATTGAAAGAAAATAACTCTCTTCATGAATACGAAAGAATAATACCCCTTACCTTAAAAAGAAGAGTATTCCGACTAGTAGGACGAGAATATTCTTGAAGAAAACTTATACTGTTTTCTACGCTCAAAGCTTCTTATAACTCTAAAGAAATACGTTCAAGATTATAGAAGAAGAATTCTCTGAATTTCTAGTGTGATTTTCAATTCTAACTAAGCATCCTATTTATAGAAGAATGAAAAGGATACTATGCTGCACTATGCAATAAAATATAATATATTCTATTTAAAATCTAATAAAATAAATAACTTTATAAAAGTATTCTATTTTATATAAAAATATTTTATTATGCAAACACTATACAGGCACTATGCAAATACTATGCATAATAAAATATAATATATTCTATTTAAAATCTAATAAAATAAATAATTTTATAAAAGTATTCTATTTTGTATAAAAAGATAATACTATACAAATACTATGCAGTAACTATGCAAATACTATGCATAATAAAATATAATATATTCTATTTAAAATCTAATAAAACAAATAACTTTATAAAAATATTCTGCTTTTATATAAAAGTTTTCGTTTTATTACATTTATAAGAATAATAAAACAAACTTTATCATCATTATTATAATTCACAATATTAATCGACCAGTCGCTCTCGTGAAAGAGGGGCTTTCCAATAAGGATTTCTCCTATCATGCCAATGATTAGGTGACCAAACCTCTCTTTGATGTAACTTCTGACATCGTTAATATTGCAAATAATAATATTAATAATTTTGTCATCTCAATTATTGATTTAATAATATATAAAATATTGACAATAATTGAATCAAATAACGTAAGATACTATCAAAGGCCAATTCTCGTAGCAATAATTGAACAAAACTGAGTGACTTCTCACGTAAGTATAAATAATCAATATCGTGCGCTACTACTTATGCAACCACGCCAGACATCTTTGTACTTTTAACACCGGGTGTTTCAACAGCTAACTGTAAAACTTCCGCCGTTATTTTCATAAAGTATTTTTTATCGCTTTCTCAATCCGACATAATAATTCCGTTAATGAAGTCCACCAATGATTGTGCCATTGCATTTAATATTTCCCATTAAAACGAATATTCCCCACCAATCGAATATTATATAACAACTTGCATACTTTGCAAAATTTATAAATATTACCCACAACTATAACATTATATCAAATTCATTCCATAATATTCAAAAATGATATTTAAAGAAAATTCATCTTTATTCATAAAAGTTGAGGTCTTACATTATATGTATGTGTGTGTATATATATATATATATATATATATATATATATATATATATCTAATAAAATATAAATGATTTTGAATTTTACTATTTCACTCAATAAATCATCATCTAGTAGTCCAAAGTTTGAGATAAATCCAACCATCCATCTATCTAATAAAATACAAAATGATTTTGAATTTCCCGCCACTCAATAAATCATCCTAGAACGCCTAAAAATTTGGGATAAATCTCACCGTCTATAATACATATTATGAAATCACGGACACATCTAAGATATATATATATATATATATATATATATATATATATAGAGAGAGAGAGAGAGAGAGAGAGAGAGAGAGAGAGAGAGAGAGAGAGAGAGGCGGTTGCCAATCGGTCTATAGGGCTACGGCATGGGATTCCAAGTAGCGGCTAAGCCAAGACAACACTCCCATTTCCCTCTACAAATGCAACAACTAAATGCTGTCTGTCGATACCTCTCTCTCATGTGGTTACTTGTTTGATGAGATGAGATGAGATGAGAGAGACAAGATGAAGCAATGCTATAGTCTATACGTATGGTAACAAATTGAATACAATTAAATTTATCACCAAACCATAAATGCTACCTTCTCAACCTAAAATCAACATAAATTACACCTACTAAATGTGAGATATATAAAGATCAAAACATATAAAAAGATGATTAAAGAATATGGAGAGAGGCATGATGAGGTATTTGGTTTTTGGGGTTTTATTTTCTAGGAAAATCAATTTAGAAAGGACAATCAGAATATAATAATTTTTATTTGGCCTCTATGGCAGTGAGTCATAAATTTTGAGAAGTCTTACCAAGGGTCTAAATCGTCGTGACTCGCAAATGTTAAGAAGTCTGATGGAGGGTCTATATCGTTGTGACTCATAAATGTTGAGAAACATTACAAAGGGTCTAAATCGTCACAACTCATAAATGTTGAGAAGTCTGACATGAGGGTCTAAATCGTCGTGACTCATAAATGTTGAGAATTTGATCTAAATCGTCGTGAAATCATAAATATTGACTCATAAATGTTGAGAATAAATCGTGGAAGGTCATAAATGTTGTGAGTGACTCAATAAATGTTGAAGAAATATTGAGAGTCTACACGAGGGTTTAGACGAGAAGATTGTATGTTCTTCACTCAAATAAAGCTCAAGCCATAACTTTAAACCCGAATTATCTAGGGAAAAACCTAATAAAAATGGTCATGGGTAATTCAACATCAAAATATTGTTTTCATATGTATTACATAGTATCTTACACTAATAAGTTATAAAAGCAGATATCACATAAGAAAGTGATGGACCATTTGTCTCTCTCCTCTCGGTCCTCAACAAATATTGTAGGGGTTGGAGAAAGTTTACACTATCACCACATTGAATAGTAAGGCAAGTCTAACCAATTTGGACCTACCAAATACATACTTCTAAAATGGCACACAAAAACCTTTTAACTTGATAAACCTTGCTTCATATGAGTAACACAATCCACAAATCAAGTATTTTTATTTTACTCCTAAAAGGTTTTTAGAACTTAAAGTCCAACACTAAAAGCTGGAAATGATGAGGTCAGTGAGAGTGTAAGAAAAGGTAAACAAGCTCAGCTTTTCCTCTTATAGCCAAAGATAAAGACAAATGTCAAATTTGACAAAGTGTACATAAAGAGAAGCTGATAAACTTCTAAGTAGTATTAGCAATGGTGTATTAATGGAGGAGAGAAGAGATAACATGGACATGAACAGAGGAAATAAAGAAGGGTTCAGTACAACTACAACTGCAATTCAGGGATTACTTGGAGTAGCATTAAAGTCTTGTCTTTCTCTTTCTCTTTCTCATATCTGTGTGTATTTGGATCCAAAAAGATGAGCTAACTTGATTTATATGCAGAAAAGTAAAGGTAGATTGATTTGTAAATGATATAGGCTTGAAAAAAAAATCATGGGTTATGGCTCTCAGATTCTCCACATGATTTTCTTCATCATCTTCATGCTCACATCATTCCATTTTACCCACATTTTATTTCCTGGTGCCTCATTCAATGCAGCAACATACCCCAATGTCCAAAGCCTACAAGAAGGAATTCAAGAAAATCATCATCATATTAGAAATGTATCAAGAGAAAATAAAGGCCTGATCTTTGAAAAGTTTAGAACTTTGCTTGGCTTAAAGAGCTTTAAAATAAGAAAAGAACTATATTTTAGAGCTGAATTTGGATATGGGTCACCATCACCTTCCCCCATTGAAGCCCCAGTTCCAGTTCCTGCTCCAGCTCCAGTGTTGCCTCTCCATGTACATTCCCATCATAGTCCCTCGCCCCGGTCCCGTGTTAGGGCACCGGTTCGCAAGGTTCATAAGGAGGAGAGAGAAAACATTAGAGGTAAAAGAACTTTGGTAGCAGTTCTTGTGTCAGCTAGTGCTGCATTTGTGCTATGTGGGATTGGCCTAATATGGGGATGCCAGGAGTTCCAAAAGAGAAGAAGAAGAAGATCAACAGGTACAGCGGCAATAATACATAGCACTGAAGGAGGAAGTAGAAGCAAATCAAAGTATGTAGTCACCTCTCAAAATTCAGTAAAAAAGGTAACTTCTGATCCAGGCCCTGACATGTTTTACCTTGATTCTATTGAAACTGCTTTAGAACCACAGCAATTTTCTGTCAAACAACATTGTGAAACTGTGAATAATGCATCTTCAAATCAAAACACACCTTATTGGAAACTGAGTACAGTACAAGAATCAGAGAAAGAACATGTGAAGTCAGATTCTGATAATGCTGATTGTTCTGCTGTTGGTGAAATTGTATCTTTTAATGAGACTGAAGAATCGGTCAAGTATGAACCTGTTGGCTATAGCTCTCGATTTAGCGATAGAGTAACTCCCGGGGAAGATCATTCTTCCGATGATGAATCTTTCCATTCTTTCTGCAATTCACATTCATCAAATGCTAGACTTTCAAATGCCTCAGCAGGTACTCTTAGCGACACTTCAGAAATTGTATCCCCATATGTGTCAAATGTACCAACTGGTTCCATGACCTCTTCATTGAACAACCAAGTTTCATCACCTGCCCCAGTCCTGAATTCACTGTCATATCCGCCCCCGCCACCGCCAACACCCCCTCTGCTTATACGAACACACATTTCTCCTTCTCACACCATGTCAAGTTCAACAAGAACGGAATCTAAAGCTTTAAGTTCTTCCGCATTGCCCATTTTATCATCACCTAGGAATTCGGATTCTTCTTCAGGATCTAATCAAACCCCTCGAGGCGATTTGCCACCTTCCCCTTCTAATCCCCTCAAAGCACCATTGGGAATTCCTCCCCCACCTTGCCCTCCTCCATTTACGAAAGGAAATGGAAACCCACTGAAAGGACCACCTCCGCCGCCATCTCCACTTCCACAACACACGCCATTAGGCAAAGATGGTGTCCCATTACCAAAGCTGAAACCGCTTCACTGGGACAAAGTTAGAGCTGCACCTGATCATTCAATGGTATGGGACAAGCTGAGATCAAGCTCATTCGAGTAAGTTATCAATTTGTTCCTTGCTATACTTCACATCCTCTTTGGTGTTGTATAAGATATTGATGAAAAATCTCACAGGTTTGATGAGGAAATGATCGAGTCACTTTTTGGTTACAATCTGAAGAATTCAATGAAGAATGACGACACAAAGAGCAAAAGCCCTTCTCCAAGCAAGCATGTTCTTGAGCCAAAGAGGCTGCAAAACATTACCATACTCTCAAAAGCCTTGAATGTGACGACTGAGCAAGTCTGTGATGCACTAATGCAAGGTACAAGTCCTTAATTCTTCAATTATTTCAGTACACAATCATGATCAAATTTTGACTCTTCCAGATAATGAATATTCAGTAATCATAATACGGGCACATTGCATTGTGATTTATAATAATGCCTCATGATATATGGTTTTCCAATTTTGAACTAAGGTCCTTCAGGTCTATACAAGATATCAGCACTGTCATTTGACCAAAAACAGAGGTTTAATCCAAAAACTGATGCATAGATCCACTATGAAATGGGTGTGTAATATTTTTATAATTTGAGCTTGTTAATACATGCAGGGGCTGGTTTGCGTTTACAACAATTAGAGGCACTGATTAAGATGGAACCAACTAAGGAAGAAGAGGCAAAACTCGCAAGCTATAAAGGAGACATCAATGAATTGGGTTCAGCCGAGAAGCTTGTCAAGGCAATGCTCATCATACCTTGTGCATTTTTGAGAATTGAGGCCATGCTTTACAAAGAAACTTTTGAAGATGAGGTAGTTCATCTCAGGAAGTCCTTCTCAATGCTAGAGGTAAAAAGGACCAAAACCTTGTCATCTTAAAATTTAAAATAAAAATAATGAAAAAAAAGAAAGAAAGAAGAAGATAAATTTGGGATGTGGTCCAATGATGGGTAAAACTCTTACTTATGAACTTTAGAAACTCTTACTTCTTATGAAATCACAATGGGGACTACTAAAATGATAGGAAGGGAACATTAATTTTGTCCTAGGCATTAAATTTCTAAATGAACATTACTCGTGTATGTATTAGGAGGCCTGCGAAGAACTGAGATCAAGCCGGCTCTTCTTAAAATTACTTGAGGCAGTGCTCAAAACAGGAAACAGGATGAATGTCGGAACAATAAGAGGAGGGGCCAGAGCATTCAAGCTCGATGCCCTCCTTAAGCTTGCCGACGTGAAAGGAACAGATGGCAAAACCACACTACTCCACTTTGTTGTCCAAGAAATTATTCGAGCAGAAGGAATCAAAGTGTCAGAGAGCATTTTTGGGAAGATCCATCAAAAAACCAAGGGCAAAAATGTTCAAGACAGAGAAGAAACTTACAGAAAGATGGGCCTAGATCTTGTTTCTGGTCTGGCGACAGAGCTCTTCAATGTGAAGAAGACAGCCACCATTGATTTAGATGTCATTGCAAGCTCTGTCTCAAACTTATCCGATGCAATGACCAAGCTGCAGCACCTTGTAAACAAGGACTTGTCTAAGGAGGAAAAGAGTGGAAATTTTGTGCAGTCAATGAGATCCTTCCTGGATTACGCGGAAAGGAACTTAAAGGAGTTGCAGGAAGATGAACATAGAGTCTTATTACACGTGAGAGAGATCACAGAATATTTCCACGGACATGTGAGCAA
Organism: Panax ginseng; assembly: GCA_020205605.1. Lineage (NCBI taxonomy): Eukaryota > Viridiplantae > Streptophyta > Magnoliopsida > Apiales > Araliaceae > Panax > Panax ginseng. The sequence goes on from CM035143.1 coordinate 112,624,782, forward strand.
AGATGAAGTCAACCCGCTTCGTATTTTTGTGATTGTTAGGGACTTTTTGGGTATGTTAGATCATGTGTGTAAACAACTTAGGAGCTTGAAAGTCCCAAGTTCTCCTAATCCTCTAGCTCCATTCCGGTAGATTAGGCCTCTTGTGTGTTTATAAACTTCAACTCCATTGTAACTTGACAGTTGTGTAACTTTAGAGAATTTTGAAATGCTTAAACTGATTGCTTGAATCAAAATAAGCTTATTATAACATCTTGAATAAGCTTATTATATAAGAATTCCAGACTTAAAGGGACACTTCATCTGATGTGTTTGAGCACATGAAATACATTTTTTTTTTTGGGAACTAATATTGTCACATAAAAAATTGATATTTCACTCTTCTTTGAAAATATCATTTTATCATTCTTTTTTTAAAAACAATCCGGGGTAAAAAAAATTCGACCACTCAAAGCCTAAACATATACGTGGCAAATAATAATTTGCTCAGACACTATCATTTTGTTTGTTTTCTATAAATAAAGTTAACCCCTTAAACCTCTATTTGTCAAAATTCTCACACATATCCTTCAAATCAATTACAGGGTAACATGTAAATGTGGCCACTGAAAGTTGACTTGTACTTTTTTAAAATTAATTTTCAAAAATATGTTACTCCAAAGAATCGAACTCACGCCTCCAATTTAAAATTTTAATCAAAAAAGACAACCTAAGCACCACATGTTTAGCTACTAGATTTTCCCAAGAAATAAGATTTGTACTAAATCAATCCATTGGTTATTATAAATATTATTTATTTATTATTGTTATTATTATTATTATTATTATTAATATTATTATTTATTGTTAATATTATTTATTATTATTATTGTTATTTATTATTATTATTATTATTATTATTATTTATTATGATGTATTATTATTGTTATTATTATTATTTATTATTATTATTATTACTATTATTAATATTATTATGATTATTTATTTTATTATTATTTTTTTGCTATTATTATTATTATTATTATTACTATTTATTGTTATTATTATTATTATTAATATTATTATTATTATTTGTTATTATTATTATTATTATTATTGTTATTATAAAAATATATAAAAAAACATCTCATTACTAAAAATAAATATATAAAGCTAAATTATACTCCCTCCATCCCAGGATAAAAGTGTAACGCCCCCAAAATAGGTCCAATCCACACAACCCATTCTGAGTCGCCACGAAATATACTCAATGTAATTTCCAAATATAAACTTCATTATTACAATTGTCGTGCAAAATACGACAACACATATGCTGTGAGTTTTAATACAAATAGATACCAACTGTGACTCTCATCCCTTTAGATGGATAGCATATCACATTGATACCTTACATAAAGCCATAAAGGTACAATCAATAACTGTTTTAGAAATTAAAATTTTTGGATAATGCTCAAGGAAACCTTCGTACATGGGAGGCCATGCATCTAAGTTATAATAGATATCATATGACTCGAGAATTATCCTTGGTTGACCCAATAGACTCCAAAGAAAAACGAGAAGATTGCTATCATGTTCTTTCCACTGGTGAGTTTTTTCTTGACATATAATTATCTCCATTGTCTCCAATTGAGAATTATATTTCAACCAAACTCCAAGATTATATAGGTAGTGCTCGTAGATATACTCAGCAAGTGGATGTGCACAACCCTGTCTTATGATAACACGAAATCGTAGGTCATTAGACATCTTGTATGATAGTGACAAAATATCCTTCCAACGTTGGGTTCGCCTCACCCTATTTGATTCACCAAATATAACTACTAAATGATGTATAAAATACAACACACTATTCTAAAGTTCTCAATAAAATTATTTCCATACTGTATAGGGAGAACATTGATAAGTGTGTTTTACACCTACTTATTGGATATTAATTCACGCGAACTAGGCCCATCTCAAGTATATTTTAGTTTGTTTTTAGTGCATTTCATGTTATTTTGCATTGCATTTACTTAAAACTCATTTGGTGTAAAAGTGCAGGATATGGCACGATTTGGTGATACAAATGGCAAAAGGCTGTTGGATGCATGGCATGAGGATCAATTGGAGCAGGAAGCTAAGCATGGATGGACAAAAGAATGAACAATGAAACAGATCGATTCTTGCAGTGAGAACCGAAATTTAGAGTTGCAGGTTCTGCGCGCGCCATGAGGATTGCAGGAGGAGGCCGCGTGCCGCCGTGCGATGCTGATCTTCTTGAAATTTATTTTAATTTTTAATTTTAAGGGTTGTAATTAATTAAAAATGATTCTGACTGGTGTCAGAGGATTATTATTCAGTTTTTACGTATTTTTCATATTGTAACTAGGGTTTACACTCTGAGGGAGATTCCAACGTAAAACGAGGCCTAAACTCCAACTTTTCTAATTCTTCTTGGTATTTTCTATCATTGTGATAAGTTTTAGTATTTTACTGGATTTATGAGGATTTAAATGTTACTAGTGGATTAAAATCAGCAATTGGGTTGATCGTTTCTATCCTTTATCTTTCAATTGTTCGCTTATTAGCCATGTTTAGCTTTGATCCCATAATGGCTTTTGGTTCAGTCATGAACTAATCTCCATTATGGGATTCTAACGGATTTTAATATGTAGTTTAGTTGCATGCTTGAATGCTAGACTGTTTTACGTATAATATAGGATTTTTATCATGGTTGTTTTGCATGTATGAATGCTTGATCACCATTCGTTTTCAGTACTTGTATGGAATTGACAATGAACATGCAAGTACGGATTGTAATCATGATAGCATACATATATTGGGCTATTTTGTATGGCTTGTGTATTTCGTGAACCAGATAGACATATATTGTTTTACCATATGAGTTAAAATAAGGACTTGTGCTTAAATTCAATATAATTGCAATTTCACATAGACATATAGTGATTTTGGTTATATTGATGATTACATAGAGTCTATCGCTTGTGGATGCTATGTAAGTAGGTCATAGTACATTGAAAAATGGTTATGACTCTATTAGTGCTCTTGGCTACTTTCCTGTGATATGTGAACAATTCTTGCATGATAGTGGTGATTAGATGAAATATTAAATGAAGTTAGGATCCCATTACTTTCAGATTTAATTTATTACAATTTTATTCTTGTTTTAATCGTTATTTGCGATTAGAGTAATTCACCAATCATATTCATTAGTTTGAGCATATAAATATAGTGATTTAATTGATGCATAGTAATTTAAATTAGACAACTTTCTCTGTGGGGTCGATACTTTACTTACTTTGTATTACTTGTTGACACATGTATGCTTGCATGAGTTAGAGCTCTTTTGTTAGAACTGAAAAGAGAGGCAACAAGTTTTTTGCGTGCAATTCTTAGGGAAAGGTATTTAAATTATTATTATTATAATTAGTTTTAAACTATATTGTATGACTTAGACAAATCTAATCTTATCTCATTTTCATTTTTTGCTTTTGTTTCAAGAACTTGTATAAATTTTTATCTTGCAAGACGCTGATCATCCAACCCCAACACTTAACACACTGCTCGGACAACATAAACGGAGAAGTTGGAAAGCGAGTGTTCAGAGAAATTTACAAGCACACGATTAGAAAAGTACTACTACTAATATGGCAAATTGAGGCACAAGGAGAAGAGCAAAGAGAGGAGCATAGGGCTCTGAGAGAATATTCCATGCCCAATATTAATGGATTACAGTCTAGCATAGTCGGACTAGCAATAGCAGCCAATACATTCGAGATAAAAATGGGCACTATTCAGATGGTACAAAATTTAGTACAGTTTGGGGGTGCCAATACAGATGATCCGAATGAACACCTGTTGAGTTTTATTGAGATATGTGACACGTTCAGATATAACGGGGTGACGCAGGATGCTATCAGCCTTAGGCTATTCCCATTCTCATTAAGGGATAAAGCGAGAAGTTGGTTTCATTCTTTGCTAGCAGGATCTATAACTACATGGGAGGACTTAGCACATAAATTCTTAGCCAAGTTTTTCCCAATGGCTAAGACTGCAAAGATGAGGACAACTATCTCTCAGTTTGAGCAACAACAGGGCGAGTCCTTATATGAAGCATGGGAGAGATATAAAGAGATGCTGAGAAAGTGTCCACATCACGGTATGCCAGATTGGATGGTGATCAACACATTTTATAATGGACTGAGATGGCAGTCGAGACCTATTGTAGATGCAGCTGCAGGAGGGGCATTATGGGCAAAAAGTTATGAGGAGGCCTATAACCTTATCGAGACAATGACATCAAACGATTTTTAGAATCCTGTATCTAGAATGCCATAACCCAAGGTTATAGGTGTGTTAGAAGTGGATGCTATCACGCAGTTGTCAGCACATATGGCAGCCATGGCGAAGAAAATAGATACATTAACAGAAGGTAAAGCGAAGACAGTTGCCTTCGTATGTGAGATTTGTGCGGGGTCGCATTCGACAGATCAGTGTGCTATCAGTTCGGAATCGGTACAGTATGAGAGCAACTACAGGAAAGATCAAGGTCAGTTTCAGAACACATACCACCCCAACAACCAAAATCATCCAAACTTTAGTTAGTCAAATAACCAAGGGAATCAGCCGAATCAGTTTCAGACGAATAATCAATTTTAGTCACAACCAGCGCAGCCACAGTTTAATCCTAGACCACCTTTTCCGCCGGGATTTTCTCAACAACAACATCACACTCCAAATTGCACCTCGTGAAGAAAAATCGAAATAGAAGAGATGATGATGAAATACATGACAAATACAGAGGTTATGATCAAAAGCCAAGCAGTGGCTATTAAGAATCTGGAAACTCAGATGGGGTAGATGGCGAACATGCTTACCAACAGTCCCCAGGGTTCTTTGCCAAGTAATACAGAATCAAATCCTAGAAGAGACGGGAAAGAACAGTGTTAAGAAATCACATTAAGATCTGGGAAAAATATTGCGAGACATCGCAAGTCAGCACCGCCTTTGCTTTACAAAGGGGATGTCACGCTGATGAGCGGAAAGCGGAGTTTCTGGCGAGAAACAAAGTATGGAAAATTTTGAGGTTAAGCAGGAAGAGAAAGATAAAGCAGGTTCAGAGGAGAAGTTTAAGAGTTCAGTACCACCAATTCACCCTCAAGTTCCCGTACCCGCAAAGATTAAATAAGCAAAGGGAAGATAAGCAATTCAACAAGTTTCTGGAGATATTTAAAAAGCTGCATATCAATATACCTTTCGCCGAGGCATTAGAACAAATGCCAAGCTATGCAAAGTTCATAAATGGTATACTGTTAAGGAAGAGGAGATTAGACGAATTTGAGACAGTAGCCTTGACAGAAGAATGCAGTGCAGTGCTTCAGCAGAAGTTGCCTCTTAAGCTGAAGGATTCGGGTAGTTTCACAATTCCGTGCATAATCAGGAAAATAAGCTTCAGTAAGTGTTTATGTGATCTTGGGGCATGCATAAATTTGATGCCCTTGTTAGTATTCAATCAGTTGGGATTGCCGGCTCCAAAGCCAACAAACATTTCGTTGCAGTTAGCTGAAAGATCCATCACGTATCCACGGGGACTTGTTGAAGATGTCTTGGTAAAGGTGGACAAATTTATCTTTGCGGCTGACTTCATCATTTTGGATTACGAGGAAGATAAGAATATACCAATCATACTGGGGAGACCATTCTTAGCCACAGACAGGACTTCGATAGATGTACAAAAAGAGGAAATCATAATGCGTGTACATGATCAGGAGGTGACCTTTAACGTCTTTAAGGCAATGAAGTTCCCAAATGATGAAGAAGAATGTTTTCGGGTTGATTCGGTGGATCGGTTCTTAAATGATGAGGAACAAAATTTGGTGAACTATGAACCGTTGAGGTGTGTAACTGATGAAAATTCAGATTTGGAGAAGCCATTGTCGAAAGTAAGAGATATTAAAGCAATGGGTGAGGTGGACAGACAGGAAAGCACCTCAACTCTCTCTTCAACTTGAGATTCAGAGACATTCAAGCTAATTGACTATAACTTAGCGCTTGATGGGAGGCAACCCATTATTTATATCTCTATTTTCTTTTTATTTATTTAGTTTAGATTGTTTTAGCTGGTTCATCTTTATTTCATTATTGATAGTTTGTCGGAGTTGCACAATTGAGTGTGTAGCAAGATTTGCATTCAGAATGATTGAAACAGGTTAGAGTTTATTTGGTCAGGATTCATGTTTTAACAGAGTGCATTAATGCCTATGTAGGTATATGCAACTGAAGTCATCACTGATAGGCAATTTGGAAGTAAACTCAGTAGTGTAGGCAGCATGGTCACGCGGTCGCGCAAAGAAAACAACACAAAGACCAGCGCTGCGTCTTCCACATACATACCAAACCGAAATTCCACTTTCATGCTACCGCGCGCCTAAATGTTATTGAAAGAGCGGCAAGGCACCTTGCGACCACCGACCGAGACAGCTTTAAAAAACGAGTTGGGGACCATTTGGACTCTCATTTGAAATCATAACAGAAGCGCAATCATCTCAGTCTCCATAACACACGTCTCTTTCTCTCTATCAGTTACAATATCGAAGCCATCAATCTCTCCACCACGAAATCATCCACGATTTCTTCCACGTTCCATATCTACTCAACTTCTCCAATTGTAGTATAAAACTAGGGCTTCTGATTTGGTTGGGCAGAAACGAACTTGGGGGTAATATCATCATTGGTTCTTCTTCATTCTCAGTCAGATCATCTGTGCTATCTTTATCAATTACAAATGGGATCTAAGCGAGCACGTTCTATTTCATCTTCTTCTTCATCCTCCTCGGGCAGTCAAGGGGAGGATATTGTTGATCACACCAAGTTTCTAAACTTGGAAGCTCAGCAGGAGTATTACATAATTATGGCGAAGACGTTTGTCAAGGAGCGCGATATCAAACCGGAGGGGCAAGATGGTTAGTTATGTGTCATAATTCATGAGAGAGGCTGAGGTGGACTGACTACCACTCCCATGCCCATTCTAATGAGCATAGTCTGAGAGTTTTATGCCAATGCCAAGGTCACCATGAGCGGTATATCTATGGTTCACAGTTTTGAGATAAATTACAAACCCCCTGCCATTCGAGCAATTTTTAAACTTACCAATACACCGCCAACGGGGGCTGCTAATTGGGTCACCGATGCACATTTGGAGACAAACTTGGAGTTGGTTATTGCTGAATTGTGCGTGCCTGGCACGAAATGGACCTATAAAGTCAGCACGAATCAACATCGCATATTCCCAGCCGCAGCCCTGAACCGATATGCAAAGGCGTGGAATCTGTTCATATATGCCAAGCTCGTGCCTTTCTCTCATCAGCACGAGATCACAGTGGAGAGGGCAATTATTCTGTGGGGCATAATCACCGGGAAATACATTGACATTGGTCATCTCATCCATCAGAATATGTTGTGATATCTGCGGGGAGGCACCATTGGGAGCATTCCACACGCATCAGTGGTTGCTATGCTATGTGCTCATTAGGGATGCAACTGGGGCAACGAACAAATGCAATACCCAAGCTGGCCAGGACATAACTCATGCCACCATTGCAAAATTTGAGGATTGGACATGAGGTGTACCACACCCACGCGGATGAGGTTTTATCATTCAGCCTACTTTTCCAGAGCCATCACAGCAGCCCCCTCAGACAGATGAGGTAGGCCCGTCCACGCAAGCACCTACTGCCCATGGTGATCGCCAGCTCCGAAGGTTGGAGCGAAAAGTCGATGCCATGTACGATAATTTTGGAACGTTTGCGACGGGACTCACGAGGGCCTTGGCCAAGGCTTTTGCACAACAAGGAATGATGCTAGAGTGGCCTCAGTTCGGGACAACAGTGCCATATCCACCACCAGATTCACCTCCCGAGGAGGGTGGTACCACTGATAATTAGGGGAGTTTTCGTTACCCTTTACCTTCATTCAATGGGGAATTGAATATTATAAGTTTGGGGGTATTGGGGTACTAATATAGTTTCATGTAGTTTTTGCATGATTAGTTTAATGTTTGCATCATATAATTTATTTTTACATATAGTTGCATGTTTATTTGCATGTTCATGTTTAATTTGCATGTCTCACGGTTCTTGCTGTATAGAAATTTTTGTCTAGCCGATGATGATAGTGAATTTTGAAAGATTTTGAGTACATGAACCTAGCTATAATGTTTTACACGATGAAATTCATGTTGCTGTTTAAATGCTTTCAGTTTGCATGAATGTGTTCACAATCACTTGTAGGTGTAAGAAGTATGTGTTGTATTGCTCGATAGAAAATGTAATGTCAAAAAGAGAAATATGTGAAACATGGCTGTAGACTTGTAAAACATTGACATTCAAACTTTGGGGTATATTGTGTATAAAAAAAATAGCGATAACGTGGCTAGTCTTAGTTCGGGGCCCTGGCTACTTGAGTAAGTACACCCGAGGGGATTGTCTTTACACCTAGCGCCCTAAGGTCTTTCATGGTCTGCGAATCGTTGGTTGAAAGCTCGCTAAGGGGTAGCAGTGTTGCCTAATGGAGTAAGACATTGCACAGTCATGTAAAAAAAAAAATAGCAATAAACACCACGGGAAAGTGCAAAAATCGCCCTCGTGAGTAAAAATAAAGCAGTTGAGCCCATTGTTGAACCTTAGTTTGTTTTGATATGTTGGAATAGTCTTCGTTGCATATGTATACATGAGTCTTGATTTAAACTATAATTTTCTATTTTGAGCAATTTAGTATGTGTATTCTTTGCTGAAATCAAGTTTTGGTGAACATAACACACACACACACAACATATCTATAGCATTTATGAATTATCTGAGTGTACGACATTATGCCTACAGTTTGGTTTGAATCTGTATTCTTGAATCTGGAAAAATTCGCTGAGGCATTTTGGACTGAATTTCTGTGATAGCTGGAACAATGTGAGACTAGTTGCATCATAATTTAGTTGCATAGTAATATAGCTGCATTTTCATTGTTCATTAGTATGCATTGCTTGAGGGCAAGCAATAGTTCATGTTTGGGGGTATTTGATAAGTGGGTTTTACACCTACTTATTGGATATTAATTCACGTGAACTAGGCCCATCTCAAGTATATTTTAGTGTGTTTTTAGTGCATTTCATGTTATTTTTCATTGCATTTACTTAAAACTTTTTTGGTGCAAAAGTGCAGGATATGGCACGATTTGGTGATACAAATGGCATGAGGCTGTTGGATGCATGGCATGAGGATCAATTGGAGCAGGAAGCTAAGCATGGATGGACAAAAGAATGAATGGCAGAACAGATCAGTTGCAGCAGCAGAACCAAAATTCAAAGTTGCAGAAGCCACGCGGCAGGATAAGCTTGAGGACGCGTGCCCACACGAGCACTTTCACCGGGCGGACATTGCACATTGCAAGTTCTTACCGCCACGCGAGGATTCTGCAAAGGAGGGGCGCCATGATCGCCATGCCCTCGATCTTCTTGAAATTTTTATTTTAATTTCTAATTTTAAGGGTTGTAATTAATTAAAAATGATTCTGACAGGTGTCAGAGGATTATTATTCAGTTTTTACGTATTTTTCATATCGTAACTAGGGTTTACACTCTGAGGGAGATTCCAACGTAAAACGAGGCCTAAACTCCAACTTTTCTAATTCTTTTTGGGATTTTCTGTCATTGTGATAAGTTTTAGTATTTTGCTGGATTTATATGAGGATTTAAATGTTACTAATGGATTATAATCAGCAATTGGGTTGATCGTTTCTATCCTTCATCTTTCAATTGTTCGTTTATTAGCCATGTTTAGCTTTGATCCCATAATGGCTTTTGGTTCAGTCATGAACTAATCTCCATTATGGGATTCTAATGGATTTTAATATGTAGTTTAGTTGCATGCTTGAATGCTGGACTATTTTACGTATCATATGGGATTTCTATCATGGTTGTTTTGCATGTATGAATGCTTGATCACCATTCATTTTCAGTACTTGTATGGAATTGACAATGAACATGCAAGTATGGATTGTAATCATGATAGCATACGTATATTGGGATGTTTTGTATGCCTTGTGTATTTTGTGAACCAGATAGACATATATTGTTTCACCGTATGAGTTAAAATAAAGGTTTGTGCTTAAATTCAATATGGTTGCAATTTCACATAGACATATAGTGATTTTGGTTATATTGATGATTACATAGAGTCTATCGCTTGTGGATGTTGTGTAAGTAGGTCATAGTACATTGAAAAATGGCTATGACTCTATTAGTGCGCTTGGTTACTTTCCTGTGATATGTGAACAATTCTTGCATGATAGTGGTGATTAGATGAAATATTAAATGAAGTTAGGATCCCATTACTTTCAGATTTGATTTATTACAATTTTATTCTTGTTTTAATCGTTATTTGTGATTAGAGTAATTCACCAATCATATTCATTAGTTTGAGCATATAAATATAGTGATTTAATTGATGCATAATAATTTAAATTAGACAACTTTCTCCGTGGGATCGATACTTTACTTACTCTGTATTACTTGTTGACACATGTATGCTTGCATGAGTTAGAGCTCTTTTGTTAGAACTGAAAAAAGAGGCAACTAACCTCCATAGCTAGAGACCACCGTTCTATTCCCCTGTTACCCCCGCTCGACCCAGCTACACTCTTATTACCTGAAAGGAATTGTGAAACAAAAAAAAGGGTGAACACAAATCGCCCAGTAAGTCAATAGCCTTCGTCAGTAATAAATCAGAGATTTAGAACATATGGTAGATGATAAAACTTTTCAACCATAGTTGCAGCGGAACGAGCAATCCATTAGAAGAGTCAAATAGACCATAAAGTCTATTATCTTCTCCATGTTAAAAGTCCACCAACAATGTTTTATCCCTGTAACATCAATCAACATTTCTTGTCCACAATCATGTGAATAACTCATAATCATAATTGTAGTTCTAAATTCCTCTTCTCATCTAGGACGAAGATACTTTTCATCACCTGTCTTTACCTGAAACATCAAAGATCATGGTTATACCATATCACAGTTCTTGTTCATAATCATACTAATAAATTCATCTTTGCACTACGGGCCAAAGATATTCATCAACAGGCCATCTTTGCACTACAGGCCAAAGATATTCAACAAGAGGTCATCTTTGCACTACAAACCAAATATATTCAACAACAGGTTATCTTTGCACTACAGGCCAAAGATATTAATATCCCAAAGAAATATATAATCATTTCAGAATTTATATAAATAATAATTATAACCATGTTAATCAATTCACATTTGCACTTAAGCTAAAGATATTCAATTATAAATTCAATGGTCATGATCATACCAGTCAACAATTCATCTTTGCACTACTAGCCAAAGGGAATCCATAGTCACGATTATACCAATAATCTACCCATCTTTACACTCAAGTCAAAGAGAAATTTCATCACCAGGATTATAAAAATGTTATATATGATAATAAAAATAATATGATCAAAACATGGATTTAATTTCAAGAGCAATATTCATAAATCAACGATAATTTGGTCAGAAAAAAAACCAATTTTGTCGTGAATAGTACCCCGTGAATAGTAACTCATGAATAATAACTCATGAATAGTAACTCGTGAATAGTAACTCGTGAATAGTACTCCGTATTCGTATATAGTACCGTATACATTATCATATACGTAAATAGTGTCATATACATGAATAATTATCGATATCGTGAATAAGTCGATATCGTGAATAATAACCCCAACTCAAAAAGGTAGAAATTCCACAATAAAATCCATACCAATATTTCGATATAATGATATTGAAAGAATAACATTATTATGAAGAAAATAATATCCCTTACCTCAAAAGAACAGTACTTCTGACTGGAATATCGGATATAACGCTGAAGGAACTTGCACTGAATAACAACTCACAAAGTATCTAAATACTCACAAAATACGCTCGATAATATAAATAGAGAAAGCTTATGATTCTGGTGTGATTTTCAATTCTAACTAAGCACCATATTTATAGAAAAATGCTTAGAACGCCATAGCAGACTAACATGCTACCTGATGGCTTTACCTGCTACTATTCACGCCCACCACTTTTGAATAAAATTTCAGCACATTTTTCATCAACCAAAAATGGGGCCGACCATATTTTTAATAAAAGTATTTATTTCCGAAACTTCAATAATTCATAATAAATAGCCCTTTTATCAGAAAATACGAATTTTATGTTCATGCCATAGGAAATTAAATTCTCTACAACTTTGTAGAAGAAAGTTTTTCCAAATTCAAATCAGAAAATATCCGAAATCCATATACGGACGATTTTTAATACCTCTATTCTGACAAAATACTGATAAAATACCTCATCAATAATGTGACGCCCCCAAAATAGGTATACATCACCCATCTTGAGTCGCCAAATACATGGTACAAAATTCAAATATAACTTAATTATAAAACAGTCGTGTAAAATACGATAAAACATAATCTACGAGTTTTAATTAGAATATTGTCATCTAGACAATATCCACACTCAATGGAGTCATCATTACATTTATTGTCACACTATTTTATAGAATAATGAGGACTACTAAAACAACCATCTGGACTGTCAATCAGTTCCCCAACTAGTCTTAGCTATATTCTCATTTCCTGAAGAGAATAGTGAAAGAAAGGGTGAGCTCAACTAGCCCAGTAAGAAATATTATGACTAAGATAATGTAGAATAAATTATCCTTAGCCTTCAAAAGTATAACAACTGATAGAATATAATAGACAACAAGTTTTAGATCAACAACTGTAGCGGAATAAGCAATCCATTAGAAGAGTCAAGTAGGGCATAAAATCTACTATCTTCTATGATTTAAAAAGTTTTTCATCAACTTCATCGCTGAGACTCAGCTTAATAAATAAAATTGAATCATCCCTGCATCACGGCCAAGGATATTCATGTAATCATCAATGGTCATGATTATACCGAATAATCCCTGGTCGTAATCATACCAACAACTGTCCATCAACGAACTACAAGCCAATGAGGACTTTCACCACATCATTCGTCACATTACGGTCATGATTATACCGAATAATCCCTGGTCATAATCATACCAAGTCCATCTATGCACGTAAGCCAGAGATGACTTTCATCGCAATATAAGCATGAGGATGATGACAATGACATAATAATTCAATAAAATAAGTTCAAGATAAATTTTAAAGATTTATAATTTAATTTATCCAGAAATCAATAACGTCCAAATTGTCAACATGATACTTGCTTTGTGGAGTAAAATTCAAGAATGCTCGAAGAATATTTCCATGAAAAGATAATTGGATGAAGCGCAAATATCCGGGATATTCTACTATTTCCATGGAGTATAAAGCAAAAACTTTAACCAACCGAGAGTATAATAGAATATATGAAATCTATGAATAGATTTTTGCCTACCATGCGGTAATCCACGTAGACAGATAATTCCCACAATTTAATAAGGAATGAATACGAAGGATCATTCACCATGCATATGGTAGTCCACATAGACAGGTTATTCCAACAGAATAATAAAGAATGGAATAACAGAAGAATTCACCATGCATGCGGTAGCCCGCGTAGACAGGTTATTCCAACATAATAATAAAGAATGGAATAACAAAAGAATTCACCAGGCATGCGATAGACCGCACAGACAAGTTATTCCAACAGAATAATAAAGAATGGAATAACAAAAGAATTCACCAGGCATGCGACGCATCAAGCATGCATAAAAGTTATTCCAATGTAATAATAAAGAATAGAATAACAGAAGAATTCACCAGGCATGCGATAGACCGCACAGACAGGTTATTCCAATAGAATAATAAGGAATGGAATAACAACCCTTACGAGTATTGAAAGAAAATAACTCTCTTCATGAATACGAAAGAAATAATACCCCTTACCTTAGAAGAAACTGGATACTGGAATAGTGAGGTAGCAGACTTCTCTTCTTCTTTCTCTCTATAATAATTTCTCTTGTGAGACTTAGTGAATTGGTGAGAATGAAAGAAGAATGAGCTTATATTTATAGGAAAATATAGTTTTGATAATTGCACGTTTTGGGGCTCAAAATATTACAATATAATACCTCCATCTTTTTCTTCATTTTTAATTTAGTCCTGCAAGTATTATCAAACTTGCACCACCTCCCCTAATAGTAAATAATGTGAATTAATAGTTCATTCACGTGAATTAATAGTATAATCTTGTGAAAAAACTAATTACAGTATAATACCTTCATCTATACCTCCATTTTTAATTTAGTCATGCAAGTATTATCAATCTTGCACCAACTCACCTAGTAGTAAATCATGTGAATCAATAGTACACACATGTGAACACATAGTTATTAGCATGTGAATTAATAGCAGTTAATTGCTCATTTATCCGGTGAATTACCCGATTGGTCAATATAACCTCCAGACATTAATTATTATCGAAATAAATGTCGATTTCCACTAACACTAATAATTCCTACACAATGGAACTATCAATTTCATCTTTAATCAACACAAACTTATTCATCATTAATATTATAACTCACAATATTTAACAATCAGGTCGTTCCCAGGAAAGAGGGGGCTTTCCGATAAGGATTTCTCCTTATTGGCGCGCAATTAGGTGACCAAACATCTCATTGACAGAACTTCTAGACATTGTCAATATTGTAAATAATAATATGAATAACTTTGTCGTCTCAATTATTGATTTAATAATATAAAATATTATGCAAATGATACTGTGACAATAATTGAATCAATAATATGAGATATATATGCAAAAGAATTATTGTAGCAATAATTGAGTATAACCGAGTGACTTCTCACGTAAGCATCAATAATCAATACCGTGTGCTACTTATGCAACCACGCCAGACATCGTATTTCTTTACTACTCGGGCGGCGATTCAACAATTTTAATCGGTAACACTTTTGCCGTTATTTTTATAAAAAGATAATTATGTCATTTTCTAATTACGACAATACTTGGTTGTGGGGTCCACTAATGATTGTCTTGGTCGTCATTTAATATTCCCTGTTAAAACGAATATTCCCCGACCAATCGAATATTATATAACCACTTGCTTACTTTACAAAATTTATAAATATTACCCAAAACTATAACATTATATCAAATCCACACCATAATATTCAAAAATATATTTCGAGAAAATTATTCTTTATTCATAAAAGTTGGGGTCTTACAACCTCCCATTCTTATGAAATTTCGTCCTCGAAATTAGGGTGCGTACCTGGTATGTTGAAGAGGTGAGGATACATTGACTTCATTTCAGATTCTAACTCCCAGGTCATTTCCTCAACATCGTGGTTTCTCCACAAAACTTTGACTTGAGGTATAACCTTGGAGCGTAGAATATGATCCTTCTTATCCAAGATTTTAACAGGTACCTCTTCATATGTTAAATCTTCTGTTATCTCATCCGGTTCTAATTCAATAATGTGGTTCGGGTCTTTCACATATTTACGTAACATAGATATGTGAAAAACATTATGAACACATGACATACTTGGCGGTAAAGCGAGTCTATAGGCCACAGTTCCTACACGATCGAGGATTAAAAATGGGCCAATGAATCGAGGATTGAGCTTTCCTCTCTTTCTAAATCTCGTAACTCTTTTCTATGGAGCAACACGTAACAACACATGATCTCCAATATTGAATTCCACGTCCTTTCGATGAAGATCAACATAACTCTTTTGTCGATCTTGTGCGGTTTTTATACATTGTTGGATCGTTTGAATCTTTTCCGTAGTCATACGTACCAACTTCGGTCCCAACAATGTTGCTTCACCCACCGCATTCCAGCATACTGGAGAACGACACATTCTTCCATACAACGCCTCAAATGGAGCCATGCCAATACTTGCTTGATAACTGTTGTTGTAGGAAAACTCCATCAATGGTAAGAACTTATCCCAACTTTTTTTGAAGTCAAGGACACAAAGTCTTAATAAATCTTCAAGAGTTTGAATATTCGTTTCCGACTGTCCGTCCGTTTGAGGATGATATGCCGAACTAAATCATTAATCCGTGCCCATAACTTTTTGCAAAACTAACCCAAAATCTTGAAGTGAATCTTGGGTCTCGATCTGAAACTATAGATACTGGTATACCATGCAATCTTACAATCTCGTTTATGTACATACGAGCAAGACGTTCAAGTGTATAAGTTTCTCGTATCGGTAAGAAATGAGCAGACTTGGTCAATCTATCAACAATGACCCAAATTGCATCTATGCCTTGAGAAACCTTGGGAATACCAGTAATGAAATCCATGGTAATGTGCTCCCACTTCCATTCTGGAATTTCAAGTGCTTGCAATGGACCTTTTGGCACTTGATGCTCTGCCTTGACTTGTTGACAAGCTAGACACCTTGAGATAAACCCCGTTATCTCTCTCTTCATATTGCTCAACCAAAATGTATGTTGAAGATCACGATACATTTAGGAACTCCCAGGATGGATTGCAAACGATGTGTTGTGCGCCTCTATCATGATTTTATACTTCAAGTCAGAATCGTTAGGAACACAAAGTCTGGAGTTGACTCAAATTATTTCTTCTTCATTGATTCTTACTTCTGGAATAGCACCTTCTTGCACTTTCTTCCTCATACGCATCAGCTCCAAGTCTGTAGCTTGAGCAGCTTTAACTTTATCGATTAAAGTCGGTTCTACTCGTATATTCACCATCATCACATGGGTCCCTGGAGTCTTTAACTCTATCTCCATCCTTCGTATGTCATACAAAATGGGTCTTTGTATGACGCCCCCAAAACAAGTATACATCACCCATCTTGAGTCGCCAGATACATGGTACATAAATTCAAATACAACTTAATTATACAACAATTGTGTAAAATACGACAAAACATAACTGAGAGTTTAAATAAGAATATTGTCATCTAGACAATATCCACACTCAATGGTGTCCTCATTACAATTATTATCACATTATTCCGTAGAATAGTGAGGACTACTAAAGCCATTTATCCTGGACCATCACTCCATTCCCCGACTCGTCCCAACTATATTCTCATTTCCTGAAGAGAACAATGAAAGAAAGGGTGAGCTCAACTAGCCTAGTAAGAAATATTATGACTAAGATAATGCAGAATAAATTATCCTTAGCCTTCAACAGTATAACAACTGATAGGATACAATAGACAACAAGTTTTAGATCAACAACTGCAGATAAGAAATCCATTAGAAGAGTCAAGTAGAGCATAAAATCTACTATCTTCTATGATTTAAAAAGTTTTTCATCAACTTTATCGCTGAGACTCAGCTTAATAAATAAACCACATCATCGAATCATCCATGCACCACGACAATCAGGTCATTCCCAGGAAAGAGGAGGCTTTCCGATAAGGATTTCTCCTTATTGCCGCCCAATTAGGTGACCAAACCTCTCCTTGACAGAACTTCTAGATATTGTCAATATTGCAAATAATAATATGAATAACTTTGTCGTCTCAATTATTGATTCAATAATATAAAATATTATGCAGATGATACTGTGACAATAATTGAATCAATAATATGAGAGATATGATCCAGCAATTACTGTAGCAATAAGTAAAACTGAATGACTTCTTACGTAAGCATCAATAATCAATATTGTGTGCTACTATGCAACCACGTGTATTACTGTACTTTTACTACCGGGTAGTTCAACAGTTTTAATTCGGTAACACTTTCACCGTTATTTTTATAAAAGATAATTCGTCATTTTCTAACTACGACTATACTTACATTTGTGGGGTCCACTAATGATTATGCAATCGTCACGGATATTCCCCGACAAAAGAATATTCTCCACCAAACGAATATTTTATAACAACTTGCATACTTTGCAAAATTTATAAATATTACCCACAACTATAACATTATATCAAATCCACACCATAATATTTAAAAAACAATTTCAAGAAATTTAAATATTTATTCATAAAATTTGGGGTCTCACACTTTGCGTTGAAAATATTGCACTCGTACCTACATATGATCTTCTACTCAATGCGTCAGCTACTACATTCGCTTTTCCAGGATGGTATTGGATGGTATGATCATAATCTTTCAACAGCTTAAGCCATCGTCGTTGCCGCATGTTGAGTTCCTTTTGAGTGAAGAAATATTTGAGGATCTTATGATCCGTATAGATCTCCACCTTCTCTCCATAAAGGTAATGCCTCCAAATCTTAAGCGCAAAAATGATCACCGCTAACTCTAGATCATGAGTAGGATAATTCCTCTCATATTCTTTGAGTTGTCATGAGAGGCATAAATTTATGACTTTCCCATGTTGCATGAGAACACATCCTAACCCTTTGCAAAGCATCATCATTGTAGATGACAAATCCTCCGAGCGGATGGTATTGTCGAGCAGTCTTTGAAATGAGTCTTCTCTTGAGTTCTTGAAAACTCTTCTCACATTCCTCGCTCCAACCGAACTTTGTATCTTTTCGAGTCAGCTGAGTTAATGGAGTAACGATTCGAGAAAATTCTTCCACGAATCTCCGATAATAACCAGCTAAGCCGAGAAAGCTACGTACTTCGGTCACGGACTTTGGTTGCTCCCAGCTTTGAATTGCTTCAATCTTCGTTGGGTCAACAGATATTCCATGATTTGATATCACGCGCCAAAGGAATGCAACTTCCTCAAGCCAGAACTCGCATTTCTTCAACTTGGCATATAGCTTGTTTTCACGAAGCTTTTGGAGTATCAGCTTCAAGTATTGCTTATGGTCTTCACGGGTTTAAGAGTATATGAGGATGTCATCAATAAAGATGACCACAAAGTGATCCAAATATTCCTTGAATACTCGGTTCATCATGTCCATGAAGGCAGCAGGAGCATTAGTCAATCCAAAAGACATGACTAGGAATCCAAAAGACATGCCAACTTTTCGGAGCACTACCATTATGGAGTATATGTGCGCGGTAAGACAGTCGAATTCGGCGAAGAGGACATTAACGGATGTTACCAACTGCATTTGGAGGATCAAAACAATGAGTATGCCAATTTTGTGAGCCAAGGACCTGACTATGAAGTGCTTATTCGCGAGTTGTGTCAACCCGGCACCACGTGGACAATGCATGAATGGGGCATCATGACTTTCCCGCATTCGCGCCTCAGCTTATATGGAAAGGCTTGGTATGCCTTTATCTACGCGAAATTAATGTCGTGCACACATATTAGCCATGTTACCAAGGAAAGGGTAGTGTTGCTGTATTCGATCATTCAGGGATTGAAGATGGATGTGGGTCTTATTATTCAACAATCCATTCTATGGGCGTCGCGAGGAGGTACCACGGGAGGATTACCACACCCTTCTAATTTGCGCACTTTTTTCTAAATTTGGGGTCAAATGGAAGTCTGATGAAATGATACTGATTTCCAATGCTTGGGTTTTGGACCATAAGATGATTATCGTCTGAGGTGTGGGTGGACTGGTGCAAATCACCCACGTGGATTGGGCTTTATAATTCCTCAAGTTGCCGCTCCACCAAGTCCACCAAGTCCACTAGCCACAGCTCCTCCTAGCTATTGGTCCTCCTCTACTGCTCACCGTGGTGTTGTTCCTGAGGTCGTCCAGTGTGAAATTGATGGTTGGTTCTATAATATAGAATGTCCGAATGTCCGACTGTCTGAACATCAAGATGTCATCTACAAATATCTAGTCGACCAATTTGCTGACCAGAATGCCATGAACGCCCAACTATACCCGGGCGTTAATCTTAGCCAGTTCCCCACTGCTCCTGTTCTGCCTGTGTTTCTCTCTTTCGATTAAGAGATGAGCGAGGATGATGATGATGCACCCGAGGAATGAGCTCGTCAGGGAAGCCCTCTATTATTTTTATTGTTATATTTTTCGCATGAGGACATTGCTCTTGATAAGTTTGGGGGTAGTTAATTTTTATTTGCATTAGTAGACTGTTAGTAGATTATGGATAGTTGTGTTTTATTGTTGGTTAAGTGTTGCATTTAGGATTGCATATTAATTCCAACTTTTTAATAGTTACGTATGTTTGGGGCCAATGATGAAATTAAAATTGCATGAACAAGTCTAGTACGGATTGTTAAGCTAGTGATGTAATTTTCTTGACATAATTTAAATCTTTATCTGTTTGACACTGATATTCTCAGGATAGCACATTTTGAAAAATGACCATGTTGGCTAAGAAAGTTTAAATGGATAGATAATAGACTTCTAAAGGATGAATGCTTGTGAAATGAAGGAATAATTTGAATAGCCAGTGATGACTAAATTTAGACATAAAGTCAAGTTTGGGGCGAAAATATTTGGAGTATATAAGTTTGAAAAAAAAAACACTATGGCATGCTTTTCTAATTTTGTGGCATTTGTTACTTGAGTAAGTAAGCCCGAGGGGATTGTCTTTACACCAAGCGCCCTAAGGTCTTAATGTCTTGGGAGTCGTTGGTCGAAAGCTCGTTAAGGTAACACTGAAAAGCCTAAGGGAATAGGATACTGCATAGCCATGAGACAAAAAAAAATAATAATAATAAAGCGGGAAAAGTGCAAAAAGCCCCCGTTAATAAATAAAAAAAATAATAAAAAAATATACTAGTAAAGCTTAAGTATTCCATGTTGACCCTTGGACTTTGGTAAATGTTTGATTTTGGCCAAATCTAGTTTATTTGAGGAGTTTCTGAAATTGCACTGTAGGATGCCTTCTAAGAAATCTATTATGTGTCGTATTTTGCTTTTTATTGGTTAGCATGGTTGTTGAACACACACGCACGATATCAGTAATAACAGATCTGGATTTATTGATTGTTGGGATATTATTGATCTGTCGTAATATGATGTATTAACATGTTTTTGTGATTTTTCTGAGGCCTAATGAATATACGGTGTGCTATTTGATTGCTAGAATTACGAACATGTAGATAGTTTTAGGTGCATTTGCATGGTTGTTTAGTTTTTCGTGGTGTTTTGTGTTTTGTTGCTTGAGGACACGCAACAATTTAAGTTTGAGGGTATTTGATGATTGTGTAATATACCCATGAATTGAATATAATCGAGCTTAAATTATTGTATTATCAAGTCGTTTAGTAGAATTTTTATTGAGATTTGTTGTTATTTTGCAGATTCAGTAGACACAGGGGCAAATTGGGAAATTTGAGCAAATGAATGGCAATTTTGTAATTAAGTTAAAGTCCCGCACTGGGGCTCTCTTCCTAGTGCTATTCATAGCGCCGGGGCGCTGAGGCTCGGCCAGTGTTGACCAAAAGGCGCGCGTGGGGTGAAAAGTTGACTGGAATTTGTGATTTATTTTAGAGGTTGCTTTGGAAAAGGATTGTGGTTAAATGAAATTGGTATATAAAGGCTTATTGGCTGAAATTTAGGGACATGCCATAATTTAAGGCTAAGCAAGGAATTACTCGAAGATTGAAGGATTTGCTCTAGAGTTTCTTCTTCTCCTTATTTTTTAATTGGTGTAATTCCTTAAGGATGTTTTTCAAAAGATTGTTGGTTTTAAATTCTGTTATGAACTAATTCTTTCATTAAGATTTCAATTGAACATTTTATGTCTATAAATTAGTTATTCGATTTATTCCAATTATTTATGTCAAAGTGAATTGTTAATCTTGTCTTGTGCTTATTGTTTAATTATTTGGCCACTAATTACCTTGTTACTCTAGAAGGAATCGAAAGAGGAGATCTAGGGTTAGAACTGGACATGATAACATGTATGCTTAGTTATTTGCATGACGAATAATTAGGGTCGTGAATTGAATAGGGATATCTGTTCACTGCATGTAACAAAGTGGGAATTAGGATTGAAGGAGTTTAATTTAATTGCTTTGCATAGGAATATAACAAGATTAATTGGATTAAATAGAAGTTAATTGATCACTTGGAAAAGGGCTTTTGACACTTGGAATTCCCGTTAACAATTCAGTAGGCATAATAATTGGGATAATTGGATAATTGGTTTATAGTTCATAATTGGGGATATTGGAGTCTTAATCTTTATTTATCTGAATTTATTCGTTAAAATCTTAGTTTTATTTATTTGGTTTGTTTTTAGAATAATCTCTTTTTAATTGGTTAATTTAGTCTTCTTATTTTGAAAAATCACACTTTATGGTTGTTTAAATAAAATTGGATTGATATAGTGCTAGTAGTTGGAATTTATTGATTAGAATTCTCTGTGGGATCGACACTTTATCTTATCACTTTATTACTTGTTGACTGTGTACACTTGCAAAAATTCATTGATTGTGAAATCAACCAACAAGTTTTTGGTGCCGCTGCTGGGGAATTCTTTATTAATATTAATTCCATATTAGTTATAATCAAATACGGTCTTAATTTAAACGTTATTTATTTATTTTATTTTGTTCTTGTATTGGCAGGAATTCTTTGCGAGTGTATGCGCACTAAATCAAGGGCTAAAAATGAACTTTTTCCTTATACAGACGATATCGAAAGGAAGTTCCAGAAATTACAGTTGTCTAGTGCGGTGCCACCTGAAGAAGAAAACCTGGCAGAACAAGAAATACCAGTGAACATGGCAGGGGAAGAAAAAAAATCACTTAGGGATTACGCCATGCCGAATGTCACAGATATACAGTCGAGTATTAGGAGGCCGATTAATGAAAATAGTTTTGAGATAAAACCGGGACCAATTTAGATGCTCCAAAATACATGCCAGTTTGGGGGTAGTTCGACAGATGATCCTAATGAGCACATCTTGAGTTTCTTGGAAATTTGCGACACCTTCAAGTTCAATAATATATCGAAAGATGCTATAAGGTTGAGGATGTTTCCATTTACGTTGAAAGATAAAGCTCGGAGTTGGTTACATTCTTTGCCTCCTGGTTCAATCACAGCTTGGGACGACTTAGCTCAAAAATTTCAAGCTAAGTTCTTCCCACCAGCGAAGTCGGCAAAACTACGGAACGATATTCACACCTTCACACAGTTCGACTCAGAAACGTTATATGAGGCTTGGGAAAGATGTCAAACAGATAAAGATGTAAATCATGTCAAGAAAATCATGTCACTAGCTCAACAATCCTTACTAGACTTGTTCATGCAATTTTAATTTCGTCATTGGCCCCAAACATACATAACTATCAAACAGCTGGAAATCCTAAAATGCAATATAAATTATCCACAGACTATTAACAATAACATACTACTAATGCAAATAGAAATTAACTACCCCCAAACTTATCTAGAGCGATGTCCTTATGCGAAAAATAAAACAAAATAAAACAGAGGACTTCCCTGACGAGCTTATTCCTCGGGTGGAGCATCATCGTCCTCGCTCATCTCTAGATCGGAAGGGGGAAACACTGGCAAAACAGAGCGATCGAGAATCGCTAAGGTTAACGCCTGCATGCAGTTATGCGTTCATGGCGTTCTCGCGAAGAATTGGTCAACCAAATATTTGTATATAACATCTTGTCATTCCGACAGGCGAACATTCTGGGATTCTAGATTGTAGAACCATCCGTCTATTTCACGCTGGACTGCTTCAGGAATCACACCACGATGAGCTGCTGAGGATGGGCCATAAGTAAGTGGAGCTTGAGGTGGTGGGGCTTGTGTAGCTTTAACTTGGGGAATTATGAAACCCAATCCCCTAGGGTGATTTTCCCCACCTGTTCACACTTTATACCTACTGATCAACTTATGGTCCAAAACTGGTATAGGCGTTTGAATTATCTCATCCTATTTTTATTTTACACCAAACTTAGCACACAAAATGTAAATGAGAGACAGATGGGGTAAACCGCTTGTGGTTCCTCCTTGTGATGCTCGGAGAATCGACTGCTGAATAAGGTGGCCAACATCAATTTGCAAGCCTTGAATTATCGAATATAGCAGTTCCGCCCTTTCTTTGGTGACATGGCTCACATGTGTGCATGGCATTAGTTTGGCATAAATAAAGGCATGCCACGCCTTCCGATATAAACTTAGGTGAGAATGGGGGGAGGTCATGCTGCCATGTTCATGCATTGTCCATGTGGTGCCCGGTTGACAAAGCTCACGGATTATCTTATCATAGTCTGGACCTTGACTCACAAGATTGGCATATTCGTCGTTGAGTCCCTCTAATGGCAGTTGATAACAACCATTAATGTCTTCGTCGCCAATTTCGACAATCTTGCCCCTCACAAACACTCCATAGTGATAATGTTCGGACACGTTGGCGTAGAACTCTTTGACAATGGCAATCACCGTTGGATTGGGCTGTTCGGTGAGGGAGAACCAGTTCCTCTCAGCAATCATCATCGTTATTTCCCCATCCTTGGATTGATCGGGCCGTAAACCACGTTCGGGGACTAATGAGAGGGTGGCCATCTTGTTGTAGCGTTCCTGTGCCTCGGCGGAGACAAACCTTCTATTATCAAATTTGGGTGGAGCCGATGCGGAACCGGACCCTTCGCCGCGTTGACGCTTTGAAGCCATGTCAAAAATTCTGCAAGAAATTGCATTCATATATATTAGAATTGAGCTTAATGCGATTAGAGAGATATGTTTGCATAACACTACCCCCAAACTTCGAAATGATGGCGTGCTATGTGCGATAGTCGGGGTGTGGGGAAATACATGATAGCATGGGAGCACAGATTGGACTAAACATCCTTAGGGTTCATTAAAATTGCAAAAGCAACACACGTGACGCTTACAAGGTGTAACATGTATAGCAATATGATCCCACGTATGCATCAATATAATATAACCCCCCACAATAGTGTTGTAGATGATTGACCGAGGACCCATGGTGTTGTGATGGTAAAACGACAAGTAAATTCGGTGTGTGTAAATGGTAGTGGACGTATGGAATATCCAAATTTTTATTCAAGCAACATATCGAACACCTTATGGGCAATTTATATTTTGTTTTGAATCACACTAGTTTTCTAGAAAATCACCTTCCTGGTATTCAATCACCACATATGCATGCTATTCCAACCAAAAGTGATGCAAAATCAAACGTGATTCACATGCCGGCAATATGAGAGAATCAAAATCCAATGGGTGAAACTCGGCATTGTAGATGGAGAGAATATGAATCAAGATGCAAATTAGCTTACCCATCTTACAATGGAGTGTAATTGAAGAACATACCTTTGCAGTAGAGATGATAGATGAAAATTGTTGTACAAAAGGAAATCCCAATGTGATGTGTGGAGTTGTGTTTTGTATTGGGAAGTTATATGAAGGTGTTTAGATCAGTTACCATACACATAGTGGAGACGTGTGAAGAAGTTAGAAAGTTGGAGTGGGAAACTGAAGAGATGGACCAATAGGAGTGCAGAACAGCGCCTTGTTGGCAACCGAGACTTGTGCGATAGGGAGCGTCGGGGCGCCCCGACCTCCGTGGTCTGTAAAAAATGCCTAAGCACCGGCGCTATATAGAAGGCGACGCGTCACGTCTGTGCCAAAGGTCTTGATAAATGAGGGCTCGATCTGCCGGGCTAGTCTTGGTATTGTGAGAGAGAACCGAGCGCTGAGGCGCTGATAGGCAGAGTCTGGTATGAAAGACTAGCACCGGGGCGCTAAGGTGTCATGGTAAACACCACTACTCCAATTCTGAGCTAGTCCTGCACTATTATGTGATGCACAAATTATCCTACATATCCTCAAATGAAATCTAAGTAACTCAAATACTGAAACTACTAATTAACTGAACTGAATGCAATAATTAAATAATTCAAACTCCTGGGTTGTCTCCCTGTAGCGCTTGGTTTATAGTCGTCAGCCCGACTGTGCTGATGTGCTCAGTGGTCCGCTGGATCGGCAAGGTGTATGGCCGTATTTTGGCGTTCTATAGGTCCACTCCAGTAATGTTTAAGTCGTTGACCGTTCACCTTAAATGTTCGCTTTGAATTTGGTTCCTCTATTTTGATGTTTTCGTGTGGTGCGACAGATATAATCACAAAAGGCCCGGACCACCGGGATTTCAATTTCCTTGGGAATAAACGCAATCGTGAGTTGAAAAGTAGGACTTATTGGCCTGGTTCAAATGTCCGATCAAGAATCTTCTTATCGTGCCAGGCTTTGACTTTCTCCTTGTAGAGTTTTGTGTTCTCATAAGCATTGAACCGAAATTCATCCATCTCGTTTAACTGCAGTAACCTTTTCTCACCAGCTGCTTGTAGATCAAAATTAAGTTTTCGAATGGCCCAGTGTGCACTGTGTTCTAGTTCAACCGGGAGATGACACGCCTTTCTGTAGACCATTCGATAAGGTGACATGCCGATCGAATTCTTATATGCTGTTCGATATGCCTATAGTGCATCGTCAAGACGCAATGACCAATCTTTTCATCACGAATTGACCACCTTTTCTAGAATTCGTTTGACCTCCCTATTCGATACCTCTGCTTGACCATTGGTTTGGGGATGGTATGCAGCAACAATTTTATGACGAACCCAATATTTTATAAGAAATTTAGTGAACTGCTTATTACAGAAATGAGTTCCCTCATCACTTATAATCGCCCTCGGCGTCCTAAATCGTGTGAAGATGTTTTTCTTTAAGAATCAGAGAACAACGTTGGCATCATTTGTGGGTAAAGCGGCGGCTTCTACCCATTTGGAAACGTAATCTACTGCCAATAGAATGTACTGATTATTGAAAGAGGATGGGAAAGGTCCCATAAAGTCGATTCCCCACACGTCGAATAGTTCAACCTCCAGAACTGTGTTGAGTGGAATTTCATTGCGCTTGGAGATGTTACCGACGCGTTGGCACCAATCACACTTTAGCACATAGAGGTAGGCATCCTTGAATAGAGAAGGCCAGAAAAATCCCGATTGTAACACTTTTGCTGCTGTTCGAACACCGGAATAATGACCTTCATAATCTGATGAATGACAATGTCCTAATATGCTGTCCATCTCTTCATGCGGTACACAACGTCTAATCATTTGATCCGCACAAGCCTTAAACAAGAATTGTTCGTCCCAATAGTATTGCTTAACATCATGGAGGAATTTCTTACGTTGCTGTGAAGTCAAATTCGGTGGTAACACTTTGGCAACCACGTAATTCACATAGTCAGCATACTAAGGCAATATTGTGGTTACTCGGAGAAGTTGTTCATCCGGAAATTTCTCATTAATCATTACATTGTCTTTCTTCTGTACCTCCGCATTTTCCAATCGAGAAAGATGATCTGCCACCTAATTTTCGGTACCTTTTCTATCCCGGATCTCCAGATCAAATTCTTGTGATAACAGTACCCACCGTATTAATCGCGGTTTGGCATCCTTCTTCTCAATCAGATATTTAATGGCAGAATGATCAGTGTAGACAATTACCTTGGTGCCAATAAGATATGCTCTGAATTTGTCAAAGGCAAACACCATTGCAAGTAACTCTTTTTCGGTGGTTGTGTAGTTTAACTGGGCATCCGTCAACGTCTTGCTGGAGTAGTAGATTGCGTGAAAAATCTTGTCGTGACGTTGTCCCAATACTGCCCTAACTGCGTAGTCACTGGCATCGCACATCAATTCAAACGGTAAAGACCAATCGGGCGCCACAATAATTGGAGCAGAGACCAATTTCCTCTTTAATACTTCAAATGCTTCAATACATGACTGATCCATCTTGAAAGGTACATCTTTCTCCAAGAGGGAACATAAGGGTTTCAAAATTTTGGAAAAATCTTTAATGAAGCGTCTGTAGAAACCCGCATGTCCCAAGAAGCTTCAGATTCCTTCACGTATGATGGAGGAGGTAGTTTCTCAATCGCCTCAATCTTTTCTCTATCCACCTCTAATCTCGATCATGAAACCTTATGCCCCGTAATAATCCCTCTTGCACCATAAAGTGACATTTTTCCCAGTTAAGCACCAGGTTAGTCTCCACGCATCGTTTCAACACTAAAATCAGATTTTTCAAACATAAGTTGAAACTATCACCAAACACAGAGAAGTCATCCATGAATACCTCCAAATTCTGTTCGACCATATCTGAGAAGATCGTCATCATGCATCGTTGAAATGTTGTCGGCGCATTACATAAACCAAGGGACATCCGCCGGAATGCAAACGTGCCATATAGACATGTGTGTGAGACCCCAGATTTTATGAATAAAGATTTAAATTTATCGAAATATTTTTTTTTGGATTTTATATAATGTTATAGTTGTGGGTAGTATTTATAAATTTTACAAAGTATGCAAGTTGTTGTATAATATTCGATTGGTCAGGGAATATTCTTTTTGTCGGGGAATATCCGTACGACGACACAATCATTGGTGGACCCCACAATAGAAGTATTATCGTAGTAAGAAAATGACAAAATTATCTTTTTATGAAAATAACGGCGAAAGTTTTACCATTGATACTGTTGAACTACTCGGTAGTAAAAGTATAGTAATACGCGTGGTTGCATAGTAGCACGCGGTATTAATTATTGATGCTTACGTGAGAAGTCACTCAGTTATACTCAATTATTGCTACAGTAATTGCTGCATCATATCTCTCCTATTATTGATTCGATTATTGTCATAGTATCATCTGCATAATATGTTATTTTATTAAATCAATAATTTAGATGACAAAATTATTCATATTATAACTTTCAATATTTACAATGTCTAGAAGTTCACAAGAGAGAGGTTTGGTCACCTAATCAACGCGCCAATAGGAGAGAAATCCTTATCGAAAGCCCTCTTCCTCGAATGACCGGTTAATAAATATTATGAGTTATAATATTAATGATGAATGTTGTTCGGAGTTGAATTTGGAGACGCGGACGTGATATTTGAGTCCGGAACGACGAAATTAGTAAAAATAGACTATAAACACAAAATTTTCCGAAATTCACTATTTGGTCAAACAAGTCAATAGTTGACTTTTTCGGGAAAAGTCAAACTTTGAAATTTCAAATTTTATATTTTTGATAAAAATAGTTTAATTATGTTGGAATTATTTGTGTTAGTGAAAATCAACATTTATTTCGATAAAAATTGATGTCTAGAGGTTATTTTGACCAATCGGGTATTTAACCGGATAAATGAGCAATTGATTGCTATTATTTCACATGATTATAACTATTTGTTCATATGTGTATACTATTGTTTCACATTCTTGTTACTATTAGGGGAGTTGGTGCAAGATTGATAATACTTACATGACTAAGTTAAAAATGGAGGTATAGATGGAGGTACTATACTGTAATTCGTATTCTCACATGTCTAGAACTATTGATTCACATGATTTACTATTGATTCACATTATTTACTATTAGGGGAGGTGGTGTAAGTTTGATAATACTTGCAGGACTAAATTAAAAATGAAAGAAAAGTCGGAGGTATTGTTCTATAATTTTTCGAGCCCCAAAATGTGCAATTATCGAAACTATATTTTTCTATAAATGGAAGCTCATTCTTCCTTCATTTCTCACCAATTCACTAAAGCTATAGAGCACTTATTATAGAGAGAAGCTATAGAGAGAAAATCTATAGAAGAAGAGAAGCCTGCTACTTCACTACTCCTATATCCAGTTTCTTTTACGGTAAGGGGTGTTATTTCTTTTGTATTCAAGAAGAAAACTTTTGTTATTCCATTCTTTATTATTCTATTGGAATAACCTGTATACACGGGCTACCCTATACTTGGTGAAATTCTTCTGTTGTTCCATTCTTTATCATTCTGTTGGAACATCCTGTCTGTGCGTTCTACGCCGGACCTGGTTCCGTCTTTATTATTCTGTTGAAATATCTTATCTGTGCGTTCTACGCCGGACCTGATTCCGCTCTTTATTATTATGTTGGAATATCCTCGTTTATCGCTTTTACGGACCGATTCCGCTTTTATTATTCTCATTGGAATATCCCGGTCATATGCGTTTTTACGTGGACTGATTCCGTTATTTATTATTCTGCTGAATAACTCACTCAGGCTTTGCCTATCGCATGCCCGGTGATTTCTTTTGTTATTCCATTCCTTATTATACTCAAATTGGTTAAAGTTCTAACTTCTATACTCCATGAAATTAATGGAATATCCTTGATATTTGCGCTTCATCCAAAGATCTTTTCATGGAAATATTTTTCCGAGCATTCTTGAATTTTACTCTACAAAGCGAAGATCATGTTGACAATTTGGACGTTATTAGTTCCTGGATAAATTAATTCTTGAACTTGTTTTATTGAATTCTTATATCATTGTCATCATCCTCATGTTTATATTTTGTTGAAAGTCATCTGTGGGCTTTCAGAGTGCATAGATGGACTTGGTATGATTATGACCGAGGATTATTCGGATAATCATAACCATAATGTTACAAATGATGTGGAAAAAGTCCTCATTGGCCCGTGAGTGCATTAATGGACGCTTTTTGGTATGATTATGGCTATGGATTCTCTTTGGCCCGTAGTGCAAAGATGAATTGTTTTATGGCGTACGATCGGGACCGCTGATGAAAACATGATTATCTTTAGTAGTAGTGCATGGATAATTCGTGGTCGTGATACTTAAAGAATATCCTCGGCCGTAGTAGTGTAAGGGTGATTCGATGATGTGGATTATTTATTAAGTCGAGTCCCAAAGATAAAAGTGATGAAAACCTTTTAAATCATAAAAGATAGTAGATTTTATTCTCTACTTGACTCTTTTAATGGATTGCTTGTTCATTGCAGCTTAAATTTGATGGTTGTTATATTGTATCGCTTTAACATTGTTGAAAGCTAACGATAATATATTTTGCATTATCTTAGTCATAATATTTCCCTTCGGGCTAGTTGAGCTCACCCTTTTACTTTCACCGTTTCTCTTCGTGAAATGAGAATATAGCCGACGCAGTCTGAGAACGGAGTGATGGACCAGATGATAGTATTAGTAGTCCTCACTATTCTGTTAAATAGTGTGATAATAAATGTAATGAGGACTGAATTTGAGTTTGTATACTGTCTATGAGGAATCCATTGAGAGTGGATATTGTGTAGAAGACAATATTCTTGTTTAAACTCTCAGTTTATGTTTTGTTGTATTCTACACGACAGCTGTATAATTAAGTTTGTATTTGTATTATGTACCATGTATTTGACGACTCAAGATGGGTAATGTATACCTATTTTGGGGTCGTCACAATGTGAATATGGTTTCTTTTGATCCTACGGGGCTATGGCAATTTGATTGTATCCGGAGTATCAATCTAAGAGACAATAGAACTGATGTCCCGCTAATCTGTCCAACATCTGATCGATGAACGGCAAGGGGAAGTGATCCTTGCGTGTGGCTTTGTTCAGCTTGCGGTAGTCCATACATACTCTCCATTTGATAACTGTTCTAGTAGGGATGAGCTCATTATCTTCATTCTTCACCACTGTCATACCCCCTTTTTTTGGTACGCACTGTATAGGACTTACCCATGAACTGTCTGAGATTGGGTAAATAATACCAGCATCCAACCACTTTATAATCTCCTTTTTCACCACATCTTTCATAATGGGGTTTAGCCTTCTTTGCATCTCAATGGTTGGTTTTGCCCCCTCTTCCATTAAAATCTTGTGCATGCAGAATGATGGGCTAATACCTCGAATATCTGCTATAGTCTACCCAATTGCTGTCTTGAACTCTTGCAGAACCCGTAGCAGTTTTTCCTTTTGTGTGTCAGTTAATTCTGTCGAAACAATAACTGGTAGAGTCGCATCTTTTCCCAGATAAGCATACTCTAGATGAGACGGTAGTGATTTTAATTCCAACACTGGTGGCTCTTCTATTGAGGGTTTGCACTTTTTACCTTCCGTTTTGGGCCTATCAAGGGTGTCGAATGGTTGATTTCTTTTCCAGAAGAACGATGCTGTATCTAGCCATTTGATATGCTCAATGTCCTCTTCAATACCGTAGTCGTCTATTCCGAACAATATGGATTCTATCGGGTCCTCTGAGTAATTTTCGCAGAACTTGTGATTAACTAATTCATCCATTAAATCCACCCGCAAACACTCACCTTTTTCTTTCGGATAAGACATCGACTTAAATACATTGAAGGTGATCTGTTGATCGTCAACTCGCATCGTTAATTCACCTTTCTGCACGTCAATCAATGTTCTCTCCGTTGCTAAAAATGGTCGCCCGAGAATGATGGGAATTTCCTTATCTGCCTCACAATCCAGAATAACGAAATCTACTGGGAATATGAATTTATCCACCTTTACTAATACGTCTTCAACAATACCTCGTGGATATGTAACTGACCGATCCGCTAATAGCAAACTGATATTTGTCAGTTTTGGTGCCTTAAGTCCAAACTGACTGTAGACGGATAATGGCATCAAATTTATACTGGCCCCCAAATCACACAACGCTCTCCCCGAAAACTGGTGACCAATGTCGCACGAAATAGTAAAACTACCTGGACCTTTCAACTTCGGAGGCAACTTGTTCTGGATAATTGCATACCGCATTCTTCTAAGAAGCGCCATCGCTTTCAAAATCACCCAATTTCCTTTTCTTTGACAACACATCCTTCATGAACTTAAGCGTAGCTCTAATTTTGTTCTAAAGCTTCTAAGAAAATGGGATTTTGATATGCGCTTTTTTGAAAATATCCAAAATCTTGAAAACCGCTTATCTAACTTGGATTTCAAAACCTCTGTGGATATGGTATGGGCGGCATTGTGATGATAGGTTGCCCTGCTTTTCGCTTTCTACTATCTCATATTTATGTTTCGATTTCCACAACTTCTTCCGATTTCAACTATTGTGTTGTCCTCTTTCCTTATCCTTAATCGCCTCTTGTAAATCCTTCCCATCGCAGCGTTAAAATCTCTGACCTTACTGATGCTCGTTTTCGATTTATTTACAGATCACTAGGAGTGTTCCATGGGGACAGTTATTCAATGCATGTGATATCTGCCCCAATTGATTTTTTAGATTCTTTATCGACGCACCTTGGCTTTTCACATTCATATCTACTTGATTCAATAACTTGTCTTGTTCCTCATTCTTTTTGTTAGTAGCCCTAATGAATTTTTCCAAGGCTTCCTCCCAACCTGATTTCTTCTTTGGTTGTTGTTGAGTCTAATTTTGAAATCCGGATGTGTTTTGTTGTCTAGGTGCTTGAGTTGAAGCTTGATTGTTACTCCATGAAAACCATGGATGATTTCTCCAGCCTGGATTATATGCATTTTGAGTCGAATACTTTTGAGTTGAGCGATTATAGCTCCCTACGAACTGAGCCGATTTAGAATTTATGGCACATTGCTCTGTAGCATGACCCCCAACACATAATTCACAAACCATTGATACCTGTTGTGTGGGTGGTGGACTCCATGTTTCTATTTTTTTAGCCATTGCGGCCACCTGTGCTGCTAATGCTGTCATAGGATCCACTTCAAACTTTCCCGATGTTTTCGGGGGATTCGACCTAGTCATGGGCCACTCGTAGTTGTTGGTGGCCATCGTTTCTAATAGTTGGTATGCCTCATCAAAATTCTTAGACATGATTGCTCCCCCTGCTGCTGCATCAATACTGGCTCTTGTGGGTGCGTATAAACCATCACAAAATAGCCCCAACTGCATCCACTGTGGAATTTCGTGATGTGGGCACTTACGGAGCATATCCTTAAATCTTTCCCACGCCTCATATAACGATTCTGAATCGAACTGTGCAAAGGTGTGAATATCATTCCGTAGTTTTGCCGAATTCGCTGGTGGGAAGAATTTCGCTAGAAATTTTTGGGCTAAGTCGTCCCAAGTTGTGATTGAGGCAGGAGGCAAAGAATGTAGCCAACTTCGCAATTTATCTTTCAAGGTAAACGGGAACATCCTCAACCTTACAGCATCTTCCGTTACATTGTTAAATTTGAAGGTGTCGTAAACTTCCAAGAAACTCAAGATATGCTCATTAGGATCATCTATCGAATTACCCCTAAACTGACATGTATTCTGTAGCATCAGAATTGTTCCCAATTTTATCTCGAAACTGTTCGCATTGATTGTCGGCCTCCTAATACTCGACTGTATATCCGTGACAGTCGGTATGGCGTAATCCCTAAGTGATTTTTGTTTGTTCCCTGCCATGTTCACGGGTATTTCCTGGTCTTCCAGTTCTTCTTCCAAATGTATAGCCTCACTAGTCAACCGCAATTTCTGGAACTTCCTTTCGATGTCATCTGTATACGGAAAAAGTTCCTTTTTAGCTCTTGATCTAGTGTGCATGCACTCGCAAAGAATTCCTGCCAATTCAAAAAGAAAAATAAGTAACGTTTAAATTAAGATCGAATTGATTATAACTAATATGGAATTAATATTAATAAAGAAGTTCCCCGGCAGCGGCGCCAAAAACTTGTTGGTTGATTTTACAATCAAAGCAAACGTGCAAGTATACACGGTCAACAAGTAATAAAGTGATAAGATAGAGTGTCGATCCCACAGAGAATTCTAATTAATAAATTCCAACTACTAGCACTATATCAATCCAATTTTATTTAAACAACCATAAATTGTGATTTTCCGAATTAATAAAACTAAATTAAACAATTAAAAGAGATTATTCTAAATTAAATCAAATAGACAAAACTATGATTTGAATGTATTAAGATAAATAAGGATTAAGACTTCAATATCCCCAATTATGAACTTATAAATCAATTATCCAATTATCCCAATTATTATGCCTACTGAATTGTTAACAGGAATTCTCAAATGCCAACAGCCCTTTTCCAAGTGATCAATTGACTTCTATTTAATTCAAATTAATCTCACTATATTCCTATGCAAAATAAGTGAATTAAACTCCTTCAATCGCAATTCCTTATGCGTTACATGCGGTGAACAGATATTTCCATTCAATTCACAAACCTAATCATTCACCATGTAAATAACTAAGTCACATGTTATCGTGCCCAGTTCTAACCCTAGAATTCCTCTTCTAATTCCTTCTAGAGTAACAAGGTAATTATTGGCCAAATAATTAATCAATAAATATAAAGCAAGATAAACAATTCACTTTGGCATAAACAATTGGAATAAATTGAATAACTAATCTATAGCCATAAAAGGTTCAATTAAAATCTTAATTAAAGAATTAGTTCATAACAAAAATAAAAACCAACAATCTTTGAAAAAGCATCCTTAAAGAATTACACAAATTGAAAATAAGGAGAAGGAGAAAAACTCTAGAGCCAATCCTTAATCTTCAAGTAATCCTTTGCTTAGCCTCCAATGATGAATGATAGATCTCTTCTTTCAATTAAAATAACCTTTATATACTCCACTTATCCAAACCCTAGCAATCCAAATCCAATTTGGCTTCAAACAACTTCCATTCAGCAAGTTAACCGAAAGTCAAACGTGTGCGTCTCCGGTCAACACTAATCGAGGGCCCAGGCCTCTGCCGCTGGAAATGAACTATGTTGAGCGCCCACCACGAGGTGCCGGAAATTACCGTAATGCCCTTCCAAATTAAAAAATCCCAAACGCTCCTATAGCTCCCGATTCTGCAAAACATCACATAAACACAATAAATATATTCCTAAATGACTCGAGAATACAACTATTTAATCCCAAGTATTCCCGATTTATGGGTATATTACCCAATCATCAGTGCCACATGAAGAGATGGATAGCATACTAGGGCATTGCCACTCATCAGATTACGAAGGTCATTACGCCGGTGATCAGACAGCAGCCAAAGTGTTGCAATTGGGATTTTTCTGGCCTTCTCTATTCAAAGACGCGTATCTCTACATGCTAAAATGTGATCGGTGTCAACGAGTAGGTAATATTTCCAAGCGCAATGAAATGCCACTTAACACACTTTTGGAGGTTGAACTATTCGATGTATGGGGAATCGACTTTATAGGACCTTTCCCATCTTCCTTCAATAATCAGTACATTCTGTTGGCGGTCGATTATGGTTCCAAATGGGTAGAAGTCGCAGCTTTACCCACGAATGATGCCAACGTAGTACTACGGTTTTTGAAGAAAAATATTTTCACACGATTTGGGACGCCGAGAGCGATAATCAGTGATGAGGGAACTCATTTCTGTAATAAGCAATTCATTAAATTACTTATAAAGTATGGGGTTCGTCATAAAATTACAATTGTATATCATCCCCAAACCAATGGTCAAGCAGAAGTCTCGAATAGGGAAGTTAAGAGAATCCTGGAGAAGGTGGTCAATCCATCACGAAAAGATTGGGCAATGCGTCTAGATGATGCCCTATGGGCATATCGAACAGCTTACAAGAATCCTATAGGCATGTCACCCTACAGGATGGTGTACGGAAAAGCATGTTAGAACATAGTGCGTACTGGGCCATTCGGAAACTAAATCTCGATCCCCAAGCAGTAGGTGAAAAAAGGTTACTTCAATTAAATGAGATGGACGAATTCAGGTTTAATGCCTATGAAAACGCAAAACTCTACAAAGAGAAAGTCAAAGCCTGGCACGATAAGAAAATCCTTGAACGGAAATTCGAATCGGGCTAACAAGTCTTGCTATTCAATTCAAGATTGCATCTATTCCCTGGTAAGTTGAAATCTCGCTGGTCCGGGCTGTTCGTGATTATATCTGTCGCTCCGCACGGAAATGTTGAAGTCGAGGACCCGAACTCAAGGCGAACATTCAAGGTGAACGGCCAACGACTACAGCATTATTGGAGTGGACCCATCGAACGTCAGTCCACGGCTATGTACCTCACCGATCCGGTGGACAATTGAGCAACCCAGCAAAGTCAGGCTGGCGACTATAAACCAAGCGCTATAGGGAGGCAACCCAAAAAGTTTTAGTTTATCTTGTTTTACTTCTTTCAAAATATTTGTTCTTTTAATTTATTTCATTTTTATTGTTAGTTGCTAGTATGTATTCGAGCATAACATTTTTCATGGATTTCTTGCTCCCAGGTATGCTGCAAATTGAGCAATAGATTAAAGGGATGGTGATCAGCGCCCCGACGCTTGTTACCCACATGAAAGCAGCGCCCCGACGCTTGACAACAGGAGGTGCATCATAGCTCCAGCGCCCCAGCGCCCAATTTAAACTGGAAGACAGCTCCCCGGCGCTGAGAGCCTCTTGAAGACACTGACCCCCAGCGCCCCGGCGCTCGGTTCATGTGAAAAATTCTGATGGTCAGCGCCCCGGCGCTATGTGCAGTACATAACCCAGCGCCCCGGCGTTGGGATTAGTTATGACGTAGATCTTTCTATATGCACAGACTCCTCATTCCCCATAACTCCCACTCCTTTTGAAATTCTAACTGCTCTCCAACACATACACACGTTTTTAGTCTGTCTCTAGTTTTTGTATCTCATACCTCATATCTCATTCGCAATATACCTTGCATCAACACTTTGGTAATTTACACACTTCCGCTTCATATTTGATTTTAGTTCATTCTCTCAAAGTAGAAGGTATGTGTGCACTCAATTTCATCTTACACTTTCTTCTATCATGCTACGAATTACAGGTATCTAGTGCACTCAATTTAAATATTTGATGCCCAAATTCTTCTTATTAGTATGAAAATCTTTTATGATCATGCATGTTATTCACATTTTTCACTCTTTTGGGCCATTTGTATTCTAAATTGGGTCGTGGAGGTTATGCTTATACTATTGTATGAATGAGTATATATGATGTGCCCCTATGTATGGATTACAAGAGACTTACACCAGGACTACAAGATGTTTGATATATTGCCTCAATGAACTGTAATTGCTATTTTCCTTTTGAAGGCATGTAAATCTCTTCCTCTAATCATGTGGCTATCTTGGCTTGTTCTTAATTTACATGTTTCTCCTAGTTCTATGGGACCAATGTTTTGCGCTACCCATGTCCCAAATGTATGCGGTCGATTGCCATATAATTGTTACATGTCACATCTTTTGGGCATATCATGCACTTCTTTAACCAATCATGCTATAAAGACATAAAATGCGACTACTTGGTCCAATTTAACTTTCCTGCTAGTATATGTCTCATTACACCCCCAACCAAGTACCAACTTGAACTTATTTTGAAGTTTGAGGGTTGGGATATGGGTATGTTTATACATATTTGATTTTTGTCCAATTCTAATCCACGTGACTGCCTTTTCATGCAGAGTTGTCTCAATGGCATTGAAGCGTCAATGTGGAGAAGGTTCCAGGACCGCCGCGGCTCCTCCAAAATTTTACAGCCGCAGGTTTGTGAGTGTCATCGCCCAAGAACGCTACAATAGAATGGCGACTCGCTCCCTAGTCCCCGAATGCGATTTACGACCCGATCAATCAAAGGATGGGGACATGGCGGTCATGATTGTTTAGAGGAACTGGTTCACGCTTACTGAACAACCTAAACCGGTAGTGATTGCAATCGTGAAAGAATTCTATGCCAAAGTTTCGGAGCACTACCATTATGGAGTATATGTGCGCGGTAAGAAAGTCGAATTCGGCGAAGAGGACATTAATGGATGTTACCAACTGCATTTAGAGGATCAAAACAATGAGTATACAAATTTTGTGAGCCAAGGACCTGACTATGAAGTGCTTATTCGCGAGTTGTGTCAACCCGGCACCACATGGACAATGCATGAATGGGGCAACATGACTTTCCCGCATTCGCGCCTCAGCTTATATGGAAAGGCTTGGTCTGCCTTTATCTGCGCGAAATTAATGCCGTGCACACATGTTAGCCATGTTACCAAGGAAAGGGCAGTGTTGTATTCGATCATTCAGGGATTGAAGATGGATGTGGGTCTTATTATTCAACAATCCATTCTGTGGGCGTCGCGAGGAGGTACCACGGGAGGATTACCACACCCCTCTCTAATTTGCGCACTTTGTTCTAAATTTGGGGTCAAATGGAAGTCCGATGAAATGATACAGCCCCCAATGTCGGATTTGGACCATAAGATGATTATCTGATACAGGGTGTGGACTGGTGGTGCAAATCACCCACGTTGATTGGGCTTTATAATTCCTCAAGTTGCCGCTCCACCAAGTCCACCAGCCACAACTCCTCCTAGCTATGGATCCTCCTCTACTGCTCACCGTGGTGTTGTTCCTGAGGCCATCCAGCGTGAAATTGATGGTTGGTTCTATAATATAGAATCTCAGAATGTCCGACTGTCTGAACTTCAAGATGTCATCTACAAATATCTGGTCAACCAATTTGCTTCCCAGAATGCCATGAATGCCCAACTATACCCGAGCGTTAATCTTAGCCAGTTCCCCACTGCTCCTGTTCTGCCTGTGTTTCCCCCTTCAGATCAAGAGATGAGCGAGGATGATGATGATGCACCCAAGGAATGAGCTCGTCAGGGAAGTCCTCTATTATTTTTATTGCTATATTTTTCGCATGAGGACATTGTTCTTGATAAGTTTGGGGTAGTTATTTTTTATTTGCATTAGTAGACTGTTAGTAGATTATGGATAGTTGTGTTTTATTATTGGTTAAGTGTTGCATTTAGGATTGCATATTAATTCCAACTTTTTAATAGTTACGTATGTTTGGGGCCAATGATGAAATTCAAATTGCATGAACAAGTCTAGTACGGATTGTTAAGCTAGTGATGTGATTTTCTTGACATAATTTAAATCTTTATCTGTTTGACACTGATATTCTCAGGATAACACATTTTGGAAAATGACCATGTTGGCTAAGAAAGTTTAAATGGATAGATAATAGACTTCTAAAGGATGAATGTTAGTGAAATGAAGGAATAATTTGAATAGCCAGTGATGACTAAATTTAGACATAAAGTCAAGTTTGGGGGGGGGGGAATATTTGGAGTATATAAGCTTTGAAAAAAAAACACTGTGGCATGCTTTTCTAGTTTTGTGGCCTTTGTTACTTGAGTACGTAAGCCCGAGGGGATTGCCTTTACACCTAGCACCCTAAGGTCTTAATGGCTTGGGAGTCGTTGGTCGAAAGCTCGTTAAGGTAACACTGAAAAGCCTAAGGGAATAGGATACTGCATAGCCATGAGACAAAAAAAAAAGAAAAAAATGAAAAATTATAAAGCGGGAAAAGTGCAAAAAGACACCGTTAATAAATAAAAAAAATAATAATAAAATATAAGTAAAGCATAAGTATTCCATGTTGACCCTTGGACTTTGGTAAATGTTTGATTTTGGCCAAATCTAGTTTATTTGAGGAGTTTCTGAAATTGCACTGTAGGATGCCTTCTAAGAAATCAATTATGTGTCGTATTTTGCTTTTTATTAGTTAGCATGGTTGTTGAACACACACGCACGATAACAGTAATAACAGATCTGGATTTATTGATTGTTGGGATATTATTGATCTGTCATAATATGATGTATTAGCATGTTTTTGTGATTTTTCTGAGGCCTAATGAATATACGGTGTGCTATTTGATTACTGGAATTACGAACATGTAGATAGTTTTAGGTGCATTTGCATGGTTGTTTAGTTTTTCGTGGTATTTTGTGTTTTGTTGCTTGAGGACACGCAACGATTTAAGTTTGAGGGTATTTGATGATTGGGTAATATACCCATAAATTGAATATAATCGAGCTTAAATTATTGTATTATCAAGTCGTTTAGTAGAATTTTTATTGGGATTTGTTGTTATTTTGCAGATTCAGGAGACACAGGAGCAAATTGGGAAATTTGAGCAAATGAATGGCAGTTTTCTAATTAAGTTGAAGTCCAGCGTCGGGGCGCTCTTCCTAGTGCTATTCATAGTGTCGGGGCGCTAAGGCCCGACCAGTGTTGACAAAGAGGCGCGCATGGGATGAAAAGTTGACTGGAATTTGTGATTTATTTGAGAGGTTGCTTTGGAAAAGGATTGTGGTTAGATGAAATTGGTATATAAAGGCTTATTGGCTGAAATTTAGGGACATACCAGAATTGAAGGCTAAGAAAGGAATTACTCGAAGATTGAAGGATTTGCTCTAGAGTTTCTTCTTCTCCTTATTTTTCAATTGGTGTAATTCCTTAAGGATGTTTTTCAAAAGATTGTTGGTTTTAAATTCTGTTATGAACTAATTCTTTCATTAAGATTTCAATTGAACATTTTATGTCTATAAATTAGTTATTCGATTTATTCTAATTATTTATGTCAAAGTGAATTGTTTATCTTGTCTTGTGCTTATTGTTTAATTATTTGGCCAATAATTACCTTGTTACTCTAGAAGGAATCGGAAGAGGAGATCTAGGGTTAGAACTGGATATGATAACATGTATGCTGCATGACGAATAATTAGGGTCGTGAATTGAATAGGGATATCTGTTCACTGCATGTAACAAAGTGGGAATTGGGATTGAAGGAGTTTAATTTAATTGCTTTGCATAGGAATATAGCAAGATTAATTGTATTAAATAGAAGTTAATTGATCACTTGGAAAAGGGCTTTTGACACTTGGAATTCCCGTTAATAATTCAGTAGGCATAATAATTGTGATAATTGGATAATTGGTTTATAGTTCATAATTGGGGATATTGGAGTCTTAATCTTTATTTATCTGAATTTATTCGTTAAAATCTTAGTTTTATTTATTTGGTTTATTTTTAGAATAATCTCTTTTTAATTGGTTAATTTAGTCTTCTTATTTTGAAAAATCACACTTTATGGTTGTTTAAATAAAATTGGATTGATATAGTGCTAGTAGTTGGAATTTATTGATTAGAATTCTTTGTGGGATCGACACTTTATCTTATCACTTTATTACTTGTTGACTGTGTACACTTGCACAAATTCATTGATTGTGAAATCAACCAACAATTGTCACCGCTTCGATGACTGCTACCACTGGTATTATCATCTTGTCGGCCGCTCTCTCTTGGTTGAGTTAACTCGTTATCGCGCTCCAATAACTGAGCCCTATTTACAACATCTGAATACAAACACAGTTTGTAAGAAATTAAGTATTGACGTATCTCAGGTTTCAAACCTCTTAGAAACATCCGCGTCATTCTCTCCTCATTATCAACCAAGTGGGATGCAAACCGGGACAACTCGGCAAACTTAGCTTCATATTGTGACACGGTCATATTGTTCTGCTCCAGCTTGATGAACTCTACCTCCTTCATGTGACAAATACTTTTGAGAAAGTACTTTTCGTTGAACAGTTCTTGGAATTTCTCCCAAGACATCTTCAGTGCGGCAGGTTGAGTACGCTTTACCGATTCCCACCAG
Organism: Panax ginseng; assembly: GCA_020205605.1. Lineage (NCBI taxonomy): Eukaryota > Viridiplantae > Streptophyta > Magnoliopsida > Apiales > Araliaceae > Panax > Panax ginseng. The sequence goes on from CM035143.1 coordinate 112,666,971, forward strand.
TAATCTGCCTCTCCTCGCAACATAAAGGTGGCAAACGGAACCTTTTTGTAAGACCCCAACTTTTTAATGAATAAAATCGAATTTCCTCTATTTATTATTGTGAATAATAAGGTATTAATTTGATATAATACTTTGGTTATGGGTGAAATGTGCAAATTTTGTAAAATAAGCAAGTGGTAATAAAATATTTATTGTGTCGGGGAATATTCGTTTGGTCGTGGAATATTCTTTCTGTCGGGGAATATTCGTACGACGGTGCAGCCATTTGTGGGCCCCTAAATGGATAACTGTCAGATGAAGAAAACGACAAAGTTTGGGTTGTTATAAATAACGGCGTAGTTATTCACAATTAACACTTTGTTGGAATACCCATGGTTAAAATACAAGAATGTCTGGCGTTGTTGCACAAGAAGACACCTGTGACGCATAAAGCAGTATTGTTGAATTATTGATCCTTACGTAAAAAGGCACTACTCAATAATTATTTACTGTTCAATATTTTATTTTATTGGTTCAATAATTGCTGCGTTGATATTTTATATTATTGTTGTTTCAATAATTGTCACTGCACAGTATTTCCCATTATCAGATCAATAATTCATATTATTTGAATAATATTATTAGATAGTATTATTGGCAATGTCTAGAAAGTTCTATCAATGAGAGGTTTGGTCACCTAATTGCGCGCCAGTAAGGAGAAATTCTTATTGGAAAGCCCCCTCTTTCCTGAGAACGGTCTGGTTGTCATAAATGTGATTCTGTAATATTATTTGTGAATAATTAATTATTGATTCATATGATAAGAAAATATTTATTTTATGTGGATATAAATGTTGGATATATTTATTGTGGTTAAAAATGAAGGAGTTAATGTTGAGGTGTTTTATCAGTATTTTGTCGGAATGGAGGTATTAAAAATTAAACAAGTATTTTTGAGATATATTGCGTGACTTATAATTTTTAATCCGACCGTTGGATCGTTGTGATTTTTGGATATGTTATACATATATAAGTTGAGTATATGTCCACAAATTTTGAACCGTTAAAAATGAATGTATGATTTGTTATGAATTTTAAGAGGTGACTAATTCGGAAATTAGGTTTATAAATGATTTTGGTGGAAAATTCTAGAATTGAGTGGGCCCCACTTGTGGTTGGTGAAGAAATGTGCTGAATTTTATTTTAAATATGGTGGGTGGCAATAGTAGCAGGTAAAGCCATCAGTTTGCAGGTCAAGTCTGCTTCGGCGTGCTAACATTTTCCTATAAATAGAGGGCTAAGTTAGAATTGAAAATCACACCAGAAACAAATTTTCTCTCTTTCTCTCTCTAGATTATTGAGTGTATTTTATGAGTATTTAGATACTTTGTGAGTTTCATTTATCGCTTGCAAGTTTCCTTCAAATTTTCTACCGATATTCCGATCGGTAATCTTGATATTTTGAGGTAAGGGATATTATCTTCTTCTTAAATGATATTTTCTTCAATATCATTATGCCGAAATATTGGTATGAACTTTTTATCAAATTTGGAACTTTTTGTGTCGGGGTTATTATTCACGTATACGATACTATTCACGTATACAGCACTATTCACGAATACGACACTATTCACTAAAAAATAAAATTTTCTTCTTTTTGTCCAAGTTGTCTATTATGGTTACTATCTTTGATTGTATCCATGTTTTGATCATTATTTTTGAATTCTGCTTCAAAATTGGTTATTTCAGAATATTATTGAACTTGGATAAACTGTAGTATGAATCCTTAGTATTTGATCTTTTATCTCACTAGATTCGTTTTCTTTAAAATATTTTTCATCATCCTCAGTCCTAAATGATGATGCAAATGAATATCTTTGGCCTGTAGTGAAAAGATGAATGATTACCTAATGAATATCTTTGGCCCGTAGTGCAAAGATGAACAGGTGTTGAGATGAACATGACCAACTGGTGATACAAATGAATATCTTTGGCCTGTAGTACAAAGATGAATATTTGATTCAAGATGTATATTGATTGATGTTACAAGGATAAAATATTGATGATGGACTTTTAAATCTTAGAAGATAGTAGAATTCTTTCTCTACTTGACTCTTCTAATGGATTGTTGTTTTCGCTGCAGTTGTTGATCTAAAACTTGTTGTCTATTATATTTTATCAGATTTTTCCCTGTTGAAGACTAACGATAATTTGTTGTATATTATCTTAGTCATAATATTCTTTACTGGGCTAGTTGAGCTCACCCTTTTCCTTTTGTTCCATCTTTCTCAGGAGGCGAGAATATAGCGGGAACTAGTCAGGGTGTGGAGTGATGTTTCCAGTCAGTTGTTTTAGCAGTCCTCACTATTTCTATAAAATAGTGTACGAATAATTGTAATGAGGACTCCTTTTGAGTTTTTATACTCTCTAGCAAAGAATATTTGTATTCAAACTCACAGTATATGTGTTGTCGTATTTTGTACGGCAATTGTATTACTGAAGTTGTATTTGTTTATGTACCATGTATTTGGCGACTCAGAATGGGTGATGTATACCTATTTTGGGGGCGTCACACTTTTGCTCCTCAGAGCATCCCAAAGCATCAAATATCTTGGTGATCTGCTTTATCCACGTCTCCTCCTTAAGTGGTTTTGGCTCTCCAATAAACTCCGGTGGTCCCAGCTCCTTGAACTGTTTAGCGGTGACCGTCCAAGAGTTGTCAGTATTTCCCCCTGCATTTTGAACAGGCCCACTACAAGAAAAAGGCCTAACAAATGACCAACACTATCACGAATGAGCACCATCGATCATGGATATTAATCATGACGGCGATCATCATCTCATGTCGATATGTAATCTAGTCGCTAAATTTTTAACAGCGACCGCATGCGGTCGCTTATTAGTCGCTAGTATAAATTTGCCACCAAAATTTTGGCTGGAAATGTTGGCGCCAAGGTTTTGTGCGACCACTTTAAATCAGCGACCGCATGCGATCGCTGATCAAACTAAATGTTATCGAGTCGAAGATTCGCTCGATCTGAACACGAGAAAAGGAAAGAGGGAGGTCCGAAATAGAGAGAAGAGGGAGAAAGGGGGGAGAAGAGAAGAAGGAGAAGAAGTTCGCGCCGCCGCCGCCTCCTACCACCTGCCACCGCCTCTACAAAGGTAACCCACTTAAAATCCACTAGAAACCGTGTTAATTTGTTAATTGAATGTGGTTTAGACAAACCCTAAATCAAAAAAATGAATATACCTTAATTAAGATTAAAAGGCAACTAATGACAATGAACTAATTAAAGTTTATTTTAAAATTTATAAAATAAACTGTTATTATGAAACATAGCCTAATTTTTTTTTTCATTTTTGTTATTATTGGTGCTTGAACTTTTGGTTTGTTTGACTTAGATATGAACTGGGGTTGCTCTAATTAATCAGTTAGAAATTGAATAGGATGTTATGGAATTGGTTCTATTGATTGTGTTATTTGCTCCTATATATAGAAATTAGCTTATTGGTAATGTTTTGATTGATATGTATGCTAGATTGGAATAGTTTAATTTCAGGGTATTGTTCAAATAGATATTGGAAGGAAGCATTGGGGATATTTTAGCGATTAAGAATCTCAGGGTATTGTTCAATGAAACTTTTCAATTGTTATCATTTCTGATATTATCATTATGTGTCCAATCCTAAACTATTTTGAACATTAAACTTGTGAAACCGCTCTCACTTGATGTTGCATGAATTGCATAACGCCTAAACTGTTATCATTTCTGATAGGAGCCGTTCTCGCCTGATGTTGCATGAATTGAATAAAGCCTCTGAACATCCCATCGTTCACCATTTCATCGGTGTTATTGTTTACCTGAGGATTATTGTCTTCCTGTTGCACATTATCCTGGGTATTGATCGTTGGTGACTCAACGGTCTCATGTGCTTCATTGCTTATCTCAACATTTTCGGATGCCATTTTCAAATACTGCCACAAAACAAGAGTTAATTATCATATCACATATTATCCTTATACTCTGACCGACCAATTAAATTCCAAATAAACTTAGGTATGTCATACTAGCGAAGGAATTCCCGCTCTCCCCTCCTAGTTCTTGTCTCATATCTCGGCCGGATCATATCCCTAGCTTTGATACCAACCGTGACGCCCCCAAAATAGGTATACATCACCCATCTTGAATCGCCAAATACATGGTACAAAATTCAAATACAACTTAATTATACAACAGTCGTATAAAATGCGACAAAACATAAACTAAGAGTTTTAATAAGAATATATTGTCATCTAGACAATATCAACACTCAATGGAGTCTTCATTACATTTATTGTCACACTATTTTATAGAATAGTGAGGACTACTAAAACAACCATCTGGACCGTTAATCCATTCCCCACTTCGTCTCCAACTATATTCTCATTTCAAGAAGAGACGAAGGAAAGAAAGGGCGAGCTCAACTAGCCCAGTAAGAATATTATGACTAAGATAATGCAGAATAAATTATCCTTAGCCTTCAACAGTATAACAACTGATAGAATATAATAGACAACACGTTTTATGATCAACAACTGCAGCGAAATAAGCAATCCATTAGAAGAGTCAAGTAGGGCATAAAATCTACTATCTTCTATGATTTAAAAAGTTTTTCATCAACTTTATCATTTGAGACTCGACAATAAATAAAATCGAATCATCCCTGCATCACGGCCAAGGATATTCATGTAATCATCAATGGTCATGATTATACTGAATAATCTCTGGTCATAATCATACCAACAACTGTCCATCAATGAACTACAAGCCATTGAGGACTTTCACCGCATCATTCGTCACATTAGGGTCATGATTATACCGAATAATCCCTGGTCATAATCATACCAAGTCCATCTATGCACGTAAGCCAGAGATGACTTTTATCACAATATAAGCATGAGGGTGATGACAATGACATAATAATTCAATAAAACAAGTTCAAGATAAATTTTAAAGATTTATAATTTAATTTATCCAGAAATCAATAACGTCCAAATTGTCAACATGATACTGCTTTGTAGAGTAAAATTCAAGAATGCTCAGAAGAATATTTTCATGAAAAGATCTTTGGATGAAGCGCAAATATCCGTGATATTCTACTAATTTCATGGAGTATAGAAGCCAAAACTTTAACCAACCGAGTATAATAGAATATATGAAATTGCAAATGGATTTTGCTGCCATGCCATAATCCATCCACGTACATATCATTTCCACAATTTAATAAGGAATGAATACGAAAGATCATTCACCATGCATGCGGTAGTTCACATAGACACGTTACTCTAACAAAATAATAAAGAATGGAATAAAAGAAGAATTCACCATTCATGCGATAGCCCGTGTAGACAGGTTATTTCAACAGAATAATAAAGAATGGAATAATAAAAGAATTCACCAGGCATGCGATAGACCGCACAGACAGGTTATTCTAACAGAATAATAAAGAATGGAATAACAAAAGAATTTACCAGGCATGCGATAGACCGCACAGACAGGTTATTCTAACAAAATAATAAAGAATGGAATAATAGAAGAATTCACCAGGCATGCGATAGATCAAGATGCATGTGTTATTCCAACGTAATAATAAAGAATGGAATAACAACCCTTACGAGAATTGAAAGAAAATAACTCTCTTCATGAATACTGAAAGAAATAATACCCCTTACCTTAGAAGAAACCGGATAATCGGAATAAAGGTAGGGACTTCTTTTCTTCTTTCTCTCTATAATAATTGCTCTTGTGAGACTTAGTGAATTGGTGAGAATGAAATAAGAATGAGCTTTTATTTATAGGAAAATATAGTTTCGATAATTGCACGCTTTGGGGCTTGAAATATTACAATATAATACCTCCTCTTTTCTTCTTCATTTTAATTTAGTCCTGCAAGTATTATCAAACTTGCACCACCTCCCCTAATAGTAAATAATGTGAATTAATAGTTCATTCATGTGACTTAATAGTATAATCATATGAAAAACTAATTACAATATAAAGACTTCATCTATACCTCCATTTTTAATTTAGTCATGCAAGTATTATCAATCTTGCACCAACTCCCCTAATAGTAAATCATGTGAATCAATAGTACACACATGTGAACACATAGTTATAAGCATGTGAATTAATAGCGCTTAATTGCTCATTTATCCCAAGAATTACCCGATTGGTCTATATAACCTCCGGACATTAATTATTATCGAAATAAATGTCGATTTCCACTAACACTAATAATTCCCACACAATGGAACTATCAATTTCATCTTTAATCAACACGAACTTATTCATCATTAATATTATAACTCACAATATTTAACAACCGTGTCGCTTCCCAGAAAGAGGGCTTTTCCGATAAGGATTTCTCCTTATCACCACCCAATTAGGTGACCAAACCTCTCCTCGATGTAACTTCTGCACATTGTCAATATTGTAAATAATAATATGAATAACTTTGTCGTCTCAATTATTGATTTAATAATATAAAATATTATGCGAGATGATCTTCGTGACAATAATTGAATCAATAATATGAGAGATATTATGCAAAGAATTATCGTAGCAATAATTGAGTATAACCGAGTGACTTTTCACGTAAGCATCAATAATCAATACCATGTGCTACTATGCAACCATGCGTACATCGTATTTTTACTACCGGGTAGTTCAACAGTTTAAAATTCAGGTAACACTTTCGTCGTTATTTTTATAAAAAGATAATTACATCATTTTCTAACTACGATAATACTTCCGTTGTGGGGTCCACTAATGATTGTGTCATTCAGCATTTAATATTCTCTGTTAAAACGAATATTCTCCGATCAATCGAATATTATATAACCACTTGCTTACTTTGCAAAATTTGTAAATATTACCCACAACTATAACATTATATCAAATCCACACCATTATATTCAAAATATATTTTGAAAAAATTATTCTTTATTCATAAAAGTTGGGGTCTTACAACTAATTCCTTCATTTATAACCACAATAAATATATTCATCATTTATATCCACATAAAATAAATATTTCCTTATCATATAAGTCAATAATTAATTATTCACAAATATGATTACAGAATCACAATTATGACAACCAGGTCATTCCTAGGAAAGAAAGGGGCTTTACGATAAGGATTTCTCCTTACTGGCGCGCAATTAGATGACCAAAACCCTTTCCTAGACAGAACTTTCTTAGACATTGCCAATAATGATCGATATCTAATAATATTATTCAATTAATATAAATTATTGATCTGATAATGGAAATAATGTGCAGCGACAATTATTGAAATAACAATAATATAAAATATCAACGCAGCAATTATTGAATCAATAAAATAAAATATTGAATAAAGAATTATCGTGAATAATTATTGAGTAGTGTCTTCTTACGTAAGAATCAATAATTCAAAAATACCGTAATATCGTGATACCACCGCAAGCAACCACGCTTATTACATCAGATTTTAATCATCGGTATATCAGATACCATGCGCAACCACGCGAAAATAAATATTGTTGCCAATGAATGTGGTCTATATTAGGCAACAAAATATAGCAACAAAAAAACTTTCGTTGCCCACGATGAGGAGAAATCAAGTGGTTAGAAATTTTGCAACGAATTTCTAACGAATTTTGTTTCCAAAATTTGCAACTACTTATGAATTTCAAGTACAAAAAGTGAAAGCCCCACAATACAATCAGCGAAGGACAAGTTTAAGTTTCACTAAACATACACTTTAGCAACGATCAAAAATCGTTGCTAAAGCCCCATTTTTAGCAACAAAAACTTTCATTGCCCACGATGACGGAAATCAAGTGGCCAAAATTTTGCAACTAATTTCTAACGAAATTTTTTCCCGCCAATGAATTAGCAGAATCTAAATGTTGCAACGACTTTATGAATTTCGTTGCAAAAAGTGAAAGCTCGACACAAACTGCAAACGAAGGATAAATTTCGTTGCTAAACATATATTTTTAGCAACGACTTATAAAGTCGTTGCCCGAAAAATCGTTGTTAAAGGCCCATTTTTTGTAGTGAGTGTTAACGGTAACAAATACGCCGTTATTTGTAAAAACTCAAACTTGTCATTTTCTTCATCCGACAGTTATTATGTTATGGGGCCCACATAATGGGTCACTAGCGTATTGCATTTAATATTCCCCCGACAACAAGAATATTCCACGACCAAACGAATATTCCCCGACAGCAATGAGTATTTTATAACCACTTGCGTATTTTGAAAAAAAATTTCATATATCACCCTTAACTTTAACTTTTTATCAATTTAATCATTTACTGAATAGTAATTATAAGAAAAATTGAATACTTTTATTTCATAAAATTCGGGGTCTTACAAAAAGTCTTTATACTATTTTAAGTAGTCCCAAGTTAAATATTTACTTATCTTAAATAATCTATTTTTTACAATAATTTGCCTATAATACTCTTAGTATTAATTGTGACACCCCCAAATCTCGGTACTTCATTACCTCAAGATTTGGTGTTCACCTAATCAAAACATTCATTTATAACTACCCAATCATAAATAAAATTGAATAATAAACCTGCCCATACAGGAATTACATAAAATAAAATCTCCCAGGTTATCTAACCTTTACAAATAATCATTCATGCGGAAAATTTAAATAAACTTCATTACATTCTTTAAACCAAAGTCTGATAATAAAACTATCAAAACTATTACAAGTATTCAAGATTTGTTCATCTTTCCCTTTCCTTTTTCTTCGGTGCTAGGTACGTCACCCTTTCCATCTTTAGTCGTAAGGATTTTACAAAAGAGTGAGAAAACAAGGCTCACTTGAAATAACAATGAATAACTTTTACATTCTCTCGCCCATTCAGGGGCTCAATAGAACCCGAACAATAGGTTCTATTAACATCTTAAATATTCCTTGCCCATTCGAGGGCTCAATAGAACTAGATAATAAGTCCTATTAACATCTTAACATTCACCGAGAGGTCTAATGACCACTTAACCTTGTCCACAGCTTATAAGTAATCTTTCAACTTAAACTTTTACAAATATACGACCATAATGACTTTAAGGTACTTAGGGAGATCAACCCTTCGTGACATGTATTGTATACAAACATTTCAACATGAAAGTACAAAACTAAGCGTAACCCTTATAAATAGGGTTGTTCATCTCAAAGATTTTTGAGTACAAGTCCGCCCCAAAGATAGTTTGGTTTGGATACACTTCAAGGTAATTTGAATTCAACGGACATCAACTAAGGATTAGTTGAATGAAAGATAATAACACTATATTATTGAATAATCATAATCTAATAAATATTTCGCTTCTAAGTTCATGCTTTAGGGATAATCTAATAGCATAACTATTGAATAACACATCATACCTTGCTTTGAATAACATTAAGCTAAGGTTACATCTTAGAATTTAATATCAAGCATGCACAACAAATAATAACTTGAACGATAAACTAAAGGTACTTGCATGCTAATATAATAAGTTAGAGTTAAAAAAACTTGCATAATCATAATAACTATCTCAACGAAAGTGTGGAGATGGGAAACTTGTATCATCATGAATAACTGGATACAATGAAGTTGTTAAATGGAAATACTTTACTCAATAAAGTATAGCATATGAAATTTGCATAACGAAGCTTTAGAATTAGAAAACTTGCTTAAACACAACTAACTCAACGAGAGTGTGGAGTTAGAGAACTTGATTAATGTAAAAAGATAGGTTTAGAAACTTGCACAATTATAAAAGTAGAGTTAGAGAACTTGCCTCGTGCGTAGGTTAAACAATTACTATTCACGTTCACCCCAAGTCCTACACATACCATATGTATTGACAATACACATTAGTTACACTAACATTACCTTTATGAGTTACTTTATTACTCTTAGTATAGCTACTAACTAAGTTTAAGTTTAAACAACATCACATCTTTTCATGAACATTACTTTTTAGCTTTATTACAACTACTTAAGTGATCATGTCATTGCACCACATGCACATTAACAACTTGATACAACATCCTATTACATGTCCAACATGTTATCATTAAGTTATACTGTCTTAAACTCACATAACCAAAACGAAGAACAGAGCCAAAGCTACTGTCTTAAATTTGTAACAACAATTCGCCCCAAACAACATGTATAACTAATATAAACTACACATAATTGTTAACAATTATCCATATACCAATTTCCAACAATTGAACAACAAATTTAAAAGACTTAAATCACTAAAATAATATTTGGTTAAAACTCAAAACTCCATTGTTGATATCTAAAGTATAGTGAACGAAATTTTCACTATTATCAACCAAATTTGATTCCTTTGAAATACAAGTATACCAACATATAACAAATTAACATGTATAGTTCAATTCCTCAGTTAGCATACATAACTTTTGATATTTCTACAAAACATATATTCGTATATATATTTTTCACCGTAAAACCAAGTTCTCTTTCTAAATCTTAATTTAGCATACAACACATATATATATATGCTAACTATAACAATTATAACAATAAAAACACATAACATCATAACTAATTCTAGAACATGTTTTACAGATAATTTTTGGTAAAAACCTTAACAGAGTGAATGACTTTCAAGAACACGGAGACTTTAAACCTAATGACATAAAACATATGTCTTCATAAACATAAATTTAGGTTATAAACACCTACCTTTTGTTGTTAAGAAACACTTGTTAAACCCTTAGAAAAGCTTGAAGAACTCTGTATTTTCCTAGAATCCCAGCCCTTTCTCTCTCAACTATCTCTGTATTCTTTTCTTTCTTTTTACAGACTACTCTAAGGTAAAACTGATAGCTAAGCCACATAACAGTATACGTATACTAAAAATAAAACTAACGCACGCTCTATTTTTCAAACGTTTGGAAACTGACGACTATATTAAATATACCAATAAGTTTATCAGTTACCAAAAATATATTCATATATATATATATATATATATATATATATATATATATATATTATTTATATTTTATTTATTTAATTAATAATTTAAATTCAAAAGAAATCCAAAAGCCATAAGGCTTTGTTTGGCAAACCATTTAAAATTAAAGGATTAATACTTAAACCTTGTTTGGCAAAACTAAATTAAGAATTACTTTAATTATTTTAATAACTCTTTATCACATAGTTATTTGTCACACTTTATGTAATAACAATTTATTAAATAAATCACTTAATAACATAACTCAATCCACATAACACATTAATTATTTAACAATTAAATAATTAACTAAAACATCTCAATCAAATTGAACAATTACTTATTCAATAATAAACACGTCCAATAAATATTTATATAAATCAATAAATATTTATAACTTACATTTAAAAAATCTGGAATGTTACATCATTCCTCTCTTATAAGGATTCTGTCCTCAAAATCACAACTCAAACAACGTATTCGTTACATTAATTGTCATATTTACATTCTTTATGCATATTTATGGAATATCAGTAGTCATGTGCAAAAAACTATGCAATTAAATGAGATTTTAAATATGAACAATTTTGTCATTTTATCATTTTTCTTAATATGCGCAAAAAGTCAACTAGGACTTTTATCCTAAGACGGAGAGAGTAGCAAACAACATATAATTTATAAACAAAATAAAATATTTATCAATATAATTCCCCTCCATCTTTGTTCGTTCTCTCTGTTTGTTTTATTTAGTTGTTATGAATTGATTTAGTATATATTAATATTCTTTTTGGGTAATTTAATAGCTAAGCTTATGTTGCTTTCGAGGTTTCTTGGCCAAAACCTCAAACTTAAGGTTTTGGGTAGTGACATTTTTTAAGAATTAATTTGATTAAAGTTTGACATCAACACTGCCACGTGTGTCACAAAGAAAGGGGTTCAATATCCATCAATTAAACGGGACTTGCAAAAGAACAATAATAGTGGTGGTAAAAAGCAAATTACCATTAATCTTTCTTATTCCCTTTGTTTCAGGTAATTATACTTTTATTTTTCCTAGTGTTTTTAATCAAAAATGGATAATATAATTGTTAATTTAGTTATATAGTGTTTTGGGCTTTTGGGATTTTGGACTCCAATATGTTAAGCATGGTGCGGTTTGGTGCGGTTTGAAGCTCAAACCGTATACGAAATCGCACACGAAATTGCTTGGGTGCGGTTTGAAAAATTCAAAACCGCACATAAAACCGTTTATGATTGGTCTGATGCGGTTTTAAACCTTGCAGTTTGGTTCATTTGGTGCGGTTTCGGTTCCGTGTAGTTTGTATTAATTCACATTGGTATTTTTATTTGAACATGATGTAGATATTAAATTAATACTTGGCCAAATTAATGATTGTAAGCGTTATGTTTTGTATATAAATAGTATTTCGGCCAAGTGGGAGAATGTTAGAATATTTTATTTTATTATGTGCATGGCCTCTACTAGTTATGTAATTATTGGGCTTACATATTTTATTAATTTAATCACTTTATTTATGGGTTTGATAATTAATTATGTGGCCTATAAATAATATTCCTAATATGGACCCTAGGATTTTATAATCTTGATGGATGATTTTGACCTTTAACTATTCTATAAATAAAACAGTTAGGGTTTGGTTCCAATTGTGGTCTCAAGAATTTTATACACACCTATACATCCATCCTAAGATTGAGAGAGACAATTGAAGACTTTCACCCTTAAGCACAGTGAAAAGGTGATACATACAAGATGATCATCACCGTTCCAGGTAGAATCGAAATCCCCTTGTGTTAAATGTATATATACAGCTGCAGATATGTCCATAGCATGGAAAATGTGATTAATGGTGTTGTTTCTGATAAATAGAACGTTACGTTTGTCGGAATTTGACGAGTGTTCTTTATGTTCATCAATACCATTGCAAGTCTCAATGTAGTTGAGATAGTTGATGAGCCTACAACAACTGCAATTGCCTATGGCCTGTACAAAAAAGGAGGCAAGAACAACGATTTGCATGGTATTTGATCTTGGTGCTGATGCATTTGATCCATTGATCATAGTTGTGTATCTAAGGTTATATCAACATTTGAGAGGATTAGATTTTGATGTCATATTTGGTAAAGAAAAGAGACCTCAAGCAAGGGCGGAGTCAGGATTTTTTTTCCTCCTGGGCTACTCAGGAGCTTCAGAGCAAAGCCGGACATGGGAGGAGCTCCTGCTAGCGTTCGCCGTGAACCGCTACGGCAGCAAGAGCTAGGACTCCGTTGCCGGCAAAAAATACAAAAGCGGAGCTCCAAAATGACGCCTTTCCTCACACCCTGCAACTGCAAACAGAAATTCCATGACCTGCCCCCCACCAAAACGATGTCGTTGGAGATGATAAAATCGAGATCGAGATTATTCCTTGGCTCGATGAGTTGAGAAAACACCGAATCACTGAGCTCAAGCGCGAACTCGAACATTACGATCTCTCAATCGTGTAAACATCCCATTCATATATATATAAATATATGTGTGCGCGCGCGCGTATATATGTACTAATTTCGAAACTTGTATGTTTATGTTGACTGATCAGGTCGTTGCAATCGAAGGTGAAGAGGCTGAAGGAGGAGAAAGACGAGAGCTTGAGAGCAGAGGCGGAAGGGGAAAAAGGGGGGGGGGGGTGGGGTTGATGCGATTTTGAAGAGGGTTAGGGTTTTTTTTTTTTTAATCTTACATGAAACGACGTCATTTCATGTAAGATAAAAAAATAAATTTAAACCTAGCTGCTGCAGAAGAAGAAAGGAAGAAGAAGGCGGGCGGCGGCAACGGATTGGGGCTGGGTGTAACTCATTTGGGTTGGGCTTATGAAGATATATATATACTAAATATTTGGCAAAAAAAATTATCCGGGCTACAGCCCACCCTAGCCCATACATGGCTTCGCCCGTGACCTCAACGGTCTTGGAAAGCTCAAAAAGGAATGTGAGATCGAGAGGTAATTAAGAGGAACTTTAGTAGGTCTAAAGTTCCAACCAATTAACAAGTCTCAACAGTGTCAGGAAAGTCAGATTTATATGAATTATGAAAAAGAAAATTGAAAACTTTTTGCATTTAACTGCTCAATCTAACATTGCCTCGTACAATTATTAGGTCCAATTAATCGGAGTACGACCAAAGATTGCATTGAACTTGGAAAATTTAAGTCTAATTTTTTCAGTTATTTCATTTTTGAGTGAAGAAGTTACTATAACAAACAAGATAAAAGTAGTCATAAAATAGGCTCAAATTGAGGTTACTTTTGCAGTCGATGCAAATGGTGTACTACATGTCAAGGCAGAGGACACGGCAACAAAGAAATCGGAATCGATTACCATCACCATGAGGAAATGGAAAGATGGTGGAAGGAGTTACCTGAGTTAGCAGAGGTAGATAACAAAGCCAGCCAGAGAGGAAATCAGAGAAAAAATGTATGCTAGAAACCAGCTCGAAACCTGCTTCTCCAACATCAACAATTTGGAGGAAGCTCTAAAGTGGTTGGATGATAGTCAAAAGTAGACCTGGCAATAACTTGAAAACTAACCAAAATCAATCCATCACATACATAGAAAATTTTCTAGTTTGTTGGGGGGGGAAAAAAGAGGTATAAATCTGACTTTAATTAATTGAAAAAAGAGCACAACTTAAGATATACTTTGTCGATTTCAAAATAAAAAGATTATTACTCTCTCTGTGTCCCTTAATATAAATCGTTTTAAAGAAATATTTTTGTCCCTTAATATAAGTTGTTTGAAGATTTCAAGTAAGCATTAATTATTTAGTTTTCAATATTACCTCAAGTATTAAATATATATAATTTTAGTTCTCTCACTATTTTTTATCCAATAAATAACATTCTCTTCTTCCAATACAAGGACAATATAATCAATTAATATTATATTTAATAATACACAATTATTTTCTTAATACTTGTGCATAATTATATATCACTACTTATATTTTTGTCCTTAACTCCTAAAAAAGTACAATAAATTATGTAATAATATCAACAAATGGGTCGTTCCGGGTGCCATCAAAATACTATGTCCAATCGGATACTCCATTCGAGTCTATGTAACATAGTGGGTGCATGTTGGATGTATTATATAGTACTAAGTTTACATGGTAAATGTGATTAATATTGTTGAAAAAGGTAATATTCAACCTACTCGGCTACTCCTAGTAACAGTTTGAACATAGAAACACTTGATATTGATGTTATTAATACATATTTAAGCCTTAATATCAAACGTTTCTTCTAAACTCTAATGAGTACGTATTTGGGTTTAGTGGATTGCGTACTTCAATGATGCACAGAGGCAGGCCACAAAAGATGCTGGTACTATTGCAAGGCTCAATGTAGTTCAAATAATTGATGAGCCTACTGCAGCAGCAATTGCCTGTGCCTATGGCTTGGACAATGTAGGAGATAGGAAGAATACCCTTGGAGTTTGGGTATTGAGACGGCTGATGGGGCGATGACAATATTGATCCCAAAAAACAATCCATACCTAGCAAAGAGGTCTAAGACTTTCACTACTTACCAAGACCAACAGACCACATTTTCAGTCAAGGTGTATGAATAATGAAAAGGATATTTCCTTCTTTTATCACTATTTTTTTTTTTTTTTTTACCTTTTATTATATATATGATCTAACATTGCCTTGTACAATTAATTATTAGGTTTATAAATGTCAAAGTAACATGACTGAAGATGGTTGTGAACTTGGAAAGTTTGAGTTGCATGGCAATATGGCATTGCACCTGTTCCAATATAATATTAATCTATTGAACAATATTAGAGATTAAATTTTGAGTATATATCTCATAACAAGCTCAAATCAAAAGCAATAATTGTTGTTTGTTGCAAGTTAAATGAAGTCCTAAAAAAACCTTTAAAGTTGGTATTTCTTCTACAAAAAAATTATTATATTAAGTGAAGAAGTAGTTATTCTAAAGCAAGATACATATACTCATCAAGTAGTTTCAAATAGTCTATCGCATGGGCGGGGTTCTAAGCATAGTTACGAGAAACACTTATTTGGAATGATAGTACTCCCGACTCCGTATGCAGAACACGGGGTGATAAGAGTTCCCAGATAATTATGATTATAATAAAAAAAATTATCAATACATAAAATTCAAAACAAACAATTATAAACTAAAAACCAATACATATATGTTGTTCTCAAAACTTAAATGAATGTTTATCAATTTATGTTACTCCCTAATTATTTGACGTTTTAAAGGTGGATACAAAAATTAAGATAATGATTGGAAACCATTAAATATAGTACTCAATTGTCTATAATACTCTTAAATCTTTTGTTGGGATAAGAAGAGCTTTGTCGGGATAAGGAGAGAGAAAGAGTTTAAAGTATCAAAAAATAGGCAGAGTAATGAGGGGTAATTTTGAAAAAATTATCATTAATTCTCCTAAATTTGAACAAACGTCAAATAATTAGGGACAAATAAAAAACTCTAAAACGTCAAATAATTAGGGACGGAGGGAGTACTATTTAGTGGATTTGGATTCCTAGGTAATTTTTCTCATTACTAGTTTTTATTATTAAATTTTAATTTGCAGTTTTAGTTTATTAATCATCTTCACCATTTTTTATTCCTAATTTATATGGAATCTATACCTTATATATAAAGGCATCACAGTTTATCCTTTAAATTACATAATTAGGTGAGTCAACTCACTTAATTTGAAATTATCTAGCATACAATTTGATTTCCAACAGAGTTAACTCAATTAATTTCAAAACAATTAATTAATCTGGCTTCCAATTTGATTTCCAACATAGTTAACTCAATTAATTTCAAATCAATCAATTAACACACCCAATTTTAATCAATTGAAATCCCATATACAATTGATATTAATAAAACCATTAATACAGAAAATAGTTTCAGATTAATTTGAAATCAATTAATTAACCATTAATACACAACAGAAAACCATTAATTCAGTTGCCTCTTCCAAGTCTTTTTCTTTCATCTTCAAAACTGCAATCCATTATCCAACAGTTTTTCTTTTTCTTTCGTCTTCAAAAATGCAATCCAGTTGCCTTTTCCAATCCATTGTTTTTTCTTTTTCTTTTCTCTTCCAAATAGCAGCTAGCATGTATATACAGGTATTAACAAAAAAACACTGCAAAGTTGTAGCAAACTCAAATTGAACTAAATGTAAGTTGGGCTAAACACATAACATCATAGCCTCCATGTCTAAGGTTATGATTTGCAGTGCACGCTTGGGGGGTTTTGATTCTGGGTGGTAAAGCTACAAGCTTTGGTGCTTAAAAAATGAGTATGTATGGGAGAGATCCATGGGGTGGGCCACTGGAAATTGCTGTAGATTCAGCTACAGATGATGATCGGAGCAGGAATTTGCAGGACTTTGATCGGGCAGCGCTTTCGCGACCGTTGGATGAGACCCAACAGAGCTGGCTATTGGGTCCTGGTGAGCAGAAGAAGAAGAAGTATGTCGATCTGGGTTGTATTATTGTAAGCAGAAAGCTCTTTGTGTAGACTGTTGGAACTAATTTGGCAGCTAGGCTGATTGTTGGGTTTGTCACTCTGATTGTCAAGATTGTGCCACGTCATAACACCCATAAACCACCGCCAGATAATTACACGGTTGCTCTACATAAAGCACTCATGTTCTTCAATTCCTAGCGCTGTAAGCGATTTAAATTTTGATATTTCAAATTATCGCACACATTATTTGTTCTGCTCTGTTGGGTTAGTATTTGTTCTTGGATGCAATGGTATCTGATGGATAATTAGTTTCATTTTATGAATGTCTTTTAGCTTCTATATTTATTAGGAGTTTTGAGATTTATGTATGCCTATGGAAATTTAGGATGCAATTTATTTTTAATTAACAATCTGTGAATCTGAGTTAAAAATGGTGAGGGGAAAGATAATTTTCTATGTTATAGATCAAATTATACGCCAATCAGGGGACATCTCTTTGTTTTGTGATATAAAAGCCTCGATCTTTCTCTAATTTTACCACATGCCATTTAAGAATACACCTATAAATACCACTATCACATAAACAAAAAACCCAATACATGCACAAACAATATCATACAACATATTAAATAATGGATACCATGTAAAGTAATTAGTATGATTTTCTTAACTAATATATTCTTCCTATTTTGCATGTTATTTTTAAAAATTTGTGTTTTCATTTTTTTGCAGATCTATATCAACAAAAAACAAAGGACAGAACTAACGCCAAATTATTGAAATAAGCGATGATAGCAGTAGTGACAATGGTCGTTATGGATATGCCAAGAATGCAAGGATCGAAAAAAACTATTGTTACGTTACAAACAAATATCGAAGCCATGAAAGAGAATATTTAGAAAATTGAGCAACAACTGAATGACCTTAAATAAAATGGGTTATCGCAATAAAAGTGGATGTAATAAAATAGCAATATCAACATATTTATACATGTAAATGCTATGCCATGCAAAAAAGAATCAAAAAGTTTATATGAAAAAAATATTATTATTATGAAAAATATTTCATTCCAATTTTAAAAAATTATACAATCGAAAAACAAACCAGCTCGTGCATTGCACGGGCTATCAACTAGTATAAATTAAAGATTTGATAGTTAATCTAGTCTCTGGTTCGACCTATATTTATTAAGTCTACAATATACGTGTATTTGCGGTACATAATTTTATGACATCACATTTCTTCAAATTTTATATTACTTCAGCTAGTTCTTTGTTAGTAGAGTTCTTAATTGCTTCAAATATATCATCTGACCAAAAATACTTTCACACTATCTCCTCTCTTAAAATTAGTCCTATTTAATTTTTGTACTTTTTATTAAATAATTTATTTGTTACACACTTAAATCCCATTTTAAATATTATTTTGTTAAAATGTTGTCTTAAAATTTAGTGTTAGAATAAAATTAAATAGGTATACAACACCCAACCCATTCTCGAATTCGTCAAATACATGGTATAGAATTAAATACAACTTCAATAATACAATTGTCGTGTAAAAATACGACAACACATATATTGTGAGTTTGAATACAACTATTGTCTTCTAGAAAATATCAAAACTCAAAAGAATCCTCATTACAATTATTGATACACTATTTTACAAAATAGTGAGGACTACTAAAACAACTATCTTGAATCATCACTCCATACCCACTAGTTCTGCTAAATTCTCTCCTCCCGAGAAGAAAAATGGAACAAAAAGGAAAAGGGTGAGCTCAACTAGCCCGATAAAAGAATATTATGACTAAGATAATATACAACAATTTATCATTAGTCTTCAACGGAAAAAATCGATAAAATATAATAGACAACAAGTTTTAGATCAACAATGCGGTGAAACAACAATCCATTAGAAGAGTCAAGTAGAGAATGAGTTCTACTATCTTCTAAGATTTAAAAGTCCATCATCAATATTTTATCCTGTAACATCAATCAATATACATCTTTAATCAAATATTCATCTTTTTGCACTACAGAGGCCAAAGATATTCATTTGTATCACCGATTGGTCATATTCATCTCTCAACACATGTTCATCTTTTTACTTTCTGGACCAAAGATATTCATTAGATAATCATTCATCTTTTTTTGCTGGGCCCGATGCCAAAGATATTCGATAATATCATTATTTAGGACTAAGGATGATGAAAATTATTTTAAAGGAACGAATCTAGTGAAACAAAATAACAAATATTAGATATTCGTGTTATAGTTTATCCAAGATCAATAATACTCCATAATAACCAATTTTGAACCAAAATTCAAGAATAAAGATCAAAACATGGATACAATCAAAGATAGTAACCATAATAGACATCTTAGACAAAAAAGAGAAAATTTCATTTTTGGTTGAATAGTGCTTGTCAAATATTAAGTGAATAATGTAAGTATCGTGAATGAATTAAATGTATCAATATCGTGAATAGTAACCCAATAGACACAAAAAAGTTCCAAATTTAATAAAAAAATTCATACCAATATTTTGGCATAATGATATTGAAAGAAATAATATCATTTACTGAAGAAAATAACATCCCTTACCTCAAAAAGATGAGTACTTGATTGGAATCTTTGATATAGTCTTTGAAGGAACTTGCATAGTATAACAACACTCAAAGTATCAAAATACTCACAAGAATAAACTCGATAATATAGAGAGAAAGAAAAAACTTGTTTACGGGGTGATTTTCAATTCTAACTTAGCCCTCTATTTATAGGAAAATGTTAGCCTTGAAAGGCGGACTTGACATGCTACCTAATGGCTTTAATTACCTGCTACTATTTCCACCCACCACATTTGAAATTCAGTTTGAGCACATTTGTCACCAACCAAAAGTGGGGCCCACTAATTCTAGAATTTTCTACCAAAATGATAAATTTCGAAACTTCAACAATTTCTGAACCAGTCACCTCTTAAAATTCATAACAAATCATACGCTCATTTTTAACGGTTCAAAAATGTGAACATATACTCAACCTATATATGTATAACATATTCAAAAATCACAATGATCCAACGGTCGGATTAAAAATTATAACTCACATGATATATCTTTAAGAACAGGTTTGATCTTTTAATACCTCGAATCCAGATAAAATCTTGATAAAACACCTCAACATTAATTCCTTCATTTATAACCACATAAATAAATCCATCATTTATATCCACATCAAATAAATATTTCCTTATCATATAAATTAATAATTAATTATTCACAAATAATATTACGAATCACAATTATATGACAACGGTAGTTCGAGGAAGAGGGGCTTTTCGATAAGGATTTCTCTCTTCTTGGCGTGATTAGGTGACCAAACCTCTCCTTGACAGAACTTTCTAGACATTGCCAATAATGTTATCTAATAATATTATTCAAATAATATGAATTATTGATCGATAATGGGAAATCTTTGTGCGATGACAATTATTGAAACAACAATAATATAAAATATCAACGCGACAATTATTGAATCAATAAAATAAAATATTGAGCGATAATTCTTGTAACAATTATTGAGTAGTGCCTTCTTACGTAAGAATCAATAATTCAAAAATACTTATGCAATCTGTAATATGTCTTCTTTGCAACCA
This sequence comes from Panax ginseng, assembly GCA_020205605.1. Classification (NCBI taxonomy): domain Eukaryota; kingdom Viridiplantae; phylum Streptophyta; class Magnoliopsida; order Apiales; family Araliaceae; genus Panax; species Panax ginseng. The sequence continues at coordinate 112,688,154 of CM035143.1, forward strand.
CGCGTATTCTTGTTTTAACCACCGGGTAATCCAACGGTGTTAATTGGTAACAATTACGTCGTTATTTATAAAAACTCATACTTTATCGTTTTCTTCATCCGATCAGCAGTTATTACCATTATGGGGCCCATAAATGGTTTTCTTGCCGTCGTCGTTATGAATATTCCCAAACAAAAATATTCCACGACCAAACGAATATTCCCAAACAATAATGAATATTTTATAACCACTTGCTTATTTTGCAAAATTTTTACATTTCACCCATAACCAAAATATTATATCAAATTAACACCTTATTATTTCAAAATAATAATTAGAGAAAAATTTAATTTTATTTATAAAAAGATGGGGTCTTCTGACCTCCCTCCTTATGAAATTTCGTCCTCAAAATTGGCGTACGTGTACACAGTGTTTTGAAAAGGTGAGATACCTCGCTTTCATTTTCGATTCAACACCCAGTCATTTCTTCAATAGCATGGTTCCTCCACAAAACCTTAACTTGTGGTATAACCTTTGTGCGTAGGACATGTTCTTTCTATCCAAGATCTTGGCAGTACCTCCTCGTCGTTAAATCTTGACTATCTCAATGCGGTTCTAACATAATAATGTGGTTTGGGTCATCCACATATTTACGTAACATCGATCGTGAAAAATGTTATGAACACGCGACATACTTAGCGTTAAAGGCGAGTCTATAGGCCCCTGAGTTCCTACTCGATCGAGGATTTCAAATAAATCGAAGGTTTGAGCTTTCTTCTCTTCATCGACTCTTACTTACAGAATAACGCCTTCTTGCACCTTCTTCTTTATATTCATCGGCTCGATTGTGTAGCTTGGCGACTTTAACGTTATCGATTAAAAGTCGATTTTACTCTATATATCATCACGTGGGTCCCTAGAGTCTTTAACTCTATCTCTATCATTTATAAATTATACAAAATAGGTCTTTGTGTTCAACAATATCGCTTTTCGTACTACGCGTCGATCTTACTTTCAATAAATCGGCTACCGTTCGCTTTTCCGAGGATGGTATGGTGAAACATGTTAAAAATGAGTTGCCTCTTGAGCTCTTGGAAAATCTTCTCGCATTCCTCGCTCCATACGAATTTTGTATCTTTAAAGTCAAACTAAGTTAATGGAGTAGCGATTTGAAAAATCCTTCCACGAATCTCCGATAGTAACCAGCTAAGCCTAGAAAGCTAGATATTTCGATTACTGACTTAAGTTGCTCTCAACTGTGACTCATATCCCAATCTTGGATATCACGTCACAATAGCACCTATCGTTTTACCACCACACAAATATAGCGTCCCCTACGGAGAGTCTGGCTTTGGTGCATTCCACAAAGGAAGTCACCAGATAGAGGCTCGAGTACCAACTCTTGTAGTTGGGTTTTAACTCTTGAAGTTCAATAGGAGCCATTCGATATGAGATTTTAGAAATGGGTTTTATCTTGGGTTCAAAGTCGATACAAAATTCAATATCACGCTCTGGGGGTATGCGGAAATTCTTGAAAATCGTTAGGAAATTCACTAACAATGAAATATCATTCAAATCGGCGTATTTTTTTTTAAATCCATGAAATGGGCTAAGAAAGCTTGACATCCATTTTTCAATAAGCGAATGGCTTTATGGCTTGATATGAAAGTGTTTGACTTCAATGGTTTGGTTGCTTGAATTAGCATAACATGTTGGTTAGGAATATGAAAACTAACACCTTACGAAAACAATCAATTTTGGCATGATGAGTGGTTAACGATCAATCCCTAAAATCACATCAAAAACAAGTATCTTTAAAGAGATAAGATCAGCGGTAATGTGATGGTACCAATTTGGATTAAGCAAGATTTATTAACGATGGATGTAACGAAAGTTTCTCTAGCGGATTTTCCACGGATAAGTCAAATTCTAATTTCTCCAGTCGAAGTTTAAATGTTGAGCACAAGCGGGAGAGATAAAGAATGGGTAGAAGCGGTATCTAACGAGGGTATAGACTTACAAAAAATTGATGATTAACTAACTTGGTGATAACCGTTCGGTTCCTCGCTTTTTTTCTGGCGCTCTCACTTGAACCACCGATTTTGACTTATGCAGGACAACCTTTGGTGTCATCATTACCACTAAATTGTCTTTTTTATAGGGCATATTCCACCCTCAAGCTGCTTCATCGTACTCTGTTTCATGATCTGAATCATTAATCTTGATCCATATCGAATTGGGGTTGATCATGATATGCGAGGTAATTCAAAACTTCGATGTTGGGTTCTCTCGATTCTTTGTCCAAAAAGAAAATACATATCATCTATTTTAGCCTTCTTAGATCGGACATCTCTTTCCACAATATCAACGCGTCGTGCGACTTTTACCCATGCATCACTCATTCTCACTCGTTCGATTGTTTCTTCTTTTTCACTCGATTCTAGCTTTATCATATTATACTCTTGCGAAAAGTGCTTACATTCAACCATCACATATCGGGTAACCTGAAGCTTGAATCGTTGCATCCTTTTGCTCCACGACCTTTTGTTAGTTCTTGACTGCTCTTCTAACTCATGAATACGATTTTGCAATTCTACGTTTTGATCATAAAATACCTCTAATAAATTCTCCTCGGGTTCCTCTTCTTCCTCACTCTCATTTCTTACCTCTGCGACTAGCTCGGGTGCAATATTAATTCTTCCCTCACCACAAGAATATCTCTAATTCCTTCTTACTTTGACATCACATTATCCTGGTTGGTGATTAAAGGTGTCTCCACAGTCTCATTCCCTCCATTGTTAACGTTCTCAGCTGCCATTCTTAAAAAATGTCATAAAATAAGGGTTAATTAAACAAATTAACATATCACATAATATCCTATATTATGATGAGCCAAAAAAATAAGCTTAGGTAGGACACACTTAGCGAAGGATTTACTCGTCTCTCCCCTCTAGTTCTATTCTCACATCTCGGCCGGGGATCATATCCTAAGCTTTGATACCAACTGTGATGCCCCCAAAATAGGTATACAACACCCTTATTACGAGTCGCCAAATACATGGTATAGAAAACAAATACAACTTTAGTAATACAATTGTCTTGCAAAAATCGACGACAACACATATCTTTGTGAGTTTAAATACAAATATTGTCTTAGAGAGAGATATCCACACTCAAATAAGTCCTCATTACAATTATTGATACACTATTTTACAAAATAGTGAGGACTACTAAAACAACTATCTAGAACCATCACTCCATACCCCATTTAGTTCTGCTAAATTCTCTCCTCTTGAGAAGAAAATGGAACAAAAAGGAAAAGGGTGAGCTCAACTAGCCCGATAAAGAATATTATGACTAAGATAATATACAACAATTTATCATTAGTCTTCAACGAGGGAAAAATCGATAAAATATAATAGACAACAAGTTTTAGATCAACAAGCTGCGGTGAAACAACAATCCATTAGAAGAGTCAAGTAGAGAATGAGTTCTACTATCTTCTAAGATTTAAAAGTCCATCATCAATATTTTATCCACAGTAACATCAATCAATATACATCTTTAATCAAATATTCATCTTTTCACTCTGAGGCCAAAGATATTCATTTTATATCACCAGATTGGTCATGTTCATCTCAACACTGTTCATCTTTTGCACTACGGGCCAAAATATATTCATTAGGTAATCATTCATCTTTTACTACTTTCTGAGGCCAAAGATATTCATCATTAATATCATCATTTAGGGACTAAGGATAATGAAAATATTTTAAAAAAAGAATCGATCGGTGAGACAAAAGGACAAATATTAGGGATTAAGTATTACGGTTTATCGAAGATCAATAATACTCCATAATAACCAATTTTGAAACAAAATTCAAAATAAAGATCAAAACATGGATACAATCAAAGATAGTAACCATAATAGACATCTTGGACAAAAAGAAAAATTTCATTTTTGGTGAATAGTGTCGTGTTAAGTGAATGATAAATATCGTAATAGTATTATAACCCCGTGAATAGTGTAGAAATTGAATAGTGTTGTAAATAGTAAATAGTAACGTGAATAGTAACACACAAAAGTTCCAAATTTGATAAAAAATTCATACCAATATTTTTCGGCATAATGATATTGAAAAAATAATATCATTTACTGAAGAAAATAACATCCACTTACCTCAAAAAGCAGTACTTAAAGGAATAATATAGATATAGTGTTGAAGGAACTTGCACCGTATAGCAACACTCAAAGTATCAAAATACTCACAAGAATAAGCTCGATAATATAGAGAGAGAAAGAGAGAAAACTTGTTTTTGGTGTGATTTTCAATTCTAACAGCCCTCTATTTATAGGAAAATGTTAGCCTGGCAAAAGCAGACTTGACTTGCTTTACGATGGCTTTACTATACTACTATTGCCACCCACCACATTTGAAATTCAATTTGAGCACATTTCTCACCAACCAAAAGTGGGGCCCACCAATTCTAAATTTTCCACCAAAATGATAAATTCAAAACTTGAACAATTTACGAATCGGTCACCTCTTAAAATTCATAACAAATCATCGTTCATTTTAACGGTTCAAAATTTGTGGACATATACTCAACTTATATATGTATAACATATCCAAAAATCACAACGATCCAACGGTCGGATTAAAAATTATAACTCACATGATATATCTTTAAGAACAACGGATTTGATCTTTTAATACCTCCAATCAGATAAAATCTTGATAAAACACCTCAACATTAATTCCTTCATTTATAACCACATAAATAAATCCATCATTTTATATCCACATCAAATAAATATTTCCTTATCATATAAATCAATAATTAATTATTCACAAATAATATTACGAGAATCACAATTATGACAACCAAGGTAGTTCTCGGGAAAGAGGGGGCTTTCGATAAGGATTTCTCTTTCTTGGCGTGCATTAGGTGACCAAACCTCTCCTTGACGAGAACTTTCTAGACATTGCCAATAATGTTATCTAATAATATTATTCAAATAATATGAATTATTGATCCGATAATGGGAAATCTTGTGCGATGACAATTATTGAAACAACAATAATATAAAATATCAACGCAAACAATTATTGAATCAATAAAATAAAATATTGAGCGGGTGTAATTCTTTAACAATTATTGAGTAGTGCCTTCTTACGTAAGAATCAATAATTCAAAAAATACTTGTGCAAAATACCGTGGTAATCTTTCTTTATGCGACCACGCGTATTCTTCGTATTTTAACCACGGGTAATCAACGATGTTACTTGGTAACAATTCTGTCGCCATTATTTATAAAAACTCATACTTTATGTCGTTTTCTTCATCAAAGCGGTTATTACATTATGGGGCCCATAAATGGTTTTACGTAGTAAATACGAATATATCCCAAACAACAAGAATATTCCACGACCAAACGAATATTCCCAAACAACAATGAATATTTTATAACCACTTGCTTATTTTGCAAAATTTGCACATTTCACCCATAACCAAAACATTATATCAAATTAACACCTTATTATTTCAAAATAATAATTAGAGGAAAATTCAATTTTATTTATAAAAAGTTGAGGGTCTCCAAAATAATTTAACCAAAGTTTCTTAATAATTCGGGTATTTTTTACAATTCGGTTATATCCAAAAAAAAATTCGATTTACGGTTACTGGTTTAAATTTCATTTTTGTATTATTCGGTCTACCCGAATATCGAATAGGCCTTATCTTAATAACTCTTCGCCCTTACAACCTTACTCTCTCCGTCTCTGACTTTATCTCTTATCTGATATCTCAGACTCTCAAGTCTCAACCCAGATCTGATCTAAAACTCCCATGTCATCACTCTCACAAGTCAGATCTCGATTTCTCATCTCTATCGACTCGATCTCCATCTCCATTCTCCCTCCTCTTCGTTTATTCCCTATCTCACAAAGTCAAACTGATCTTCAACCTCCTCAATACTACTCATGCCAAAAGAAAACATCATCTCCTTCTTCAATTAAATGGGTGCCAATAAAATTACACATGCTCTTGTTTGTACATACAAAATCAAATCAGGTGAAGGAACCCCAATCAGCCCCAATCAAATGGTGCCATCTTCAAGTCGAAGACCCGAACTCCGGCAGAGCTCGTGATTGCTCGTCGCCTGTTTTCATTTGCCAGATATGGTGATTGTTCTGTTTGTTTTCGTTTGCCTGTTTATTTTTTGTTTGTTTGTCGGTTATGGGGAATGGGGCTATGTGCTGAACTGCTAATGGTTGATGATGGGCTGAGTAATGAGCATTAAGATTTAAGACCCACGATTTTAAATTGTTGTTATTTCAAGTTAGGCAAAGATGCTTGGTTGACAGTGGACTGGGTGCTTATTACTATTGTTGGGCTTTCATGTGGGCTGGGTTTTGTTGGGTTTTATTTGGCTAGTGGGCTTCTTATCTCAAATTCTGGGTTTTATTTGGCTGGTGGGCTTCTTCTATCAAATTTGGTTATTACCCGAATATCCGAATGTACAATTCGGTAATTCGGTTAGTTCTAAATTTCGGTTAGTATTTCAGATAGTAAAATTTTGAATAATTTGGTATTCGATTATAACCGAATAGCTTGTTCGATTCGGTTATAATCGAATGATCACTCCTACCTAGGCTTCTAGTCGATAAAAATTATGAAGGTGTATAGGCGACTTGGTGGGAGGGGAGAAAGTCGAGCGCTCAGCTAACAAATGCGACGATTTGGACTACATGGTAGCGACTTGAACGACTGAAGTTCAAAGCAGTCGACATTGGTGGATCGAACTAGAATATTTTTAGAGGGGGTCAAAATACATCAGTAAAAAAATTTATTTATTGACCCTTGGAGTGCTTCTTTCAAATTCATTTTGCCCAATTATAGTATTTCACAACATCTTATTCCAACTATTGTCAACCTTTGAGTTGTGAGTCTAATGGCTTTAAATACATATACACATATATGTGTATATATATATATATACACACACATATATATTAATTTCCCTCCGAACTATGGGATTATTAATCAGACTTTGAAGTTTTTAGTCAACTAATTAGTTACTTTTATGGATAAATTACAAATTATAATATTATATATTCAAAACATTATATTGTGATTTTGGTCATCTTCCTTAGAGACAACTGAGAGGAGCTACTCAAAGCAAAAAAATGAATTAAGTTATTCTCATTTACAAAAAATTGATACCAATGTATGATTAAATCAGTTAGACAATTGAGTGCAATATTAATTAATTAATTATCAAACTTATTTAACATTATTTTATTTTATAGTAATATTGTTAATTTATTATAGGTGGAAGGACATAAGGAAGCAAATGAATTAATATCGTCTCATAACAAAGATCAAATTTAACTAATATTAGTGCTTGATTCGGTTTGGAGGGTTATATGACCCCCCACAGCCCTCTGAGTTCCTTGGTGAAATTCGATAAGATGATTACAGACTACAGAGAAGGAGAAATGGGAGACCAAGAGCAGAGCAGCAAGTCAGCAACAGAGAGGGAGAAAGAGACTTACCGTCGACTCTCTTCTTTCTTTATTTTCGATGTATTCTACTAAGGTATGTTTCTTCTTCTCTTTTATTTCAAATCTACTTTGTTAACTGTTCCTACCAAGGATTATTGCTTTCTTTTATCCAAACAGACCTTTAGTTATTACTGTCGGTTAAAAGTGATGTGCATGTGGCTTGTGGGCCTATGTCTCCCACTAACCAAGACTATATATGTTTTGACTGCTGCTGCTAATTACTATTCCCTCCGTCCCTTAATATAAGACGTTTTAGAGAAGTTTTTTTGTCCCTTAATATATAACGTTTTAGAATTTCAAGTAAGTGTTAATTCCTTAGTTTATAATATTACCCCAAGTAATAAATATAACTTTGGTTCTCTCACTATTTTTTTCCCAATAAATAGCACTCTCTTTTCCAACAATTAATATTATATTTAATATTATACAATCATTTTATTAATACTTATGCACAACTTTAAAATAATTTATATTAAAGAACGGAGGGAGTACTTTTTTTTATCCAAACCTTTGTTAAACGACAACCGGTTAAAAGTAATGTGCATGTGGTTGTGGGTCCATATGTCTCCCACTAAAGAGAGACTTTCGATTTAGTTGGTTGCCAAAACTAACATGTGGTCATATGTTTTGCCACATTTTAACTCCAAGTTACAACTTTAAATTAAAATGTTTTAACTTTCATGACTATTTATATGTTAAACTAACATTTAAGTTCTCACTTAAATATACCAAATAATTATCTTGTATATTCAAATATATCATAGAAGTTTGACATTCTTTCACTACACACCCTTGATGTAAGACCCCAACTTATTATAAATAAAATTTAATTTTCTCTATTTATTATTTTGAAATAGTAAGGGTTGATTTGATTAATGTGGTTAGTTATGGGTAAAATGCGCAAATATTTTAAATAAGCAAGTGGTTATAAAATATTCATTGTTGTTGGGGAATATTCGTTTTGGTGCGTGGAATATTCTTCTTTGTCGGGGAATATTAAATGCGGCAGTATGCGACCTTATGTGATTGGGCCCCATAGCGGAAAGCGATTGGATGAAGAAACGACAAGTATAAGTTGTTTATAAATAACGGCGTAGTTATTTGCTAGATTATCTTGTTTGGAATACCCGTTGGTTAAAATACGATGTCGTGTTGTTGCTGCGATAACACACGGTATTGCGACAATTATTGATTCTTACGTGAAGACACTACTCAATAATTGTTACAGTAACTACTGTTCAATATTTTATTTTATTAATTCAATAATTGCTACGTGGATATTTTATATTATTGTTGTTTCAATAATTGTCACGACACAATATTTTTCATTATCAGATCAATAATTCATATTATTTGAATAATATTATTAGATAGCGTTATTGGCAATGTCTAGAAAGTTCTGTCTAAGGAGAGGTTTTGTCACCTAATTGCGGCGCCGCATGAAGGAGAAATCCTTATTGAAAGCCCCTCTTTCCTAGGAAGCAGTGCGGTTTATCGATATTGTGATTCTGTAATATTATTTGTGAATAATTAATTATTGATTTATATGATAAGGAAAATATTCATTTTATGTTGATATAGATGGAGAAAATTTTTAATGCGACAATTGTTAAAAATTGATATTTTATCCTTTTCTGATAAAATAATTCATTTAAATATATTATTATATTATAATAATATAATAATAGTGATATTTTTACAATGAATGTGGGATATATGAATATATGAGGAAGAAGAGTATTTTTTTACAAAAAATGTTTAAAACATGTCAAACATGTTTGTAGGCCCTATTTCTTGACTAAAATTTGATTATAGCCTGTAAAATCGTCCGTATGTGAATTTCGGTCAATTTCTGTTTGGAATTTGGAAAAACTTAAACTTACAAAGTTGTAGAGAATTGAATTTCCTATGGAAGGACATAACATTCGAATTTGTCTGATAAAAGGGCTATTTATTATGAATTATTGAAGTTCCGGATTAATTTATTATTATTTTTTTGGAGTTTTAAGTGATTTTTACATGAAAAAGGTTTTTGTGACTTTTGGTGAGGTGTGTGGCAGATTTTGGACCAAGTTTGTGTGCGTAAGAAATTTAATAAAATATATTAATATTATATTAAATTTTTTGTTTTGGTGTTCTAAGCATTTTCCTATAAATAGGGTGCTTAGGTTAGAATTGAAAATCACACCAGAAACTAAAGTTTTCTCTCTCTATATTATCGATCGTATTCTTGTGAGTATTTTGATACTTTAAGTGTTGCTATACGGTGCAAGTTCCTTGACACTATATCCGATATTTTAGTCGTAAGAAATCTTGTCTTTTCGAGGTAAGGGATGTTATTTTTTATAAATGATATTATTTCTTTCAATATCATTATCTTAGGAATATTGGTAAGATTTTCTTGTAAAATTCTTGTCTTTTAGTGTCGAGGTTACTATTCACGTATCGACACTATTCATGTATCTGACACTTATAAGACCCCAACTTTTTGAATAAAGATTAAATTTTCTCGAAATATATTTTTGAATATTATGGTGTGGATTTGATATAATGTTATAGTTGTGGGTAATATTTACAAATTTTGCAAAATCAGCAAGTTGTTATATAATATTTGATTGGTTAGGGAATATTCGTTTTAACAGGGAATATTAAATATGAATGGCACAATCATTGGTGGACCCCCACAACGGAATTATTGTCGAATTGAGAAAACGATAAAAATACTTTATGAAAATAACGTGAAAGTTTTACTACAGTTAAGCTTGTTGAACTACTTTTAGTAGTAAAAAATCTGATGTCTGGCGTGGTTGCATAGTAGCACACGGTATTGATTATTGATGCTTACGTGAGAAGTCACTCAGTTATACTCAATTATTGCTACAGTAATTGCTGCATTATATCTCTCATATTATTGATTCGATTATTGTCATAGTATCATCTGCATAATATGTTATTTTATTAAATCAATAATTGAGACGACAAAGTTATTCATATTATTAAATTGCAATATTTACAATGTCTAGAAGTTACATCGAGGAAAGGTTTGGTCACCTAATTGCGGCATGATAGGACAAATCCTTATTGGAAAGCCTCCTCTTTCCTGAGAACGACCTGATTGATAAATATTGTGAGTTATAATATTAATGATGAATGTTATTAAAATTGAAGTTGTGTTCGGAGTTGAATTTGGAGACGCTTGGACGTGATATTTGAGTCCGGAACGATGAAATTAGTTAAAATAGTCTATAAACACAAAATTTTCTCGAAATTCACTATTTGGTCAAAAAAATCAACAGTTGACTTTTTTCGAGAAAAATCAAACTTCAAAATTTCAAAATTTATATTTTGATAAAAATGGTTTCATTGTGTTGGAATTATTTATGTTAGTGAAAATCGACAATTATTTCGATAATAATTGATGTGCGGAGGTTATATTGACCAATCCAATTATTTAACCTATAAATGAGCAATTGATTGCTATTACTTCATATGATTATAATTATTTGTTCACATGTGTATACTATTGTTTCACATTCTTGTTACTATTAGGGGAGTTGGTGCAAGATTGATAATACTTGCATGGTTAAGTTAAAAATGGAGGTATAGATGGAGGTACTTATCTTGTAATTAATATTTTCACATGTCTAGAACTATTGATTCACATAATTTACTATTTAATCACATTATTTACTATTAGGGGAGGTGGTGCAAGTTTGATAATACTTCCATGACTAAATTAAAAATAAAGGAAAAGTTGGAGGTATTGTCTTTGTAATTTTTCGAGCCCCAAAGCGTGCGATTATCGAAACTATATTTTTTCTATAAATAGAAGCTCATTCTTCTTTCGTTTCTCACCAATTCACAAAAGCTTTAGGCGATTATTATAGAGAGAAATTATAGAAAGAAGAAGAAAGTCTATTACCTCACTATTCCATATCCAATTTTTCTAAGATAGGGTATTATTTCTTTCTTATCCATGAAGAGAACTTACATTATTCCATTCTTTATTATTCTAATGGAATAACTTTGTGTATACGTAGGCTACCCTATACTTGGTGAAATTCTTACATTATTCCATTCTTTATCATTATGTTGGAACATCACATCTATGCGTTTCTGTGGGACACAGTTCCATTATTTATCATTCTCTTGGAACATCATGTCTGTGCGTTCTACGCCGGACCTGGTTTCGTCTTTATTATTCTGTTGGAATATCCTATCTATGCGTTTTACGCCGGACCTGATTCCGTCTTTATTATTCTGTTGGAATATCTTGTCTGTGCGTTTTACGTCGGACTTGATTCCGTTATTTATTATTATGTTGGAATAACCTGCTTGTGCGGTCTATCGCATGCCTGGTGATTTCTTTTGTTATTTCATTCCTTGTTATACTCAGTTGGTTAAAGTTTTGACTTCTATACTCCATGAAATTAGTGGAATATCCTTGATATTTGCGCTTCATCCAGTATCTTTTCATGGAAATATTCTTCTTAGCATTCTTGAATTTTACTCTACAAAGCAGTATCATGTTGACAATTTGGACATTATTAGTTCCTGTATAAATTAATTCTTGAACTTGTTTTTTTGAATTATTATATCATTGTCATCATCCTCATGTTTATATTTTGTTGAAAGTCATCTGTGGCCTATAGTGCATAGATGGACTTGGTATGATTATGACGAGGATTATTCGATTGTAATCATGGTAGTAATGTTACAAATGATGTGGAAAAAGTCCTCATTGGCCCTGTAGAGCATTGATGGGCCGATTGTTGGCATGATCATGATCATTATTGAATACACAAATATTCTTGGCACCGTTTAGTGCATGGATAATTGTGGTCGTGATCTTAAAGAATATCCTTGGTAGTAGTGCGGGGATGATTCGATGATGTGGATTATTTATTAAGCTAAGTCCAATGATAAAAGTGATGAAAAACCTTTTAAATCATAAAAGATAATAGATTTTATTCTCTCTTGACTCTTTTAATGGATTGCTTGTTTACTGCAGATTAAACTTGATGGTTGTTATATTGTATCGGTTTAACATCTTGTTGAAGGCTAACGATAATATATTACGCATTATCTTAGTCATAATATTTTCTCTTGGGCTAGTTGAGCTCACCCTTTTACTTTTATTATTCTCTTGAGAAATGAGAGCGTAGCGGGGACTAGTCGGGGAGCGGAGTGACGGACGGATAATAGCATTAGTAGTCCTCACTATTCGGTGAAATAGTGGAAAATAAATGTAATAATATTGAATTTGAGTTTGTATATTATGCAGGCGACAATATTTGTATTAAAACTCACGACTTATGTTTTGTCGTACTTTACACGACAGTTATATAATTAAGTTGTATTTGTATTCTGTACCATGTATTTAGCGACTCAGAATAGGTGATGTATACCTATTTTGGGGGCGTCATTGCACTATTCACGAAAAAAATTAAATTTTCGTTTTTTTGTCCAAGATATCTATTATGGATACTAGCTTTGATTGTATCCATGTTTTGATATTCATTCTTGAATTTTACTCAACTATGGTTATTTATGAAGTATTTTTGAACTTGGATTGTTTAAAGTACGAATCATTAATATTTATTCTTTTGTTTCACTGGATTCATTTTTTTAAAATATTTTTCATCATCCTCAGTCCTAAATGATGATATAACTGAATATCTTTGGCATGTAGTGCAAAGATGAATGATTTTCTGATGAATATCTTTGGCCCGTAGTGCAAGGATGAACAGGTGTTTAGATGAACATGACCAACTGATGAATATCTTTGGCCTGTAGTGCAAAAATGACTATTTAATTCAAGATGTATATTGATTGATGTTATAGGGATAAAATATTAAAGATGGACTTTTAAATTCATATATAGAAGATAGTAGATTTATTCTCTACTTAACTCTTCTAATGAATTATTATTTTCGCTGCGAATATTGATTTAAAACTTGTTGTCTATTGTATTCTATTAGATTTTTCTGTGTTGAAGACTAACGATAATTTGTTCTATATTATCTTAGTCATAGTATTCTTTACTGGGCTAGTTGAGCTCATCCTTTTCCTTTTTGTTCCATTTTTCTTCTCAGGAGGCGAGAATGTAATGAGTACTAGTCAGGGTGTGGAATGATGGTTCTAGAAGTTGTTCTAATAGTCCTCACTATTTTGTAAAATAGTGTATTAATAATTGTAATGAGGACTTATTTGAGTATGGATATTGTCTAGATGACAAGATTTGTATTTAAACTCACAGGTTTAAGTGTTGTAATATTTTGCCTGACAATTGTATTAATAAAGTTATAGTTGTTTACATACCCATGTATTTGGCGACTCGGAATGGGTGTTGTATACCTATTTTGGGGGCATCACGGTTAGTATCGAGCTTAGGGATATGATCTCATGGCGAAGATCGGGGAATAGAACTAGGAGGGAGAGACGAGTAAATCCTTCGCTAGTATGTCCTACCTAAGCTTATTTGTTGGTCGGTCATAATATAGGGACATTATATGATATGTTAATTTGTTTAATTAACCCTTGTTTTATGGCAGTATTTGAGAATGGCAACCGAGAATGTTAACAGTGGAGTAAATGAGACCGTGGAGACACCTTTATCCACCAATGAGGAAAATGTACAACAGGCCGGCAATGTTCCTCCTGTAAACAACACCACTGATCAGACGATGAACGATGGGATGTTTAGAAGCTTTATGCAGTTCATACAAAATCAGACGAAGGAGACTCATGTACAAAATACAGGTGGATATGATATTAACGCACGGTTTGTCACAATTAAGCGATTCAGTGTTTGGGACCACGAGTGCAGGGAAAGCGAGATCCGATTAAAAAGCGGAGGCGTGGGTCAAGCAAATTACCAAGATATTCGACGTCTTGTGATGCATGTAAAAAACGAAGGTTCCATTCGCCACTTTTATGTTCCGTAATGAGGCGATTCTTTGGTGGGAATCGTGAAGCGTACCCATCGGTAAGACTTTCGGCATGTCTTGGGAAACATTTGAGAATTTTCAATGACAAATACTTTCCCCGAAAGTATTCGCCATATGAAGGAGGTAGAGTTTATTAGACTGGAACAAAACAACATGACAGTGTCCCAATATGAGGCGAAGTTCACAGAGTTATCCAGGTTTGCACTTCATTTGGTAGAGAATGAGGAACGAATGACGCGGATGTTTCTGAGAGGTCTAAAACCCGAGATTCAGCAATATCTTATCTCTCATAAATTTTCTTTATATTCAGATGTTATAAACAGGGCTCAATTATTAGAGCGAGATAATGAGTATGTTCAACTGAAGGACCACAACCAAGATCATACCGGTGGCAGCAGTCATCGGAGCAATGAAAACCAGCGGGGAGGAAAACATTCGGACAAAAGCGGTAACCACTCTGGTGGTAATCGTGGCCATGAAAATAGAAGAAGCGAGTCGGGGGGAGATTTTAAAAAGAGAAGATTCAACAATGACAATGTGAAGGCGTCGACACAAAGAGAAAGAATGGTTCTAAGGGAGAGAAACGACCACCGGTCATTATCTTATAAATGTGGAAAAGAGGACACATCATTGGCTTGTCCACAACAGATTAAGGTATGTTATAATTGTGGAAAGGAAGGACATATCGCTCGAGATTGTCTTTGTGGCGAAAAACAAGTCCAATGGGATGGTGTCTCAAAAGGCTATC
Source organism: Panax ginseng (assembly GCA_020205605.1). Taxonomy (NCBI): domain Eukaryota; kingdom Viridiplantae; phylum Streptophyta; class Magnoliopsida; order Apiales; family Araliaceae; genus Panax; species Panax ginseng. The sequence continues at coordinate 112,703,402 of CM035143.1, forward strand.
CCAGAAAAGTCAAAGTCAACGGTTCCTGGAAGAGCATTTGTCATGACTGGTCAAAATGCGAGGAACCCAAACGAGGTGATCACGGGTAAGCTAATCATAAATTCTTGTGAAGTTTATACCTTACTAGATACCGATGCTACCCATTCATTTATCTCTCCTGCTTGTGCTCAACGTTTAAACTTGACTCCGGAGAAATTAGACTTTGACTAATCTGTGGGGACTCCATTAGGAGAAACTTTCATTACATCCACTATTTATAAATCTTGTTTGATCCAAGTTGGCACAATCACATTACCTGTTGACCTTATCTTTTTAAAGATACTTGCATTTGACGTGATTTTAGGGATTGATTGGTTAACTACTCATCATGCCAAAATTGATTGTTTTCGTAAAGTTATTAGTTTTCATATTCCTAACCAACCTGTTATTCGAAGTCAAGCAACTAAACCACTGAAATCATCACTGTCATATCAAGCCATAAAGCCATTCGTTTATTAAAAAATGGATGTCAAGCTTTCTTAGCCCATGTTATGGACTTGAACAAAAACACGTCAGATTTGAATAAATTTTCTGTGGTTAGTGAATTTCCTGACGTATTTCGAAGAGAACTTCCCTCTTACCCCGAACGTGAAGTTGAATTCTTTATTGACCTTGAACACGGTACAAAGCCCATTTCTAAAACCCCATATCGAATGGCTCTATTGAACTTCAGAGTTAAAGGTCCAACTCACAGGAGTTGTTGGACATCGGTTTCATTCGTCCTAGTACATCTCCTTGGGGTGCTCCTATTTTATTTGTAAAGAAGAAAGACGGGAGTATGCGACTTTGTATTGAATATCGGGAATTGAACCATGTAACCATCAAGAATAGGTATCCGCTACCTCGCATTGATGACCTGTTTGACCAATTACAAGGAGCACAATTCTTTTCAAAAATTGATCTTCGTTCTGGATATCATCAGCTGAAGATTAGAACTGAGGATATTCCAAAGACTGCCTTCAGAACTTGGTACGGGCATTATGAATTCTTAGTCATGTATTTCGGATTGACTAATGCTCCTGTGGCTTTCATGGATATGATGAACCGAGTATTAAAGAAATATTTGGATCAGTTCATTGTTGTCTTTATTGATGACATCCTTATATATTCCAAAAGTCGTGAAGATCATGAGCACCATTTGAAGCTGGTACTCCAAAGGCTTCGTGAAAATAAGTTATATGCCAAGTTGAAGAAATGCGAGTTCTGGCTTGAGGAAGTAGCATTCCTTGGGCACATGGTGTCAAAACATGGAGTATCTATTGACCCGGCAAAGATCGAAGCAATACAAAGTTGGGAGCAATTGAAGTCAGTGACCAAAGTACGTAGCTTTCTGGGCTTACCTGGTTATTATCGGAGATTCGTGGAAGGATTTTCTCGAATCGCTACTCCATTAACTCAGCTGACTCGGAAAGATATAAAATCCGTATGGAGCGAGGAATACGAGAAGAGTTTCCAAGAGCTTAAGAGGAGACTCATTTCGGCACTTGTTCTGACAATACCGTCTGGTTCGGATGGATTTGTTATCTACAGCGATGCTTCAGGCAAAGGGTTAGGATGTGTTCTCATGCAACATTGGAAAGTCATAACCTATGCCTCGTGACAACTTAAAGAATATGAGAGGAATTATCCTACTCATGATCTAGAGTTAGCGGCCAGATCATTCATCATTAAAGATCTGGAGGCACTATTTATATGGGGAGAAAGTGGAGATATATTCAGACCATAAAAGCCTCAAATATTTCTTCACCCAAAAAGAACTCAACATGCGGCAACGACGTTGGCTCGAGCTGTTGAAAGACTACGACCATACCATTCAATATCATCCTGGAAAAGTAAACGTGGTAGCTGACGCATTGAGTAGAAGATCATATGCGGGTACAAATGCAATGTTATTAACACAAAGGCCCATTTTGTATGACTTACAAAGGATGGAGATAGAGGTAAAGGCTCCAAGTACCCACATGATGATATCAAGCATACGAGTAGAACTGACTTTAATCGATAAAGTTAAAGTTGCTCAAGCTACAGACATGGAGCTGATGCGTATGAAGAATAAAGTGCAAGAAGTTGCTATTCCAGAAGCAAGAATCGAAGAAGGAATACTTCGAGTCCACTCCAGACTTTGTGTTCCTAATGATTATAACTTGAAACATAGAATCATGATGGAGGCACACAACACACCATTTTCAATCCATCCTGGAAGTACCAAAATATATCGTGATCTTTGACATACATTTTGGTGGAACAATATGAAGAGAGAGATCACAAAGTTTATCTCGAGGTGTTTAACTTGTCAACGTGTAAAGGCAGAGCATCAAGTGCCAAAGTGTCCATTGCAACCACTTGAGATTCCGAAATGGAAGTGGGAACACATTACCATGGATTTCGTTACGGGACTTCCCACGGTTTTTCAAGGCATAAATGCAATTTGGGTTATTGTTGATAGATTAACTAGGTCTGCTCATTTCTTGCCGATACGGGAGACTTATTCCCTTGAAAATCTTGCTCGTATGTACATAAATGAGATTATGAGATTGCATGGCATACCAGTATCCATAGTTTTAGATCGTGACCCAAGATTCACTTCACGATTTTGGGTTAGCTTGTAAAAAGTGATGGGCACGGATTTACGATTTAGTTCAGCATACCATCCTCAAACGGACGAAAAATTAGAGAGGACTATTCAAACTCTTGAAGATTTATTAAGACTCTGTGTCCTAGACTTCAAAGGGAGTTGGGATAAGTATTTACCATTGGTGGAATTCTCCTACAACAACAGTTATCAAGCAAGTATAGGTGTGGCTCCATTCGAAGCATTGTATGAACGAAAGTGTCGCTCTCCAATATGTTGGGATGAGGTGGGTGAAGCAACATTGTTGGGACCCGAGTTGGTACGTATGACTATGGAAAAGATCCAAATGATTCGATAACGTATATAAACGGCACAGGATCGACAAAAGAGTTATGCGGATCTTCATCGGAAGGACGTGGAATTTAGTATTGGGGATCATGTATTGTTGTGTGTTGCTCCATGGAAGGGAGTTACAAGATTTGGAAAGAGAGGAAAACTTAATCCACGATTTATTGGTCCATTTTAGATTCTTGACTGAGTAGGAAATGTGGCCTATAGACTCGCGTTACCTCCAAGTATGTCTCGTGTTCATAATGTTTTTCACATATCTGTGCTTCATAAATATGTGAAAGACCCGAACCACGTTATTGAGTTAGAACCGGATGAGATAGCCGAAGACTTAATGTATGAGGAGGTACCTGTCAAGATCTTGGATAGAAAGGAGCATGTCCTACGTACAAAGGTCATGCCCCAAGTCAAAGTTTTGTGGAGAAACCATGCTATTGAGGAAATGACCTGGGAGTTGGAAACGAAAATGAAAGCGAGGTATCCTCACCTTTTCAAAACACCAGGTACGTACGTCAATTTCGAGGACAAAATTCCATAAGGAGGGGAGGTTGTAAGACCCCAACTTATTATAAATGAAATTTAATTTCCTCTATTTATTATTTTAAAATAGCAAGGGTTGATTTGATTAATGTGGTTAGTTATGGGTAAAATGCGCAAATATTTCAAATAAGCAAGTGGTTATAAAATATTCATTGTTGTCGGGGAATATTTGTTTGGTCTTGGAATATTCTTGCTGTCGGAGAATATTTGTACGACGGCGCACCCTTGTGTGGGCCTCATAACGGAAAGCGATTGGATGAAGAAAACGAAAAGTATAAGTTGTTTATAAATAATCTACGTAGTTATTACTGATTATCTTCGTTAGAATACACGGTGGTTAAAACACGATATCTGCCGTTGTTGAACAAAGAAAGCACCGCGTATTGCACCAATTATTGATTCTTACGTAAAGAAGGCACTACTCAATAATTGTTACGATAATTCTTGTTCAATATTTTATTTTATTGATTCAATAATTGCTACGTGGATATTTTATATTATTGTTGTTTCAATAATTGTCACTTCTACAGATATTTTCCATTATCGGATCAATAATTCATATTATTTGAATAATATTATTAAATAGCATTATTGATAATGTCTAGAAAGTTACATCTAAGGAGAGGTTTGGTCACCTAATTGCAAGCCAAAGAAGGAGAAATCCTTATTGAAAGCCTCCTCTTTCTTGGGAACAACACGGTTGTCGATGATTGTGATTACTGTAATATTATTTGTGAATAATTAATTATTGATTTATATGATAAGGAAAATATTCATTTTATGTGGATATAGATGGAGAAAATTTTTAATGCGACAATTGTTGAAAATTGATATTTTATCCTTTTCTGATAAAATAATTCATTTAAATATATTATTATATTATAATAATATAATAATGGTGATATTGTTACAATGAATGTGGGATATACGACAAAAAAATGTTTGAAACATGTTAAACATGTTCGTGGGCCCTATTTCTTGACTGAAATTTGATTATAGCCTGTAAAATCATCCGTATGTGGATTTCGGTCAATTTCTGTTTGGAATTTGGAAAAACTTAAACTTACAAAGTTGTAGAGAATTGAATTTCCTATAGAAGGACATAAGATTCGAATTTTTCTGATAAAAGGGCTATTTATTATGAATTATTGAAGTTCCAGATTAATTTATTATTATTATTATTGGAGTTTTAAGTGATTTTTACATGAAAAACATTTTTGTGACTTTTGGTGAGGTGTGTGGCTGATTTTGGACCATGTTTGTGTGCGTAGGAAATTTAATAAAATATATTAATATTATATTAAATTTTCTGCTTTGGTGTTCGAAGCATTTTCCTATAAATAGGGTGCTTAGGTTATAATTGAAAATCACACCAGAAACTAAAGTTTTCTCTCTCTATATTATCGATCGTATTCTTGTGAGTATTTTGATATTTTAAGTGTTGTTATACGGTGCAAGTTTCTTCAGCACTATATCCAGTATTCTAGTCAGAAGTACTGTCTTTTCGAGGTAAAAGATGTTATTTTTTTATAAATGATATTATTTTTTTCAATATCATTATGTCGAAATATTGGTAAGATTTTTCTTGTGAAATTCTTGTCTTTTAGTGTCAGGGTTACTATTCACGTATACGGCACTATTCACGTATATGGCACTATTTAAGAAAAAAAATTAAATTTTCATTTTTTTGTCCAAGATATCTATTATGGATACTAGCTTTGATTGTATGCATGTTTTGATCTTCATTCTTGAATTTTACTCCACTATGGTTATTTATGAAGTATTTTTGAACTTGGATTGTTTAAAGTACGAATCATTAATATTTATTCTTTTGTTTCACTAGATTCGTTTTCTTTAAAATATTTTTCATCATCCTCAGTCCTAAATGATGATATAACTGAATATCTTTGGCATGTAGTGCAAAGATGAATGATTTTTTGATGAATATCTTTGGCCCATAGTGCAAGGATGAACAGGTGTTTAGATGAACATGACCAACTGATGAATATCTTTGGCCTATAGTTCAAAGATGACTATTTAATTCAAGATGTATATTGATTGATGTTACAGGGATAAAATATTGATGATGGACTTTTAAATTCATATATAGAAGATAGTAGATTTTATTCTCTACTTAACTCTTCTAATGAATTATTATTTTCGCTGCGAATATTGATTTAAAACTTGTTATCTATTGTATTCTATTAGATTTTTCCGTGTTGAGGACTAACGATAATTTGTTCTATATTATCTTAGTCATAATATTTTATACTAGGCTAGTTGAGCTCACCCTTTTCCTTTTTGTTCCATTTTTCTTCTCAGGAGGCGAGAATGTAGCGAGTACTAGTCGGGGTGTGGAATGATGGTTCTAGAAGTTGTTCTAGTAGTCCTCATTATTTTGTAAAATAGTGTATTAATAATTGTAATGAGGACTTATTTGAGTGTGGATATTGTCTAGATGACAATATTTGTATTTAAACTCACAGTTTAAGTGTTGTCGTATTTTGCACGACAATTGTATTAATAAAGTTGTAGTTGTTTCTGTACCATGTATTTGGCGACTCAGAATTGGTGTTGTATACCTATTTTGGGGGCGTCACACTTGAACTTTCGTTCCTTGCAGCTTTAACCCCTTTTAAAGTAAATAAATTTTTTTTGACTTATATATATATATATATACACACATATGTAAGACCCCAATTTTTTTATGAATAAAGATTTAATTTTTCTCTAAATATTATTTAGAATAATAAGGTGTTGATTTGATATAATGTTATAGTTATGGGTGATATGTGCAAATTTTGCAAAGTAAGCAAATTGTCATAAAATATTCTTTTTTTCGGGGAATATTCTTTTTGTCGGGGAATATCTGTACGACGGCACAATCATTGGTGGACCACATAACGGAATAACTGTCAGAAATTAAAAGCGAAAGAAATAACCTTTTTATAAAAAATAACGACAAAACTTTTACCGTTAACTGTTGAAATACCCAGTGATAAAAGTACAGTAATACGCGTGGTTGCACATTAGCACACGATATTACATAGCATCTAGATCTCTGATTATTGATTCTTACGTAAGAAGTCACTCATTATTCAATAATTATCATAGTAGTTATTGCATAGTATCTCATATAATTGATTCATTAATTGTTACAGTAACATCTGCACAATATTTTATATTATTTGAATAATGTTATTAGTTAGCATTATTGGCAATATCTAAAAAGTTCTGTCGAGGAAAGGGGTTAGGTTATATAATTGCGCGCCAATAAGGATAAATCCGTATCGGAAAGCCCCCTCTTTTCTAGGAATGATCTGGTTGTTAATATTGTGAGCTTATAATATTAATTGTGAATAATTATTATATAGTGGATATTGGTTCAATTTTGATATAAATGAATGAATTTAGCATGAGATATTTGTTAAAAGTTTGGCATATATTTTTTTTTGGAATTATAATTATCTCCTCCGATAAAATATTCATTCAAAGATATTATTATAATATATTATAATTGTTAAATAATAATATTATAATATATATATATATATATATATATAAGCATGTGATTAAATGCTTTGTTTTCAAAAGCAGTGTATTTGAATGCTTTGTTTTCAAAAGCAGTGTATTATAATTGTTAAATAATAATATTATTATAATATATATATATATATATATATAAGCATGTGATTATAATTGTATTTGAATGCTTTGTTTTCAAAAGCAGTGTAGCATTGTCTTTTTTTTCCTAAGTTGATTGGTTGGAAATTTCTCCTGCATTCATTTCTTTTCCAAAGTGTGGGCCTTCAACCAATAAAAAGAAAGAGAAAACTTAGGCATATCTAGGAAGTTAGGCAGAGAAAAAAAGAAAAAAGAAAAAGTTAGGTTGATTAGTTTGTTCCTTCCTCCGTGATGCGCTATAAAAGGGGGGTAACCCTCCTTCCTAAACACACCAAAAATCTCAAGCATTCTTACTGCAATATTGTGAGTATTTTTTTAGAGTATAAGAATACTTTTGAGTGTAGCTTTTAGTGCAAGATTTTCTTAGGATAATATCCGATATTTCAGTCAAATCTAATTTTCTACTAAGGTAAAGGATATTATTTATTTCATATTCGTAAAGGATATTATTTTATTCCAATACTTGTATGAAATATCAATTTCTTTCATACTCCAAATTAGGTAAGTGATATTATTTCATTTCATATTTCTAAATTTAAATTTGCTATGGTAAGTATTGCTTCTATAATTTATGAAATGATTAGAAATTCCTTAAGGCTTTACGCTTCATCTAATATCATTTCACTGGAATATTGGTCTGAACTTTCTTATTAAATTTTAATCTTTTCATGTCGGGTTACTATTCATGGTACTATTCATACGGTACTGTTCATACGTTACTTTTCATAAGTACTGTTCACAACAGAATTTAATTTTCTTTTCTGTCCAAATTATTTTTGATACATGAATATCATTCTTGAATTTTACTCCACAATTAGTTATCATGTTGACAATTTAGACATTTTGAACTCTGGATAAATTAAATTATAAATCTCTAATATTTATCATTGATCTCACTTGATTGATTCTGTAAGACCCCGAATTTTATAAAATAAAAATTATTCAATTTTTCTATTTAGTAAATAGTTAAATTGATAAAAGTTTAAAGTTATGGGTGAAATGTACAAATTTTATAAAATACGCAAGTGGTTATAAAATATTCATTGTTGCTCAGAATATTATTCATTTGGTCGTGGAATATTCTTGCTATCTCGGAGAATATTCGCATTTGACAAGCAACCCATTTAGTGGGCCCCATAATGTATAAATGCCTGATGAAGAAAATGACAAGTATGAGTTTTTTTAAATAACTGCGTAGTTATTAGCTGCAGTTAAAATCATTAGAATACCCTTGGGTAAAGTAAAGTAATACGCGTTGTTGCACAGTAGCACACGGTATTCCACAGTATTTTTGGATTATTGATTCTTACGTAAGAAGGCACTACTCAATAATTGTTACAGTAATTACTATTCAATATTTTATTTTAAAGAGTCAATAATTGCTACGTTGATATTTTATATTATTGTTGTTTCAATAATTGTCACTGCACAGTATTTTCATTATCATATCAATAATTCATATTATTTGAATAATATTGTTAGATAGCATTATTGGTAATGTCTAAGGAAGTTCATGCTTGCAGGAAAGGGGTTTGTCATCTAATTGCAAGCCAAGAAGAAGAGAAATCCTTATCTAAACCCTCTTTTCTTGGAAAGCGACACGGTTGTCATAAGTGTGATTCTCAGAATATTATTTGTGAATAATTAATTATTGATTTATATGATAAAGAAATATTTATTTTAATGGGGATATAAATGGAGGAATTTTTAGAAAAGTGACAATTGTTGAAAATTGATATTTTATCTTTTCTGATAAAATAATTTATTCAAATATATTATTATATTACATTATAAATGTATAGTGTGATAATATAATAATATAATAATGGCGATAGTTTTACACTAAATTCACGGTGCATGAATCAAATGAGAGAAATCTAGAAATCAAAAGAAGAACAAAATATGGAGATTTTCAGAAAAATTAGTTTATTACTCGATTTTGTAAAATCCATAGCTCTTTGTGTATAATGAGTTAGGAGATGAGTCATATATCAAAAGAAAGCCCTGTAAGTAAGCTAACTGTAGAAATTTGAATCACCCAAATATTCTTTGTGAATTTTTTGTGGTGACTGTTTAAGTGAAACTGGTATAAGGGACTTATAGTCCGGAAACCAAATCAGTGTTCTTAAAGTTCTATTGCGTGAGTTATAATTTTAATGCGACCGTTGGATCGTTATGATTTTTGGATATGTTATAAATATATAAGTTGAGAATATGTCCAAAAATTTTGAACCGTTAAAAATTAACGCATGATTTGTTATGAATTTTAAGAGGTGTTAAAAATCGTCCGTATGTGGATTTCGGTCATTTTTCGTTTGAAATTCGGAAAAACTTTCTACTACAAAGTTGTAGAGAATTCGATTTCCTATGGAATAGACATGATATTCGTATTGTTCTGATAAAAGGGCTATTTATTATGAATTATTGAAGTTTCGAAAATAAATATTTTTATTAAAAACATGGGTGGGCCCCACTTTGTATTTTTGGAAAAGTGCTGAATTGGTGGGCCCCACTTGTGTTGGCTGATTATTTGGGCAAAGATGGTGGGCGTAGAAATTTTTTAATAAAATATTAATTTATTAAATTTTAGTCTACAATGGCGTTCTAGCATTTTCCTATAAATAGGGTGCTTAGTTAGAATTGAAAATCACAACAGAAACAAGTTTCTCTCTCTCTCTCTCTCTCTCTATATATATATATATATATATATATATATATATATATTATCGAGCGTATTTTGTGAGTATTTAGATACTTTGAGAGTTGCTAATCAGTGCAAGTTTTCTTCGGCATTACATCCGATATTCCAATCAGAAATACTGTTCTTTTGAGGTAATGGATAGTAAGGGAAGTTATTTTCTTCGTAAATGATATTATTTCTTTTGATATCATTATACCAAAATATTGATATGAAGTTTATTGTGAAATCTTTACATTTTCGTGTTTGGAGTTACTTATTCACGATATCGGCACTTATTCACGATATCTGGAACTATTCACGATACTGATGATTATTTACGATATGATATTATTTATGTATACGGTACTATGTACGAATACGGAGTATTATTCACGAGTTACTATTTATGAGTTACTATTCACGAGTTACTATTTATGAGTCACTATTCACGAGTTACTATTCATGAGTTACTATTCATGGGTACTATTCACGACAAAATTAGTTTCTTTTTCTGACCAAATTATCGTTGATTTATGAATAATGCTCTTGAAATTAAATCCATGTTTTGATCCTATTGTTTTTATTATCATATATAACATTTTTATAATTCTGGTGATGAAATTTCTCTTTGACTTTAGTGTAAAGATGGGTAGATTATTGGTATGATCGTGACTATGGGTTCCCTTTGGCTAGTAGTGCAAAGATGAATTGTTGACTGGGATGATCATGACCATTGAATTTATAATTAAATATATTTAGCTTAAGTACAAAGGTGAATGAATCATCATGGTTATAATTATTGTTCTGAAATGATTATATATTTCTTTGAGATATTAATATCTTTGGCCTATAGTGCAAAGATGATCTGTTGTTGAATATCTTTGGCATGTAGTGCAAAGATGACCTGTTGTTGAATAACTTTGGCCAGTAGTGGAAAGATGAACTGTTGACGAATATCTTTGGCCCGTAGTACAAAGATGAATTTATTAGTATGATTATGAATAGGAACTGTGATTTGGTATAACCATGATCTTTGATGTTTCAGGTAAAGACATGTGATAAAAATTATTTTCGTCTTGGATAAGAAGAGCAATTTAGAACCACAATTATGATTATGAGTTATTCATATGATTGTGGACCAGAACTGTTGATTGATGTTACAGGAATAAAACATTGTTGGTAGACATTTAACATGGAGAAGATAATAGACTTTATGGTCTATTTGACTCTTCTAATGGATTGCTCATCCCGCTGTAACTATGGTTGAAAAGTTTTATCATCTACCATATGTTCTAAATCTCTGATTCATTACTGACGAAGGCTATTGATAATTTAATTATCTTTAGTCATGATATATTATTTACTGGGCTAATTGTGCTCACCCTTTTGCTTTACAATTCCTTTAAGGTAATAAGAGTGTAGCTGGGTCGAGCGAGGGGTATGAGGGGAATATAATCTGTCTCTAATCGTGGAAGTTCTCCCTAAACAAAGATGGAAATAATTTTATTGAGAACTTTAGAATAGTGTGTTGTATTTTATACATCATTTAGTAGTTATATTTGGTGAATCAAATAGGGTGAGCGCGAACTAACGTTGGAAGGGTGTTTTTCCACTATCATACAAGATGTCTAATGACATACAACTTATGTTATCATAAGACAGGGTTGTGCACATCCACTTGCTGAGTATATCTACGAGCACTACCTATATAATCTTAGAGTTTGGATGAAATACAATTCTCAATTAGAGACAATGGAGATAATTATATGTCAAGAGAAGACTCACCATTAGAAAGAATATGATAGTAATCTTGTCGTTTTTCTTTGGGGTCTATTGGGTCAACCAAGGATAATTCTCCAGTCTTATTATATCTATTATAACTTAAATGCATGGCCTCCCATGTACGAAGGTTTTCTTGAGCATTTTTCGAAGATTTTAATTTCTAAAACAGTTATTGACTGTACCTTTATGTAAGGCGTTATTGTGACGTGCTATCAAATGTTGGGATGTGAGTCACAGTTGGTATATATTTGTATCAAAACTCACAACATATGTATTGTTGTATTTTGCACGACAATTGTAATAATAAAGTTGTAGTTATTTTCTTTACCATGTATTTGGCGACTCAGAATGGGTTGGGTGGATTGGACCTATTTTGGGGGTGTTATATTTGATATCAGAGATTAGGGATATGGTCTCTAGCGGAGATCATGGAATAAAACTAGGAGGGGAGAGACAAGTAATATCATTCGCTAGTGTGTGTCCTACCTAAGCTAAATTTTCTTACTTAAGTAGACAAATTATGATAAGTCAATTAACCTTTATTTTGAAGCTGTATTCTAGAATGATATCTGAAATACAGGAGATGAGCAATGGAGAAATCATGATGACTGAGGAGATAGAATCTAAAATGAAAGCAAGTTATTCTCAACTCTTCGAAATACCAGGTACGTAAATTTCGGGGACGAAATTTCATAAGAAGAGGAGATTGTAAGACCCCAAATTTTATGAAATAAAAATTATTCAATTTTTCTATTTAGTAAATAGTTAAATTGATAAAAGTTTAAAGTTATCGGTGAAATGTACAAATTTTGCAAAATACGCAAGTGGTTATAAAATATTCATTGTTGTCGGGGAATATTCGTTTGGTCGTGGAATATTCTTGCTGTCGGAGAATATTCGCATTTACGACGCAAACCATTTATGGGCCCCATAATGTAATAACTGCTTGGGATGAAGAAAATGACAAGTATGAGTTATTTTTTTAAATATCGGCGTAGTTGTTACCGTTAAAACTGTTGGAATACCCGGTGGGCAAAGTAAAGTAATACGCATTATTGCACAGTAGCACACGATATTGCACAATATTTTTGGATTATTGATTCTTACGTAAGAAGGCACTACTCAATAATTGTTACAGTAATTATTGTTCAATATTTTATTTTATTGAGTCAATAATTGCTACATTGATATTTTATATTATTGTTATTTCAATAATTATCAACTGCGTAAAGATTTCCATTATCGAGAAGCAATAATTCATATTATTTGAATAATATTGTTAGATAGCATTATTGACAATGTCAAGGAAGTTATGTCTAGGAAAGGGGTTTGGTCATCTAATTGCGCGTCAATAAGGAAAAATCATTATCGGAAAGTCCCCTATTTCCTAGGAATGACCTGGTTGTCATAAGTGTGATTCTGTAATATTATTTATGAATAATTAATTATTGATTTATATGATAAGGAAATATTTATTTTAATGGGGATATAAATGGAGGAATTTCTTGAAAAGTGACAATTGTTGAAAATTGATATTTTATCTTTTCTGATAAAATAATTTATTCAAATATATTATTATATTACATTATAAATGTATAGTGTGATAATATAATAATATAATAATTATGATATTTTTACACTAAATTCACGATGCATGAATCAAATGAGAGAAATCTAGAAATCAAAAGAAGAACAAAATATGCAGATTTTCAGAAAAATTAGTTTATTACTTGATTTTGTAAAATCCATAACTCTTTGTTTATAATGAGTTAGGAGATGAGCCATATATCAAAAGAAAGCCCTGTAAGTAAGCTAATCGTAGAAATTTGAATCACCCAAATATTCTTTGTAGATTTTTCGTGGTGACTGTTTGAGTGAAACTGGTACGAGAGACTTATAATCCGAAAACCAAATCAGTGTTCTTAAAGCTCTATTGCGTGAGTTATAATTTTAATCCAACCGTTGGATCGTTGTGATTTTTTGATATGTTATACATATATAAGTTGAGTATATGTCCACAAATTTTGAACCGTTAAAAATTAACGTATGATTTGTCATAAAATTTAAAAGGTGTTGAAAATCGTCCGTATGTAGATTTCGGTCATTTTTTGTTTGGAATTTGGAAAACCTTTCTTCTACAAAGTTGTAGAGAATTTGATTTCCTATAGAATAGACATGAGATTCGTATTTTTTTTGATAAAAGAGCTAGTTATTATGAATTACTGAAGTTTCGGAAATAAATGTTTTTATTAAAAACATGGGTGGGCCCCACTTTTGTATTTTTTGGAAAAGTGCTGAATTGGTGGGCCCCACTTGTGTTGGCTGATTATTTGGGCAAAGATGGTGGGCATAGAAATTTTTTAATAAAATATTAATTTATTAAATTTTAGACTACAATGACGTTTTAGTATTTTCCTATAAATAGGGTGCTTAGTTAGAATTGAAAATCACACCAGAAACAAGTTTCTCTCTCTATATATATATTATCGAGCGTATTTTGTGAGTATTTAGATACTTTATGAGTTCTTAATCAGTGCAAGTTTCCTTCGGCATTACATCCGATATTCCAGTTAGAAATACTGTTCTTTTGAGGTAAGGGATAGTAAGGGATGTTATTTTCTTCGTAAATAATATTATTTCTTTTGATATCATTATACCGAAATATTGATATAAAGTTTATTGTGAAAATTTTACATTTTTGTGTCGGAGTTACTATTCACGTATACGACACTATTCACGTATACGGCACTATTCACGTATACGGCACTATTCATGTATATGGCACTATTTACGTATATGACATTATTTACGTATACGATACTATGTACGAATACGGAGTACTATTCATGAGTTACTATTCACAAGTCACTATTCACGAGTTACTATTCACGAGTTACTATTCATGGGTACTATTCACGACAAAATTGATTTCTTTTTCTGACCAAATTATCGTTGATTTATGAATATTGCTCTTGAAGTTAAATCCATGTTTTGATCCTATTGTTTTTATTATCATATATAACATTTTTATAATCCTGGTGATGAAATTTTTCTTTGACTTGAGTGTAAAGATGGGTAGATTATTGGTATGATCGTGACTATGGGTTCCCTTTGGCCAGTAGTGCAAAGATGAATTATTGACTAAGATGATCATGACTATTGAATTTATAATTGAATATCCTTAGCTTAAGTGCAAAGGTGAATTGATCAACATGGTTATAAATATTGTTCTGAAATGATTATATATTTCTTTGAGATATTAATATCTTTGGCCAGTAGTGCAAAGATGATCTGTTGTTGAATATCTTTGGCATGTAGTGCAAAGATGATCCGTTGTTGAATATCTTTGGCCTGTAGTGCAAAGATGATCCGTTGTTGAATAACTTTGGCCAGTAGTGCAAAGATGAACTGTTGACGAATATCTTTGGCTCGTAGTGCAAAGATGAATTTATTAGTATGATTATGAACAGGAATTGTGATTTGGTATAACCATGATCTTTGATGTTTCAGGTAAAGACATTTGATGAAAATTATCTTCGTCATGGATGAGAAGAGCAATTTAGAACCACAATTATGATTATGAGTTATTCATATGATTGTGGACCAGAACTGTTGATTGATGTTACAAGAATAAAACATTCTTGGTGGACTTTTAACATGGAGAAGTTGTAAGACTCCGAATTTTATGAAATGAAAGTATTCAATTTTATTACAATTATTATTTTATTTCGTAAATGGTTAAATTGATAAAATGTTAAAGTTAAGGGTGATATGTGAAAATTTTGCAAAATATGCAAGTTATCATAAAATATTCGTTTGGTCAGGGAATATTCTTTTTGTCGGGGAATATTCGTACGACGGCACAATCATTGGTGGTCCCCACAACAGAAGTATTGTCGTAGTAAGAAAACGGCAATTATTATCATTTTATAAAATAACGGCGAAAGTGTTACCAATTTAAAACTGTTGAACTACCCAAAGAAGTAAAAAATACGATATCTGGCGTGGTTACATAGTAGCAGCACTCGTATTGATTATTTATGCTTACGTGAAGTCACTCACCTATACTCAATTATTGCTCTGATGAATTGTTGCATCATATCTCTCATATTATTGATTCAATTATTGTCACAGTATTAATATGTTATATTATTAAATCAATAATTGAGATGGCAAAGTTATTCATATTATTATTTGCAATATTGACAATGTCTAGAAGTTCTGTCAAGGAGAGGTTTGGTCACCTAATTGCGCGCCAATAAGGAGAAATTCTTATCGAAAAGCCCCCTCTTTCCTGAGAATGACCTGGTTGTTAAATATTGTGAGTTATAATATTAATGATGAATAAGTTTGTGTTGATTAAAGATGAAATTGATAGTTTCATTGTGTTAAAATTATTAGTGTTAGTGGAAATCGACATTTATTTCGATATTAATTGATGTCTGGAAGTTATACTGACCAGTCGGGTAATTAATCGTATAAATGAGCAATTAATTGCTATTAGTTCACATGCTTATAACTATGTGTTCCCATGTGTGTACTATTGATTCACATTCTTGTACTATTAGGGGTGGTGGTGCAAGATTGATAATACTTGCAGTACTAAATTAAAAATGAAGAAAAAGAGGAAGGTATTATATTGTAGTATTTTGAGCCCCAAAATGTACAATTATCCAAACTATATTTTCCTATAAATAGAAGCTCATTCTTCCTTCATTTGTCACCAATTCACTAAAGCTATAGAGCAATTATTATAGAGAGAAATTATAGAGAGAAAGAAGAAGAGAAGTCTGCTACCTCACTATTCCAGTATCCAGTTTTCTTCTAAGGTAAGGGGTATTATTTCTTTCGTATTCATGAAGAGAGCTTTTGTTATTCCATTCTTTATTATTATGTTGGAATAACTCCGCATGTGTAAATCTGCATACATGGTGAAATTCTTACGTTATTCCATTCTTTATTATTATGTTGGAATAACCATTCTATCGGCACTTCGCATACATGGTGAAATTCTTCCATTATTCCATTCTTTATTATTACATTGAATATCCATGCATGCGGATTACGCATGATGACCGGTTCCGCTTCTTTATTATTACTTGGAATAACTTTTGTATATGCGGGCTCATCGCATGCATGGTGAATTCTTACATTATTACATTCTTTATTATTACATTGGAATAACACATCATGGGGATTACTGCATGCATGGTGAATGATCCTTCATATTCATTTTGTATTAAATTGTGGAAATGATCTGTCTACGTGGATTACCGCATGACGGGTGAAAATCTATTTGCAGTTTCATATATTCTATTATACACGTATGAGATATCATTTCTTTTGTACTCGTCATGAAATATCATTTTATTTCATATTTTATATACGAGTTACTATTCACGGGTTACTATTCACCCAGTTACTATTCACTCTAGTATTATTCACTCAAGTATTTGGGCACTTTTCGTGCCGAAGTACTATTCACGAGTTACTATTCACCCAAATTACTATTCACCTGAATATTATTCACTCGGGTATTTGGGGTACTTTTTATGTCGGAGTACTATTCACGGGTACTATTCTCGAAGTACTATTTACGGGGTACTATTCACGGGGTACTATTTACCCGAAAAATATATTTCTTTTCTGTCCAAATTATTTTTGGTACTTGAATATTATTCTTGAATTTTACTCTACAAAACAGTATCATGTTGACAATTTAGACGTTATTGATTTCTGGATAAATTAAATTATAAATCTTTAAAATTTATCCTTGAACTTGTTTTATTGAATTATTATGTCATTGTCATCATCATCATGCTTATATTGTGATTAAAGTCATCTTTGGCTTACGTGCATAGATGGACTTGGTATGATTATGACCAGGGATTATTCGGTATAATCATGACTGTAATGTGACAAATGATGTGATAAAAGTCCTCATTGGCCTGTAGTTCATTGATGGACAGTTGTTGGTATGATTATGACCAGGGATTATTCGGTATAATCATGACCATTGATGATTACATGAATATTCTTGGCCATGGTGCAGGGATGATTCGATTTTATTTATTAAGCTGAGTCTCAGCGATAAAGTTGATAAAAAAACTTTTTAAATCATAGAAGATAGTAGATTTTATGCTCTACTTGACTCTTCTAATGGATTGCTTATTTCCGCTGCAGTTGTTGATCTAAAACTTGTTGTCTATTGTATTCTATCAGTTGTTATACTATTGAAGGCTAAGCATAATTTATTCTGCATTATCTTAGTCATAATATTTCTTACTGGGCTAGTTGAGCTCACCCTTTTCTTTCACTATTCTTTTTAGGAAATGAGAATATAGCTGGGATGAGTCGGGGACTGGAGTGATGGTCCAGGATAAATGGCTTTAGTAGTCCTCACTATTCTGTGAAATAGTGTGACAATAAATGTAATGAGGACTCCATTGAGAGTGGATATTGTCTAGATGACAATATTCTTATTAAAACTCTTAGATAATGTTTTGTCGTATGTTACACGACTGTTGTATAATTAAGTTATATTTGGATTTATGTACCATGTATTTGGCAACCCAAGATGGGTGATGTATACCTGTTTTGGGGGCGTCACAGTTGGTATCAAAGCTTAAGAATATGATCCATGGTTGAGATGTGAGACAAGAACTAGGAGGGGAGAGACGGGGAATTCCTTCGCTAGTATGACCTACCTAAGTTTATTTGGTATTTAATTGGTCGGTCAGAATATACGGATAATATGTGATATGTTAATTTGTTTAATTAATCCTTGTTTTGTGACAGTATTTGAGAATGACATCTAAAAATATTGAGATGTGCAATGGAGCAAAACAATATGAACGTGTCGCATTACGAAGTTAAGTTTGCTGAGTTGTCCCGATTTGCATCCCATTTGTTCGATAATGAGGAGCAAATGACGCGAATGTTTCTAAGAAGTTTGAAACCTGATATACGCCAATACCTCATTTCTCACAAACTTTGTTTATATTCAGATGTTGTAAATAGGGCTCAGTTTTTGGAGCACGATAATGAGTCAGCACAACCAAAAGGCAACGACCAATAACACGATAATAATCGTCTGCAAGGGCAACGGCCATCTAACAATGATAACCATCGTGGGGAAATTATCATGCCAAGAATGGTAACCACTTGGTGGTAATCATACTAAGATAATAGGAGTGGAAATTTCAAGAAGAAAGGTTCAACAACGATGGAAAGACAGCAGCACCAACACCCGTTTTTAAGGAAGGAGACCAATTGTGTAATAACCCATATTTTTTAAAATTAAATATTAATTAATTTTATTTTATACAATTGTATTCAAATTGAAAAAGGTATTTTTTTTCTTCTTCTTTGTTTTGTTTGGAAAGTTAAATTGTTTTAGTAGATAATTAAATAATCGATTAAATTAAAAAATGGGAAGTCCATTAGAGTTTTGGTAGCTCTATATTGAGCTATATTTATATTTAAAGAGTGAAGTTCTAACTTTAATCATATTCTAATTTGATTAGTTGAATTTTGAGTAGAATATATACTTATACGCAACCGCAATTCATTAGAAAAATTATAATTTATTCATCTCGATGTTGAATTGAGTGAATCCAAATCGTGTCTTCTTCCTTTCGTCCCTCTCATTTTGAGTAAGGGAGAAACTTGAGGTAATGTTAGATTTTCAAGAGTGGGGGTATGAGGAGGAAGATAATCCCATTTGTTAACATTTTGAAGAAATAAAATAAAATAAAATATCCGGAGCGGGAAGCCACTTGGGAGATGGAGGAGTCTATTCGAGTGGAGTATGATCCGCATCTCTTTGAAAATTAGGTGCGTTACATTCTTTTGATTTCGGGGACGGAATCCTTTTTAAGGGGGAGGTAATGTAATACCCGTAAAAGAAATAAAAAATAAAATAATAATAATAATAATAATAAAATATATTATTAAAGCTTTTAATTGGACTTTTTATAAGACAAACTAAATTTATGTTAGTTTTCTTATGTTTGGGTTAAATTTATGTGGGCTAATTAAAAGTGATGGATAATATTATTTGATTACAAATTTGGGCCTTAATATTCATTGAACCTAATTAAAAGTTCATTAGGGTAAGACCCTCTTAATTAATAAATAGCTAGCCCTAATCTTATTTTGTTATACAATATTTCGAGGAAAATAGAGGAAGAGAGAGGCCGACGACTCAAGACGGAGGAGGAATTAACAATCAATAGTGAGAATCAATTCAAGTTAGTATATTATGGTTTGAAAATCACTTTTGTAGTATATTTTCCTTGAGTATTTGTATGATGATGGATGGATGTTAAGTAATATAAATATGTAAGTACATGTAAGATAACTATGAAGAATTTTTTGAATCGCTTATAAAAGAGTTCGCAATTATATGTCTAATAATCTAATAAGTATCAATTGAGTGAATAACAAAGATATATATTCAATCAAGGAGGGAATTGTCCGATTAAAATAATGAAAATATTGAAAGTGACTTTATATTTGTAAAAGTTGTTTAATTGCTATATATAATAAGTTATGTGTTGTTTGTTAGCTAATATATAACATATACATATAATGTTTAATGTATAATCAAGATCAATGGGAATGGAGGCTGAATTATATTACTAAATGGAATCACAAAAGACTAATGGAAATGGTTTAATTAGTATATATGTATTTGTATAATATTTAGATAAGTAATTAAATTTAATGCTAAGATATAAAAGCTATGTTAGAAATTTTGCATAATGAACTAATTCATTTTGTTGATGATAGTAATAAAATTTGTCTGCCAATAAATTTAATTGTATTAATAATTAAATGATTAATGATAAAAAAATCTCTAAAAAGGAAAGGGAGGTCAAAAGGAAAGGGAGGTCAACAAACCTCAAATTTCAAAATAAGTAAATAGAGCACTAATGACTTCACATATTAATAGTGGTGATCCATTAATAAAGTACTAAATACAATTCTCCAAACAGAGTCAAAATAATCAAAACTTAAAATTCGAATCAACCTAGATGGTCAAAGACAACTCTCTCATCACACTAGCCCTGAATCACCCCTAAGAAACCTCGCTTTAAGAAAAACACAAAGATGAGCCAATTGCCCAAAGACGGATACAAATATACAACCGATATACGAAAACAATTGAGACAAAATATCGAACAAAGCTTCAAGTGTAATACAAACAAAATATAATCTCCAAAGATTTGAATGGAATATATCTGAATAAACAAAATTGACGAAACCAATTGAAAAATAAAGAAATAACGAACTAAAATAACTAACTCAATGAATTGAACTGAACAGAAACAAACAAAACTAATACAATGAAATAATAGGCTGAATCAAATGGTTGGGTGTTATTCATACCGAGTGAGCTCAGAAATATACGTTGCCACACAGGCAAGTCAAAAGAATGTCACACAGGCAAGTCAAATGATACCACACAGGCAACCAAAATAATGTCACACAGATAAATCACACATTGACCGCTAATCCAAATGAATCCAAATCGATAGGTGTGTTTGGCACAACATCACAAATCATGAACGTAGAAAACTAGGGTTAACCCATACGCCTCCCACAACAAAACACCAAATGGCCCATTTACTCCGGAGCCCAAAATGGAGACGCCATGGACTAATCACACTGCCACGGAAAGTGTCATGCCTCTCGTGCCAAGACGACATGCCTGTGGTACCCCTACAGTGGTTATAGCTCGTATACCCTACGATATATTCTAACAAAATATCATGTCACAACACATGCAACAAAATACCAACAAAAGGGTTCTATATATACATGTTGAACCAAATCAAATTATAGTCATAAGGTCTCAAAAAGAAGGTAAAGAATATGTACCGCTTCTACAATTATCAAAATAAATAAGACTAAACATGATAACCTAATTCAAAGAGTACAAATACGAGTCATATGTATCAACTCTAAAATGAAACTAATATATTTATTTCACAGAAACAATTATGTGAAATCATAACAAAATTCGAAATAAGGAAAAAACGAACAAATTAAATTTAACAAGAGTATCATTTGAAAGAGTACTTTAATCCATACCGAATAAGCAACGTAATACCCAAAATTATTATCCCAATATAGTTCGTTAAGTTCCTTCCGTTCGAACGACTTGAAAAAATAATAATAAATATTAGTACACTTATAAAAAATATATATATTTTTTTATCATTAATAATTTAATTATTAATACAATTAAATTTATCAAGCGCATAAATTTTATTACTATCATCAATGTAATGAATTAGTTCATTATGCAAAATTTCCAAAGATAGCTTTTATAATCTTAACATTAAATTTAATTACTTATCTAAATATTATACAAATACATATATACTAATTAAACCATTTCCATTAGTCTTCCAGATTCCATTTAGTAATATAATTAAGCCTCCATTCCCATTGATCATGATTATACATTAAACATTATATGTATATGTTATATATTAGCTAACAAACAACACATAACTTATTATATATAGCAATTAAACAACTTTTGCAAATATAAAGTCACTTTCAATATTTTCATTATTTTAATCGACAATTCCTCCTTGATTGAATATATATGTCGACTATTCACTCAATTGATACTTATTAGATTATTAGACATATAATTGCGTAACTCTTTTTATAACTGATTCGGAACAATTCTTCATAGTTATCTTACATGTACTTACATATTTATATTACTTAATATCCATCCATCATCATACAAATACTCAAGGAAAATATACTACAAAAGTGATTTTCAAACCATAATATACTAACCTTGAATTGATTCTCACTATTGATTGTTAATTCCTCCGCTCCGCCTTTGAGCCGTCACGCCTCTCTCTTCCTCTATTTTCCCTCAAATATTGTATAACAAAATAAGATTAGGGCTAGCTATTTATTAATTAAGAGGGTCTTACCCTAATGAACTTTTAATTAGGTTCAATGAATATTAAGGCCCAAATTTGTAATCAAATAATATTATCCATCACTTTTAATTAGCCCACATAAATTTAACCCAAACATAAGAAAACTAACATAAATTTAGTTTGTCTTATAAAAAGTCCAATTAAAAGCTTTAATAATATATTTTTTTATTATTATTATTATTAATATTTTATTTTATTTTATTTTTTACTTTATTACATGCACGATGCAAATCAAAGCATGTTACAATTAGGGAAGAGAAGGTCACCTAGCCCGATTTTGTCGTGCACCAAAGTCAAGTCCAGCTGGGATGGTGGCACCAAAGGCGGATACGGACAAAATAAAGTTGGTGGTTTCAGGTAGAGCGTTTTTCGTGACTTCTCAAAAAGCGAGTAACCCAAACGAAGTTAGCACGGGTTAGTTAATTATAAATTCTTGCGAAGTTTATACCTTACCCATTCTTTTATCTCTCTTGCTTGCGCTTAACGTTTAAATTTGACTTCAGAGAAGTTAGACTTTGACTTATTGGTTGAAACTTCGTTAGTAGAAACCTTCATTTCATGTGCTATCCAAGTCTTGGATGAGAGTCACAGTTTTGAATGATATTTTTATTGTTAATAAATTTCTTGACGTATTCTCGAAGAACTTCCTAGCCTACCCCTAGAGCGTGAAATTGAATTTTGTATTGACCCCAGTACAAAACCCATTTCTAAAACCCTCAAATATTTTTCTTCACCCAAAACGAACGTATAATGCGCCAAAGACGTTGGCTCGAGCTGTTGAAGATTACGACTATACCATTCAATATCAGTGTGGAAGAGCGAACGTGGTAACTGACGCGTTAAGTAGAAGATCGTATGCGTTTACGAGTGCGATTTTGTTAACACAAAAACCCATTTCGTATAACTTACAAATGATGAAGATAGAGTTAAAGACTCTAGGAACCCACGTGAAGATAGCGAATATATGATTTGAACTGACTTTAAATCAATAAAGATAAAGCCGCTCAAGCTACACACCCGGAGCTGATGAGTACGAGGAAGAAGGTTCAAGAAGGCGTTATTCTAGAAGCAAAAGTCGATGAATAGAGGAAATCTCAACCCTCGATTTAATTGGCCCATTTGAAATCCTCGATCGAGTAGGAACTATGGCCTATAGACTCGTTTTACCGCCAAGTATATCGCGTGTTCATAACCTTTTTTTTACATATCGATGTTACGTAAATATGTGGATGACCCAAACCACATTATTAAATTAGAACTAGATGAGATAGCAGAAGATTTAACGTATGAGGAGATACGTGTTAAAATCTTGGATAAGAAGGATCATATTCTACACTCAAAGGTTATACCTCAAGAGTTAAAATCTAAGCAAGATATCCTCACCTCTTCGGCATACCAGGTACGTACGTAAATTTTGAGGGCAAAATTTCATAAGGATGGGAGATTGTAAGACCCCGAATTTTATGAAATGAAAGTATTCAATTTTATTACAATTATTATTTTATTTCATAAATGGTTAAATTGATAAAAGTTTAAAGTTAAGGGTGATATGTGAAAATTTTGAAAAGTATGCAAGTTGTTATAAAATATTCGTTTGGTCGGGGAATATTCTTTTTTGTCGGGGAATATCCGTACGACGACACAATCATTGGTGGGTCCCACAACGGAAGTATTGTCGTAGTGAGAAAACGACAGAATTATCATTTTATACAAATAACGTTGAAAGTGTTACCGTTAAAATTGTTGAACTACCCGGTAGTAAAAGTATAAAGAATGTCTGGCGGGTTGCATAAGTAGCACACGGTATTGATTATTGATGCTTACGTAAGAAGTCACTCGCTTATACTCAATTATTACTACATAATTGCGATCATATCTCTCATATTATTGATTCAATTATTGTCACAAGATTAATATGTTATATTATTAAATCAATAATTGAGACGACAAAAGTTATTCATATTATTATTTGCAATATTGACAATGTCTAGAAGTTCACATCGGAGAGGTTTAGTCACCTAATCAAGGCCAATAAGGAGAAATCCTTATCGAAAAGCCCCCTCTTTCTTGGGAACGACCTGGTTGTTAAATATTATGAGTTATAATATTAATGATGAATAAGTTCGTGTTGATTAAAGATGAAATTGATAGTTCCATTGTGTTAGAATTATTAGTGTTAGTGGAAATCGACATTTATTTCGATATTAATTGATGTCTGGAAGTTATACTGACCAGTCGGGTAATTAATCGGATAAATAAGTAATTAATTGCTATTAGTTCACATGTTTATAACTATGTGTTCACATGTGTGTACTATTGATTCACATTCTTGTACTATTAGGGGTGGTGGTGCAAGATTGATAATACTTGCAGTACTAAATTAAAAATGAAGAAAAAGATGAAGGTATTATACTGTAATATTTTGAGCCCCAAAATGTACAATTATCGAATTTATATTTTCCTATAAATAGAAGCTCATTCTTTCTTCATTTCTCATCAATTCACTAAAGCTATAGAGCAATTATTATAGAGAGAAATTATAGAGAGAAAGAAGAAGAGAAGTCTGCTACCTCACTATTCCAGTATCCAGTTTTCTTCTAAGGTAAGGGGTATTATTTCTTTTGTATTCATGAAGAGAGCTTCTATTATTTCATTCTATATTATTATGTTGGGATAACCTGTCTATGAGAAGTACCGCATACATGGTGAAATTCTTCTGTTATTCAATTCTTTATTATTATGTTGGAATAACCTGTCTATGCGATAAACCGCATACATGGTGAAATTCTTCTGTTATTCTATTCTTTATTATTCTGTTCGAATATTCTGTCTGTGAGGATTACGCATAACCTGGTTCCATTCTTTATTATTTTGTTAGAATATCTTGTGCATGCGACATACGCATTTGACCTAGTTCCGCTTCTTTTATTATTCATTGCAATAACTTTGTTTGTGCGGCCTATCGCATGCACGGTGAATTCTTTTGTTATTCCATTCTTTATTATTACGTTAGAATAACTTTGCCTATGGGGATTACTGCATGCATGGTGAATGATCCTTCATATTCATTCTCAGATTAAATTGTGGAAATGATCCGTCTCACGTGGATTACCGCATGGCGGGTGAAAATCCATTTGCAGTTTCGTATATTCTATTATACTCGTATGAGATATCATTTCTTTTGTACTCGTAATGAAATATCATTTTATTTGGTATTTTATTTACGAGTTACAATTCACCCGGTTACTATTCACTCTAGTATTATTCACTCGGGTATTCGGGGCACTTTTCGTGCCAAAGTACAATTCATGAGTTACTATTCATCCAAATTACTATTCACCCAAATATTATTCACTCGGGTATTTGGGATACTTTTCATGTCGGGGTACTATTCACGAGGTACTATTCCTGAAGTACTATTCACGGGGTACTATTTACCCGAAAAATATATTTCTTTTCTGTCCAAATTATTTTTGGTACATGAACATTATTCTTGAATTTACTCTACAAAACAGTATCATGTTGACAATTTGGACGTTATTGATTTCTGGATAAATTAAATTATAAATCTTTAAAATTTATCCTTGAACTTGTTTTATTGAATTATTATGTCATTGTCATCATCTTCATGCTTATATTGTGATTAAAGTCATCTTTGGCTTACGTGCATAAATGGACTTGGTATGATTATGACCAGGGATTATTCGGTATAATCATGACCGTAATGTGACGAATGATGTGGTAAATGTCCTCATTGGCATGTAGTTCATTTATGGACAGTTGTTGGTATGATTATGACCAGAAATTATTCGGTATAATCATGACCATTGATGATTACATGAATATCCTTGGCCGTGGTGCAGGGATGATTCGATTTTATTTATTAAGCCGAGTCTCAGTGATAAAGTTGTTGAAAAACTTTTTAAATCATAGAAGATAGTAGATTTTATGCTCTACTTGACTCTTCTAATGGATTGCTTATTTCCGGTGCAGTTGTTGATCTAAAACTTGTTGTCTATTGTATTATATCAGTTGTTATACTGTTGAAGGCTAAGGATAATTTATTCTGCATTATCTTAGTCATAATATTTTTTACTGGGCTAGTTGAGCTCACCATTTTCTTTCACTTTTCTCTTCAGGAAATGAGAATATAGCTGGGATGAGTCGGGGACTGGAGTGATGGTCCAAGATAAATGGCTTTAGTAGTCCTCACTATTCTGTGAAATAGTGTGACAATAAATATAATGAGAATTCCATTGAGAGTGGATATTGTCTAGATGACAATATTCTTATTAAAACTCTTAGATTATGTTTTGTCGTATGTTACACGACTGTTGTATAATTAAGTTGTATTTGGATTTATGTACCATGTATTTGGCAACCCAAGATGGGTGATGTATACCTGTTTTGGGGGCGTCAGAGAAGATAATAGACTTTATGGTCTATTTGACTCTTCTAATGGATTGCTCGTCCCGCTGCAACTATGATTGAAAAGTTTTATCATCTACCATTTGTTCTAAATCTCTGATTCATTACTGACGAAGGCTATTGATAATTTAATTATCTTTAGTCATGATATTCTTTACTGGGATAGTTGTGCTCACCCTTTTGCTTCACAATTCCTTTTAGGTAATAAGAGTGTAGCTGAGTCGAGCGGGGGTAACAGGGGAATAGAACGGTGGCCTCTAGCTGTGGAGGTTCTCCTTAAACAGTATGTAAATAATTTTATTGAGAACTTTAGAATAGTGTGTTGTATTTTATACATCATTTAGTAGTTATATTTGATGAATCAAATAGGGTGAGACAAACTCAACGTTGGAAGGGTGTTTTGCCACTATTATACAAGATGTCGAATGACATGCGACTTCGTGTTATCATAAGACAGGGTTGTGCACATCCACTTGCTGAGTATATCTACGAGCACTACCTATATAATCTTGGAGTTTGGATGTAATATATTTCTCAATTAGAGACAATGAAGATAATTATATGTCAAGAGAAGACTCGCTATTGGAAAGAATATGATATCAATCTTCTCATTTTTCTTTGGGGTTTATTGGGTCAACCAAGGATAATTCTTCAGTCTTATGATATCTATTATAACTAAAATGCATGGCCTCCCATGTACGAAAGTTCCCTTGAGCATTTTTCGAAGATTTTAATTTCTAAAATAGTTATTGACTGTACCTTTATGTAAGGTGTTATTGTGGCGTGCTATCAAATATTGGGATTTGAGTCACAGTTGGTATATATTTGTATCAAAACTCACAACATATGTGTTGTTGTATTTTGCACAACAATTGTAATAATAAAGTTGTAGTTATTTTCTGTACCATGTATTTGGCGACTCAGAATGAGTTGGGTGGATTGGACCTATTTTGGGGGCGTTATAGATTCTTTATATCATTGTCATCATCCACATGCTTATATTATGGTGAAAGTCATCTTTGGCTCGTAGTGCAAAGATGGACTATTGATTAGTATGATTATGACCAGGAATTTTGTTTTGGTATAATCATGACCTTAATGTTACATATAAAGGTTTGTGGTAAATAAAAATCATCTTTGGCTCGTAGTGCATAGATGGACAAATATATGACATAATCATGGCCACTGGTGATACAAACGAATATCATTGGCCCGTAGTGCATGGATAATTTGTTGATTTGAAACATTTATTGATTGGTATTACAGGGATAAAATATTGATGATGGACTTTTAAATCATAGAAGATAGTAGACATCATGCTTTACTTGACTCTTCTAATGGATTGATTATTCTGCTGCAGTTGTTTATCTAAAACTTGTTTTCTATTGTATTCTATCAGATTTTTTCCAATTGAGAACTAAGGATAATTTGTTCTTCATTATCTTAGTCATAATATTTTTTATTGGGCTAGTTGAGCTCACCCTTTTTCTTTTTGGTTCCATTGTTATTCTTAGGAGGCGAGAATGTAGCCGGGACTAGCCGGGGAGTGGAGTAATGGTCCAAGATGGTTATTTTAGTAATCCTCACTATTTTTTAAAATAGTGTGACAATAATTGTAATGAGGATTTTATTTGAGTTTGAATATTGTTTACGAGACAATATTTGTATTGAAACTCACAGCTTATGTTTTGTCGTATTTTACATGACAATTAATAGTTGTATAATTGAAGTTTATATTTGAATTATGTACAATGTGTGAGACCCCAGATTTTATGAATAAATATTTAATTTTCTCAAAATAATTTTTTTAATATTATGGTGTGGATTTGATATAATGTTATAGTTGTGGATAGTATTTATAAATTTTGCAAAGTAAGCAAGTGGTTATATAATATTCGATTGGTCGGGGAATATTCGTTTTAACGAGAATATATTACACGGCACAATCATTAGTGGACCCCACAATGTAAGTATTGTCGTAGTTAGAAAAGCGACAAAATTATTTTTCTATAAAAATATAACGGCGGTGTTATTCTTTATAAAATTGTTGAACTACCCGTAGTAGTAAAAGTACAATAATACGCGTGGTTGCATAGTAGCACACGGTATTGATTATTGATGCTTAAGTGAGAAGTCACTTAGTTATACTCAATTATTGCTACGGTAATTGTTGCATCATATCTCTCATATTATTGATTCAATTATTGTTACAGTATCATCTGCATTATATGATATATTATTAAATCAATAATTGAGACGGCAAAGTTATTCATATTATTATTTGCAATATTGACAATGTCTGAAGTTACATCGAGGAGAGGTTTGGTCACCTAATTGCGGCTTAATAAGGAGAAATCCTTATCGAAAAGCCCTTTCTTTCACGAACGACACTCGTTTGTTAAATATTATGAATTATAATATTAATGATGAACAAGTTCGTGTTAATTAAAGATGAATTTTATAGTTCTATTGTGTTAGAATTATTTGTGTTAGTGGAAATCGACATTTGTTTCAATAATAATTGATGTATGGAGGTTATATTGTTCAATCGGGTATTCGGGGTATTTTTCGTGTCGAAGTACTATTCATGAGTTGCTATTCACGAGTTACTATTCATGAGTTACTATTCATGAGTTACTATTCACGAGTTACTATTCACGAGTTCCTATTCACGAGGTACTATTCACCCGTAAAATATATTTCTTTTCGATCCAAATTATTTTTGGGTACAATATTATTCCATGAGGGGATATTCTAATTTTTCAGACCGTTGGTTGAAATTATAATAGTAAATTAATATGGATCGTTGATTTAAAGTTTTAATAGTAACTTGTCCCTTCAGTTTTTCAAGATTTATTTGTCCCTTCAATTTTCCAAGAGTTATTTGTCCCTTTAGCTTTTCAAGAGTTATTTGGCCATTCGGTGTTTCAATAGTTAATTGCCCTTCGCAAATAGTAGTTGTCTCTTCAATATTACCAAGAGTCATTTTGACCCTTTGTTAAGACCAAGAGCCACTTTCAGTTCTTCTATAAATAGAAGCTCATTCCTTCATTATTTCTTACGAATTCACTTTGAAACTCTAGAGAGAGAAACTATAGAGAGAAGAAAAAGTATTCTGCTACTTCACTACTCCAATATCCGGTTTCTTCTAAGGTAAGGGATATTATTTATCAGCTACTCGTAAGGGATATTATTTATTGTACTTTCGTAGGGGATATTATTTGTTGTACTCGTAAGGGGTATTCTTTCTTTTCTTATTCATGAAGAGAACTTCATTATTCCATTCTTTATTATTACATTGGAATAACTTTTATATCTGTGGATACCTATACATGGTGAAATTCTTTTGTTATTTCATTCTTTATTATTATGTTGGAATAACATGTCTATACAAAGTAATTTACATACATGGTGAAATTCTTACATTATTCCATTCTTATTATTCATTGGAATAACTTTGTTTATGGCAATCGCATACATGGTGAAATTCTTCTAATATTCCGTTCTTTATTATTCTCGCCGAATATCCTATCTGCTTACGTTCTGTGGGACCGGTTCTATTATTTATTATTACTTAATATCCTATCTATGCGTTTATGGGACTGGTTCCATTATTTATTATTACATTTTAATATCACATGCATGCGTTTACTTGAACACAGTTCCATTATTTATTATTCATTTGGGAATAACTTTTGTTTGTGCAGTCTATTACGCATGGTGAATCCTTCGTTATTCCATTCTTTATTATTCTCATTGGAATAACTTGTTCTATGTGGATTACCACATACATGGTGAATGATCCTTTGTATTCATTCCTTATTAAATTGTGAAATGATCTCAGATATCGTGGATTACTGCATAATGTGAAAATCCATTTGCAGTTTCATATATTTTATTATACTCAGTTGGTTAAAGTTTTAGCTTCTATACTCCATGAAATTAGTGGAATATCCTTGATATTTGCGCTTCATCCAGTATCTTTTCATGGAAATATTCTTCTGAGCATTCTTGAATTTTACTGCACAAAGTAGTATTATGTTGACAATTTGGACGTTATTGAGTTCAGGATAAATTAACTTATAATTCTTTAAAATTTATTCTTGAACTTGTTTTATTGAATTGTCATCATCCTCATGCTTATATTATGTTAAAAGTCATCTTTGGCTTACGTGCATAGATGGACTTGGTATGATTATGACCAGGAATTATTCGGTATAATCATGACCGTAATGTGACGAATAATGTGGTAAAAGTCCTCATTGGCCTATAGTTCAGTGGTGGACAGTTGTTGGTATGATTATGACCAAGGATTATTCGGTATAGTCATGACCATTGATGATTACATGAATATCCTTGGCCGTGGAGCAGGGATGGTTCGATTTTATTTATTAAGTTTTAGTCTCGGTGATAAAGTTGATGAAAAACTTTTTAAATCATAGAAGATAGTAGATTTTATATTGTACTTGACTCTTAAATGGATTGCTTATTCATTGCGGTTGTTGATCTAAAACTTGTTGTCTATTATATTCTATCGGTTATCTTATTTGAAGGCTAAGGATAATTTATTATGCATTATCTTAGTCATAATATTTCTTCTTTGGGCTAGTTGAGAGCTCACCTTTACTTTCATTATTCTCTTGAGAAATGAGAACGTAGCTGGGACTAGTCGGGGAACAGAGTGACGGTCCAGATGTTTGCATTAGTAGTCCTCACTATTCTGTGAAATAGTGTGATAATAAATGTAATGAAGACTCTATTGAGTGTGGATATTGTCTAGATAACAATATTTGTATTAAAACTCACAGCCTATGTTTTGTCGTATTTTATACGACTGTTGTATAATTAAGTTGTATTTGTATTCAGTACCTTGTATCTGGCGACCCAAGATGGGTAATGTATACCTGTTTTGGGGGCGTCACACAATGTATTTGGCGACTCAGAATGGGTTGTGTGGACCTATTTTGGGGGCGTCACAATATATCTATTTATTCAAGTTTTAATGCCTATAATGTTCTTAAGTTTAATGTAATTGAGAAATACAATACACTTAAAATTATACATGTATAAATTCTACATTGTTAATGATTTGTTGCCTTGTGGAAGATTAGTCGGATGCCTTACTGCCTAAACGCTTAAGCTCCTTATTACTGCCTCGACTCGACTTGTTGCCTTGACAACTATGACTAGTACAATTCAAAAAAAAATGAGAAGCAATGGATAAAATTGGGAGAATAAGAATTAAAATAATTTTAAGGAAACTATATTTATCCAAGAAAAAATAGTTTCACAAGACTCTCCTCACATAAATAAAAATAATAAAGGATTAATTACAAAAATATCCTTCAAAGTTCCACAAAAAGTCACTTTTAGCTTGAGAGTATAAATTTTCTAAATAGTGTTTCTCCAAGTTTAATTTTTTTAAAATGTTCTTTTTTAACATAGTGGTAAAATAATGTCAAAAAATCATATTTTATTTAGTTGAATACACATTTGAATTATTCCAAACATATGAATACAACAATATATACGTTATATGAAACATAAATAACATAATAATCAATTATTTTAAACGTGTATGTGAAGTATTTTGATTTATAATTTCACCAATATGCTAAAAGAGTAATTTTTTAAAAAGTTTAAACTTCAAAAAATATAACTAAGAAAGTTGGTACTTTAATACTCAAAAATAAAATTTTGTAAAATTTTTAGAGACACTTTTACAATTAACCCAATAAATAGATATAAAAGTCTTGTGAAAATATCAAACTTTCCATATAAAAATAACAACTCGTCTAGGAGTTTTTTAGTTGTAGAAAAGAATACAAAAAAAAGTTAAAAAAGAGAAGGGAGGAGGAGAGAGTAAAATTTTTAAAAGTAGAAGAAATTTTTTGTCTTAAAATACACTGACCTTGCTTAACTTTCTTTTCGTTTATTTCCTATCAAAAAACTTAAAGACACCATTTTCCATCACTTTCTTTTCTTTTCTATTAAAAAACTCAAAAACATAACCCTTTTTTTCCTTCACTTTCTCCATATTAAAACTCAAAAACAGTAATTCTATATTGTATACTTGCACTCTGTTTCTATGTTTTGGACGAAAAAAAGAATAGAAAATTTAAATTAGAACAGAAAAGAAAAGAATAGAAAACTTGAAATTTTTCTTTATGTTGTTTTTGAGTTTTTAATATAAAAGAATAGAAAAGTTTAAAAATAAAATCTTGTGTTTTTGAGTTCCAATGAAAAAAAAAAGAAAAATATCACTTTTACAAATATACCTGAGGACTCCTCAAATGTTCCGTGGAATCCGACAACAAATGGTGAATCCAGGGATCCAAGTATTTCAATCTCTTAAAAGAAAATCGTGAATATTATTGAAAGAATACACAACATAAACCACCTTTAATGCGTAGATGACCCTAATATTGTTGTGACGTACTTTGTAGACGGTGTTTTCTCTTCCTTTGCCAAGGACTTGGACTTTATCTAGTTAAGATAGGCTGCTAACTTCTTGACAAGTATGGGTGGTAGTGACGAGATGATCATTTTTAACATTAAGAAGGCAGGGTTGGGGGAATGAATCAACTACTGTTTACATGTTAAGTATTAATAACATTAATGCCATAGAATGGGAGAGTTTCAGGTTTGGTTATAGAGTACTACATAAAACATAAAAAGAGTTTAGAACGTATGTGTTTATTTATAATAAATTAGAATATGAGTTTTTGTATTCTAATTGAAAATTATTATTAAATATTGAATTGACAAAATATATTTTAGAGCAATTATAAAAATATCCACTTTAACAAAAATATCAATAAGAACTCCCTATTTAGATTTTCAAACTAGGAAAATATAGTTTTTTATAGGGAATGTAGACTTTTATAGAAAAATGTAGTTTTTTTATAGGAAATATAGTCTTTTATAGAAAAATGTAGTCTTTTATAGGAAAATGTAGTTCTTTATAGGAAATATAGTCTTTTATAAAAAATATAGTCTTTTAAAATTAATAGTGTCCTCATATATATATATATGAAATTATTACTATATAAAAGATATATTTTCTTAAAAGGGACTTAAAAATTTATAAAATTACAATTTAGAATTCTATTTATAATTGGTTGAGACCATATTTTTTTTATAATATTGTAGAAGTTATTCTTATATTATTTTTAAATAGGGTTTTTCTTTGTAAATACAAATACAGTCTTACTTAAAATTTATTATATTGAATTAACAGAAAATAAAATATACAATTTATTTTCATTGGAATTTTAGACAAAAACTTTAGCATTACCTTTTATGAATGTTTTTTCTCTTCTCAACAATGGCGGTCAAAAACAAAAACAAAAAAAATTAAATTTTCCGTTAATCTTTCTTCTGCTTCTTTTCTTTGATTCAGGTAACTAATTGCTAAGTGAATTATTTAACTAATTCAGCTTTTTATTTTGTTTTGTTTTTGAGGTATAAGAACATTAATTAATGTTAACTTGTTTCAATTTTAGAAAACTCTAGAGTCTAGTGGGTTTTTATTCTCTTATTTGTCCTTTTTTTTTTCATATTCTATTCCTTTTTTGTTTGGGTGATGACAAAAAGTTTGGAGAGTAGAACCAGAGAAGGTTATACTAAAGGATGGATATCATGAAATATTTATATTCTAATTTGTTTGATGCTTATAGGATGATTTTAAGTGTTTGGGAAATTCAAAATTTTGATTTTTATGTTTTGTTATGTCTGTATGAGTATAAGAAATCATTGGAAGGGGAAAATTAAAATAAGGGTTTGAATCATGCAAACTTGTACCAAGTAAATATTTAAAAATAAAAAATTACTCAAGTTCCTGTAATCATGCTTTACTGGGTGATTATTATTACAAGAAGATCTAGATGGGTCTGTCTCAATTTTTCTGTCTGTTTTAATAATTATTGGTTCAGCTAAAGGAAATTATATTTTAAATTGTGGAAGCTGTTTCTGATGGTAAATTACAAAACTGCTAATCTTATGTATATGATTCTTTACGAGGTTAAATTTTTCTTGAAAAAGTAAATGAGAATGTCTATATTTACTGGGTTAATTTGTTAATAATGTGTTCTGGCACTGAGAAAAAATGGAAAAGCAAATGGAAATTTGGGTTTGAATCAGTGAAGCTGAATTGAAGATACAGAACTTCTATTTGAGTGCACCTAATGTTTATTCTCACAGTATTTTGTAGAATTCTTAGTTGGAATAGCAGTACCCGACGAGGGTTCTTCAAAGTTAGGAACGACGATTGGGTTGATTTGGGGACTACATATTCTTGTGTGGGTGTGTGTATAAGGATGGTTATGCTGAGATAATAAAAAATAATCTGGGTAATAGAACAATCCCCTCATGGGTTGCATTTACTGATACGGAACGTCTGATTGGGGAGGCTGCGAAAAATCAAGCCTCTTTTAATGCAGAACGCAGTATCTTTGATGTTAAGAGGCTAATGGGAAGAAATTAAGCGACAATTATTGTTTTATTAATTTTCTGATTTTTTTAGGTTATTGTGTTATAGTGTTTGAATTAATATTGGTTTTTTATGGTATGATTTGTAGATTTGATGATCCAGAGGTTCAGAAAGTTATGAACTTGGTACCTTATAAGATTGTGAACAAAGATGGCAAGCCTTATATAGAGGTGAAAGTTAAAGATGGAGAGGTTAAGGTTTTTAGCCCTGAGGAGATAAGCGCTATGATTTTGGGAAAGATGAAGGAGACAGTTGAGGCATATTTAGGAGAGAAGGTAAAAGACGCTGTTGTCACAGCTCCAGGTAGAATTGACCCTTCTTTATGTATCGTGTATCATAAGATTCTGACAATGACATTGTCAGTACTAATCTTTGTGTACTTGGTTTAAATAGTTATATAGGCCATGTTATAGAACTTTTGTTCTGAATTGACCCTTCTTTATGTATCCTGTATCATAATATTCTGACAATGACATTGTCAGTACTAATCTTTGTGTACTTGGTTTAAATAGATATATAGGCCGTGTTGTAGAACTTTTGTTCTGAATTTGAATGGGTGTTTTTTGGGTTTATTGGATAGCGTATTTCAATGATGCACGAAGGCAGGCCACAAAAGATGCTGGAACCATTGCAGGGCTCAATGTAGTTCAGATAATTAACGAGCCTACAGCAGCAGCAATTGCCTCTGGCCTGTACAGAGGTGAGATCATTATGGTTTTTGATCTTGGTATACAGGCCTTACCATAGAGCTTTTGTTTTGAATTTTAACGGGTGTTCCTTGTGGTTTTTCGATAGCTTTCTCATACAATGCGCGGAGGCAGGACCCTAAAGATGGTGGAACCATTGCAGGGCTCAGTGTAGTTCAGGTAGAGCCTACAGCAGTAGCAATTGCACATGACATGGACAAGAAGGGAGGCGAGAATAACATTTTGGTTTTTAATGTTGGGGGTGGAACATTTGATGTCAGCATCGTAAACAAGGATTTTGATGTTTTTGAGGTTCTTTCAACCAGTGGAGACACTCATTGGGAGGAGAATATTTTGATCAAAGGGTAATGGACTATTTTATTAAACTGATAAAGGAAAAATACAACAAAGATATTAGTAAAGACAATGAGGCTCTTGGAAAGCTTCGAAAGGAATGTGAGGCAGCTAAGAGGGCCTTGAGTAGGCAGTGCCAAGTTCGTGTTGAGATCGAGTCATTTTTTTATGGTAATAACTTTTCAGAGCCATTGACAAGGGCAAAGTTTGAAGAATTAAACATGGATTTGTTCAAATAGACAATGGGGCAAGTAAAGAAGGCTATGGAAGATGCATGTTTGAAGAAGGCCAATGTTCATGAAATTGTGCTTTCTGGAGGGAGCACACAAATACCTATGGTGCAACAGTTTTTGAAAGATTACTTTGAGGGAAAAGTACCGATTAAAAGTGTCAATCTAGATGAGGTTGTTGCCTATGGTGCTGCGATTCAAGGAGGAATTCTCAGCGGCAAGGGTAAATTAAAACCAAAGGTATCTGATCTTTTGATATTGTAGTTATTCAAATTGTCACAGTTCTTCCTTTCAAATGGTACATTTACAGATACATGGGTCTACTTCAAAGTTTGAACAACTAAATATATCTGGACGGTGGGCTATATATAAGTATGAACTTATGTATCTATACATGGTTGTTTTTCTTTTTCCTCTCTCTCTTTCTATTATTATTATTTGTATCTGTTTTATCTTTTTATTTTCTCCTTCCCTTTCCACCATTACTCTTACATATAGGATTTATTTTCAGCCTATCCCAACTAGTTTGGGATAAAGAAGTTGACTTGAGTTGAGAAGGAGATGGATGAACTCATATATTTAAATCATACTTTCTTCGAAAGCATACTTTTTTCTTTCCTAAAAATTGTGCTTTCAGTCATGCTTAGTGCTAACACTATTTTTCCAATTATATCTTCATATTCTTTTATTGATGAATCTTACATTATTTACC
The DNA here is from genome assembly GCA_020205605.1 of Panax ginseng. Classification (NCBI taxonomy): domain Eukaryota; kingdom Viridiplantae; phylum Streptophyta; class Magnoliopsida; order Apiales; family Araliaceae; genus Panax; species Panax ginseng. The sequence goes on from CM035143.1 coordinate 112,740,924, forward strand.
ACCAACATCTCGACGTTACAACGCTATAAATTGGAGGATCGATTTTGCATTTGCCTTCTGAATGTGGCTTCTCCTCTTATCTGCAGACGTATTTTTGGGGATATTTAAGAATGTTACTTTGACATTTTTCCTCCCAGGAAAGACTCCTTTTATGCCCCATATGAAGAAGTCTCGGACCTTCACAACATACCATGGCCAACAAACCACAGTCTCAATCAAGAAATATAAAAGACGATGATATATATATGAAATAATGAAAAATAAAATAAAAAATCCATCTTTTATCATTGAAAAACCTTTGCATTTTATTGCTTGATCTAACATTTCCTCATAAATACTAGGTCTATGGATGTGAAAAGAGCATGACAAAAGATTGTCAAGAACTTGGAAGGTTTGACTTATCTGGAGTTGCGCCAGCTCCAAGGTAACAACTAACATGTATTCAATAATTATAGGGTTCATGGGATCCTATCACTTAAAACCAAAAGCTATAATTTATGTATGTTGTTAAATTAATAAGGTTCCTTACATCAAAAGTCTGATTTTTTATTTTTTATTTATTTATTACTTATTTCTATCTTGGGTAGAGAACTTACTATACTGTAACAATCAAGATATAAATTCTCTTACAGTAGTATCAAATAGTCTATATATTGAAACTACCTTGTTTTGGATTATTGATGCATAAAGCCAACATATCTTATTGTTGGTTTTTGCAGCAGTGTGCCTCAAATTGAGGTTACTTTTGAGATCGATGCAAATAGTATACGACATGTGGAGGTGGAGGACAAGGCAACAAAGAAGTCGAAATCAATCACCAGCACTAACTAAGTTGCATGGCTCCGTCACAAGGATTTTTTTGGAAAAAAAAGGCTCTAAATCTAGCTACATTTACAAAATGAACCATCAATGACAGAGAAAAACTGGCTGACAAGATTGATTCTGATGACAAGAAGAAGATTGAGTGCGCTCTAGAGTGGTGGTTATTTCATTATTTAGGGTAATTTTATTTATTTATTTTGGGTCCATTCTGTATTCTAGCCTTAATTTTTATTTCTTTAATTGTTTTAAGGTTTAGGTAGTATAAATATATATATTCTTGGGTGGGTTACTTTTTAGCTTCTACTATTATTATTGAATTTGAGAAATATGTTTGTTCATTAGTTTTAATGATTTTCTTGAGAATTTTTGTAGTTTGTTGTTAGTTTAGCAAGAGTAGACAAATAAGTATTTGAGATTATACACAGATATCAAAAGAACATAATAGCAAGATTCTAGGACTAGTAGTATACTTCACTCTATTTTATGATAGATCTCCAATGTAAGTTCTATAAATCCTACAGCATATCTTGCTGATCTAGTGTACTCTTTGGCTGAAATATCCACCATGTTATTAAAATTGTCTAAGATGAAAAATAGAAATTAATTATATTTTCACCTAATAATCTCCATTTGCAACTTCCTAAGACTGACAACAAACTTTGCAGCTTCATTCATGGCTTTGTCAGAGCCCGCTAAAGCCTCCTCCATGACCGGACTTGAGAGATAATGTGAGCATATTTGGCTAAGGAGACGATCATGCCTTTCTTCGTACCTTATTAGCCTTTCTTCTGCAAGCTCCAAGGCTTCTTTTACAATGTTTAGTTTCTGTGTAGTGATTTGTTTAGCTTGCCATTTCTTCAAATTTGGCAAAAACAGGAAGAATGATGCAGAGAAGCCGATTATTGCAGAGACAGTGTGGCCATAAACCATGGAGTTAAGTGGGAATCAAAAGAAGGGGATAGAAGAAATAATGCTTGTGATTCTTTGCTTTAACAAAGAGTAACTTAACCCAAGGGTCAGCAATTTTTTCCTTTTACTTTTGGTGTTGTTTCTTCTGGTTGTGTATTGGTTTTTGTTCCTTAGTTGCTTCAAAAATATGTTCTTCACCCACTGTTACTAAAATTGGTATTTTGTGATTCCTTCTCATTAGGAGAAAGCAAACAATGTTGTTTTTCAAAACTCTTTTTTTGTCACTTTATAGTGTTTGTTCATCTATCTACCAGCTTACGGAGCGTTTACTGCGTTTGAAGTTCTAAACGCACTCGAGAATCTTGTTCATTTGCAAGTAACACATTCTAAACACAACTTACTTAACTCGAGAATCTTTTTGGAGGTTAAATTACACTGTTGTTCATAAAAACACATTCTAAACACAACTTACTTAACTCGAGAACGCAAAGTTTGGAGGTTAAATCCATCACACCATTGTTCGTTTGCAAGAAACACGTTCTAAACACAACTTAATTTGAGAATGCAATGTTTGGAACTTAAATGCAGCACACCATTTTGGTATAATGGCCTAACACATCCACTTCAAATGCTATAAACGCCGATCATACCCATATTCTAGAGTCTAGACTCTTTGCTACATGGCCAAAATAAATTCATTTGGTAAAAAAAGTACCGCCTCCATCACATAATGAGATTGAAAGTCCCAGCACACTTTTGACACTTTTTTTAAATTATCTAGTTTTTCATATTTCTGTATAAAAATTTTATTGATGTCACATTATCATTAAAAAAAATAAAATAAATGAGCCACTCATTTTTTGACAACAATCAGGTTGCATGTGAACCAACAAGATTTTGAAAAACTATAAATCTAGTTGATAAAACATATTTCATACGAGGAAATTATTTTTACATACATAAATTTTTTAGAAAAAATTCCCAAGTCAAAAAAGGTTATGGGGGAAAAACCACACTATTGCAATCCCTTCTTTGGTGTTACCATAATAGCTTCTAATTATTGAGGAGGCCAGCAAGAAAAGCCAAAATAGAGAGACTGCAAAGCTTTCTCAAGTAAAGCTTGAGTCATAACTTAAAGTTCAACCTCACCAAAAGGCATAGTGGAAGCTCATACAGCTGGAACTCATGAACTCAATGCCAAACAAATAAATAAATAAGCTACCAAAAAGAACAAACATTTCTCCCACATCATGCACATGCTGTAAAACCAATTTGAAGTGTAGATTATACTGTACATACATGATACTGGGTAACTGAAACATATTTACTACAACTCAACACTATAATTTCAGTTCCAAAATTACTATTTGGAGTAAATTAAAACCTTTATAAAAGTTCAATGAAGGAGAATACATTGCTACTAAGCAGATACTTGAACTAGTCAAGAAATATAATACCCATATGATCTTTTCATTTCTGCTTTGTTGACAGCTTTGAGGCTAACCTTCCTCGAACTGTACTCAAATCTGCCTTAACTTTCCTTGATTTTCTTTTCCGTGGCTTTCTACAAGATCTCCTTCTTTCTAGCCGTTGACGTCGGATCTCGGGATCAGCCCAGCCTTTTCCCCATTCTGCGAAAGTGGAATAAGATCTGTCTGTTTTCATGGAGAGTATCATATCTGCTTCAGGGTAAACATGAAATGGTTCCTCCAATTTGGATCGCAAAAATTCCATTCCCAGTTGTGTTGGTTCGGGGAATTTGATCTGAACATGCAACTGAAACATTCAATGCAGAAATGATAGTCAGATTTAAACGATCAAGTTATTCAGACACCAAACACGATATTACACAAAGACGAACTAAAATTATCATGCCCAAATGTTTGTTCAAGATTAAAAACATGGATCAAAATACAATTGAGGCAGCCACATGGTTAGAGCCTTCTGCCAAGGGAAAAGAAAAAAGATGGGAAAAAAAAAGGAAAAGAAAACATGGCTAGAGTTGCCTTGAATATTCCTTTGAGCTCATCTCTCTCTTCTTATAATGACGAGCAAGCGGGGTCTGGTCTCGGCCAAGCCTCTACCATTCAACTCATGCATTGGGTAGTTTACCCAAGGATTAACCCTCCGGTCGATACCGGAGGTGGTATCAACGATTCTTGAATAAGCCATCTTCCTATCAAGGTTAAGGGGTCAACTGAGCATCTCAGCGGCAGGATTTAATACCCGGATCGAATCAGAGTTCATGCCGCCCGCCCTGAACAAATAGGGGCGTGGGCCATACAGGTCGCATATCGCCGCTTGCCGGGTCGCACGACAGTGACTCTGGCAACAAAACTTTTCCTCTGAACTTTGGATCAATCACTGGCAGTTATTACTGCACAAGCTAATTTCCCCTGAAGGAGCCAAAGCAAACATGCCCTTCAAGTGGTATTTTCTTTGATTAAAAAATCAAGCCGAATAAACTGAATTGCCACAGCACCTTCTATGATCACAATAGACGCATACTAATTAAGCTGTCAACCATCACCATAGAAGTATCCGTTCACAAGAGATTGCAGCAAAATGACAATATTAACCCCTCCCCTCCCCTCCCCTCCCCCTTCCCCGGGCAAAGAAATCTATGTAGTACTCCACAGGACAGAGTGACTAATCACCATTTAGTCGATGACCGTACAGACAGAACAGATGCATTAGAGCTCGTTTAAATTTGCATGTTGGACCTAAGAAAATGATAATGGACTATATATTTAACAGCATCATATACATTTCAAAGGTCCTCTCAATTTTTTTGTCTTCAATTCTATTCATAAATCCAAGAATCAACATATCTTAGAAGGAATAATTACTTTACTTGCTCTTAGGACCTGAATAATTTGAGAAAAACTTAAAGTAGATAATAAATGTTTAAGGGTAATCAAGTTTCTATGAACACTTAAAAGCTTGCCTAGCTGTTTGACAGACTGATATAACTGATACAATCCTTTTCGGATATGTTGAGAGGGCAAACCATGATTTCCATGTCAAATTATATGGCTGATCAACCTTAGTATGAAGGAGAGTTCCTCATTTTGATAAATATCTGGTAACCACATTCATGTTAATTAAATTTAATGAGGTAGCTCATACATGCTGATCACAAACACTTGCTGGATTAATAAAATTGGGTAAGTAAAAACAGGTCACATAAAGAAGTGGGCAGTAAAATAATAACTTCAGCATATCCAATGACCAGATGTCTGATAATTTAGTAATGTTTAAAAGACTAATTTCATATAATCTGTTTTCTCTAAGTGGATTGTTGGACTTAAAAGTACTAGTCAAATTTTATAATATCACTAATGATCTGGTACAATGAGAGGAATTCTCAAATGCTATTTCTACGGAATGAATGAGTTTGGTTACATTGATAGGTGGAGACCAGCTAACCTATATTCACATATGTTCTCATCAAGGCAATTTCTAGTAATATTTTCAGGGTCCTACCAGTTCCTTTGTAAGCGCTTCCAGCTCCACTTCACATTTGATATATTAATCATTCCCTACCTTCCTCACTTATAGAAAGTCTAAATAGTGAAGCAACACTGGGGAATTAATATATTATTAATTAAATATTTTATTATTTATACTAGTATTTAGCTATAAACCAACTGTAGTTAGCTATAATATTTTTTATTACATTGGGTAGATTATTCTCTAAGTTTTAATTATACTAGTAGAGTATTATTAGGAGTTGTTATTTTTTCTTAAATTAGGGTTTTACTTGTACGCCGAGTTGTAGGTTTCTTATATAAACAGATGTAATCTCATTCATTTGATAGATGATTAAATATATTGATTTGAGAATAAGCTTTGTGGTTTTCATGTGGTTCTCTGATGATTCCCTGCATGGATTGGTTCTCTATTCCTTCTTTTCACTTTGTCCTGCATCGAGTAGGAACAGGAATTTGCTCATTCAAAATTATAATGATAGTAGATGATTCAAAACCAAGCCAACGTATCAGTATGGACTAGCCACTTGTACATGTGATATCTGTTTACTAGGACCCCAAAGGTGTGAATCCGACATACTTGCAAAAGCATGAACTAGTTGGCCCTCAATTGATAATGGGCCCTTGTAGAGAGAGGGGAAGACTGGTACAGGCCTAGCCTCTGGCATATATTTCACAACATGGCTGCCCTCAAATTCTAACACCTAACTTCATGGCTGTCAATAAACTTTTAACAATCAGCATGGCACAACGGCCCTCACGATCATGATTTATCAACAACCAAATGGCTAATAAGATAAATACAAGAAATAACAGTAACAAATTATTGAGTTGATACCATGTCAGCTCCTTCTCTAATATATCCTCTTTCTTCTAAAATACGAGCAAGACCTTGCCACCATAAGAGATCACTAGCGGCATATGTTTGAAACTGAGGAAAATGTCACATGAAAAATCATTAGTGTGAAGTATCAACCAGGGCAAAAGAGGATGTCTTAAAAGAATGGAATAATATGATAAAAACATTAGTCATTATATATAAAATGGAAAATATCTTCCAAGCAGTAATTTTTGTCATCACCAGTTGCATACGCTTCAAACATACTTGTCATCAGTTAGACAATTACATTTTCTTGATGAAGCAAACAGGAGGGCAATATTTAGCTGATCTTGCTTCAGAATTTGAGATTCGGCATAACATAAAATATATATATCATAATCACATAAAAATTTAAAAATAAAATAAATGCCGAGGGAGGGGTTGTAAATATACAAGGGAGATGTGTTTTTTTGTGTGTCAGAGAGAGAGAGAGAGTTGTCAAATATATCCAGCAGCTACCTTTTCCCGAATTCTACTAACAATTATCTTGAGGCTTGGCTTCTCCATACATCTGCGTAGTTTATTACAACTATAGAGAGCATCACCATATGGTTCATCTTCAAAACTTCTTTGTGCCTGAAATCCAACACACAGATAAAGCTTCACATGAAGGGGACTAAATTAACATATTTGAGGATACTGACAATTATATAAACTTCATAAATAAAATGGGATTTCTATGATCCTCATAACAACCAGTCAACCCCATAACTTGCACTTTCTATGTCATTTGCCAAATTTAGTGAGCAAGCATCCAGTCATCGCCACAAAGTAATCACATAAAGATAATTCTTTTAATTAAACTTGGCTTGTTAAGGTACCTTATGCACTGGTTTTTGCTGCACAGATTTTCTTTTGAAGAAACGAGATCATTGTCGATCAATATTTCAAGTATAGATCATCTATCAGATGAAATTTTATATTTACTCCTGCTAAATTGAAGGCAACAGGATAAGGTACATAAATTGCCAGTAAATCAGATTCAGAAGCAAAATTTTATACTTGTGCAAATACAAGAATTGCTATCTGTAATTGCCTAAATCTCAAGGGTAATAACGTAAAATGTTCTCTAGAAAGGGAAACAAGTAAATGTAGAAATAGAAAAGTATTTCTCCAAAGCATCTTCAGAATGACCTTTATCAACCTGATTACAGTTTACAATAAAATTTCAAATTCACTGCTCGAAATCAATAGTAAATACAAATGAACACTAATAAGCTGAAGGAATTTGCATGACCTGAAATGTTAATTTACATAATATGACGAAATGGAAAAAGTAATGGATGACAATAGTACTTGCATTTTGAGCAGCTATAGCCTGCATAAAATCTCTGCCTCAGCCTTCAAATTCTGCATTTCAGGAGGTCCATTAACGCAGACATCACACCTGCATGTGAAAAGTACCAGAAGGTAAAAATGTCTTCTAGTTGCATATCTAAAAGCAGACATTTTTTTAGTTATGAAGCTTGCAATTGTAAAATGTTAACTGATATATGACATTTGATCTCTATGCTTTAGGTTCAGATCGACATACATAATCAGGTATAATAAAGGAGTAAAAGAGCGCCAATATGAAGAACTAGTAAGGGTGGACTATATATCATGATGCCTCTATCCTTATAATTTATGTATATGATATTTCTCACAGGAGTGCACTTCTAAGAAAATAAACCTACACAGCAAGTACATAAAGGTAAGCCAGAGAGGAAAAGAATCATAACATACAATAGACACTTTTCACAACTAAATTCTTCCCCAAAGTACTGCACAAGTGTTTTAGCTCGACAACAAGAAGTATACATTCCATATCTGCAAAAATTAACAGATATGTCAAATGGCATGGGTTGATATGTAAGAATAATGGGTAGCACAGTAAAAAGAACTCAGAGTCAACCTGAAGCAATCTGACAACATCCTGTATGCTTGCTTTGTCTGTTCTTCACTTCTTTGACTTGGCAATAGTGTAGGTATTTTTGATAGGTTTGCATAGAGAACTGCTTGACATAACCAAATTAATCAAATAGATTTAAAATAGTGCAGAATCTCTTTAAAATGTTGGGCATGGCAACAATATTTCTGCTCAGTTGAGACCTTTGCTTTTGCACTTCTTAACCTAGCAAGACGTTTACCGTAAAAAATAAAAACGAACTTACCACAATCTGCCAGTTTTCCATCACGGCCAGCTCGACCTGCTTCTTGGTAATATGCTTCCAAACTCTACAAAGAAATTAAAAAATTTTAGATTCTTGAGATATATGACTGGAAAATGAAGTGCATGGAAATAAGTTTCACATAATCAACATGAAAAGTAAATTTTGTAGAACAATAGGTGGAGTTAAAGGCGATGGTTACTGATTATGTCATGTTTGATGGTGCTAAGACGTCTAGGAAAACATATTTTTAGGTAACACTTTCATTATTGTGAGTTTGAGGAGGTGGAGCAGTTTCTGCAGGTTTTGGAGGAGTTTGATTAACTAAGATGATGTGAGAAATTTTTACGGTGGGATGCTCATGGTTCTGGACGATCCTCTGTTAACTATCAGCATTTGTGTAGTGGAGGTATGTCGAATTATCCGTGGTTGAATATTTGGACAGCAAGGGTCCGGTGGAAGGTGGCTTTCTTTAAACAGCAGCTTTAAGAAGATTATGACCCAAGAATAGTTATGGAGGAGGGGCTGTGTAGTGAATAGGTTTGACATGTGTTGGCAGGAGTGGGGGTTAGGCGATAATTTATTCTTGCATTGTGAGTTTGTTCGCCAATTGTAGATAATGGTGTTATCTATGTAGGGAATAGAATGTGTTATGTATCCTTCAGTAGTTCAATTTTTAGCAGCTTTGAGGGGGGTTTGAGTTCCAAAGAAGCCACTGAGGAGAGGCTTTGAGGGGGGGTTTGAGTTCCAAAAAGCCACTCACTCGTGGAGATTAAATATTAATTTCTGAGTCTTTTATTTTCTGAGGTCTGACAAAACGAGATTTATCTTGGATGGGTTGCTGCGTTAGTTGATTTTTTGTAAAAGTTTACTTTAAGAACATGATTTTGGTTTTATGACTTGGGGATGTGTGTCGTATCCTAGGTTTACCTATCTTGTTTGTAATGGGTACACCCTTTCTGACTATGAATAAGATTATTAATTATTACAAATGTATATATGATTGAAGGAGAAACTGCAGAACATGAAGATATCAATTTTTAACAAGCTCATAAAATTTGCTGTTACCGAAGCAGCACTAAACAGTATACTAATTATAGCAATGACTAGGTGAAAATCCAGAAACATGTTCCATTACAACTCGATCAGAATATAGAAGAAACTCTTTTTATTTTATTTCATCTGATAAGTCAAACTATAGAAGAAACTCTAAAACATGTTGCCAATGCAGCTAAATAACGAATCACACCTGTGGCCAACCATAATGAATGATCCTTCGGACATTTGACTTGTCAATACCCATTCCAAAAGCGATTGTCGCAACAACCACCTGGAGGTTAGAGAAAAGACTTCCTTAGTTATTAATGATTCTTTTAGTACTACAGAGCAAGTTTAGAAATCAACCAAAGCAATGTTTGAAGACATTGCCAAATGTGGAGCAATAACGAGTTAGTAATACAAGCAAACAAGTTTAGCTAGAATAGATTAAAATGTTCACAACAGAATATAGACATCATGACTGAACAAAAAATACAGGAAAACACTTATTACTTCATAACTACATATCACCCAACCATGGGACCATAAGTCTTCCAAAAAGAATTCTCACTGCTTCTGAAGTTCTTTCATAAGATGGGAATGAAAAGAAGAAGAATGTATATGAGGTAAACACAGTAATTACAGAATCCAAGGCATATATTAACTATTAAGTTCAAACATTAACATGATATACCATAAATAACAATCATTCAAAGGTGAGTGTTTCCCTTTTGTTGTAGGGCAAGATTTGAAGACGAACAATTGCTGAAAATAATTGATAAAACAACGGAAAACAACTCAGGTGAGGCTATGCACCTCACTAGCTGATGAGTGGGTTTTATACTTATAAATTGAGTACTTTTGACTTGATGATTTGTGAGTTTTCGAGTATTTTATATTCCTTTTTCTGTGTTTTTATGTTTTTATGTAGAAAATGAAGTTGGAAGCTATTTGGTTGTATTTTAGTTAAATTGGAGCTATATGGACACATTTTAGTCAAATTGAAGTATATTGCAATTTTCAGCTTTTCGGTAATTTGACCTCAACTGATATTTGGATGGTGTTTGACTTTTAGAATGAGAAAGTAGTCTTCTTGAAGTTTGTAGAGGACTTCTAAGGCTTTCCAGAAAGGTGTGGTTTACAAAAATCTGAGTTCGTTTGGACCTCCAAACAGTGTGTCAAAGTGAGCTGATCCGAACCTTACTTGGATTGGATTCCTTTTTGGACCAGTTCACTTCAAATGGGCATAACTTGAGCTTCCGGACTCCAAATGGGGTGATTCAAAAGCCTAAATTCATCTACATTTCAAGGGCTACAATTTTCATAAAGAAACCAAGTCAAGATTCATTCGTTATCTAAGAGAAAAATAGTTCACAAGTTCCAGCACGAGAACAGATTTTCCAGGGCCAGGAAGTTGAGCGCCGTGGCGCCCATTCCTAGAGCCGCGACGATGTGTTAGAGAGCCGGGGTGCTTGGGGCTTCAGCTGAGACGCGTTTGGACGATTTTGGCACGTTTTTGACTTGGAATTGGACGGGAATGCCTAATTTTGATAGGTTTTAACTTGAGATCTATAAATACCCATCAAGAGACATGATTTGGGGGAGACTAACACCTTAGAAAAGGAACCTAACATCTAACACATCAAAGCTAGGATTTCTCATCATCTTTCAAGGAGCAAGAACGAGCGCAAGGATTGAAGGAGGAATTGGAGAGCAAGGATGCGTGACACAGTTTTTGTTTTCTTTTCTCTTCCTTTTATTTTTGTAATCTATGATGTTACTTTGTTTATTGATGATGTTTTATTCCTATGCTATGACTTAGCTTTTTATTAATATTATAATGGAACCCAATGATTAATTTAAATTGTTTTGCTCTCTCATTAGTTATTATTGATTATATTTGAATTGTTTATCATATTTTGTGCTTCATGAACGATTGTCTAGCTAGCAATTATTGTGATAACCTATATGAAATTGGACGGTGGATTATAGATTTAAATCTGAATATGATAACTTGTGATTAGTAATTCTTCCTCGGAGTGAATGCTAATTTGTAGATGGGATATGAATATACCTGTAGACCGCAAGCAATGTGTTGAGAATGATACTTAATGAATTTATTATTATTATTTCTCATAGGAATATAGTGAAATTAATAATAATAGATATGCTATATAATTATTTGGAAAATGATTATATAAACTATTAGTGATTTTTTGTTGGCAATTCTAAAAAATCAATTGAATGACATTTAGACTAGCATTTGGGGAAATTGTAATCTTAACTGTTAAATCTAATTTTTATCCTTGTTAGTAATTTAGTTTTAATTAGTTAATTTGAAACCCTAAAATTCATTGATTGAAATAAGATTGAATTGATACAAAGTTAGTACTTGGATTAATATTATTAGCATATTTCTCGTGTGATCGACACTCTACTTATCACTTTCTTACTTGTTGACCACGTATACTTGCGCGTAATTGTCAATACCAATTTTGGACAACAAGTTTTTGGCGTCGTTGTTGGGGAATATTACTAATAATAGTTTCCCAATATTAATTTCAATTAATTTGGTCTTAGTTTAAACGTGTATTATTTTTGTTTTAATTTTTCTGTTTGAATTTTTTGCTTTACGAGGTACATTATGACTGCCAGCAATTATCAATGGTCGTCTGAGAGAATGACACAACCAAGTGTGGAATGAATAATTGAGTTATGCCGAGTAATGGTTGCAACACTTGAGAGTTAGTTCATTCGAATCTTGACTATCGGTAGAAGACATAGTACCAACCCAAACTACTATCGTCCGGTCATGTAGAATTATCCGAGCCTTTCATGAAACAACAATCAAGATTAATTTTATACTCCAAGTCTATCATACCCTTCAGAATTTTCGTATTAACATCCACCACAAGAAGAGAAAAAGTCTAATTTGGAGGAATTTCTTTCCAAGTACATAGAGCAACAAGAAGAAAAAGCTTTGGAGGATCTCCTTACTAAGTTCATATCTCAAATGAGGTTAGGATGACGAATATAGAAGCTTCAATGCGGAACCTCGAGAACCAAGTTTGACAACTTGTCGATGCTATCATGAATCGTCCGCAAAGCACTTTACCTAACGATACAGAGATTAATCTAAAAGAGGAAGGTAAAAAGCAGTGCAAGGTGGATACACAAGATAATGACAAGCAGTTACACAAGGTTGTTGGAGGATTTTTAAAGAGGGTACATCCTGATGTGGAAGATGATTTTGAGGTTGAAAATAGGAGCAAGAATGGGTTTGGCGACAAGGAATATGAAGATCAAGAGGTCGCATTCAAGATTTTCAAAGCCATCGAGTATCCAAAGGATATAATGTTTTAGGGTTGATCTTGTTAAAGGTACAATAACGGATAAAGCGGATGAAGAAAGTTTCTTTTTGCCAATGGATGAAGTTAAGTTTGGGGGTCGCCAATCATTCAAGAATTTCATGCACTACAAGGAAAAGACAACAAGGCGGCATGATATGATAATTTTGTGATTGAACCAGATTGATAGAGAATTCAAAAAGTCAGGCTGACGACTCTAAACCAAACACTTATTGAGAGGCAACCCAAGTTTAATTTTCAGTTTTTGCGATTTAGTTCTTTAGTATAGTTAGTTGAATTTTAATAAGTTGTTTCAATTGTTTTCAGGTACCAAGTATCGAACAAAATAGATTACACTTCCGACTTAGCGGACGAGAAGGACGCTAACATGGCCAATCAGCCGGTTCTCAGGGAAGTCCTCTCCTTTTACGTGTTATATTTTTGACATTGAGGACAATATCCAATTTAAGTTTGGGGGTGTGTCCTTATTTTTTGTCTGTTTATTTGGTATGCGATTTGTTAGAGTTTCATTTTAGATAGTATGTTTAGGGTAACTTGAGCAATGAATTGATTGTTTTGTTAATGGCCGATGAAAAAAAATGAAGATTCTGGTTAACTCAAAGGAATTGATAAGCAATGTGTGATTGTATTTTTGAGTTGTGAGTTGGTTTTGTCTTGTCTGAGATTCATGTTGGTTTAATAAGCACATAGTCAACTATTTTGATTTGTTACAATTTTGGAAAAATTTAAATGGTTACTTTTGAAAATTTTGTTGAAATCCTATAAAACTTTCTTCCATGTCTTTGAATGTGAAATTTAGACAAGATCCTAAGTTTGGGGGAATCCTTAGGATGTTTCCTTTTAAATTTCTTTTAAAATAAAATAAAAATAAATAAAATAAATTATATATATAAATTTAGCTTGACTAGTCTGGTTTTGTGGCCTTTATTACTCGAGCTAATAGATCCTTAGAGGTATTTTTACACCTAGTGCCCTAAAGCCAACAGGTTTGGGAGTCATTGGTCAAACGCTCGTTACGTGGGTAACTTTGAAAAATCTAAGAAAATTAGACATTGCACAAGTCAAGAGTGAAGTTGAAGAACGAGATGGAGCGTAAAACGCACTCGTTCAATAAAAGAAAAAATTATAATAATAAACATCTTTGGGAACCCTAGGCTTGGTGTCTTGTTTGGATTATCTGAATTTGATGTGTTTAGCAGTTTTGTAGGGTCGAGATTGAAATTTTCTGATAAGTAGTTGATTATGTGGATTGATCTGAGTTGTTATTGGTTAAGATAGTTGATATACACACGCACACAACATGATCAATGGTTTGTGCAAAATTGATGAACAAGTTGGAATTATAACATGACATTCTTTTGACATTGATCTTGGGTATTATTGATTTTTGAAGCCATTGTTCAAACTCTTATTGATTCATTGCTCGAGTCGAGTTGTTGCTAGTTAGGTTTTAGTGTTCTTAGTGTTTTTCTTGAGAACAAGCAAAGATTCAAGTTTGGGGGTATTTGATAAGTGAGTTTTATACTTATAAATTGAGTACTTTTGACTTTGATGATTTGTGAGTTTTCGAATATTTTATATTCCTTTTTATGTGTTTTTGTGTTTTTATGTTTTTATGTAGGAAATGAAGTTGGAAGCTATTTGGTTGCATTTTAGCTAAATTGGAGCTATTTGGATGCATTTTAGTCAAATTGGAGTATATTGTAATTTTCAGCTTTTCGGCGATTTGATCTTTGGAGTTTCAACTAAGATTTGGATGGTGTTAAGACTTTTAGAATGAGAAAGTGGTCTTCTTGAAGTTTGTAGAGGACTTCTCAAGCTTTCCAGAAAGGTGTAGTTTGCAAAAATCCGAGTTCGTTTGGACCTTCAAACAGTGCGTCAAAGTGAGTTGATCCGAACCTTGCTTGGATCGGATTCCTTTTTGAACCAGTTCACTTCAAATGGGCATAACTTGAGCTTTCAGACTCCAAATGAGGAGATTCAAAAGCCTAAATTCATCTACATTTCAAGGGCTACAACTTTGACGAAGAGACCAAGTCAAGATTCGGTCGCTATCTAAGAGAAAAACAGCTCACAAGTTCGAGCACGAAATCATTCCTAGAGCCGCGCGCTGTGTTAGAGAGCTGGGGCGCTTGGGGTTTCAACTGAGACGCGTTTGGACGATTCTGGCACGATTTTGACTTGGAATTGAACTGGGATGCCTACTTTTGATAAGTTTTAACTTGAGATCTATAAATACCCATCAAGAGACATAATTTGAGGAAGATAACACCTTAGAGAAGGAACCTAACCTCTAACACACATCAAAGCTAGGATTTCTCATTAGCTTTAAGGAGCAAGAAGGAGCGCAAGGATTGAAAGAGGAATTGGAGAGCAAGGTTGTGTGACACAATTTTTGTTTTCTTTTCTCTTCCTTTTATTTTTGTAATCTAAGATGTTACTTGGTTTATTGATGATGTTTTATTCATATGCTGTGACTTAGCTTTTTATGAAGATTATAATGGAGCCCAATGATTAGTTTAAATTGATTTGCTCTCTTATTGGTTATTGTTGATTATATTTGAATTGTTTATCATGTTTTGTGTGCTTTATGAATGATTGTCTAGCTAGCAATTATTGTGATAACCTATATGAAATTGGACGATGGATTATAGATTTAGATTTGTGATTAGTAATTCTTCCACAGAGTGAATGCTAATTTGTAGACGGGATAGGAATATACTTGTAGACCGCAAGCAATGTGTTGAGAATGATACTTAATAAATTTATTATTATTATTTCTCATAGGAATATAGTGAAATTAATAATAATAGATATGTTATATAATTATTTGGAAAATAATTACATGAACTACTAGTGATTTTCTATTGACAATTCTAAATAATCAATTTAATGACATTCAGACGAGGCATTGGGGGAAATTGTAATCTTAACTGTTAAATCTAGTTTTTATTCTTGTTAGTAATTTAGTTTTAATTAGTTAATTTGAAATCCAAAAATTCATTGGTTTAAATAAGATTGAATTGATACAAAGTTAGAACTTGAATTAATATTATTAGCATATTCCTCATGAGATTGACACTCTACTTATCACTTTATTACTTGTTGACGTATACTTGCGTGTAATTGTCATTTTTGAATTATACTTTATAATTGTCAAGACCCTAAATACTCTTTTTGAAACAAGATGGTAAATCCCAAGCCTATAATGGAAGGAAAGGTTGGCTGACTTGGTCAGACAAATTATGATTCATGGCGACTAGGATCAACATCTTTGCACCAGGAAAGGTGCTTCCTAAAGGCTAAAAGAAAAAAGTCGTGCATTGAATTGCATTTCAGAGAACGTAAAATTGACATAATACAAGTTATTTTTATATCATACATGAAATAACAGCAAAGTTATCACTGTAAAATTCAAGAAATGGATGAAAGACTGAAAATACAGTGTATACCTCTAAGACATTTTCATGAAATTCCTTGTGCACTTGCCTCAGATGTGATTTCGGCAACTGGTAATAGTTAAACCCATAATTAGTTCCAGGTCAATCAGAGAAAATAACCTCACAAAGAATTTCATTTGATCTCATAATTATCCTGGACAACCAGAAAGAATAAGTTCCGGTCGTAGCAGAAAGTTATGACCTCTAAACAACCATATCCAAGTGTGTAATATAACTAGAGACAATAAGTATCATCACATAGAGGTTGAGAAAACATGAATTTGAGTTCATATGTTCCTGAATGAGCAGATGCGAAGCTAATGTCCATATGTTTAAAGGTTTCTTCACCATATATGCCCAAGAATACAACCCAAGTTTCTAAGACTACATGAAATAGAAGACCTAAGGCCTTTCAAAGTTATAATAACAAGATAGAGGTGTGTTTGGATAAAGAATTCAAAGAAGGAATTCTGAAATCCATAGTTTTACAATACATTGTTTGGGATGGAAAAAAAATGAAAAATCTAGAATCAGGATTTGAGAATAATTATTAGAGCTCAAAAAACTCATAGAAAATTCCTCCAAAAGTGTCAATTTAAATTCCATATAAGGTGAATGATCAAGTATGTTTTCATTCTTCTATTTTTTTCGCACAGGCAAGAACGCAACATGTCACAATTAGAAAAATGTCCTTCACTTTTTAGTATGTATTCCAATTTGGCTTGCATTTTGAAGCACCACAAATCACTATAGATTTTAAAATCAATAGTTCTATAACCCCTACCATTCCAAAATTCATTGTTTTTTAAATATTCTCCACCCAAGCACAACCTAGAGCTTGCTTTAACTAGAATATAACATAAACTATATAATGATGGACCAACCAATTAAACCCGATATTTTTTATATAAAATAAGTACCTTTGCATTATAAGCAGCAGCCTTAACACCAAACTTACAAAGAAACTTTGATATGCTTAATGTTTCTTTTCTGGTAGGAGCATATATTATTGATGGTCCATGCTCTAATGGCCCTTGCAGAACCTCTGGTCTTTCTTCTGGTCTTTTAGGCAGATCAGTTGTGTCAGATACTCCACAAGCATCACAGTCCTTTGTAGGCAGTCCAAAGAATTCACCACAGGAAACTGTAATTATGCTAATTAGTGAGTGAATATTACGCTGACATGGAAAAGAGATACATGATTGAAAATAGATCCAATATATTGGGGTCTGTGATATTTTGTTATGGAAAGAGAAAAGCAGGGAGTAAGAGTAATAAAAATCTTCAGTTTTTTACAATATGTTTGCAGCAAATAAGAGAAACGAAGTTAATAAAGATGAATACTATACATGCCCATAGAAAGTATCACCTCTATCGGAAATGATCTAAAGGTATTCCTTATTCCTATGAGTAGAACATGTAAGCTCAAGGTAATAGCGTAATGAGAGACTTAAGTTATTCCTTTCCTATCCTCGTATCTCTCCATTTTTTCCTGTAGACAAAAATATGAGAAAGTTTTTCTAAGCCTACTATGTTCGCTTTTTCTCTTTAGTCTCATAAGTTTTCTCAATTCTTCTTTTAGGTGATTAATCAAATACTCTTAATGGCAGAAAAATAATTCTCCTTCCTAACTTACTATCAAATCTTACCTTAATGATGAAAATTGACTATTGTAAGTAAAAGCCAATGCTTAACACCCATTATGTATAATAGAAATGGTGAGAGAAGGTTACCATCCAAATCATCTACATCCTGGAATAAATCACACTCGTCCTCTAGATATTCAACAGACATCTTTTTGTCCTTTGAAGCAGATGAGCTGTTCTCCTTCTGTAATCTCACTTGGTCGCTATTTCCAGAAAAGGCATCATACTCGATATTATCCAAACTATTATTGTATGTTCCGTCAGACTCAGAAGCGCTGCCACTTGAAGTGCTACTTGAGTTGATAGAAGCATCCTCCAGATCTTTTGAGATCGTATTTTGCATTTTATCAAACTTTTTCGTTCTAGTGTACATATTAATCAGTTCACGAAAATCGTTCTCATAAGAAGATGGAGATGATGTTTTACTATGCTCTACCTGGAAATGGGAGAAAATTTATACAAAATATCACTACACAGAAGTAAAATCAAGAGAAATTTGGAATAAGAAATCGAGAAAAGATAGAACAATAGTAAGAAAAATTTGTTCAAATACAGTAAAAATTCCAAGTGAAAAAAATTGTGCACAAAGAATCTTAAAGGAAACAATCATATACAGTAAACCACAAAGAAACACAGAACTAACTGAAAACCGAAGATTTGGCCGGAAAAATGACGTAAGGACAATCTTTGTTTCCTTTGACATGTGAAGGGACTTTAGGATATCTTCTCGAACTTGAGTCGTGGCAGTAGCGGTCAATGCCATCAGTGGTATGTCAAACTTCAAGCTCTTTAAGTTGTCGGCTCTAAAGTTCTCTCTCAATACAGACATTCGCCTAAAAATATAACAGAAACATCAATCTTAGCTACAAAAATTAGATTTCCACGTGTATTTGCGGAGAGAGAAAGAGAGTAGAATTACAGTAAACAAGAAGTACCCATATTAATTATTATATACAAGTTTAATTGAAGTAGTGCAAAGCAGAATGCTTGAACTGCAATAAATAAGTCAAATCATTCACGTGTACAGGCATACAAGAATAGATCATACATATGCAGAGAGTCCGAAACTAGATACAGATGAAAATATGGATTATGTGGTGAAGTAGATGAGTAGCATTTTCTAAGTTGGATCCAAAATGATCAGCCAACAGGAATGCATTACTCCAGTAGAAAATCCTCTTTCTTTATAAGTAATGTCACGCCAATCAATAAGTACCTTAAGTAATACTGCGAAATTATGTATTTATATCAGTAAAAAGAATAACAAATTAACAATTATATATATGCTTGCCTAAGGATCTAACCAAAGAAACCAACTGATGCATTCAAAAGCAGATGACACAAGAATCAAATGGAGAATGTAAACCTGTAGTCAGGGCGAAAATCATGACCCCACTTAGAAACACAATGAACTTCATCAATTGCAAATAGTGCAATTCCACGGTTTTCTGCAAGGGCCTGGAGTGGTTTTATAAGTCTGACAGAAAACACGTAAGACTTTTAACAGCCAAATAACTTCACTGGGTCACACTCCCTAAGACATTAATCCAAAGTAACATAAAAAAAATTACCTCAAAATTGTCTCCGGGCATACGTAAATAATATCATACATGCCTCCCATTGCCTTCTGCTCAACACTACGATCAACTTGTCCAGATCCAAGAAAGCAAGCTGACACACCATGTTTCGCCAGCTTCATGCATTGATCATGCATCAAACTTATCAAGGGGGAAATCACAACTACAACCTTTCCTGTAAGTAATGCCGGAATCTGGAAACACAAAGATTTCCCTACAAAAGCATAATTGTTGTGACGAACGAGAATTTTGTAATTAAATTTTTATATTTATTGAATTAAATAAATATTTTTTTGATGATTTAATTATTGGATTAAATAATTATTTGATGTAATTGTGGTAGATTAATTTAATTATGTATTACATTTATTAAATTAATGTAGAGAATAATTATTATTCAAATATGTAATTATGTGAGCTTATTGAATTAAATGAAATATTTAATTAAGCATGATGTTATTTAATTATTTTAATTATTAATTAGAGAGTTAATAATTTGACATTATTTATTAATGAGAAACTTAAATATATGACTATGTGAAATTATGAGAAATAATTATATTTTATTTAAAGTAAATTTAAATAAGATATTGATTTATTTTATGAAGGAGTGTGACATTAATTAAACTATATGATAAAGCTTTATTAAATTATATAGTTTTTAAATCTATTTTGCTAGCCAAACAAGGCCCTATGGGGAGTTGGAGCAGTTACTCATTATTGGGTTAACTGACCACTCAGTGCGTCAGTTCTCTTATTATATCGACGTCTTCTTTTTTTCTTCTTATTATTCCTAAGTTTAGAAAACAAGCGAGCATATTTTTCTTAGAGTTCACAGAGAGAAAAGAATTTAGATTGAGAAAAAATTGTGTGTGTGCAATCAATCAAATACCTGTAAAAGGATCATCATTGATCATCTTCTAATTTATACTTTACAGGGTAATCTCCTCCTTCCCAATTTCTATTTTTACGTTGTTAACTTTCATAAATATGGGTTTCATAGTTTTTGGTTTAAACCTCTATAATTGGGTTATGAGTAATGATTATGGGTTGTGTATGTGTTATGACATATCACATCGTATTTAATAATATATATTATGCAAACCGTATCATCTGTTTCATTAAAATACATGTAAGTATATGTTTTTCAAAATTACGAGTTTGGGTTTTGGCCATATGGCCTTATCGTGATATTTCATGTGTTGATCGTATATTATCCCTAAATTTTACATTCAGTATGTTGTTATGCATGTTGATCTGAAGAGACCAAAGTTTAAATAAGCGGATTCGGTGTTATAACTTGAATCCGTAGTAACAATTTTCATGTTTTATTTTCAAAACCTCCAAGAACATCAAAGTCGGTTGAAATTCACATATTTTAATTAAATTATGTGTTTTAATGGATTAAAATCGTTCTATTATTGTTGGGTAATGATTATGTATAAATCGTAACATGTGGGTATGTTAATGTAGTGAAATTAATGATGATTTAGTGTCCTTTTCAATTGAACACCGTTCTTTTCGCGAATCGAGAATCAAAGTCTGAAGTTTATATGGCCTGCAACTCAAGAAATCAAGTCCCGCCACAGCAGATGCGCTAAGTCTCGAGTTTCAGCATGCAGCCACGAAGTACCTTGTTGCAAGTGTTAAGAGTCCATCCCATGCGCAAAGATCAAGTATAAAAGTGGCGTATGCATTTCACTCTCGAAAAGTTCAGAAATGTAATTTTTAAAAATGTTTAAGTCTAACAATGTGTTAGTAAATTAATTTAATGAACATGTAAACATGTTAGAAGTATAATGAAATGTTAAAATAGTTGTTTAACATGTAAATAACATAATTGCATGTGGATTGAATTATTGAATACATAATTAGCTTGATAATTCATGAAGTACAAATTATGTGACAAAGTGGTAATTTAACTAAGTATAGTCAATAATCAAAGTAGACAAAGAGAATGAGTTTATGATGATTAGTTAAGTTATAATTAACTAGTATTGTGAATGTGAATGATATGTAGGATTAAATTCAAAGAACGTGCTTAGTTAAAGTGTAATCTACGCACGAGGCAAGTTTCCTAACCCTACTTGTCATTATTGTTCAAGTTTATTAATTACCTCGAGTAAATTATCATTACTATTATTCAAGTTCAAATGTTATATTAAAGATTGATTATCTTTTCAAAGCATGATTCAGTTATACAATAATTGTCCTATTGTATACTTCTTGAGATTATTATTATTCAAATCGAATATCATTATTATTGAACCTTATTAGACTAGTGAACCCTTATTGATTCAACTAGTCCATAGTTGATGAACGTTCTAAATTTTAGAACCCTTGATGAATTATCCAAACCAAACTTCCTTTGGTGCGGACTCGAATGTCAAACCCGAGATGAACAACCTGCAAAGGATTTACTTATCGTTAGCGTTAAGATATTATTGCGATGGTGGTACTAAGAGGCTGATCCCCTAAGTACGCAGTAGAAAGGTCCATAGTCTTATAGTATTGTTAAAGGTTTCAAGTATAACCCTTGATAACCTAGGACATAGTTTAAGGTCTTATGACCCTCAGAATTCTTTTGATTCTTGTTATTCATTCTTGATTCAAAAGTTGAGCTTTTATTCAGATGTTTTTGATTCACTCGCATGTTATTATATTGTTATTTCATTGTTATAATTGTGGGCAATAATGCTCACTCTTGCTTAATAATAACATTGCAGTTAAGAACGAAAGAACTGATGAACCTTCCACTAGTAAAGGCAAGGGCAAAGTTAGCAAGTGATGAAGACTTGTTGTTTATACTGATGATGTATTTATATTTAAGACTTAAGTTAATGATTTTGTTTAAGACTTATTGTTTATATTTCCATACGGATGTTTAAGGTTAGTTCAACTTTGGGATGATGTTTATTATTAGGATGTTGTAACCCCATAAGGGAAGATTTTATTTCTATCTATTGCATGGTTTGCATTTATTATGGGTAGATAGATAGATGATATTTGTACGATGGACACCAAATCCGTGGAATCAAAGTACCGGATTTGGGGTGTCACAAGTTAGTATCAAAGTCATGGGTTATGAACCTTAGGTGGGGAACAACCTTAGGTAGTAGCCTTATAGAAAGAAGATAGTGATGGAAAACTCTTATCGAGTTATAAGAAATGAATTTATGTAATTCATTGAAGATAATAAAAGACCTTATGTGTTTATGTGTTAAAGTATCGTTAGATGATACGACTTAGTAACTAAAACTTAAAATTTTGTTGTCGGGATGTCGAATGTTGGTGAAGCTAGTCAAGTTTGGGAGGAAGAACCCGTGTACCTATAGTACCTCTTGAGGAGGAACCCGTGTACCTATAAAATGCCGACAGAGGAGGAGGAGCCCCAGAGACATTCATGTCGTTAGGGGAGCAAATTGGTACAGAGGAGTCATCTCCATTGATCACCATTGTTGGTCGGGAGCATGAGCAAGATGATCTGAGGAGGAATTTGTTGAGGAAGAGGAAGAGGAGAAGAAGAGGAGTTACCACGGTACCGTTGATCTTTGAGATGTATGACATATTATCTGACCGTAATGTAGAATTACGAGATGGGTCAAATTGATTGGTGGCGAGCGGTTATTCAACATATTACTCTGAGGAGAAAGAGAGGAGATTTCGACTCTTCACTCACTGATTTGGAAAATGTAGAATGGGATTTGGTCCATGAGAAGGTCAAATGAAGATAAGGCCAGGAGATAGAGAAGTGAAGAAGGAACTGAAGGAAACCTCCAGAAAATTTGAACATATAAGCAGAGGAAGGTGGGTAAGAGAATCACGTCGGTGATGATCGTGCAGAAGATGATGGTCGTGCAAAGAAGGTGAAGATTGGGGAGACATTCTACACTTAACAAGGCAATGAATGAGACCCAAGATCGAGTTTTGAGGTACCCGATCCAATTCGAAGGACTACCATTGTACATGATGGATCGCAGGACGATGTATCGCATCTTAGAAGAGGAGCGTAGCAAGGCTAATCAGTAACTTGATCGACAGTGATATGATTTATTTAATTATGTGAAGAACTTAATTAGTTTTTTAGATGTAAATTCTGACGTGTTTATGAGCGAAAGAATATTTGAATGTTTTAAATCCATGGATTCTTTATTCGAGATAGTTGATGTAAATAGCGGTTATGCTATCGTTTAATGTTAAAACTTTTGATTTGAATGAAAATATATCAAGTTGTTTGAGATGATGTGTTAAATGAGTATGTTAAATTGTTAAATAATGCCTTAATTATTTAGAAAATAAATAAAGTTCTAATAAGCGTTTATTTAACGAAAATATGCCGCCAGGAGAAGACAACAACGTCAACCTAAGCTCGGGAAGAGTCAACCAATAATAACAATAATGCCAACACAAATCCCATTCAACGGTTAGTTAACTTCTTGGATTGGAGCCATGAATAATCAACCTCAAGCTCCACCAAACACAACGTTTAAAGACTTGAAGGCGGGGGGACGCCAGAGTTCAAAGGTTCCATGAACCCAATCGAGGCTCAAACGTGGGTTATGGAAATGGAGAAGGTTTTTGACGTTGCTAGGGTTAGAGAAGACCAGAAGACCGCTTTTGCAACGTTTATGTTGAAGTCTGAGGCTAGCTCTTTGGTGGTGGCAAACAAACAAAGTGCGAGGAAGGTGAAGGTGTAATTACGTGAGAGAGATTTAAAGAGATGTTTTTGAAATGTATTTCCTAACTAGTTCAAGAGAATCGGATGGAGGTTCAATTTACGAACTAAAGCGAGGAAACATGAGCGTGCACGACTACGCGGCTAAATTCAACGAGTTGGCAAGGTTCACCCGTGCACTAAGTACACAATTTGACGAGAGAAAAGCCAAAAGATTTGAACAAGGACTAAAGCCTTGGGTGTCTGATGAAAAGTATCAATGTTTTGAGGATAAACACATTTGCGGAGTTTTGGAAAAGGCCATCCTCATTTGAAGGTGGAAGCGATCACGGTGACCAAGTACAATCAAGATCATCGAAGAAGAAGAAGAGTGAAGGTGAAATTAATAATAAGGCCAGTGGAAGTGGCACAGGAGGTGGAAATTTCAATCAGAAGAAAAGGTGGAACGACAGCTCATCATCGGGAAATCAGCAAGGTAATCAGAAGAAAATAATCGAAGCATGCCCGACTTGCGGGAAAGTCCATCTGGGAGTTTGTATGAAAGAAAAAAGAGTGTGCTACAATTGTGGTCAGGAAGGCCACATAGCACCAAACTGTCCAAACCCAAAGAAGGGTGCTTGTTTTACTTGTGGTTCGAAGGACCATCTGGCAAGAGACTATCCCAAGAAGGGATCAGGAGGGTCAGGATAAGGAGGAAACCGGGGAAATAACAGTGGAAATACCTTAACCATCACCGGACCAACCGCAACAAATCGAATCCAATCGATTGCCGGACTTTCAACATGGCGGTGAAAGATGCGATTCAATCCGTGATGTGGTGTCGGGTATCATTCCGATCAATAAAGTTAATGCTTACGTATTATTTGATTTGGGGTGCTACTTGTTCCTTTATATCCGATGATTTTGCCAAGAATTTAAATTTGCCTAAGAATGAATTGGATTACCCCATGAACATAGAAATTGAGAATAGAAAATAATCCTTGTTAAATGCGTACATAAGAACTGTAGAGTGGATATTAAGGGTAATATCATGAATGTAGATCTTATCCTATTCGACTTGGGAATTTGACGTTATCTTGGGAATGGATTGGTTATTCAATTACGGTCAGGCGTAATTGATTGCCAAAAGAAGCGTATTAACCTTATGACTCAAATCGAAAGGTTGTGTTTTATAGTAAGAAGTCGCTTTAAACAAGCGAGTTGTCTAACGATGATGCGAGCCGGGAAGTTATTAAGACAAGGTATGTAGGATACTTAACTTACATAGTCGACGATCGAAAAGAGAATCCGAAGGTAGAAGAGATACTGGATTGTGAGGACTTCGTTGACGTATTTCAGACGATTTACCGGGACTTCCACCAAATAGAGAGTAGATTTTCGTGATCGATTTGGGACGCCTTAAGCTGCTCCAATATCGAAGGCACCATACCGAATGGCACCAGTAGAGATGAAGGAATTAATGGTACAACTACAAGAATTGTTGGACAAGAAGTACATTCAACCGAGCGTATCGCCGTGGGGAGCGTCGGTGTTGTTTGTGAAAAAGAAGGATGGATCGATGCGACTCTGCATTGACTACAGAGAACTGAATAAGGTCACGATTAAGAACAAATATCCATTACCAAGGATCGACGACCTGTTTGATCAATTGAAGGAAGCGAGATACTTTTCCAAGATAGACTTGAGAAGCGGTTATCATCAACTGAAGGTGAGGCCAGAGGATGTACCGAAGACAGCGTTTAGAACGCGATATGGTCACTACGAATTTTTAGTAATGTCGTTTGGTCTTACGAATGCTCCTGCAGCATTTATGGGACTACTGAATGATGTGTTCAAGCCGTTTTTGGACAAATTCGTAGTGGTATTTATAGATGATATTTTGGTTTATAAGAACATGAAGAGCATTTGAGATTAACATTGGAAGTATTGAGAAGGGAAAAATTGTATGCCAAGTTTTCAAAATGCGAATTTTGGATTGAACGAGTCCAATTTCTTGGTCACGTGATCGATAAAAACGGAATTTCGGTAGATCCATCTAAAGTAGAAGTCGTGATTAACTGGGATCAGCCGAGAACGCCGTCAGAAGCAAGAAGTTTTCTTGGATTAACAGGATATTATAGAAGATTCATACAAGAATTTTCCAAGATCGCAACTCCGTTAACGAATTTAACTTGTAAAGCTGTGAAATTTGTTTGGACAGAGAAGTGTGAGGAGAGCTTTCAAGAATTGAAAAAGAGATTGAGTCTGACTGTGTGTTATCCCTTCCTGATGATACAGAAATTTTTGTTGTTTATAGCGATCGTCGCATAAAGGACTTGGTTGTGTGCTGTCATGCAAAACAAGCGAGTCATTCGTATTGCATCACGACGATTGAAGGATTACGAGAAGGATATCAGACCCATGATTTGGAGTTAAATTGCGATTGTTTTTGCTTTGAAAATTTGGAGGCACTATCTCTACGGGGAGAAGTGTGAAATATATCACGGACCACAAGAGTCTCGAAATATATTTTTACACGAAGGATTTGAATATCGTCGAAAGAAGATGGTTGGAATTAATTAAGGATTACGACCGTGAGATTTTATACCATCCGGGTAAAGCAAATGTGGTTGTCGGCGCCTTAAGTAGAAAGGGTTGAGAGAAATTGATGATGTTATTTGCTCGAGAGGAGCTAATTTGCGAAAATGGAGAAACTAGAGTTGGAAGTGAAGTATCCTATGGAGATTGATGAGAAAATATTTGGATGCAATCTGCACAACTCTCTTAGATAAAGTAAAGGAGGCTCGACTTTAGGACGAAGAATGTATAAAGGCGTGAAAAGAAGATATCCGAAGGAACTGAACAAAGATTTAAGATGGATAAGGAAGGAATCTTTGAGATTTGAGAGTAGAATTTGGGTACCGCCAAAGACAAGAAATTAAGGAAGATATTTTGAGCGAGGCTCATAGTTCACGATATTCGATTCACCTGGTAGTACCAAGATGTACCAAGATCTTAGACAACATTTACGGTGGCCGAATTTGAAACGTGATGTTGCGAATGTGTTGCCAAGTGTCTTAACTGTCGGAACATCAAACATCCAAAGGTGGATTGCTACAACCGTTAGAAATCCCGAAATGGAAATGGGAACATATTACAATGGACTTCGTGGTTGGCCTTCCGACGACTCGGAAAAGGCTACGACGCGATATGGGTTATCGTTGATGGTAGACGAAATCACTTTTCTTCCTATCAAAATCGATTTAACTTAGATCGGTTAAGCGAGGCTATACGTAAAAGAGATTGTTTTGAGACACGGAGTGCCATTGTCAATTGTTTCGATAGAGATCCGCTTTACATCAAACTTTGGAAACGTCTTGAGGATGCATGGGTAAACAATTGCGAATGAGTACAACTTACCACCCTCAAACAGACGGACAGAGCGAAAGAACGATTCAGACATTGGAAGATATGTTAAGAGCTTGTGTGATGGACTTTAAAGGAAATTGGGATGATCACCTACCATTAGTAGAGTTCGGCTACAACAACAGTTACCACGCTAGTATTGGCATGCCGCCTTACGAAGCGTTATCTGCGAAAGTCACGAACTCCGCTTTCTTTGGGATGAAGTTGGTGAAGAGACAATTGCTAGGGCGAAATTGAGTACAATGAGATGGCGAAAATAGTCAAAGTGATCCGAAACACGGTTGGTAGCGGCTCAAGATCGACAGAAGAAATCTGTTGATCCACATCGTAAAAATATCGAGTTTGAATCAGGTAGTTATGTCTTCTTGAAGGTCTCTCCCTGGAAGGGGAAGATCAGGTTCGGAAAGAAAGGAAAATTGAGCCCAAGATTTATTGGACCCTTTGAAATACTTAGAAGAATCGGAGAAGTTGCGTACGAGGTAGCCTTACCTCCATCACTCGAGAATGTCCACAACGTCTTCCATGTTTCTGTATTACGACCATACAAAGCCGATTACAAGCATGTAATTGAATACGAACCCCTACATTTTGAGAAAGACTTATCTTACGAAGAAATTCATGTCCAAATTATCGACCGAAAAGAACAAGTTCTCAGAAATAAAGTTATACCTTCTGTTAAGGTAATTTGGAGGAACCACAACGTCAAGAAGAAGCTACGTGAGAACTCGAGAGAATATGATGAAGAATTACCCTCATTTATTTACTTAATTATGTGTAAGCGATTACGGGGATGAATCTTTGTAAGGGGGGAGAATGTAGCAATTCGAATTTATTGAGTCGTGATTCTGGGGACATAATCCTTTTAAAGGGGGGAAAGATGTGACGAACGAGAATTTTGTAATTAAATTTTTATATTTATTGAATTAAATAAATATTTTTTCGATGATTTAATTATTGGATTAAATAATTATTTGATGTAATTGTGGTAGATTAATTTAATTATGTGTTACATTTATTAAATTAATGTAAAGAAATAATTATTATTCAAATATGTAATTATGTGAGCTTATTGAATTAAATGAAATATTTAATTAAGCATGATGTTATTTAATTATTTTAATTATTAATTAGAGAGTTAATAATTTGACATTATTTATTAATGAGAAACTTAAATATATGACTATGTGAAATTATGAGAAATTATTATATTTTATTTAAAGTAAATTTAAATAAGATATTGATTTATTTTATGAAGGAGTGTGACATTAATTAAACTATATGATAAAGCTTTATTAAATTAAATAGTTTTTAAATTTATTTTGTTAGCCAAACAAGGCCCTATGGGGAGTTGGAGCAGTTACCCATTATTGGGTTAACTGACCACTCAGTGCGTCAGTTCTCTTATTATATCGACGTCTTCTTTTTCTTTCTTATTATTCCTAAGTTTAGAAAACAAGCAGAGCATATTTCTTAGAGTTCACAGAGAGAAAAGAATTTAGATTGAGAAAAGATTGTGTGTGTGCAATCAATCAAATACCTGTAAAAGGATCATCATTGATCATCTTCTAATTTATACTTTACAGGGTAATCTCCTCCTTCCCAATTTCTATTTTTACGTTGTTAACTTTCATGAATATGGGTTTCATAGTTTTTGGTTTAAACCTCTATAATTGGGTTATGAGTAATGATTATGGGTTGTGTATGTGTTATGACATATCACATCGTATTTAATTATATATATTATGCAAACCATATCATCTGTTTCATTAAAATACATGTCGTATATGTTTTTCAAAATTACAGAGTTTGGGTTTTGGCCATATGGCCTTATACGTGATATTTCATGTGTTGATCGTATATTATCCCTAAATTTTACATTCGTATGTTGTTATGCATGTTGATACGAAGAGACCAAAGTTTAAATAAACGGATTCGGTGTTATAACGAATCCGTAGTGACAATTTTCATGTTTTATTTTCAAAACCTCCAAGAACATCAAAGTCAGTGAAATTCGCATATTTTAATTCTGTAATTATGTGTTTTAATGGATTAAAATCGTTCTATTATTGTTGGGTAATGATTATGTATAAATCGTAGCATGTGGGTATGTTAATGTAGTGAAAGTAATGATGATTTAGTGTCCTTTTGTTTGAACTCGTGTTTCTTCGCGAATCGAGAATCAAAGTTCTGAGTTTCACGCATGGCTAACTCAGAAGCGAAGTCCTCATACATGCATAGTTCTCGAGTTCTTGTCATGCATGCCATGCCATGACAACGCCAAGAGTCCTAGTAGAAAGTCCATCATCCTTAATATGCAGAAGATCGAGTATAAAAGTGGTATACTACCACTCTCCAGAAAGTTCATAAATGTAATTTTTAAAAATGTTTAAGTCTAACAATGTGTTAGTAAATTAATTTAATGAACATGTAAACATGTTAGAAGTATAATGAAATGTTAAAATAGTTGTTTAACATGTAAATAACATAATTGCATGTGGATTGAATTATTGAATACATAATTAGCTTGATAATTCATGAAGTACAAATTATGTGACAAAGTGGTAATTTGACTAAGTATAGTCAATAATCAAAGTAGACAAAGAGAATGAGTTTATGATGATTAGTTAAGTTATAATTAACTGGTATTGTGAATGTGAATGGTATGTAGGATTAAATTCAAAGAACGTGCTTAGTTAAAGTGTAATCTACGCACGAGGCAAGTTTCCTAACCCTACTTGTCATTATTGTTACTATTATTACCTCGAGTAAATTATCATTACTATTATTCAAGTT
This sequence comes from Panax ginseng, assembly GCA_020205605.1. Lineage (NCBI taxonomy): Eukaryota > Viridiplantae > Streptophyta > Magnoliopsida > Apiales > Araliaceae > Panax > Panax ginseng. Next base: position 112,771,118 of record CM035143.1, read on the forward strand.
CAAATGTTATATTAAAGATTGATTATCTTTTCAAAGCATGATTCAGTTATACAATAATTGTCCTATTGTATACTTCTTAAGATTATTATTATTCAAATCGAATATCATTATTGTTGAACCTTATTAGACTAGTGAACTTTATTGATTCAACTAGTCCATAGTTGATAAACGTTCTAAATTTGAGAACCCTTGATTGAATTATCCAAACCAAACTTCCTTTAGTGCGGATTCGAATGTTAAACTGAGATGAACAACCTGCAAAGGGATTTACTTATCGCGTTAGCGTTAAGATATTGTACACGATGATAGTACTAAGGGTTTGATCCCCTAAGTACAGTAGTAGAAAGGTCCATAGTCTTATGATCATTAAAGGTTTCAAGTATAACCCTTGATAACCTAGGACATAGTTTAAGGTCTTATGACCCTCAGAATTCTTTTGATTCTTGTTATTCATTCTTGATTCAAAAGTTGAGCTTTTATTCAGATGTTTTTTATTCACTCGCATGTTATTATACTGTTATTTCATTGTTATAATTGTGGGCAATAGTGCTCACTCTTGCTTAATAATAACATTGCAGTTAAGAACGAAAGAACTGATGAACCTTCCACTAGTAAAGGCAAGGGCAAAGTTAGCAAGTGATAAAGACTTGTTGTTTATATGATGATGTATTTTGTTGAAGACTTATTGTTTATATTTCCGCACAGATGTTTAAGGTTAGTTCAACCTGGGATGATGTTTATTATTCGGATGTTGTAACCCCATAAGGGGAAGATTTTATTTCTATCTATTGCATTGTTTGCATTTATTATGGGTAGATAGATAGATGATATTTGTACAGTGGACACCAAATCCCGTGGAATCGAAGTACCTGGATTTGGGGGTGTCACAATTGTTCTAAGACAAAAAAAAAAGAGATTGCTAGCATATATAGAAATAAGCAAAAAATATATATACCAGATCCTGTTGCAGCAAGAACAAGGCAATCTTGGTGAGCTAGCCAAGCAGTCAGGGCTTCCTTCTGGAATCCCTTCAAGGATGAATACCCAAAATGTTTGTGCAGCAGAGTTCTGACTCTCTGTTCCCAATCTGGTCCAATATCCTCATCTTGTTTGCAATAAGATCCAATTGTACACATTGCTGTCGTGGATTTCGGGTTTGAATCCACCAAGGAACTTGAGTCATTTGATCTCTCCACATGCCTGGCCAAGAACTCTGATCCAGAGACCAATGCATCAGATTCAGGAGTAGGCTTGCTTCTTTTAGGTCCACCTGCTGATTGCAAATGTTCCACTAATCTTGATTGCCTCATTCGACCAAAAGGATTCGAGGAAGATACAGCCCTCTTTCCCAGAGCTCTCGTGCTATTGGCTAAACAGTTGGAACTACTTGATGCACCCCTAACATTTCTACTTGAATCATCCAAAATAAACTCTATTGCAGCATCCAATGAAGGACCCACTGCTTCTATGGCTTCTGTTATTTGCGGAAACTCAAATCCCATTCCAATCAACTCTGCAATGACTTGGTCAGAAGCTACACTGCTCCCGTCCATGTTACTATAACTATCACCTACATGAAAGTTGAGCAATTCTATTCACTCAAATACAGAAAAAGTAATCATGATAATTATATTTCAAGAGGTTTTTACAGTTGAAAAAAAATAGAAGCTTATGATAAGCTGGCCACTAGCCTGCCTGATGCCGGTGTGCTCCATTTGTTTTGTGTTTTATAAAATGTATGTTCCATTTGCTTTGCCATTAAGAAATAAAGAAAGTTTACATTGTTGCATTAAATTATGGACCATCTAGGATTACAGTAAATATAATTATTTCAATTTCCAGAAAAATACAACAAAGAAAACGCTAGCAGCTTACGCAATGCCTTAAACTCTCCTCGATACTCTTGGCATCATTCACAAATTTAACCCAGAATAATAATAATAGTATGATTCTACATATTAAAGCTTCACTAATATACATTTCTCGGATTTAGGAAATGCTATGAATTCATTCAAATGAACAGATAAATCAAAAGATACAAACTTTTATTCATATATAATGTATGTGTAAATCAATTGAGCAATGACCTAAAAATTAAAATTAATTTACCTCTCTACTGAAAGAAATAGATTCAAGTTAGAAACCTAAGAATTGTTGTGCTGTACCAGCGGAATCGCGCCAACCGGCCGAACTTGAACTAGAGTGGAGGGTCTCGCAGGTTCCGACGACGTCGTCTCGGGTGTACTCGCAATCTCCGCAAATTGATGACCGCCAATATAATCCTTCCTAGGACTGTTCAAATCTTTAGGTCTTTTTGATTTTTCCGGTTTTACGGACCGAACCGAGCCGGCCGGTTCGGTACAAAAAATAACAGATTCAGTTTTGTACAAAAAAAGCGGTTTCGATACCAATTTCGATACAGCATTTTTATGGTTCGGTTTTACCGAATCGGACCGGTATATACTGATTTTCTAATCTTTTATTATTATTATTAATAAATAATTAATAATAATTAAATAATGATTATAATAATAATGTTAATAAAAATAATAATAATAATAATAATAATAATAATTTTAGTGGCAAGATCTGCAACCAAGAAACCAGATTCAGGTATACTCCATTCAATCCAGATTGGTATCCGTATCAAAATTCTACCAATTTCTATACTTAGTTCGGGCTTCAATTTGTCCTAAGTTGAAATTAAATTTATTTTCTGGGTTACACACCTAATGCTTCCTGGAAGATCTAAATAAACGATGTCGTTTGTGTTCTTACTACTTGTAATTAATAATTATAGGTGCAAATTACAAATTAGTACCCCAAGTTTGTTTGTTTTTTCGCGAAAATTGTGAAATATTTTTTTAAATCACCAAAGGTCTTAATATGTATAATTTGGATCATTTGAACCCTAATATGCATTTAAGTGTACAAATTATGCCTTAAATAATTATTGATTGGTTTTATGATTCGAAAAATATTGTGTGCAGGGCATGTTTTTTTATAATTAGTACTTCCTTCGTAAAATCGAAATTAATTTTTTAAAATCAATTTGAGATATTTTTATATTAAAACTTAATATAAATTACTTAGACAATTAATGCAACTATGAAAATTATAAACTATCTAAATTATTTGGAAATTGAATGAAATGCGCTAAAACTATAATATAATCACAAAAGAGTATATTTTTGTACACTATTTTGACCTATTCGAATTAAAGAATTTAAGCTAGAATATTTAAAACTAATATAATTATCATAACATCTTAATTTGTTAATAATCATCTAACTATACTAATAGATATATAGTTTCAAATATCTAAAATTTGAGACTTATTAAAAGCATTTATATGCTTACAAATTAGTAAGATTTTTTAACCATTAAAATTTTCATTAAAAGATGCACATATTTATCAAATGTTGAAAAATAAACTAAATAATTAAGGAAATGAAGGACTAAGAATGATAACTATTTATGTGTTATACATGGTAGACCATTGTGATAATTCTCATATAGATTGCTCTTCCGTTAATAGTACTAGTATATGTGACACACATTGTGTGTGTGATTAAGACAAAAAATTAAAATATTTAAATGAAACTTGAAAAATATGAATTAAAAAAATGTGACATAAATTAAGCTAGTAAGGCAATCATAAATCGTTTTTCTTCATTTACTTCCTTCGCCTTGTACATAAGAGTCCTTCTCCACTGACAGGAAATTCCGATCGGTCTAATGACAAGTCCAAAAAAGTTTTTTCTTTGTGCATCGACTCCCTTTTTGTATAATATTTTTCTCAATTAGAATTTTTATATAATCCAGTGATTTAGGTGTAATTTGGATACATATAAAAAATAGTATTGCACAGACTGTACAACACTATTTTTTATATGTATTTAAATTACACCAAAATCACTGAATTTTATAAAAATTTCAATTAAAAAAATACTATAAACTTTTTGGAAGTCAAAATAAAATATATATATATATATATATATATAAATATATATATATATATATTGGACCGATCGAAATTCCCGATCCCCTAAGATAATTGTGTACATAAACTTTGTTGCAACATGCATTTATATTAGTATGTATATATATGTCCACATGACTCCAAACTAATAAGAATTTTTTTAAAACACATTTACACGTTCAAAAACTATATATCTATATCTTCATCTTTTTTAAGAGAAAAATTGTTCGGATGTCTAATGTGCCAATATTGGTGTTAATTTGGTGTTCAATTAATCATGTATGTGTTACTGTCTACATGTAGGGGTGCTCATCGGTAAAAAATCGAACCGGTACCGAACCAAAAAATCCGAAAAATCAAGAACCGGTTCGGTACAAAGTCGGTACCGGTTTTTTCGGTCCGGTTTTCGGTTATACCGCAATAATTAAATAATTTTTTTTATATTAACAAATTTTTTAAAACTAAGAAATGAAACTAGTAAATTACATTCTTACAAATACTAATGATGATTTTAATAAATAAAGAGCAAGTTGGGATGTAACCACACATGACAGCAAATTTTTTAATAAATACTAATTAATGCCAAACATTGAGTTTTCTTCAATCTTTTATGGATCCTTTAAGTTTAAAAGATTTACGTTGCACTCTGCCGTTTTATATTCTCAAAGTAAACGCTAGACAACTAGCCCAAACTATCTTACATACAAGGAAACGAAATGAAAAAGAACCAAATGAAGGGGACATAAACCTGCCCTTAAAAGATCTGCCAAAAGGCTACAACAAAACATGAAAAAGAAAATAGATTTGACTTCAAAAATATCAAGCTCCAGAGACCTCGAACAAAAGTTCTTAATTATTAGTTTACGTAGCACAAAGGCTAACCACATGATCTTTTTCCTCATTTTTGTTTCTTAGCCACCCTCATTCCTTGGATTCTGTTAAGGTCAAGCTGAAGTCCCACAGTTTCTTGGCCAATTCAGCATCCTTGGCCATAGTCCCACAGAGCTGGCTTCAGCTTTGTTTCATTCCATAAAATATTTATCGAAAACCCCTTTAACTTGCGGGTTCAATGCCAAATAAAGGAACTTTTAAACAGTACCACAAAGGAAATTTATTAGAAGAGTCAAGTAGAGCATGATATCTACTATCTTCTATGATTTAAAAAGTTTATCATCAATTTTATCGCTGAGACTCATCTTAATAAATAAACCACATCATCGAATCATTCATGCACTACGGGCCAAGGATATTCATGTAATCATCAATGGTTATGATTATACCGAATAATCCATGGTCATAATCATACCAACAATTGTCCATCAATGCACTACAGGCCAATGAAGATTTTTATCACATCATTTGTAACATTATGGTCATGATTATACCGAATAATCCCTGGTCATAATCATACCAATCAATAGTACATTTATGCACGTAAGCCATAGATGACTTTTATCACAATATAAGCATGAGGATGATGACAATGATATAAGAATTCAATTAAAAGAAAGTAAAGGATAAATTTTTAAAGATTTATAACTTAATTTATTCATAATTTAATAATGTCCAAATTGTCAACATGATATTGCTTTGTGGAGTAAAATTTAAGAATAATATTGTATCAAAAATGATTTGGACAGCAAAGAAATCAATTTTTGTCATGAATAATTCCCCCGGGTGAATAGTACCCGAGTGAATAGTACTTTGGGAATAGTACTTTGTAAATAGTACTTTGTGAATAGTACCCCATGAATAGTACTTTGTGAATAATACTATAAAAATGAATACTACTCATGGACAGTACTCCGGCATGAAAGGCTTAAAATTTAACAAGAATGTGTAGAAAATATCCTTGTGAAATAATACTAGATGAAGCGCAAATTTCAAGGATATTCTACTAATTTCACGGAGTATAGAAGCAATACTTTAACAAAATGAGGGTATAATCAGGAATACGAGACAAAATAATATTACTCACATACTACAAAGTATGGAAGATAATATTATTTCTATGAATACTGAAAAAAAAATCCCTTACCTCAGAAGAAGACTGGATACTGGAATAATGAGGTAGCAGACTTCTCTTCTACTTTCTCTCTAAAGCTTCTCTCTCTATAGCTTCTCTTTCTATAATTGCTCTTATAAGTCTTAGTGAATTAGTAAGAATAAAAGAAGAATGAGCTTCTATTTATAAAAAAATATAGTTTCGATAATTGCATGTTTTGAGGCTCGAAATATTACAGTATAATACATTCATCTTTTCATTCATTTTTAATTTAGTCCTGCAAGTATTATCAAACTTGCACCACCTCCCCTAATAGTACATGCATGTGAATCAATAGTACACACATGTGAACAAATAGTTATAAGCATGTGAATTAATAGCAATTAATTGCTCATTTATCCGATTAATTACCCGATTGGTCAATATAACTTCCAGACATCAATTATTATCGAAATAGATGTCAATTTTCATAACACTAATAATCCCAACACAATGAAAATATCAATTTCATCTTTAATCAATACGAACTTATTCATCATTAATATTATAACTCACAATATTTAACAACGGATCATTCCGGAAAGAGGGACTTTCCGATAAGGATTTCTCCCTATTGGCGCCATGATTAGGTGACCAAACCTCTCCTCGATGAACTTTCTAGATATTGTCAATATTGCAAATAATAATATGAATAACTTTGTCGTCTCAATTATTGATTTAATAATATAAGATATTATGCAGATGATACCGTGACAATAATTAAATCAAGAATATGAGAGATATTATGCAGCAACTCATCATGTGCAATAATTGAGTATAATGAAAGTGACTTCTCACGTAAGCATCAATAATCAATACTGTGTCTTACTATCCAACCACGCCAGACATTCTTATTTTTTACCATAGGGTAGTTCAACAAATTTAACGATAAAACTTTCGCCGTTATTTTTATAAAAAAGATAATTCTGTTATTTTCTAACTACGGCAATACTTCCGTTGTGGGGTCCACTAATGATTGTGCCGTCGTACAAATATTCTCTGTTAAAGCGAATATTCCCCGACCTTTTGAATATTATATAACCACTTGCTTACTTTACAAAATTTGTAAATAATACTCACAACTAAAACATTATATCAAATCCACACCATAATATTCAAAAATATATTTCGAGAAAAAATAATCTTTATTCATAAACGTTGGGGTCTTACAACCCCTATCTACATGCATGCATAAAACTTGATATTGACGTATCTATAACATTTTTAGGATTTCTAATATTTTGTATTCCTAACTCTTCGAAATTACTTATTACATTTTAAATGGGTTAGATTATAATTAGGGGTGTTAAAAAAAATGATATATTCAGTTTTTAGGAAAATCGAACCGGTTCGAACTAGTCGGTTCGATACTTAAATTAGACAAAACCAACATACATACCAAATTTTTGCACCGATTTGGTGAGGTATTTAGCTTGGTCGGTATATCAATCGAATCGAGCCAAGTTGTCTTAGGTTTATTAAATAATATTAAAAAATAACTTGAAAGTCCCTTTCTTTAGACATTTTTCCTAACCATGTAAAATTAACTTGAAAGTCTCCTATATTTATAGAATAGAGGTAAGACAAAAGATGACATACTAGCCAATGTGGGATGTATTTGAAATTTGGTGTGGCTTCCTTACATGCAGTAGTGGTCATTCAATGTGGGACTTATTAGACAAGAGATGACATACTACATTACTACCAAGTGAAACCCTTAGTATTTGGTTGTCTCCAAGTGCCATATTGGTTAAATTGGTAAAATTTTAAGGAAATTTTTCTTATAAATTGATTACCATATAATAATGAATTCAAGATAACAAGTAATCAAAGCATTGTTACTTAATATAGGGATGTAAATACCAACTTAGACTCTTATCAAATCTACTGTAATGGCACTAATGAATGTAAATGAAATCACATAAGGGAACTTATTGTAAGACTCCAACTTATTATAAATAAAATCGAATTTCCCCTAATTATTATTGTGAATAATAAGGTGTTAAATTGATATAATATTTTGGTTATGGGTGAAATGTGCAAATTTTGCAAAATAAACAAGTGGTTATAAAATAATCATTGTTGTCGGGGAATATTCGTTTGGTCGTGGAATATTCTTATTGTTGTTGGGAATATTAAATGCGATGACGCAGATCATTTGTGGGCCCCATAATGTAAAATAATTATCGGATGAAGAAAATGACAAGTTTGAGTTTTTATAAATAACGGCGTAATTATTACTGAGATTAACACTTTGTTGGAATACTAGTGGGTTAAAATACGATAATAAGTGTGGTTGCACATTAGCACCACGGTATTACATGCGATATTGTTGAATTATTGATTCTTAGATGAAAGGCACTACTCAATAATTATTACGATAATTAATGTTCAATATTTTATTTTATTAATTCAATAATTGTTGCGTTGATATTTTATATTATTGTTGTTTCAAAAATTATCACTGCACAGTATTTCCCATTATCAGATCAGTAATTCATATTATTGGAATAATATTATTAGATAACATTATTGGCAATGTCTAGAAAGTTACATAAGGAGAGGTTTGGTCACCTAATTGCTTGGCCAATGAGGAGAAAATCCTTATCGGAAAGCCCCTCTTTCTTAGGAGCGGCACCGGTTGTTATAATTGTGATTCTATAATATTATTTATGAATAATTAATTATTGATTTATATGATAAGAAATATTTATTTGATGTGGATATAAATGATGGATTTATTTATTTTATGCGGTTAAAATGAAGGAATTTTAGCATGAAATAATTGTTGAAAGTTTGGCATATTTTTGTGGAATTACAATTATTTCTCCAATAAATTATTCATTAAAATATATTATTATAATATATTATAATTGTTTAATAATAGTATTATTATATATATATATATATATATGTGATTAAAATGCATTTGAATACTTATTAGTATTATTATTATGGTTTATTGGGAATGGTTGGTATTTGATTGTAAAGGATATTAATTAACTTTTGTGGACCCTCACTTATTTGATAATTGTGAAGTTAGGCATGTAATGATGCTCCAAAAAAAGACTTTTCAAAGCTTGATTTCAAAGAGTGATGGGAATCCTTAGGCTATGGAAAAATAAGATGAGTTAGGCAAAAGTTTGAAAAAAAAAAGAAAATTTGGCATTGTAGTTTATTTCTCTTTCGTTCTTTATAAATAGAGGGTAACCCTCCTTCCTCAAAGACACCATTTCTAAATTCAAAAATTCTTATTCTATAGTATTGTGAGTATTTTCTTGAGTATAAGAATATTTTGAACAAAGTTTTTCTGCAAGATTTTCTCGAATATAATATCGATATTCCAGTCAAATTCAGTTTCTACCAAGGTAAAGGATATTATTTTATTTCAATACTAAGTAAGAAATATTATTTTCTTTCATACTCCATAGTATGGAAGGGATATTATTTCATTTCATATTCTTAAATTTGAACTTACTATGGTAAGTATTGCTTATAATTCACGAAATGATTAGAAATTTTGTTTCATCTAATATCATTTCATAGGATTATTGGTTTGAACTTTTATCAAATTTAGAACTTTTTCATGGTCTGTTCACGAATCTTTGTTCACGCATCTTTATTCACGGTCATTTTCATTCAAAAAGGAAAAAAAAATAAAATATTTTTTTCTTTCAAGTTATCTGTTGTGACCCTTATTCTTGAAATTTAATTCATGTTTTGATCTTCATTCTTGAATTTTACTCCACTATAGTTTGTTATGGGTATTATTGAACTTGGATAAATTGAAATATGAATCCCTAATATTTGTCCTTACTCTCTCACCAATTCGTTCTTTAAAATATTTTTCATCATCATCCGTCCTAAATGATGATATTACTAAATATCTTTGGCCCGTAGTGCAAAAGATGAATGATTAATCGATGAATATCTTTGGCCGTAGTGCAAAGATGAGCAGTGTTGAGATGAACATGACCAACTGGTGATATAAAAATGAATATCTTTGGCACATAGTGCAAAGATGAATATTTGATTCAAGATGTATATTGATTGATGTCACAGGGATAAATTATTGATGATGGACTTTTAAATCTTAGAAGATAGTAGAATTCTTTCTCTACTTGACTCTTCTAATGGATTGCTGTTTCCGCTGCAGTTGTTGATCTAAAACTTGTTGTCTATTATATTTTATCATATTTTTCCATGTTGAAGAATAATGATAAATTATTGCATATTATCTTAGTCATAATATTCTTTACTGGGTTAGTTGAGCTCACCCTTTTCCTTTTGTTCCATTTTTCTTCTCAGGAGGTGAGAACATAGCAGGAACTAGACGGGGTATGGAGTGATGGTTCAGGATAGATATATTAGTAGTCCTCACTATTTTATAAAATTGTGTATCAATAATTGTAATGAGGACTCCTTTTGAGTTTGTATACTCTCTATTAGACTATATTTGTATTCAAACTCACAGTATATGTGTTATCGTATTTTACACGACAATTATATTATTGAAGTTGTAGTTGCTTTTGTACCATGTATTTGGCGACTCAGAATGGGTGTTGTATACCTATTTTGGGGGCGTCACAGTTGGTATCAAAGCTTAGGGATATGGTCTTTAGGCGGAGATCGGGGAATAGAACTAGGAGGGAGAGATGAGTAAATCCTTCACTTGGTGTGTCTTATCTAAGCTTATTTGTTGGTCGGTCATAATATAGGGATATTATGTGATATGTTAATTTGTTTTATTAACCCTTGTTTTATGGCAGTATTTAAGAATGGCTGCTGAGAACGTTAACAATGGAGTGTATGAGGCGTGGAACAACCTTTAGTCACAAACCCAGAGAACGCGTCTGAGAAGAAGGTAATATTCCTCCTGTAAACAACACTACTGAGAGCAAACGATGAATGATGGAATGTTTAGGAGCTTTTTGCGGTTCATGCAAAATCGGCACGAGGAGACTCGTGTACAAAATATGGGTGGAAGTGATAGCAATGCTGATACATCACAACAACCGATTCAAGGAGTTGGGACCACCGAATTTATTGGAAAGCCGGATCCGTCATGGCGGAAACATGGGTCAAACAAATTACCAAGATATTCGATGTCTTGGGATGCGGAGAGACGAAGGTTCCATTCGCCCTTTATATGTTCGTGGTGAGGCGGACTCACTAGTGGGAGTCTGTGAAGCGTACCGACTTCGCACTTAACATGTCTTGGGAAACGTTTGAAAAACTATTCAATGACAAGTACTTTCCTGAAAGTATTCGTCATATGAAGGAGGTAGAGTTTATCAGACTGGAACAAAACAACATGGCGGTGTCCCAGTACGAGACGAAGTTCGCTGAGTTATCCAGGTTTGCACCTCATTTGGTAGAGAATGAGGAACGAATGACAAGGAAGTTTCTGAGAGGTCTAAAACCCGAGATTCGTCAATACCTTATCTCTCATAAATTTTCTTTATATTCAGATGTTGTAAACATAGCTCAATTATTAGAGCGAGATAATGAATATGTGCAACCGAGGGACCACAACCAGAGTCATACCGGTGGCGGTAGCCATCAGAGCAATGAAAACCAGCAGAGAGGAAAACATTCGGACAAAAGCGGTAATCACTCTGGTGGTAATTGTGGTCGTGATAATAGAAGGAGCGAGTCTGGAGGAGATTTCAAGAAGAGAAGGTACAACAATGATAACGTGAAGACGTCAGCACAAACATCAACTATTTCTAGGGGAGGAGAACGGGCACTGGTCGTTTGTTACAAATGCGGGAAAGAGGGACACATCATCCCAAACTGCCCACAACAATCCAAGGTATGTTATAACTGTGGAAAGGAGGGCCATATAGCTCGAGACTGTTCTGTAGCAAAACCAAGTTCAATAGGGTTGGTAACTCCAAAGGCTGTCCCGGATAAGTCAAAATCAGCTGTTCTTGGAAGAGCGTTTGTCGTGACTGGCCAATACGTGAGGAACCCGATTGAGGTGATCACGGGTAAGCTAATCTTGAACTCTTGCGAAGTTTATACCTTACTAGATACCGGTTCTACCCATTCTTTTATCTCTCCTGCTTGTGCTCAACGTTTAAACTTGACTACAGAGAAATTGGACTTTGACTTATCTGTTGAAACTCCGTTGGGTGAAACCTTCGTTACATCTACAGTTTATAAATCTTGCTTTATCCAAGTTGGCACTATCACATTACCTGTTGATCTTATCTCTTTAAAGATACTTGCTTTTGATGTAATTTTAGGAATTGATTGGTTAACCACTCATCATGCTAAAATTGATTGTTTTCGTAAGGTTTTTAGTTTTCATATTCTAACCAACTGTTATCACAATTCAAACTACTAAACCACTAAAATCGATCATTTGTCATATCAAGCCACAAAAAATTATTCGTTTATTGAAAAATGGATGTCAAGCTTTCTTAGCCCATGTTATGGATTTGATCGAGACAAGTCGATTTGAATAATATTTCATTGTTAGAGAATTTCTGATGTATTTCTAAAAGAACTTCCTTTACCCACCCCAAAAATGTGATATTGAATTCTTTATTGACCTTGAACCGGTACAAAACCCATTTCTAAAACCCCATATCGAATGGCTCCTATTGAAATTTAGGAGGTAAAAGTCCAACTACCAGGAATTGTTAGACATCGGTTTCATTCGTCCTAGTACATCTCCTTTGGGTGCTCTGTGCTTATTAATAAAAAAAAAAAATGGGAGTATGCAACTTTGTATTGACTACCGAGAATTGAACCATGTCACCATCAAGAATAGATATCCGCTTACCTCGCATTGATGACCTATTTGACCGATTCTGGAGCAAAATTCTTTTCAAAGATCGATCTTTGTTACGGATATCATCAATTTGAAGATTAAAATTGAGGATATTCCAAAGACCGCTTTCGAGAACTTCGTTACGGGCATTATGAATTCTTAGTCATGTCTTTTGGATTGACTAATGCTCTTCTTTGCTTTCATGGATATGATGAATTGAGTATTCAAGGAATATTTGGATCGATTCGTTGTTGTCTTTATTGATGACATCCTCATCTATTCCAAAAGTCGTGAAGATCATGAACACCATTTAAAGTGATACTTGAAAGGCTTCGTGAAAACAAACTTTATGCTAAAATTTGAAGAAATCACGAGTTACGGCTTGAGGAAGTAGCATTCCTTGGGCACGTGGTGTCAAAACATGGAGTATCTGTTGACCCGTGAAGATTGAAGCAATCTGAAAGTTGGGAGCAAATCAAGTCGGTGGCCAAAGTGAGTAGCTTTCTGGGGTTAGCTGGTTATTATCGGAGATTCATGGAAGGATTTTCTCGAATCGCTACTCCGTTAACTCAGCTGACTCAAAAAGATACAAAATTCGTATGGAGCGAGAAATGCGAGAAGAGTTTCTAAGAGCTCAAGAGAAGACTCATTTGGCTTTTGTTACAGCAATACCATCGAAATGCGGATGGATTTGTTATCTGGATGATGCTTGAGCAAAAGGGTTAGGATGTGTTCTCATGCAACATGGGAAAGTCATAGCCTATGCCTCACGATAACTCAAAAGAATATGAGAGGAATTATCCTACTCATGATCTAGAATTAGCGGCCGATCGTTCGCGCGTTGAAAATTTGGAGACACTACTTATGCGGGGAGAAAGTGGAGATTTATCTGGATCATAAAAGCCTCAAATATTTCTTCACCCAAAAGAACTCAATATGCGGCAACGACGTTGGCTCGAAAATTTGTTGAAAGATTACGATCACACTCTTCAATATCATCTTGGAAAAGCAAGCGTAGTAGTGGTGGCGCATTGAGTAGAAGATCATATCTTGATCTGAGTGCGATATTGTCAATCTGAAGGCCCATTCTGTATGACTTGCAAAGGATGAAGGTAGAATTAAAGACTCTAGGTACCTACATGATGATGGCGAATATCTGAGTATAACCGACTTTAATCGATAAAGTTAAAATTTGCTCAAGCTACGGACACAGGGGCGTCGTATGAAGAAGAAAGTGCAAGAAGGAGCTATTCGAAGCGAATCGATGAAGAAGGAATACTTAGATTCAACTCCGGACTTTGTGTTCCTAACGACTCGACTTGAAGCATAGAATCATGATGGAGGCACACAACACACCGTTTGCAATCCATCTTGGGAGTACCAAAATGTATCATGATATTCCATACACATTTTTGTGGAAAAATATGAAGAGAGAGATCGCGGAGTTTACCTTAAGGTGTTTAACCTGTCAACGTGTAAAGGCAGAGCATCAAGTGCCAAAGGGTCCATTGCAACCACTTGAGATTTCGGAATGGAAGTGGGAACACATTACCATGAATTTCGTTACAGGTCTTCCCAAAGTTTCTCAAGGCATAAATGCTATTTGGGTTATTGTTGATAGATTAACCAAGTCTGCCCATTTCTTACCGATACGAGAAACTTATTCCCTTGAATGTCTTGCTCGTATGTACGTGAATGAGATTGTGAGATTGCATGGCATGCTAGTATCCATAGTTTCGGATCGTGACGCAAGATTCACTTCACGATTTTGGGTTAGCTTGCAGAAAGCTATGGGCAAGGATTTACGATTCAGATTGGCATACCATCCTCAAACGGACGGGTAATCAGAAAGGACAATTCAAACCCTTGAAGATCTATTAAGTCTCTGTGTCTTAGATTTCAGAGGAAGTTTGGATAAGTACTTGCCACTGGTGGAATTCTCCTACAACAACAGTTATCAGGCAAGTATAGGTATGGCTCCATTCGAGGCGTTATATGGACGAAAGTGTCGTTCTCGAAATCTTTGGGGCGAGGTTGGGAGAAGCAACGTTGTTGGGACCAGAATTAGTACGCATGACTACAGAAAAGATCCAAATGATTCGACAACGTATTCAAACCTCACAAGATCGACAAAAGAGTTATGTTAATCTTCATCGAAAGGACGTGGAATTTAATATTGGAGATTATGTATTGTTACGTATTGCTCCATGGAAGGGAGTTACAAGATTTGGAAAGAGAGAAAGCTCAATCCACGATTTGTTGGTCCATTTGAGATTCTTGACCGAATAGGAAATGTGGCCTATAGACTCGCGACACCTCCAAACGTGTCTCGTGTTTCATAATGTTTTTCACATATCTATGCTTAAGTAAATATGTGAAAGACCCGAACCATATTATTGCTTTAGAACCGCAGACGAGATAGCCAAGAAGATTTAACGTATGAAGAAGTACTGTTAAGATCTTGGATAGGAAAGAGTATGTCCCTACGCACGAAAGGTTATACCACAAGTTAGGGTTTTGTGGAGAAACCATGCTTTATTGAAGAAATGACACAGGAGTTGAAATCGAAAAATGAAAGCGAGGTATCCTCACCTTTTTAGAAATACCAGAATCGTCGTTAATTTCGAGGATGAAATTTCATAAGGAGGGAGGTTGTAAGACCCCAACTTATTATAAATAAAATCAAATTTCCTCTAATTATTATTATGAATAATAAGGTGTTAAATTGATATAATATTTTGGTTATGGGTGAAATGTGCAAATTTTGCAAAATAAGCAAGTGGTTATAAAATAATCATTGTTTTCGAGGAATATTCGTTTTAGTCGTGGAATATTTTTGTTGTTTGGGGAATATTAGTATGCGACGGTATGATCATTTATGGGCCCCATAATGAGAATAATTGTCGGATGAAGAAAATGACAAGTTTGAGCTTTTATAAATAATGGCGTAATTGTTATAGATTAACAACTTGTTGGAATACCCGTGATTAAAATCTGATGTCTGGCGTGGTTGTTGCATTAACACACGGTATTGCCGTATTGTTGAATTATTGATTCTTATGTAAGAAGGCACTTACTCAATAATTATTACGATAATTAATGTTCAATATTTTATTTTATCGGTTCAATAATTATTTGCGTTGATATTTTATATTATTGTTGTTTCAATAATTGTCATTACACGATATTTCTCATTATCAAATCAATAATTCATATTATTGAATAATATTATTAGATAACATTATTGGCAATGTCTAGAAAGTTACAGTAAGGAGAGGTTTGGTCACCTAATTGCGGCGCCCGATGAGGAGAAATCCTTATTGGAAAGCCCCTCTTTCTCGAGAAATCGGCAGCCGTTGTCATTATTGTGATTCTGTAATATTATTTGTGAATAATTAATTATTAATTTATATGATAAGAAATATTTATTTGATGTGGATATAAATGATGGATTTATTTATTTTATGCGATAAAAATGAAGGAATTTTAGCATGAAATAATTGTTGAAAGTTTGGCATATTTTTGTGGAATTACAATTATTTCTCCAATAAATTATTCGTTAAAATATATTATTATAATATATTATAATTGTTTAATAATAGTATTATTATATATATATATATGTATATATTAAATGCATTTGAATACTTTAAGATTGAGTAGCTTTATTATGGTTGTTGGGAATGGTTGGTATTTGATTGAAAACCATATCTTTGATAACTTTTCCTGGACCTCACCTATTTGATAATTGTGAAGTTAGGCATGTAATGATGCTCCAAAGAAAGACTTTTCAAAGCTTGATTTCAAAATAGTGGGTCCTAAGCTATGGAAAAAAAGAAAGTTAGTTAGGCAAAAGTTTGAAAAGAAAAGAAATTTTGGCATTGTATTATTTATTTCTCTTTCACCTTCTTATAAATAAGGGGTAACCCCTCCTTCCTCATCACACCATTTCTAAATTCAGAAATTCTTATTCTATAGTATTGTGAGTATTTTTCTTGAGTATAAGAATATTTTGAGCAAAGTTTTTCTGCAAGATTTTCTCAGAATAATATCCGATATTCGATCGAAATCGGGTTTCTACCAAGGTAAAGGATATTATTTTATTTCAATACTAAGTAGAAATATTTTTTTTTTTTCATACTCCATAGTATGGAAGGGATATTATTTCATTTCATATTCTTAAATTTGAACTTACTATGGTAAGTATTGCTTCTATAATTCTGAAATGATTAGAAATTTCGTTTCATCTAATATCATTTCATAGGATTATTGGTCTGAACTTTTTATCAAATTTGGAACTTTTCATGACCGGGTCTTTGTTCACGGGTGCATTGTTCACGCATCTTTTATTTCACGGTCTTTATTCACGAGTCTTTGTTCATTCCATTCTTTGTTCATGGAGTCTTTGCACGGTCATCGTTTCACAAAAGAAAAAAAAATAAAATGTTTTTTTTCTTTCAAGTTTTCTGTTGTGACCCTTATTCTTGAAATTTAATTCATGTTTTGATCTTCATTCTTGAATTTTACTCCACTATAGTTTGTTATGGGGTATTATTGAACTTGGATAAATTGAAATATGAATCCCTAATATTTGTCCTTCTGTCTCACTGAATTCGTTCTTTAAAATATTTTTCATCATCCTCCGTCCTAAATTGATATTACTAAATATCTTTAGCCCGTAGTGAAAAGATGAATGATTAACTGATGAATATCTTTGGCCCGTAGTGCAAAGATGAACAGGTGTTGAGATGAATATGACCAACTGGTGATACAAATGAATATCTTTGGCCTGTAGTGCAAAGAAGAATATTTGATTCAAGATGTATATTGATTGATGTCACAGGGATAAATTATTGATGATGGACTTTTAAATCTTAGAAGATAGTAGAATTCTTTTTCTACTTGACTCTTCTAATGGATTGTTGTTTCATTGCGATTTGTTGATCTAAAACTTGTTGTCTATTATATTTTATCGATTTTTCCTGTTGAAGACTAATTATAAATTGTTGCATATTATCTTAGTCATAATATTCTTTACTGGGCTAGTTGAGCTCACCCTTTTCCTTTTGTTCCATTTTTCTTCTCAGGAGGTGAGAACATAACAGAGGAACTCGAGGCAGGTATGGAGTGATGGTTCGTGATAGATATATTAGTAGTCCTAATTATTTTGTAAAATAGTGTATCAATAATTGTAATGAGGACTCCTTTGAGTTTGGATACTCTATTAGACTATATTTGTATTCAAACTCACGGTATATGTATTATCGTATTTTGCATGACAATTGTATTATTGAAGTTGTAGTTGCTTTTGTACCATGTATTTGGCGACTCAGAATGGGTGTTGTATACCTATTTTGGGGCGTCACATTTAGTATCAATGCTTAGGGATATGGTCTCTGGCGGAGATCGGAGAATAGAACTAGGAGGGAGAGATGAGTAAATCCTTCGCTAGTATGTCCTATCTAAACTTATTTGTTGGTCGATCATAATATAGGGATATTATGTGATATGTTAATTTGTTTAATTAACCCTTGTTTTATGGCGGTGATTTAAGAATGGGCTGCTTTGAGAACGTTAACAATGGAGTGTATGAGGCGTGGAACAACCTTTAGTCACAAACCAGGAGAAACGTCAATGAGAAAGGTAATATTCCTCCAGATAAACAACACTCACCGAAGCAAAGCGATGAATGATGGAATGTTTAGGAGCTTTTTGCGATTCATGCAAAATCGATTTAGGGAGACTTCGTGCATAAAATATGGGTGGAAGTGATAGCAACGCTATGCGGCTTACATCACAAATGGCAAGCGATTCAAGGAGTTGGGACCACCGAATTTATTGAAAAGCGGGATCCGATCATGGCGGAAACATGGGTCAAACAAATTACCAAGATATTCGATGTCTTGGGATGCGGAGAGAAACGAAGGTTCCATTCGCCACCTTTATGTTCCGCGGTGAGGCGGACTACTTTGGGGAGTCTGTGAATCGTACCCACCGGCCGCTTTCAACATGTCTTGGGAAACATTTGAAACTATTCAATGACAAGTACTTTCACGAAAGTATTTGTCATATGAAGGAGGTGGAGTTTATCGATTGGAACAAAACAACATGGCGGTGTCCCGGTATGAAAGCGAAGTTTGCGAGTTATCCGAGTTTGCACCTCATTTGGTAGAGAATGAGGAACGAATGACGAGGATGTTTTTGAGAGGTCTAAAACACGAGATTCGTCAATACCTTATCTCTCATAAATTTTCTTTATATTCAGTTGTTGTAAACATGGCTCAATTATTAGAGTGAGATAATGAGTATGTGCAACTGAGGGACCACAACCAGAGTCATCTGGGTGGCGGTAGCCATCGAGCAATGAAAACCAAAGGGAGAGAGAAAACATTCTAAGAAAAGCGGTAACCACTCTGGTGGTAATCGTAAGTCGTGATAATAGAAGGAGCGAGTCGGGAGGAGATTTCAAGAAGAGAAGGTACAACAACAATGATAACGTGAAGGCGTCGGCCTGAACATCAAGCTGCTTTTAGGGAGGAGAAACAGACGCGATCGTTTTTTTTTACAATCTGGGAAAGAGGGACACATCATCCCAAACTGCCCACAACGATCCAAGGTATGTTATAACTGTGGAAAGGAGGGCCATATAGCTCGAGACTATTCTGTAGCAAAACCAAGTTCAATAGGGTTGGTAACTCCAAAGGCTGTCCCGGATAAGTCAAAATCAGCTGTTCTTGGAAGAGCGTTTGTCGTGACTGGCCAATACGTGAGGAACCCGATTGAGGTGATCACGGGTAAGCTAATCTTGAACTCTTGCGAAGTTTATACCTTACTAGATACCGGTTCTACCCATTCTTTTATCTCTCCTGCTTGTGCTCAACGTTTAAACTTGACTACAGAGAAATTGGACTTTGACTTATCTGTTGAAACTCCGTTGGGTGAAACCTTCGTTACATCTACAGTTTATAAATCTTGCTTTATCCAAGTTGGCACTATCACATTACCTGTTGATCTTATCTCTTTAAAGATACTTGCTTTTGATGTAATTTTAGGAATTGATTGGTTAACCACTCATCATGCTAAAATTGATTGTTTTCGTAAGGTTTTTAGTTTTCATATTCCTAACCAACCTGTCATACGAATTCAAACTACTAAACCACTAAAATCAGTCACTGTCATATCAAGCCACAAAGCTATTCGTTTATTGAAAAATGGATGTCAAGCTTTCTTAGCCCATGTTATGGATTTGAACAGAGACAAGTCAGATTTGAATAATATTTCTGTTGTTAGAGAATTTCCTGATGTATTTCCTAAAGAACTTCCCGGTCTACCCCAAAAATGTGATATTGAATTCTTTATTGACCTTGAACCGGGTACAAAACCCATTTCTAAAACCCCATATCGAATGGCTCCTATTGAAAAACTACAGGAATTGTTAGACATCGGTTTCATTCGTCCTAGTACATCTCCTTTGGGTGCTCCTGTTTTATTCGTAAAAAAGAAAAATGGGAGTATGCAACTTTGTATTGACTACCGAGAATTGAACCATGTCACCATCAAGAATAGATATCCGTTACCTCGCATTGATGACCTATTTGACCAGTTACAAGGAGCAAAATTCTTTTCAAAGATCGATCTTTGTTCTGGATATCATCAGCTGAAGATTAAAACTGAGGATATTCCAAAGACTGCTTTCAGAACTCGTTACGGGCATTATGAATTCTTAGTCATGTCTTTTGGATTGACTAATGCTCTTGCTGCTTTCATGGATATGATGAATTGAGTATTCAAGGAATATTTGGATCAGTTCGTTGTTGTCTTTATTGATGACATCCTCATCTATTCCAAAAGCCGTGAAGATCATGAACACCATTTAAAGCTGATACTTGAAAGGCTTCGTGAAAACAAACTTTATGCTAAGCTGAAGAAATGCGAGTTCTGGCTTGAGGAAGTAGCATTCCTTGGGCACGTGGTGTCAAAACATGGAGTATCTGTTGACGTGAAGATTGAAGCGATACAAAGTTAGGAACAATAAAAGTTGGTGATGTAAAGTGCGTAGCTTTCTAGGCTTAGTCATTATTATCGGAGATTCGTGGTAGGATTTTCTTGAATCGCTACCTCGATTAACTCGGTTTGACTCGGAAAGATACAAAATTAGTATGGAGCGAGGAATGCGAGAAGAGTTTCCAAGAGCTCAAGAGAGACTCATTTTGGCACTGCTATTGCAGCAATACCATCCGAATGCGGATGGATTTGTTATCTCTGACGATGCTTGAGCAAAAGGTTAGGATGTGTTCTCATGCAACATGGGAAAGTCATAGCCTATGCCTCACGACAACTCAAAGAATATGAGAGGAATTATCCTACTCATGATCTAGAATTAGCGGCATCGTGTATTCGCGTTGAAAATTTGGAGACACTACTTGTATGGGGAAGAAAGTGGAGATTTATCTGGATCATAAAAGCCTCAAATATTTCTTCACCCAAAAGAACTCAATATGCGACAACGACGTTGGCTTGAAATGATGAAAGATTACGATCACACTATTCAAATCATCTGGAAAGCGAACGTAGTAGGTGACGCATTGAGTAGAAGATCATATCTGCGATCTGAGTGCGATATTGTCAATGCAAAGGCCCATTTTGTATGACTTGCAAAGGATGAAGGTAGAATTAAAGACTCTAGGGACCCACATGATGATGATGAATATAATATCTGAGTAGAACCGACTTTAATCGATAAAGTTAAAGCTTTTCGAAGCTACGGACACAAATACGTATGAAGAAGAAAAAGTGCAAGAAGGAGCTATTCCAGAAGCAAGAATCGATGAAGAAGGAATACTTTGAGTCAACTCCAGACTTTGTGTTCCTAATGACTCTGACTTGAAGCATAGAATCATGATGGAGGCACACAACACACCATTTGAAATCCATCCTGAGAGTACCAAAATGTATCATGATATTCGACACACATTTTGGTGGAACAATATGAAGAGAGAGATCGCAGAGTTTACCTTGAGGTGTTTAACCTGTCAACATGTAAAGGCAGAGCATTAAGTGCCAAAGGGTCCACTGCAACCACTTGAGATTCTAAAATGGAAGTGGGAACACATTACCATGGATTTCGTTACAGGTCTTCCCAAAGTTTCTCAAGGCATAGATGTTATTTGGGTTATTGTTGATAGATTAACCAAGTCTCGCTCATTTCTTGCCGATCGTGAAACTTATTCCTTGAATGTCTTGCTTTCGTATGTATGCGTGAATGAGATTATGAGATTGCATGGCATGCCAAGTATCCATAGTTTTGGATCGTGACCCAAGATTCACTTCACGATTTTGGGTTAGCTTGCAAAAAGCTATGGGCGCGGATTCTGATTCGATTCGGCATACCATCCTCAAACGGACGGACAATCGAAGAGGACAATTCAAACCCTTGAAGATTTATTAAGA
The DNA here is from genome assembly GCA_020205605.1 of Panax ginseng. NCBI lineage: Eukaryota > Viridiplantae > Streptophyta > Magnoliopsida > Apiales > Araliaceae > Panax > Panax ginseng. Next base: position 112,793,375 of record CM035143.1, read on the forward strand.
CTCTGTGTCTTAGATTTCAAAGGAAGTTGGGATAAGTACTTGCCACTGGTGGAATTCTCCTACAACAACAGTTATCAGGTAAGTATAGGTATGGCTCCATTCGAGGCGTTATATGGACGAAAGTGTCGTTCTCGAAGTATCTTTGGGACGAGGTGGGAGAAAACAACGTTGTTGGGACCGTAATTAATCGCATGACTACGTAAAAAGATCCAAATGATTCGACAACGTATTCAAACCTCACAAGATCGACAAAAGAGTTATGTTAATCTTCATCGAAAGGACGTGGAATTTAATATTGGAGATTATGTATTGTTACGTATTGCTCCATGGAAGGGAGTTACAAGATTTGGAAAGAGAGGAAAGCTCAATCCACGATTTGTTGGTCCATTTGAGATTCTTGACCGAATAGGAAATGTGGCCTATAGACTCGCATTACCTCCAAGTATGTCTCGTGTTCATAATGTTTTTCACATATCTATGATTCGTAAATATGTGAAAGACCCGAACCATATTATTGCTTTAGAACCAGACGAGATAGCCGAAGATTTAACGTACGAAGAAGTACCTGTTAAGATCTTGGATAGGAAAGAGCATGTCCTACGCACGAAGGTTATACCACAAGTTAAGGTTTTGTGGAGAAACCATGCTATTGAAGAAATGACCTGGGAGTTGGAATCAGAAATAAAAGCGAGGTATCCTCACCTTTTCGAAACACCAGGTACGTACGTCATTTTCGAGGACGAAATTTCATAAGGAGGGGAGGTTGGAAGACCCCAACTTATTATAAATAAAATCAAATTTCATCTAATTATTATTGTGAATAATAAGGTGTTAAATTAATATAATATTTTAGTCATGGGTGAAATGTGCAAATTTTGCAAAATAAGTAAGTGGTTATAAAATAATCATTGTTGTCGGGGAATATTCGTTTGGTCGTGGAATATTCTTGTTGTCGGGGAATATTCGTACGACGGCGCAATCATTTGTGGGCCCCATAATAGAATAATTGTCGGATGAAGAAAACGACAAGTTTGAGTTTTTATAAATAACGGCGTAGTTGTTACCGTTAACACTGTTGGAATACCTGGTGGTTAAAATACAGTAATACGCGTGGTTGCACAGTAGCACACGGTATTGCACAGTATTGTTGAATTATTGATTCTTACGTAAGAAGGCACTACTCAATAATTGTTACAGTAATTACTGTTCAATATTTTATTTTATTGGTTCAATAATTGCTGCGTTGATATTTTATATTATTGTTATTTCAATAATTGTCACTACACAGTATTTCCCATTATCAGATTAATAATTCATATTATTGGAATAATATTATTAGATAACATTATTGGCAATGTCTAGAAAGTTACGTCGAAGGAGAGGTTTGGTCACCTAATTGCTTGCAGCTAAGTAGGAGAAATCTTTATTGAAAGCCCCTCTTTCACGGGAACGGCTTGAGTTGTCATAATTGTGATTCTGTAATATTATTTATGAATAATTAATTATTGATTTATATGATAAGAAATATTTATTTGATGTGGACATAAATGATAGATTTATTTATTTTATGCGGTATAAATGAAGGAATTTTAGCATGAAATAATTGTTGAAAAGTTTGGCATATTTTTGTGGAATTACAATTATTTCTCCGATAAATTATTCGTTAAAATATATTATTATAATATATTATAATTGTTTAATAATAATATTATTATAATATATAAGCATATATTAAAATGCATTTGAATACTTAAGATTAGTATTATTATTTGTTTTTGAGAATGGTTGGTATTTGATTGTAAAGGATATCTTGATAACTTTTGTGGACCCTTACCTATTTGATAATTGTGAAGTTAGGCATGTAATGATGCTCCAACAAAGACTTTTCAAATTGATTTCAAAGAGATGGGTTATAAGCTATGGAAAAATAAGATGAGTTAAGTTAAAAGTTTTAAGGAAAAGAAAAAGAAAATTTGGCATTGTATTATTTATTTTCTCCTTCCGTTGCTATAAATAGGGGGTAACCCCTCCTTCCTCATCACACCATTTCTAAATTCAGAAATTCTTATTCTAGTATTGTGAGTATTTTTCTTGAGTATAAGAATATTTTGAGCGAAGTTTTTCTGCAAGATTTTCTTAGAATAATATCCGATATTCCAGTCAAATCCAGTTTCTACCAAGGTAAAGGATACTATTTTATTTCAATACTCGTAAGAAATATTATTTTCTTTCATACTCCATAGTATGGAAGGGATATTATTTCATTTCATATTCTTAAATTTGAACTTACTATGGTAAGTATTGCTTCTATAATTCTTGAAATGATTAGAAATTTCGTTTCATCTAAAATCATTTCATAAGATTATTGGTCTGAACTTTTTTATCAAATTTGGAACTTTTCATGATGAGTCTTTGTTCACGGGTATTGTTCACAGTCGCATTCATTCTTTGTTCATCGTTTTCTTTGTTCATGGATCTGATGCAAAAGAAAAAAATAAATATTTTTTTTCTTTCAAGTTATCTGTTTTGACCCTTATTCTTGAAATTTAATTCATGTTTTGATCTTCATTCTTGAATTTTACTCCACTATAGTTTGTTATGGGGTATTATTGAACTTGGATAAATTGAAATATGAATCCCTAATATTTGTCCTTCTGTCTCACTGAATTCATTCTTTAAAATATTTTTCATCATCCTCCGTCCTAAATGATGATATTACTAAATATCTTTGACCCGTAGTGCAAAGATGAATGATTAACTGATGAATATCTTTGGCCCATAGTGCAAAGATGAACAGGTGTTGAGATGAACATGACCAACTGGTGATACAAATGAATATCTTTGGCCTGTAGTGCAAAGATGAATATTTGATTCAAGATGTATATTGATTGATGTTACAGGGATAAATTATTGATGATGGACTTTTAAATCTTAGAAGATAGTAGAATTCTTTCTCTACTGACTTTCTAATGGATTGTTGTTTAAGTGCGATTGTTGATCTAAAACTTGTTGTCTATTATATTTTATCGATTTTTCCTGTTGAAGACTAATGATAAATTGTTGTATATTATCTTAGTCATAATATTCTTTATTGGGCTAGTTGAGCTCACCTTTTTCCTTTTGTTCCTTTTTTCTTCTCGGGAGGTGAGAATATAACGAGAACTAAATAGGGTATGGAGTGATGGTTCTAGATAGATATATTTGTAGTCCTCACTATTTTGTAAAATAGTGTATCAATAATTGTAATGAAGACTCCTTTTGAGTTTGTATACTCTCTATTAGACTATATTTGTATTCAAACTCACAGTATATGTGTTGTCGTATTTTGTACGACAATTGTATTATTGAAGTTGTAGTTGTTTTTGTACCATGTATTTGACGACTCAGAATGGGCGTTGTATACCTATTTTGGGGGCGTCACACTTATGGCACCATCTCACATAACTTGTTTCTAAGTCCCACATTGATTAGATTATAAAAATTTAAGAAAGTTTTCTTTATAAAAACACTACCAAGTGAAACCCTTAGTATTTTGTTGTCTCCAAGTCCCATATTGGTTAAATTGGTAAAACTTTAAGGAAATTTTCTTTATAAAATTATTACCATGTAATAATGAATACCAATTGGGCCGAATTTTGGCTTACAACTTTGGGTTTGAGTTGTTCTAGGTGCTTCAATACTAATCCCTTAGGTTGGTCAAATTTTGGGCTTAAAACCCCAAGTCTGCTTAAAGTTTTGGGTTTGTTTGGGCTAAAAAGCTGGTACAAACCGGTAAAAAATCGGAATTGATCCTAAGATCGGACCCAAGTTAATCGATCTGGTATACCTAGGTTCAACCAAGTCTTTGGTTTGATACCCAATTTTGGGTACTTTTGGTATTCGATTCGGGCTAGTTCGGGCTGGTATTTTATCGATGAACACCCCTAATTATAATTATTTAAAAATACTAGTGAGATTACTTTGATATACTAATGAGATATTGGAAGAATCCAAACAAGTGTGTGAAAGTGAATAAACTTAGATAGAAGTCGAGTAATCTTTAGTGCATGTTTACCTCAAGCTCCCCAAATAAATTTAGGGGTGTAAGTCGAGTTGAGTAGCTCGGTACTCTACTCAAAATCAACTCAAAAATATAATTCAAAGCTCGGATTAGAAATTTATCTGAGTTGAATTCGATCCATACTCGTTTTCTGTTTAATGATATACAATCGAATTCAAGCATATCGGTGTTCGCTCATATTAGGTGTAAGACCCCAACTTTTATGAATAAAGATGAATTTTTCTATAAATATCATTTTTGAATATTAAGGTGTGAATTTGTTATAATGTTATAGTTGTGATTAATATTTATAAATTTTATAAAGTAAGCAAGTTGTTATATAATATTCGATTGGTCGGGGAATATTCGCTTTAACAGGGAATATTCGTATGACGATACAATCATTGGTGGACCCCCAACGTAATTATAGTAATACGCATGGTTGCATAGCAGCACACGATATTGATGCTTACGTAAGAAGTCACTCAGTTTTATTCAATTATTGCTATAGTAATTGCTGCATAGTATCTCACGTTATTTGATTCAGTTATTGTCGCAATATTTTATATTATTAAATCAATAATTGAGATGACAAGTTATTCATATTATTATCTGCATAATTAATAATGTCTAGAAAGTTCTGTCTAGGAAAGGGGTTTGGTCACCTAATTGCGCGCCAATATGGAGAAATTCTTATCGGAAAGCCTCCTCTTTCCTGGGAATGATCTAGTTGTTAATATTGCGAGTTATAATAATATGAATAAACATTGTTAAAAATATTGAGGAAATTTTATGAAATATTTATGGACCCCCATTTACCCATTTTTTAAAATAATCAGTAGAATGTTATTCAGTATATTTTTATATAATAAAGGTGGGGGCCACATGTGGGGTCCACATTTGGAAGAATAATGAAATGGGAAGTCACGGGGAGGGGGGGAGAAAACCAAAGTCGAGGAGGAGTTATTATCATTAGTATATATATATATATATATATATATATATATATATATTGATGATTAAAGGTGGAAATCACGGGAGTGTATCCCATGAGTTTTTTTAGACATATGTTATATATATATATAATATTTTATTTAAAAGTTTTCGTTTTATTAGAATATTTTATTGCATAGTACAACATAGTAAAATCAAAAAATTCAGAAAATTCGGCCAGATAAGTAGGTTTTATACCTACTTATCTTGTATTTGTTACTTGAATTAGTTGCTTAATCTCATGTTTCTTAGTTACTTTGCATGCATTTTGTGTTCGTTTTGTAGATTATATGCTTGGGAGCTGAAATCGCAAAGAATTGGTATGAAATCGTAAAGAAAAGCAATCCGGACATCGTTTGGGCTTTCATTTTCATTTCATATTCTTGGTTTGGAACTTGGATTACATTGTAGAGATTCTTCTTAGCTTTCTGAAACATCTTGAATCATTCCAATCGGAGTTCGGATGCAAGAGTTATGACATTTGTACCAACGGACGTCGTACGTCACTGTTTTGGGTGGCCATTTGCATAACAGTCACTTCCAACCCAATTTAGACCTTCATCTATCTGTTATTTCTCAATTCTCAAAGAATGAAAGTTGTATATCTCGTCAATATCTTCGATTTGATAGGTGGCAGGCCTCGTAAATCTTCCCGGATCAAAAGTTATGGCCGATTTCCCAAAGGACGTCAGAGCAGAAAATGTTTTTTCACAAAACCACCGCCGGGGTGGGGGTATGCCCAGAAAATACGAATTTTGGTCAAATTTTAGTTCGGGAAGGATTGTTTCGATCCGATTGACTCAATGACTTCCAAGAGGACTTAAAGACATATGAAGAGACTTATAAAAGGAGGAGAATCACAAGGATTTGAGGATTTTAGAGATGGAGAGAGGATTCCATTAGATTAGATTAGAGTAGATTAGATCAAAACCCTAGTTCTTGTTAGATTTGGAGATCGAAGCAACTTGGAGATTATTGAAGATTCAAAGTAGGAGCGAGGAGGGAGCTTCAAATCTACAGACAATAGATTATATCTTCTTATCTTCTTCTATCTTTGTCTTTTAATGATAATTCAATTGTGGATTCTTAGTTTTAATTCAATAATCATGAACTAATTCTTTGTTTGAGATTACAATAGATCTTATTGTGTAGTTTATTTTAATATGCTTCGCTATTAATTATTATGTTCTATTGTGAGGATTGTCTATTGTGATTTGGACTTAATTGTTTAATTGATTGGCCATTAATTACCGTGATAATCTAAATGAACTCGAGAGATGAAGTATAGATTTAGATCTTATCATAATAGCATGTGTTTGTGATTTCTACATAGATAGAATTCATGATTCGTGTTTAGGATAGAGATATGCCTTTACGCCATATGTAATCTTATAGAGAACTTGTGATTTAAATCCTTTTTAATTGTAATTCACATAGAGATATAGTGGATTAGTTAATTAGGGTGTCTTGCTTAATTCTATCATCTGTGGATTTAAGTGAGTATGGGTATTATGCATTGAGAGGTGGTTTTATTTGCTTTAGTATTCTTGATTAACAATTCGGGATAGAAAATAATTAATGAGGAGTGTGTTAACTTAAATGAAGCAATAAGTGAAGTTGTGATCTTAAATCTCCGTAATCTTAATTTAACTAGTGGTAATAAGAATTAGTTTAATTATAAATTGAAATTCATTCGTTTAAATAAGATTGAGTTGGTTACGGGTTAGTACTTGGTGATTTTTATTAAACAATTCCTCGTGGGAACGATACTCTACTTTCACTTTATTACTTGTAGACCACGTATACTTGCGTGTTGTGCGTAATTAGATTTTACCCAACAACGTCGCCCGTGACTTTTTCTTCACTATGCATCCAAATAGTATCCTTTCCATTCTTCTATAAATAGGATGCTTAGTTAGAATTGAAAATCACACCACAATCAGAGAATTCTTCTTCTATTATATTGAGCCTATTTCTTTAGAGTTTTAAGAAGTTTTGAGCGTAGAAAATAGTGAAAGTTTTCTTCAAGAATATCCCCATTATACTAGTTGGAATACTCTTCTTTTTAAGGTAAGGGATATTATTTTTGTTCAGTATTCGTATGAAATAATATTTTTTTCCATACTCTGTAGTATGTAAGTAATATTATTTCGTTTCAGATTTCGAATTCTACACTCATTTTGTTAAAGTTTTGGCTTCTATACTCCATGAAATTAGTAAAATATCCTTGATATTTGAGCTTCATCCAGTATCTTTTCATGTAAATATTATTCTGAGCATTCTTGATAAGTTTTAACTTTTTCTTGTCGGGGTACTATTCCCGAAGTACTATTCATGGGGTACTATTCACCCGGGGTACTGTTCATGACAAGAATTGATTTCTTTTCGGTCCAAATCATTTTTGATACAATATTATTCTTGAATTTTACTCCACAAAGCAGTATCATGTTGACAATTTGGACATTATTGAATTCTGGATAAATTAAATTATTAATCTTTAAAAATTTATCATTTGCTTTCATTTAATTGAATTCTTATATCATTGTCATCATCCTCATGCTTATATTATGATGAAAGTCATCTGTGGCCCGTAGTGCATAGATAGACTTGATATGATTATGACTAGGAATTATTCAGTATAATCATGACCCAATATTACAAATGATGTGGTAAAAGTCCTCATTGGCCCGTAGTGCATTGATGGACAGTTGTTGGCATGATCATGACCATTGGTGAAAACACGAAAATCTTTGGGCTGTAGTGCATGGATAATTCATGGTCGTGATACTAAAGAATATCCTTGGCCCGTAGTGCATGAACAATTTAGTGATGTGGATTATTTATTAAGCTGAGTCTCAGCGATAAAATTGATAATAAACCTTTTAAATCATAGAAGATGGTAGATTTTATGCTCTACTTGACTCTTCTAATGGATTGCTTGTTCCACTGCAGTTAAACTTGATGTTTATTATATTTTATCAGTATAACACTGTTGAAGGCTAACGATAAATTATTTTGCATTATCTTAGTCATAATATTTCTTACTGGGCAAGTTGAGCTCACCGTTTTCTTTCATTGTTCTCTTCAGGAAATTAGAATATAGCTGGGACTAATCGGGGAACGGAGTGACTGTCCAGATGGTTGCATTAGTAGTCCTCACTATTCTGTGAAATAGTGTGATAATAAATGTATTGAGGACTTATTTTGAGTTTGAATACTGTCTAGAAGACAATATTTGTATTAAAACTCACAGCTCATGTTGTATATTTAAGTTTGTATTTGTATTCTGTACCATGTATTTGGCGACCCAAGATGGGTGATGTATACCTATTTTGGGGGAGTTACATTAGGGTTTGAGTATTTTATTTCTTTCATGAACCATACTCGATACCTGCTCGATGGATCATATTCGAATATTAGTCTAATCTATATTAGTAAGCTAAATATGTGATATTTGTATCATGTTTTTATAATTTATAAAGTATAGTATGAAATTGTGTAAATTTGTGTGATATCACAGATATTTACAGGATTGGTAACTCTTAAAGCTAAACAGTTACCACGATTGTGACATTCGACGATTCTTAGATAAGGAAGTTGACGGGTTAAAGAATAAGTAATACTCGAAATATAATCAAGTTTAATATAGATTATGAAATGAAACCTATAAGAATTAGTTAAGGGAATGAATGAAATAGGTATTATAAGACCTATATTAAAGTAATACATTGAAATGATTCAACGAAAAAGTGACAAAGGAGAATAGGCGTAAACCGAGTAAGGATGTTTTGGTGATTATAATTCCGGAGATGAAATCCTTATAATAGGAGGAAAATGTGACAACTCGTATTTCTAGAAAATTATTAAAATAAGAATTTAATAAATAAAATTCTTATTATGAGAAGTGTCGTGTTTGAATCATAGATGGGTTTTAAAAGTTCCAGGAAGAGGGTTTTGTGCTCATATAAGTTACGAAGATAACCTAAGTGGAACGGAATAAAAATATGTTGTAACGAAGTTATTACAAAATTTTTAATAAAAGATGTCGAAAGTCGAAAGACCTAGCTTGGTATGATTTTATGACGAATTTTAGGCGTAGTTACCAATTCCAAAAATTATGTTTTCTTGAGAATTGTTATAAAGTGTAGTAAAAACGAGCTCATTTTGATTTCGGATGAGTAAGTTACGAAGATTTGAAGAATAGACGTCGAGAACGTTAAGTTGAAAAGCTAGCTCAAGAAAGATTTTTGAGCAAATTTTTAGGCTTGTTAGAGAATCAGAAAAATAATTATATCCTGAAGGATTTGTAAAGGATGTTACGAGCTATAAAATGGCTCAAGAACGGTCTCATTCTGATATTGGGTGAAAAAGTTATAAAAGTACGAAGTATGTGCGATGAAAGCGACAAAGCAGTTAAATTTGACAAAATGGGCACCAAATGCACTGTAGGGTTGGCAACAACAGTCGACGAGACAACTTCAATGTTCTTTAGTAAATTGGGCATAATTTCTTTTATGGACTCCAATTTGGATGATTCAAGATGTTTCGAAAAGCTAAGAAGTAGACCTACAACTTTCATTTAATAAAAATTAAGAGCTAAAGTCGGGATCAAGGTCAAAATTGGGCGTTTTTAGGAACGTTGTGCAATCGGGCATGAGGCGTGGTGATTCTTTTGGAACGCCATGACGCCAAGCCATGATTGTTAAGATTTTTCATGTTCTAATTGTTGAAATTTAGAAATATTGTAAACTAATGTATGGTAGATAAATTGGGCGTGTCAATCGTACGCAAGGGCGTGTAACTTAGGCGTTCGTATAGGCAAATTAGGCATGAGACGTACGATCATCGAGTCACCGCGACAAGTGTTAAAGAACTTAAAAGGAGTTCCGAGTCTAATGAATCGACCATTATAATATATGGAATGGGGTTGATATAAACCAATAAGGAGGGTTGGTATGATAGTCGTGATGTTCCCGAACGCTGCGATACTAAGAGATTTTTTTAAAATTTGGTCGCGTGAATTAAATTCTAAAATGCGCACAAGATAAAATAAGTTAAAGTAAACCATTATTTGGGGTCAATACTTGACTAATTGGTATGTTCTACCTTAATGATATATATAGGACGTTCGAAGGGCGAATTAACTTAAAGTTGTAAGTAGCGCTTAAGGCAAGTATTCCTAAACTTTTTGAAAGTTTCGTGAACTTACTTAAATGTTATAATTAAATAAGTTTTCAACTTTCATTTGATTATGTATTGAATGCAAGTATTGTATGACCTTATAAATATTATTATTTTATGCAAGACATGTGTTTAATTGTGGAGTTTCATTTGATATATGAGATTCATTATATGAGCTATAAAAAGGAGTTATTAACATTTGTTTCGGTCTAACTCGAATTGTTGAGCTATTCCAGTTGGAATATTTATTGTTTAAATATGAATTGTAATAATTCTATGAATGGTGATAAGTTAGTAGTGTCAGATCAAATAATTTGTGCATATTTGGATAATTGCGCCTCGTTTAATAATATGCGAACAAATATTGTCATGTTTGTTAAGTATGTTATGTGAGAAAATAATGATAAGATTACATACTGCGCAATGATATGGTTGTTATTGGTTAAACGCAAGATCGTATTTAGCCAATATTTGCACTTATGTGCGAACCTAAGAAGAAAAGTTCTAAATATGGAATTATTAAAGATTGTAAGTTTCGTGTATGTGCGATAACATGTTTTTTAATCGTTAGCTTGTAGTAACTGAGTTAAACGACTCCCTTATATGGACAAAGGTTACAGATGAGTTAGGAAACCGATCTAACTCACTATCTAGACAGTGTAGATGAGACATGAAATTAATTCATTAGTTTTAGATGGGGAGCCACTCAGTTTACTATATTGATAAATGTTGAGAACTTGTGTTGTGTTATTCTGATATATATATATATATATATATATATATATATATATCAACTTATCTCAATTAAACCAAACTGCAGAAGAAGATTTGTTAAGGTAGTACTTGGTACCATGTCCTTAAAACAATTATGCCCTCTGTATGGTGCTCAGAGTTGATAACATTTGTCTCTCAGAATACAATGACAACGTAATATTTGGAAGTTCAAATCCATGGAGTAATGAATGAGATATTAACTCCCAAAGATCACCCTTGGAAATGATAATAAATAATTGTGGGAAGTTAAGTCCCACATCGGTTAAGAACTAAAAGTTTAATGTGTTTATATACAAGAAAGTTGATCTTGGGTTTGGGCCCCAAGAGGCACCCCACTTTTGTGGAAGGGAGAGGACCTAGCCAAGACTTAGTTCGAACCCACACGCGCACGCCACTGACCGGCCGGCCGACTTGGCCTAGCCTGACACGTGGCTCGAGGCTCGTGGTCCTTATATATAATTTTTTGAACAAAATTTATTTAAATTTTTATTTAATATTTAATTTAGTTCTATTATCAAAACTATGTCATTTTGATAAATATTATTTATTATTAAAACTATGTCGTTTTGGAAAGCGGTATCTGTCGAACGTATACGTCAAATACTACGTTGTTTCGCTATCTGTCTGAACAGACGCCCCAAAACTACATCGTTTTTACCTGAACAGACAGACCCTTTTTGTGCTAAGCCTAAAACTATGTCATTTTTATTCTGCTAAGGCTAAAACTAAGTTGTTTTATGGTTCGAACCCTTTTCTGCTATGCCTTAAAACTATGTCATTTTGGCTTAATAGTGTCTTTTTAAGGGGTTGTGTTCCTTCTGATCAGTTACTAATCCCTCCTATAAATAGATAGGGGGCTGCCAGTCAAATAATTTAATTCAGCAAAGCATCAAACATTCTAGTCATATAGTCTTCATTATTCATAGTTCATTTGAGAGAGAAGTTCAGATCGTTTTTTCTTTGGTTCGTCGAGTATACTATTTGGATTGGTAATATAGTATACGTTGTCATTGTATCTTGTGAGACAAGTGCTATCAACTCTGAGCACCGTACAAAAGACATAATTATCTTAAGGACATAATACCAAGTACTAACCTTGACAAATTTTCTTCTGCAATTTGGTTTAATTGAGATAAGTTGATATATATATATATATATATATATATATATATATATATATATAGTCTGTCCGTTTAGTTTGTTAACATATATATGTTGAGAAGGTGATTCTTTTCACATATGTATACTTGTAAGATAGGCTAGTCCAAAAAGGACTATAAATAGAGCTTGTCCAAACCAAATTGGTTTTTGGCGAATTTTTTAGAGTAAAACTGAGGTTGAACAACCCTATGATACAAGGGATCATGAACGAAGATGTCTAGCCATAGTGTTACTTAAACGATTAAAACTTAGAGAGTTTTATCGTTTAGAAGATATTGAGTAAGTATCTAGACTGTAAGATATTCAGTTGAAAACCGTGATACAGATGGTTCAATGGTCCGAACGACCCATCAGTAGTATACAAAAAGATTGTCGCTCTTAAAGACTATTCTATAAGTATGGAAATAACTGAAGGTCTTAATTACATATCAGTGTTACGAAAAGATACAGTGTCTAATTGACTTTAAAAGTGTTGAAGAAAAGTTCTCAATCTTATGATTTCTAGTAAGAAAATTAAAAATGTTAATAATAGGATTTTGTTTTGTTTCCTATTCACCCAAACAACTTCACAATTATTTTACAATTATTGAAGTTTTTAGAAAAATGTCTTTCTATTCTTGAGATTGTTGTGTAATCAATTATTTATTAATTGTTCGGCAATTTTATGCTCACTTTTGCTTTAAATAAAAATGTTTTCAACGAAACTAGAACGAACCGAGGAAGATGGAGAAGACTAAGGAAAATATCAAGTATTTGACTAAAAGATTTTGTGTTAATGTTATATGTGACGCCCCCAAATCCGGGTATCTTCCAACCTGACATATAGTGCTACACGGTACTACAAATCATACATACATTCAATTGAAATTCCTCAAAAGAATGAATATGTCTTATATATATTCCAAAATAATATTACCATTCCTAGGTTCTTTATAACCATTACATGCGTTCTTGTCATAATATCAAATAATAACAACATTCGACCTATACTATTATAAAGGCAACCTATTGGTTGGCCTTGGCCTTTCATTTATCTTTACCGGAACCTTCAGTCCGCTCGGTCTTAGCGGTATTCATGTGGTTCAAGAAAGAATGAGCATAACTAGCTTAGCAAGTATGACAATTTCAATTAAATAATAAGCTTGAATCATATAAATCGTATATCTTCAATAACTGAACAATATTTACGAAGTACTTTCGATAATTCAAAATAACACTTCTCTTTTCTTTAAAACGTTTCACAATGAACAACATTCAGTAAAACATCAATTTCGGTCCAAGACCTTGAGCATTTCATTCTTTTTTTGAAAAGGACAACCTGACACCAAGTCCGTAAGTCCGGCATATCTTACGAGCACGTCTAGGTGATCAACTTATAGTACTCTATGTTGTGCAACACTACTTTCTTTAAACATATATACGTTTAAGGTTTGGCAACCTCACGTGCATGTCGTTTGACGACAAAACATTTGTTTATCATACTCAGTCTTTCTTTGAAATCAATACCAAAATAGTTTGGCAAAACTTTGACAACATTGACAATAGTTCGATAGATTATAAGAAATCCATAAAACATCTTAAGTCTAGCCGAAGGAATTGGCTTTGACTTCATCATACATCAAGTCATACGTAACATACATGAATTACAACACTTGTCCAAAAGAATATAGACAAGGGTCAGAATACTTGCCTTTAGCGTCTTCTATCGTTAATACAAACTCCATTTGTGTCTTTAAGGTTTCTACAATACATGATCACATAACATACCACATTAGGTCGTATATAATCAAGTAAGGTCATTACTATATCTTACCCTTCTTCTCAATCTAATCGTTCATTAGATTTGTTTAACATTGGTTATGGTTTATCATATTATTTTACATTCACGTTCTCTCATTAACCTTCAATTATATAACTTTAAGGTTTTTAACATCATTTAAGGATGTAACTTCAAGTTTATTAATGTTATAATTCATCATTATCAACCCACTACCTTTTTATCTTTATAAGCTTTCCTTTCTAGTTCTTTTCTTAGTCTTTGGTATTTATGCCACATTTTACCATACAAGTCTCGCGTTGTGGCGTGACTTCCCAGTAGCTAAGTCATGGGCTTGGCTATTTAGCGCCAATCCTCTATACTACACAGCACACAAGGTCGTCACTCTGCAATGGTTGAGTATTTCTACCAGCCTGTAATACGGCAACCTTTCCTCTTCAGTTTCTTGTAGGCCACACGGACCTGTTCTTCAGAAAATTTTTGACAGACTTCTTGCTTAATGAACTTCCCGGACTCATAAATTGTTTATTTCAAGTCCGAATTGGCTCGTTCAAAAGTCTTAGCTCACAAATCACATGCTCTACGATGTTATTAGAAAATATTTCATTTTTGAATCTTTTAGCTTGGAATTCACCGATTAGTTCATTATTACAAAAATGATAAACGTTCGTGAACGTTTAAAGCTCGTTTCTTCGTTCTAAGTCAGAATTTGGTCATTTTTGAGTCCGTAAATCTAGAATGCCAATTGAGACTATACTCCATCGAAAACCAACATTTCTGAGTTCAAATCTACCACTACTCACTTCTCCATCAAATGAAGAGAGAGAGAATAATGGTTTAGGAATCATTACCTTTGTGTTCTAGCTTTCTTTCTTGTTCTTGCTTGAGTTAGGAAAAATCTAGCTCTTACTTATTTTCTCTCTTAATATAATGTGTTAGTGGAAATTAAACAAATAAATAATGATCTAGCAACTCTCTTATTTATAGAAAATCCAAAGCGAGGGCATTAGAGTCATTTAGGCCCTTCCACCTCCTTAATCCACCTCTTTACTATTCATCCTTGGTCACTCAGTAAAACCACTTTACTTGGTCACTATGATGGTGACATGTGATCCATGGGACCCACATGGGTTGCCGCATGGATTTTCCTTATCCATAGGTCGATCCACGGATCTGGTTCTTAATTTGGGCTTTAAGCTTAATAACTTTACTTAATAGTTGGGCTTGCATTTTCCAACATTGGGCCTTAACATTTCCTACACTTGGGCTTGTACCATTCCTACCAAATCCTACAAGTCCAATACACTTGCTTAGTACTAACGTATTGTCTACGTATTAGCTTTTGAATATAGCATGAGAACCTGCTTTGATACCAATTGTTAGTTCCTAGTAGGCACAATAAAGATCTAGAAGGGGGGTTGAATAGATCCTTTTTTCTTTTAAATACTTTTCTCTTTTATTTTGTATTGCTAATGAATTAGCATATGACAAACATAAGAATCTTTTCAAGCACAGCGGAATAAGTAAAAGATCACTTTCATTGATATATTCAATAATCATACATACATTGTTCTTAGAGTTAGTTCGGTTGTAAGCAGTTAAAGCATACATAGCAGTTAGCAGTTAAGTACATAATGTGTGACGCCCCCAAAATAGATATACATCACCCATCTTCAGTCACCAAATACATGGTACATAATACAAATACAAACTAATTATATAATAGTCGTGTAAAATACGACTAAACATATGCTGTGAGTTTTAATACAAATATTATCATCTAGACAATATACAAACTCAATGGGGTCCTCATTATATTTATTATCACACTATTTCACAGAATAGTGAGGACTACTAATGCACCATCTAGGACCATCACTCTATTTTCCCCGACTAGTCCCTGCTACGTTCTCATTTCCTGAAGAGAACAATGAAAGCAAAAGGGTGAGCTCAACTAGCCCAGTAAGAAATATTATGACTAAGATAATGCAGAATAATTTATCGTTAGCCTTCAACAGTGTTAAACTGATAAAATATAACAAACATCAAGTTTAACTGCAGCGGAACAAGCAATCCAGTAGAAGAGTCAAGTAGAGAATAAAATCTACTATCTTCTATGATTTAAAAGGTTTTTCATCACTTTTATCGCTGAGACTAAGCTTAATAAATAATCCACATCATCAAATCATCCCTGCACTACAGGACAAGGATATTCTTTAGTATCACGACCACGAATTATCCATGCACCACGGGCCAAAGATAATCGTGTTTTCATCAACGGTCCTGATCATGCCATAAAACAATTCATCTTTGCACCCTTAGCTGAAGAGAATCCATAGCCATAATCATACCAAAAACTGTCCATCAATGCACTACGGGCCAATGAGGATTTTTTACCACATCATTTGTAACATTACGGTCATGATTACACCGCATAATCCCTGATCATAATCATACCAAGTCCATCTATGCACTACAGGCCACGTATGACTTTCAACATAATATAAACATGAGGATGATGACAATGATATAAGAATTCAATAAAACAAGTTCAAGAATTAATTTATCCAGAACCAATAACGTCCAAATTGTCGGCGATGAATCTTTGCTTTGTGGAGTAAAAATTCATGAATGCTCGTAAGAATATTTCCATGAAAAGATATCTTTGGATGAAGCGCAAATATCAAGGATATTCCACTAATTTCATGGAGTATAGAAGTCAAAACTTTAACCAACTGAGTATAATAAAGAATGGAATAACAAAAGAAATCACCGGGCATGCGATGTAATCGCATTGCAGATGAGTTATTCCAACAAAATAATAAATAACGGAACGGTCATCGTGCGTAAACGCGCGCAGACGTGATATTCCAACAGAATAATAATTAACGGAACGGTCATACGTAAAACACAGACATGATGTTCCGAAGCGAATGATAAATAATTGAACCAAAGTCGAGCGTAATACGCGCACCGGCATACGATATTCCAACATAATAATAAAGAATGGAATAACAGAAGAATTTCACCATGTATGCGGTACTTCGCATAAATAGGTTATTCCAACATAATGATAAAGAATGGAATAACAGAAGAATTTCACCAAGTATAGGGTATCCTCACAGATACAAAGTTATTCCAATGTAATAATAAAGAATGGAATAACAGAAGTTCTCTTCACGAATAAGAAAGAAAGAATATCCCTTACGAGTACAACAAATAATATCACTTACCTTAAGAAGAAGACTACTGGATATATGAGTAGTGAAGTAACAAAATACTTTTCTTCTTTCTCTCTATAGTTTATCTCTATAGTTTCGATTGAATTAAGTAAGAAATAATGAAGGAATGAGCTTATTTATAGAAAAATGGATCTAGATAAGAATTAACTCATGAACGGTCCAGATTGATTTACTTTAATCGACGGTCCATATTTAAAATAAAATCTTTTAAATAAAATATAATATATTCTATTTATAATCTAATAAAACGAATAACTTTATAAAAGATTTTACTATGCAAATACTATGCAGGCACTATCCAAACACTATGCATAATAAAATATAATATATTCTAATTATTGTCTAATAAAATAGATAACTTTATAAAAGTATTCTGTTTTATATAAAAAGATTTTCTGTTTTATTACATTAATAATACTAATAAAACAAAACTGAGTGAATTATCACGTAAACATCAATAATCAATACCGTGTGCTACAATGTCGAGTAGTTCAACAGTTTAAACAGTAAAACTTCCGCCGTTATTCTCGTAAAAATATTTTTGTTGTTTTCTCCATCCGACAATAATTCCGTTGCGGGGTCCACCAATGATTATGCTGGTCGTCATTTGATATTCCTCGACAAAAAGAATATTCCCTGACCAATCGAATATTATACAACAACTTGCATACTTTTCAAAATTTATAAACAATACCCACAACTATAACATTATCTCAAATCCACACCATAATATTAAAAAAAATATTTCGAGAAAATTAAATCTTTATTCATAAAATCTGGGGTCTCACATAATGTAAATGACATAAAGTAAAAGACACAAGGGATTTTAAGTGGTTCAGAGACTCAAGCTCCTAATCCACTCTTCTGCTTTCAACTAGCATGATTTCAACTAAGGAAGGGCAACACCCTGAATCACTAAGATTCCTTCAAAGCCAGCAGCCTTGGGACTTCAGTTCACTAAGAACTCTTCAAGGCCAGTAGCCTTGGAACTTCTCTAGTTCCCTAGGAACTCTTCAAGCCTAGCAGGCTTGGAACTTCATTTAGTCCTTTCGGACAAGGACCCCTCATGCCATGGCTTCTTGTTGTTGTTGTTAGTGCTGGGTTACTAAGATGTCTTTAAGCTTGATCATCTTTTATACTCAGCAGCTTGGTGTGGTCCTCTTTGCATTCTGCTTCGAGTCTGGACCACATCTTCTTTGGTGCAACTGATCTTCTTCTGTTCTACTCATCTTCATATAGTATCAGCTGTACACCATCACCATTTCCTGAACCTTTCTTTACATGTTGGCAGATATGGTTCTGCTCTTGCTCTGGTTCAGCTTAAGGTTCATGGTGAATCGTAGAGTGGCTATCAGGATCTGCCTTGTGCATTGCTACTCTTCTGAATGCAATCTTCTTGTCCTTCTCGGCTCTTAACTTGGATGCCAATTTAAGTGGCATTCTCATCTTGTTGAGTGAAGCTTTGGTCTGTTCAAGTCCTTCTTCAAAGCTGCTTCACTTCCACCTTCATAGTCTCACTGTCACTAAGACTTGTTCTGTTTAAGCTCAGGTGGAACTCGTAGATAAGGCTGTAAAATAAGCAAACAGTTCGGACTCGATTCATACTCGCTCGACTAAAAGTTCGATTCGAGCTCGACTCGAAATATAAATGAGTCAAATATGACCACATTTTAAAGTTCGATAAATTATTCGAACCTTCTCAAATTGTAATTTTCTAATTATACTCGGATCATATTAGTTGAAAAAGTTCAAACTGCTCAGGCTCGATTCGGAATCGTGCTCAACTCGGTAGCTAAATGAGCCTCAATCAAACCTTATTTTATACTCGATAAATTTTGTGAACCAAATTTGAGCAACTCAATATTCGGATCGACTCGGTTCGTTTATACCTTTACTCGTAGAGTCAACATTAGCATTCTACCAACTCAACTATTCTGCAACATATTAATCATCAACTCTCTTTGATCATTGAAGCTCTGGCTTATTTATACTCCTTCCCAATCTTCCCGTTGAGAAGTAGCCGTTGAAAACTTTTTGAATTGCTTCACAGATCTTGAGTTATTTGGTGTAGACTGCAGATGTGACATGACATCCCCTTTTCTGACTTTCTGACATTGCAGTCTACTATTTCACCTACCCCGTCAGATATGTTACTTTGATGTCTTGGGCAGGTCGACGACTTTATTTCCTCCTTTTGATTTCTCGATCAGAGGTTGTCCTTTTGCATCGATGCTCTCAATAAGCTCTTGTCCGAATATTAATCTTTATATTGAACCGTTGCCAATGCTTCAATCTTCAGTTGACCGAACTCTACGATTCTGATGCACATCTTCTTGGACCTAATCGTAGTGTCTTGTTGAATGTTTCTCATTGACTGGTAGAGTTAACACTACAATCCTGAAGAGCGTTCATTAGATCTTCAATGTAGAACACAAATTCCTTTTTTGCTATGCAGTGCTTCAACATTTATGTTTTCCTCTACTATTCTTAGATACTGATGGCTTGACTCTTTGTTTTGGCCCCTTCTGAATAGCAAGACATATCAGATTTGTGGCGTGTCCAGCTCGCTTTCTCCTTGTGATCTCCTTTTCACTTATCATCAATGGACTGACCCAATGCTTAATCACTTTAGCCTTGTTCTTCAGAAGCTAACCAGTATCTCCGTGTACACTCAATCAATTCTTTCTTTGTTTGGCAAACACTACGATCCTGGTTACTTTTAAAAACTTTGTCATCTTTCCACTGATGGCTCATCGCACTCTTGACTTTCCTTTTGTCGATTCATCGGAGTCTTCTTATGATCAGCTTGTGGAAGACTTCATCTCGAATGGCTTCACAACTCAATCTGGATGTCGATTGAGTTGGTGCTTGGATCTTCTGTTGGCTTGTATGCCATTCGTTGAGTGCCCTCTGGTTTCCTTCAGGTGGGATGTATCTTTGCAGTATCAACCAGAGGCTTCATTACTTTGGATATTCTGGGAGTGCTCATTTGTTAAGAATCGTATTTGCTCTACGATTCTGCCTTGGCGTTGTGAGAACATATGTTAAAGTCTTAGTTCTATACTCTACGATTCAGCTTCGGCTGTGTAGACACTACGACTCCGTGATCGAATCTTGACACTCTACGATTTCTGACTTTGTGTTCGTTGTCTTCATCTGATCTTGCTCGACTGTGATCTTTGCCTCTGATATGATCAGTAGACTCTACGACTCTGAGTGTAGTCTACGATTCTTGACTTGGCTTTGACATTAGTAGACTCTCACGACTCGAGTGTAGTCTACGATTCTTGACTTAACTTCGGCGGATGCTCGGTCGGCTCGTGGGTAGTAGTTGCCTCTCACGATTACTCCTCAACATGACTTCCTCAATGGATCACGACTCAGAGAAGCTTTACTCGACACACCACGATCCTTCCTCGCTCTCCCGGCGATCTACGAACTCGAGATCTACTATCTTATAGGCTACGATTCTGCCTCGATAGCTCTTGAATTTTCCTTGACTCTCCTGGCAGAGACTCACGATTTACAGTGCGATTGCTCGCGATCGATGCTTCTATCTATTACATCATAAGATCAACCTAACATGCTTAATATGTCTATATTTATAGTCCTTGTACATCATTTCTTTTTAAGGACTTTACAAAGCTATTTTGCTTATATAAGATCAACCTAACACATTTGATCAATTTATTTTAAGTCCTTATACATATGTTTCTATTATCTATCAAAGGACTTTACAACTTTTCGTAATGCAAGCATACTTGCATATTCATTCATATTTATCATAATCAAATCATATGTAAATAGGAATAATATTCACATGCATATTCTTGACAATCTCCCCGTATTTGATTATGACAAAAAAAATAAGTGCATATGAATGTTATGAATGAATCCTATATACAGTGAGCAGTTGTATTTCTAAAACAGATAATCATGAATGTCATTTATAATAATATGGAATTTAATACACTATGACATTTTACATCCTGGATCCAGAACATACCTAACTGGTTAGAGATGTACCTCTTTGGCTCCATGTATGTTTTCAGGATGTCTATTGATCAGCTATTCATCTATTTGATCTTCTTGCTCCTGCTTCCCCTGGGATGATGACTTTGTCTTTGCTCTGCTCCCCCTCAAACTCTGCGATCATATGATCATCATCTTTTGGCTCCCCCTCAGATGATGACTCTGCTACCTCTTCTGTTATTTTCTTCTTTGACTTTCTCTTGGCCTTTTTATCTTTACTCCTTCTACTCTCCTTGACCTTTCTTGAATGCCTCTTTCTATGCCTCTTTTTCTCCCTCTTTTTGTCATTAATCACTTGAGAGAGCTGTTCCATGTTGGATAAAAGCTGCTCCATCAGATAAGAGGAGTTACCAACTTCAATCTTAAGTTCTTGTTGGCTCAACTCAAGTTGCATGGAGAAAGACTGATTCATGTTGTCAATCTTGTCAGAGAGGACATGGAGTTTCTCTTCATTGGCCTTCTGTGCTCATAGAGCTTCTGCCTTCTGATCATTTATGGCCTTCAGATAGATGTGAATTCTCTCTTTAATTTTGAGAGATACATCAGCCATGGTGGCTTGGAGTCTGTCTTGAATTGAGTTATCTTCTGTTGTTGTCAACCTCTTTGGCTCTTTATTGATTAGAGATATCTTCTCAATAAGCTCAGCAGAATTCTTCAACAGCTCATGCTCCATAGGAATTTGATCATCTGGTTGGGCAGCCTCTTGTTGAACACTAGATTGGACTCTACGATTTTCATCCTTTGACAGGTTTTCGAAAGCATTGATAATCTAAAAAATCATTGAGTACCAATCGCTATTGGAGGATGAAGGAAGTTCAGTTAACAGTGCTTGGGCAGATGGAGGCTCTCTTCTATTCTTCTGTTACTCCCAGCTGAAGAGATGATGGGATAGTATTCTTGTTCCTCTGATTCCTGATGAGCAGAATCAGAATCTTTCTCAGTCTCTTCTCTTTCTGAGTCTGAAACATTCTGATCAGATCCATAAGTAAATCCTTCTTGTTGTATTTCATTTCCAGAACCTTCTTCAGCAAGATCTTCCTTGGATTCATCTTCTTCATTACTAATCCTATCTTCAGTACTTTCTTCCTGTGATTCAGATTCATCATCACTTAATTCAATGACAGCAGTAGAGTGACCACTTTTCTTCTTGGAGGCAAATTGAGCAAGTAATCTGTAGCTCTTCCTTCTCTTTGGAGGTCCAGCTATGGGAGAGTCAGACTCTTCTTCCTCTTCAAACTCAGAAGCTTTGAATCATCAGTCAAACTTTCTTGATGTTCAGCATTTGCAGGGGCAGGTCCTTCTTCTTCCGAATCAACATCATTTGACCCATCATGACGGTTTGATGGAGCATATGCATTTGGAGATGCAGTTGGGTCATCTTGTAGCTTTTCTTCATCATCAGAGTGAGTAATTTGAGAGTTAGCCACATGGCTTGTATATTCTTCTTCATCAGCAAGGTCTGCATTTTCTTCCATGAATCCAGCTTCAGCTTCATTGCTGGATTCGTTCTTTGGGGACTCATTATTAGGGATTTCAGTTTCTTTCCATCTTTTGACTCTACGTCCTCTTCTTTGTCAGATGGACTTTCTTGGGAAACTGGTGCTGGCCTGTTTTCTACATTAACTTTCTTTCGTGATGGCCCTTGAAGCAGTCTGTTGCTTCTTCTCTTTGTGGTCTCTGGTGCAGTTAAGACCTTTTCACCTTCATCTTTGTCTTTGATGGAGAGACTTCTTGGTGGGGCCTCAGTTTTCTTTACACCCCTGGACCTCTTTCTTACTAGTGTGGCTGCTACTGATGCAGAGTCACCAGACTCAGAACTTTCCACCTCTTTCGCCTTTCTCTTCTTCACAGAGGCCTTGCTGCTGCTCCTAGTTGTTGTCAACCTCCTGTTTTCCTTTGGGTTCTTCTTCCAGTTCACAAACAGTTGTGGAGACATTACTTTGTGAACATTTAAAGGCTCTCCTTCATCATTCCTAATTTTGCTTCCCAGTTTCTTCTTTAGCTCTATACTCAACAGTCTTCCATGAAACACCTTTGTTAGGGGGTTTTTTGTAGACTTCTTCAACTCAGCCTTTTCTACCCATTTGGAGATCTGATCAAACAGGATAACTCCAAAGTTGATTCGCTTCTTCAGAACTATAGCAGACATAATTTTTAACTGCTGATCAAGCACAGTGTCATGTGCAGTATCCTTGCATAGTATACATTTGCCCACTATCTCAAAGAAGGAACTCAATTCCTCAGAAACTCCTTCTTCTTCATGTCCTTCAGACTAGGGTTTCTTTGGTACCGCATTAGCCTCTTGCCTTCTTCAATGTCGACTTCCTCAAGGTTTATTAGACCTTGGTTGGGAAACCCTAGACATTTATTGATGTCTAATGCTCTTATCTTCAGACTTGCTCCTTTCACCTTTGTGGTCAGAAGCCCAGAATCCATTGAAGCATTTGAGTAAAACTGCTTCACTAGCTCTGTATAGACTGGAGTGTCGGCCTCCAAGCACTCAGAGATCCCATTCTTCTTTACAAGCTCAAGTATGTCTTTGAACTTCGTTTCTGATCTTTCGAACGTTTTGAAGCCGAGTTGGATTCTGGTTATAACTCGTCATTCTGCCATTTAAAGAGTTCAAGGTATATGGGTATGTGATTTAGGGAGTCTTAAAAGAGATAGTTGACTGTGATTTGGGCAAGGCTCTGGAGGGCTAAAAGATTTTGGCTTCAAAAAGGATTCTAGGGCTTGAAAAATGGGAGGGAAAGAGTTTCGATAGTTTCTGATAACTGTTTGCAGATTTTGAATTTGTCTTTATGGCAGTTTCCTCTGACTCTGCATAAGCAGTTATGTGTCAACCAACCATTGGTTGCACGATGCCTAGTAATGAGCTGTAACTCCCCATAAACTTTTTAGTTAGATATTTCTTTTAGGAGAGTAGACGTTTAATTGACGTGGATTGATCGTTGACCTCTTTGGTTCATAGAGTAGCTTGGTGAAGCGGTTATGAACTCTACGATTTACTTTGTTGACTCAACGATCATCTTTTTAGAGATGCTGCAGTGAATGGTTTTGACAGTAATCTTCATCTGACAACTGCATAGCTTGACCACTGATGTACCACAAGCCAGTTTGGGCACTTAAGTTCTGAGGTGTGTTTGTATGATGTCTTTTCAAGCTGTACTTGAACTTATCTTCTCATGGCTGAGCAATTATCCCGTTTTTTCAAGCTCCTCATGAGCTAGAGTAGCCTTTGGTAAGACTGCAATTGTCGAGTCTGCTTCTACGATCGCTGAGGTTGTACTACGATCGTTGAGGTTGCATCACGATCGTTGAGTTCTCTTCAAACTCTATTCTACGATCGTTGATTATCTTGGTCCTTGAGATGAATTAGATCAAGCAATCCTTCTGGGTTAAGGTAGCTCAGGAAGGGTCAACCTCTCTTAGAGTGAGCTAAGGGTCAGGTTTGTCCCTGAGGCGCTTTCTAGATAAAATACTTTAGAAGTGATTTGAACTGATATCTCATTTGACCTTTTCTGGTAGGGAGGTCCTCTACCAAATTTAGACAATTGCATTTGCTGTAATCGTGGTGTCCTCCTGCTCTTACGATCGGATGTTTGATCATAGACACTCCACGATTTTGAGTTGAGTGGCTGATAGGTTATCAGTAGTACATTTTGAGACGTTCCTACTGACTATGGATCTTCATTTGGTTCATCTGCCACAAAGTTTTGAGACTCTGTAGCTGGTACATTGCATCATAGTATATCTCTCATGTTTTAGAGCTGCTGTTCTGTTAGCAGATCACTGCTCCCCCATAGTTGATATTGTCTTCTCAGATAGATGTTATTTCCTTTACTTCATGCTCATTAGAAGGCAGCCTTGCATATCTCCTTCTGACTGGAAACATCATTCTCAATTAAAACTTCTTGTATCATAGAAATGGATATCTTCAGGGCTATTTACTCTACGATCATTTGACAGCACTACGAACGTAGTCTACTTTGACAGTTTGTGCTTGTTAAGTTCTGCTTCCATAATGAGTTCCTCATGATTGATGCTCGATGATCCTCTGAGGTGAGCTTCCTTGAGGATTCTTTTCTTATGACATGCTTTGCATGATTGAACATATAAGACCCTTTCCATCTTTGGTTGAATGGCCTGCTTCCATATAAGGGTCAGCAGCCAAGTGAGCTTCATTTAGATTAGCTCAGTAGGTCTTCAAGGGCAGGCTTTGACATAGTAATTTAATCAGAATCATTTCTAAACAGTCTTGAACCTTCTGCTGGTTGAATCTTTCTTTGACTGAAGTCTTCTGCTTCATCATTCCTTAGTGTGGTCAGATAGACCAAGTACCTGTAGGTTAGATATATTTCTATTTTGGTACTCATAGTTAAATGGGTCCTGCCAGGTTAATTTTCTAAATCCATGTTCCTCATATATTAGAATTAACATCATACTGATCACCATCAATCATATTCATGCATGTAACTAGATTAAATATTACATTTTGAGATGCATGATGATGAGTGTGTAAGATTTGCTATTTTAACAAAACACTCTTTTCCTTTGATGGTTTCATCATTTGCTTGGTTATGTTCACAGAGTTTAAATGTTCACAGAGTGAGAATCAACACTATCACTTATGTGTATCTGGTTGATTCATGGAGGTGATCAGTTTCTACGAATCTTCAAGATACTCTTGTAGAACTGATCATACTCAGTGTGTTATCAAACACTTAGAACATATGTTTGTATATACATACTAACCCATCAACAAAGATTACTTCTCATAAGATTGATTTAACTTTTGATATTCTTATGACCCATTTTAGATTTCTTTCAAGATATCATCTTCAGCCTAAAACTTGGATGGAGAGAAAGTTTGTAAGCATTTGAGTTTCCAACTTCAATGTACTTTCTCTCTTCACCTTTTTAGGTGGATTATGATTCCTTGAAAGAATACTGTTGTAGTTCATAAGGAGGTGCAACATGATTTACACAATTATATTAGTGAGGAACCGTACCTTTTTACTGTCAGTTTCTTGTCAGTCATTTAGCTTAGATATACTGAGGTTAGGCATTGATGTGCATAGTTTCTCATTTGTTCCTGACGGCTTGTTGCTCCAATTGACCTTCAATCAGTCAGTCGTGGTCTTGAAGATGTAAGCTAGGAGAATCTCAGCATCTTTGATTCTTTTACATCTTTGAGTTCACAAGATTTACATCTAGCTGCTGGTTGGCCAGATACATGTTTGAGAAGTTCTTCTTTCTTCTCTAGATAAGCATTTCTTAGCATGTATGGCCTTTTCATCTTTTCAAGCTGGTGGATGTTTGACTCTTTTTTGTTGATGTCTCTTGAACTTCCTAGCCTGGTCTTCAGACTTCAAGATTGACTGTGGGCAGGGATTGGTCTTGTTGATATGGCAATCAAGAACATGGACCAATCTGAGCAGTTTCAGGTGTACATACACATCTACCTATACATAGTATTTCCAACGTGTGAGCTCATCTGCTTATAACAAGTGACTTACTACTAAACTAAGTTTAGAACAATGTCTGTGCCTGGGATCAGACTCAAAGCGATTAACTTTTGAATATAGCATGAGAACCTGCTTTGATACCAATTGTTAGTTCCCAGTAGGCATAATATAGATCTAGAAGGGGGGTTGAATATATCCTTTTTTTTAAATACTTTTCTGTTTTATTTTGTATTGCTAATGAATTAGCATATGACAAACATAAGAATCTTTTCAAGCACAATGAAATAAGTAAAAGATCCCCTTCATTAATATATTCAATAATCATACATACATTTTTCTTAGAGTTAGTTCGGTTGTAAGCAGTTAAAACATACATATCAATTATAGCAGTTAAGTACATAATGTAAATGACATAAAGTAAAAGACACAAGGGATTTTAAGTGGTTCAGAGATTCAAGCTCCTAATCCACTCTCCTGCTTTCAACTAGCAGGATTTCCACTAAGGAAGGGTAGCACCCTGAATCACTAAGATTCCTTCAAGGCCAGTAGCCTTGGGACTTCAGTTTACTAAGAACTCTTCAAGGCCAGCAGCCTTGGAACTTCTCCACTTCCCTAGTAACTCTTCAAGCCCAGCAGGCTTGGAACTTCATTTAGTCCCTTCGGACAAGGACCCCTCAGGCCCTGGCTTCTTCTTGTTGTTGTTTGGTTGTTGTTGGTGGTGCTGAGCTGCTAAGATGTCTTTAAGCTTGATCATCTTTTGTACTTAGCAGCTTGGTGTGGTCCTCTTTGCATTCTGCTTCGATTCTGGACCATATCTTCTTTGGTTCAGCTGATCTTCTTCTGTTATGCTCATCTTCATATAGTATCAGTTGTGCACCATCACCATTTCTTGAACCTTTCTTTACATGTTGGCAGACATGGTTCTGTTCTTGCTCTGGTTCAACTTAAGGTTCATGGTGAATCGTAGAGTGGCTCTTAGGATCTGCATAGTGCTTTGCCACTCTTCTGAATGCTATCTTCTTGTCCTTCTCGACTCTTAACTTGGATGCCAATTTAAGTGGCATTCTCATCTTGTTGAGTGAAGCTTTGGTCTGTTCAAGTCCTTTTTCAAAGCTGCTTCACTTCCACCTTCGTAGTCTCACTATCACTGAGACTTTTTCTGTTTAAGCTCAGGTGGAACTCGTAGAGTCAACGTTAACATTCTACCAACTCAACGATTCTGCAACATAGCAATCATCAGCTCTTTTTGATCGTTGAAGCTCTGGCTTATTTATACTCCTTCCCAGTCTTCCCATTGAGAAGTAGCCATTGAAAGCTTTTCGAATTGCTTTACAGATCTCGAGTTATTTGGTGTAGACTGCAGATGTGACATGACATCCCCTTTTCTGACTTTCTGACACTGCAGTCTACTGTTTCACCTACCCCGTCAGATATGTTACTTTGATGTCTTAGACAGGTCGACGACTTTATTTCCTCCTTCTGATTTCTCGATCAGAGGTTGTCCTGTTGCATTGATGCTCTCAATAAGCTCTTGTCCGAATATCAATCTTCATATTGAACCATTGCCAATACTTCAATCTTCAGTTGACCGAACTCTACGATTCTGATGCACATCTTCTTGGACCTGATCGTAGTGTCTTGTTGAATGTTGCTCATTAACTGATAGAGTCAAAACTACGATCCTGAAGAGCGTTCATTAGATCTTCAATGTAGAACACCTCTTCCTTTTTTGTTGTGCAGTGCTTCAACATTTCTGTTTGCCTCGACTGTTCTTAGATACTGATGTGTTGACTCTTTGTTCGGCCCTTCAATATAGAAGACACTTCAAATTTTTGGCGGTCCAAATTTCGCTTTTTTCTTGTGATCTCCGTTCACTTATCATCAATGGACTGACCCAATGCTTAATCACTTTAGCCTTGTTCTTCAGAAGCTGACCAGTATCTTTGTGTACACTCCATCAGTTCTTTCTTTGTTTGGCAAACACTATGATCCTGGTTACTTCCATGATCATTGTCATCTTTCCACTTGACAGCTACTACATCTGCTGATTTTCTTTATCAGTTACTGGAGTCTTCTTATGATCAGCTTGTGGAAGACTTCATCTCGAATGGCTTCACAACTCAATCTGGATGTCGATTGAGTTGGTTCTTGGATCTTCTGTTGGCTTGCATGTCATTCGTTGAGTGCCCTCTGGTTTCCTTCAGGTGGGATGTATCTTTGAAGTATCAACCAGAGGCTTCATTACTTTGGATATTCTGGGAGTGCTCATTTGTTGAGAATCGTATTTGCTCTACGATTCTGCATTGGCGTTGTGAGCACATCTATTGAAGTCTTAGTTCTACACTCTACGATTCAACTTCAGCTGTGTAGACACTACGACTCCGAGATCGGATCTTGACACTCTACGATTTCTGACTTTGTGTTCGTTGTCTTCATCTGATCTTGCTCGACTACGATCTTTGCCTCTGATATGATCAGTAGACTATACGACTCTGAGTGTAGTCTACGATTCTTGACTTGGCCCGACATCGATGAGACTCTATGACTCAGAGTGTAGTCTACGATTCTTGACTTGGCTTCTTGCGATGCTCTGGTCAGCCTCTCTGACGGT
This sequence comes from Panax ginseng, assembly GCA_020205605.1. NCBI lineage: Eukaryota > Viridiplantae > Streptophyta > Magnoliopsida > Apiales > Araliaceae > Panax > Panax ginseng. Next base: position 112,822,653 of record CM035143.1, read on the forward strand.
CTACTTAACTCGAGATCTACTATCTTGCAGACTATGATTCTGCCTCGATAGCTCTCGAGTTTTCCTTGACTCTCCTGGCAGACTACGATTTCTGGTGCAGTGCTCGACGATCAGACAAGCATATCTATTACATCATAAGATCAACCTAACATGCTTGATCTTTTTATATTTATAGTCCTTGTACATCATTTCTTTTTAACGACTTTACAAAGCTGTTTTGAAAGACCCCAACTTTTATGAATAAAGATGAATTTTCTATAAATATCATTTTTGAATATTAGGGAATGAATTTGATATAATGTTATAGTTGTGGGTAATATTTATAAATTTTGCAAAGTATGCAAGCTGTTATATAATATTCGATTGGTCGGGAATATTCGCTTTAACAGGAATATTCAGACAACGACACAATCATTGGTGGACCCTACAACGGAATTATTGTTTGATTGAGAAAAAGACAAAAATACTTTATGAAAATAACTACGAAAGTTTTACTGTTAATTGTTGAAACACCGGTGTTAAAAAATACAAGATGTCTGGCGTAGTTACAAAGAGTAGACACTAAGATTGGTTATTGATGCTTATGTGATAAGTCACTCGCTTTTTATTTTATTGGTATTATTAATGTAATAAAACAGAAAAACTTTTTATATAAAAAAGAATACTTTTATAAAGTTATTCGTTTTATTAGGCTAATAGTAAAACTTTTTTATATAAAAATGTAATACTTTTATAAAGTTATCTGCTTTATTAGACAATAATTAGAATATATTATATTTTATTATGCATAGTATTTGCATAGTGCTCACATAGTGTTTGCATAGTAAAATCTTTTATAAAGTTATTCGGTTTATTAGATTATAAATAGAATATATTATATTTTATTTAAAAGATTATGCTTTAAATATGGACCGTCAGATTAAAGTAAATCAACTGGACCGTTCATGAGTTAGTTACTTATGCAAGTCCATTTTTCTATAAATAGAAGCTCATTCCTTCATTATTTCTTTACGAATTCACCGAAACTCTAGAGAGAGAAATTATAGAAGGTTTATAGAAAAGTATTCTGCCTTCTTCTACTCTTATATATTCAGCTTTTACTAGTAAGGGATATTATTTGTTGTACTCGTAAGGGGTATTATTTCTTTTGTATTCATGAAGATAACTTCATTATTCCATTATTTATTATTATGTTGGAATAACTCAGATATCATGGGATACCCTATACTTGGTGAAATTCTTCATTATTCCATTCTTTATTATTCTCGTTAGAATATCATGTCTATCATGCGTTTTATCTTGGGACTGGTTTCAGCTTTTTATTATTCATTGAATATCCTATCTGTATGCTTTTACGCCGGGACACAGTTCCATCTTTATTATTATTCATTGAATATCCATGCTTATGCGTTTCTGCCGGACCTGGTTCCATTCTTTATTATTCTGTTGGAATATCCTGTCTATGCGTTTTACGCCGGACCTGGTTCTGTTATTAATTATTCTATTGGAATCAAGGGCGGAGCCAAGATTTTTTTTCCTCCTGGGCTACTAAGTACCAACCATATACTTCAGAAATTGTCCCACCAAAATCAATCATAAATTCAAAATCATACATAGTAGTAAAGTTCAAAGGTACATAAAATGTAAGAAAAAAGGGAAACAAAACACACACTATTTAAGCTGCATTCTTCTATGCTTTGTAGAATAGAATTCGTCCATTATGGAATCTGAATCGATATTTTCAACAAGCTCTAGTTCAAGATAAATCATCATAGCATCTGCTAAAAACTCTTCTCCCATTTTATTGCGAAGAGCTGTTTTAACATGTTTCATAGCTGAAAATGCTCGTTCTGTCGTGGTAGTGGAAACAGGTAGAGTCAAAACAAGACGAATCAATCTATTAATCAAATTATAATGCTTCATGAACTTATTAGTGTCGAAAAAGTGCGCTTATTATTTGTTATTGTTATCGTCAACAGTGACCCTCTCATTGCTTATCCTATGCTTTGACCAACCTTTCATGCATATACCATTAATTTGTTTATATATCATTCGGACACATTAATAGAATAATCTGATAAACATAAGTAGGTTGATCATTAAGCCAAGGAAATCCCTAGATCTTGCTCCCAAAAATGGTTCTTCTTTGCTGCCCATTAGGCGTGCTCACATTTCCCCATCCTATTTCCAAGTTATAATCGATTTACTCTTAATATACTACAATTTTTGGAGACAAAGCAATTTGCACACCTCTAAATTTAACAAAGTACAAATCAAGTTGTACAAATGTCTTAATCAAGTTGACCGAGAACTCAAAAGAGAGTCCCAAATTTTATCCATCGCAATTGCTAATGCTATAGACAACAACCTTTAGCCTAACATAACTATTATTTCCTAATCTTATTTTTTTAACCACATGATGGTTTATCTCCCTGTTTAAGTACATAGAATATAACACAAGGGAGTAGTTCTATAAATTATAAAACCTTTAAAACAAAAGCTTGGTTGTACACAAATTTAGATATATTACATTTAGCACATAAAAGTACTTTTAGAACTTATAACACAATCATGGCTATCTTAATAGACTGCCCCAAAACAGTGTTTGACATGCTAATTTTTTTTTTTAATAATTGGTTTTCGCTAAAATTTGCTCTTCACTTCCATTTAGCATGTAAAAACACCTCTCTTAACCTTATATATAGTGTACTTATTTATCCCAAGCCTTGATCCCATCTATTTATGATAAGTGGATTTTATATACACGAATCGATATTCATTTCAAGTTTAAATTGTAGTTATCTTCATGTTTTGTGTTCGCTTTTACTGCTTTCGTGATATTTTATGTGTAGGGTGGTCATGGATGCAATTGGTGAGGAAAGGCGGTTTTTTGGAGCAAAAGTGGAAAAAGTTGAGCTTGAAAAATTTGAAGACAGAGTTTAGCCACGGGGCTTTATTTTATTGTAGATGTATTTCACGGGCGGGGGTCCTGCTTCCTAACTCGTCCCTATTCTGCTTTTCAAGTCTCGCTAGAGCTCGGCTTATGGGATTGGGCTGATGCGCTTGGACTCTAATAAAAGAAGAATTCGCCGTAAGAGACGAGAGCTGGCTATTACGTAGAAAAAAAACAACGATCTAATAACAAAAAAAGCAAGAATTCAAGAGCGATTTCAAGGATTGAAGAGCGAACGTTGGAGGAGTAATTTTCAGAGATTATCACGACGGTTGCGAATCAAGGCGAAGTGAAGGGGTTTTCGATATTCTTTTTCTCTTTAGTCTTATTTGTAATTGGGATGATGTTTTCAACAAATTATTCAGTTTTTAATTTATTCGTTATGAACTAATTTACTTATTAGACTTGTGATGGATCTTTGGGCGAAACGATGATTCTATAACTTGATTTCCAATTCAATAAGATATTTTCAGTTTATCTATGTTAATTTGAGCGTGAATTTATGAATTGCCTGATCAACAGTTCTTTGTGGATTTGAAAGGAATCGAGAGAGAGATTTCAAATCTAGACCTAGTTAATATAAAGATGTGTCATGAATTTTGTCGATAGCAGATTTGTGATTATTGTTAAGGTAGAGATACGCTTGACATCGCATGTAATCGTGATAGAGAGCTTAAACTTCAACCTTCTTTGATTGCAGCTCACATAGAGATATAGTGAGTTGGTTAATTTAGGTGTTTAACTGATTTCTATCTTAATTGTGGATTGATGTTAATATGGTATTAAGGCATCGAGAGGTGGCTTTTACTACGCTCGTGTTCTTGATTAATAAACCGAATATTGAATTGAGTTGGAATAAAGGTTTGAAAATCGTAGTGAAGCTCGTGGTGAAATCATAAGTCACTAATTCTCCATTAATTGTTTGAAATTCCTGATTTCGTTATTGGTGACTGTTTTGTGATAGTTAATTTCTTTATTAATTTAGTTTTTTTTTAATTTAAAACCATTGAATTGATTAGTTTAATAAAATTAGGTTAATACAAAATTGATACTTGTGAAGTTAAGATTCTTGATATTTTGTCCTCGTGGGAACGATACTCTATTCACTACTATATTACTTGTTAACCACGCAAGCACTGCGTTTTTAAGCGTATTGATTTTCACCAACAAGTTTTTGGCGCCATGCCGTGGGATAATTTAGCCGAGATTTTAATATTTGTTTTACAATATCGCTTTAATTAGTCCAGCTTTTACTTAAACATTTTTATTTTGTTTTCTTTTCAGGTTTTCGACATCGGTTTATGCAAACACGATCTAAACATCCAAACTTGCTTCCTTTTGAGGACGACATCGATGCATTTATTTCAAAAGTCGAAGTAAGTGGATTGAGGAAACGAGGAACTAATTCAAAATTTTTGATAAGGAAGAAACGATGGTCGCCAAGACCGTAAAGCGTTGAGGATTTTTGCCACACCTAGGGCGACCGATCCGCAATGAGCATTACTAGGCCCGCAATTGTCGCTAACACTTTTGAAATAAAGCCCGGGACCATTCAGATGATGCGTAACTCATGTCATTGGGGGAATGGCAAACGACGATCCGAATGAGCATTTGATCGCTTTTCGAAATGTGCGACACGCTCAAGTACAATGGGGTGTCGATGAGGCGTTGAGACTTCGCTTGTTCCCATTCACTTTACGGGACAAGGCGAAGAGTTGGTTACATTCTTTACCGCCGGGTTCGATCACTACGTGGGAGGATTTGGCTCAAAAAATTTTGCCAAATTTTTCCCACCCCACAAGACCGCTAAAATGAGGAATGACATCACAATGTTTGAGCAAAGCAGAATGGGGAGTCACTATATGAGGTATGGGAGAGATACAAGGAATTACTCGTAAAAGTGCCCACATCATGGATTGCCCAAGTGGTTACAAATGAACACCTTCTATAATCTGCCACATGGAAATGTCGAACTAGCATTGATGCGGCATCGGGCGCAAGTATTCATGGCTAAGAGTTACGAGGAAGCCTACAATTTGATAGAAACGATGTCGGAAATAACTACCAAAGGGCCCACAAAGAAGAATGACACAGTAAAAGGCTACCGATCTTGAATTAGATGGAGTAATAAATATACAAGCACAAATTTTCTCGTGATTATCCATGAAGTTTGATACGATGAATGAGAGGGTAAATACGATGGCAGGGGCTCAAGTTCAACAACAAGTTCAGCAGGTTATGGTAGTATGTGAATTGTGTGCGGTGATCATCCCACAGAAAGCAAAGCAGTAATAAATCCAAAGATCCGCTCACCCTATAGGCAACTACAATAGAATTCGCAAAAATACTTACCAAAACACCTACAACTGTGGGAATAGAACCACCCAAACCTTTCATGGAGCAATAATCAAGAAACTCAAGCTCCACGACCATCATATCCCCCTGTTTTCATAGTCATCCACAACAGATTCAACAAAGCAGATGTGAACTCATGGGGAGGAATCATGGGTAAGGTACATGACTAAAGAACGATTTGGCTATGAAGAATCAAGCTATCATATCAAAAATATAGAGAATCGAGCAGGTCAAATTGCATTGGCATTGAATAATAGACCACAAGGAACATTACCTAGCGACACACCGAAAGAAATTCAAGGGTAATCATGAGCAATGTCAAGCAGCTTATGTTGAGAAGTGGAAAACACCTCTATGGGAATAAAGTGCAGAAAATTCAAAGAAAGACCGAGGAAAAAGTTGATGACAGTAACGCAGTGGAGGGTAACAAAAATGAGGAAACAAAGTTAAACAGCGAGCCGATTGTTTATCCTCCACCGCCATTTCAAAGAGAGGGTCCAAAAATGTAAATCGATAAGGGCTCAAGAAAGTTTTAGATGTGTTCAAGAAACTCCAGATTAACATCCCATTCGCAGAGGCTCTAGAACAAATGCCGAGTTATGCGAAGTTTATGAAGGGAATTCTGTCAAGGAAGAAGAAATGGGAAGACTTCAAAACAAAGGGCACTAACAGAGGAGTGTAGTGCAAGTTGTTACGACGTAAAAGCTTCCACCAAAAAACAAAGACCCGGAAGCTTTACTATCCCGCACGACGGAAGATGTCGCTTAACAAGTGCTTATGTGATTTGGGGGCTAGTATAAACCTCGATGCCATTATCAAGATATTCAGAATTGGGTTTGCCCACGCCAAAGCCTACGAATATTTCATTGCGCAAATAAGGATAGTCACCACATATCCGAGAGGCATCAGAGAGGACATTTTGGTAAAAGTGGATAAGTTTATATTCCCCGTGGACTTTATCATACCGATTTCGATGAAGATAAGAACATCCCGATCATCCTAGGGAGACCTTTCTTTACTACGGAAGGACACTCATAGATGCAAAAAGGAGAACTTACAATGAGGGTCCAAGATCAAGAGGTAAAATTCAATGTGTTCAAGGCCATGAAATATCCTACTGACGAGGAAGAGTGTAATCGAATGGATTTAATTGAGCAAATTACCAAATAAGATATGAGCAAGAGTTTGATCAATGATCCGTTAGAAACAACTTTACTCGGGGATGAGGAAAAAGACAACCTGAAATTGTGGATTTATTACAGATGCTAGACTCGCTGCCACGAAGTTAGCCGATTCAGAGCACCTAAAACCTTTCGCACAACGAGGAGACAAATAGCAGTAAAAAATTGAAACCATCATTGAGGAGCCACCAACATTGAACTTAAGCCACTCCCTAAACATCTCGTGTATGCGATTTAGGCGATTTAAATTTTTACCTATAATTATTTCTCACGACTTAACGAATTACAGAAGAAAAGTTGTCGAGGGTGCTTAGGGATCACAAATCAAGAATTGGATGGACGATCATGATATAAAAGGCATTAGCCCATCATTTTGCATGCACAAGATTTTGATGGAGGATGATGCAAGTCCATCGGTGGAGCATCAACGCCGACTTAACCCAATCATGAAGGAAGTGGTCAAGAAGGAAATTTCAAATTATCGGATGCCGGTCATATATCCAATTTTCGACAAGAAATGGGTAAGTCCGATTCATTGTGTGCCTAAGAAAGGGGGAAATGATTTTAATTCGTAATGAGGATAACGAGTTAATTCCAACAAGGACAAAGGATAGTTTGGAGGGTGTGCATCGATTATAGGAGATTGAATAAGGCAACCCGAAGGATCATTTCCGCTACCTTTTATCGATCAAATGTTAGACAAAGTTAATGGACATGAGTTTTACCGCTTATTGATGGTTATTCATGATATAATCGATTGCTATCGCTTCCCGAGGATCAAGAAAAGACAACATTCACTTTCCCTTACGGCACCCTTTGCATTCGTGAGAATGTCATTCGAATCGCGCAATGCACCCGCAACTTTCCAAATGCAGTATGTATGATGGCTATTTTCTGATATGGTGGAGAAGAACGTTGAAGTCTTCATGGACGATTTCTGGCCTATGGGGACAATTTTGACACTTGCTTAGAGAATCTGGGTCATGGTATTGCAAATGGCAAAGGATACAAACCTCATAATCGAATTGGGAAAATGCCACTTCATGGTCAAGAGGGCATAATTTTGGGACATAAGGTGTCACCAAGGATTGAGGTGGACAAGGCAAAGTTGACACGATCGAGAAACTACCTCCACCGAGCCCGCTTAAGGGCATTAGAAGTTTTCCGGGGCATGCTGGTTCTACCGAGGTTTATAAAGGACTTCTAAGATTGCAAAACCTCTATGCAGCCTTTTTAGAGAAGGATGCCACTTTCACTTTTATCATGAAATGTAAGTCCGCTGCTTGACCTATTGAAGAAGAATTAACTACAACTTCCCGATATAGTCGCACCTGACCGAAAATGCCATTCAACTTATGTGTGATGCGAGCGACTATGCGGTGGGGGCTGCTTTGGGCCAAAGATTTAGACAAGGTGTTTCACGCCATATACTATGCAAGCAAAACACTCACAGAGACTCAAATGAACTACACTACTACTTTAAAAGGAATTGCTTGGAGTGGTATACGCTGCTCGACAAATTTCGGCATACTTGATCGGGACTAAGGTAATAGTCTACACGGACCATTCGGCGATTCTGCATTTAATAATAAAAAAGATGCTAAGCCACGCCTTATCCGATGGATTCTCCTACTTCAAGAGTTTGATTTAGAAATTAAAGATAGAAAGGGGACTCGAGAATCAAGTTGCCGATCATTTATCAAGGCGGGAAAATCTGAGAAAAAGGATGAAGATAGATGCGTGATCAACGAGACATTCCCGATGAGCGCTTATTTGGGTTGAATGCGTACTTTCCGTGGTATGCAGACTTAGCGAATTATGTGGTAAGCAAGATGCTTCCACCGGATCTTACACGACAAATGTAAAAAGAAGTTTCGCATGACGCCAAGTGGTACATGGGATGAACCCTACTTATTCAAACAATGTGCCGATAAGATGATTCGACGATGTATCCCATACAAAGAAGTCCACAACATATTACAAGAATGCCATTCGCTTCAAGATACGGTGACATTACGGAGTGAGCGCACCGAGGCGAAAAGTTCTTCAATCCGGTTTTATTGCCTACGCGTGTTCAAAGACGCCCACCAATTTGTGAAAACATGTGATAGATGCCAAAGGGTGGGAAACATATCGAAACGGAATGAGATGCCCTACAAACAATTCTTGAAGTGGAAATCTTTGATGTATGGGGCATCGATTTCATGGGACCATTCCCATCGCCTTTGAAAGCAATCAAGATATTCTGCTTCATGGTGATTACGCCTCGAAATGGGTTGAAGTCAAGATTACCATCTAATGATGCCAAGGTGGTCCTCAAGTTTCTACAGAAAAAACATTTTCACGAGGTTTGGCACGCCAAGAGCAATAATCAATGATGAAGGCGCCACTTTCTACAATAAGTCGCTTACGCTTCTTTGGCTAAGTATGGGGTCAATCACAAGGTGGCTACAACATATCACCCTCAAACTAATGGGCAAGCCGAGGTATCGAATGTAGAAGTTAAGAGGATATTGAGAAAGTCGAACCGAGTCTGAAAGATTGGTCACTTCGATTGACGACGATTATGGGCGATCGGACCGCATACAAAACGCCAATCGATGTCACCTTATCAACTCTTGTACGGAAAGGCATGTCACTTACCTGGGAGCTACAAAGACAAGGCTTATCGGGCCATACAGAAATTGAATTTTGATCAAGCCACCAGAGGAGAAAAGAGGCTACTCCAACTAAATGAGCTCGATGAATTCCGCCTCCAGCCTACGAGAATGCCAAGCTATACAAAGAAAAAAAGTTAAAAGATGGCACGACCGTAAAATTGTGCAACGAACATTCGAGCCGGGTCAAGTAAGTCCTCTTGTTCAATTCACTTTACCGCGTTTGTTCCCTGGAAAGCTTAAGTCAAGATGGTCGGACCATTTACTATAAAACGAGTATTTCCTCATGGCGCCGCTGAACTCTACAAATCGAGGGGAACTGCTAGAAAAACGCTCAAGGTCAATGGTCAACGGATAAAGCATTACTGGGGTGGCGAGTCGAATTGGGACGCCGACAACATTACCCTCGTCGATACACAGTAAAACAGGGAGTAGTCAGGCTGAACGACTTAAAATCAAGCGCTAATTGGGAGGCAACCCAATTTTTCTTTATTTTTCATAGTTCATGTTTAATTTGTTAGGATATAGTTTATGAAGCAAAGAGTTAGACTTGTCAATTATTAAGTTTTGTTAAAAATCTCCTAAAAGTACTAAAAATCTCATTGAAACTCCAAGTCGCCATTAATCTAACATATTGCATGTTTTTGGTTTCAGAGAGGTCCAACATGAGTCGAGCAACAACGACTACTGAAATGGTGGAAAATCTGAGAATTTTGCATATCAAAATTTTTTTGCCAAAATTTTTTTTAGCAAGGGCATGCCACGGGCGGCCTCTTTGGTTTAGCACCACCACCGGGGTGGGGGTCCCAAATCAAGCAGATATCACTGCTATAAGGCACACGACCCTGCACTTAGTTCCCACACACACACACACGCCCACTCCTTCTTTTTGCTCTCTCTCTCCTCAACATCACAAACCCGTGCCATATTTGTTTTCTCTCCTAAACACAACCCACGTAAACCAAACAACTACTACCACCACTACAACTACCTACATCAATTAAACCCACTTTCTACCCACGATTTCCACACGCCTTCAATCCCGTCCACCACTTCATCTCTCCCACATCACTCTATATAAACCCTACCTCATACTTCCCATATTCAACACCCTTAAACTCGAATTCTTCAAGAAATTGGGATACACACACTTGAGGGTAAGTTGCTATAGTGTCAAGTCTTCATCTTTTCTCAACTCCATAGCACCAACCTAAGTTTGGGGGATCCGAACGAGCTGTGCACGCCAAGTGTTTGACAGATTGACTGAACCAAGTTTTCGGGAGAGGAAGTGGTTACTAGCAAGAGTTCAGTGCTGAAACTCAATGGCATCTCAACCAACACCCAAACGCCAACGGGGGGCAAGTTCAAGCGCCGCTCCACCGCCAACTACCTATGACCGCCGAAAATTTGTGAGTGCCACCGCCGCCGACCGTTATGAGTACATGCAATCTAAGGCACTTACACCAGAACGTGGTTTGGCCCCCGAGGTGAACGACGGGGAGATGATGTCCCAAATTCACCAAAATGGGTGGATCAAATTCACTGAACATCCGACACCCGCAGTGGTAAATATTGTCAAGGAATTCTATGCAAACGCCGAAGACAAAGCTCCTTTCAAAGCGCTTAAAGTGGGGTCGAATGGTTCCGCTCAAAGGATTTATGCAATCAACGCTTACTATCAATTCATGGTGCCACGCCATTGTCAAGATGTCCAAATGAGGGATTTTGACCCGATTATGAGGAGGTTATTAAAAATTTGACAAAGCCGCACATCTTGGACCAAAGGGAGGAAAGGAGGAACAAAGTTCAATAAAGAAGGACTTAAGCCAGATGGAAAGATATGGTACGATTTTTATGTGCGAAATTGCTTCCGTCCCAACACACTTCTGACGTCACCAAAGAGAAGGCGCATCAAGATATGCCATTATGCAGACTTCATTATCGACGCCGGGCCATCATCGGGCCCATCCGCGGCAGCTTACGTGGAAATTTTTTCGGCGGCCCGCCGCACCTTCACTTATATGTGCAGGCCAGTGCCGCAACGCCGGTGCGTTATTCTCGATGATGAGCCCACTCAACCGCCACCGGCTTTGCTTGATTCACGAATGATTGCGCGGTATTCAAAGGTGGGGTGGAGGAGAGTCACATCCACTGGTTTGGGTTTTATTTTTCCATCTGCATTTAAGACGGTCGATGCCAAGATACCTCTGGGGATGAGGATGAAACAATGGGAGATCAAGGAACCGAAGGTTCCGCAGATCGAGGCATTTTCTAGTACTCGGCCTCGAGTTCCGTAATCAAATGAATGCGATAATAGGGCAAAGACGCCGAAAATGCGCGATCATGATGCGTCAAGATCATATGTTCGATGCCATGAACGCGTCTTTCGCCTCATTCAACACAACACTTCAGAGTTTTAACCCGGCGGCCCAATTTTCGTATCAACAACCCGGTCCATTACCGCGATTTCCTCCTAGTGATTCCGATGAAGAAGAGCACCAACCACCGCCCCAGACTTAGACAATTCCAGGGAAGTCCTTTTGCATTTTATTTTTATCCAATGAGGGCATTGTCTTATTTAAGTTTGGGGGAGTAATTTGTTTAGTTGCATACATGCATTTTTAAATTTTTGTTGTATCTAGTTTTGCATTATAGAATAGGTATTTGCATAGTAGTTAGGATTTTGTATTGTTTTCTTGATATCTTGAAAAAAAAAAAAAAAAAAAAAAAAGTTAAATAAATGTGTTCAGATGTCCAATGGTGTCGATTCTACAAAAGTTATTCTCGCTAATGATGAGATTGTGAACAAGTTAACCAATATAGTATGGATTATTAGTACTGTGATATAATTATCTATTATGAATCGATTCTTGGACTTGTTTGAAATCGTTATAAAAGGGTAAAGACTAATAACATCTTTGTCGATTTGGCCGCCTCAAATCGATACATAAAATGTTTCTAAAGGATAATGCTAGGTGAACCGTAAAAATGACAAGGATAGGCAAAGAAGGCTTAAATTAGGCAAGAACCTAAGTTTGGGGGAATATATGTGGGGTATATAAGCTTTAAAAAAAAAAAAAAAGAAAAAAGAACACATGTTGAGTCTTGTGGTGGGTCGAGGAGAAACACTCCCCATAAACACAAGCGTGAGATGGAGCGTAAAACGACTCACCAACCATCTATCAAAAGAAAAGAAAAGAAAAGGAAATAATCACGGAAAAGAGCAAAAAAGCCCCCGTGTCAAAAAAAAAAGAGAGAGAAAGAAAAAGAAAGTATAAGTATCCTGCATGTACCCTTGAATTTGGTCGAGTTTAATCTTAGTTGAATCGCGCCTATCGCTGAGATTTTTGAGTTTGCAGACCGTATGATTCCTTCTAAGAAGTTGTTTATGTATTGAATTTGGGTCCGACGCTTATCTTAGATGTTGATCACACACGCACACTTATACCAAAGTAATAGTTGTTCAAGAATTGAGAATTAATATGTAATTGTGGATTGGTTTTGATAATTTGTATTGTAAAGTTGCTTGTTTTCTCTGAGGCCGATGGGATAAATTAGTTTATGCGATGTTGTTGGATTTTTAGGCATTTAGATTGTTATTGTATTTTATTGCATTGCATAAGATGTAGTTTGTTTTGTGCTCTGGGACTAAAGTACGGCTTAAGTTTGGGGATTTTGATAAGTGGATTTTATATACACTAATCGATATTCATTTCAAGTTTAAATTGTAGTTATCTTCATGTTTTGTGTTCGCTTTTACTGCTTTCATGATATTTTATGTGTAGGGTGGTCATGGATGCAATTGGTGAGGAAAGGCGGTCTTTTTGGAGCAAAAGTGGAAAAAGTTGAGCTTGAAAAATTTGAAGACAAGAGCCTAGCTCACGGGGGCGGCTTTTTATTGTGTTTGTATTCTCGGGCCGGGGGGGGTCCCATTTCTAAATCTCCCTATTCTCGCTTTCAAGTCTCGCTAGAGCTCGATTTGTGGGATTAATGATGCGTTTGGACTCTAATAAAAGAAGAATTCGCCGTAAGAGACGGAGCTTGCTATTACGTAGAAAAAAACAACGATCTTATAACAAAAAAAAAAGTAGAATTCAAGAGCGATTTCAAGGATCAAGAGCTAACGCTGAGGAGTAATTTTCGAGATTATCACGACGGTTGCCATGTAATCAAGGCGAAGTGAAGGGGTTTTCGATATTCTTCTTCTTTAGTCTTATTTGTAATCGGATGATGTTTTCAACAAATTATTCAGCTTTTTAATTCATTCATTATGAACTAATTTACTTATTAGACTTGTGATGGATCTTTGGGCTAAAACGATGATTCTATAACTTTGATTTCCAATTCAATAAGATATTTTCAGCTTTATCTATGTTAATTTGAGCGTGAATTTATGAATTGCCCGATCAATGCTTCTTTGTGGATTTGAAAGGAATCGAGAGAGAGATTCAAATCTAGACCTAGTTAATATAAAGATGTGTCATGAATTTTGTCGATAACAGATTTGTGATTATTGTTAAGGTAGAGATACGCTTGACATCGCATGTAATCGTGATGAGAGCTTAAACTTCAACCTTCTTTGATTGCGCTCACATAGAGATATAGTGAGTCAAGTTAATTTAGGTGTTTAATCTGATTTCTATCTTAATTGTGGATTGATGTTAATATGGTATTAGTGCATCGAGAGGTGGCTTTTACTACGCTCGTGTTCTTGATTAATAAACCGGAATATTGAATTGAGTTGAATAAAGGTTTGAAAATCGAGTGAAGCTCGTGGTGAAATCATAAGTCTAATTCTCCATTAATTGTTTGAAATTCCTGATTTCGTTATCGGTGACTGCTTTGTGATAGTTAATTTTTTATTAATTTAGTTTTTTTTAATTTAAAACCATTGAATTGATTAGTTTAATAAAATTAGGTTAATACAAAATTGATACTTGTGAAGTTAAGATTCTTGATATTTTGTCCTCGTGGGAACGATACTCTATTCACTACTATATTACTTGTCGACCACGCAGCACTTCATGTTGTTTTTAAGTTTATTGATTTTCACCAACAAAAGGACGGGTGGAGACAGAAAATGTAAGAGAACTTTAGGATGTGCTTTGATTTTCTTCTTGTAAAATCTCCTGCTCTAGGCTAGAACTTTAGGAAGAAGGTGGGCGGCAAGTGGGATTATGAAGATATATATGTACTAAATATTTGGCAAAAAAAACCCAAGCACAAACTCACCCTAGCCCATATGTGGCTCTCATTGGTTGGAATAACTGCATGCTGGCCTATCGCATGCATGGTGATTTCTTTTGTTATTCCATTCTTTATTATACTTAGTTGGTTAAAACTTTGACTTCTATACTCTATGAAATTAGTGGAATATCCTTGATATTTGCGCTTCATCCAGTATCTTTTCATGGAAATATTCTTCTGAGCATTCTTGAATTTTACTCTACAAAGAAGTATCATGTTGAAAATTTGGACTTTATTAGTTCCTGGATAAATTAATTCTTGAACTTGTTTTATTTAATTCTTATATCATTGTCATCATCCTCATGTTTATATTTTGTTGAAAGTCATCTGTGGCCTGTAGTGCATAGATGGACTTGGTATGATTATGACCAGGGATTATTCGGTGTAATCATAACCGTAATGTTACAAATGATGTGGAAAAAAGTCCTCATTGACCCGTAGTGCATTGATGGACAGTTGTTGGCATGATCATGACCATTGATGAATACACGAATATCCTTGGCTGTGGTGCATGGATAATTTGTGGTTGTGATACTAATGAATATCCTTGGCCAGAGAAGTGCGGGGATGATGTGGATTATTTATTAAGTGAGTCTCAAATGATAAAAGTCATGAAAACCTTTTAAATAATAGAAGATAGTAGATTTTATTCTCTACTTGACTCTTCTAATGGATCGCTTGTTCATCAAGCAGCTTAAACTTGATGTTTGTTATATTTTATCGGTTTAACATCATTGAAGGCTAATGATAATTTATTCTGCATTATCTTAGTCATAATATTTCTTACTGGGCTAGTTGAGCTCACCATTTCTTTCATTGTTCTCTTCAGGAAATGAGAATATAGCTGGGATGAGTCGGGGAACGGAGTGATGAACCAGATGATAGTATTAGTACTCCTCATTATTCTGTTAAATAGTGTGACAATAAATGTAATGAGGACTTATTCTGAGAGTGGATATTATCTAGAAGACAGTATTTGTATTAAAACTCACAGCTCTCTTGTTTATATTAAAGATTGTATTTGTATTCTGTACCATGTATTTGGCGACTCAGAATAGGTGATGTATACCTATTTTGGGGGTGTCACAGTTGGTATCGGAGCTTAGGGATATGATCCCTGGCTAAGAAGTGAGACTAGAACTAGGAGGGGAGAGACGGGGAATTCCTTCGCTAGTATGACCTACCTAAGTTTTTTTTGGTATTTAATTGGTCGGTCAAAATATATGGATAATATGTTGCATGTCAATTAACATTTTGTTTTGTGGCAGTATCTGAAAATGACATCCGAGAATGTTGAGAATAGCAATGGAGCACAGGCGACCTTTGATTCACCACATATCAATAATCAGGATAATGTGCATCAGGAAGGCGACAATCCTCATGCAAATAACAACACTGACCAAATGATGATTGATGGAATGTTCAGAGGCTTTATGCAATTCATGTAACAGCAGGCGAGAACGGCTCCTATCCAAAATGTAGGTGGAAACACTGGAAACTCTCGGACGGTCACCGCTAAAGAGTTCAAGGAGCTGGGACCACCGGAGTTTATTGGAGAGCCAAAACCACTTAAGGCGGAAGCATGGATAAAGCAGATCACCAAGATATTTGATGTCTTGGGATGCTCCGAGGAGCAAAAGGTTCCCTTTACCGCTTTTATGTTGCGAGGAGAGGCAGATTATTGGTGGGAATCAGTAAAGCGTACTCAACCTGCCGCACTAAAAATGTCTTGGGAGAAGTTCCAAGAACTATTCAACGACAAGTACTTTCCCGAAAGTATTCGCTATATGAAGGAGGTGGAGTTCATCAAGTTGGAGCGAGAATAATATACCACCGTGTCGCAGATGAAGCTAAGTTTGCCGAGTTGTCCCGGTTTGCGTCCCACTTGGTGGATAATGAAGAGAGAGTGATGCGTATGTTTTTAAGAGGTTTGAAGCCGGAGATACGTCAACATCTTATTTCTCATAAACTGTGTTTGTATTCAGATGTTGTAAATAGGGCTCAGCTAGTGGAGCGCGATAATGAGTCAACGCAACCAAAAGAGAGCGGTAGAAAAAAATGATAATACCAAAGGAGAGCAGTCATCGAAGCGGTGACAACAAGCGTGGAGGGAATCAACATGTCGAAAATGGTAACCACTTTATGGTAATCGTACCAAAGTAATAAGAATGGACATTTCAAGAAGAGGAGATTCAATAATGATGGAAAGACGCCAAGACCAAAGACCCGTTGTTAAGGAAGGAGAACGACCACCTATCATATGCTTCAAATGCGGAGGGAGGGACACATCGACCAAATCTGCGTGATGCCGTCCAAAGCATGTTATAATTGTGGAAGAGAAGGTCATTTAGCCCAATTTTGTCGCTCACCCAAGACAAGTTCAATAGGATGGAGGCACCAAAGGTCATTCCCGTAAAAGTCAAAGCCAGAGTGAGTGAAAGGAGAGCGTTTGTTGTGACCTCCCAAAAGCAAGGAACCCGAATGAGGTCATCACAGTAAGCTTATCATAAACTCTAAATGAAGTCTATACTTTATTTGATACCGGTTTCTACCCATTCTTTTATTTCTCCTACTTGCGCTCAACGATTAAATTTGACTCTGGAGAAATTAGACTTTGACTTATCTGTGGAAACTCCGTTGGGAGAAACATTCATTACATCCACTGTTTATAAGTCTTGTTTGGTTCAAATCGATACCCTCACATTACCTGTCGATCTTATTTCATTGAAAATACTTGCATTTGACGTGATTCTAGGGATTGATTGGTTAACTACTCATCATGCTAAAATTGATTGTTTTCGTAAGGTTGTTAGCTTTCATATTCCTAATCAACCTATTATGCGAATTCAAGCGACCAAACCATTAAAATCAATCACGGTCATCTCAAGCCATAAAGCTATTCGTTTATTGAAAAACGGATGCCAAGCTTTCTTAGCCCATGTCACAGATCTAAACAAAAATACGTCAATTTTGAATGATATTTCTATTGTTAATAAATTTCCTGACGTATTCCCTGAAGAACTTCCCAGCCTACCCCAGAGCGTGAAATTGAATTTTGTATCGACCTTGAACCCTTGTAGATAAAACCCATTTCCAAAGCCCCATATCGAATGGCTCCTATTGAACTTCGAGAGTTAAAGACCCAATCGCAGGAATTGTTAGACATTGGCTTTATTCGCCCTAGTACTTCTCCTTGGGGTGCTCTGCTTCTATTCGAGAAAAAGAAAGATGGTAGTATGCGACTTTGTATTGATTATCGGAGTTAAATCATGTCACCATCAAAATAGGTACCCATTGCCACGTATTGATGACATGTTTGACCCGATTCTGCAAGGAGCCAAATTCTTTTCAAAGATTGATCTTCGATTAGGATATCACCAATTAAAGATTAGAACCGATGACATTCCAAAGACGGCTTTCCGAACTCCCCAGACGGCATTATGAATTCTAGTCATGTCCTTTGGATTGACTAATGCTCCTGCTGCCTTCATGGATATGATGAACCGAGTTTTCAAGGAATATTTGGATCACTTTGTGGTCGTCTTTATTGATGACATCCTTATTTATTCCAAAAGCCGTGAAGATCATGAGCAACACTTGAGGCTGACACTCCAAAAGCTTCGTGAATACAAGCTTTATGCCAAGTTGAAGAAGTATGAGTTCTGGCTTGAGGAAGTAACATTCCTTGGGCACGTAGTATCAAGACATAGAATATCAGTTGACCCAGCAAAGATTGAAGCAATTCAAAGCTGGGAGAAACCTAAATCAGTGACCGAAGTACGTAGCTTTCTCGGCTTAGCTGGTTATTACCGGAGATTCGTGGAAGGATTTTCTCGAATAGCTACTCCATTAACTCAGCTGACTCGGAAAGATACAAAGTTTGGTTGGAGCGAAGAATGTGAGAAGATTTTTCAAGAACTCAAGAGGAGACTCATTTCAAAGACTGCTCGACAATACCATCTAGCTTTGAGGATTTGTCGCTCACAAAGATGCTTCGGTAAAGGGTTGGGATGTGTTCTCATGCAACATGGGAAATTCATAGCCTATGCCTCAAGACAACTCAAAGAATATGAGAGGAATTATCCAACTCATGACCTAGAGTTAGCAAATTGTTGTCTTCGACTTAAAATTTGGAGGCATTACTTGTTTGGGGAGAAGGTGGAGATCTTTACGGATCATAAAAGCCTCAAATATTTCTTCACTCAAAAGGAACTCAACATGCGACAACGACGTTGGCTTGAACTGTTGAAAGATTATGATCATACCATCCAATACCATCCCAGAAAAAGCGAACGTGGTAGTAATACATTGAGTAGAAGATCATATGCAAGCACGAGTGCGATATGGTCAACACAAAGGCCCATTTTGTGTGACTTGCAAAGGATGGAGATAGAGTTAAAGACTCCAGGGACCCATGTGATGATGGTGAATATACGAGTAGAACCGACTTTAATTGATAAAGTTAAAGTCGCTTGCTACTGCACTGAGCCGATGCGTATGAGGAAGAAAGTGCAAGAAGGTGCTATGCCAAGCAAGAATCGATGAAGAAGGAATACTTCTAGTCAAATCCAGGACTTTGTGTTCCTAACGACCTTGATTTAAAGTATAAAATCATGATGGAGGCGCAAGACAACACACAGTTTTGTAATCCATCACGGGAGTACCAAAATGTATCATGATATTCGGCATACATTTTGGTGGAGCAATACGAAGAGAGAGATAAATTTGTTTATCTCAAGGTGTCTAACTTGTCAACGAGTTAAAGCAGAGCATTAAGTGCCAAAAGGTCTATTGCAACCACTTAAAATTCCAGAATGGAAGTGGGAGCACATTACCATGGATTTTGTTACCGGTCTTCCTAAGGTTTCTCAAGGTATAGATGCGATTTGGGTCATTGTTGATAGATTGACCAAGTCTGCTCATTTCTTACCGATACGAGAAACTTATACACTTGAACGTCTTGTTTGTATGTACATAAACGAGATTGTAAGACTGCATGGTAGGGGTGAAAATGATCCCGAGTTGATCCGAACACCATAATGCTCAAGCTCGACTCGGATCAAAAAATTTGTGTTCAGGTTCGACTCGAATTCGAACTGATAATTTTCAAGACTACTCAAGTTCGACTCGATAAATTACTCGATACTACTCGGCTCGGAGTTACTCGACTTGTTTTCACAACGAGTAATTCGCGAGCCTTTCTATTCGAGCTCGAGTCTCAAATGGATCACACCAAAATAAGACATAAAATAAAAACTTAAAAAAACTTAAATTTCGTTTTTATATAAAAATACATGTGTTCAAACGATGGCAAAATCTACATTTATTTCTAAATATAATTACAAACGCTCACAAAACAGGATATCACAACTCCTCATTTAACTCTTTGTATCTTTCTTTAAAAACTTTTGTATATCTTTCTTTGAGTTTGGTCTGTACAGACAAAATCTTCCTTCTGCAAACCTGATGGATCCCAAAAGTAGCAAGTGAGAAACAGATTTCAAATATAGAGAAAAGTTGGTAAAATCAACTTACAAATAATTTATAAAGAACAACAAATGAATGCTGAAAGGAGATTAACATATGTATGCATATAGAACAAAGAATTAGAAATAAAATAAAATGAATGAATCCCACCTCAACATCACATTTCATCTCCTTTGGACAAGGCTTCACATTCTCTCGCTGTAATAAATCTGTAAGGCTCATCTTTGTGTAGCCAATTCTGTTTCTGATCTTTCTTTGATGTTACCTGCACCAAATTTTTATTCCACCAGAATGGTTCTTAGATTTGAACAAGACAATTTTATTTACTCAAAAAACGAACATATATCACTTCTTGCTAAAAAGAAAGATAGAACACATTCAATGTAAACAAGAGAATCACTGACCATGAAAGGAATATGATAATATTAATATCACATATTGTTAAGTTATATTAAACTTTTACATAAATTATCAAAAGAAATTCATAGTAGTATCCTGTTAAATATCAAAACTATGCTAGAACAAAAGACTTCAACAAAAGGCAAGAGATAAGTAAACCAGATAATCACTGAAGAACATAGGGTATCAAAGAGAATTGTTACCTTTGTCGAACTCCTCCACCCATTTCAGCATCTGTATTATTCACAAGAAGCGCAGAAATTTTCCTACAGGATGAAGAAATGGACAGCAAGGGTTGAGGATTGAGAGAGTTCACAAGAAATATTTTATGCCTCTGCTACAACCACTTTTCCCCTGTTTCTCCACTGCAAAGGGCTTGAATAGTCCATTGCCAACACAGGCTTCTGCACCTCCCACTTCATGATATGCTCCCCATCATAAATATCATAGACTTTGACAACCTCCTCGATAACCGGGTTGTCGAGATAATTAGTGGTCCAGAAGGTTTATACCACCATTGCCTGTTTTCTGGTGTCATACTAGAATTAATTATTATCCTATATAAATTAGACATAAACATGTACTTGCAAAAGAATGATGAAACAAAAGGATATATTGACTAACCGTAGCGTGATCCAACCCCCTGGCATCTTGCAAAGAAAGCCAAGGTTTCTCATTCAAGCTGATGTTTCTGGCAAGCTTCACCAACTACTGGAGTGTACATTATTGCCACTATTGGTAGCAGTTCCTCAACATTATCAATTAGAAGTTTGTAAAACAACTTTTCATTTCTTTTCTGCAAATCAATTATCCAAGGCCTAAAGTCCAAGCTTAAATCCTGCAAATATAGAAGATGGTTAAAAACAAGTAAAAAACTAACTAGTAAAAAAATAAAAGAAAATGTCAAAATAAAAAAGATAAGAAACTTATCTTTTTTTCAGACTTTACACCAAACTAGTTGTGCGTTATCAACTCAAGGCTGCAAGTCAAATATTTAAACTCCAAATTCCAAACTCAAGCATTAAAGCTAATAGTTTGACACCATTTCATAAACCAAATTCCAAAATGCTCAAAGTCTAACGGTCCAAGTTCAACAGTTCAAAGTAAATATTTCAATAGTTCAATTTAAAAACTGAAATGTAAACAACAATGTATCACAATATCAGCAATATATTATAAATTTCTTCATCAGATCAAGACTTCTGGTCTCCAAGCTCACCTCCTGCATTGAATCTTCATCAGCCTACATTGTCAAACAACTAATATTAATCCATGATATTATTTGTATGTGTTTATTTATGTAAAAACAATTAAATAAATTAATACTTACAATCATGCTTTTCTTAATCTTATACTCAGCTCGCAACCAATCACATGTGCAAATCAAAGCTCGAACTGTAAGTTTCACTTTAAAGAGCTCTGAGAATCGGTCAAGAACCCTTTCCCCAGCACTAAATGTTGATTCGGAGGCCACAGTAGTCACAGGTATGGACAAGATATCTCTTGTCATCCTAGACAAAACCTTGAATTTTAAAGTGTTTGCCTTCCACCATTTTAAAGCATCAAAATTATCATCAACATTACAAACCAATCTCACTTCTTCCAAGTAAATTTCCAAATCAGACTTCAAACATGAGGATGCAATGTCCATGTTTTGAGCCCAATCACAAACTCGCTTCTACTCTTGGTCTTACTTCTTAGATCCACCAATGTAAACCATTGGTTTAGCAATTGAAGTTCCACATTGACTATTAACAACTTGTTCTGCATTATAAAGTGACACATATTCGTCAAATAGTTCTTGCAAAGCATTTTGAACAAGTGTTAAGTTCCTCTTTGCTTCAAACTCACTGACATACATCTTTGGGAAACAAAATATAACTAATTGCATCTTATATCTTGGATCTAAGATAGATGCAATAGCCATCAGTAAGTTGCATTGTCCCCAATATTTATCAAACTTCTCTTCCATCTTGTAAGCCATTTCTTTCATATATTCACAATCATCAACAATAGTTTCATTCAACAGCTCCTTAAATTTCCAAATCTCAGGTAAAAACAAATTGGAAGTAGGATATTCACAGCCAGAAAACATATTTGTTGCTTCATTAAACACTGCTAAAAATTTAATAACCCTCTCAGCCCTGTCCCAATCTTCCTTACTAGGCAAAGAGTTGTAATGAAGGTCTCTCTCTTTGTACAATGGGAACACATCCTTGAATTGCAAAGCAGACTCTAACATGGCATATGTGGAGTTCCACCTAGTGGGGACATCTAAGATCAATCTTTTTGAAGACGATAATTGCAAATTTTTCACAATCTCACCAAATTTATGAAGATTTAGATGGAGACATTTTCAAGTACTTGGATAGCCTCACTAACGCTTTGAATAACATTTTGGATAATCCCCAAACCATCTTGCACCATCAAGTTAAGAATGTGGGCACAACATCTAACATGAAATATTTTACCGCTAAAATAAAGGCCACCTTTCAATGTAAAATTATCCCTAAGATGCCTTACAGCAGAATCATTTGCGAGATGCATTATCAAGAGTCACTACGATATTTTATTTTTAATTCCCCACTCGCTTATACAATGCAAAATAGAATCGTAAATCATAAGACCAAAAGTGTGGAGGTGCCATGGTACAAAATTGATAACCCTTTTATGCAAGTTCCAATCCGAATCCAAAAATGAGCAAAGAGACACATATAACCAATAGTTTGATTAGAAGTCCATAAATCGGAAGTTAAACTTATCCTACTAATACCATCAAATGAGCCTTAATTTTTTTCTTCTAAAGCATAAAGCTTCATGCAATCACCCTTACTATCACTCTAGAAATGGGATCGAATCTTGATTCAAAGTTTTCAAAAATAGTATGAAAAATTCATGCTCAATCATACATGAAAAGGGTATTCATGCACACATATCATCTTAGAAAAAGCTCCTTTACTTTTTTCTTTATCATACTTGAAGAAATTCAAGTTACCGCTTTACCTTCAACTTCTAAAGTAGGATAAGATAATACCTGCCGCTTGGGTATTCCTGAGCCGTAAATTAAAGCCAACCGAATAGAGCAAGAGTTCATGTGCCTATTCAAATGATTGGTAGAACCCGAATTTTGAAGAGCAAGCCTTGAATGGCAATGCTTGCACTCAACCTTCTTAGTTCCATCTTTTAATGTCACAACAGTAAACTCGTCCCAGGCTTTTGAGGTCTTTTTTTTTTTTTTTCTCATGCTTAGCTTCAACTTCAACCTCGGTAGCATTTTCCGGGCCGAGAATCACCAATTAGTTGAGGTTGATTTTCAGCTTGAGTATTCGGCACTTGAGATGGTCCAAATGGGTCTTCAATCAAACTTATGATCTCATTGTTACCTCAAACAAATAAATAAAAAAATATCAGAATTAGATACAAAGGATATAACATATGCATGCATAATAAAATAAACCTAAGAATAAGCTATAAGCTAAACACAAACAAGGGCTGTTGAATTGTATTACATTGCATATACCCATAATAAATTAATGAATTTCATTAGAGAAGCAAAATTGCATCTTACTGAAAGAAAATGACAACAGTCACAAGTCTATTAGTATAATAAATGATTTAAACTATGTCTCACAAAATTAAGTACATATATATATAATTGAGGTACATAGTTCTAATTTAGTTGCTTAACATATACAAAATAATTTCACCATACAGATAATTTATACTTGGTTTTCAGAAAGAAGCAGATTTCCACAACAACAACAAAATCGTAATAAGACCTCAAATAATTTAGCAAAAACAAGAAAATAGAAAGTAGTGGTGATGAATTGTATTACACTGCATATACCCATAATAAATTAATGAATTTCATTAGAGAAGAAAAATTGCAAGACGCAAATCAGTATATGAGGTATTCATATTAACATATGAATTAAGGCATTACAAACATAAAGATATGATTCAAACCCAAGTTTCAGAACATGTTCTGTAGCATATGCAATTCAAAAATCAAAATCAAATCCAAATGGTGTTAAGAAATTAAAATTACATAGAAAAGAATATACCTGAAGCCTCAAAGTGTTCCATTGAATTGAATAAGATCAAATTGAAACTTGAAAGCTATAAATTAGGGTTCTAATTTTACTGATTAGGGATTTTTAGTATAACAGAATTAATTTGACTTTGATTTTTGGATCAGAGCAGAGGAGACGAGAAATTGGGGGATTGGGCCATGGCTGGATAAGAAATATTAAAGCTATACATATATATAGATTACTTGAGTGAAAGAAAAGATTAGAAGAAGAAAATATGAAAGAAATGACTTACACATAACGCATCGATCTTCTTTTGTGGTGGGATGATTCAGTTTTCAGCATCAAATCTCACCCCCTCGAGGCTCGAGACTAGATTTCTCTGTAAACGAAGCCACTAAACTCTAAAGTCTGAACTCAGAAGTTTCACGAGATGAAACTCGAAAGGAACATATGGTAGAAAACCAAACGCTGAAACGCCAAACGCATAACGGCTAAGCTAAAGCCTTTTCCACTCCCTTATCAGATGACAAATATTAAGGATACGAACCTGAAACGAGTAGGTTTATCGAGTATGGATCGAGTATGGCTCAGATAATAGATGTAAACTCGAACCCTAAAATGAGCGAATGGTATTGTGCACATATTCGAGGTTCAGTATTATAAGGAGAAAATGAGCTTGGTCCATATTCGACTCGAATATCTACCGAATCTAAGACCCGGATCATATTTTCGGGTCGAATCTGAATCGGGTACCGAACTACTCGGACCGATTTTCACCCCTACTGTATGGTATGCCGGTATCCATAGTTTCTGATCGAGATCCAAGATTCACTTCACGATTTTGGGTTAGTTTGCAGAAAGCTATGGGCACAAATTTACGATTTAGCTCGGCGATATCATCCTCGTATCGACCAGACAGACGGAGAGGACTATTCAAACTCTTGAAGATCTATTAAGACTATGTGTCCTTGATTCAAGGGAAGTTGGGACAAGTTCTTACCATTGGTGGAGTTTTCCTACAACAACAGCTTATCGAGCAAGTATCGCAATGACTCCATTCAAGCGTTGTATGGAAGAAAGTGTCGTTCTCCAGTATGCTGGGATGAGGTGGGTGAAGCAACATTGTTGGGACCGAAGTTGGTACGTATGAGTACGGAAAAGATTCAAACGATCTGGTAATGTATAAAAACCTCACAAGATCGATAAAAGAGTTTGCTGATATTCATCGAAAGGATGTGGAATTCGATATAGGAGATCATGTGTTGTTACGTATTGCTCCATGGAAAGGAGTTACGAGATTTGGAAAGAGAGGAATTCGACCCGTAGTGCATTGATGGACAGATGTTGGCATGGTCATGACCATTGATGAATACACGAATATCCTTGGCTGTGGTGCGTGGATAATTTGTGGTTGTGATACTAATGAATATCCTCGTCGTGAGAAAAGGTGGATGATGTGGATTATTTATTGTCGAGTCTCAAATGATAAAAGTCATGAAAAACCTTTTAAATCATAGAAGATAGTAGATTTTATTCTCTACTTGACTCTTCTAATGGATTGCTTGTTCCGTTATAGCTTAAACTTGATGTTTGTTATATTTTATCGCTTTAACATCGTTGAAGGCTAATGATAATTTATTCTCGCATTATCTTAGTCATAATATTTCTTCTCGGGCTAGTTGAGCTTACCCTTTCTTTCACCGTTTTCTTCGTGAAATGAGAATATAGCCGGGACGAGCCTGGGAACCCGGGTGATGGACCGATGATAGTATTAATAGTCCTCTATTCATTAAATAGTGTGACAATAAATGTAATGAGGACTTATTTTGAGAGTGGATATTGTCTAGAAGATAATATTTGTATTAAAACTCACAGCTCTCTTGTTGTATATTAAAGATTGTATTTGTATTCTGTACCATGTATTTGGCGACTCAAAATAGGTGATGTATACCTATTTTTGGGGCGTCACATGTTTTGCTTATGTAGGATCAACCTAACACATTTGATCAATTCATTCTAAGTCCTTGTACATATGTTTCTATTATCTATCAAAGGACTTTACAACTTTTCTTAATGCAAGCATACTTGCATATTCATTCATATATATCATAATCAAATCATATGTAAATAGGAATAACATTCACATGCTTATTCCTGACACATTCGATTTATGAGTTGATACAAAAAAAATGGAACATTAAACTATAACCTAAATGTTCAGACCAAAAAAATGCATTTCTATGTAAAACTTCGTCATCAATTGATTGGAAGAAACAAAACAATCTAAAATGAAAGGTTAGCTCAAGAATCCAGCTTTAATCCATAATAAGATATATACAAATTGTATAATCGGCTTCTATTTATCATTTCTTGTATGTATTGGTGGGTTAAAAACTCAAAAAATATCTATATATAAAATAGATACTCACAGTTTCATCTATAACACATTATTTCTCTCTATATACACACATGAATTGTACAAAGCGGTGACACAATTAAGCTATTTACAACAAATAGTCCATTTACAACTCATACCAAATTAGTAATAAGTTTCAATTAGGCATTGAATTTGAGAATAAGTATAAAACATGAAATGTACATCTGATTTATGAGCTAATACAAAGAAACTGGAACATTGAACTATAACCTAAATGTTCAGACAAAAAAAAAGTATTTTTATGCAAAAATTCTTCATCAATTGATCGGAAGAAATAAAATTAAACTAAAATGAAAGGTTAGAAGAAGAACACAAAAATGTATCAACTGAAAAACTTTACATGCAAATTTAGTAGCGCCTTTCTCCCTCTCTTTCAACAAATTTGTTTGCGGTGATTGTTGATTTTTGTTGAAATTTCATTTTGAGGGGAAAATAATTCCGTCTAAAACTGGAAAAATTAAAAGATAAAGAAAGAGAGATTTGCAATCAGTAAGAATCCTCGGTTAAACATTATTGTAATCCCAACGCTTTTGTCTTTCAATTCATCAGGTGAAAAAAATCATTTGCGAGTGGTGGTTGTTGAAAGAAAAGAATATAAAAATTTGATGATAGGGTCTATTTCACTGGTGGTCTAATGGCACCCATGGCATGCGAACTCCCATAGCTGTGTACACAATTACATTTCAATCAACTTGAAAAACAATACTAAATAACATTTAATAATTACTCCCTCTGAAAATATTAAATATTCAAAATTCTACAATAATAACAATTATAATAAGAAAAACAATGACATATATAGCATTTAATAATTACTCCCTTTGAAAATATAAGACCATTCTTGAAATTTTAAAATCCAGACTGCAACCTTCATCATTATGTTTCTATGTCAAATAATCCATATAAAATTAATTCATTTCTTGAGCTTACCACAAACTCCTAGGCGCGTATTGGACAATTCAGAGACGGATTGATGATCTTGAACTCAATAAAGAGGATTTGTGGGTGCATGGAATTGTGAGGAATTTGAAAGTAGTATACACACAAGTTAATCATATTTGATATGATGTAGCATATACTTTGTAATCTTATTCATTTATTAATAAAAAGATTATTTATTTGAAGGCATTTTGTTTTATCTACATAGTGTTGTTATATTAAATGTGATAAACCCATAGTTTTAAGTAATGTTTTTAGAATCATGATGATGATTATGTTGATGAGATCTAAATTCTTGGAAAGCTTAAAACTAAAATAGTTTCCAATCGTTAGATTACTAATAAGGGGATTAGTGAATCCGGATAGATTGGTAAATACGTTGCTTATTGGATAATAAGTTCACTAAACCTGGCTAGCTAAGGAATACCTAATGGAGTTTTACTTGTCTGTCATATAAATTCCTCTAGTGAAAGAAGTACAAGTGATCCTTAGACTTGAGATCATAATAGTATCTTGTGTATAATGAGTTATACTTTGACATGTCCCTTAAGACCTTTAGGGTATATCAAATGGTATGCTTGGGTGTAATAAGTTATACATGAAGATAATGAATGATCAATAAATTTACCGCTTCTAATAAAAGGAGAGAATGTTCTATGTGATTCGATAAATGACAACTCAGAAATCATTGGACAATGTAGAATGAAATTAGTAAGGAGTTTCTAATTTGCATTATTTGGAGTTATGCATTTGAAAATTGAAATACAAATAATTAAATAAAATAAGATTTGACAATAATTTCATGTCTTATATTTAATTGGGACATTGTACGGTAGAAGAATTGAATTTTACGGTAACTATTCGCTCAAATGTTCTTTTATAATTGATCTTGAAATCTATATTATCTAAAAAGTCGTTGATCGCTAAGGGTTTTTACCCTTATTGTAGAATAACTTTTATTTATTTCAATGAATTAAACAGTTTAATTTATTTATTTAAATAAGATTAGAATTGTTCTAATTGATTTATTCACAATCGATTTAATATGGAGAACCTAAAGGGTCACACCATAAAAGAAAAATATTTATTTAAGAAGTAAATGACATAATCGTAATAATAAGTTAAATGTATTTAATTTAATCTATGGTGATAGAATAAATTAAATAGCTTAATATTTATTATTTAATATTTTGGAAATCTTAAATATAAATTAATAAGAGAAGTCTTATTATTATTATTATTATTATTATTATTATTATTATTATTATTATTATTATTATGATTATTATTATTATTATTATTATTATTATTATTATTATTATTATTATTATTATTATTATTATTATTAGTTTAATTCCTATAGGAGTTTGGGAATTAATTAATAATAGTACTCTCATATATTCCTAATTTGATTAGGAGCATAATTAATTAAAGGAATTTAATTAATTAAAATAAAACCCTATTCCTAAATAGTTTAGGATGGTTGCCTACATCTATAAATAAGAGAAGTCTTATTATAATTTAGGGTTACTGACAATTCCAAGAGTTAGGATAGTATATATAATTTCTATAGAGATAGAAATTAGGGTTTTGCCAAACACCTATCTTTTTGAATACGTGTTCTTCCTTAGTGGATCATCTCTAGAGGCCAAACACTTGGGGGACTAACATTGATCAAATGAAAGAAATCCAACCCGGTGATTCAAGGAGAACGTGAAAGGAATTGGAGGTGAACTCGTACTTGAGGAAGCTCGTGCCTACAAGGGCATGAATCTGATTATCCATCTTTTTTCTATTAATTGGTAATTAAGCACATATGATGATAATGGTGATGGTTTGTATGAAAAATTTAAAATCCGTTTTATCACGCTTCCGCTAATTTTATGTGATTTGATTGCATGATCGTGCTATATACAAACCTATAAGAATTTGTATTGTTTCACGTCTGATGTCGTAATCTTACAGTTCATACATTCGTACTTTGTATGTTCGCCATTCACCTGTCCTATATGGTCGTCTTGGATGACCATGCCTCTGCCTTTATTGTCGTTGCGACATCTAATTTGGACTCAACTACATTCTATTGCTGATTTCGATTTCTGAATTACTGGGAACATGAAGTTTTCTTAGTGAGTTGGTGGATTAAATAGAAAAATCAACATGAGGGAGGATAAGAGATTTGAGAGAACTAAAGGGCTAAGTAATCTAATGAGAATGAATAAGAAAAATCAAAGGATCGAAAAAGGAAGCTAAAGAGAATGGAGGAAATACAAGTTTAAAGAAAGGAAAACAAATTGACTCGCGTAATTGAAGATGAATCAATTTAACTTTTAATCAACATTGTTCACCTATTTTCAAATGAACTGAGTTGACTCACGTAGTTTTCAAATTGAAAGGCACCTGTTTTTTAAATTAAGTGAGTTGACTCACCCATTTTTTAAATTGAATGGATCGGTCTTACAAACTTTATATATTAGTATTGATTTGTGGAAGGGAAGAGAAGTATTTGAAAAGTTAATACAGAAAGATGAGAGGAGAAATCATGCGCTGAAAGAAGTAAAAATCAAGTGCCAGAATGAGTAAATTGTGGCCAATTGGTACGACTCAAGACTAAACCCATATGTACAACTCAAGCGAAAACTCGAATATGACCCGAACTAAAATTCGCAAGCACAAAAATTTGTTGTAGTTTTATATCTTTTAGCCTTTTAGTTAATTGATTGATAGTTTTCAAATTAAATCGTATTCAAATTTTAATATTAAATTTATTATTGTAGAGAAAATTATATCTGAATTTTCTCCAAATGTTACCTTTTATCGTTGCTACCTTTTATCGATCAAATGTTATTCGGGACATGAGTTTTACTGCTTATTGGATGGTTATTCGGGATATAATCAGATTGATATCGCTCCTGAGGATCAAGAAAAGACAACATTCACTTGCCCTTACGGCACCTTTGCATTCAGAAGAATGTCATTTGATCGTCGTAATGCACCGCGCAACTTTCCAAATGGTTATGATGGCTATTTTCTGGATATGGTGGAGAAGAACGTTGAAGTCTTCATGGGACGATTTCTGGCCTATGGGGACAATTTTGACACTTGCTTAGAGAATCGGTCATGGTATTGCAAATGGGTGTAAGGATACAAACCTCATAATCGAATTGGGAAAAATGCCACTTCATGGTTGAAGAGGGCATAATTTTGGGACATAAGGTGTCGGCTCAAGGATTGGAGGTGGACAAGGCAAAGTTGGACACGATCAAGAAACTACCTCCACCGAGCTCAGTTAAGGGCATTAGAAGTTTTCTGGGGCATGCTGGGTTCTACCGGAGGTTCATAAAGGACTTCTCTAAGATTGCAAAACCTCTATGCAGTCTTTTAGAGAAGGATGCCACTTTCAGCTTTACTGTGAAATGTAAGTCTGCGTTTGACCTATTGAAGAAGAAATTAACTACAGCCCCCATGATAGTCACACCGGACTGGAAAATGCCATTCGAACTTATGTGTGATGCGAGCGACTATGCAGTTGGGGCTGTTTTGGGCCAAAGACGAGACAAGGTGTTTTACGCCATATACTATGCAATAAAAACACTCACAGAGACTCAAATGAACTACACTACTACGGAAAAGGAATTGCTTGTAGTGGTATACACATTCGACAAATTTCGGGCATACTTGATCGGGACTAAGGTAATAGTCTACACGGACCATTCGGCGATTCGGTACTTAATAGCGAAAAAAGATGTTAAGCCACACCTTATCCGATGGATTCTCCTACTTCAAGAGTTTGATTTAGAAATTAAAGATAGAAAGGGGACGGAGAATCAAGTTGCCGATCATTTATCAAGGCTGGAAAATCTGGAGAAAAAGGATGAAGATAGATGCGTGATCAACGAGACATTCCCGAATGAGCAGTTATTTGGGTTGAATGCAGAATTTCCGTGATATGTAGACTTAGCGAATTATGTGGTAAGCAAGATGCTTCCACCGGATCTTACACGACAACAGAAAAAGAAGTTTCTGCATGACGTCAAGTGGTACATGTGGGATGAACCCTACTTATTCAAAGAATGTGCCGATAAGATGATTCGACGATGTATCCCATACAATGAAGTCCACAACATATTACAAGAATGTCATTCGTCGGCATACGGTGGACATTACGGGAGTGAGCGCACCGTGGCGAAAGTTCTTCAATCCGGGTTTTATTGGCCTACGGTGTTTAAAGACGCCCACCAATTTGTGAAAACATGTGATAGATGCCAAAGGGTGGGAAACATATCAAAACGGAATGAGATGCCCCTACAAACAATTCTTGAAGTGGAAATCTTTGATGTATGGGGCATCGATTTCATGGGACCATTCCGTCGTCTTTGAGCAATCAGTATATTCTGCTCGCGGTGGATTACGTCTCGAAATGGGTTGAAGCTGCAGCATTACCATCTAATGATGCCAAGGTGGTTCTCAAGTTTCTAAAGAAAAACATTTTCACGAGGTTTGGCACGCTGAGAGCAATAATCAGTGATGAAGGCAGTCACTTCTACAATAAGTCGTTTACAGCTCTTTTGGCTAAGTATGGGATCAATCACAAGGTGGCTACAACATATCACCCTCAAACTAATGGGCAAGCTGAGGTATCGAACAGAGAAGTTAAGAGGATATTGGAGAAAGTCGTAAATCCGAGTTGAAAAGATTGGTCACTTCGATTGGACGACGCATTATGGGCGTACCGGACTGCATACAAAACGCTAATCAGGATGTCACCTTATCAACGCTTGTACGGAAAGGCATGTCACTTACCCGTGGAGCTACAGCACAAGGCTTACTGGGCCATACAGAAATTGAATTTTGATCAAGCCACGGTAGGAGAAAAGAGTCTACTCCAACTAAATGAGCTCGACGAATTCCGCCTCCACGCCTACGAGAATGCCAAACTATACAAAGAAAAAGTTAAAAGATGGTACGACCAGAAAATTGTGCAACGAACATTCGAGCCGGGTCAAGTAGTCCTCTTGTTCAATTCACGACTGCGTTTGTTCCCCGGAAAGCTTAAGTCAAGATGGTCGGGACCATTTACTATAAAACGAGTATTTCCTCATGGCGCCGTTGAACTCTACAGTAGGAATCCGTTAGAAACGTTCAAGGTCAATGGTCAACGGATAAAGCATTACTGGGGTGGCGAGTCAAATTGGGACGCCGACAACATTACCCTCGTCGATACACAGTAAAACAGGGAGTAGTCAGGCTGAACGACTTAAAATCAAGCGCTAATTGGGAGGCAACCCAATTTTTCTTTATTTTTCATAGTTCATGTTTAATTTGTTAGGATATAGTTTATGAAGCAGTAGTTAGGACTTCTCAATTATTAAGTTTTGTTAAAAATCTCTGAAAAGTACTAAAAATCTCATTGAAACTCCAAGTCGCCATTAATCTAACATATTGCATGTTTTTGGTTTCAGGAGAGGTCCAACATGAGTCAGAGCAACAACGACTATGAAATGGTGGAAAATCGGAGAATTTTGCATATCAAAATTTTTTTGCCAAAATTTTTTAGTTAGTGGGCATGCATGCACGGAAATGAACCTCTTTGGCCTAAGCACCACCACCGGGGTGGGGGTCCCAAATCAAGCGGATCACACTTTGTTATAAGGCACGACCCCAGACTTAGTTCCCACACACATACACACGCCCACTCCTTCTTTTGCTCTCTCTCTCCCTCAACATCACAAACCTGGTGCCATATTTGTTTTATCTCCTAAACACAACCCACAAAACCAAACAACAACTACCACCACTACAACTACCTACATCAATTAAACCCACTTTCTACCCACGATTTCCACACGCCTTAAATCCCGTCCACCACTTCATCTCTCCCACATCACTCTATATAAACCCTACCTCATACTTCCCATATTCAACACCCTTAAACTCGAATTCTTCAAGAAATTAGGATACACACACTTGAGGGTAAGTTGCTATAGTGTCAAGTCTTCATCTTTTCTCAACTCCATAGCACCAACCTAAGTTTGGGGGATCCGAACGAGTCAGCTGCACGCCAAGTGTTTGTGATTAGTGAACCAAGTTTTGGGGAGAGGAAGTGGTTACTAGCAAGAGTTCAATCTTTGAAACTCAATGGCATCTCAACCAACACCCAAACGCCAACGGGCGCAGTTCAAGCTACCGCCCCACCGCCAACTACCTATGACCGCTTTAAAATTTGTGAGTGCCACCGCCACCATCATCATGAAAGTACATGCAATCTAAGGCACTTACACCGAACGTGGTTTGGCCCCCGAGGTGAACGACGGGAGATGATGTCCCAAATTCACCAAAATGGTGGATCAAATTCATCAACATCCGACACCCGCATGGGTAAATATTGTCAAGGAATTCTATGCAAACGTCAAGACAAAGCTCCTTTCAAAGCGTTTGTGCGGGTCGAATGGTTCCGTTTCAAAGGATTTATGCAATCAATGCTTACTTATCGATTCTGGGTGCCACGCCATTGTCGATATGTCCAAATGAGGGATTTTGACCCGGATTATGAGGAGGTTATTAAAATTTGACAAAGCCGCACATCTTGGACCAAAGGGAGGAAAGGAGGAATGTTGTTCAATAGCAAGGACTTAAGCCAGTATGGAAAGATATGGTACGCATTTTATGTATGAAATTACTTCCGTCCCAACACACTTGGGACGTCACCAAAGAGAAGGCGTTCTTCAAGATATGCCATTATGCAGACTTCATTATCAACGTCAGGCCATCATCGGTTTCTCCATCCTTGGCGGTCTTACGTGGAAATTTTTGGGCCGTCCGCCGCACCCTTCACTTATATGCATGCAGTCTTGCAACGCCGGGTGCGTTATTCTGATGATGAGCCCACTCAACCGCCGCTGGCTTTGCTTGATTCACGAATGATTGCGCGGTATTCAGTGTGGGGTGGAGGAGAGTCATATCCACGGGGTTTGGGTTTTATTTTTCCATCGGCATTGGAAGACGAAGTCGATGCCGAAGATACCTCGGGGAATGAGGATGGAACAATGGGAGATCAAGGAACCGAAGGTTCCGCAGACTGAGGCATTTTCTAGTACTCAGTTCCTTGAGTTCCAGAATCAAATGAATGCACATAATAGGGCAACACGCCGGGAAATGCGGTGATTGGCGATGCGTCAAGATCATATGTTCGATGCCATGAACGCGTCTTTCGCCTCATTCAACACAACACTTCAGAGTTTTAACCCGGCGGCCCAATTTTCGTATCAACAACCCGGTCCATTACCGCGATTTCCTCCTAGTGATTCCGATGAAGAAGAGCACCAACCACCGCCTCTGCATTTAGACAATTCTGTGGAAGTCCTTTTGCATTTTATTTTTATCCAATGAGGGCATTGTCTTATTTAAGTTTGGGGGAGTAATTTGTTTAGTTGCATACATGCATTTTTAAATTTTTGTTGTATCTAGTTTTGCATTATAGAATAGGTATTTGCATAGTAGTTAGGATTTTGAATTGTTTTCATATCTTGAAAAAAATAAAAAAAATTAGTTAAATAGTGTGTTTGCATATGTCCAATGGTGTCGCATTCTACAGGTTATTCTGGCTAATGATGAGATTGTGAACAAGTTAACCAATATAGTATGGATTATTAGTACTGTGATATAATTACTATTATGAATCGATTCTTGGACTTGTTTGAAACTGTTATAAAAAGGGTAGCACTAATAACATCTTTGTTGACCGGTCAGTTCAAATCGATACATAAAATGTTTCTAAAGGATAATGCTAGGGTGAACCAGAAAATGACAAGGATAGACAGTGAAGGCTTAAATTAGGCAAGAACCTAAGTTTGGGGGAATATATGTGGGGTATATAAATTTTAAAAAAAAGAAAAAAAAGAAAAAAAGAACACATGTTGAGTCTTGTGGTGGGTTGAGGAGAAACACTCACCATAAACACAAGCGTGAGATGGAGCGTAAAACGCACTCACCTACTATCTATCAAAAGAAAAAGAAAAGGGAAATAATCACGGGAAAAGAGCAAAAAGCCCCCGTGTCAAAAAAAGAGAGAGAAGGAAGAAAAGAAAGTATAAGTATCCTGCATGTACCCTTGAATTTGGTTGAGTTTAATCTTAGTTGAATCGTGCCTATCGTTGAGATTTTTGAGTTTGCACTGTATGATTCCTTCTAAGAAGTTGTTTATGTATTGAATTTGGGTCCAGACGCTTATCTTAGATGTTGATCACACACGCATTACTATACCAAAGAATAGTTGTTCAAGAATTGAGAATTAATATGTAATTGTGGATTGGTTTTTATAATTTGTATTGTAAAGTTGCTTGTTTTCTCCGAAGGTGGGGATAAATTAGTTTATGCGATGTTGTTGGATTTTTAGGCATTTAGATTGTTATTGTATTTTATTGCATTGCATAAAGATGTAGTTTGTTTTGTGCTTTCGGGACTAAAGACAGCTTTAAGTTTGGGGATTTTGATAAGTGGATTTTATATACACGAATCGATATTCATTTCAAGTTTAAATTGTAGTTATCTTCATGTTTTGTGTTCGCTTTTACTCGTTTTGCGATATTTTATGTGTAGGGTGGTCATGGATACAATTGGTGAGGAAAGGCGGTCTTTTTTTGGAGCAAAAGTGGAAAAAGTTGAGCTTGAAAAATTTGAAGACAGAGTTTGCTCACCGGGGCGTTTTATTTGTGCTCGCATTTCACGTAGGCGGGGGTCCCATTTCAACTCTCCTATTCTGCTTCAAGTCTGCTAGAGCTCGATTTGTGGGATTAATGATGCGTTTGGACTCTAATAAAAGAAGAATTCGGCCGTAAGAGACGAGAGTCAAGCTATTACGTAGAAAAAAACAACGATCTAATAACAAAAAAGCAAGAATTCAAGAGCGATTTCAAGGATCAAGAGCTAACGTTGGAGGAGTAATTTTCGAGATTATCACGACGGTTGCTAATCATCGCGAAGTGAAGGGGTTTTCGATATTCTTTTTCTCTTTAGTCTTATTTGTAATTGGGATGATGTTTTCAACAAATTATTCAGTTTTTAATTTATTCGTTATGAACTAATTTACTTATTAGACTTGTGATGGATCTTTGGGCGAAACGATGATTCTATAACTTGATTTCTAATTCAATAAGATATTTTCAGTTTATCTATGTTAATTTGAGCGTGAATTTATGAATTGCCTGATCAACAGTTCTTTGTGGATTTGAAAGGAATCGAGAGAGGAGATTCAAATCTAGACCTAGTTAATATAGCATGTGTCATGAATTTTGTCGATAACAGATTTGTGATTATTGTTAAGGTAAAGATACGCTTGACATCGCATGTAATCGTATAGAGAGCTTAAACTTCAACCTTCTTTGATTGCAGTTCACATAGAGATATAGTGAGTTGGTTAATTTAGGTGTTTAACGGATTTCTATCTTAATTGTGGATTGATGTTAATATGGTATTAGTGCATCAAGAGGTGGCTTTTACTACGTTCGTGTTCTTGATTAATAAACTGGAATATTGAATTGAGTTGGAATAAAGGTTTGAAAATCAGAGTGAAGCTCAGGGTGAAATCATAAGTCGAATTCTCCATTAATTGTTTGAAATTCCTGATTTCGTTATTGGTGACTGTTTTGTGATAGTTAATTTCTTTATTAATTTAGTTTTTTTTTAATTTAAAACCATTGAATTGATTAGTTTAATAAAATTAGGGTTAATACAAAATTGATACTTGTGAAGTTAAGATTCTTGATATTTTGTCCCTGTGGGAACGATACTCTATTCACTACTATATTACTTGTTGACCACGTGCACTTGCGTGTTTTTAAGCGTATTGATTTTCACCAACAATAATCAAGGCAAGTTAAAATACCTTATGCCTGCTTGTTTTTAAGCTCTTGTTATCCCTTAAATGCCAGTTCCAGCCACACCACACAAATCACGAAGCTTTCCTCTTTCTTGCTCTAACTGGAAAGAAGTTTTGAAATTTATTTGGGAGAGGAGAAGGACTCGTGGAGAGAGTAAAATGTAAGAGAACTTTAGGATGTGCTTTGATTTTCTTTTTGTAAAATCTCTGCTCTAGAAGCTAGAACTTTAGGAAGAAGGTGGGCGTGACGGGATTATGAAGATATATATGTACTAAATATTTGGCAAAAAATCACCCTGCCACAAATTTCACCCTAAGCCAATATACGTGGCTCCGCCTTTGGTTGGAATAACTCAAATGTGCGCGCCTATCGCATGCATGGTGATTTCTTTTGTTATTCCATTCTTTATTATACTAAGTTGGTTAAAACTTTGACTTCTATACTCTATGAAATTAGTGGAATATCCTTGATATTTGCGCTTCATCCAGTATCTTTTCATGGAAATATTCTTCTGAGCATTCTTGAATTTTACTCTACAAAGAAGTATCATGTTGAAAATTTGGACTTTATTAGTTCCTGGATAAATTAATTCTTGAACTTGTTTTATTGAATTCTTATATCATTGTCATCATCCTCATGTTTATATTTTGTTGAAAGTCATATGTATTCTGTAGTGTATAGATGGACTTGGTATGATTATGACCGAGGATTATTCGATGTAATCATGACCGTAATGTTACAAATGATGTGGAAAAAAAGTCCTCATCAACCGTAGTGCATTGATGGACGCTTGTTGGCATGATCATGACCATTGATGAATACACGAATATCCTTGGGCGTGGTGCATGGATAATTTGTGGTTGTGATACTAATGAATATCCTCGGTCAGAAAGTGTGATGATGATGGATTATTTATTGTCGAGTCTCGTGATAGAAGTCATGAAAAACCTTTTAAATAATAGAAGATAGTAGATTTTATTCTCTACTTGACTCTTCTAATGGATTGCTTGTTCACCATGATTAAACTTGATGTTTGTTATATTTTATCGGTTTAACACTTTGTTGAAGGCTAATGATAATTTATTCTACATTATCTTAGTCATAATATTTCTTCGTTGTGCTAGTTGAGCTCACCATTTCTTTCATTGTTCTCTTGTGAAATGAGAATATAGTCGGGACGAGTCGGGAACCAGTGTGATGAACCGATGATAGTATTAGTAGTCCCTCACTATTCATTAAATAGTGTGACAATAAATGTAATGAGGACTTATTCTCGAGAGTGGATATTGTCTAGAAAGATTTGTATTAAAACTTCTGACTCTCTTGTTTTATATTAAAGCTTGTATTTGTATTCTGTACCATGTATTTGGCAACTCAGAATAGGTGATGTATACCTATTTTGGGGGTGTCATAGTTGGTATCAGAGCTTAGGGATATATGAGCCCTGGCTAAGAAGTGAGACTAGAACTAGGAGGGGAGAGACGGGGAATTCCTTCGCTAGTATGACCTACCTAAGTTTTTTTTGGTATTTAATTGGTCACGTAATATATGGATAATATGTTGCATGTCAATTAACATTTTGTTTTGTGGCAAGATGTCTGAAAATGACATCCGAAAATGTTGAGAATAAAGAATGGAGCACAAAGCGACCTTTGATTCACCCCATATCAATAATCAGGATAATGTGCATCGTGAAGGCGACAATCCTCATGCAAACAACAACATTGACCAAATGATGAATGATGGAATGTTCGGAGGCTTTATGCAATTCATGTAATAAAGAAAGAGAGCTACTCCTATCCAAAATGTAGGTGGAAACACCGAAACTCTCGAATCAGTCCACCGCTAGAGCGCTTCAAGGAGCCGGGACCACCGAGTTTATTGGAGAGCCAAAACCACTTAAGGCGGAAGCATGGATAAAGCAGATCACCAAGATATTTGATATCTTGGGATGCATCGAGGAGCAAAAGGTTCCCTTTGCCGCCTTTATGTTGCGAGGAGAGGCAGATTACTGGTGGGAATCAGCAAAGCATACTCAACCTGCCGCACTAAAAATATCTTGGGAGAAGTTCTAAGAACTATTCAACGACAAGTACTTTCCCGAAAGTATTCGTCACATGAAGGAGGTGGAGTTCATCAAGTTGGAGCAGAATAATATGACCGTGTCGCAGTATAAAGCTAAGTTTGCCGAGTTGTCCCGATTTGCGTCCCACTTGGTGGATAATGAAGAAAGAGTGACGCGTATGTTTTTAAGAGGTTTGAAGCCG
Organism: Panax ginseng; assembly: GCA_020205605.1. NCBI lineage: Eukaryota > Viridiplantae > Streptophyta > Magnoliopsida > Apiales > Araliaceae > Panax > Panax ginseng. The sequence goes on from CM035143.1 coordinate 112,862,487, forward strand.
GAGATACGTCAACATCTTATTTCTCATAAACTGTGTTTGTATTCAGATGTTGTAAATAGGGCTCAGTTAGTGGAGCGCGATAATGAGTCAACGCAACCAAAAGAGAGCAGCCGATAAAATGATAATACCAGTGAGAGCAGTCATCAAAGCGGTGACAACAAGCGTGGAGGGAATCCACAAGCCAGAAATGGTAACCACTTCGGTGGTAATCAGGGCCAAAGCAATAAGAATGGACATTTCAAGAAGAGGAGATTCAATAATGATGGAAAGACGTCAGCACCAGCACCCGTTGTTAAGGAAGGAGAACGACCACCTATCATATGCTTCAAATGCGGAGGGGAGGGACACATCAGTCTTAACTGTGTGATGCCGTCCAAAGCATGTTATAATTGTGGAAGAGAAGGTCACTTAGCCCAATTTTGTCGTTCACCGAAGACAAGTTCAGCTAGGATGGAGGCACCAAAGGCCGTCCCAGAAAAGTCAAAGCCGGTAGTCTGGGAGAGCGTTGTTGTGACCTCCCGAAAAAGCAAGGAACCCGAATGAGGTCATCACGGGTAAGCTTATCATAAACTCTAGCGAAGTCTATACTTTATTTGATACCGGTTCTACCCATTCTTTTATTTCTCCTACTTGCGCTCAACGATTAAATTTGACTCCGGAGAAATTAGACTTTGACTTATCTGTGGAAACTCCGTTGGGAGAAACATTCATTACATCCACTGTTTATAAGTCTTGTTTGGTTCAAATCGATACCCTCACATTACCTGTCTATCTTATTTCATTGAAAATACTTGCATTTGACGTGATTCTAGGGATTGATTGGTTAACTACTCATCATGCTAAAATTGATTGTTTTCGTAAGGTTGTTAGCTTTCATATTCCTAATCAACCTATTATGCGAATTCAAGCGACCAAACCATTAAAATCAATCACGGTCATCTCAAGCCATAAAGCTATTCGTTTATTGAAAAACGGATGCCAAGCTTTCTTAGCCCACGTCATGATCTAAACAAAAATACGCCGCTTTTGAATGATATTTCTATTGTTAATAAATTTCCCGACGTATTCTCAAGAACTTCCTGGCCTACCCCAGAGCGTGAAATTGAATTTTGTATCGACCTTGAACCCGAAGACAAAACCCATTTCCAAAGCCCCATATCGAATGGCTCTATTGAACTTCGTGAGTTAAAGACCCAACCGCAGGAATTGTTAGACATTGGCTTTATTCGTCCCTGTACTTCTCCTTGGGGTGCTCCTGCTCTATTCGAGAAAAGAAAGATGGTAGTATGCGACTTTATATTGATTATCGGGAGTTAAATCATGTCACCATCAAAAATAGGTACCCATTGCCACGTATTGATGACATGTTTGACCGTAAATAAAGGAGCCAAATTCTTTTCAAAGATTGATCTTCATTCAATATCACCAATTAAAGATTGAACCGATGACATTCCAAAGAAGGCTTTCAGAACTCGGTACGGGCATTATGAATTCCTAGTCATGTCCTTTGGATTGAATAATGCTCCTGCTTTGCCTTCATGGATATGATGAACCGAAGTTTTCAAGGAATATTTGGATCACTTTGTGGTCGCTCTTTATTGATGACATCCTTATTTATTCCAAAAGCCGTGAAGATCATGAGCAACACTTGAGGCTGACACTCCAAAAGCTTCGTGAATACAAGCTTTATGCCAAGTTGAAGAAATATGAGTTCTGGCTTGAGGAAGTAACATTCCTTGGGCACGTAGTATCAAGACATGGAATATCAGTTGACCCGGCAAAGATTGAAGCAATTCAAAGCTGGGAGCAACCAAAATCAGTGACCGAAGTACATAGCTTTCTCAGCTTAGCTAGTTATTACCGGAGATTCGTGGAAGGATTTTCTCGAATAGCTACTCCATTAACTCAGATGACTCGGAAAGATACAAAGTTTGGTTGGAGCGAAGAATGTGAGAAGAGTTTTCAAGAACTCAAGAGGAGACTCATTTTAGCACCTGTTCTGACAATACCATCCGCCTCGAGGATTTGTCTCCCACAAGGATGCTTCTGTAAAGGGTTGGGATGTGTTCTCATGCAACATGGGAAATTCATAGCCTATGCCTCAAGACAACTCAAAGAATATGAGAGGAATTATCCTACTCATGACCTAGAGTTAGCAGCTGTTGTCTTCGCACTTAAAATTTGGAGGCATTACTTGTTTGGGGAGAAGGTGGAGATCTTTACGGATCATAAAAGCCTCAAATATTTCTTCACTCAAAAGGAACTCAACATACGAGAACGATGTTGGCTTAAACTGTTGAAAGATTATGATCATACCATCCAATACCATCCTGGAAAAGCGAACGTGGTAGCTGACACATTGAGTAGAAGATCATATGCAAGTACGAGTGCGATATGGTCAACACAAAGGCCAATTTTATGTGACTTGCAAAGGATGGAGATAGAGTTAAAGACTCCAGGGACCCATGTGATGATGGTGAATATACGAGTAGAACCGACTTTAATTGATAAAGTTAAAGCTGCTCAAGCTACAGACCTGGAGCTGATGCGTATGAGGAAGAAAGTGTAAGAAGGTGTTATGCCGGAAGCAAGAATCGATGAAGAAGGAATAATTTGAGTCAAATCCAGACTTTGTGTTCCTAACGACCCTGATTTAAAGTATAAAATCATGATGGAGGCACACAACACACCGTTTGCAATCCATCCTGGGAGTACCAAAATGTATCATGATATTCGTCATACATTTTGGTGGAGCAATATGAAGAGAGAGATAAATACTGCTTATCTCAAGGTGTCTAGCTTTGTCAACGAAGTTAAAGCGGAGCATTAAGTACCAAAAGGTCCATTGCAACCACTTAAAATTCCAGAATGGAAGTGGGAGCACATTACCATGGATTTCGTTACCAGTCTTCCTAAGGTTTCTCAAGGTATAGATGCGATTTGGGTCATTGTTGATAGATTGACCAAGTCTGCTCATTTCTTACCGATATGAGAAACTTATACACTTAAACGTCTTGCTTGTATGTACATAAACGAGATTGTAAGACTGCATGGTAGGGGTGAAAATGATCCCGAGTTGATCCAAACACCATAATGCTCAAGCTCGACTCGGATCAAAAAATTTGTGTTCAGGTTCGACTCGAATTCGAACTGATAATTTTCAAGACTGCTCAAGTTCGACTCGATAAATTACTCGATACTACTCGGCTCGTAGTTACTCGACTCATTTTCACAACGAGTAATTCGCGAGCCTTTCTATTCGAGCTCGAGTCTCAGATGGATCACACCAAAATAAGACATAAAATGAAAACTTAAAAAAACTTAAATTTCGTTTTTATATAAAAATACATGTGTTCAAACGATGGCAAAATCTACATTTGTTTCTAAATATAATTACAAACGCTCACAAAACAGGATATCACAACTCCTCATTTAACTCTTTGTATCTTTCTTTAAAAACTTCTATATATCTTTCTTTGAGTTTGGTATGTACAGACAAAATCTTCCTTCTGCAAACCTGATGGATCCCAAAAGTAGCAAGTGAGAAACAGATTTCAGATATAGAGAAAAGTTGGTAAAATCAACTTACAAATAATTTATAAAGAACAACAAATGAATGCTGAAAGGAGATTAACATATGTATGCATATAGAACAAAGAATTAGAAATAAAATAAAATGAATGAATCCCACCTCAACATCACATTTCATCTCCTTTGGACAAGGCTTCACATTCTCTAGCTGTAATAAATCTGTAAGGCTCATCTTTGTGTAGCCGATTGCTTCGATCTTTCTTTGATGTTACCTGCACCAAATTTTTATTCCACCAGAATGGTTCTTAGATTTGAACAAGACAATTTTATTTACTCAAAAAATGAACATAGATCACTTCTTGCTAAAAAGAAAGATAGAACACATTCAATGTAAACAAGAGAATCACTGACCATGAAAGGAATATGATAATATTAATATCACATATTGTTAAGTCATATTAAACTTTTACATAAATTATCAAAAGAATTCATAGTAGTATCCTGTTAAATATCAAAACTATGCTAGAACAAAAGACTTCAACAAAAGGCAAGAGATAAGTAAACCAGATATAATCACCAAGAACATAGGGTATCAAAGAGAATTGTTACCTTTGTCGAACTCCTCCACCCATTTCAAAGATCTCAGATTATTCACAAGAAGCGCAGAAATTGTCCTACAGAGGATGAAGAAATGGATGCAGTGAGGGTTGAGGATTGAGAGAGTTCACATCCCATAGAGAAATATTTTTTGCCTCTCGCTACAACCACTTTTCCCTGCTTCTCCACCGCAAAGGGCTTGAATAGTCCATTACCAACACAAAGCCTCGCACCTCCCACTTCATGATATGCTCCCCATCATAAATATCATAGACTTTGACAACCCTCTGACAACTGGTTGTCGAGATAATTAGTGGTCCAGAAGGTTTATACCACCATTGCTTGTTTTCTGGTGTCATACTAGAATTAATTATTATCCTATATAAATTAGACATAAGCATGTACTTGCAAAAGAATGATGAAACAAAAGGATATATTGACTAATCGTAGCGTGATCCAACCCCCTGGCATCTTGCAGAGAAAGCCAAGGTTTCTCATTCAAGCTGATGTTTCTGGCAAGCTTCACCAACTACTGGAGTGTACACTATTGCCACTATTGGTAGCAGTTCCTCAACATTATCAATTAGAAGTTTGTAAAACAACTTTTCATTTCTTTTCTGCAAATCAATTATCCAAGGCCTAAAGTCCAAACTTAAATCCTGCAAATATAGAAGATGGTTAGAAACAAGTAAAAAACTAACTAGTAAAAAAATAAAAGAAAATGTCAAAATAAAAAGATAAGAAACGTATCTTTTTTTCAGACTTTACACCAAACTAGTTGTGCGTTATCAACTCAAGGCTGCAAGTCAAATATTTAAACTCCAAATTCCAAACTCAAGCACTAAAGCTAATAGTTTGACACCATTTCATAAACCAAATTCCAAAATGCTCAAAGTCTAATCTATTCCAAGTTCAATAGCTTCAAAGTAAATAGTTCAATAGTTCAATTTAAAACTGAAATGTAAACAACAATGTATCACAATATCAGAAATATATTATAAATTTCTTCACCAGATCAACACTTCGGTCTCCAAGCTCACCTCCTACATTGAATCTTCATCAGCCTACATTGTCAAACAACTAATATTAATCCATGATATTATTTGTATGTGTTTATTTATGTAAAACAATTAAATAAATTAATACTTACAATCATGCTTTTCTTAATCTTATACTCACTTCACCAATCACTGTGCAAATCAAAGCTCGAACTGTGGTTTGGCTTTAAAGAGCTCCTGAATCGTCAAGAACCCTTTCCCCAAAGACTAAATGTTGATTCGGAGGCCACAGAGTCACGTGTATGGACAATATATCTCTTGTCATCCTGAACAAAACCTTGAATTTTAAAGTGTTTGCTTCCACCATTTTAAAGCATCAAAATTATCATCAACATTACAAACCAATCTCACTTCTTCCAAGTAAATTTCCAAATCGGACTTCAAACATGAGGATGCAATGTCCATGTTTTGAGCCCAATCACAAACTCGCTTCTACTCTTGGTCTTACTTTAGATCCACCAATGAAACCATTGGTTTAGCAATTGAAGTTCCACATTGACTATTAACAACTTGTTCTGCATTATAAAGTGACACATATTCGTCAAATAGTTCTTGCAAAGCATTTTGAACAAGTGTTAAGTTCCTCTTTGCTTCAAACTCACTGACATACATCTTTGGAAAACAAAATATAACTAATTGCATCTTATATCTTGGATCTAAGATAGATGCAATAGCCATCAGTAAGTTGCATTGTCCCCAATATTTATCAAACTTCTCTTCCATCTTGTAAGCCATTTCTTTCATATATTCACAATCATCAACAATAGTTTCATTCAACAGCTCCTTGATTTTCCAAATCTCAGGTAAAAACAAATTGGAAGTAGGATATTCACGAATGGAAAACACATTTGTTACTTCATTAAACACTTCTAAAAATTTAATAACCCTCTCAGCCCTGTCCCAATCTTCCTTACTAGGCAAAGAGTTATAATGAAGGTCTCTCTCTTTGTACAATGGGAACACATCCTTGAATTGCAAAGCAGACTCTAACATGGCATATGTGGAGTTCCACCTAGTGGGGACATCTAAGATCAATCTTTTTGAAGACGGTAATTGCAAATTTTTCACAATCTCACCAGATTTATGAAGATGAGATAGAGACATTTTCAAGTACTTGACAGTCTCACGAACGTTTTGAATAACATTTTGGATAATCCCCAAACCATCTTGCACCATCAAGTTAAGAATGTGGGCACAACATCTAACATGAAATATTTTATCGCTAAAATAAAGGCCACCTTTCAATGTAAAATTATCCCTAAGATGCCTTACAGCAGAATCATTTGCAGATGCATTATCAAGAGTCACGGTCGATATTTTATTTTTAATTCCCCACCCGCTTATACAATGCAAAATAGAATCGTAAATCATAAGACCAAATGTGTGGAGGTGCCATGGTACAAAAATTGATAACCCTTTTATGCAAGTTCCAATCCGAATCCAAAAATGAGCAAGTGAGACACATATAACCAATAGTTTGATTAGAAGTCCATAAATCAGAAGTTAAACTTATCCTACTAATACCATCAAACAGAGCCTTAATTTTTTTCTTCTCTAAAGCATAAAGCTTCATACAATCAGTCCTTACTATCACTCTAGAAATGGGATCGAATCTTGGATTCAAAGTTTTCAAAAATAGTATGAAAAATTCATGCTCAATCATATGAAAAGGGTATTCATGCACACATATCATCTTAGAAAAAAGCTCCCTTACTTTTTCTTTATCATACTTGAAGAAATTCAAGTTACCAGTTTTACCTTCAACTTCTAAAGTAGGATAAGATAATACCTGCTGCTTGGGTATTCCGGAGCCAGAAATTAAAGCCAAACGAATAGAGCAAGAGTTCATGTGCCTATTCAAATAACTGGTAGAACCCGAATTTTGAAGAGCAACCCTTGAATGGCAATGCTAGCACTCAACCTTCTTAGTTCCATCTTTTAATGTCACAACAGTAAACTCGTCCCAGGCTTTTGAGGTCTTTTTTTTTTCTTTTTTTCTCATGCTTAGCTTCAACTTCAACCTCAGTAGCATTTTCTGGCTGAGAATCACCAATTAGTTGAGGTTGATTTTCAGTTTGAGTATTCGGCACTTGAGATGGTCCAAATGGGTCTTCAATCAAACTTATGATCTCATTGTTACCTCAAACAAATAAATAAAAAAATATCAGAATTAGATACAAAGGATATAACATATGCATGCATAATAAAATAAACCTAAGAATAAGCTATAAGCTAAACACAAACAAAACAAGTATTGAATTGTATTACATTACATATACCCATAATAAATTAATGAATTTCATTAGAGAAGCAAAATTGCATCTTACTGAAAGAAAATGACAACAGTCACAAGTCTATTAGTATAATAAATGATTTAAACTATGTCTCACAAAATTAAGTACATATATATATAATTGAGGTACATAGTTCTAATTTAGTTGCTTAACATATACAAAATAATTTCACCATACAGATAATTTATACTTGGTTTTCAGAAAGAAGCAGATTTCCACAACAACAACAAAATCATAATAAGACCTCAAATAATTTAGCAAAAACAAGAAAATAGAAGAAAATAGAAAGTAGTGGTGATGAATTGTATTACACTGCATATACCCATAATAAATTAATGAATTTCATTAGAGAAGAAAAATTGCAAGACGCAAATCAGTATATGAGGTATACATATTAACATATGAATTAAGGCATTACTAACATAAAGATATGATTCAAACCCAAGTTTCAGAACATGTTCTGTAGCATATGCAATTCAAAAATCAAAATCAAATCCAAATGGTGTTAAGAAATTAAAATTACATAGAAAAGAATATACCTGAAGCCTCAAAGTGTTCCATTGAATTGAATAAGATCAAATTGAAACTTGAAAGCTATAAATTAGGGTTCTAATTTTACTGATTGGGTTAGTTTACAGAAAGCTATGGGCACAGATTTACGATTTAGCTCGGCATATCATCCTCGGATTTTGACCTGACGATGGAGAGGACTATTCAAACTCTTGAAGATCTATTAAGACTCTGTGTCCTTGATTCAAGGGAAGTTGGGACAAGTTCTTACCATTGGTGGAGTTTTCCTACAACAACAGTTATCAAGCAAGTATTGGCATGGCTCCATTCGAAGCGTTATATGGAAGAAAGTGTCGTTCTCCAGTATGCTGGGATGAGGTGGGTGAAGCAACATTGTTGGGACCGGAGTTGGTACGTATGACTACGGAAAAGATTCAAACGATCTGGTAATGTATAAAAACCTCACAAGATCGATAAAAGAGTTTGCTGATCTTCATCGAAAGGATGTGGAATTCGATATAGGAGATCATGTTTTGTTACGTATTGCTCCATGGAAAGGAGTTACGAGATTTGGAAAGAGAGGAAAGCTCAATCCTCGATTCATCGACCCATTTTTAATCCTCGATCGAGTAGGAACTGTGGCCTATAGACTCGCTTTACCGCCAAGTATGTCTCGTATTCATAACGTTTTTCACATATCCATGTTACGTAAATATGTGGAAGACACGAACCACATTATTGATTTAGAACCGGACGAAATAGCGGAAGATTTGACGTATGAAGAGGTTCCTGTTCAAATCTTGGATAAGAAGGAACATATTCTACGCTCCAAGGTTATACCTCAAGTCAAAGTTTTGTGGAGAAACCACGATGTTGAGGAAATGACTTGGGAGTTCGAATCTGAAATGAAATCAAGGTATCCTTACCTCTTCGACATACCAGGTACGTACCCTAATTTTGAGGACGAAATTTCATAAGAAGGGGAGGTTGTAAGACCCCAACTTTTATAAATAAAGATGAATTTTCTATAAATATCATTTTTGAATATTATGGAATGAATTTGATATAATGTTATAGTTGTGGGTAATATTTATAAATTTTGCAAAGTACGCAAGTTGTTATATAATATTCGATTGGTCGGGGAATATTCGTACAACGGCACAATCATTGGTGGATCCCACAACGGAATTATTGTCGGATTGAGAAAAAGACAAAAATACTTTATAAAAATAATGGCGGAAGTTTTACCGTTAACTGTTGAAACACCCGGTGTTAAAAGTACAATGTACTGCAGTGTAAGTTACAAAGATAGACACTACCAGTATTGATTATTGATGCTTATGTGATAAGTCACTCGGTTTTGTTTTATTTGTATTATTAATGTAATAAAATGTAAAGCTTTTTATATAAAAAATGTAATACTTTTATAAAGTTATTCGCTTTATTAGGCTAATAGTAAAACATTTTTATATAAAAATGTAATACTTTTATAAAGTTATCTCGCTTTATTAGACAATAATTAGAATATATTATATTTTATTATGCATAGTGTTTGCATAGTAAAATCTTTTATAAAGTTATTCGTTTTATTAGATTATAAATAGAATATATTATATTTTATTTAAAAGATTTTGCTTTAAATATCAGATTAAAGTAAATCAATCTGGACCGTTCATGAGTTAGTTACTATGCAGTCTATTTTTCTATAAATAGAAGCTCATTCCTTCATTATTTCTTACGAATTCACTGAAACTCTAGAGAGAAAAACTATAGAAAGAGTTCTTCTTCTATAATCTTGAGCGTATTTTTTTAGAGTTTAAGAAAGCTTTGAGTGTAGTACAAGTTTCTTCGAGTATATCCTCGCCCTACCAGTCAGAATATTTTTCTTTCAAAGGTAGGGAATATTATTTGTTGTACTCGTAAGGGGTATTCTTTCTTTCTTATTCATGAAGAGAACTTCATTATTCCATTATTTATTATTCATTGAATAACTCAGATCACGCTGGATACCCTATACTTGGTGAAATTCTTCCATTATTCCATTCTTTATTATTCTCGTTGAAATATCATGTCATGCATGCGTTTCGGGACCGGTTCCGATTTTATTATTCTCGTTGGAATATCCATGCTGCATGCGTTTTACGGGACCGGTTCCAGATCTTTATTATTCATCGTTGGAATATCCTCATGCGTGTGTTTTACGCCGGACTGGTTTCATTCTTTATTATTACGTTGAATATCCTCGTCATGCATGCGTTTCTGCCGGACCTGGTTCCGTTATTTATTATTATGTTGGAATAACCTGCATGTGCGGTTTATCGCATGCCTCGTGATTTTTTTTTTATTCCATTCTTTATTATACTCAGTTGGTTAAAACTTTGACTTCTATACTCCATGAAATTAGTGAAATATCCTTGATATTTGCGCTTCATCCAGTATCTTTTTATGGAAATATTCTTCTGAGCATTCTTGAATTTTACTTTACAAAGAAGTATCATGTTGACAATTTGGACGTTATTAGTTCCTGGATAAATTAATTCTTGAACTTGTTTTATTGAATTCTTATATCATTGTCATCATCCTCATGTTTATATTTTGTTGAAAGTCATCTGTGGCCTGTAGTGCATAGATGGACTTGGTATGATTATGACCAGGGATTATTTGGTGTAATCATGACCATAATATTACAAATGATGTGGAAAAAAGTCCTCATTGACCCGTAGTGCATTGATGGACAGATGTTGGCATGATCATGACCATTGATGAATACACGAATATCCTTGGCTGTGGTGCGTGGATAATTTGTGGTTGTGATACTAATGAATATCCTTGGTCAGAGTGCGGGGATGATGTGGATTATTTATTAAGTCGAGTCTCAAATGATAAAAGTCATGAAAACCTTTTTAAATCATAGAAGATAGTAGATTTTATTCTCTACTTGACTCTTCTAATGGATTGCTTGTTCACCGCAGCTTAAACTTGATGTTTGTTATATTTTATCAGTTTAACACTGTTGAAGGCTAATGATAATTTATTCTGCATTATCTTAGTCATAATATTTCTTACTGGGCTAGTTGAGCTTACCCTTTCTTTCACTGTTCTATTCAGGAAATGAGAATATAGCTGGGACGAGTCGGGGAACGGAGTGATGGACCAGATGATAGTATTAATAGTCCTCTATTCTGTTAAATAGTGTGACAATAAATGTAATGAGGACTTATTTTGAGAGTGGATATTGTCTAGAAGATAATATTTGTATTAAAACTCACAGCTCTCTTGTTGTATATTAAAGATTGTATTTGTATTCTGTACCATGTATTTGGCATGCACTGAATAGGTGATGTATACCTATTTTTGGGGCGTCGCCACATGTTTTCTTATGTAGGATCAACCTAACACATTTGATCAATTCATTCTAAGTCCTTGTACATATGTTTCTATTATCTATCAAAGGACTTTACAACTTTTCTTAATGCAAGCATACTTGCATATTCATTCATATATATCATAATCAAATCATATGTAAATAGGAATAACATTCACATGCTTATCCTGACACATTCGATTTATGAGTTGATACAAAAAAAATGGAACATTGAACTATAACCTAAATGTTCAGACCAAAAAAATGCATTTCTATGTAAAACTTCGTCATCAATTGATTGGAAGAAACAAAAACAATCTAAAATGAAAGGTTAGCTCAGTAAATCCAGTTTTAATCCATAATAAGATATATACAAATTGTATAATCAATTTCTATTTATCATTTCTTGTATGTATTGGTGGGTTAAAAACTCAAAAAATATCTATATATAAAATAGATACTCACAGTTTCATCTATAACACATTATTTCTCTCTATATACACACATGAATTGTACAAAGCGGTGACACAATTAAGCTATTTACAACAAATAGTCCATTTACAACTCATACCAAATTAGTAATAAGTTTCAATTAGGCATTGAATTTGAGAATAAGTATAAAACATAAAATGTACATCTGATTTATGAGCTAATACAAAGAAACTGGAACATTGAACTATAACCTAAATGTTCAGACAAAAAAAATGCATTTTTATGCAAAAATTCTTCATCAATTGATCGGAAGAAATAAAATTAAACTAAAATGAAAGGTTAGAAGAAGAACACAAAAATGTATCAACTGAAAAACTTTACATGCAAATTTAGTAGCGCCTTTCTCCCTCTCTTTCAACAAATTTGTTTGCGGTGATTTTTGAATTTTGTTGAAATTTCATTTTGAGGGGAAAATAATTCCGTCTAAAATTGGAGAAATTAAAAGATAAAGAAAGAGAGATTTGTAATCAGTAAGAATCCTCGGTTAAACATTATTGTAATCCCAACGTTTTGTCTTTCAATTCATTGTAGGTGAAAAAATCATTTGCAGTAGTGGTTGTTGAAAGAAAAGAATATGAAAATTTGATGATAGGGTCTATTTCACTGGTGGTCTAATGGCACCCATGGCATGCGAACTCCCATAGCTGCATACACAATTACATTTCAATCAACTTGAAAAACAATACTAAATAGCATTTAATAATTACTCCCTCTGAAAATATTAAATATTCAAAATTCTACAATAATAACAATTATAATAAGAAAAACAATGACATATATAGCATTTAATAATTACTCCCTCTGAAAATATAAGACCATTCTTGAAATTTTAAAATCTAGACTGCAACCTTCATCATTATGTTTCTATGTCAAATAATCCATATAAAATTAATTCATTTCTTGAGCTTACCACAAACTCCTAGGCGCGTATTTGGACAATTCAGAGATGGATTGATGATCTTGAACTCAATAAAGAGGATTTGTGGGTGCATGGAATTGTGAGGAATTTAAAAGTAGTATACACACAAGTTAATCATATTTGATATGATGTAGCATATACTTTGTAATCTTATTCATTTATTAATAAAAAGATTATTTATTTGAAGGCATTTTGTTTTATCTACATAGTGTTGTTATATTAAATGTGATAAACCCATAGTTTTAAGTAATGTTTTTAGAATCATGATGATGATTATGCTGATGAGATCTAAATTCTTGGAAAGCTTAAAACTAAAATAGTTCCCAATCGTTAGATTACTAATAAGGGGATTAGTGAATCTGAATAGATTGGTAAATACGTTGCTTATTAGATAATAAGTTCACTAAACCTGGCTAGCTAAGGAATACCTAATGGAGTTTTACTTGTCTGTCATATAAATTCCTCTAGTGAAAGAAGTACAAGTGATCTTTAGACTTGAGATCATAATATTATCTTGTGTATAATGAGTTATACTTTGACATGTCCCTTAAGACATTTAGGGTATATCAAATGGTATGCTTGGGTGTAATAAGTTATACATAAAGATAATGAATGATCAATAAAGAATTTATCGCTTCTAATAAAAGGAGACAATGTTCTATGTGATTCGATAAATGACAACTCAGAAATCATTGGACAATATAGAATGAAATTAGTAAGGAGTTTCTAATTTGCATTATTTGGAGTTATGCATTTGAAAATTGAAATACATATAATTAAATAAATTAAGATTTGACAATAATTTCATGTCTTATATTTAATTGGGACATTGTATGGTAGAAGAATTGAATTTTACGGTAACTATTCGCTCAAATGTTCTTTTATAATTGATCTTGAAATCTATATTATCTGAAAAGTCATTGATCGCTAAGGGGTTTACCCTTATTGTAGAATAACTTTTATTTATTTCAATGAATTAAACAGTTTAATTTATTTATTTAAATAAGATTAGAATTGTTCTAATTGATTTATTCACAATCGATTTAATATGGAGAACCTAAAGGGTCACACCATAAAAGAAAAATATTTATTTAAGAAGTAAATGACATAATCGTAATAATAAGTTAAATGTATTTAATTTAATCTATGGTGATAGAATAAATTAAATAGCTTAATATTTATTATTTAATATTTTGGAAATATTAAATATAAATTAATAAGAGAAGTCTTATTATTATTATTATTATTATTATTATTATTATTATTATTATTATTATTATTATTATTATTATTATTACTACTACTACTACTACTATTAGTTTAATTCCTATAGGAGTTTGGGAATTAATTAATAATAGTACTCTCATATATTCCTAATTTGATTAGGAGCATAATTAATTAAAGAAATTTAATTAATTAAAATAAAACCCTATTCCTAAATGGTTTAGGATGGTTGCCTACATCTATAAATAAGAAAAGTCTTATTATGATTTAGGGGTACTGACAATTCCAAGAGTTGGGATAGTACATATAATTTCTATAGAGATATAAATTAGGGTTTTGCCAAACACCTATCTTTTTGAATACGTGTTCTTCCTTAGTGGATCATCTCTAGAGGCCAAACACTTGGGTGACTAACATTGATCAAATGAAAGAAATCCAACCCGGTGATTCAAGGAAAACGTGAAAGGAATTAGAGGTGAACTCGTACTTGAAGAAGCTCGTGTCTACAAGGGCATGAATCTGATTATCCATCTTTTTTCTATTAATTGGTAATTAAGCACATATGATGATAATGGTGATGGTTTGTATGAAAAATTTAAAATCCGTTTTATCACGCTTCCGCTAATTTTATGTGATTTGATTGCATGATCGTGCTATATACAAACCTATAAGAATTTGTATTGTTTCACGTCTGATGTCGTAATCTTACAGTTCAGACATTCGTACTTTGTATGTCCGCCATTCACCTGTCCTATATTGTCGTCTTGGATGACCATGCCTTTGCCTTTATTGTCGTTGCGACATCTAATTTGGACTCAACTACATTCTATTGCTGATTTCGATTTCTGAATTACTGGGAACATGAAGTTTTCTTAGTGAGTTGGTGGATTAAATAGAAAAATCAACATGAGGGAGGATAAGAGATTTGAGAGAACTAAAGGGAGAAGTAATCTAATGAGAATGAATAAGAAAAACCAAATGATCGAAAAAGATGAATCAATTTAACTTTTAATCAACATTGTTCACCTATTTTCAAATGAACTGAGTTGTCTCACATAGTTTTCAAATTGAAAGGCACCTATTTTTTAAATTAAGTGAGTTGACTCACCCATTTTTTAAATTGAATGGATCGGTCTTACAAACTTTATATATTAGTATTGATTTGTGGAAGGGAAGAGAAGTATTTGAAAAGTTAATACAGAAAGATGAGAGGAGAAATCATGCGCTGAAAGAAGTAAAAATCAAGTGCCAGAATGAGTAAATTGTGGCCAATTGGTACGACTCAAGACTAAACCCATATGTACAACTCAAGCGAAAACTCAAATATGACCCGAACTAAAATACGCAAGCACAAAAATTTGTTGTAGTTTTATATCTTTTAGCCTTTTGGTTGATTGATTGATAGTATTCAAATTTTAATATTAAATTTATTATTGCAGAGAAAATTATATCTAAATTTGTTATAATAATTAAACCTTAATATGTCCAACAACTTGACTAAAACTTAATTTTTTGGGCAGAGCTAAAATGTGCAGCTGCCTCTGTTTCCCTTCTTCATTTTCTTCTATCTGATGCGACTAAGATTAGGGATTATAAAGGCTCATCAACGGCCCCCCATTTGTGACCACACGCGATCGCTGGTTCCGGATTAAATTTTATCTAACGTGGACATAATAGTGACGAATGATCAGTCACTAATTATATTACCGATGAAGTATCCTATCATTTGCAGAAGTCGGTCGTTATTTGCCTAAAACACTACTAGCAATTACATGCAAGTATAAGTGATCATTAATGCAATATAATGACAAACAGACTATCGTTCCCACGAAGAGCAAAGAGTAAACTTAATAACTAATTATTAAACATGAATTAGTTTAATTCTATTTAGGTAAATGAATTCTCAAGTGAAATGAGTGAATAGTTGAGATAACTAATAAAGTATTAATGCAATGAATAAAAATATTAAGAAATCAATTTCCACCAATGAATCATTTAATTAATATTACTTTTCTTTCATTAAATTGATTATCTAGAATTGCCAACAAAAAATCATTTATAGTTTAAATAACCATTTTCCAAATATGTATATATCATATATATTATTATTATTAATTTCACTATATTACTATGAGAAATAACAATAATAAACTCATTAAGAATTATTTTCTACTCGTTGCTTGTGATATTTAGGTATATTCATATCCCGCCTACAAATTAACATTCAGTCCTAGAAAGAATTACTAAACACAAGTTATTATATCAAGATCTTAATTTAGAATCTATTGTCAAATTTTATATAAATCCATCCGATAATTGTTGACCAGACAATTGTAATAATAAACACAAGATATAATAAACAATCTCATTCCATAATCAACTTAAATAAAAATAAAAATAAATATTAAATCAAATCATCATCGGGTTTCATTGAATCCTTAATAGGCAAATTAGTTCATAATTTTAAATGAATACACCAATAAATTATCAAAAGTCATTTTAGATACATGAAATAAAAAATAGAGAAGAAAGAAATAAACTGTGATGAATCCAATCTCCTTTTTTCAACTCATTCCTACATCTGAAAATAAACTCTTATAACCCTTATTTTCTGTTACGTCCCCCTTTCAGCCTAAGCAAAAAAACTGTTGAATAACTGATAATAATTCTAATTATTAGTCTCATATTAAATATCTGATAATAAGTCTTCAACCCATACAAAATAAATGTAAACCAATCACAGTGTCAGAATTAGGAGTTTGAGACCCTCCTCACTTCCTTCAATTATGGAATGTTTAGAACTATTTTTTATTAAACGCCATATGAACTGGCGTTGTAAAGATAGGACTTTCGGACTTTTTGATTAAACGCCATTTAAACTGGCATTGTAATTATTATTTTTTGTGTTGTAATTTTTTAATTTTTTTTAAACTGCTTTCCTCTTTTCTTCTTTTAGATTTTAGAAGTTCCACAATTTCACTGCTGTAAGTGCACACCTTAAACAAGTAAAATTGACAACTTTTGAAAAAACTATTTTATTAGTTTGAACGCCACTTCAAGTGACGTTGCAACTTTTTTTTAAGTTTTCAAATCACATGTCAGACTACTTAAACGTCTCTCGAAGTGGCGTTGGGAATTATTTTTATTTAATAAAGCAAATTTAAAAATTGATGTACCTGAGCGCCACTTGAAGCGGTGTTGGACCTTCTTTTTTTTAAGTTTTCAAATTATGTCAAACTACTTAACGCGACTTGAAGTGGCGTTGGAATCTTTTCTTTTTTAAAAATTATTTTGACTGGCGTTGTAAATTTGTTTTTTTATAAAGCAAATTTTAAAAGACTTGACTTCAACTACTTAAGTCTTGTATACTCCTTCATTTTCAACGCCAATAATAGAGAGTGGACATAAAAAAATATTGATGTCTGTCAAAAAGTTCAGAAGATCAAATAAAGATATTACAACAGCATAAAAAATATTGAAATATAAAAGACATTCAAATTAGGAAAATAGTTATATAACGAACACGTATTCGTTAGAAATAAAGGAAATAGTGAAGATAAGTACAACACAGTATCGATTGATAAAAATAGTACACAACTACATTTGTTCGCATATAAAATTCCATTACATATAGCATTAATGACGTCGAGGTTGTGGTACTTTACTACAATTTTTACTACGCTTTGTGTGTCCTTCATGTCCACACACTACAATGGACAACTCTATTGGACATGTCCATCTCTATGTGGATTCTTGTAATGCCACCTCTTTGTCCATCTTTTTTCTTTGTCCTTTTCAAATTTGCATTAGGTATTAAAATCCCAAAAGCTTCCCAATTAATTGGTAGCGGAAAGGTTCAATAATCTTGGTTCATAAGTGGCTGGAAGTTAGGTTCCCACATTTTTGCATATTGTACATTAATTCTTGTGATGATCTGCAATGTACAGATGTCAATCTTTTTTTATCTTCATACATGCTGCAACAACATGAGAATACGGGCATTGTTCTGCTTTCCACTTTCTGCATGAACAAGACCATTCGTTCAATCGCACAACTTGTATATTGCCTCCCTTCCAGTTGTTACCGCGTCGAACTCGTGTAGTTTTGACATCAAATATACCAGTTAGTACATTGTATGAATTCACCACGTGAGTCGTTGCCTTCTGTATAATTATTTCAAACTTCTTTCTAGACTTAATACAAAACTTGTTTCCATCATTGATTTTTTCAAAGATTTCGTCCGTTTAAGATTGAACAGTTCAACAGATCGGTAAAATCTTACAAGTATATACCATACATTGGCAAAGGGATATAGATGCATAAACGTAGATGATTACGCAATTCATCATACTACTGAAGCTATGTCACTATGTACTAAGACCCTTACTGATGTATGTTATGTAATAACCCGATATTTTCTATATAAATAAAACAGAAATTTTGCATATAATTTTTTTTTATTTTAAGGATGAGGATTTATACAAGATAATGTGTATATGTAATTATGTGGTAAATAAAAAATATATTTAATACATGAATATTTATAAGTAATTTTATTTTAGAATTAATGATCATTATAAATTATATTTTTTAATAATTAATTTTATTGTAGAAATGTTTTTATTATTTATTTTTCAAAGGAAATATGATATTATATTATTTAAATAATATAAGGAATGGTTATTGTAGTTATTATAATTATTATTTATTTATATAAATTTTAGCTTGGATTATTAAGTTAAATATTTTAACTTAATTAATAAAATTCGTTTATGCAAGGTAAATCGAGATATGGAATCCAAACCCTAATTATGGTTTTGGAATAAGGAATGATAATAATATAATATTAATTATATTTTTGATTTTTCAGTGCTATAAATATGTACTGTATACGTGGACCGATAATGGTTGGTCAATTATGTTGTGGCATGTCAAAATCGTAGCATTAATTCATTAAACCCTAAATTGAAACTCAAACCGGAGTTTTCGATTGGTAAGAAATAGTGGTACGGGATTAATGACAATTATTATATTGTGCTAATTAGGTAAACCCTAATTATTGTCTAGAAACTCTAATTGTAAATTAGAAACCCTAATTTCCAATTTGAAACCCTAATTGCTAAAATGGTAACCATAATTAGTATTTTAGTAAATTATAATGTTAATTAGGAAACCCTAATTCATAATATAGGGAACCCTAATAATATTAAGAAACCCTAATTATATTAAAAAAACCCTAATTATTTTAAAACCCCTAATTTTAATAAGTGTGGTCTAATTAAAATTTTATTAAACTTTAAACTTAAATTTTTAAACCCAAGAAATTATTTGGAAAACCTTAAGGTCTAAGATCTATTGATTTTAACCTAGATTCAAGCATCATGGACAAAAATACCCTTAAAATACTTTGTTAGTTTACTAAAATAGCCTTTTTGGTATTTATTTAATAATAAGCTAGATTGCAAGTCATCACTCTAGATTTATAGCACATGCCTAAAACTTCTTCAATCTTATCCTCTTTGACACCTTGCAAGTTAGATTCATTGCATCTAAGAATTATAAATAGGTTAGGAGAGAGAAAAGTGCACATATTTGCTCATTTGTGCTCATACACTTCACCAAGACCATCTCTCTCTAAACCCACAATTTCAAGTGCTAGACCAGGTCCCCAAATCAAGCCCCACGAATTCCATAACCAAATCAGTGGCCAAGAATCAAAGATTGCTCATAGAAGGTATAAACCCTAAAATGAAATCTGACTTTTGATCCTATGTTAGATGTTAGTTTTTTTGTGTTAAATATGTTGTATGTAGTGTATAATGATGATTTGGGTTGATAGATGTTAGATCCATAACATCTATATGCTCGGATTTGGTGTTTTTAAAAATCTGGGAAAAATTTTTATGTTGACTGACAACCGAATGTCAGGCCCTGTAGATCTTTGGATGTTAATGATTATTGTGTTTTTAATATTTGAACATGTAGTGTGCTATGAGTTCTGTGATCTAGAACTTATATCAGGACCAGATCATGCTTAGGATGTTAGGTAATCGTGGTCAAACCACGTTGACCGGCCATGACTGGGCATTTCTGGGTAATCCAGAAACTGCCCAGAAAGGGTCTGACAACATATTCAAGCTCCCGGATTTTTCTTGTGTTGGTTGATTTATGTTTGTTGTTGTATCTAGTCTATAGTTGGATATTTTTACTACACGTTTATGCCTTAAAATCTCCTAAACATCAAATTAATGGAAGTCGTTAATTTCGGTCAAGCGGGCGGATGATCACTGAATCGAGTTTCGGGTAACCCGAAAAACTTCGAAACGTGATCTCGGCGTGGTTTGACCAAAGATGGATCTTGTGATTCTGTTGATGTTTTGTTTATGTTTTGTGATGGATCTCTTCCTTAACATGTTGGCTAGTCACTTCAACTCTTAGATCACAAAACGATCACAAGATTAACAAGTTGTGGAAGCCCAAAAGTGGCTGGTCGAACTGTTCTTCATTTCTGGGTAACCCAGAAAATGAAGAAAACGACTCACGACAACTTTCTTGAACCTAGATCTCTCTGGTTTTATGCTTGTTGGCCATGTTTGTTATTGGATCGTGTAGTCAGACATTAGTACTACAACCTCTAATCATTAGCTTGCCCGAAAACAATAAGATTAGTGTTTAATGCTTGGTCAAAGTAGGTCACCCGAAATCAGTCTATGAATGTTCTTGAGGGCTCAAGAACACCTAAAAAGCGACGCTTTACGCTAAAGGCTATAGCGACATGATTTAATAATTTTATTTAATTTATTTTCCAAAAATCATTTATAAATAGAAATTTATTATTAAAAATTCCAAAAATAGTTTTAAAAATTATTTTAAGTTATAAAAATTAACTTTTAATAATTTGACATATTTTTCATAAATATTAATAATTATTTGGATATTATTCATATTTTATTTATTTAATAAATGTATTAAATAAATTAACTAAAAATGATTTTATTATGTTAATAATTATAAAAATGATAAAAGGGTATTTAATAATATTTTAAAGTTATAAAATATAACTTTTAATATTTTAAGACAAATTTCATTAATTATTTAATATTAGTTCTATTAGATTTAATTAGTAATTATATTAAATAAATTAATTAAAAATGATTTTATAATTAGAAAAATCATTTTAAATGAAAATAAATAGTTTAAAAATATTTTAAGTTATAAAATATAACTTTTAATATTTAAAGGATAATTTTATTAATAATTTAATATTAATGGTTATTAATTTATTATTAATAATATTAAATTTATTTAATAATTATATTAAATAAATAGTTTAAAAATGGTTTTATTAATTTAAAATTATTTAAAAAAGATATAAATGAATTAAAAATATTATTAAGTTATACTTAATGACTTTTAATATTTTGATAAATAATACATTAATATTATAATATTAATGATAATTATTTAAAAAAATGATTTTAAATATTTTAAAAATCATTTAAGGGGTAATATTAATACTTTAAAAATATTTTAAGTTATTATAAATAACTTTAATATTTTGGCAAAGGTTTCATTAATGGTTTAATATTAATTAAATATTAATGATAATAGAATTGTTTAATATTTAAATTATTTAATAATGATTAGATGTTTGAAAATTCATGATAAATTATAATAAATATTTAAAATTATTATAAGTTATTTAAAATAATATGACCGATATATAAGTTATTTAAATGGATATTGAACTCTTTGTATAGTCTTAGACTTCGATAAATACCTCGATAAAGTTGTCGATCTGTTGACATATTTCGAAAATTGATCTGAACTTAGATAGGTTGACTTGATAAATGTTTATTTGTGATTCAATGGTTGTTAAACTTACATGACAATGTGATTAGGTTATGGTCTGACTGTAAATAACAGTACAATATGATATCATATGTTATTCTAATCGAACCAATGATCTATTTAATGATAGGGCTTGATATAAAAGATAAATCTAAGTTGTGTAAGCAGCGGCAGACAAGGCAAATATCTAACCCTTTGCATTTACTTTATCACGATGGACATGCGTAAGATAATATCTCTAACTATTCTTTTTAATTGTTCAAATATTTCAACCTTTGTATGTACTTATGCAATGATTCTGTATAAGTAAGTTATTAAATAATAATTTATTATACAAGTTCCTTAATTCTGTTATTTTATATCAAGAAATATATTATGTTCGTTAATTTCTAAACTTGGTTATACAAGTGTCCTCACTTGGATAATCATTATATTTTATCACATGTTGATACATACTTATTTGTCCCAGATATATCTGAGTTGAATTAAAAGTCGTCTAAGTTATTTGATCCGGCTGAACACAAACTTAAAATGGTTGTTAAACAAGATAAGAACTTTATTGTTATCCAACTGAATTGTTTTGGTTCGGATTCTAGACTGGTATGAACATTTCCCAATATGGGAAACTTTATGCGCCTAAGGCGGAAATGCTGGACGAAAATATCGTCCATTAATGTTGTATTGATCAATACAGGGCATAACGGGCTGATCACCCTCCGTGCCCGTAAGTCATGACGGTTTACAGATGAAGTTCTGTTTAACCTTTTCAAAAATAGAAAACAATGTTCATAGTCTGTCAAATGATCCTCATTTGTAGTCAATACGTAGTTTCAAAAATTTGAAATCGAAATGATATGTTGTTTATTATTGGTTCAAATTTTACTTCACAAATCGTTGATTCGTTGTAGAAGTATTGTTCAAAGAAAATATTTAATTCATTCAACTAAATGTTATTATTCTTATTACTTTATTTTGAGCACTCAAATGTTCATCCTTGCTTAATTTAAATGTTTTCAATTTAAGTATGAACAACCTTGAAGGCTCTGCCAAGAACAAAGGGAAAGGGAAGGTCGCTGAATGAATGATAATGTTATCTTTTGTAATAACTAGACTTTATTAGGATAATGATGATATATATTAATTATCATGTAAAGTAACGAATGTTTAAAGGTTTCGTACTTGGGATTGAAAACTCTGATAATATGTAAATTAAATTTGATAATCTGTATTATTGTTATTATAATTAGTATTATTACGCTCATAGAAATGGTATCGTGAAGCACTGAGTTCGGGTTTCAAGTACCTGAATTTGGGGGCGCCACATGTTAGTCACACTTGTTAGACCAACAGCCCATCGATCTTGTCACACAATTTAGGGAACCCCGCCCACATGGTCGTGGTAAGCGACATATGGATACATCCTCAACACCATTTTACACTGAACACGTACAAGGCGATATTAGAGGCCATGAGGACATCCCGTCTTCATCTCGAACGGTGCAAGATGATGTAGAGAGAGATCATGATATGGACTATGATCCATCTCAATTTTGTACCCTGCATCATTTAGTATTTACACAGCCATTCCATAGTCCACTTCCATCACGTGGCGGAGTTCCATCTTCATATCAAGTGTTCCCTTCAATGCCTCAATTTTCACATTTCCAGTCATCAACACCTACACCTCCACCTACACACATTCGAAAACCACGTAGAGGACCTCCGAGAGAGGCTAGAGAGAGAGGGAGGCCATGTGGTACACATGATCGGGTGCATCGATAGATAAGTTTAGATTTTCTTATGCCTATCTTATTGGGTTATATTTAGTATTTAAATTTTATATAAAGTTTGTGATATGGTGACATGCAGTTTAATAGTGAATCAGACTCCCAAGTGTGCGTTGAAGGAGTTACAGTTTAAAAAACACACATCAAATTTGAAATAATAATAATAATAATAACACCAAGTTTTTTATTTTAAATATTCATATCACAGGATTTGAAGTATATATTGTTTTTGTTGATTTATTATTCTACAAAGTGGATCGATCCTCTAGAGTCCATCTCGGAACTCCGGAGGGGCGAGCGAAAGGGTTGAACCCCCCGTGTTGGGAGGGGGGTGATCCCATGGAGTCCGCCTCGGAGGAACACCAATCATTTACGAGTGAGTATTACACCAAGAATGGATAAGCGAATGAGTTTTCTAGTGGGCTATGTAGATATAGCTTAGATATGGAAAAGATACTCTACTATAGGATAGAGCTGCACTTTAAAATACCCTCAAGGAGGTGAGAGGGATGAACGGAAGGGTTGAGAGCCGGGGGACTGGATCGATCCCCTTGAGTCCATCCCGAAACTCTGGAGGGACGAGCGCAAGGGTTGAACCCCCGGGCTGGGATTAAAATGTGTTTAAGTACATTTATTTTGCATTTAGTTTTATTAAATAAATAAATAAATTTCTAAATTGGCGTTAAATGACTTTAGTATTTGTTTGAAATTTGATTTAAGAAAAGGTTACAAATTAGAATGACAATCAATTAACTAAAAAAATCACTTAAAAATGGTTTCAAGATTCCAACACCACTTCAAGTTGCGTTCAATTAAATTAAAAAAAATAAGTTACAATGCCCCTTCAAGTGGCGTTCAAGTACATTTATTTCGCATTTTTCTTTAGTGAAAAAAATTTGTTCGTTCAAGTAGTCATATATTTCAAAATTGCTTTGTAAGAAGAAAAAAAAATGTTCAAGCGCCATTTCAAATGACATCCAAAATTGTTTTGTAAAAAATAAAATTGTTCCAAAGCCATTTAAAATGGCGTTCATTTGTTTTATAAAAAAAAATTCAAAAATTTGGGTCCAAAGCCAAGTTGACAATCCACTTTTAAAAAAATAAAAATATTGTTCCAAAGCCATTTGAAATGACTTTCAACTTAATTTTTTTTTTTTATTTCAAAGTCATTTGAAATGTCGTTCAAGCTTTATATATAAAAAAATTTATTCCAAGGCCATTTCAAAAGTTGACACACATAATTGTGTGTGCCAAGTAACTAGTTTTTCATAACATTCCCTCTTTTTTTAATTTTTGCACCATTTTTTTTCTCATCCCAATTCTTAAATTACACACACAAATATGCGTCACGACTTTTAGATAAGATAAACATATCGTAATTTAAGCAGATTATAAGGAAAAAATCTTCCAAGTTATTTTAAAAGTTAAAGAAGAACCGAGCAAAGATTCACATACAATGTTATTTATCTAAAAATTTATTCAATTTATTTTCAATTATATATGAATATATACATACATACCAAATATTAGTTTCTTACATCATGTTAATTTCTTTTAATTTGTTATAATATGTTGCCTACACCTAATTCCATCCCCATGACAAGTTCTAAACCATAAGAATTTGTTAAAAGCATGATAAATTAAATAGTAATCCATTCATTCTAAAATTATTTTACTTTTTTATTCATTACACAATTAAAATTATTCGTTTCTATTTTTAAATTACTCTTTCAATTGAATTTTCATAGTATTGCATTTTTTATGGGAACACTATTTTCACACGAGTTTTTAATATTTTAATATAATTTCTTCTCACATTAAGATGAGACTTACTTTTTTTTCACGTGAGAAATAATTATGTAAAAATATTAAAAATATACGTAGAAAAATATTAAATTTTTTTTCTATTTCTCCTACTGCCAGACTCAATAGAGGAAAAAAAAAAGAACTTATTAAATTCACAATACTTTTTGTTATTTTTACAACAAAAGTGTTGCTATAGATTCTATAGCGACGATTTTTACCGTCGCTATACATCTACGATGACGTTTTTGTTATGAAAATAATAAAAAGGGTTGTGAATTTAATAATTTCCTAAAAAAAAATTCGACTCCCCGCTCGCCGGAATGCTTCATTTTCGAAAACCTCGGCACAGTAACCGCCAGACCCGGTGAAAAAGATTAATCAAACAGCGTGTCATCTATCCCATCCGTTGGATCATAATATATGACCGTCCATCTAATTGGTCCAGGAAACAAGAGACGGACCGCCATCGTGTAGAAACTCAAAACCGTCAGATCCCATCACAAAAAGATCCAAAACCAACCCGAGCGCTATAAATACCCATCAATCCCATTCTCCTTAATTCCAAATTCAATCCCGTTCTGCGTTCGATTTTTTTTTCTTGGTTTTTTAGAATCTGGATAATCAAATGGAGGTTGAGTCAGGGAAGATCACCAAAGGAGCAGGAAGAAGGAAAGGAGGAGAGAGGAAGAAGGCGGTGGCCAAGTCTGTCAAGGCGGGGTTTCAGTTTCCGGTGGCTCGTATCGGTCGGTATTTGAAGAAAGGTCTCTACGCTCAACGTACCGGTACTGGTGCTCCGATCTATCTCGCTGCGGTACTCGAATATCTGGCAGCTGAGGTATGGGTCTGTGTAATTATGTCTACATATTTATATCTCTGTTCTTCATTCAGATCAGAAATTTTCTGTTTTGTAAATGCGTTTTAATTTGTGTGTATACATTATTATCCATCCATGTTGGAAGAGACAATCGTATATTTATGTTTGTTTGTCATACTTAATTTGTTCAGTTTTACAATTTATTTTATCTGTGTGTAGCTTTTCTGTTTTTGTTTTTTATTTGGGTTCTAATAATTGAATATTAGATTTCATTCTTTTGGGAATCAGTGATGTTTTTGTGAGATTAAAAATGTTGGCTGGTTGTTTTTTTCCTTCTAATTTTGGGTTTGAGAAATGAATGATAGGTGTTGGAATTGGCCGGAAATGCTGCAATGGACAACAAGAAGACGAGGATCAACCCAAGGCATGTGCAATTGGCGGTGAGGAATGATGATGAATTGGGAAAGC
Source organism: Panax ginseng (assembly GCA_020205605.1). NCBI lineage: Eukaryota > Viridiplantae > Streptophyta > Magnoliopsida > Apiales > Araliaceae > Panax > Panax ginseng. The sequence goes on from CM035143.1 coordinate 112,889,202, forward strand.
TCTTACTGGGAGTGACCATTGCAAGTGGAGGTGTTCTTCCAAATATAAATCCTATTTTGTTGCCTAAACATTCTAAAACTACCGATGGAGAAAAGACCCCCAAATCTCCCAAGAAGGATTAGAATTTTGTCCTTAGTGTTAGGAAATGTCAATGTTCTTATCATATCTTTTTTCTTTAATTTTTTTTTTTGGTTTTTAGGTGGTATGAGTAGTGGGGTTGGTCTATAATTTAACTGTTGCTAAAGATGTAGTTTTGGTAAATTAATAGAAAGTTTCTCTTGTTCATCCCAAATTATGGTTGCAATATTTTAAGAATCTTGCTACATGTGCATGACAAATTTATGTTGATAGGAAATATATACATATGCATGTGTATATATGAGAAATGTTAGAATTAAAAATGATCTTATTCTAATTTATCTTGGTAGTTGATATTTGTACATCATTTATTGATATTTTTACATGTAAGGTCAATATATTAGTTGATGTGTTGAATTTGTATTAGTTAATATCAAAAAGTGATGGACAAAAATATTAACCTAAAAATATTCAAGGGTAAACAACACTTGTACAACTTCTTGGTAAAATCTAATCATGATAATTTCCCTAAAAATATTTGCATGAGATTAGTGTTATTGGTTCGCTTACACTAGAGAGAATTGGTCCACCAAGCCAGACAGAATGCGACTCCGAAATAATTGGAGATTTTTTCTCATTTAGGGGTATAAATACTCCGGACAGAGTATTTATTTGACTCGAGATTGACTAAAAAATATGATCTAAACTTCGAATTTAAAATTGATTTGAGTTGAATTTAATTTATACTTGTTTTTTGTTTACTAATACACCACTCGAATTTGAGTATATCGGTGTTCGTTTGTGTTATGATTCGTATATTTCATTTTTACATGAGTCATACCTGATCTATTCTCAATAGATTATATCTGAATACTAGTTTGATTCATACTAGTAAGTTAAATATGTAATATTTGTATAAATTTATATAATTTATAAAATGTAGTATGTAATTATATAAGCTTGTACTTAAATAAATTAATGAATTAATTGTCAATTTTGTATAATATTTTTTGTAATTTCTTAACCTAAATAAAAGTGAAAAACTTTTATATATAAACATTAGTTTAGTAATAAGTTGAATATATGGTGGGACAATTCATATTAGAAACTTGTTTTGAAGGTTCATAAGTAACTCGTTTTGTAAATGAGTCGCGAGCCGAGTAGGCCCGAGTAATATTTTGGGTTGAATTTGGTATAAAATTAGAAATTTCTTATCGAAGTCGAGTCGAGTTCGAGCTTAATTTTTTTAAATCGAGCTGAATGCAAGTAAGAAAGTGTTCACTTAAATTTAACTCATTTACACTTCTATACTCATCTCTTTGGGGTCTATATCATTTGAGAATTTTTCTTATTCCATTAACATAGTTAAATTAGGGTAGGATGGCTCATCATTTGGAAAAGTAAGCCTCCCTTGCCTTTAAATTTGGGCGAGAGGGAGATGATGATTATTTTGACAATAAATTTGCGCTATAAAAGGGTTCTCATACTAAATGTAAACAATTATTGAGATGATTTTTTTGATCTATTTACGCACCATGGATCTTGATCGGGCACATTTCAACTTCGGAATTTGGTTATTATGAATTTAACTTCATAGTAAGTTGGTCAATTTATCAATACAGTGCTGACATGCAGAAAGAGAAATCACCTCACAACCTGCTTATTGACACTGTATTGGTCAATTGACCAAAATTAACTTTATACTAACCACTTCTCCGACAATAATGAGATTCGAAACCTTGTCACTTGCTAAACAAGGATTATAATTTATAATGCACGTTTGTTTTTGGGACTTTTGGAGTTTTTTTGTGGTTTTTAAAGTTTCATGTTCGTCTATATAAGCGTTTGAAAACGTTCTGTTTTAACTTAAAAACATAATTTTTTTTAATTTATAAACACAGTATTTAAGTTCTAAACTCATCTCATTATTTTTAATAACATATATTTAAGGTTTAAAAGTCATTGAAACTCACTAAAACAAACAAATCCTATGACTTAATCAAACAAAAGTGGAGGCAAGTCAACCCAAACTTGTAATTCATCAATTCAACTAGAATACTTTATTTAAATTTTAAAAGCATTTTTGGGAGCTGGAGTCTTGTAATTCATCAATTCAACAACTTAAATTTAGGGTTCTTTACATAAGTATACAACAAATAAAAAGTAATTACAAAAAAAATGCATCAACCAAATAATTACAAAAAGAGTGTAATTAGGACCCATATTACAAAAAATAGTACAATTCACATTAATAAAAAAACCTAAAATCAAGGACAAATAACTGCCATAATTAATAATTCAAATTCAAATATTTGGATCTAACAACAAAAAACAAATTCAAATTCAAATTTAAATATTCAAATTCAAATCTTCATCTCCCTCAAATACACTTTGAAATAATAGTCCGCCGTTACACCGCCGCAACACCGCCGCAACACCTCACATACTCCGCCGCTACACCGCCGCGAATCTCTGTTGTCCAAAACGCCAATGAGAATAAGAAGATTCGCCCTACAAAAAATTTAAAAATAAATATATGTAACTTTTAATGTTCTGAAATTTTTTTTATAACTATTTTGTTACTCATAAATAATAAAATGGTTACCTTTGTATGAATGGTTGGCTACCAATTGCATAACATTCAAACGAAATTGATAACTTAATAAAATTGAATTGGTTACCTTGGTCTGAAGGTTTGGCTACCAACTGCACTATGAAAAAACTACAGGTGTGGATGTGAATTAGTTTGTGACGCCCCCAAAATAGGTATACATCACCCATTTTGAGTCGCCAAATACATGGTACATAAACAAATACAACTTTAGTAATACAATTGTCGTGCAAAATACGACAACACATATACTGTGAGTTTAAATACAACGATTGTTTAATAGAGAGTATACAAATTCAAAAAGAGTCCTCATTACAATTATTGATACACTATTTTATAAAATAGTGAGGACTACTAATACAACTATCCTGAACCATCACTCCATACCCCGGCTAGTTCCTGCTATGTTCTCACCTCCTAAGAAGAAAAATGGAACAAAAAGGAAAAGGGTGAGCTCAACTAGCCCAGTAAAGAATATTATGACTAAGCTAATATACAACAATTTATCATTAGTCTTCAACAGGAAAAAATCTGATAAAATATAATAGACAACAAGTTTTAGATCAACAACTGCAGCGGAAACAACAATCCATTAGAAGAGTCAAGTAGAGAAAGAATTCCACTATCTTCTAAGATTTAAAAGTCCATCATCAATATTTTATCCCTGTAATATCAATCAATATACATCTTGAATCAAATATTCATCTTTGCACTACATGCCAAAGATATTCATTTGTATCACCAGTTGGTCATGTTCATCTCAACACTGTTCATCTTTGCTACGGGCCAAAGATATTCATTAGGTAATCATTCATCTTTGCACTACAGCCAAAGATATTCAATAATATCATCATTTAGGGATAGAGGATGATGAAAAATATTTTAAAGGAACGAATCCAAAGAAACAAAATAACAAATATTAGATATTAAGACATTCGGTTTATCCAAGATCAATAATACTCCATAATAACCAATTTTGAAGCAAAATTCAAGAATAAAGATCAAAACATGGATACAATCAAAGATAGTAACCACAATAGACATCTTGGACAAAAAGAAAAAATTTCATTTTTTTGGTGAATAGTGTCGTATACGTGAATAGTAACTCCGACACAACAAGTTCCAAATTTGATAAAAAGTTCAGACCAATATTTTGGTATAATGATATCGAAAGAAATAATATCATTTACGAAGAAAATAAAATCCCTTACCTCAAAATAACAAAGATTTCCGATCAAAATATCGGATAAAAATTTGAAGGAAACTTGCAGACGATAAATAGAAACTCGCAAAGTATCTAAATACTCACAAAATACGCTCGATAATATAGAGAGAGAAAGAGAGAAAGCTTATGTTTACGGTGTGATTTTCAATTCTAACTTAGTCCTCTATTTATAGGAAAATGTTAAACTTGCAAAGCAGCGGACTTGACTTCCACTACACGATGGTTTTACTCGCTACTATTGCCACCCACCATATTTGAAATAAAATTCAGCACATTTTTTCACTAACCACAAGTAGGGCCCACTCAATTCTAGAATTTTCCACCAAAATTATTTATAAACCTAATTTCCGTATCAGTCACCTCTTAAAATTCATAGCAAATTATACGTTCATTTTTAACGGTTGAAAATTTGTGGACATATACTCAACTTATATATGTATAACATATCCAAAAATCACAATGATCCAACGGTCAGATTAAAAATTATAACTCACGCAATATATCTCAAGTACAATGATTTAATTTTTAATACATCCATTCCAATAAAAATACCTCAACATTAATTCCTTCAATTATATCCACATAAAATAAATATATCCATCAATTATATCCACATAAAATAAATATTTCCTTATCATATAAATCAATAATTAATTATTCACAAATAATATTACAGAATCACAATTATGACAACTAGGCCGTTCCCAGGAAAGAGGGAGCTTTCCGATAAAGATTTCTCCTTACTGGCGCGCAATTAGGTGACCAAACCTCTCATTGACAGAACTTTCTAGACATTGCCAATAATGCTATCTCATAATATTATTCAAATAATATGAATTATTGATCCGATAATGGGAAATATCATGCGTTGATAATTATTGAAATAACAATAATATAAAATATCAACGCAAAGAATTATTGAACCAATAAAATAAAATATTGAGCGATAATTACTTAACAATTATTGAGTAGTGCCTTCTTACGTAAAAATCAATAATTCAAAAATATTGTACAAAAGCCGTAATGCTTCTTGTGCAACCACGCGTATTCTTGTATTTTAACCACTGGGTATTCCAACAAAGTGTTACTTGTAATAATAACTACTGCCAGTTATTTGTAAAAACTCAAATTTGTCATTTTCTTCATTCGACCGTTATCCGTTATGGGGCCCACAAATGGTTGGTTGCGCTCGTCGTGCATTTAATATTCCCTCGACAGAAAGAATATTCCATGACCAAACGAATATTCTCCGACAACAATGAATATTTTATAACCACTTGCTTATTTTGTAAAATTTGCACATTTCACCCATAACCAAAGCATTATAATAAATTAACACCTTATTATTCACAATAATAATTAGAGGAAATTCGATTTTATTTATAATAAGTTGGGGTCTTACAACCTCCCCTCCTTATGAAATTTCGTCCTTAAAATTGACGTACGTACCTGGTATTTCGAAAAGGTGAGGATACCTCGCTTTCATTTCTGATTCCAACTCCCAGATCATTTCTTCAATTGCATAACCTTCGTGCGTAGAACATGCTCTTTCCTATCCAAGATCTTAACAGGTACCTCCTCGTAAGTCAAATCTTCGGCTATCTCGTCCGGTTTTAACTCAATAACGTGGTTTGAGTCTTTCACATATTTACGAAGCATAGATATATGAAAAACATTATGAACGCGAGACATGCTTGGAGGTAATGCGAGTCTATAGGCCTCATTTCCTATTCGGTCAAGAATCTCAAATGGACCAACAAATCGTGGATTGAGCTTTCCTCTCTTCCCAGATCTTGTAACTCCCTTCCATGGTGCAACACGTAACAATACATGATCCCCAATATTAAATTCCACGTCCTTTCGATGAAGATCCACATAACTCTTTTGTCGATCCTGTGTCGTTTGTATACGTTGTCAGATCATTTGGATCTTCTATGTAGTTATGCGTACCAATTCTGGTCCCAACAACGTTGCTTCCCCCACCTCGTCCCAACATACTGGAGAGCGACACTTTCGTCCATACAATGCTTCAAATGGAGCCACACCTATACTTGCCTGATAACTGTTGTTGTAGGAGAATTCTACCAATGGTAGGTACTTATCCCAACTCCCTTTGAAATCTAGGACACAAAGTCTTAATAGATCTTCAAGAGTTTGAATAGCCCTCTCTAATTGCCCGTCCGTTTGAGGATGGTATGCCGAACTGAATCGTAAATCCGTGCCCATAGCTTTCTGCAAGCTAACCCAAAATCGTGAAGCAAATCTTGGGTCACGATCCGAAACTATGGATACTGGCATGCCATGCAATCTTACAATCTCATTCACGTACATACTAGTAAGATGTTCAAGGGAATAAGTCTCTCGTATAGGCAAGAAATGGACAGACTTGGTTAATCTATCAACAATAACCCAAATCGCAACTATGCCTTGAGAAACCTTGGGAAGACCCGTAACGAAATCTATAGTAATATGTTCCAACTTCCATTTCGGAATCTCAAGTGGTTGCAATGGACCCTTTGGCACTTGATACTCCGCCTTTACACGTTGACAAGTTAAACACCTCGAGATAAACTCCGTGATCTGTCTTTTCAAATTGCTCCACCAAAATGCATGTCGAAGATCATGATACATTTTGGTACTCCCAGGATGGATTGCAAAATCTGTGTGTTGTGTGCCTCCATCATGATTCTATGCTTCAAGTCGAGAATCGTTAGGAACACAAAGTCCGGAGTTGACTCAAGTATTCCTTCTTCATCAATTCTTGCTTCGAATAGCACCTTCTCTTGCACTTTCTTCTTCATACGCATTAGCTCCATATCCAGTAGCTTGAAAGCGACTTTAACTTTATCGATTAAAGTTGGTTCTACTCGTATGTTTGATATCATCACGTAGGTACTTGGAGCCTTTACCTCTATTTCCACCCTTTGCAAGTCATACAAAATGGACCTTTGTGTTAACAACATTGCACTTCGCTTTCGTGCCGCGTATGATCTTCTACTCGATGCGCCACCTCTTATGTTAAGCTTTTCCATGATGATATTGAATAGTGTGATCGTAATCTTTCAACATATTTCGAGCCAACGTCGTTCTTGCATGTTGAGTTCTTTTTGGGTGAAGAAATATTTGAGGCTTTTATGATCCATATAGATCTCCACTTTCTCCCATACGTAGTGTCTCCGGATCTTTAATGCGAAAACGATCTTCGCTAACTCCAAATCATGAGTAGGATAATTCCTCTCATATTCTTTGAGTTGTCGCGATGCATAAACTATGACTTTCCCATGTTGCATGAGAACACATCCTAACCCTTTGCTCGAAGCATCGTTGAGATAACAAATCCATCCAAACCAGATGGTATTGTCATAACAGTCTTAGAAATGAGTCTTCTCTTGAGTTCTTGAAAACTCTTCTCCACAATCCTCGCTCAAACCGAATTTTTGTATCTTTCTGAGTCACCGAGTTAATGGAGTAGCGATTTGAGAAAATCCTTCCACGAATCTCCGATAGTAACCAAATAATCCCAAAAAGCTACGTCTTGATTCAAACTTTGGTTGCTCTCTAACTTTGTATGGCTTCAATCTTCACGGGTCGACGAGATACTCCATGTTTTGACACCACGTGCCCAAGGAATGCTACTTCTTCAAGCCATAACTCGCATTTCTTGACTTGACATATAGCTTGTTATCACGAAAGCTTTGCGAGACCGACTTCAAAATGGCGCTTCATGATCTTCACGGCTTTTGGAATAGATGAGGATGTCGTCAATAAAGATAACAATGAATTGATCCAAATATTCTTTGAATACACGATTCATCATATCCATGAAAGCAGCAGGAGCATTAGTCAATCCAAAAGACATGACTAAGAATTCATAATGTCCGTCTCTAGGAGTTACGAAGGCAGTCTTTGGAATATCCTCGCTTTTAATCTTCAGCTGATGATATCCGAATCGAAGATCGATCTTTGAAAAGAATTGTGCTCCTTGCAACTGGTCGAACAAGTCATCAATACGAGGTAGCGGATACCTATTCTTGATAGTGACATGGTTCAATTCTCGGTAGTCAATACAAAAGTCGCATACTCCCGTCTTTTCTTCTTTACAAATAACACAGAGGAGCACCCCCAAGGAGATGTACTTAGGACGAATGAAACCGATGTCCAACAACTCATGCAGTTGGACCTTTAACTCCCGGTTCAATAGGAGCCATTCGATATGGGGTTTTAGAAATGGGCTTTGTATACCAGTTCAAGGTCAATAAAGAATTCAACTTCACGTTACGGGGTAGACCAGAAGTTCTTGAGAAAATATGTCGGAAATTCACTAACAACAGAAATATTATTCAAATCTGACGTGTTTTTGTTCAAGTCCGTGACATGGGCTAAGAAAGCTTGACATCCGTTTTTCAATAAACGAATAGCTTTATGGCTTGATATGACAGTGATTGATTTTAGTGGTTTGGTTGTTTGAATTCGCATAACAGGTTGGTTAGGAATATGAAAACTGACAACCTTACGAAAACAATCAATTTTAGCATGATGAATGGTTAACCAATTAATCCCTAAAATCACATCAAATGCAAGAATTTTTAACGAAATAAGATCAGCAGGTAATGTGATGGTACCAACTTGAATCAAGCAAGATTTATAAACAGTAGATGTAATGAAAGTTTTTCCTAACGGAGTCTCAACAGATAAGTCAAGGTCTAACTTCTCCGGAGTCAAGTTTAAACGTTGAGCACAAGCAGGAGAAATAAAAGAATGGGTAGAACCGGTATTTAATAAGGTATAAACTTCGTAAGAGTTTATGATTAGCTTACCCATGATCACCTCGTTTGGGTTTCTCGCATTTTGGGCAGTCACGACAAACGCCCTTCCTGGAACCACCGACTTTGACTTGTCCGGGACAGCCTTTGGAGTCACCATCTCCGTTGAACTTGGTCTGCAACTAGACAATCTCTAGCTATATGACCTTCCTTTCTACAGTTATAACACACCTTGGATTGTTGTAGGCAATTTGGGCTTATGTGTCCCTCTTTCCCGCATTTGTAACAAACAACCGGTGCTCGTTCTCCTCCCCTAAAAACAGTTGATGTTTGTGTTGACGTCTTTACGTTGTCATTGTTGTACCTTCTCTTTTTGAAATCTCCTCCCAACTCGCTCCTTCTATTATCACGGCCACGATTACCACCAGAGTGGTTACCGCTTTTGTCTGAATGTTTTCCTCCTTGCTGGTTTTCATTGCTCCGATGACTGCCGCCTTGAACATACTCATTATCTCGCTCTAATAATTGAGCCCTGTTTACAACATCTGAATATAAAGAAAATTTATAAGGGATAAGATATTGCCGAATCTCAAGTTTTAGACCTCTCAGAAACATCCTCGTCATTCGTTCCTCATTCTCGACCAAATAAGGTGCAAACCTAGATAACTCTGCAAACTTCGCCTCGTACTGGGACACCGTCATGTTGTTTTGTTCCAGTCTGATAAACTTTACCTTCTTCATATGACGAATACTTTCAGGAAAGTACTTGTCATTAAACAGTTTCTGAAACGTTTCCCAAGACATGTTGAGTCAGGCGGTGGTACGCTTCACGACTCCCCACCAGATGATCCGCCTCACCGCGAACATAAAGGTGGCGAATGGAACCTTCTGTTCCTCCGTGCATCCCAAGACATCGAATATCTTGGTAATTTGTTTGACCCACGTTTCCGCCTTGATCGGATCCGGCTTTCCAATAAATTCTGGTGGTCCCAACTCCTTGAACTGCTTGGCTGTGACAAGTCGCGCATTGCTATCATTTCCACCTGTATTTTGTGCTCGAGTCTCCCTCGTCTAATTTTGCATGAATTGCAAAAAACTTCTAAACATCTCATCATTTATCATTTGTTCGGTAGTGTTGTTTACAGGAGGAATATTGCTTTCCTGTTGCATGTTCCCCTGGGTGGTGATTAAAGGTGTATCCATTGTCTCATTCACTCCATCGTTAATATTTCCCGCTGCCATTCTTAAATACTGCCATAAAACAAGGGTTAATTAACAAATTAACATATCACATATTAACCATATGCTCTGACTAACCAACCAAATAACAAATAAGGTCATACTAGTGAAGGAATTCCCCGACTCTCCCATCCTAGTCCTTGTCTCACATCTCAGCCAGGGATCATATCCCTAAGCTTTGATACCAACTGTGAGGCCCCCAAAATAGGTATACATCACCCATTCTGAGTCGCCAAATACATAGTACATAAACAAATACAACTTCAGTAATACAATTGTCGTGCAAAATACGACAACACATATACTATTAGTTTGAATACAACTATTGTCTAATAGAGAGTATACAAACTCAAAAGGAGTCCTCATTACAATTATTGATACACTATTTTACAAAATAGTGAGGACTACTAATACAACTATCCTGAACCATCACTCCATACCCTGGCTAGTTCCTGCTATGTACTCACCTCATGAAAAGAAAAATAGAACAAAAAGGAAAAGGGTGAGCACAACTAGCCCAGTAAAGAATATTATGACTAAGATAATATAAAACAATTTATTATTAGTCTTCAACAGGGAAAAATCTGATAAAATATAATAGACAACAAGTTTTAGATCAACAACTGCAGCGGAAATAACAATCCATTAGAAGAGTCAAGTAGAGAAATAATTCCACTATCTTCTAAGATTTAAAAGTCCATCATCAATATTTTATCCCTATAACATCAATCAATATACATCTTGAATCAAATATTCATCTTTTACTTTTCTGAGCCAAAGATATTCATTTATATCACCAAATTGGTCGTATTCATCTCAACACTGCAAAATCATCTTTGCACTACGGGCCAAAGATATTCATTAGAGTAATCATTCATCTTTTACTACAGCCAAAGATATTCATAATATCATCATTTAGGATGAGGATGATAAAAAATATTTTAAAGGAACGAATCCAGTAAAATAAAATAACAAATATTAGAGATTCGTATTATAGTTTATCCAAGATCAATAATACTCCATAATAACCAGTTTTGAAGCAAAATTCAAGAATAAAGATCAAAACATGGATACAATCAAAGATAGTAATCACAATAGACATCTTGGACAAAAAGGAGAAAATTTTATTTTTTTGGTGAATAGTGTCGTATTCGTGAATAGTATCGTATACGTGAATAGTAATCCTGACACAACAAGTTCCAAATTTGATAAAAAGTTCAGACCAATATTTTGGCATAATGATATCGAAAGAAATAATATAATTTATGAAGAAAATAACATCTCTTACCTCAAAATAACAGTACTTCTGATCGGAATATCGGTATAAGGCTGAAGGAAACTTGAATTGATAAATAGAAACTCACATAGTATCTAAATACTCACAAAATACACTCGATAATATAGAGAGAGAAAGAGAGAAAGCTTATGTTTCTGGTGTGATTTTCAATTCTAACTTAGCCCTCTATTTATAGGAAAATGTTAGCACGTCGAAGCAGACTTGACCTGCTACCTGATGGCTTTACCTGCTACTATTTTCACCCACCACATTTGAAATAAAATTTAGCACATTTCTTCACCAACCACAAGTAGGGTCCACTCAATTCTAGAATTTTCCACCAAAATCATTTATAAACCTAATTTTCGAATCAGTCACCTCTTAAAATTCATAGCAAATTATACGTTCATTTTTAACGGTTGAAAATTTGTGGACATATACTCAACTTATATATGTATAACATATCCAAAAATCACAACGATCCAACGGTCAGATTAAAAATTATAACTCACGCAATAATATCTCAAGTATAGAGTTTTAATTTTTAATACCTCCATTCCGACAAAAACACCTCAACATTAATTCCTTCAATTATATCCACATAAAATAAATATATCCATCAATTATATCCATATAAAATAAATATTTTCTTATTATATAAATCAATAATTAATTATTCACAAATAATATTACAGAATCACAATTATGACAACCAGACTGTTCCCAGGAAAGAGGGGGCTTTCCGATAAGGATTTCTCCTTACTGACGCGCAATTAGGTGACCACACCTCTCCTTGACAGAAATTTCTAGACATTGTCAATAATGCTATCTCATAATATTATTCAAATAATATGAATTATTTATTCGATAATAGAAAATACTGTGTAGTGATAATTATTGAAACATCAATAATATAAAATATCAACGCAGCAATTATTGAACCAATAAAATAAAATATTGAACAGTGATTACTGTAAGAAATAATAATTCAAAAATATCATGCAAAAATCGTATGCTATCTTTAAGACCACGCGTATTCTTGTATTTTAACCATCGGGTATTCCAACAAATTAATAACTGTAATAACTACGCCATTATTTGTAAAAACTCAAATTTGTCATTTTCTTCATCCGATAGCTTATCGCTTATGGGGCCCATAAATGATCACTTGTGCTACGTCATTTAATATTCTCCAAGCGGAAAGAATATTTCACGACCAAACGAATATTCCCCGACAACAATGAATATTTTATAACCACTTGCTTATTTTGTAAAATTTGTACATTTCACCCATAACCAAAGCATTATGACAAATTAACACCTTATTATTCACAATAATAATTAGAGGAAATTCAATTTTATTTATAATAAGTTGGGGTCTTACATAGTTACTTTGGTATGAAGGTTTTGTTACCTTGGTACAAAAGTTTGCTTACATTGATCTGTAGATTTGGTAACCAACTGTACTAAGAAAAAATTTAAAGTGTGGAGGTTGATTGGTTACTTTGATATGACAGTTTGGTTACCTTGGTATGAAGGTTTGGTTACCATCATCCAGTATTCATATCCACCGCCACCACCGCCTGAATCTTCATACCCACCTCCATTTTGACCCTTCTTTTTGAGAAACTACTAGAGATATACAGTTGGTTGACTCATAAATATATATATATATATATATATATATATATAGAAAGAAAGAATATGTGACCTTGAAGAGGAATTCACGTGAGACTGGAGCCACTCCTCATGGCGGAGATTCGGAAGGGTAATAATAATATTAATATAATTGAACCTATATATATATATATATATATAGGTTCCAGTCCCCATTTCACTGAATCTTCCTCCAACAATGTTGTGATGCCCCCAAAATAGGTATACATCACTCATCTTGAGTCGCCAAATACATGGTACAGAATTCAAATACAAACTTAAATATACAACATGAGCTATGAGTTTTAATACAAATATTGTCATCTAGACAATATCCACACTCAATGGAGTCCTCATTACATTTATTATTACACTATTTCACAGAATAGTGAGGACTACTAATGCACCATCTAGGACCATCACTCTATTCTCCGATTAGTCCCGATTCGTTCTCATTTCACAAGAAGAACAATGAAAGAAAGGTGAGCTCAACTAGCCCGATGAAATATTATGACTAAGATAATGTAGAATAAATTATCGTTAGCCTTCAACAGTGTTAAACGATACAATATAACCAACATCAAGTTTAAGCGAGGTGGAACAAGCAATCCATTAGAAGAGTCAGTAGAGAATAAAATATACTATCTTCTATGATTTAAAAGGTTTTTCATCACTTTTATCATTGTGACTCGACAAATAAATAATCTACATCATCGAATCACCCCGTATACCCGGCCAAGGATATTCTTTAAGTATCACGACCACGAATTATCCATGCACTACGGGCCAAAAGATAATCGTGTTTTCATCAACTGGTCCCGATCATGCTATAAAACAATTCATCTTTGCACCTTTGGAAGAGAATCCATAGCCATAATCATACTAAAATTGTCCATCAATGCACTACGGGCGATGAGGACTTTTTCCACATCATTTGTAACATTACGGTCATGATTATACCAAATAATCCTCGGTTATAATCATACCAAGTACATCTATACACTTCTGAGCCACATATGACTTTCAACATAATATAAACATGAGGATGATGACAATGATATAAGAATTCAATAAAAGCAGGTTCAAGAATTAATTTATCCGAGGAACTAATAACGTCCAAATTGTCAACATGATACTTCTTTGTAGAGTAAAATTCAAGAATGCTCGGAAGAATATTTTCATGAAAAGATCTTTGGATGAAGCGCAAATATATCGAGATATTCCACTAATTTCATGGAGTATAGAAGTCAAAGTTTTAACCAATTGAGTATAATAAAGAATGGAATAACAAAAGAAATCACCATGCATGCGATAGGCCAAGCATAGCGGGTTATTCAAACGAATAATAAATAACGGAACCGGATCCGGCGTAAAGCATGCATGCGGAGATATTCAGCGTAATAATAAAGAATGGAACCAGTCCCACGTAAAACGCATGTATACATGATATTCGACGAATAATAAAGAGCGAAATAATAAATAATGGAACCAGTCGGTGAAATTACATGCCAAGCGGGATATTCAAACGAAATAATAAAGAATAGAATAATAGAAGAATTTCACATGTATGCACGATTACTTCAATAAAGTTATTCCAACATAATAATAAAGAATGGAATAATAGAAGAATTTCACCATGTATGCGGTATTAGCATAAACAAAGTTATTCAACATAATAATAAAGAATGGAATAATAGAAAAATTTCACCATGTATGCGGTACTTCGCATAGACAGGTTATTCTAACATAATAATAAAGAATGGAATAACAGAAGTCCTCTTCATGAATACAAAAGAATAATACCCCTTTCAGGTACAATAAATAATATCCCTTACCTTTGAAAAAAGAGTATTCCGACTGATAGGGCGAGAATATACTCGAAGAAAACTTATACTACGCTCAAAGCTTTCTTAAACTCTAAAAAAATACGCTCAAGATTATAGAAGAAGAACTTTCTATATAGTTTCTCTCTCTAGAGTTTCAGTGAATTCATAAGAAATAATGAAGGAATGAGCTTCTATTTATAGAAGAATAGACTGCATAGTAACTAATTCATGAACGGTCCAGATTGATTTACTTTAATCTGACGGTCCATATTTAAAGCAAAATCTTTTAAATAAAATATAATATATTCCATTTATAATCTAATAAAACGAATAACTTTATAAAAGTATTCTGTTTTATATAAAAAAATTTACTATACAAAACACTATGCAGGCACAATGCAACACTATGCATAATAAAATATAATATATTCTATTTATAGAATAACTTTATAAAAGTATTATGTTTTATATAAAAAAATTTTACTATGCAAAACACTATGCATAATAGAATATAATATATTCTATTTATAGAATAACTTTATAAAAAGTATTCCGTTTTATATAAAAAGCTTTTCTGTTTTATTACATTAATAATACCAATAAAATAAAACTTATCACCTTTATTATAATTTCAACCAACGGTCTGAAAAATTAGTATATCTCTTCATGGAATAATATTGTACTCAAAAATGATTTGGACCGAAAAGAAATATATTTTTTGGGTGAATAGTATCCCGTGAATAGTACTTTAAGAATAGTACCCTGTGAATAGTACCCCGACACAAAAAGTGTCCCAAATACCCGAGTGAACAATACTAGAGTGAATAGTAATCGGGGTGAATAGTAACCCGTTAATATAAGAATTCAATAAAAACAAGTTCAAGAATTAATTTATCCAGGAACCATTAACGTCCAAATTGTCAACATGATACTTCTTTGTAGAGTAAAATTCAAGAATGCTCGAGAAGAATATTTTCATGAAAAGATATCTTGGATGAAGCCTTGAAATATCAAGGATATTCCACTAATTTCATGGAGTATAGAAGTCAAAGTTTTAACCAACTCGAGATAATAAAGAATGGAATAACAAAAGAAATCACCATGCATGCGATAGGCCAAGACAGCAAAAGTTATTCCAATAGAATAATAAATAATGGAACCAGTCCGGCGTAAAATGCATGCATACATGATATTCCAATGTAATAATAAAGAATGAAACCGGTCGGCGTAAACGCATTACAGACATAGGATATTAAAATAGAATAATAAAGAACGGAATAATAAATAATGGAACGAGTCGAAATAAAATTAAGCACCTACTGAGATATTAAGCGGGATAATAAAGAACGGAATAATAGAACAATTTCATCATGTATGCGGTATTGCCGCGCAAAGCAGTTATTCCAACATAATAATAAAGAATGTAATAATAGAAGAATTTCACCATGTATGCGGTGCTTGCGCGTAAACAAGTTATTCCAACATAATAATAAAGAATGAAATAATAGAAGAATTTTACCATGTATGCTAGATCTTAGCATAAAAAAAGTTATTCCAACATAATAATAAAGAATGGAATAATAGAAGAATTTCACCATGTATGCGGTATTTAGCATGATAGGTGTTATTCCAACATAATAATAAAGAATGGAATAATAGAAGTCCTCTTCATGAATACAAAAGAATAATACCCCTTATAGGTACAACAAATAGTATCCCTTACCTTTGAAAGAAGAGTATTCAATTTGGTAGAGAGGATATACTCGAAGAAAACTTATACTACGCTTCAAAGCTTTCTTAAACTCTATAAAAATACGCCAAGATTATAGAAGAAGAACTCTCTCTATAATTTCTCTCTCTAGAGTTTCAAAGAATTCATAAGAAATAATGAAGGAATGAGCTTCTATTTATAGAAGAATGGATCGTATAAGTAACTAATTCATGAACTATCCGTATTGATTTACTTTAATCGGATCGTCCCATATTTAAAGCAAAATCTTTTAAATGAAATATAATATATTCTATTTATAATCTAATAAAACGAATAACTTTATAAAAGTATTTTGTTTTATATAAAAAGATTTTACTATGCAAAACACTATCTCTTGAGCACTTTATGCATAATAAAATATAATATATTCTATTTATAGAATAACTTTATAAAAAGTATTCTGCATTTTATATAAAAAGATTTTACTATGCAAAACACTTATGCGTAATAGAATATAATATATTATTTTTATAGAATAACTTTATAAAAGTATTACATTTTATATAAAAACCTTTTACGCTTTATTACATTAATAATACCAATAAAATAAAACTTATCACCTTTATTATAATTTCAACCAACAGATTCGAAAAATTAAGCACATCTCTTCATGGAATAATATTGTACTCAAAAATGATTTGAATGAAAAGAAATATATTTTTGAATTGAATAATCTTACGTGAATAATCTTGAGAATAGTACCACTGTGAATAGTAACTTGGAGCACAAAGTGTCCCCCAAATACTCAGTGAACAATACTAGAGTGAATAGTAATCGGTTGAATAGTAACTCGTGAATAAGTACTTCAAACACGAAAAAATACCCCAAATACAGGAGTGAATAATATTCGGGGTGAATAGTAATTTAGATGAATAGTAACCCGTGAATAGTAACTCGTGAATAGTAACTCGTGAATAGTACTCTGACATAAAAGTGCCCCAAATACTCTAGTGAACAATACTAGAGTGAATAGTAACCATGTATTTTATGACAACTTGTCTACTTAAAAAAAATTTCACATATCACCCTTAAATTCAAACTTTTATCAATTTAACTATTTACCAAAATAAAAAAATTGAATACTTTTATTTCATAAAATTTGGGGTCTCACAAATATCATCAAAACCCTCCCTTTCTCTCCAACCGACAACCCCATCAACAAATATTCTCTCTCTAGGGTACCAACCCTCTCCTTCCACTTACGATTCTGATGATCGCTTTATTCCCAAATAGATCTTCTTCCAATTTCTCTCTCTTTAATATCTCTTCAATATATATATATATATATATTTATATAGAAAGAATACATTGAATAAAGAAGAAGGGTGATGACTAACTGCAGTTGTTATAGATGAGGAGAGAGAAGAAGTTATGGGTATAACTAATTCCTAAATTAAGAAATTCTAATTGAATACTAATTTCCTAAATTAAGGAATCCTAATTGCACTACTATTGTAAATAAATATGGATGTATATTAGTTGTGTAAAGATTTTATGAGTGCACTATTATTGTAATTATTTTTAAAAATATCATAGAATATGTAATTCATCCTTAAATTTATTGTATTATTTAAAATTCAAGACTGATTAGTACCAAATTTATTTTGTTTTACTTGATGTAGTAATTAATATTATAAATCACTTCAAATTAATTTTGAAAATTAAAATAAATCCAGATTATGATTTGAACTTTTTTTGGGATTGAAACTTTTCGAAGCTGCGAGAGTTGGGTGTCATAGGACTCCTGGGCTTTTGTTAGGGTTTTGCGTCAAAACAATCCAATCACAGTTTCCGAAGATTTCTCCTCATGACACATTTTCTGGTACGTTTCGGAAAGACGGTAGCTTTTCTTTCAATTGTCTCTTAATTTGGCAAAAAGAATTGGAAGAAAAAAAAACTAAGAACAACCCAGTTATAAAGTTCCGAAATTTGAATTACTCCACAATGAAGCGAACTTGATTTAGATATTCATAAAATATATTCTGGAAAATCAATTAATTTTTCATGATCAACTTATGAGTAATTTGCAGAGAAAGTTTTCGCTGCGTATGGTAGCTTTGGCTACTGCCGGGTCAGGACTCCTTTATTCAAAGCCCCGCTTTGATTCTGGTGAGCTGTTTTCAGTTTTCTTTTAATTTTCTGTTTGGTTTCTTTAAAATGTGATGTGAATCATGATTCTAAAGCTCAAACTTCTGTTTATGTTTTTGTATTGCTTGTTACATTTAATTTGGAACCAAACAGGTCACTATTCATCTTGTATTGATTTTAGTTTGTTGGATTAAAATGTAGAGACATCGATACGGGTTTCAAGTCCTGCACCATTGAGTGATTCGGTATTGTCGCCATGGACAACTTTGCAAGATATGCTTTTTTGCCCTTCATTTCTGTCCCTGGACCCTTCACGATATGGTTTGTTATCTTTCCTATTTATTTGTTTGTATATTACATTTTAGCCTTCAGGATATGATAAATGCTCAACTCCAAAACTTAGGGTGTAACAATTTTTAAAATTTGGACTGCAAGTCTTAGTTTTTATTACCAAACTATTGTGGTATTGTATGAATTTGACAGCTATTTGGCATTATTTTATTTGATTGAAACTGTAATTGTAGGACACCTTCCATTATTTTTTTCTAGAACTGCCTCAGTTCCATCCGGGGATATAAAGAAGGAAGCTTCTTCTGAGATTGGAGATGGTACAAAACCTTGTTGTGGATGTTTGGGTAGAGATACTATTGCCAATGCTGCTGCTAGGGTGGGTCCTGCTGTGGTCAATCTATCAGTGCCTCAGGGTATGCTTTGTTACTATACTAATTTGCAGTTTGTATGTTTTTTTTTGGAAATTGATTCTGAAAATTATTTGTGTTTGTAGGTTTTTATGGTCTTACTGTAGGAAAGAGCATAGGCTCTGGAACTATCATAGATACCGATGGTACAATTTTGACTTGTGCGCATGTGGTGGTTGATTTTCAGGGCTTGAGTTCTTCATCCAAAGGCAGGGTCGGTGATTAGTTGTACATCACGAGACTATTCACACAGTTGTTCTTATAGACATTATGCTTCATGCCTTTTTGAATAATAGACTCAAAACATTGCAAGCTTGTAGATTTGAACATATTACATGCATTGTTTGCATTTTTATTTTTCATGGGGAAGTTCTTCCATACAGACCTTTAGATTTGTAGTAACCTTTTCTATAGGGTTGTTTCTTGCCTTCCCTTAAATGTACTGGTTATGATGGATTATATTCATCTTCTTCCTAGTGGATTTGACCTTTTGACCCGACCTTTGTGTTCAGCTTTATGCCTTGCATCTCATTTCTACATGGGCTGTTTCCTCTCCACTTCTTTTGGTTCATATATACTGTATACTTGTGTGTGTATATAATTTACAAGTACACAGACCTACATAGGATGAATATAGAATAATTATTCTTTGCAGGTTGATGTGACCTTGCAAGATGGTCGAACTTTTGAGGGTACAGTGGTGAATGCTGATTTACATTCTGATATTGCTATTGTGAGGATCAAATCTAAAACCCCGCTTCCGACAGCAAAACTTGGTTCTTCAAGTAAGCTACGTCCTGGGGATTGGGTAGTAGCTGTTGGATGTCCCCTTTCCCTTCAAAACACCATTACAGCTGGTATTGTTAGGTACGATGATAAAATAATGACAAAGTTTGCTTTTCCTTTTACCCATTTCTTGAGTATTCAAAAATGTTTCTTAGTTTGGTTAATATAAAAGTTATCTCTTATTATTGTTTTAGGTGGCAATTTGAGCTGTTGTTTAATAGTTGTAGCTAATTTAATATGTAACTTATAAAAAAATCAAAAATAAAATAATAGCTTATTTAATATTCTTTTTCTATTATTTTACATGGAGATACAGAGTTGGTGAATCTAAGAAAAAACTGATGCGTTTTCCCCTTTGTTATTTCCTTCTGCATGCAGTTGTGTTGATCGTAAAAGCAGTGATCTGGGTCTTGGAGGAATGCGAAGAGAGTACTTGCAAACTGATTGTGCAATCAACGCAGTAATTGAAAACTATAGTCCCCTATCTTTTGTGTTTTCCTTTTTTCCCGGGGGGTGGGGGTGGATTCAAATTTAAGCAGAGAGTTCTGGTCTGGCACATACCACTGCTACTGCATGCCACATTAATTAATGTCATTCGTGAGTATTGCATGTATCCTGAATAACTTAAGACTATGGGATTCTTCTATAGTACTCTACAACAGGATTTGAGTTAAAAACTCAAGGGTTATAAGGTTAATACCTAATAGGAACATCAGGTTATGTGATAGAACATTCTATTAAGATATTTTTATTTACTTTTTTCCCTTTCAAACATTTTTTTAATATACAATATTAGATCAAGTTCATTTAATTTTTGGCTATGCATACTTCAATTTTGATATTCGTGTTCTAGAGTCGCTACATTATTGATTAGAAAGTAATTGTTCTTGTTGACATATCAAAGAAAATTATTTGGATGTAGGGTAATTCTGGTGGACCCCTTGTCAATGTTGACGGAGAAGTTATTGGTGTTAACATAATGAAGGTGTTGGCAGCTGATGGGTTGGGCTTCTCTGTTCCAATTGATGCTGTTTCTAAGATCATAGAGCACTTCAAAACAAACGGGTATTTGTTCCATTTCAAGCAGCTAATAATTCTAACAAACAGATATATGTTCCATTTCAAGCAGCCAATAATTCTAAGTGTTGCATGAAATGTGTATAACTCAGCTACAGATTATATGGGCCATTTTCTAACTCCCTCGCTTTTATGAATACACAATATGCAAATAGACTGATCTTTCTAGATTAAGTGTACAAGAATGTCTGGAGTTCAATTCTTCATGTTTTTTGTAAATCTAGCTGCCAAAATCATCATATTTTTAGTTCTAAAGGTGAAGGTAGCCTCATTCTGGGGAGCCTTGAGATTGGATTTTCTGTTGCTCTTAATTCTTCTTTGGTCCATTAGTAAGGTATATTGTTTTCTTTAGTTTTGCAAAGTAGAGGTGCCAAAATTGAGAAGTATAATGGTTTTATAAAAGCAAAATTATACACTCCATTCCATAGTAAGCCTCTTGTTCTTTACGGGTGTTTTTGGATTTTTAAAGGCAGCTTTAAACACATTTTTAGATTTACAATATATTTGTTTGTTATATTTCAACTATATTAAACGTAGTTAAAAAGTATTATGTGGTGTTCTAAAAATCCTCTTCTAGGTCCAATTAATTCCCGCCTAGCGGTCCTCTACCGTCTCGATTTGGCTGGGCGCCTAGGCCCCTCCCTAGGCAAAAGTAGACCTCTATTTTGAAGTTCTATAATACTACAAATGAATTTGTTAAGTCCTAAATACTTTTTTAGTAATGTTTCATGTAATATTTAAAAACATTACATCTATGCTTTGTATAGTATAACATGAATGTACATTAGAAAAAATAAATAAATGAGATCGCTTAAGAAAAAGCCTAATCTGCATAGGGAAACGCCTTGGCATCGTCTGGCGGCCTAGGCGCCCACTCCGCCGCCTAGGTCCACCTAATGATTTTTAAAACACTGGTATTATGTGTAAATGTATTTTTGATATCTTAAAGCTCATGCCAAACACACTTATCAAAAACGTAAAAGAATAATATTCAGGCTTGTTACCCTAAAAAAGTAACTGGATTCTTATTATGAAATGGACGTAGCATATGAATTCTATCAAGCTCTTTAATGGAGCTTATTTACATCTGATTTTCCTACTTCTTGTGTTGTCATTAGTCTCTTTGGGAACAAGTTGTAATATTTTTTGCCATCTCTAGAGTGATTTCTCCGAAAGTGCTTTGTTCAGTGTTTATACAATATGTTTCGGCACTTTGTATATGTTTTGTGGATATTGTGTATAGGCGTATCATTTGGATTGTGCTGCATAGTAACTACTGACTTTGATAATGGCTCTTCGAGGTTTTATGGAAGGTAGTTTTGTGTTCTGCATTTCTTCCGACTGTAAAAGCTAGGATACAAGATTGGATTCTATAATTTGTGGAACCACCTACACGTGTTTATCTGTTAAGATCTATATGTTAACTTGGATTAAAGATGACTTTCTGTTTAGTGGATATCTAGCAAACATATTTGATAGTCTTAAAGGCTTCAAGTTTGTTCCAAGAGTTTGTTTGATCTCGTGAAGGATGAGAGTTAATTGGAGATGAAGCATTTGAGAGTTGTACCAGGCATATGAGAAAGAGAAATTTAAAACTCTTTCGGACACTTTCTTCCTGTGAAGAGTTTAACTGAAGTTCAATAAGGTTCAAAACCCATTGTTTGTTCAAAGTTTTGTGCTACTAAACTTACGTCCCAAGCATATTTCACTAAATGCATTTGTAAGAATTTGGGCAACTCAAGTTCAATAAGGTTCAGAACCCATTGTTTGTTCAAAGTTTTGTGCTACTAAACTTATGTGCCTAGCATATTTCACTATATGCATTTGTAAGAATTTAGGCACCTTAGAAAGTATGGCTAATGTATTCACTTTTGCAGGATGATTGTTAAACTTTGGCTTTGGCTTCATTCAGATTTTTAAGGATATATTGATATTTTGGGATATGAATTTATGTAGGAGAGTTGTTCGACCTTGGCTTGGTCTGAAAATGCTTGATCTCAATGATATGATTGTTGCTCAGCTCAAGGAAAAAGATTCGACATTTCCTAATGTTAGCAAAGGCGTTCTAGTACCTGTGGTATGTTCTTCTCTCTATGCATGTCTGTCTCTGTGAATGTATACACACGCCAAGCAGCACACACGTGTGTCCATCCATCTCTGCCTGTGTCTCTGAATCACTTGTCATTGTAGTCGACTGATACTTTGCAACCTGACACTGAGGGAGATGTGATCTAGGACATCTTTTGGAGATGAATAACTGCTGTAAATTATTGATTAAACAAGGAAAGTTTACTCGGGTGAGGTTTAGCACCTCACTACCCCAAGGATCTTTTACTTGCCCAATGGTTTCTCAACCGCAGTAGAGAGAAAAATAGCTTATAACTTTATATCAATATTCAATAATTTGTAGAATAAAAATATTACGTTACTATTTAAAGAGACTCAAGACCCTAATTTTATTTGTGAAACAATAGAAGAACTAAGCGAATAAAATACACGAACTAAATAATAATATTTCCTAATAAATATAAATATCCTAAATCCTCTCTAATAAATAAAACAAATATATCACACACATTACTCTCACATTAAACAAAATAAAAGCTCCAAATAATGAGTAAAAAATTTCTTCTTTACTCTTGACTTGTGGTGCCCATCAAGATGCAGGTTAGCTGCTTGCTAATTAAATGTCTCTGGTTTAGGTTTGATGCACATGCTTAAAGCATGTCAATCGCATACATGGAGCTAATTGGTTTAAAAATGTGACATGCAGGAGCAATATTTGCTTGGTATTCTTTCATGCTTTTGTTTCCTTTTCCCCCTCGAGTGTGGGGGTTAGGTGTTAGGAGTTAGTTGATCTACTAAAATGTTGTCATCCATCAATATATGTAAATACCACATAACTTCAAGGCATGCCATGTCTTCAAAGTTTTGCTGAATGATCTATATATATCTTGGACGCTTATGGAACTTGTGCTACACACAAGCTTAAGTAATAAGATGTGGTATTTGGCTATGTTCCTTTTGCTCAATGTGTTCTCATCATCTGACGCAGTAAAGTTGCACCTTAACTATATCTCAGTTAGTTTATTAGTTTTTAATTTATACACCAAAGGTAACTCTTAATGTGAAGTATTATAATTGATATGGCACATTATTGATGTTCAGTTGTTGGTTAAATGTCACTTCTCTAATATTTGATAATTTTGCTTAACCAGGTAATTCCAAGTTCCCCTGCTGATCGTGCTGGATTTCGTCCAGGCGATGTTGTCACTGAATTTGATGGAAGACCAGTTGGGAGCATTAAGGAGGTATACAAAAACTTATCTTCTCCCGACATTTCAATTTAGTGGCAGTGAGCACTTTTGCACACACCACGCTACAATGTAACAAACCCCCTCCCTCTCCCCCATCCACAAAAGAAAGAAAAGGAGAGTGTTTGTCCCGAAATACTCCCCCGTCCTTAGAAGGATGTCTAAAATATTGACAGCAATTATACTATTTGTTTGGACCCATAAAAAGATCATATGGGGATATGTGCACTTTGGGGTAAATTAGTATTTATATTTTATACCATATTTTACATTTGCTTTGTGTACTTTTTAAGTCATTTCTTTTGAGGACTTTTGCACATCCTTTTGAGGAGCCTTTGCGGCTCTTCAAATATATTTTCTAGCCTTTGTTACATTTATTGCACAACTAGAGTGTTCTTGAATGCTGCTGATAGTCGAAAATATGGCTTTATTGCAGATCATTGAACTAATGGGGGGCAAAGTAAGGAAACCCCTGAAGGCCGTTGTGAAAAGATCCAACAATATGGCTTTATTGCAGATCATTGAACTAATGGGGGGCAAAGTAAGGAAACCCCTGAAGGCCGTTGTGAAAAGATCCAACAATATCTCAGACACTGACTGTAATTCCAGAGGCGGCGAATCCTGACATGTAATATATAAGCGTCGACTTTAGTTTCTAAGGCGTACTGGGCTTAGAAACTGTATTGTAGAGTTTTTATTAGCAATGTTTTTTAGTTTCGCTCAGACAGGCAAGTATTCTCGAAGATAAAAAATATAAGGTATTGTTATTTCCTCAGGACACTTGTATGAATGCCGCAAAAAAACAGCTCTCAACTTGAAATGGATGGAGGGATAACGTCTAGGATGGTGATTCTTGTTTCAAATTTGATCACAATTCTTGTTTCAAATTTGATCACAACAAAACGTAGGTTATATATGGGAATTGCAGGAGTAAAAGGTATAACCACATACCCAGAAAATAGTAAGGCCATTGGTATATAATTCTTTTATGCAGTAGTGGTATATACTAGGGTTTATATACAGCCCACACAGTTGAGGTAATTCCATGTCTCGTGTATCTATAATATACATCTTATTCAATTCCCTTTCGAAAACTTAAAAACAATATACACTGGATTAATTTGAACGTCTATTATACCAAAACAAGGGGAAATTGAAAGATATATCTCATCCTTGCCTTCAGAGAGTTTCTTGTGGCTTTAAGGCATTATGACATTCCAGCTCTTTCATCTCTCCACCAGCTACTGGGTCGAACTGGCATCGGTAAAAGCTGCAATCAAAACCAAAGTGTATATGAATTGTGTTAATGTGAAAATCAAAGCACAAAATGCAGGCACAAAGTGTATGTGATCTCATTATCCAACACACTGGCACATAACCAACCAATAAAATGCAGGCAATATGTAATCCAAGCTTTTATGTTTACATTAACTCATAATTTTACTCAAAAATCCCCCTGGTAAAGGAGAAAGGGTGAAACAAGGAAGCTAGGGAGGGTAAGAGATTGAATAAAGTAAGGGTTTTTTAAAATTAAACTGCACAACTACATGAACTTGATGAAAGTTGCAACATAATGTAGGTAAACAAAATTACATAGAAGAAAATAAAACAGAACCAATACATTAGCCTCTGAAGTCAGAATGTTTCAAAATTGGTTAATAATTTTGTTGCTTGACAGCTTGAACTGTTGTCAAAACTAATTTAAATCATTCGCACTAACACACACTCTTCCTAACAAAAGTATGACAGTATGCGTAAAACTAATATAATTAAGTCACATAAATATCACTCAAATATTAACATCCTTTAGACTACCAGATCAAATCAAAGTTGTTTCACCAAACTTTTTCTTCAAGAATAGATCTACAATGGCCTTTCCATGCTACCTTCAACCAGCTGCCAAAGCAACAACTTATGCCGACAATCTATAGTTAGGAGAACAAAATGATGGTGCCCTTGAAGATCTAATTTAGAGAGGATTTTTCCTTGGTTTCTATCATGCTCCAATTTCTAGGGTTAAATGCTTTTTACTACGCCTACAGCATAACTATTCTTTTTCTTACAGTCAACTAACTCAACTTTAATTTACTTACAAAAATTTGAAATTCCGTCTTAGATTAGCTTTTTAACGGCAGATTGACATGACAATTCCACGTGTCCAAAAAATCTTAATGTAGCCTTCTTTTTGACATGCAAGTTAATGCCCACCTAATAAGGCCAACCCACCACCCATTAACCCGACCTAATATTTCAATAACTTATATAATAACTTATATTGAATAATAGATCTGAATTAAAAGGGGGAAATTTTTAGATTTCCAAATTCATCTTCTTCTATTATCATCGATACCTTATGGTTTAAAACTTTGAACAACTTATTTTGGAAATAATCTTGTAGATGGAACTCCAACAACAATTTGAAAAACCTGCAACCCATCTTTTTCTGACCACAAATCAAACCCACAAAGTCTCTAAATCAATTTGGAGTTGCTCATCAACGGTAAGGCGAACATAATTGGGGGTTGTTTTGACAGCTTCTCAAGGCCTTTTAAGTTCTGATACCTTGGCTTTGAGCTAGGTGGGTGTTCTGAAATCACCATTGTTGGCCTTGCCCATGGTATGGTCATGCACTGCCTCCCATTCAAATTATTATTGTTTCCGTTTTGAGGAGGTGGTGTTGAGTGAGAGGTGAAAGAATTTGGGGATGGTTGAGGAAGAATTAAGTTTGGACAGAAAAAACCTCGATGGTGATGGAAGATTATATATGAAGTGAGAGAGACATGGAAGATTCACATTTTTGGTTCCACAAAACAAGTTTCAGAAGTTAGGAAGAGGAAAAGGAGATTACTTGAAGCTTTATATGATGAGTAGTCTAATTTATTTGAACGTGGTTCTTTTCTTCTTTTTTTTGGCCCAACTCAATACTGGTACATTAATGTCATATTTAGGATTTGTTTGGAATGTCATAATCAGATGATGAATGATATATTTTTTACTTTGGGTGATGAGTGTATGGATTGTTTGAATAAATATTTTATATTTCTTGATTATTTTTTTCTAATTGTTTTCTAATAGGTATAATAAGGTGTAAACAGTGTAAAATCGAACCCGAGTATTGAATTGTTCAGATTTGGTTCATAAAATTTATCGAGTGTAAAATAAAGTTTGATTAAGGCTCATTTAACTACCGAAGTCAAAGCACGATTCGAATCAAGCCTTGAAGCGGTTTGAACTTTTCGAACGAATATGATCCGAGTATCAATAGAAAATTAAAATTTGAAGAGGTCGAGTAATTTATCGAACTTTAAAATTTGCTCATATTTGACTCATTTATATTTCGAGTCGAGTTTGAATTGAACTTTTAAAGTTTGAGCGAGTACGAATCGAACTCAAAACTTTTCATTTTCATTTAAATAGGTATATATTTCTAAGTATTATACACCCTTTGTTAAAAAGGAAAAAAAAATGCTCATCCAACTTTGATCCTAATTATATTAATTCATGAAATCTTAAATTTTACATTATTATATGAATTTATTTTATTTTTGGAAAAGATAATTTCACATCTAGTAATAATTTTTAAAAATTTTGGGGAAAAAATCAAATAAAACTCTTTTTATTAGTTTTTATTTAATTCTTAAAATTTCTTTCCATTTTTTCCTAAATTTTGCAGTTTTATTTATTATTTATTCTCATTTATGCTTTTTCTACTATTTTTTTGGTAAGATTTAGTTTTTCCAAGTTCTCTTTCATTTTCCCTTTAATTTCCTTTCATTTCAACTTAAGTATGGTCACATCATACATGAGAGTTCCATGTCCACATTCTCTCTCTTATGTGGAATCAAATGTAGCAAACCGTTTAAAGTCAACATAATTTAACAGATTTTATGACATTTTGTAAGAAAACAAATGTTTAGTTAATCGACTCTAAGAAAAAAAAGTATAGTTAGGATAAAAAGCATTTAACCCCCAATTTCTATGCAACTCCACCCTCTTGAGCTGTAAGTAGCTATTAAATTCGAACTAGTAATCTAGCCTTCAGATCCAATCTTAGTTTTTTGTGTCCTCCATGCGAAGCTAGTTAAAGTTGCAATTACATGTTCAATATACTCATGAAATCTAGACAAGTACGTCTAACAACTGTGCCTCAGAAAAGAGCAAAAAAAGTACTCCCTCCGTTCCTAAAAGATTGTCGTTTTAGAAGAAAAAATTTGTTCCAAAATGTTTGTCGTTGAGGAGAATAAATTATTTATTTTCCTATATTACCCCTACCTTCTCTCATTGTCCCAAGAAATTCTCTTCTTTGTATTAATAGTTTTCAACTTCCCATAAAGGGGTAGTGATGGAATTTTAAACAAATTTTACTTGGTAAATGATACTTTCTTAATCCATGTGCAAAAACCTTAAACGACAATCTTTTAGGAACGGAGGTAGTAATAGTTAACTATCATCAAGTTAAAGTCTTTCCTTCAAAAACATGTTAAATTAGCTGGTGTAGTGGTTTTATTTGAAGTGGATTGGACAAGATGCAAAGCTGGCTTGAAGAACAGGGCAATACAGCAAATATAAAAAGAAATTGGAAGTATGAAAAACCAGTGTTAGCGTTGAGAGCAGTAAATACAGGACATAGAGCTCCAACTTCAAGGCGCATAGAAAAATGAGATGACACAAACTAGCAGCAGGTAATACCGGATCCTAACTTGGATAACTGAGGGACTTGCCTAACCTAAATAAAGAATATAGATCACCAAGGGACTTGCCTAACCTTAAAAAGAATATGTGCCAAAGATAGTTTTTTTTGGAAACTGCAGCAAGCATATTGCATAAATACATTTCTCAGGAAGTAATCTGAACAAATGTAGGTGTTAACAATGACTCATTAATGGGCTAGCCTAGGCCAATTTCCTACTAAAAGCCTTGTACTAGGTTTTGCTTGAAAGTTACACACACACCCAACCCTACCTCAGAGAGAGCTAAAAGAGTCTCATTGATGTATAAACTCAAAAGTTTTTAAATGGTCAGGCTCAAAATAGACTTTTTCCAAACTGCAGCAAGCATATTGCATAAATACATTTCTCATGAAGTAATCTGAACAAATGTAGGTGTTAACAATGATTCATTAATGGGCTAGGCTAGGCTAATTTCCTACTAAAAGCCTTGTACTAGGTTTTGCTTGAAAGTTACACACACACCCAACCCTACCTCAGAGAGCTAAAAGAGTCTCATTGACGTATAAACTCAAAAGTTTTTTAATAAGACTCAAAATAGACTTTTTCCTCTACATGAAATGAACAAAGGAACTTATAGAGTTGATTTTTATATTACCTCCCATCCATGCCAATAATCACAACTGTGTTCTTTTCGTGGCCAAAGGCAACAATGTACTGAGTACCTTCATGCAAGCGAAATTGAGCCACCGACCACTCTGAACTGAAATATTTTGGCAACACGCCTGCAAAAAATGAGCACCAACAAAGTTTAGAAAGCAGAATGCAAATCAAAATTAATTCCAAGCATATGAAGGAATCTCTAAAATAGTTTCGGCCAGTTTTGTACCCGAGCATGTTATAAATTCAGCAGACCAAATATGACTAGGTTCACATTTTAGTGATCTGGCATGTGTATAATTTGAAGACTCGTCTCTTATTGAGCTAGGAAGATCGAACAGGCTCAAGGTGCAAGGCCAGCAGGAAAAGCTTCAGCACATAAAACAGGGAACAAAGGGTTCCACGTACTTATGAAGTATGAAGGACATATGTTTATAATTAAAACTTTATTTAAATAGATAATCTAATTATAAAACTAAGAGTGATTGAAAAAAAAATCACAAAAATCAATGAAACACAAAAAAATGCACAAGTTCTTTAACGCTTTTGAGATCGAGTATGTTTACCAATCTAACAAGACCATCTAAAAAAAATAATGGTTAACGTTTCATTGATTCTTCAACTGAACAAACTTCCTTACCCAAACATAAATTAAGTTTAATACGTTTTAAAAGGATTTCATATATAATAATACCTACAAGTTAGTTTTGGAATATAACACGAGTAATGGTGATTAAGTTACAATCTTGCCAATGTTGATCTTCTAGACAGTGTTCAGTTTTTTCCCCCAGAGCCTCATAAGTGTATAATTTATTAATTGTGTACTGCCCACCAAGAATCAAGCTTCTGCAACTACTTCATCCTAGTGGTCACCATCAAAGTGCCATACCTTCTAACAAATTTATTTGGTACTTGAAAATGCTTATATTACTTGTTTAGTACAAATATATTCAAATCTCAGGAGGACCATACATACATTACCTTTAATAAATGAAAGATGTGAAACAGCAGATGTAGTCAACATATTTGATTTTCCACTACTTGATCTTTCGATTCCCAAAGACCCTGAATCAAACTTTAGACCAAAGACATGGACAGTTCCCTTATCACTTGAAACAGCTAGCCATTGGGCAGTTGAAGAGAAAGCCAGGCTGTAAATATCTGCTCTATCTGCGCCTCTCCTTACCTACATTAAGTATGGAAACAAATAGTTTCACAAAAATAAAGTTAAAAAGAAGCTCATCCAAAAGCTGATGTAAATTTATAAGGACGAAGCTAATGAACTGCAAGCAAACAGCAATAGTGGGACTTGAGAGTGAATCTTACAGTAACCAACATGAGACCCTATAGAAGAATCTGAGCGTATAATTCAAAAAGTTTTATACACAAAGCAATAAAAGTAGCAAAACTTATAAAGACAAAACCTCCAAGCTAAAGAGATGGGCTTAAACTTTGCAGTTACAAGTCAAGTGGCTCACGATACAGTCAAACTCAAGCTCAGGTATTGATTTTATAGAGTAAAACCCGAGTTTTAACAAAGCTTATGGAGCCAAGAACCAAAGCGAAAAAATTGACTCAGCCTACTAAAATTGCAACTCAAAGCAACATATTACAAGGATCCAAATCTTGGCAACACATTCACCAAATTTAGGATCAGGTCACCAATACTTGTGCACAAGGAAAACGAAATAAATTTGTCATTAAAGCATGAACTGCAGTTCCAAAGCATTTGAATAAAACCTTACAGCAAAACATGTAGAAATCAACTTCATTAGCATCCAAATAATACCTTGCCGAAGAACATCAAATGCATGTATGGAGTTCAAGAAAAGATGGTACGAAAAATCTGTTTTTATTATGGGTGACATCATAGAACCAAATCATATTGTCCTAGATGCCTTGCAGGCAAGAAAATTCATGATAATCAAGTTTGGTAACAGATTCATGATTCATCCATCTAAGGTCGGCATCTTTCCTTATCTGGAAGGGGAGAGCAAAGGAATAAATAATAAGGAGCTTCATACCAAATTAAGTTTCATGGACAACAATCAATGTCGCATATAATAAAAGAAAAAACAGATGACGAACTTGTTCCATCTGTCCTAACATTACATTCATTTTTTAAAAGCGAAGAATAGTTCGTAACATTGAAGAAAAAGGGAACCATGATACTCAATTTTGGTATGGGAGGTTTTCTTTATTTCTTATAATATAAATAATATTCTCAACCAATGAAAGCTATGATATTAAATATACTAGTTCTAAACTTCACTTATATGCTGAAGCATGGCAAAATCACTTTGCAATTGGGGTGGGATATTATGGAACCAAACCGTTTTCTTCTAGGTCCTTCACGGTCTAGAAATGAACAGTGCCCAAGTTTGCAGCAGAACTAGGACTGAGCAAAAAACGGATATAACCGAATTACCGAACCGAAATAATTTAACCGAAATTTTTTGACAATTCGGTTATTTTTAACATTTCGGTTATATCCGAATTATTTTACGGTTTTCGGTTAGTTTGTACGGGTATTACTTTTGGGTTATTCGGGTTAACCGAATAACCGAAAAAGTCTGTTGCACAACACTAAAGTTAAAATAATAATATGACTCTTGAGTCTTGACAATCATACTCTCGTGAGTCTCGTCTCTCTATGACTCTCATCTCAAAACTCAGAAGACTCATCTCGATCTCATTTTCTCTCGCCTAGACAGTCGACTCTAATCTTCTATCACCAAATCGATCTCTCAGATCTCAACCCTCAACCCTCAGATCTGCTCTCGATTTCTCACTCCCTGCCATCGCCCCTCAGTTTTCCTCAAATCTGATCTCAGATCTCCTTCTTGGGCTCTGTTTCTAATTCAAATTCTCTTATATCTATATAATATATTTATGCTCTGTATATAACACCGTTGCAAATTTCAGGCATAATTTGGGAATGAAGGGAGAGAAGTCGACAGAGCAAGAAACTGCACTCTATGATCGTCAGATTAGGGTTTGGGGTGTTGATGCTCAACGAAGGTATATTATTATTACTTGCTTTGACTTGAGTTATGTTACCAGTTTACATTTTCTGAATCTATTTTCTAATTCCAGTTTACATCTTCTTAAGGTATATTATTATTATGATTTCATTGTTTCTTTCAAACTAAGCAAATCTCAAATATTAGTCAGTGGCCTCACAGGGACTGCTATTGAGGTAATTTTTGAGACTGTTGGTAAAATTCGTTTATATATCTCTACCTATTTCTATACGTTAGCATGTATGTATTAAGAAGAACTTTCATTTTGGGCATCGCATAAAACCAAAGGCTCTTAAATTGGGTGGATGGTGTGTTAAAGTTGTCATAATATGGTTCTTTCCAGGTTTGATGACACATTAGTAGTATTATATTTGTCCAAGTAATTGTTCACAAAGGAAAGCTGCAACATTGCAACTTAGCTTTAATTTATTGGTGGTGTAGTTTTGCAAGAACATTGTTCTAGCATGAAGAATTAATATTTATTTATATTAATGATTGTGCAGTAACTGAAGAAGATTTATCAGTGAATTTCTTAATTCCTTTTGATGAGATTGAGTTTAGTGAAAAATCTGTAGCTGAAATTTATTCTGATTCCCTAAAAAATTTGAATCCTATGGTTTGTGTTTCTGTTAAAAGAGGTTTGCTTCTTTTGTGTACCTGGTTTATTTATTTATTGATAAATCTGTTACATATATCTGACAACTCCTGAACTTTATTCTCTCTATTTCCATTTGATAAGTAAATACCATTTTGTTCTTGCAGGTGGTTTATCTAGCTTTAGTCTGGACTTCTTCGACAAGTTTGATGTAGTCGTTGTCGATTTCTCACATTGCAGAGCCAAAGATGACTGCAGAGATACATTGCTCTGGTTTAAATGTCTAGACATATTTTGAAGATTTTTCAATTAATTTTTCTGAACTAAAATTTCCCCCTCTTTTGCTACAACCCTGACTGAATGTAAAGTGTAAAGTTGTTCATTTTATTTGGGAATATAAAGAATAGAAAGTATTTTTCATCTTGTTAATTTGTTTTTTTATCTGGGTTTTTGCTTATCTAAGGATTTGTTTGCAAATCAAATGATGGAAGATGAAGAACAAAGATTTTTGTGCAGGTTTTGTGACAGGAGTTTTTAGTGAATAGTCTTCATTTCGGTTATTAACCGTATAACCGAATAGTAAATTCGGTTATTCGGTAATTCGGTTATCTTCAAATTCGGATATCAAAATACTGTTAATTTCGCTTTTCGGTTATAACCGAATAAGCTATTCGGTTCGGTTATAACCGAATGCTCAGCCCTAAGCAGAACTGTCAAATCTTCTCAATAAATAAAACTATTCATCAAATAATTTAAACACCTTGTTAGGTAAAACTTAAAAGTACATTGAGTAATGATTTTCATATAGATGCATTTCTAACATAAACAGTGTTCTAAAAATCGCTAGGCGGACCTAGGCAGCCCGAGGGAGCTAGAGCCTAGGGGCCTAGGCAGATTCCTAGGAGGTCAAGCTATTATTTTTTTAATATTTGTGATAAAACTAAGGGTAGTAATATTTTATATAAGTAAATATTCTCCTCTAAAATCACAATTATACATTTTTGACATTATTTTATTTAACTCATGCAAGGAAAGTGAAGAGATGTAGACAAAAAGAAGACAATAAGTATTGAATATTTTGCAATAGTTCTAGTTGTAAAGTGTAATAATGTTCATTGCACAAACTTTGTATATTTAGAAATCCTGAAAGTTATGAATACATTGCTACATTTTAATTTGTATCAACTACTTACCTCACAAAGCATCTTAAGTAATATATTAAATTACTAGTAAGTAGTGATTTCATATTACAATTCAAAATCACTCGCAAAATATATTAATACTAACTTTATAAAAGTTGACAAATCACAGTCCCAAATTCACAATCACATACTTAATAATATCCGAATTTACTACAAATAAGTATATCCCAAGTTTACAATACAAAGCATAAAACATAGCAAAAGAAATAAAAAATAGAACTAATTAACAATTTAACATTTAACAATTTAACTAATTAATATTTATTTAATAATACAATAATGGACTGGTTAATAGTTAGTTAGTATATAGTACACTAGTACACTGTAACACTAAATAGAAAAAACTATAAAGTAATATAAAACTTAAAAAAGAAAATAAAAATGCTATATAAAAGGAATACTGACACATAAGTGATTTAGTTTGATTAGAATAGAACAAAAGTTAGAAGTGGGATGGAAGAGGAAAACATAAAGGAAAGGAAAAGGGGAAAAAAGTGGGAGGGCCACGTCGACTTCAGAGGGTCGCGACAGTGTCTCTTCAGAGGGTCGTGATCGTGGTCTCGTGGGTGGGGAGATCTAGTCGTCCACGTCGGAGCTATGCTCTCTCGTTGGCTTTGATGGTTTTTCAGTCTAGGGTTTTTTTTGTTCTCTCTCATTGGCTTTTGATAGTTCAAATTGGTAATGTTTTAGGAGTAAATGTTAGCCTTTAATGTATTGTTCTGTTTGTTTATTGTTTTTCATAATTCTTTTAGCTATGGAAATTCCACCTCATCCGATTTTCCCGACTCAGCAGCCTAGGCGGCCGACTTTCAGAGCTCAGCGCCTAGCATTGCTAGGCGACTTTTGAAGCTCTTCGTCCCTAATTACACGGTAAGCCTCCGCCCACGCCTAGGTGGCCGCCTCAACGGCTTTTTAGAACACTGAAAATAGAGCTTAAGGACATTCTAATCAATCAATCTTTACGCAACAGATAACCATTGGACACATACAGGTTAAGTCCATGTACACGTTACATGTTAAAAATGACTATAAGTGACAAAAGAAAAAAAATCTATTCTACCAAAAAGCACCAAAGCATATTACAGAGCTGTGAAGGAACCAAAAGGTAAGTTGGCATATTACAGAGCTGTGAAGGAACCAAAAGGTAAGTTGACGTAGGCATGAGCTAGACACAGGCTAATTTTATTTCAATCCATAATCGAAGACTAATTTTGTAAGTCAAACAAAGGGAATACCCCAAAAGAATTCTGAAAAGCAAAACCTTGAAAGTTCTAAGATCTCAAAAGCCAAAAGGCAAAAACTTCATTAATTCATCAAAAGTCTATTACCAAGCAGTCAATACTATTATTTAGCAGTTAATACACTCCATTTCAGTGACTTGTAAGCTATAAACTATGCACATTCAGAATTCACAAAGCAATAACAATTTTAATAAGCTAACACAGCATGATATACTTAAATACAGGCTTACCTCCTGAAGCAATGAGCCATCCATAGTATTGTATACCCGAACCAATGTCCCTTTACAACTTGCAGTGGCAAGCAACCTTCCATCATTAGTAAGTGCAAAACAGGCAATTCTCGAATCATGAGCCATAATAAACTTGGTCCTCTTTGAGGCGTAATGCTCAACCCTGACCTGTCCTTTCTGCAAACCTGGGCACACCAACACCATAGAACCCGAAACATGTGATACCTCACAAAGCCCCTTTGGATTAGCAATGGTCTCGATTTGATGCAGAAGTTTCAAGTCCGCAAAATTATACACAAATAACTTCTGTGCCAAAATAACCACAATCCGGTCCCTCCTGAGCCGGACCGACTTAACCTCTGACCGAAATGACAATTCCCCAATGCACCGGCTCTGGTGATCATCCCAAATCATTACTTTATTCAATGGGTATTCGGGCTCGGAGCCACCACCAACCAAAGCAAGTATATTGCACCGGAAAAGCATCTGAACCACGCCGATTCCGCCGCCGGAGTCAAAGTCCCGCCTGAAGATTTCCCGAAAGGGGTCGCAGTTATAAATTCTGAAGCCGCGGTCAGTACCGACGGCGAAGCAGCCAGAGTCCTGGTTGAAGGAGAGGTGGAGCAGAGTAGGAACCGGAGAAGACGATGAAGTAAGGTTAGGGTTCCAGCTTTCAGATGGGGTTTGAGAGTGCGATTGAGGAACGACGTCGTTTGAGTCGAGGTCGTCGGTGAAGGGAATATCACCGAGATCGGATGAGTGCGATTGGGAGAAGGCGTTGCTTCCGGCGTCGTCGGGATGGGAATAGAGAGGGGAGCGGAAGTCAGTCAGATCAGAGGAATCTAATTGGGTGTTATCGTCTAGGGTTTGGTTAGAGAAAGGAGGGAGGTTTTGTGCCATGGCATGAGAGTTTAAGGAAGAGAATAAGGTGTCAGAATTAGGGTTAGGGTTCGAAGAGTGAAGGGTGGTTGTCATGGGGGAGGGAGAAGATGAAGGAAGGAGGAGATAAGTTACTGAAAGGAAACTTGAGGATTTGGACAATTGTATTTGTGGTCTCCGAGGCCGAGGTGAAAGTTACTACCACTACGTGCTGACTTTATTCGTTCACCTTGTTGAAATCATTTACCAAGTACAGTGTGCCTTCAATTTTTATTCAAAAAAATAGGCCTAAATATGAATTAATACATGAATTTTTAATATTTTTTTTTATTTTGGAATTGTCTTCTCAATTTTTAATTAAAAAATTAAACTCTTAATTTTTTTTCATTGTCTTCTTATTTTTTTCAATTGAGGGATTAAATTTTTTTTTCCCACTTTAGAGATTGTATTAATTTTAAAGTAAATTATTATTATTATTATTATTATTATTTTAATATAAAATCAATATTTATTTTTTTTAAAGTAAATTTTATTGATAATTTTCCTTTTGGCAAATTATTAGTTTTTTGGTAAATTTAATTTTTTAAAGTAAATTTAATGACAATTTTTAAAGTAAAATTAATAATTGTCTCATATTTATCCTTTTTGTTACAAAAAATTAATTAAATAAATATTAAAATGAGACTCAATATTATATATAAGTATTTTTTTTAGTCACGTGTCGCTACCATGTCAACAATTTTTTGATTTTGCACTATCAATTTAGACGTAATCAGAAAAATTTAAAAGTTTAATCCCTTATGAAAAAAAATTGAGAAGACTAAACCTCAAAGTGGGAAAAAATTAAAAATTTAATCCCCTAATTGAAAAACAAATGAGAACACAACCGTAAAATGAAAAATAAAATAAAAGTTTAACTCTCTAATTGAAAAAACTTAGAAGACAATCTCTGAAATGAAAAAACTTTAAAAATTCAAGATATTAATCCATATTTAGACAAAAAAAAAATCTCATACATTAGTTTTTTTTGTAAGATCCTAACTTTTATGAATAAAAATTATTTTTTCTCTAAATATCATTTTGAGTAATATGATGTGGATTTGATATAATGTTATAGTTATGGGTAATATTTATAAATTTTGCAAAATAAGCAAGTTATCATAAAATATTCGTTTGGTCGGAAAATATTCGTTTTATCAGGGGATATTCGTACGACGACACAATCATTTGTGGACCCCACAACGGAATTACTGTCGAAGTTAGAAAACGACAGAAATATCTTTTTATAAAAATAAAGGCAAAAGTTTTACCGTTAACTGTCGAAATACCCGGTGATAAAAATACAGTAATACGCGTGATTGCATAGTAGCACACAGTATTGATTATTGATGCTTATGTGAGAAGTCACTCAGTTTTATTCAATTATTGCCACAGTAATTGATGCATAGTATCTCACGTTATAGATTCAATTATTGTCACAATATTTTATATTATTAAATTAATAATTGAGACGACAAAGTTATTCATATTATTATTTGCATTATTGATGATGTCTAGAAAGTTCTGTTGAGGAAATGTGTGAGATCCCGAATTTTATGAAATAAAAGTATTCAATTTTGGTAAATAGTTAAATTGATAAAAGTTTAAAGTTAAGAGTGATATGTGAATTTTTTAAAAAGTAATCAAGTTGTCATAAAATAACCGGTAGAAAAAGTACAGTAATATGCGTGGTTGCATAGTAGCACACGGTATTGTAGAGTATCTTTGATTATTGATGATTACGTGAGAAGTCACTCAGTTTTATTCAATTATTGTCACAATATTTTATATTATTAAATCAATAATTGAGGCGACAAAAGTTATTCATATTATTATTTGCAATATTTAATGTCTAGAAGTTACATCGAGGAGATGTTTGGTCACCTAATTGCTTGGCGCCCGATAAGGAGAAATTCTTATCGGAAAGCCCCTCTTTCTTTGGAACGACACGGTTGTTAAATATTATGAATTATAATATTAATGATAAATAAGTTCGTGTTGATTAAAGATGAAATTGATAGTTCATGTGACAACCCGAATTTTTATAAATTATTAAAATAAGAATTTAATAATTAAAATTCTTATTATGAGATGTTTTGAGTTTGAGTATGTATATATACGTGCTATATATGTTGAAATATATGATCTGATATGAAGAGAAATATATATTTATATATTGGGAAAGTGAGGTTTAATAGTTAAGTTAACTATTGAAGAAATTAAATGAATTTTATAATTAATTTTAAATATTTATTGAACTAAATAAATATTTTAATTAATTTATTTATTGAGATAAATAAATGGTTGATAAAATTGTGATAAATTAATTTAGTAACTAAATTGATTAATTTAATTAAATTGAATAATGTTAATTTTATTTGAAGGATTTAATTTAAGGAAATAATAAAATTAAATCAATTGCTTAATATTTAAGAAAATAATTAAATTAAATAAAATGTTGTTTTGATCTAATTTATTAATTAAATTAGACATGTAAAGATTTATTAAGTATATTACAATGTGAATTATAATTATTATAATTATAAGTATGAGTTAATTAAATTAATTTAATGATGTGACATGAAACTATATAATATAAAGATTATTAAAATAATCTAGTTTGGGGGATAGGTGGTAGCCAAACAAGGCCTTGTGGCCTTTGACTTATTGTAACCTACGCCTATTGGCTTTGCTAACTGATATTCACGATTATCAGTTGGCTTATTTTTATTTCACGTATTCTTGTATAGCCTTAGAACAGAGTTTAGAGAAGAAAGCTTGGAAGCAAGAAAGAGTTCTATGTGATTTTCAAGAGGAAGGAGGGAAATTTCTAAACCTAATCATCATCATCTTTTTGCTATCAAATAATCAAAGGAACAAGGTATAACATACTCTAATGTTAACCCTTGTTTTTGAAATTTCTATTGATAATTGTGTTGAATTGATACATATATATGTATGAAGGGTTTATACTCTGTTAATTATCACATGTGAGTGTTGTTTGATGATAAAAATTCATGTAATTTGGTTTATAGGAAGAAAAGTTTATAACAGTGTTTTTACATGAAAATTGGCTTTAGAAAGTATAAAATTTTGTGGTCAATACTTGTTATAATCTGTAAATTGATGTTGGATTATGTTAGTATGTTAAGAAACGAAAGCGGCGTAGTTTAAATCGTGTTAATCGGTTAAGTAACGAAGTCGTGGCGATCGAATTCGCTAGAGATGTAAACCATGAAAATAGAGTATGAACATGTGTTTTGGGTCAAATTTTAGGTTGGTTAATGTTTTTATAAATTGTTAGAATTCTAGTATGTTGTAGTTCTATGAATTACGAATTCATAGAATCGAAAATGGACTAATTTGGATGTGTATAACTCAAGTTATGAAGATTAGTAGGAGAAAAGGGTCAAAAATCACGAAGAACGGTAGCTTGAGTCCTGTTTTACGCTAAGGGCGCATATTTGCTTTCCCTACAGTATTTGCTACTGCGTTTGTTTAAAACAATTAGGTATGATAAGCCCAAAAGTATGTTAGGTGTGGCTGCTTTGACCTGTTTTAGTAAAATAGGCATAACATTTTTATACGAACTCCGATTGAGGTGATTCAAGATGATCCGGAACGAGGACGAATAGACCTACATCTTTTAGTCTTTAAGTTTTTCAATTGGAGGTTGGGAACAGTAGTAAAAATTGTCATCTTTCTGACTGATGCGTATTCGGAGGCAATCGGAGGGCGTCGGACATGCACATACACAAGTATAGTGATGTCGGCGATAATAGATGTTGTTCTAAGTTATAGAACATGAATATTATGAAGTATAATGATGCTTAACATTGGTAAATGATATATTAGATAAGTTGAATACGCATACTAAGCACAGACAAGAGAGACAAATTGGGCGGGTGACGAATAAACGTCGAAACGCCATGATAAGTGTTAATGAAGGTAAAAAGTATTTTAAATCAAATGAAATGAATATAATAAGATATTGAATAGTGTTAATATAAAACCATTAAATAGTCCTAGCAAGACTTAAACACTTGAATGAACTTCGAATATGAAATAAAGTGAGATATAAGTTGAAAGTTAACACAATAAAATTGAACATTGTGTATATATAATAGGAAGGGTTATGAGATGTAGAGTAAAGTTTACATTACAACTACTATGCGTTGCTATGTAACTAATAGTTGATGTGCATGATTATATAATTGTGTAGGGCACGTGAAGTGCGAGATAAGCTATAAGTCGTTAAATTGTTATTTAGTAAACAAAGATCAAGGCAAGTCTTTCGGTTCTATTTCTTTATGTGAATTTGATTGTTTTAAACCTTTATTGCAAAAAAGAGCATGATGTGTTATATATATATGTTGAATGTATGAAATGTTAAAGTCAACTTATGACTCGTTGATTGAGTAAAGCATCTTTGATTGAGTAAGAACTCAATCTTTATACTTGTTATATGAACTGTAACATGTATGTTATATTAGTCCAATATTTATGAGATGTATGTTGAGCATGTTATTATGTGCTACATGATGCATGAAAACTGTTAGATTTTGTTGGGCTGTCGAGCTCAACCTTGCAAATAACCACTTT
The DNA here is from genome assembly GCA_020205605.1 of Panax ginseng. Lineage (NCBI taxonomy): Eukaryota > Viridiplantae > Streptophyta > Magnoliopsida > Apiales > Araliaceae > Panax > Panax ginseng. The sequence goes on from CM035143.1 coordinate 112,930,748, forward strand.
TGCAGGTCCAAGATTCAAGGTAAAGTTATATGTTACTTGAAAGACATGAATCAGATGTGATACTTGAAGATTTATACACTTTGGTTGTGTTATTATTATTTGAACCATGTTTAAGGTTTCGAATAATGTATTAAAGGTTGAATTGTAATATCGTTTTGCGGTGTAAACTATTGTAGTATTAAAGTGATTTTGAGATATTTAGATGTAAAGGTTGAAGGTTTTGGGGACAAGGATAATTTGTAATAGAAAATTTTAATTATTTCGCAAATTTCAATGGTTGTATTATTGTTTAATGATGTAAAATTAGAGGTTGAATGTATTATTAACGACCGAAGTTGAGAATTAAATTGTATGAATTTTGGGGTCGTTACAGTTGGTATCAAAGCTGTAGGTTATAAACCTTAGGTATGAGTACCATAGGCTATAACCTTAGAGAAGGAAGGTGAAGATAATGAAAGAATAAGCTCAAGTAGAGTTTGAATAATAAGAAATAATTTAAGAAATTTATAAAGAAATGATTAAAACATGTGTGAGAGGATTCAAAGAAGAATCTCGCTGAGTTATAAGGAATATTAATGTGGGGTTACCCAACTCCAATAATAAGGATGTAAGGTGATGTCTATAAGAAGAGAATGGTAAAGAAGTTAAGAATAAGAAGTTATATTTAAGTATGGTACAATTGTACTCTTTAATAGTTGATGTGTGGTATCTGGGCTAAACGATTCTTTCATAGAGCGGAGGTATATACGAACTAGCAACTCGGAACCTAGTTTGTTGGTTATTTGTGGGAAACCACTCAGCGTACCATATTGAAACTATTAGAGACTCGATGTGTACCAAGTATAGAAAGTGGATACGAATGTGGAACTCGAATGAAATGTTGAGCAATGTAAATGAAGTTAGAAATTCTTAAGGGAAGAAGTGTTATATAAACAAGAAAATTCAAAGAAGAATCTTGAAGAGATATATGTTAGAGTTTATGCCCTAGAGGCCAATTATTTGATATAATTGCTTAACGTTTTGATATTATATTTGATTGAATAAATATATGATTTTATTATGGTTTTATTTACTGCGTAATATAATTGTTAACATAATAAAATTCCTTAGAATAGTGATACAAATTATATAGTTTCAAGTATGTGACTTGAACATGAGATTATATATTACCATTAGTATCGGTGTTCTTAAATGTCCTTGATCGAGTATCATTGTTGATGGGACAACAATGATGCATTGAGACTAGTATGTGGATCGATTTGATGACCAAATCTCATTGGTCATAAATATATATAGATATTAAGTCAATGCATGTACATGTTATTGAAACGATGTCTTTGGATGGACCCACCATGAGAATTCTATATGGAGCATTATGCGAAGAGTCATTAGCAATTCTCATAGTGACAATGATGTAATGGTCCTCCTAGGCACGAAATCGCTATATTACTTACACGAGAAATTTATGTACTTTGATATCATCAAATGTCACCTTTAATAGGGTGAACTATAAAGGTGATTATTGGGTTCATCATTAATCGTGTGAGAAATATGAGTGATCTAGATGAAATTTAACCATCCTATATATTATGGGTGATATCCATAGGCCTCTTGATTGAGTAGGACTATGAAATGCATATCCATGCTCAAATAGTGATTTGTTTCATATAGTCTACTCATTGATCAAGAAAACTTCAGATTAAATTATGAAGAGTATGACACATTCCATGACTCGAGTTTAATCTAGGATATTAAGGTTAAAAGGATTAAATTACATTGAAACATTGGTCACGAAAAGGTTGCATCGAATCATCGATCTTATTATTACTTAGGTAGCGATGATGCATTACTAGATGCTGCATTTCATTGCTTATAATTTTATAATATGATTTTAAAATTATTGCCAACGTAATAATAACCTATAGGTCACACACATGAACGTTATTTAAAAGGGAATTAATTTAAATTTTAAGGATTTAAATATATTAATATGATTAATAGTATTTAAATCACGAATTTAAATTAAAAGGATAATTGTATATATGTATATTAATTAAGTAAGACTTAATTAAGAGATATATATATATATATATATATATATATATATATATATATATATAAATTCGGATTTTATAAAATTAGGTTTTGATTTGATTAATTCCTTTTAACTACTATATATATATATGATATATAGCAACTACTTAGGGTAATATATCGAATTAAAAAAAACCTAGCCATTTCTTAGAGAGAGACTAGAGAAAAACAGTTTGAAAAATCCATTCCTTTTGGTGGCTAGTCTGCAAGTCCTTCTTATTGCGAGAATCATTCGACGGTTAGCTGCGGCGTTACGTGTGGATACTGGTAGAGGCGAATCGGTTTGTATTGCGTTGGAGATTCGAGGTGCGCATCGGTTTGATTCTCGTTTTTTTATATCCCAGTATAATCTCTAAACCTCTGAATTAATTGATTTTTCGCATGGATCCTGCTTTTGGGGTTTGAAAATTGCTTTAAAATTTTAATTTCATTATTGCATGCGATTCTCGCGTAAAGCCCAACAATATAAAGATAAGAAATGGGAGTTACCTAACTGTAATAGCCAAGATAACGAATAATGATGAATAGAAAAAGTCTGTAAGATTAAAAGCATAAATGAAATCGTAAATGATGAAAAAGGAAAGAAAGAGGATCGGAAAACAAAACGATCACGAGTTAAGAAAAGACTTTTAAGGGAGATGATTATAGAATAAGATCACGGCGTGATCTGTTTAAGTTATAAAAGAAAGATGGTCTGTAATTTTTGAATATTTATAGCTTGATGCTATGAAGATGATGTACTATGATATAGTACGAGATAAACTCACGAGGAGTTATAGATGATGTGATACGAGGAATTGGTATCGAGCAAAGAGCAAGTTAAGAGTAAGATAGAGTTAGGTGGGATTTCAATTGAGGACTCATGTGATGGTTGAGTTGTACAAATCTTTGTATGGGCGAGGTTTTGTGCTAGAACTCAGTTTATCACATTGATAATAATTGGAATGTTGGTGTCGCGCTATCAATGTATATGTGGCGAAAAGGTGATTCTTTTCTCATGTGTATATTTGATAGTTAGGGACTATTAAGATTAGTCAGATATTATTAGGATTAGGTGCGGTTCTTAAAACTAATTCATATGGTAAGTTTGTGACTGACGCCTATGGTCTGACAAGGATAAGTTCTTAAACTCATATTATTGTGGAAAGTTCTTAAACTTCCGATGTGTAGTAAGTTTGATGAACTATACTGGGGTATATATAAGCTATGAATGAAGAATTGATGATTATGGAAATAGATAGAATTATTAAGCAATGGATCAGTATAGAAAGTGGAGACATAGGTTTTCCAAATCTTCTAGCTTTGCTAGATTTTCAAAATTTATTGACTTCTTGCCGATGGTTATACTTTTGATTTTTGAAAAAATATTGGGTCACACTAGTGAACCAGAGATTTTTTTTTTAAAAAACAGTGCTATTATTCGCGTATCTATGCTGTTTGTTTCGGCTAGGAAAAAAATGATTTTTTTTTAAAATTTTCAAATATATTTTAATTATATGTATCGGGTGATATGATAAACGATGAAGTCATCAATGTAATGGAACCTGGTGTTGGATGTGATCATATTATCATCAGCCCACTATAGTGAGATGTAGTATGACAAGGTCATAATCATGACTCCATAAAAGGATTTTTGAGATTTCTCTAAGATATGAGAATATATATATGTATATGTATATTTCGATTGATGTTAGGATTGTTGTAGAAGTCTATGCTATTTGGTTCAGCTAGACGAATATTGAAAGATATTCATGAAATTCAAGTGTTTCTTGAGAAGTTATGCCAAACCAAATTGTTTTGGTGCGGATTCAGATGTTGAAAAGCTAATGTGAACAACCTTGTAAAGGGGACATGTTATCGGAGACAATGGTTCCGAAAGTAACGTATATAGTCGTTACGATGTTAAGATGTAATACGTTGTGCACGACGTAGGGGTATGCGATAATTTGATCACCTAGAGTACTTGCAGAGAGTGTTTTCATTGCGTGTGATTGCTAAACATTACTGTTAAAAAGACGGTTTCATGGTGATGCACTATTAAACTTGGAGAAGAGTTCAAGGTCCCAGTATAGTCTTATGATATTTAAAGGTTAACGTAGTTCAAGGTCTTATGACCCCTCAGCATGATTTAGAATCTTTTAAATTCCTGTTATTCATATCTCTTCCCAATTATTGAGCAATTGTGGAAGATTCTTATTATTCTGAAAGGTGAAAGTGGGAAGGATGAGGAAATTAAGCAAAACATAATAATTTTAAGAAAGAATTGAAATTCTAGAAAGAAGAGAAATGTGAAACTCTTAGAAGAGGAAGATGTGAGGAATATGATGATCTTAGAAAGATTCTTAGAGAAAGAATTTGGGAGCAGAACCTAATGAATAAATAGATATCAACATAAAATCTATTTTGATAAATGGAATGAATGAATAAAGTATTAACGCAAAAATCTATTTTGATAGATTGAATGAATAAAGATTAATAAATAAAACTTCGATGACGAAATTCTTAGAAGAAGAGGTGAATGTAATGTCCCGAGAGTTTGAGAATATAGTATATGATAACGATCCTTAGAGAAAGATAATGAACGGGTAAAATAATATGTAATACTCAAATATACTTGAGTCTAAGTAAAGGTTATGAAATAAAACTTATAAGAATTTATTATGAATAATGGTGTGAGTAGGAAATATAAAACCTATATTACGGTAATGTGTTGAAGTTATTCAAGGATAAATTTTGAAAAGAGATTTGGTGAAAACCGAGTAAGGGAGGTTTCATTGATTCCGCGGACGGAATCCTTATAAGGGGAAAGATGTGACAACCAATTTTATAAATTATTAAAATAAGAATTTAATAATTAAAATTCTTATTATGAGATGTTTTGAGTTTGAGTATGTATATATATCGTGCTATATATGTTGAAATATATGATCTGGTATGAAGAGAAATATATATTCATATATTGGAAAAGTGAACTTTAATAGTTAAGTTAACTATAGAAGAAATTAAATGAATTTTGTAATTAATTTTAAATATTTATTGAACTAAATAAATATTTTAATTAATTTATTTATTGAGATAAATAAATGGTTGATAAAATTGTGGTGAATTAATTTAGTAACTAAATTGATTAATTTAATTAAATTGAATAATGTTAATTTTATTTGAAGGATTTAATTTAAGGAAATATTTAAATTAAATCAATTGCTTAATATTTAAGAAAATAATTAAATTAAATAAATTGTTGTTTTGATCTAATTTATTAATTAAATTAGATATGTAAAGATTTATTAAGTATATTACAACGGAAATTATAATTATTATAATTATAAGTATGAGTTAATTAAATTAATTTAATGGTGTGACATGAAACTATATAATATAAAGATTATGAAAATAATCTAGTTTGTGGGATAGGTGGTAGCCAAATAAGGCCTTGTGGCCTTTGGCTTACTGTAACCTACGCCTATTGACTTTGCTAACTAATATTCATGATTATCAGTTGGCTTATTTTTGTTTCACGTATTCTTCTATAGCCTTAGAGCAGAGTTTAGAGAAGAAAGCTTGGAAGCAAGAGAGAGTTCTCTGTGAGTTTCAAGAGGAAGGAGGGAAATTTCTAAACCTAATCATCATCATCTTTTTGCTATCAAATAATCAAAGGAACAAGGTATAACATACTCTAATGTTAACCCTTGTTTTTGAAATTTCTATTGATAATTGTGTTGAATTGATACATATATATGTATGAAGGGTTTATACTCTGTTAATTATCACATGTGAGTGTTGTTTGATGATAAAAATTCATGTAATTTGGTTTATAGGAAGAAAAGTTTATAACAGTGTTTTTACATGAAAATTGGCTTTAGAAAGTACAAAATTTCATGGTCAATACTTGTTATAATCTGTAAATTGATGTTGGATTATGTTAGTATGTTAAGAAACAAAAGCGGCATAGTTTAAATCGTGTTAATCGATTAAGTAACGAAGTCGTGGCGATCGAATTCGCTAGAGATATTAAAACATGAAAATAGAGTATGAACATGTGTTTTGGGTCAAATTTAGGTTGGTTAATATTTTTATAAATTGTTAGAATTCTAGTATGTTGTAGTTCTATGAATTACGAATTCATAGAATCGAAAATGGACTAATTTGGATGTGTATAACTCAAGTTATGAAGATTAGTAGGAGAAAAAGGGTCAAAAATCGCGAAAAAAAAGTAGCTTGGTCCTGTTTTACGTTATTGCCTTGATTGTGCTACTGCTGTGCCCTAAGTCATTTAAGCAATTGCTACTGTAGGGATGTAGTTACTTGCGTCTAAGGCTTAATTGGGCGCAGCTGCACCCAAAGTATGTCAGGTGTGACTAATTTGACATGTTTTAGTAAAATTGGCATAACGTTTTCATACAAACTCCAATTGAGGTGATTCAAGATGATCCGGAACGAGGACGAATAGACCTACAACTTTTATTCTTTTAGTGTTTCAATTGGAGGTGGGGAACAGTAGACAAAATTGTCATCTTTGTGACTGATGCGTATTCAGAGGCAATCAGAGGGCGTCGGACATGCACATACATAAGTATAGTGATGTCGAAGATAATAGATGTTGTTCTAAGTTATAGAACATGAATATTATGAAGTATAATGATGCTTAACATTAGTAAATGATATATTAGATAAGTTGAATACGCATACTAAACACACACAAGAGAGACAAATTGGGCAGGTGACGAATAAACGTTGAAACGCCGTGATAAGTGCTAATGAACGTAAAAAGTGTTTTAAATCAAATGAAATGAATATAATAAGATATTGAATAGTGTTAATATAAAACCATTAAGTAGTCCTAGCAAGACTTAAACACTTGAATGAACTTCGAATATGAAATACAGTGAGATATAAATTAAAAGTTAGCACAATAAAATTGAACATTGTGTATATATAATAGGAAGGGTTATGAGATGTAGAGTAAAGTTTATATTACAACTACTATGCGTTGTTATGTGACTAATAGTTGATGTGCATGATTATATAATTGTGTAGGGCACGTGAAGTGCAGATAACTGTAAGTTGTTAAACTATTATTGGTAAACAACGATCAATGCAAGTCTTTCAGTTCCTATTTGCTATGTGAATTTGATTGTTTTAAACCTTTATTGCAAAGAGCATGATGTGTTATATATATGTTGAATGTATGAAATGTTAAAGTCAACTTATGACTACGTTGATTGAGTAAAGCATGCTGATTGAGTAAGGAACTCAATCTTTATACTTATTATATGAACTGTAAAATGTATGTTATATTAGTCCAATGTTTATGAGATGTATGTTGATCATGTTATTATGTGTTACATGATGCATGAAAACTGTTAGATTTTGCTAGGCTGTCGAGCTCAACCTTGCAAATAACCACTTTTGCAGGTCCAAAATTCAAGGTAAAGTTATATGTTACTTGAAAGACATGAATCAGATGTGATACTTGAAGATTTATACACTTTGGTTGTGTTATTATTATTTGAACCATGTTTAAGGTTCCGAATAATATATTAAAGGTTGAATTGTAATATTGTTTTGTGATGTAAACTATTGTAGTATTAAAGTGATTTTGAGATATTTAGATGTAAAGGTTGAAGGTTTTGGGGACAAGGATAGTTTGTAATAGAAAATTTTAATTATTCCACAAATTTCAATGGTTGTATTATTGTTTAATGATGTAAAATTAGAGGTTAAATGTATTATTAACGACCGAAGTTGAGAATTAAATTATATGAATTTTGGGGTCGTTACAGTTCTATTGTGTTGGAATTATTTGTGTTGGTGAAAATCGACATTTATTTCGATAATAATTGATGTCTGGAGGTTATATTGACCAATCGGGTAATTAATCGGATAAATGAGTAATTAATTGCTATTGATTCACATGATTATAACTATTTGTTCACATTGTGTACTATTAATTCACATTCATTTACTATTCGGGGAGTTGGTGCAAGATTTATAATACTTTTATGACTAAGTTAAAAATGGAGGTATAAATGGAGGTACTATACTGTAATTCGTATTTTTACATGTCTAGAACTATTGATTCACATGATTTACTATTGATTAACATGATTTACTATTAGGAGAGGTGGTGCAAGTTTGATAATACTTGCAGGACTAAATTAAAAATGAAGAAAAAGATGAAGGTATTATACTGTAATATTTCGAGCCCCAAAACGTGTAATTATCGAAACTATATTTTCCTATAAATAGAAGCTCATTCCTTCATTATTTTTCACCAATTCACAAAAGATATAGAGCAATTATTATAGAGAGAAATTATAGAGAGAAAGAAGAAGAGAAGTCTGCTACCTCACTATTCCAGTATCCAGTTTTCTTCTAAGGTAAAGGATATTATTATTATGGTAAGGGGTATTATTCTTTCGTATTTATGAAGAGAGTTATTTTCTTTCAATACTCGTAAGGGTTGTTATTCCATTTTTATTATTCATTGGAATATCACATACTCACGCGATTACGCATGACCTGGTTCCATTCTTTATTATTCTGTTGGGATATCCTGTATGTGAGGATTACGCATGACCTGGTTCCATTCTTCATTATTCTATTGGAATAACCTGTCTGTGTGATCTATCGCATGCATGGTGAATTCTTCTGTTATTCCATTCTTTATTATTCTGTTGGAATAACCTGTCTACGCGAACTACCGCATACATGGTGAATGACCTTTCGTATTCTTTCTTTATTAAATTGTGGAAATGATATGTCTACGTGGATTACCGCATGGCGGATGAAAATCCATTTGCAGTTTCGCATATTCAATTATACTCGTATGAGATATCATTTCTTTTGTAATCGTCATGAAATATCATTTTATTTGGTATTTAATTTATGAGTTACTATTTACGGGATACTATTCACCCAGTTACTATTCACTATAGTATTATTCATTCAGGTATTCGGGGCACTTTTCATGTCAGAGTACTATTCACGAGTTACTATTCACCCAAATTACTATTTACCCAAATATTATTCACTCGAGTATTTGGGGTACTTTTCATGTCAGAGTACTATTCACGAGTTACTATTTACCCAAATATTATTCACTCGGGTATTTGGGGTACTTTTCATGTCGGGGTACTATTCATGAGGTACTATTCCCGAAGTACTATTCACGGGGTACTATTTATCCGAAAAATATATTTCTTTTCTGTTCAAATTATTTTTGGTACATGAATATTATTCTTGAATTTTACACCACAAAGCAGTATCATGTTGACAATTTGAACGTTATTCAATTCTGGATTAATTAAATTATAAATCTTTAAAATTTATCCTTGAACTTGTTTGATTGAATTGTCATGTCATGGTTAACATCCTCATGCTTATATTGTGATGAAAGTCATCTTTGGCTTACGTGCATAGATGGACTGTTGATTATTGGTTTTACAGTTGTATATCTTTGGCTTACGTGCAAAGACGAACTGTTAATTGATAGCTTTGGCCCGTAGTGCAAATATGGACAAGTGTATGACATGATCATGACCACTGGTGATAATAACTAATATCCTTGGCCCGTAGAGCATGGATAATTCGATGATGTGATTGGCAGGATCATGACCATTAGTTAACAATTTGAATGTCTTTGGTAGTAGTGCCTTTGACGCATAATTGATTTGTATGATCATGACCATTGGTTTTATAGTTGAATATCTTTGGCCCGTAATGCAAAGGTAGACAACCCGATTAGTATGATTATTGTTATTACATTTGAATATCTTTATCCTTTGGGGGTAAGGATATTGAGTAAACGATTCTATTAAGCCTTTGTGGCGAGGCTGTTGATTTACATGATTATAAATATGAATTGTGGATTTAACTATAATTTTTGGTGGTTCAGGTGATGAGAGTTCTTTTTGTCTTGGGTATAACAAAGAACTGTTGATGAGTATTACATGAATGAAATATTAACAATGGACTAAACTTTTTAAATCATAGAAGATAGTAGATATTGAATAGTGTTAATATAAAACCATTAAGTAGTCCTAGCAAGATTTAAAAACTTGAATGAACTTCAAATATGAAATACAGTGAGATATAAATTAAAAGTTAGCACAATAAAATTGAACATTGTGTATATATAATAGGAAGGGTTATGAGATGTAGAGTAAAGTTTACATTACAACTACTATGCATTGTTATGTGACTAATAGTTGATGTGCATGATTATATAATTGTGTAGGGCACGTGAAGTGCAGATAACTGTAAGTTGTTAAACTATTATTGGTAAACAACGATCAATGCAAGTCTTTCAGTTCCTATTTGCTATGTGAATTTGATTGTTTTAAACCTTTATTGCAAAGAGCATGATGTTTTATATATATGTTGAATGTATGAAATGTTAAAGTTAACTTATGACTACGTTGATTGAGTAAAGCATGCTGATTGAGTAAGGAACTCAATCTTTATACTTATTATATGAATTGTAACATGTATGTTATATTAGTCCAATGTTTATGAGATGTATGTTGCTAGTTGATGTATGTTTGAATTAATTTAATAACTAAATTGATTAATTTAATTAAATTGAATAATGTTAATTTTATTTGAAGGATTTAATTTAAGGAAATATTTAAATTAAATCAATTGCTTAATATTTAAGAAAATAATTAAATTAAATAAAATGTTGTTTTGATCTAATTTATTAATTAAATTAGATATGTAAAGATTTATTAAGTATATTACAATGGAAATTATAATTATAAGTATGAGTTAATTAAATTAATTTAATGGTGTGACATGAAACTATATAATATAAAGATTATGAAAATAATCTAGTTTGGGGGATAGGTGGTAGCCAAATAAGGCCTTGTGGCCTTTGGCTTACTGTAACCTACGCCTATTGGCTTTGCTAACTGATATTCATGATTATCAGTTGGCTTATTTTTATTTCACGTATTCTTCTATAGCCTTAGAGCAGAGTTTAAAGACGAAAGCTTGGAAGCAAGAGAGAGTTCTCTGTGATTTTCAAGAGGAAGGAGGGAAATTTCTAAACCTAATCATCATCATCTTTTTGCTATCAAATAACCAAAGGAACAAGGTATAACATACTCTTATGTTAACCCTTTTTTTTGAAATTTCTATTGATAATTGTGTTTAATTGATACATATAGATGTATGAAGGGTTTATACTCTGTTAATTATCGCATGTGAGTGTTGTTTGATGATAAAAATTCATGTAATTTGGTTTGTAGGAAGAAAAGTTTATAACAGTGTTTTTAAATGAAAATTGGCTTTAGAAAGTACAAAACTTCGTGGTCAATACTTGTTATAATCTGTAAATTGATGTTGGATTATGTTAGTATGTTAAGAAACGAAAGCGGCGTAGTTTAAATCGTGTTAATTGGTTAAATAACGAAGTCGTGGCGATCGAATTTGCTAGAGATGTTAAGATATGAAAATAGAGTATGAACATGTATTTTGGGTCAAATTTTAGGTTGGTTAATGTTTTTATAAATTGTTAGAATTCTATTATGTTGTAGTTCTATAAATTACAAATTCATAGAATCAAAAATGGACTAATTTGGATGTGTATAACTCAAGTTATGAAGAGTAATAGGAGAAAAGGGTCAAAATCGCGAAAACGGTAGCTTGTGTCCTGTTTTTGCTTAATCTATGGCAATTAAGACTGCGTACTAAGTCATTTGGGGCGCAAGGCTTCTACTCTGAAATTCTGCTATGATTGTGTTTAAAACAATTAGGCGCAGCTATACGCCCAAAGTATGTCAGTGTGGTCTTTTTGACTGTTTTTAGTAAAATAGGCATAACATTTTTATACGAACTCCGATTGAGGTGATTCAAGATGATCCTGAACGAGGACGAATAGACCTACATCTTTTAGTCTTTAAGTTTTTCAATTGGAGGTTGGGAACAGTAGTAAAAATTGTCATCTTTCCATCGATACGTATTCTGAGGCAATCGGAGGCGTCGGACATGCACATAAACAAGTATAGTGATGTTTCTGATAATAGATGTTGTTCTAAGTTATAGAACTTGAATATTATGAAGTATAATGATGCTTAACATTGGTAAATGATATATTAGATAAGTTGAATACGCATACTAAGCACAGACAAGAGAGACAAATTGGGCGGGTGACGAATAAACGTCGAAACGCCATGATAAGTGTTAATGAAGGTAAAAAGTATTTTAAATCAAATGAAATGAATATAATAAGATATTGAATAGTGTTAATATAAAACCATTAAATAGTCCTAGCAAGACTTAAACACTTGAATGAACTTCGAATATGAAATAAAGTGAGATATAAGTTGAAAGTTAACACAATAAAATTGAACATTGTGTATATATAATAGGAAGGGTTATGAGATGTAGAGTAAAGTTTACATTACAAATACTATGCGTTGCTATGTGACTAATAGTTGATTTGCATGATTATATAATTGTGTAGGGCACGTGAAGTGCAGATAACTGTAAGCTGTTAAACTGTTATTGGTAAACAACGATCAAGGCAAGTCTTTCAGTTCCTATTTGCTATGTGAATTTGATTGTTTTAAACCTTTATTGCAAAGAGCATGATGTGTTATATATATGTTGAATGTATGAAATGTTAAAGTCAACTTATGACTACGTTGATTGAGTAAAGCATGCTGATTGAGTAAGGAACTCAATCTTTATACTTTTTATATGAACTGTAAAATGTATGTTATATTAGTCCAATGTTTATGAGATGTATATTGAGCATGTTATTATGTGCTTTACGATGCATGAAAAAACCGTTAGATTTTGTTTGGTCATCGAGCTCAACCTTGCAAATAACCACTTTTGCAGGTCCAAGATTCAAGGTAAAGTTATATGTTACTTGAAAGACATGAATCAGATGTGATACTTGAAGATTTATACACTTTGGTTGTGTTATTATTATTTGAACCATGTTTAAGGTTCTGAATAATGTATTAAAGGTTGAATTGTAATATTGTTTTGTGATGTAAACTATTGTAGTATTAAAGTGATTCTGAGATATTTAGATGTAAAGGTTGAATGTTTTGGGGACAAGGATAGTTTGTAATAGAAAATTTTAATTATTTTGCAAATTTCAATGGTTGTATTATTGTTTAATGATGTAAAATTAGAGGTTGAATGTTTATTAACGACCGAAGTTGAGAATTAAATTATATGAATTTTGGGGTCGTTACAGTTGGTATCAAAGCTGTAGGTTATAAACCTTAGGTATGAGTACCATATGCTATAACCTTAGAGAAGGAAGGTGAAGATAATGAAAGAATAAGCTCAAGTAGAGTTTGAATAATAAGAAATAATTTAAGAAATTTATAAAGAAATGATTAAAACATGTGTGAGAGGATTCAAAGAAGAATCTCGCTGAGTTATAAGAAATATTAATGGGGTTAAATACACTTTTCCCCACTCTACTAGGGGTCGATTTACAAATGCATCATCGAACTGGTTTTTTTTACGGTCAACTAATTGAACTATATATTATTTACAAAAAGTGATTTTTCCGTCTACGTCTGTTAATTATTTGACAGAAAAATAACGTGGCAATACGTGGCAGGTGAGAGAAGCTGAGTTGGATAACTAATTAAATTAAATTATACTCAATTCTATAATAAATAATTAAAACAAAATATAAATCAATTTCATATACATAACAAATAATTAAATTAAATTAAACTAATTAATTAATAATAAAATAAATTAATGAATAATTTTTACAAATGTATTTATATAAATTAACAAAATATAAATCAAATTAATATACATAACAAATACTTAAATTAATTAATTAATAATAAAATAAATTAATGAATAATTTTTACAAATGTATTTATATAAATTAATTAATTCATATTTTTAAAAAAATTTAATTTTACTCTAAAAATATAAAATTATCTAATATTTTGAAATTGGGGGATTATTATTATTATTATTATTTTTTATTTTTTTTTCTTCTTCTTCACCACCACCACCACCACCACCACCACCAGTTCCCAGAACCTTCTTCTTCTTCTTCACCACCCCACCGCCACCGTTCTTCTTCCCGCCACCGTTCTTCTTCTTCTTTTGCGTTCCCCGCCACCGTTCCCATCTATCTACCGCCGCCCCACCAATCGACACCTCCTCCTCTCATTGCTAATGCCAGATCTGGTCAGATCCGATTTGATAACGCCAACAGATTCGGCGACCATGGAATCCGGGGATCAAACCACCATAGAAAGGCCTTTTTTCAGATCTAGATCTGAACTAGCCACCATGGCTGGAGCAGATATGAAAGGATTTTCCCAATCCTAATTATCAACTTGAAATTAGAGTTTTGATAGTTGAATAAAAATTTAAAAAATATGAATTATTAATTTTATATAAATATATTTATAAAAATTACACATTAATATATTTTATTATTAATTAATTTAATTAATATATTTTATTTAATTACTTTATTTTTTAATATATTTTTAATTAATTTAAATATTTGTTAATATATTTAATATTTATTTAATGATTTCATAATATCAATAATAATTATATTAGTTTTCAAAAATAAAAATAATAATTAATTTTCAAAATTTTGGTTATATTTTTGAAGTTTGAATTTATTTTATAAATTTTAAATTTTAATTTATGCTTTATTATAAAATACTTATGAATAATGTTAAAGACATTACTCAAATTCAAAATTTATCCAATTTTTTTTATTTTAATAATATATGTAATATATCTTAATAAAATAACGTTATGGACATTTATATGTTTTATTAATAATTTTAGTTTTATCTCGAAGAGAGGTTAATTAAATTAATGAATTTAATGAGTTATTTAAATTAAAAAGAAAATTATATAATTATGTGTAATTTATATAATTTATTTAAAATTATACAAATATTCATGATTAAAATAAAATTTAAAAATTATTTTTATTGTAGTACTTTTTATTTTGAATGCATTATTTTATTTTATTTATTTGATTTTGATTAATTTAGCATTAAATTTATACAAGTTTTCCATCTAGGCGTGCCACATGCATAAAAGGTTCGACAAAATGGGTTTCTCTCTCTCACGTGGCAATTCCTGTAAATTTTTCATCCAAAGTCAAACAATTTAACGGAATTTGTAACGGTTTGTAAAAAAATTGTAGTTCAGTGAGTCGAATGAAAAAAAATTCAGTTCAATGATTCATTTATAAACCGAGGTCGAGTAGAATGGGGAAAAGTGTATTTAACCCAATATTAATGCGGGGTTACCCAACTCCAATAATAAGGATGTAAGGTGATGTCTATAAGAAGAGAATGGTAAAGAAGTTAAGAATAAGAAGTTATATTTAAGTATGGTACAATTGTACTCTTTAATAGTTGATGTGTGGTATTTGGGCTAAACGATTCCTTCATAGAGCGGAGGTATATACGAACTAGCAACTCGGAACCTAGTTTGTTGATTGTTTGTGGGAAACCACTCAGCGTACCATATTGAAACTATTAGAGACTCGATGTGTACCAAGTATAGAAAGTGGATACGAATGTGGAACTCGAATGAAATGTTGAGCAATGTAAATGAAGTTAGAAATTCTTAAGGGAAAAGTGTTATATAAACAAGAAAATTCAAAGAAGAATCTTGAAGAGATATAAAGATAAGAAATGGGAGTTACCTAACTCCAACAACCAAGATAACGAATAATGATGAATAGACAAAGCCTGTAAGATTAAAAGCATAAATGAAATCGTAAATGATGAAAAAGGAAAGAAAGAGGATCAGAAAACAAAACGATCACGAGTTAATAAAAGACTTTTAAGGGAGATGATTATAGAATAAGATCACGACGTGATCTGTTTAAGTTATAAAAGAAAGATGGTCTGTAATTTTTGAATATTTATAGCTTGATGCTATGAAGATGATGTACTATGATATATTACGAGATAAACTCATGAGGAGTTATAGATGATGTGATACGAGAAATTGGTATCGAGCAAAGAGCAAGTTAAGAGTAAGATAGAGTTAGGTGGGATTTCAATTGAGGACTCATGTGTTGGCTGAGTTGTACAAACCTTTGTATGGGTGAGGGTTTTGTGCTAGCACTCAGTTTATCACATTGATAATAATTGGAATGTTGGTGTCGCGCTATCAATGTATATGTGGCGAAAAGGTGATTCTTTTCTCATGTGTATAATTGATAGTTAGGGACTATTAAGATTAGTCAGATATTATTAGGATTAGGTGCGGTTCTTAAAACTAATGCATATGGTAAGTTTGTGACTCACAATAATATGGTATGTTTTGAACCCCTCAGCGAATGGACGCCTATGGTCTGACTAGGATAAGTTCTTAAACTCATATTATTGTGGAAAGTTCCTAAACTTCCGATGTGTAGAAAGTTTGATGAAATATACTGGGGTATAGATAAGCTATGAATGAAGAATTGAGAATTATGGAAATAGATAAAATTATTAAGCAATGGATCAGTATAGAAAATGGAGACATAGTTTTCCAAATCTTCTAGCTTCGCTAGATTTTCGAAATTTATTGACTTCTTGCCGATGGTTATACTTTTGATTTTTGAAATAATATTGGGTCACACTAGTGAACCAGAGATTTTTTTTAAAAAAACAGTGCTATTATTCGCGTATCTGTGCTGTTTGTTTCGGCTAGGGAAAAAATGATTTTTTTTAAATTTTCAAATATATTTTAATTATATGTATCGGGTGATATGATAAACGATGAAGTCATCAATGTAATGGAACCTGGTGTTGGATGTGATCATATTATCATCAGCCCACTATAGTGAGATGTAGTATGACAAGGTCATAATCATGACTCCATAAAAGGATTTTTGAGATTTCTCTAAGATATGAGAATATATATATGTATATGTATATTTCGATTGATGTTAGGATTGTTGTAGAAGTCTATGCTATTTGGTTCAGCTAGACGAATATTGAAAGATATTCATGAAATTCAAGTGTTTCTTGAGAAGTTATGCCAAACCAAATTGTTTTGGTGCGGATTCAGATGTTGAAAAGCTAATGTGAACAACCCTGTAAAGGGGACATGTTATCGGAGACAATGGTTCCGAAAGTAACGTATATAGTCGTTACGATGTTAAGATGTAATACGTTGTGCGGACGTAGAATGCGATAAGTTTGATCACCTAGAGTACTTGCAGAGAGTGTTTTCAGTCTGTGTGATTGCTAAACATTCTGTTAAAGACGGTTTACAGTGGTGATGCACTATTAAACTTGGAGAAGAGTTCAAGGTCCGTATAGTCTTATGACTGTTAAAGGTTAACGTAGTTCAAGGTCTTATGACCCCTCAGCATGATTTAGAATCTTTTAAATTCCTGTTATTCATATCTCTTCCCAATTATTGAGCAATTGTGGAAGATTCTTATTATTCTGAAAGGTGAAAGTGGGAAGGATGAGGAAATTAAGCAAAACATAATAATTTTAAGAAAGAATTGAAATTCTAGAAAGAAGAGAAATGTGAAACTCTTAGAAGAGGAAGATGTGAGGAATATGATGATCTTAGAAAGATTCTTAGAGAAAGAATTTGGGAGCAGAACCTAATGAATAAATAGATATCAACATAAAATCTATTTTGATAAATGGAATGAATGAATAAAGTATTAACGCAAAAATCTATTTTGATAGATTGAATGAATAAAGATTAATAAATAAAACTTCGATGACGAAATTCTTAGAAGAAGGGGTGAATGTAATGTCCCGAGAGTTTGAGAATATAGTATATGATAACGATCCTTAGAGAAAGATAATGAACGGGTAAAATAATATGTAATACTCAAATATACTTGAGTCTAAGTAAAGGTTATGAAATAAAACTTATAAGAATTTATTATGAATAATGGTGTGAGTAGGAAATATAAAACCTATATTACGGTAATGTGTTGAAGTTATTCAACGATAAATTTTGAAAAGAGATTTGGTGAAAATCGAGTAAGGGAGGTTTCATTGATTCCGCGGACGGAATCCTTATAATGGGGGAAAGATGTGACAACCCGAATTTTTATAAATTATTAAAATAAGAATTTAATAATTAAAATTCTTATTATGAGATGTTTTGAGTTTGAGTATGTATATATACGTGCTATATATGTTGAAATATATGATCTGGTATGAAGAGAAATATATATTCATATATTGGAAAAGTGAACTTTAATAGTTAAGTTAACTATAGAAGAAATTAAATGAATTTTGTAATTAATTTTAAATATTTATTGAACTAAATAAATATTTTAATTAATTTATTTATTGAGATAAATAAATGGTTGATAAAATTGTGGTGAATTAATTTAGTAACTAAATTGATTAATTTAATTAAATTGAATAATGTTAATTTTATTTGAAGGATTTAATTTAAGGAAATATTTAAATTAAATCAATTGCTTAATATTTAAGAAAATAATTAAATTAAATAAATTGTTGTTTTGATCTAATTTATTAATTAAATTAGATATGTAAAGATTTATTAAGTATATTACAACGGAAATTATAATTATTATAATTATAAGTATGAGTTAATTAAATTAATTTAACGGTGTGACATGAAACTATATAATATAAAGATTATGAAAATAATCTAGTTTGGGGGATAGGTGGTAGCCAAATAAGGCCTTGTGGCCTTTGGCTTACTGTAACCTACGCCTATTGACTTTGCTAACTAATATTCATGATTATCAGTTGGCTTATTTTTGTTTCACGTATTCTTCTATAGCCTTAGAAGAGAGTTTAGAGAAGAAAGCTTGGAAGCAAGAGAGAGTTCTCTGTGATTTTCAAGAGGAAGGAGGAAAATTTCTAAACCTAATCATCATCATCTTTTTGCTATCAAATAATCAAAGGAACAAGGTATAAAATACTCTAATGTTAACCCTTGTTTTTGAAATTTCTATTGATAATTGTGTTGAATTGATACATATATATGTATGAAGGGTTTATACTCTGTTAATTATCACATGTGAGTGTTGTTTGATGATAAAAATTCATGTAATTTGGTTTGTAGGAAGAAAAGTTTATAACAGTGTTTTTACATGAAAATTGGCTTTAGAAAGTACAAAATTTCATGGTCAATACTTGTTATAATCTGTAAATTGATGTTAGATTATGTTAGTATGTTAAGAAATAAAAGCGGCATAGTTTAAATCGTGTTAATCGGTTAAGTAACGAAGTCGTGGCGATCGAATTCGCTAGAGATGTTAAAACATGAAAATAGAGTATGAACATGTGTTTTGGGTCAAATTTAGGTTGGTTAATGTTTTTATAAATTGTTAGAATTCTAGTATGTTGTAGTTCTATGAATTACGAATTCATAGAATTGAAAATGGACTAATTTGGATGTGTATAACTCAAGTTATGAAGATTAGTAGGAGAAAAGGGTCAAAAATCGCGAAAAACAAGAGAGCTTGGTCCTGTGTTTACGCTAATTTGGCCTTGTTGCCTTGCGTGCCCTAAGTCAAAAATTGATAGTTCCATTGTGTTGGAATTATTTGTGTTAGTGAACATCGATATTTTTTCCGATAATAATTGATGTCTGGAGGTTATATTGACCAATCAGTTAATTAACCGGATAAATGAGCAATTAATTGCTATTGATTCACATGATTGTAACTATTTGTTCACATGTGTGTACTATTGATTCACATTCATTTACTATTAGGGGAGTTGGTGCAAGATTTATAATACTTGTATGACAAAGTTAAAAATGGAAGTATAGATGGAGGTACTATACTGTAATTCGTATTTTCACATGTCTGAAACTATTGATTCACATGATTTACTATTAGGGGAGGTGGTTCAAGTTTGATAATACTTGCAGGACTAAATTAAAAATGAAGGAAAAGAGGAAGGTATTATACTATAATATTTCGAGCCCCAAAACGTGCAATTATCGAAACTATATTTTCCTATAAATAGGAGCTCATTCCTTCATTATTTTTCACCAATTCACAAAAGTTATAGAGCAATTATTATAGAGAGAAAGAAGAAGAGAAGTCTGCTACCTCACTATTCCAGTATCCAGTTTTCTTCTAAGGTAAGGGATATTATTATTATGGTAAGGGGTATTATTCTTTCGTATTCATGAAGAGAGTTATTTTCTTTCAATACTCGTAAGGGTTTTTATTCCATTCTTTATTATTTTGTTGGAATATCCTGTCTTTGCAGATTACGCATGACCTGGTTCCATTCTTTATTATTCTGTTAGAATATCCTGGCTGTGCGGATTACGCATGACCTTGTTCCATTCTTTATTATTACGTTGAATAACTTGCATCGTGATATCTATCGCATGCACGATTGAATTCTTCCATTATTCCATTCTTTATTATTACGTTGGAATAACTTTATCTCACGCGGACTCTGCGCATGCATAGTGAATGACCTTTTATATTCATTCTTTATTAAATTATAGAAATGATATGTCTACGTGGATTACCGCATGGCGGATGAAATCCATTTGCAGTTTCATATATTCTATTATACTCGTATGAGATATCATTTCTATTCACAGGTTACTATTTACCCGGTTACTATTCACTCTAGTATTATTCACTCGGGTATTCGGGGCACTTTTCGTGTCGGAGTACTATTAACGAGTTACTATTCACCCAAATTACTGTTTACCCAAATATTATTCACTCGGGTATTTGGGGTACTTTTCATGTCGGGGTACTATTCACGAGTACTATTCTGAAGTACTATTTACGAGGTACTATTCATTCGGGTACTATTTAGAAAAATATATTTCTTTTCTATCCAAATTATTTTTGGTATATGAATATTATTCTTGAATTTTACTCCACAAAACAGTATCATTGAGGGTCGTAAGACCATGAACTACATCCACAGTTGCAAGTAATCTTTCAACTCCAACTTTAATGATCGTAAGACTATAAGGACCTCGTATTTAGGGGGATCGAATTTTCCGTACAATGTATTGTGCACAAACATTTTAACGCTTGTTGTCGTAAGTTAACCCCTAATCATAACAATAGGGTTGTTCATCTCAAGATTTAGAGTACAAGTCCGCACTTTTGAAGGAAGTTTGGTTTGGATAAGCTTTCAAGGTAATTTGAATTCAACGAACATCAACTAAGGAGTAGTTGAATAAAACCAATAACACTATACTATAGAATAATCGTGATTGAATCAATCATAGTAAACTAAAGTCATGCTTTAGGAATAATCTAATAGCATACAATTTGAATAACTATAGCATACCTTGCTTGAACAATACTAAGCCAAGGTTAATTAGAATTGAATACTAAGCATGCATAGCAATTTGAACGATAGAAATGTTTGACATTAGTATATATAGTTGTGCATGCTAAACAACAAGTTAAATACAAGAATAACTTGCTCCAGAATAACGTACATCATTATATTGTAATCTAATTGAAAACAGTAATTGAATTAACAAGATAATAGATTAGAAAACTTGCTCAAAGATAGCTAGGTACTTGCACAATTATAAAAGTAGAGTTAGAGAACTTGCCTCGTGCGTAGGTTAAACAATTACTACTCACGTTCACCCCAAGTCCTACACATACCATATGTATTGACAGTACACATTAGTTACACTAACATTACCTTTATGAGTTACTTTATTACTCTTAGTATAGCTACTAACTAAGTTTAAGTTTAAACAACATCATTTCTTTTCATGAACATTATTTTTTTTAGCTTTATTACAACTACTTAAGTGATCATGTCATTGCACCACATGCACATTAACAACTTGATACAACATCCTATTACATTTCCAACATGTTATCATTAAGTTATACTAATACACAAAGGGTTTCACTTGCATTCGCGCATCTCGACGCCCTCCGATTGGCTCTAAATACACAATAGTACTAAAGATGGCCATTTTGACCCTTCATAACGATTTCAAATTGAAAACCTTAAAGAATAAAAGTTATAGGCCTATTCGTCCTATTTCCGAATCATCTTGAATCAACTCAATTGGAGTTCGTATGAAAACGTTACGGCCATTTTACTACAGAGAGTCAAAACTGTTAGACCTGCACCACTTTTCAAATATTTGGTAGCGAGACGATGTGTGGCGCTGAATTCAATATTTGGTATGAACTTCCGCCTATTTTTGGCACTGGGCACGAAATTTGGTATTTGGGGCTCAAACTACGAACACCCAAAACCGTAAACCAAACCAAGCCACTATGTCTTAATTTCTAACACCAATTAACATGTATAACTTATGCAAATTACACATAAACTTCACCAAGCATACAAATACTAAATTCACACAACTTAAACCATAATTCTAGAAAAATTAAATACTAGAATAACATATTTTAAAACCAAAAACTCCATTGTTAACACAAGAAAGATCAGAATCATAGTTAGAAAACAATTTGATTTATTCTAACTATATTCTATTTAATTCTTACCCAATTCATATAATCCCGATTAAATTCCATGATTATCATACAATACAAGTATAAATTTTGGTACTTTCTGAAAACATACATTCATATATGTTTATGTTCACAAGAAAACTATTTCTTTTTCTTTAACACATGATTAAAATACCACTCATATATGCATATATATATACATGCTAGTTATAACAATTATAACAACAAAACATGTAATACCAAAACAAATCCTAGAACAAGGTTTACAGACAAATTTGGTAAAAACTTATACACGGTTTATTTCAAGAAAAACAGAGACATACAATTTCTCAAAAACTATATAATGTAAACATATATGATAAGGTTTATACAATCTACCTTTAATTTGTTCTGACAACACTTGTTAATCACTGAGAATAGCTTTGACAAACTCAGAACTTATTTTAAAAAACACATCATTTTCTCTCTGAAACTTTCTCTGAAATTCTCTCTTAGTGTTCTTCTCTCTTTTCTCGTAAAAAGAAAACAACCGATAGCTATAATGCGTAAAATAAAACCGCTAACCTTAATACGTCTAATTTAATAACATATCAGTTACAAAACTAACGTATATATTATATTATTATTTTATTAATCATTTAAATTTCAAAATCCAAAAGCCGTAGGCTTTGTTTGGCTTAACTAATTTATAATTAAATACTTAATAACCTTAAGCATTGTTTGGATAAAACCAACTTAAATTACTTTAATTTATTTTAATAACTCTTTATAACATAATTATTTGTCACACTTTATTTAATAACAATATATTACATAAATTACTTAATGACATAACTCGATCCACATAACACATTAATTATTTAACAAATAAATAATTAACTAATCACATTAATTATTTAACAAATAGATAATTAACTAAATCAACTCAATCAAATTGAATAATTATTTATTCAATAATAAACACATCCAATAAATATTTATATAAATCAATAAATATTTATAATTTACATTTATAAAATCTGGAATGTTACATCATTCCCCTCTTATAAGGATTATGTCCCCAGAATCACAACTCAAACAACACATTCATTACATCACCTAATTGCGCGCCAATAAGGAGAAATCCTTATCGGAAAGCCCCCTCTTTCCTGGGAACGACCTGGTTGTTAAATATTATGAATTATAATATTAATGATAAATAAGTTCGTGTTGATTAAAGGTGAAATTGGTAGTTTCATTGTGTTGGAATTATTTGTGCTAGTGAACATCAACATTTATTTCGATAATAATTGATGTCTGGAGGTTATATTGACCAATCAGGTAATTAACCAGATAAATGAGCAATTAATTGCTATTGATTCACATGATTGTAACTATTTGTTCACATGTGTGTACTATTGATTCACATTCATTTACTATTAGGGGAGTTGGTGCAAGATTTGTAATACTTGTATGACTAAGTTAAAAATGGAGGTATAGATGGAGGTACTATACTGTAATTCGTATTTTTACATGTCTAAAACTATTGATTCACATGATTTACTATTAGGGGAGGTGGTGCAAGTTTGATAATACTTGCATGACTAAATTAAAAATGAAGGAAAAGAGAAAGGTATTATACTATAATATTTGAGCCCCAAACGTGCGATTATCGAAACTATATTTTCCTATAAATAGAGCTCATTCCTTCATTATTTTTCACCAATTCACAAAAGCTATAGAGCAATTATTATAGAGAGAAATTATAGAGAGAAAGAAGAAGAGAGAAGTCCATACCTCACTTATTCTAGTATCCGCTTTTCTTCTAAGGTAAGGATATTATTATTATGGTAAGGGGTATTATTCTTTCGTATTCATGAAGAGAGTTATTTTCTTTCAATACTCATAAGAGTTGTTATTCTATTCTTCATTATTACATTGGAATATCCTCATGCGTGCGGATTAAGCATGACTTTGGTTCCATTCTTTATAATTACATTAGAATATCACATGCATGCGGATTACGCATGACCTTGTTCCATTCTTTATTATTACATTGGAATAACTCATGCATGCGGTCTATCGCATGCATGGTGAATTCTTCTTTATTCCATTCTTTATTATTACATTGGAATAACTCGTGTCTCACGTGGACTACCACATGCATGGTGAATGACCTTTTCGTATTCATTCTTTATTAAATTGTGGAAATGATATGTCTCGTGGATTACCGCATTTACCGGATGAAAATCCATTTGCAGTTTCGTATATTCTATTTGAAATTTAAATAGGCACACTTAGAAGGGGGGGGGGGGGTTGAATAAGTGTGGGAACAAATGATGTCAAACTTTTGATTCAATAAAATTCTTTTGGATATCTGATGCGTAAAAGTTGGATTCTATATCTTTATATGTGGAAATGTTAAGATGTTGTATTGAATTTATGTAACACTTTCGACAATGATTAAATACGTGACTTAACCTTTTTCAGAATGTGAATGTGTGAAAACAATTTGCTAAATTAGGTTTGTAAGTTTATAGATATTGAATGCAGCCTGCTGTATAGTTAACAGAATTATGAGATTATTTAGCACAATAAGAAATCACACGAACATAAGGAATTTTTACGTGGTTCAGCCCCTATCCTCTATTCTAGTGGCCTAATCCACGTCCAATACAAACTAGTATTGGAGACTCTCTTTATTAATAAACTTTGTTTACAATTAACCCCTTTACAACACAAGTTTCACAACCTTTGAGTACTTATACTCCCCTAGCACCTTTGCTCCCGAGTAACTTTGCTCCTCGTGCACCTATGCACTCTTAAGCATCTATGCTCCCTTGAACTTGCTTGCAAAACTCCTAATCCAACCCGAATTAGAAACCTTAGACTAACAAATTAGTCTACCACATGTTTAGAGAATTGATCAAATATATGACAACAAAATAAACTATGATCAGAACAATAATTATATCAACAATTCAAGGCTCAACTAAAATGCAATGATCAATATGAAAGATAAAGATATCACCAATTAAAGCGCAAAGAGAAGAGCTGAAATTAATTAAGAGCTTGATGCACAACAACCTTGTAGCGATTCTTCACAATTTAGAAACTTTGAAAACCCTTGTGAATTGTATGTGAAGAAAGTAAATTTTCAGAATAGTATTCTAAGTATTCTGCTTGTTGTATATTCTGATTTCTTGTTCAGTGTCTCTTTTCTAAGGAATCAAGCTCCTTTTATATCTTAGCCATTTTGATGCCCATTGGGAATAAATAATGAATTGGCCTTGAAAACATAGACATCACAATCTTTTTAGAACCATTATGGCCTTGATATTATAGTGGGATAAGGCTAGAATCAAGTAATACAAAATCCACTAATTGATTTTCTAATAATGCAATAACCACGAAATATGCTTTGATAATATATTACAATCATGTACTTTAGGCAATATTTACTTTAAAAGATATCTTTAATTATAGAAACCTTTTATTCAATTGAATGGACAGTTCGTCACATGTGAAAGATGTCCTTTGGATGAGCATATCAATTTGACAACTTTAATTAAGGAATTAGCGCTAAAGAACTTATTATATGGAAGGAAAGTATTTCAATATTCCATACTCCTTTTGAAACTTCAATTAATTTGTTCCATAATTAATTACTTTCATGATTTATAATAAACCCAATAATGGAAAATCCATATCCCAAGATTTATGAAAATAATCTTGATTTAGAGATAATGATCTTTTTAAACCTCATTTACTAACCAACTCCATAAATTATGGGAAGTATCAATAAAAAAATATTTCCATATTTATTTCGAAATACCTAATTAAATTTTTCCATAAATTAAGCACTTCCATATTTATTTTTATTCAATTCAAAATTATTTCCATAATTATGGAAAACCTAATAATGGAAAACCCATATCTCAAAATTTATGGAAACAATATAATATTCAAATCTTATTTTAAAATGATTTTTGCCAATAAAGATAATGGAAACATATTGCTTATTTGAGGAAGAAATTAATAATAGAAAGCTTCGGTTATATTCAATCAAAAACATCTTTAATATGGAATCAATTGAATCAATTAGATTTTAGCAATGTTACTTGATTGGTTTAATTCATGCTCCACTCAAGATATGATCAGATCATATATGTATATTCCCAACTAATATCAATCACTAGGCTTGATATTGATTGATGTCATTACGTGATTTGCTCAAAGACTTTTTATGGAAATAATATGATATGCCCAAACAATTAATTACCCATCACCAAATAATTAGATATACATGCTTAATTCAATTAGACATTGACACGTTAATTACCCAATTCCTTTATTGATTTTGAAATCCCAAATTATTTAAATCCTTTAATTATGGGAAGTCTTCAAAATTAGCTTTTCAAAAAATACTCCAATTTAATTAATATTTGATCCTTATTAATTTTGAAAGCTTAATTAAATATTTTCATAATTAATCTTTAATTAATTAATCATTTTAATTTATTCCACAATTAATTAATGATGCAATGCAAATCCTAGAGCCTTGATTGAGAAATAATTAAAGCTAGGATCTTACATTTATTTTCTAATGACTCAAGCAATTCTTCAAGCCTTCATGTCTTCAATCTTTTAATAAATCAAAGCTTCAAGAATTCTTTTAATATCCTGTAAATGCGCATGAGTAAACATTTTAGTATAATAGGAAAGTCATCATCAAAACCTAAGGTTGGAATATGACCAAGTCAATATTCTCCCCCTTTTTGATGATGACAATATAATAATTATGGCTCCCCCTAAAACCATGCATATATTAAAATATTCTTGACATGATAGAATAAGAACATAAAGTTAGACAAGAGATATTCAATATGCACTCATCTTGATATTCAATATGAACTCGTCTTGTACCTCAATCTATTTCAACATGATTACTCAAAATATTTAGACAAAATATATCATAATTTCTCTCCCCCTTTCTCATCAATCAAAAAGAATAACATATGATTTTTCTCCCCCTTTGTCATTAATCAAAAAGAAAGGAAGGGCATTGAAAAATGATGTATACCCGTAACAATGGTTGGCAAATATGAGTCTAAGAATATTTTCTGTTAACCCAAGTGATTAAAAGATTTAAATATTTTCTTCATATAGTAAGCTAACCATATAGATTCAAGTAAGCAGTCATACCTTCATATTTAGTAACCTCTACGTCAATACCTTTATCATATAATGTGAATTTAATTGACGTACCCATTTGTGTAGCCTTTGATTTAGATTTCTCACACTCAAACCTTTTGATAAACTCTTTTGTGTATTTGGTTTGATGTATATATGTCATCCTTTATTTTCTTTACTTAGAGTCCCAGACAAAACTAGTTAAGTTCTCTCATTAATCTCATATCGAACTCCTTCGTAGTATACACTTAAAAATAACTCACAAGGAAACTCATTAGTAGCATAAAATATTATATCGTCTACATATATTTGTACAATAATAATATCTTTATTTTGACATTTAATAAACAGAGTGGAGTCGATTTTACCTCGAATGAATCCATTTGGTAGGAGATATTTACTAAATCTTTCGTACCAAGCCCTTGGGGCTTGTTTGAGTCCATAGAGTGCCTTCTTGAGTTTGTATATGTAATGTGGGAACTTGTCATGCTCAAATCCAGGTGGCTGTTTTACATATATTTCTTCATTTATGTACCTGTTGAGGAAGACTCTTTTGACGTCCATTTAGTGTAGCTTGAACTTTCTGAAACAAACGAATGCTAGTAGTATACGAATAGATTCCAAGCGAGCTACTGGGGCAAATGTTTCTTCATAGTCTATTCTTTCTTGTTGGTTGTATCCTTGAGCTACTAATCTCGCTTTGTTTCTTGTAATTGTTCCGTACTCGTCAAGCTTGTTCTTGAAGACCCATTTAGTTCCAATAATTGACACATCTTTTGGGGGAGGGATTAACTCCCACACTTGACATCTTTCAAATTATTGTAGCTCCTCCTACATAGTAATTTTGGAAGTTGAATATCATGTATTACTTCTTCAATAGATTCAGAACTGTGGTCTTGTTGTTCATCCATTTCAGCTGGCTGGATATGTTCCTGATTTTCGTATTCAGCTTGTTGGATAGAGTCTAGGTCCTGCTACTCCTCTAATTCATCTTGCTGGATTGATTCCATGATCTTGCTGTTTTGCTTTATCTGGTAGATTGGATAGAAAATTAGACAATGCTATATTCTGCTTGTTGAATCCAGTCTGCTGTTTCTTCTTACTGACGAATTCAGTTTGCTCTTTGGCTTACTCAATCTGTTTATTTTAAGGACCTTTGGCTTTGAGATGTACCTATATAAAAAATTTATCCTTTTGGTACCCATATCTTTTTGGGTCCTTTTGGGTTAGTCACATACAAATCACTTTTCTTAATCCACACACTTTTAACTTTCATATTCCTTTTATTTGATGAACAAGCTAAATGTCCCTTTAAGCCACATGTTTTACAAGTAGTGAAAGGAGAGCAATAATTTAATTTTAAATGTGATCTAGATTTTAAAATTTTTACATCACTCTTTTTATGTGTTGGATTATAGCCAATTCCTTGTTTTTAAAAGCTAGGTCTTTGTTTACCCAACATAACAGATAAATTTTCTTCCCCTTGGATAAATTTAACCAATGATAATTTTAGTGAGTCTATTTCTTTTTGTAGTTCATTCGTTGAAGGATTTTTAATATGAGAATCATCATTAAAAGCATCAATATAAACATCTCTCATTGCTATTTCTTTGTTTAATTTTTCAACTTCTTTATTTAAATCATTAACCTTGTTGGAAAGAAATTTGTTATGATTTTCTAAAAAATCATTTTTAGCAATTAAAATATTTTCTTCTAGTGATGATGTATCTTGTTCAACTTCTTTCTTTTCATCAACTAATATATCAACCTCATTCATTAAACTATTTACTAAATCTTTTAAGTATACATTCTTTTCTCTTAGTTTTTCATTTTCATGTTTCAAGATATTATAATCAGAAATGGTTACCTCACTCGATTCATCACTTGATTCATTTCCAACTCCCATGAAGCATACTTGGGATATTTCTTCGTTTGCATCAACTCCCATGAAGCATACTTGGGATATTTCTCCGTTTGCATCAACTTCCACTTCGGACTCATCATCACTCCAAGTAATAAATGCTTTATTCCTTTTGTTATCCTTGTAGCTTAGTTTGCCTTTGTTCGTTATTTTGAAGCAATCCTTTTTGAAATGGCCCGGGCGTCCCCATTCAAAGCAAGTGTCTTCATTTTGCTTTCCCTTGAATTTGTTTGAAGTGATTGCATTCTTTCTTTGTAACAACCCTTTGAGCCTTTTTGAAAGTTTTACGATTTCCTCATCTGAATCGTCCTCTAGCTCCTCTTCATCACCTGCAATAAGAGCTAGAACCTTCTTTCGAGGAGTATTCTCCTCATCATTATATCTCTTTAATTGATGTTCAAATTCTTCTAATTCACCAAATAGAGTTAATGTATTCATAAAAGAAATATTAGGAGAATCTTGAAGAGTTGTAACTTTAAAGCAAACCTCTTGGGCATAGCAAAGTAACTTACTGATTGATCTCACTTTGCAGAATTGATTTTTCAAGAAGCTTCATGGAATTCATTAGTACTAGGAACCTTGCTTGTGCCTCGTTGATAGTTTCATCTTTCTCAAGCTTGAACATTTCATAATCATGCATGAGCATACTAAGCTTGACTTCTCTTACCTTCGATGTACCTTCATGACTTACTTTTAAAGTATCCCAAATCTGCTTAGCCGTGTTGCATGAGGAAACTTTGTCACTTTCGGATTGTACCAATCCACTAAGGAGTGTGTTCATTGCTTTTGAATCATAGGAGACCATGTGAGTTTCGGTTGAGTCCATTTCCATTAAGGTCTTTGGAGTACCATCTTTTTTTCTTGGAATAACAGGACCATTCTCCACGACCCACCCATGGGTCTCTTTTAAGAAATATCGTCATTCGAAACTTCCAGAAGTTGTAATTTTCAGCTCCATGAAGTAGTGGAGGTCCAACAGTTGATTGACCTTCTTGAATGATGTTCCCAAGTTATGCCATGCTAGAATCTTTCCTTACAAGTCACCTACCAAGATAAGTAGAGCCAAGCTCTGATACCAAATGATATTTAAATAGGCACACTTAGAAGGGGGGGGGGGGGGGGTTGAATAAGTGTGGGAACAAACGATGTCAAACTTTTGATTCAATAAAAATTCTTTTGGATATACAATGCAGCAAGCTGGATTCTATATCTTTATATGTGGAAATGTTAAGATGTTGTATTGAATTTATGTAACACTTTCCACAATGATTAAATACGTGACTTAACCTTTTTCAGAATGTGAATGTGTGAAAACAATTTGCTAAATTAGGTTTATAAGTTTATAGATATTGAATGCAAATTTCTTTGGATAGTTAAGCGAAATTATGAGATAATTTAGCACGATAAGCAATCACATGAACACAAGGAATTTGTACGTGGTTCAACCCTTATCCTCTATTCTAGTGGCCTAATCCACGTCCAATACAAACTAGTATTGGAGACTCTCTTTATTAATAAACTTTGTTTACAATTAACCCCTTTACAAGACAAGTTTCATAACCTTTGAGTACTTATACTCCCCTAGCACCTTTGCTCCCGAGCACCTTTGCTCCTCGTGCACCTATGCACTCTTAAGCATCTATGCTTCCTTGAACTTGCTTGCAAAACTCTTAATCCAACCCGAATTAGAAACCTTAGACTAACAAATTAGTCTACCACATGTTTAGAGAATTGATCAAATATATGACAACAAAATAAACTATGATCAGAGCAATAATTATATCAACAATTCAAGGCTCAACTAAAATGCAATGATCAATATGAAAGATAAAGATATCACCAATTAAAGCGCAAAGAGAAGAGCTGAAATTAATTAAGAGCTTGATGCACAACAACCTTGTAGCGATTCTTCACAATTTAGAAACTTTGAAAACCCTTGTGAATTGTATGTGAAGAAAGTAAATTTTTAGAATAGTATTCTAAGTATTCTGCTTGTTGTATATTCTGATTTCTTGTTCAGTTTCTCTTTTCTAAGAATCAAGCTCCTTTTATATCTTAGCCATTTTGATGCCGTTGGGGAATAAATAATGAATTGGCCTTGAAAACATAGACGTCACAATCTTTTTAGAACCATTATGGCCTTGATATTATAGTGGGATAAGGCTAGAATCAAGTAATACAAAATCCACTAATTGATTTTCCAATAATGCAATAACCATGAAATATGCTTTGATAATATATTACAATCATGTACTTTAGGCAATATTTACTTTAAAAGATATCTTTAATTATAGAAACCTTTTATTCAATTGAATGGACAGTTCGTCACATGTGAAAGATGTCCTTTGGATGAGCATATCAATTTGACAACTTTAATTAAGGAATTAGCACTAAAGAACTTATTATATGGAAGGAAAGTATTTGAATATTCCATACTCCTTTTGAAACTTCAATTAATTTGTTCCATAATTAATTACTTTCATTATTTATAGCAAACCCAATAATGGAAAATCCATATCCCAAGATTTATGAAAATAATCTTGATTTAGAGATAATGATCTTTTTAAACCTCATTTACTAACCAACTCCATAAATTATGGGAAGTATCAATAAAAAAATATTTCCATATTTATTTCAAAATACCTAATTAAATTTTTCCATAAATTAAGCACTTCCACATTTATTTTTATTCAATTCAAAATTATTTCCATAATTATGGAAAACCTAGTAATGGAAAACCCATATCTCAAAATTTATGAAAACAATATAATATTCAAATCTTATTTTAAAATGATTTTTCCCAATAAAGATAATGAAAACATATTGCTTATTTGAGGAAGAAATTAATAATGGAAAGCTTCGGTTATATTCAATCAAAAACATCTTTAATATGGAATCAATTGAATCAATTAGATTTTAGCAATGTTACTTGATTGGTTTAATTCATGCTCCATTCAAGATATGATCAGATCATATATGTATATTCCCAACTAATATCAATCACTAGGCTTGATATTGATTGATGTCATTACGTGATTTGCTCAAAGACTTTTTATGGAAATAATATGATATGCCCAAACAATTAATTACCCATCACCAAATAATTAGATATACATGCTTAATTCAATTAGACATTGACACGTTAATTACCCAATTCCTTTATTGATTTTGAAATCCCAAATTATTTAAATCCTTTAATTATGGGAAGTCTTCAAAATTAGCTTTTCAAACAATACTCCAATTTAATTAATATTTGATCCTTATTAAATTTTAAAGCTTAATTAAATATTTTCATAATTAATCTTTAATTAATTAATTATTTTAATTTATTCCACAATTAATTAATGATGCAATGCAATGCAAATCCTAGAGCCTTGATCGAGAAATAATTAAAGCTAGGATCTTACATTTATTTCCTAATGACTCAAGTAATTCTTCAAGCCTTCATGTCTTCAATCTTTTAATAAATCAAAGTTTCAAGAATTCTTTTAATATCCTGTAAATGCATGAGTAAACATTTTAGAACAATAGAAAAGTCATAATCAAAACCTAAGGTTGGAGTATGACCAAGTCTTTCTTTTGTAATCGTCATGAAATATCATTTTATTTGGTATTTAATTTACGAGTTACTATTCACGGGTTACTATTCACCCAATTACTATTCACTCTAGTATTATTCACTCGGGTATTCGGGGCACTTTTCGTGTCGGAGTTCTATTCACGAGTTACTATTCACCTAAATTACTATTTACCCAAATATTATTCACTCGGGTATTTGGGGTACTTTTCATGTCGGGGTACTATTCACGATGTACTATTCCCGAAGTACTATTCACGGGTACTATTTATTTACCCGAAAAATATATTTCTTTTTTGTCCAAATTATTTTCGGTACATGAATATTATTCTTGAATTTTACTCCACAAAGCAGTATCATATTGACAATTTGAACGTTATTGAATTCTGGATAAATTAAATTATAAATCTTTAAAATTTATCCTTGAACTTGTTTTATTGAATTGTCATGGTCAACATTCTCATGCTTATATTGTGATGAAAGTCATCTTTGGCTTACGTGCATAGATGGATTGTTGATTATTGGTTTTACAGCTGTATATCTTTAGCTTACGTGCAAAGACGAACTGTTAATTGATATCTTTGGCCCGTAGTGCAAAGATGGACAAGTGTATGACATGATAATGACCACTGGTGATAATAACGAATATCCTTGGCCCGTAGAGCATGGATAATTCGATGATGTGATTGGCAGGTTCATGACCATTAGTTAACAGTTGAATGTCTTTGGCCGTAGTGCACTGACAGACAATTGATTTGTATGATCATGACCATTGGTTTTATAGTTGAATATCTTTGGCCCGTAGTGCAAAGGTAGACAACTGATTGGTATGATTATTGTTATTACATTTGAATATCTTTATCCTTTGGGGTAAGGATATTGAGTAAACGTTCTATTAAGCCGTTGTGGCAAGGAGAAACTATTGATTTACATGATTATAAATATGAATTATGGATTTAACTAATCTTTTTGGTGGTTCAGGTGATGAGAGTTCTTTTTGTCTTGGGTATAACATAGAACTGTTGATGAGTATTACATGAATGAAATATTAACAATGGACTAAACTTTTTAAATCATAGAAGATAGGAGACATTATGTTCTATTTGACTCTTCTAATGGATGTCTTATTCCGCTGCACTTGTTGATCTAAAACTTGTTGTATATTGTATTCTATGAGTTGTTATACTGTTGAAGGCTAAAGATAATTTATTCTGCATTATCTTAGTCATAATATTTCTTACTGGGCTAGTTGAGCTCACCCTCTTCTTTCAATGTTCTCTTCAGGGAATGAGAATATACCGACGAGACGAGATCGAGGATTGGAGTGATGGTCCGAGATGATAGCATTAGTAGTCCTCACTATTCTATGAAATAGTGTGATAATAAATGTATTGAGGACTCCATTAGAGTTGAATACTGTCTAGAAGACAATATTCGTATTAAAACTCTCAGTTTATGTTTTGTCGTATGTTACATGACAGTTGTATTATTATGTTGTATTTGAATTTTGTACCATGTATTTGGCGACTCAAGATGGGTGATGTATACCTATTTTGGGGGCCTCACAGTTGGTATCAAAGCTTAGGGATATGATCCCTGGCTGAGATATGAGACAAGAACTAGGAGGGGAGAGACGGAGAATTCCTTCGCTAGTATGACATACCTAAGTTTATTTGGTATTTAATTGGTCGGTCATAATATAGGGATAATATGTGATATGTCAATTAACCCTTATTTTGAAACTATATTCTAGAATGATATCTAAAATACAAGAGATGAGAAAAATGGGAAAATCATGATAGAGAGGAAATAACCGGGAAGGTACAATCCGAAAAAAAAGTAAGGTATTCTCATCTCTTCGAACTACCAGGTACGTAAATTTTGAGGGCGAAATTTCATAAGGAGGGAAGATTGTGAGATCCCAAATTTTATGAAATAAAAGTATTCAAATTTTCTATTTTGGTAAATAGTTAAATTGATAAAAGTTTAAAATTAAGGGTGATATGTGAATTTTTTTAAAAGTAATCAAGTTGTCATAAAATAACCTGTAGTAAAAGTACAGTAATACGCGTGGTTGCATAGTAGCACACGGTATTGTAGAGTATATTTGATTATTGATTATTACGTGAGAAGTCACTCAGTTTTATTCAATTATTGTCACAATATTTTATATTATTAAATCAATAATTGAGACGACAAAGTTATTCATATTATTATTTTTAATATTGACAATGTCTAGAAATTCTGTCAAGGATAAGTTTGGTCACCTAATTGCGCGCCAATAAGGAGAAATCCTTAGCGGAAAGCCTCCTCTTTCCTGGGAACGACCTGTTTGGTAAATATTGTGAATTATAATATTAATGATAAATAAGTTCATGTTGGTTAAAGGTGAAATTGATAGTTCCATTGTGTTGGAATTATTTGTGTTAGTGAACATCGACATTTATTGTGATAATAATTAATGTCTGGAGGTTATATTGACCAATCAGGTAATTAACCGGATAAATGAGCAATTAATTGCTATTGATTCACATGATTGTAACTATTTGTTCACATGTGTGTACTATTGATTCACATTGATTTACTATTAGGGGAGTTGGTGTAAGATTTATAATACTTGTATGACTAAGTTAAAAATAGAGGTATAGATGGAGGTACTATACTGTAATTCGTATTTTCACATGTCTAAAACTATTGATTCACATGATTTACTATTGATTCACATGATTTACTATTAGGGGAGGTGATGCAAGTTTGATAATACTTGCAGGACTAAATTAAAAATAAAGAAAAAGAGGAAGGTATTATACTATAATATTTTGAGCCCCAAAATGTGCAATTATCGAAACTATATTTTCCTATAAATAGGAGCTCATTCCTTCTTTATTTTTCACCAATTCACAAAAGCTATAGAGCAATTATTATAGAGAGAAATTATAGAGAGAAAGAAGAAGATAAGTCTGCTACCTCACTATTCCAGTATCCAGTTAAGGGATATTATTCTTTCGTATTCATGAAGAGAGTTATTTTCTTTCAATACTCGTAAGGGTTGTTATTCCATTCTTTATTATTACATTGGAATATCCTCACATGCATGCGGATTAAGCATGACCTCGATTCCATTCTTTATTATTACATTAGAATATCACGCATGCATGCGATTACGCATGACCTTGTTCCATTCTTTATTATTACATTGGAATAACTCATCATGCGATCTATCGCATGCATGGTGAATTCTTCTGTTATTCCATTCTTTATTATTCTGTTGGAATAACCTGTCTACGCGGACTACCGCATGCATGGTGAATGACCTTTCGTATTCATTCTTTATTAAATTGTGGAAATGATATGTCTACGTTGACTACCGCATGGCGGATGAAAATCCATTTGCAGTTTCGTATATTCTATTATACTCGTATGAGATATCATTTCTTTTGTAATCGTCATGAAATATCATTTTATTTGGTATTTAATTTACGAGTTATTATTCACGGGTTACTATTCAACCGATTACTATTCACTCTAGTATTATTCACTCGGGATTCGGGGCACTTTTTGTGTCGGAGTACTATTCACGAGTTACTATTCACCCAAATTACTATTTATCCAAATATTATTCACTCGGGTATTTGCGGTACTTTTCATGTCGGGGTACTATTCACGAGGTACTATTCACGGGGTACTATTTACCCAAAAAATATATTTCTTTTCTGTCCAAATTATTTTTGGTACATGAATATTATTCTTGAATTTTACTCCACAAAGCGGTATCATGTTGACAATTTGAACGTTATTGAATTCTGGATAAATTAAATTATAAATCCTTAAAATTTATCCTTGAACTTGTTTTATTGAATTGTCATGTCATGGTCAACATCCTAATGCTTATATTGTGATAAAAGTCATCTTTGGCTTACGTGCATAGATGGACTGTTGATTATTGGTTTTACAGTTGTATATCTTTGGCTTACGTGCAAAGACGAACTATTAATTGATAGCTTTGGCCCGTAGTGCAAAGATGGACAAGTGTATGACATGATCATGACCACTGGTGATAATAACGAATATCCTTGGCCCGTAGAGCATGGATAATTCGATGATGTGATTGGCAGGTTCATGACCATTAGTTAACAGTTGAATGTCTTTGGCCGTAGTGCACTGACAGACAATTGATTTGTATGATCATGACCATTGGTTTTATAGTTGAATATCTTTGGCCCGTAGTGCAAAGGTAGACAACTGATTGGTATGATTATTGTTATTACATTTGAATATCTTTATCCTTTGGGGTAAGGATATTGAGTAAACGTTCTATTAAGCCTTTGTGGCAAGGAGAAACTATTGATTTACATGATTATAAATATGAATTGTGGATTTAACTATAATCTTTGGTGGTTCAGGTGATGAGAGTTCTTTTTGTCTTGGGTATAACATAGAACTGTTGATGAGTATTACATGAATGAAATATTAACAATGGACTAAACTTTTTAAATCATAGAAGATAGGAGACATTATATTCTATTTGACTCTTCTAATGGATGTCTTATTCCGCTGCACTTGTTGATCTAAAACTTGTTGTATATTGTATTCTATGAGTTGTTATACTGTTGAAGGCTAAATATAATTTATTCTCGCATTATCTTAGTCATAATATTTCTTCTTTGGGATAGTTGAGCTCACCCTCTTCTTTCAATGTTCTCTTGAGGAATGAGAATATATATTTGGGACGAGTCGAGGATTGGAGTGATGGTCCGAGATGATAGCATTAGTAGTCCTCACTATTCTATGAAATAGTGTGATAATAAATGTATTGAGGACTCCATTAGAGTTGAATCTTTATCTGAAGACAATATTCGTATTAAAACTCTCGGTTTATGTTTTGTCGTCGTATGTTACACGACAGGTTGTATTATTAAATTGTATTTGAATTTTGTACCATGTATTTGGCGACTCAAGATGGGTGATGTATACCTATTTTGGGGCGTCACGATTGGTATCAAAGCTTAGGGATATGATCCCCGGTGGATATGAGACAAGAACTATGAGGGAGAGACAGAGAATTCCTTCGCTAGTATGACATACCTAAGTTTATTTGGTATTTAATTGGTCACCATAATAATATAGGGATAATATGTGATATGTCAATTAACCCTTATTTTGAAACTATATTCTAGAATGATATCTAAAATACAAGAGATGAGAAAAATGGGAAAATCATGATAGAGAGGAAATAACCAGGAAGGTACAATCCGAAAAAAAAGTAAGGTATTCTCATCTCTTCGAACTACCAGGTACGTAAATTTTGAGGGCGAAATTTCATAAGGAGGGAAGATTGTGAGATCCCAAATTTTATGAAATAAAAGTATTCAAATTTTCTATTTTGGTAAATAGTTAAATTGATAAAAGTTTAAAATTAAGGGTGATATGTGAATTTTTTTAAAAGTAATCAAGTTGTCATAAAAATAACTTTTGTAGTAAAAGTATGAATACGTCTGGCGTGGTTGCATAGTAGCAATACGATATTGTAGAGTATATTTGATTATTGATTATTACGTGAGAAGTCACTCAGTTTTTATTCAATTATTGTCACAATATTTTATATTATTAAATCAATAATTGAGACGACAAAGTTATTCATATTATTATTTTAATATTGACAATGTCTAGAAATTACATCGAGGATAAGTTTGGTCACCTAATTGTGCTTGATAAGGAGAAATCCTTATCGAAAAGCCTTCTCTTTCACGAAGCGACCTATTTGGTAAATATTGTGAATTATAATATTAATGATAAATAAGTTCATGTTGATTAAAGGTGAAATTGATAGTTCCATTGTGTTGGAATTATTTGTGTTAGTGAACATCGACATTTATTGCGATAATAATTAATGTCTGGAGGTTATATTGACCAATCAGGTAATTAACCGGATAAATGAGCAATTAATTGCTATTGATTCACATGATTGTAACTATTTGTTCACATGTGTGTACTATTGATTCACATTGATTTACTATTAGGGGAGTTGGTGTAAGATTTATAATACTTGTATGACCAAGTTAAAAATAGAGGTATAGATGGAGGTACTATACTGTAATTCGTATTTTCACATGTCTAAAACTATTGATTCACATGATTACTATTGATTCACATGATTTACTATTAGGGGAGGTGGTGCAAGTTTGATAATACTTGCAGGACTAAATTAAAAATAAAGAAAAAGAGGAAGGTATTATACTATAATATTTTGAGCCCCAAACCGTGCAATTATTGAAACTATATTTTCCTATAAATAGGAGCTCATTCCTTCTTTATTTTTCACCAATTCACAAAAGCTATAGAGCAATTATTATAGAGAGAAATTATAGAGAGAAAGAAGAAGATAAGTCTGCTACCTCACTATTCCAGTATCCAGTTAAGGGATATTATTCTTTCGTATTCATGAAGAGAGTTATTTTCTTTCAATACTCGTAAGGGTTGTTATTCCATTCTTTATTATTCTGTTGGAATATCCTGTCTGTGCGGATTAAGCATGACCTTATTCCATTCTTTATTATTCTGTTAGAATATCCCATGTGCATGCATGATTACGCATGACCTTGTTCCATTATTTATTATTACATTGGAATAACTCATGCATGCGATCTATCGCATGCATGGTGAATTCTTACATTATTCCATTCTTTATTATTCATTGGAATAACTTTTCTCACGCGACTACCGCATGCATGGTGAATGACCTTTCGTATTCATTCTTTATTAAATTGTGGAAATGATATGTCTACGTGGATTACCGCATGGCGGATGAAAATCCATTTGCAGTTTCGTATATTCTATTATACTCGTATGAGATATCATTTCTTTTGTAATCGTCATGAAATATCATTTTATTTGGTATTTAATTTACGAGTTATTATTCACGGGTTACTATTCAACCGATTACTATTCACTCTAGTAT
The DNA here is from genome assembly GCA_020205605.1 of Panax ginseng. Lineage (NCBI taxonomy): Eukaryota > Viridiplantae > Streptophyta > Magnoliopsida > Apiales > Araliaceae > Panax > Panax ginseng. Next base: position 112,970,886 of record CM035143.1, read on the forward strand.
TATTCACTCGGGTATTCGGGGCACTTTTTGTGTCGGAGTACTATTCACGAGTTACTATTCACCCAAATTACTATTTACCCAAATATTATTCACTCGGGTATTTGCGGTACTTTTCATGTCGGGGTACTATTCACGAGGTACTATTCACGGGGTACTATTTACCCAAAAAATATATTTCTTTTCTGTCCAAATTATTTTTGGTACATGAATATTATTCTTGAATTTTACTCCACAAAGCGGTATCATGCTGACAATTTGAACGTTATTGAATTCTGGATAAATTAAATTATAAATCCTTAAAATTTATCCTTGAACTTGTTTTATTGAATTGTCATGTCATGGTCAACATCCTAATGCTTATATTGTGATAAAAGTCATCTTTGGCTTACGTGCATAGATGGACTGTTGATTATTGGTTTTACAGTTGTATATCTTTGGCTTACGTGCAAAGACGAACTATTAATTGATAGCTTTGGCCCGTAGTGCAAAGATGGACAAGTGTATGACATGATCATGACCACTGGTGATAATAACGAATATCCTTGGCCCGTAGAGCATGGATAATTCGATGATGTGATTAAGCGAGTTCATGACCATTAGTTAACAGTGAATGTCTTTGGTAGTAGTGCAATTGGCCGCACAATTGATTTGTATGATCATGACCATTGGTTTTATAGTTGAATATCTTTGGCCCGTAGTGCAAAGGTAGACAACTGATTGGTATGATTATTGTTATTACATTTGAATATCTTTATCCTTTGGGGTAAGGATATTGAGTAAACGTTCTATTAAGCCGTTGTGGCAAGGAGAAACTATTGATTTACATGATTATAAATATGAATTATGGATTTAACTATAATCTTTGGTGGTTCAGGTGATGAGAGTTCTTTTTGTCTTGGGTATAACATAGAACTGTTGATGAGTATTACATGAATGAAATATTAACAATGGACTAAACTTTTTAAATCATAGAAGATAGGAGACATTATGTTCTATTTGACTCTTCTAATGGATGTCTTATTCCGCTGCACTTGTTGATCTAAAACTTGTTGTATATTGTATTCTATGAGTTGTTATACTGTTGAAGGCTAAAGATAATTTATTCTGCATTATCTTAGTCATAATATTTCTTACTGGGCTAGTTGAGCTCACCCTCTTCTTTCAATGTTCTCTTCAGGGAATGAGAATATAGCTGGGACGAGTCGAGGATTGGAGTGATGGTCCGAGATGATAGCATTAGTAGTCCTCACTATTCTATGAAATAGTGTGATAATAAATGTATTGAGGACTCCATTAGAGTTGAATACTGTCTAGAAGACAATATTCGTATTAAAACTCTCAGTTTATGTTTTGTCGTATGTTACACGACAGTTGTATTATTATGTTGTATTTGAATTTTGTACCATGTATTTGGCGACTCAAGATGGGTGATGTATACCTATTTTGGGGGCCTCACAGTTGGTATCAAAGCTTAGGGATATGATCCCTGGCTGGGATATGAGACAAGAACTAGGAGGGGAGAGACAGAGAATTCCTTCGCTAGTATGACATACCTAAGTTTATTTGGTATTTAATTGGTCGGTCATAATATAGGGATAATATGTGATATGTCAATTAACCCTTATTTTGAAACTATATTCTAGAATGATATCTAAAATACAAGAGATGAGAAAAATGGGAAAATCATGATAGAGAGGAAATAACCGGGAAGGTACAATCCGAAAAAAAAGTAAGGTATTCTCATCTCTTCGAACTACCAGGTACGTAAATTTTGAGGGCGAAATTTCATAAGGAGGGAAGATTGTGAGATCCCAAATTTTATGAAATAAAAGTATTCAAATTTTCTATTTTGGTAAATAGTTAAATTGATAAAAGTTTAAAATTAAGGGTGATATGTGAATTTTTTTAAAAGTAATCAAGTTGTCATAAAATAACCTGTAGTAAAAATACAGTAATACATGTCTGACGCGTGGTTGCATAGTAGCACACGGTATTGTAGAGTATATTTGATTATTGATTATTACGTGAGAAGTCACTCAGTTTTATTCAATTATTGTCACAATATTTTATATTATTAAATCAATAATTGAGACGACAAAGTTATTCATATTATTATTTTTAATATTGACAATGTCTAGAAATTCTGTCAAGGATAAGTTTGGTCACCTAATTGTGCGTCAATAAGGAGAAATCCTTATCGAAAAGCCTTCTCTTTCCTGGGAACGACCTATTTGGTAAATATTGTGAATTATAATATTAATGATAAATAAGTTCATGTTGATTAAAGGTGAAATTGATAGTTCCATTGTGTTGGAATTATTTGTGTTAGTGAACATCGACATTTATTGCGATAATAATTAATGTCTGGAGGTTATATTGACCAATCAGGTAATGAACCGGATAAATGAGCAATTAATTGCTATTGATTCACATGATTGTAACTATTTGTTCACATGTGTGTACTATTGATTCACATTGATTTACTATTAGGGGAGTTGGTGCAAGATTTATAATACTTGTATGACTAAGTTAAAAATAGAGGTATAGATGGAGGTACTATACTGTAATTCGTATTTTCACATGTCTAAAACTATTGATTCACATGATTTACTATTGATTCACATGATTTACTATTAGGGGAGGTGGTGCAAGTTTGATAATACTTGAAGGACTAAATTAAAAATAAAGAAAAAGAGGAAGGTATTATACTATAATATTTTGAGCCCCAAAACGTGCAATTATCGAAACTATATTTTCCTATAAATAGGAGCTCATTCCTTCTTTATTTTTCACCAATTCACAAAAGCTATAGAGCAATTATTATAGAGAGAAATTATAGAGAGAAAGAAGAAGATAAGTCTGCTACCTCACTATTCCAGTATCCAGTTAAGGGATATTATTATTATTATGGTAAGGGATATTATTCTTTCGTATTCATGAAGAGAGTTATTTTCTTTCAATACTCGTAAGGGTTGTTATTCCATTCTTTATTATTCTGTTGGAATATCCTGTCTGTGCGGATTAAGCATGACCTGATTCCATTCTTTATTATTCTGTTAGAATATCTTGTCTATGCGGATTACGCATGACCTTGTTCCATTCTTTATTATTACATTTGGAATAACTCATGCATGCGATCTATCGCATGCATGGTGAATTCTTCATTATTCCATTCTTTATTATTCATTGGAATAACTCATCACGTGGACTCACCGCATGCATGGTGAATGACCTTTTCGTATTCATTCTTTATTAAATTGTGGAAATGATATGTCTCGTGGATTACTGCATGGCGGATGAAAATCCATTTGCGCTTTCAGATATTCTATTATACTCGTATGAGATATCATTTCTTTTGTAATCGTCATGAAATATCATTTTATTTGGTATTTAATTTACGAGTTATTATACACGGGTTACTATTCAACCGATTACTATTCACTCTAGTATTATTCACTCGGGATTCGGGGCACTTTTTGTGTCGAGTACTATTCACGAAGTTACTATTCACCCAAATTACTATTTATCCAAATATTATTCACTCCTTTGGTATTTGCGGTACTTTTCATGTCTAAGTACTATTCACGGTAGTACTATTCACGAAGTACTATTTACCCAAAAAATATATTTCTTTTACATCCAAATTATTTTGGTACATGAATATTATTCTTGAATTTTACTCCACAAAGCGGTATCATGTTGACAATTTGAGCGTTATTGAATTACGGATAAATTAAATTATAAATCCTTAAAATTTATCCTTGAACTTGTTTTATTGAATTGTCATGTCATGGTCAACATCCTAATGCTTATATTGTGATAAAAGTCATCTTTGGCTTACGTGCATAGATGGATTTGTTGATTATTGGTTTTATAAATTGTATATCTTTGGCTTACGTTGTAAGACGAACTATTAATTGATAGCTTTGGCGTAGTGCAAAGATGGACAAGTGTATGACATGATCATGACCATTTGGTGATAATAACGAATATCCTTGGCCCGTAGAGAGCATGGATAATTCGATGATGTGATTAAGCGTGGTTCATGACCATTAGTTAACAGTTGAATGTCTTTTGGTAGTAGTGCAAATTGTGAGACAATTGATTTGTATGATCATGACCATTGGTTTTATAGTTGAATATCTTTGGCCCAAGTAGTGCAAAGGTAGACAACCGATTGGTATGATTATTGTTATTACATTTGAATATCTTTATCCTTTGGGGTAAGGATATTGAGTAAACGTTCTATTAAGCCTTTGTGGCAAGGAGAAACTATTGATTTACATGATTATAAATATGAATTGTGGATTTAACTATAATCTTTGGTGGTTCAGGTGATGAGAGTTCTTTTTGTCTTGGGTATAACATAGAACTGTTGATGAGTATTACATGAATGAAATATTAACAATGGACTAAACTTTTTAAATCATAGAAGATAGGAGACATTATATTCTATTTGACTCTTCTAATGGATGTCTTATTCCGCTGCACTTGTTGATCTAAAACTTGTTGTATATTGTATTCTATGAGTTGTTATACTGTTGAAGGCTAAATATAATTTATTCTGCATTATCTTAGTCATAATATTTCTTACTGGGATAGTTGAGCTCACCCTCTTCTTTCAATGTTCTCTTTAGGGAATGAGAATATAGCTGGGACGAGTCGAGGATTGGAGTGATGGTCCGAGATGATAGCATTAGTAGTCCTCACTATTCTATGAAATAGTGTGATAATAAATGTATTGAGGACTCCATTAGAGTTGAATACTGTCTAGAAGACAATATTCGTATTAAAACTCTCAGTTTATGTTTTGTCGTATGTTACACGACAGTTGTATTATTAAATTGTATTTGAATTTTGTACCATGTATTTGGCGACTCAAGATGGGTGATGTATACCTATTTTGGGGGCGTCACAGTTGGTATCAAAGCTTAGGGATATGATCCCTGGCTGGGATATGAGACAAGAACTAGGAGGGGAGAGACAGAGAATTCCTTCGCTAGTATGACATACCTAAGTTTATTTGGTGTTTAATTGGTCGGTCAGAGTATAGGGATAATATGTGATATGTCAATTAACCCTTATTTTGAAACTATATTCTAGAATGATATCTGAAATACAAGAGATGAGAAAAATGGGAAAATCATGATAGAGAGAAAATAATCGGGAAGGTACAATCCGAATAGAAAGTAAGATATTCTCATCTCTTCGAACTACCAGGTACGTAAATTTTGAGGGCGAAATTTCATAAGGAGGGAAGATTGTGAGATCCCAAATTTTATGAAATAAAAGTATTCAAATTTTCTATTTTGGTAAATTGTTAAATTGATAAAAGTTTAAAGTTAAGGGTGATATGTGAAATTTTTTAAAAGTAATCAAGTAGTCATAAAATAACCGGTAGTAAAAGTACAGTAATACGCGTGGTTGTATAGTAGCATACGATATTGTAGAGTATCTTTGATTATTGATGATTACATGAGAAATCACTCAGTTTTATTCAATTATTGTCACAATATTTTATATTATTAAATCAATAATTGAGACGACAAAATTATTCATATTATTATTTTTAATATTGACAATGTCTAGAAGTTCTGTCAAAGATAGGTTTGGTCACCTAATTGCTCTCCAATAAGGAGAAATCCTTATCGGAAAGCCCCCTCTTTCCTGGGAACGAAATGGTTGTTAAATATTGTGAATTATAATATTAATGATAAATAAGTTCGTGTTGATTAAAGATGAAATTGATAGTTCCATTGTGTTTGAATTATTTGTGTTAGTGAACATCGACATTTATTTCGATAATAATTGATGTCTGGAGGTTAAATTGACCAATCAGGTAATTAACCGGATAAATGAGCAATTAATTGCTATTGATTCACATGATTGTAACTATTTGTTCATATGTGTGTACTATTGATTCACATTTATTTACTATTAGGGGAGTTGGTGCAAGATTTATAATACTTGCATGGCTAAGTTAAAAATGGAGGTATAGATGGAGGTACTATACTGTAATTTGTATTTTCACATGTGTAGAACTATTGATTCACATGATTTACTATTGATTCACATGATTTACTATTAGGGGAGGTGGTGCAAATTTGATAATACTTGCAGGACTAAATTAAAAATGAAGGAAAAGAGGAAGGTATTATACTGTAATATTTTGAACCCCAAAACGTGCAATTATCGAAACTATATTTTCCTATAAATAGGAGCTCATTCTTTCATTATTTTTCACCAATTCACAAAAGCTATAGAGCAATTATTATAGAGAGAAATTATAGAGAGAAAGAAGAAGAGAAGTCTGCTACCTCACTATTCCAGTATCCAGTTTTCTTCTAAGGTAAGGGATATTATTATTATGGTAAGGGGTATTATTCTTTCGTATTCATGAAGAGAGTTATTTTCTTTCAATACTCGTAAGAGTTGTTATTCCATTCTTTATTATTACTTTGGAATATCCCGTGCTGTAAGGATTATTCATGACCAGTTCCATTATTTATTATTACTTGGAATAACTTTTATGCATGTATGGTCTATCGCATGTATGGTGAATTCTTCATTATTCCATTCTTTATTATTACATTGGAATAACTTTGTCTCTACGCGACTCACCGCATGCATGGTGAATGACCTTTCGTATTCACTCTTTATTAAGTTGTAGAAATAATATGTCTATGTGGATTACTGCATGGCGGATGAAAATCCATTTGCAGTTTCGTATATTCTATTATACTCGTATGAGATATCATTTCTTTTGTAATCATCATGAAATATCATTTTATTTGGTATTTAATTTACAAGTTACTATTCACTTGGTTCTTATTCACCCTAAGCATTATTCACTCTAGTATTATTCACTTTCGGGTATTGATGCACTTTTTCGTGGTATTGTTCGAGTACTATTCAAGAGTTACTATTTACCCAAATATTATTCACTCGGGTATTTAGGGTACTTTTCATGTCAAGGTACTATTCATGAGGTACTATTCCCGAAGTACTATTCACGGGGTACTATTTATCCGAAAAATATATTTCTTTTCTGTCCAAATTATTTTTGGTACATGAATATTATTCTTGAATTTTACTCCACAAAGCAGTATCATGTTGACAATTTGAACGTTATTGAATTCTGGATAAATTAAATTATAAATCTTTAAAATTTATCCTTGAACTTGTTTTATTGAATTGTCATGGTCAACATCCTCATGCTTATATTGTGATAAAAGTCATCTTTGGCTTACGTGCATAGATGGACTGTTGATTATTGGTTTTACAGTTGTATATCTTTGGCTTACGTGCAAAGACGAACTGTTAATTGATAGCTTTGGCCCGTAGTGCAAAGATGGACAAGTGTATGACATGATCATGACCACCGGTGATAATAACGAATATCCTTGGCCCGTAGAGCATGGATAATTCGATGATGTGATTGGCAAGATCATGACCATTAGTTAACAGTTGAATGTCTTTGGTCGTAGTGCACTGACATACAATTGATTTGTATGATCATGACCATTGGTTTTATAGTTGAATATCTTTGGCCCGTAGTGCAAAGGTAGACAACTGATTGGTATGATCATTGTTATTACGTTTGAATATCTTTATCCTTTGGGGTAAGGATATTGAGTAAACGTTCTATTAAGCCTTCGTGGCAAGGAGAAACTGTTGATTTACATGATTATAAATATGAATTGTGGATTGAACTATAATCTTTGGTGGTTCAGGTGATGAGAGTTCTTTTTGTCTTGGGTATAACAAAGAACTGTTGATGAGTATTACATGAATGAAATATTAACAATGGACTAAACTTTTTAAATCATAGAAGATAGTAGACATTATGTTCTACTTGACTCTTCTAATGGATGTCTTATTCCGCTGCAGTTGTTGATCTAAAACTTGTTGTATATTGTATTCTATCAGTTGTTATACTGTAGAAGGCTAAAGATAATTTATTCTGCATTATCTTAGTCATAATATTTCTTACTGGGCTAGTTGAGCTCACCCTTTTTCTTTCAATGTTCTCTTAAGGGAATGAGAATATAGCTTGGACGAGTCGGGGATTGGAGTGATGGTCCGAGATGATAGCATTAGTAGTCCTCACTATTCTATGAAATAGTGTGATAATAAATGTATTGAGGACTCCATTTGAGTTTAATACTGTCTAGAAGACAATATTCGTATTAAAACTCTCAGTTTATGTTTTGTCGTATGTTACACGAGAGTTGTATTATTAAATTGTATTTGAATTTTGTACCATGTATTTGGTGACTCAAGATGGGTGATTCATACCTATTTTGAGGGCGTCACAAAATGAGTCTGGTCACCTAATTGCGAGCCAATAAGGAGAAATCCTTATCGGAAAGCCCCCTCTTTCTTGGGAATGATCTGGTTGTTAATATTGCGAGTTATAATATTAATGATGAAAAAAATGTGTTTCGTGAAGCCAAATGAGTTGAGATAAATAGAGGGGATTTTTATGAAGTATTTGTTGTAAATTTTGCTTATTATATGGACCCTCACTTACTCAATTTTCAAAACTGTCGGTAGAAAGTTATCTCAGTTTTGTTTTATATATATATATATAATATAGTCACGGGGGGTGACATATAGTCACGGGTGGTGGAAAGGAGTATATATATATATATATATATATATATATTATAAGTTTTGTCTTTTTTATAAAAAATAGAATATATTATATTTTATTGTATACATAGTACTGCATAGTAAAAATCAAAATTTTTTCCAGCCGAATAAAATTCGCCCGTGAACTTCGCCCGTGACTTTTTCTTACTGTGCGTCCAAATAGTATCATATCATTCTCCTATAAATAGGATGCTCAGTTTAGAAATAAAAATCACACCAGAATTAGATAATTATTCTTCTATAATATTGAGCGTATTTCTTTTGAGTTTAAGGAAGCTTTAAGTGTAGAAAATAATGCAAGTTTTCTTCAAGAATATCTCTGTTATATCAGTCAGAATTGCTCTTTTTCTAAGGTAAGGTGTATTATTTATTTCATATTCATTACGATATTATATTTCGTATTCGTAAGGAATTTTATTTTCGTTCAATATTAAGTAAAAATATTATTTTAGCTTCAATATTAAGTAGTTAATATTATCTTCGTTCAATATTCGTTGGAATATTATTTTCGTTCAACAGTCGTAAGGGATATTATTTTTGTTCAATATTCGTAAGAAATAATATTTTCTTCCATACTCTGTAGTATATATGTAATATTATTTCGTTTCAGATTTCGAATTCTACACTCCTTTTGTTATGTATTGCTTCTATACTCCTTGAAATTAGTAGAATATCCTTGAAATTTGCGTTTCATCTAATATCGTTTCACAAAGATATTTTTCTGAACAGTCTTGTTAAATTTTGATCTTTTCATGCCGGGGTACTATTCACTCGGGTACTATTCACCTGGGGTACTATTCATTGCAAAAATTGATTTCTTTTATGTCCAAATTATTTTTGATACAATATTATTCTTGAATTTTCCTCCACAAAGCAGTTATCATGTTGACAATTTGGATATTTTAAAACTCTGGATAAATTTAAAGTCTTTAATATTTATCCTTGATTTCGTTTATTGATGTTTATATCATTGTCATCATCCTCATGCTTATATTGTGATAAAAGTCATCTTTAGCATGTAGTGCATAGATAGACTGTTGATTGGTATGATCGAAGCGGTGACAACAAACGTGGTGGAAATCAACATGCCAGAAATGGTAACCACTTCGGTGGTAATCATGGCCAAGACAATAAAAGTGGGAATTTCAAGAAGAGGAGATTCAATAATGATGGAAGGACGTCAGCACCAGCACCTGTTGTTAAGGAAGGAGAACGACCGCCGGTAGTATGTTACAAATACAGAGGGGAGGGATACTTCAGTCCAAACTGTACGCAACAACCCAAAGCGTGTTTTAATTGTGGAAGAGAAGGTCATTTAGCCCGATTTTATCGTGTAGTGAAGTCAAGTCCAATTGGAATGGTGACACCCAAGTCCGTCCCAGACAAGTCAAAGTCAGTAGTTTAAGGGAGAGCGTTTTTCTTGACGAGGAACCCGAACGAAGTTAATACGGGTAAGCTAATCATAAACTCTTGCGAAGTCTATACCTTATTTGATACCGGTTCTACCCATTCTTTTATTTGACTCCAGAGAAGTTAGACTTTGAGTTATCTGTTGAAACTCCGTTGGGAGAAACCTTCGTTACATCCACTATTTATAAATCTTGTTTGATTCAAATTGGCACCCTCACGTTACCTGTCGATCTTATCTCTTTGAAAATACTTGTATTTAATGTGATTTTAGGAATCGACCGGTTAACTACTCATCATGCTAAAATTGATTATTTTTGTAAGGTTGTTAGCCTTCATATTTTTAACCAACCTGTTATGCGAATTCAAGCAACCAAACCACTAAAGTCAATCACTGTCATATTAAGCCATAAGTAAAGAGCCCCGAGCCTTTCGCTGGTGACTTCCTTGTGTGGGATGCACTGAAGCCAGAATTTTTGTAGGGGACGCCGTGAATAACGGTGGCAAGTTGATAGGTATCATTGTGAGGTGCTATCCAAGTCTTGGATGAGAGTCACAATTTTGAATGCTATTTCTATTGTTAATAAATTTCCTGACGTATTCCTCGAAGAACTTCCTAGCCTACCCCCAGAACGTGAAATCGAATTTTGTATCGACCTTGAATCTGGTACAAAACCCTCAAATATTTCTTCACCCAGAACGAACGTAACATGCGCCAAAGACGTTGGCTCGAGCTGTTGAGAGATTGCGACCATACCATTCAATACCATCTTGGAAAAATGAATGTAGTAGCTGACGCGTTGAGTAGAAGATCGTATGCGGTTACGAGTGCGACGTCGTTAACATAAGTACCCATTTCGTATAACTTACAAATGATGGAGATAGAGTTAAAGACTCTAGGGACCCACGTGATGATGTCAAATATACGAGTAGAATCGACTTTAATCGATAAAGTTAAAGCCGTTCAAGCTACAGGCCCAGAGATGATGAATATGAAGAAGAAAGTGCAAGAAGGCGTTATTCCAGAAGTAAGAGTCGATGAAGAGAGGAAATCTCAACTCTCGATTTATTGGTCCATTTGAAATCCTCGATCGAATAGGAATTGTGGCCTATAGACTCGCCTTACCGCCAAGTATGGCTCGTGTTCATAACGTTTTTCACATATCCATGTTGCGTAAATATGTGGAAGACTCGAACCACATTATTGAATTAGAACCAGATGAGATAACGGAAGATTTAACGTATGAAGAGATACGTGTTAAAATATTGGATAAGAAGAAACATGATATTCTATGCTCAAAGGTTATACCTCAAGAGTTAGAATTTGAAATGAAATCAAGATATCCTCACCTCTTCGACATACCAGGTACGCACACCAATTTCGAGGATGAAATTTCATAAGAAGGGGAGGTTGTAAGATCCCAACTTTTATGAATAAAGATTAATTTTTCTCTAAATATCATTTTGAGTAATATGGTGTGGATTTGATATAATGTTATAGTTGTGGGTAATATTTACAAATTTTGCAAAGTAAGCAAGTTGTCATAAAATATTCGTTTGGTCGGAGAATATTCATTTTATTAGGGAATATTCATACGATGGCTTAATCATTGGTGGACCCCACAACGAAATTACTGTCGGAGTTAGAAAATGACAAAAATATCTTTTTATAAAAATAACGACGAAAGTTTTACCGTTAACTATCGAAATACCCGGTGATAAAAGTACAGTAATACGCGTGATTGCATAGTAGCACACAATATTGATTATTGATGCTTACATGAGAAGTCACTCAGTTTTATTTAATTATTGCCATAATAATTTCTGCATAGTATCTCACGTTATAGATTCAATTATTGTAACAATATTTTATATTATTAAATCAATAATTAAGACGACAAAGTTATTCATATTATTATTTGCATTATTGACGATGTCTAGAAAGTTATGTCGAGGAAAGGGGTTTGGTCACCTAATTGCGCGCCAATAAGGAGAAATCCTTATCGAAAAGCCTCCTCTTTCTTGTGAATGATCAGGTTGTTAATATTGCGAGTTATAATATTAATGATGAAGAAAATGTGTTTGGTGAAGCTAAGTGAGTTGAGATAAATAGAGGGGATTTTTATGAAGTATTTGTTGTAAATTTTGCTTATTATATGGATCCCCACTTACTCATTTTTCAAAACTGTCGGTAGAAAGTTATCTCAATTGTGTAATATATATATATATATATATATATATATATATATATATATATAGTCACTTGGGGGGTGACATATAGTCACGAGTGGTAGAATGGATTATATTTTTTTTATATATATATATTATACTATAAGTTTTGTTTTTTTTATAAAAAATAGAATATATTATATTTTATAGTATGCATAGTACTGCATAGTGTTTGCATAGTACAACATAGTGCAGCATAGTGCTGCATAATGGAAATCAAATTTTTTCAGCTGAACAAAATTCGCCCGTGAACTTCGCCCGTGACTTTTCCTTATTGTGCGTCCAAATAGTATCATGTTATTCTCCTATAAATAAGGTGCTCAGTTTAAAAATGAAAATCACACCAAAATCAGAGAATTCTTCTTCTATAATATTGAACGTATTTCTTTTGAGTTTAAGAAAGCTTTTAGTGTAGAAAACAGTGTAAGTTTTTGTGACGCCCACAAAACAGGTATACATCACCCGTCTTGAGTCGCCAGATACATGGTACATAAATTCAAATACAACTTAATTATACAACAGTCGTGTAAAATACGACAAAACATAGCTGAGAGTTTAAACAAGAATATTGTCATCTAGACAATATCCACATTCAATGGTGTCCTCATTACAATTATTATCACATTATTCCGTAGAATAGTGAGGACTACTAAAGCCATTTATCCTGGACCATCACTCCATTCCCCGACTCGTCCCAGCTATATTCTCATTTCCTGAAGAGAACAGTGAAAGAAAGGGTGAGCTCAACTAGCCAAGTAAGAAATATCATGACTAAGATAATGCAGAATAAAGTATCCTTAGCCTTCAACAGTATAACAACTGATAGAATACAATAGACAACAAGTTTTAGATCAACAACTGCAGCGGAATAAGCAATCCATTAGAAGACTCAAGTAGAACATAAAATCTACTATCTTCTATGATTTAAAATGTTTTTCATCAACTTTATCGCTGAGACTCAGCTAATAAATAAAATCGAATCATCCCTACACCACGATCAAGGATATTCATGTAATCATCAATGGTCATGATTATACCGAATAATCCCTGGTCATAATCATACCAACAACTGTCCATCAATGAACTACATGCCAATGAGGACTTTTACCACATCATTCTTCACATTACGGTCATGATTATATCAAATAATCCCTGGTCAGAATCATACCAAGTCTATCTATGCACATAAGCCAAAGATGACTTTAATCACAATATAAACACGAGGATGATGACAATGACATAATAATTCAATAAAACAAGTTCAAGGATAAATTTTAAAGATTTATAATTTAATTTATCCAGAAATCAATAACGTCCAAATTGTCAACATGATACTGCTTTGTGGAGTAAAATTCAAGAATAATATTAATGTACCAAGAATAATTTGGACAAAAAAGAAATATATTTTTCGGGTGAATAATACCCCGTGAATAGTACTTTAGAAATAGTACCCAGTGAATAGTACCCCAACACGAAAAGTGTCCTGAATACCCGAGTGACTGATACTAGAGTGAATAGTAATTGGGTGAATAGTAACCTATGAATAGTAACTCATGACTAGTATTCCGGCACGAAAAGTGCCCCGAATACCCGAGTGAATAATACTAGAGTGAATAGTAACTAGGTGAATAGTAACCCGTGAATAATAACTCGTAAAAGAAAAAAAATACCAAAGAAAATGATATTTCATGAAGAGTACAAAAGAAATGATATCTCATACAAGTATAATAGAATATACGAAACTGCAAATGGATTTTCACCCGCCATGCGGTAATCCATATAGACAGATCATTTCCATAATTTAATAAGGAATGAATACAAAGGATCATTCACCATGCATGCGGTAGTCCACACAGATAGGTTATTCCAACAGAATAATAAAGAATGGAATAAGAAAAGAATTCACCTGGCATGCGATAGACCGCATATATCAAAGTTATTCCAATAGAATAATAAAGAATGGAACTGTGTCATGCGTAATCCGCATGAGATAGGATATTCCAATAGAATAATAAAGAATGGAACCAGTCATGTGTAATCCGCATGCATGGGATATTCCAATGTAATAATAAAGAATGGAATAATGGAAGAATTTCACCATGTATGCGGTACTTAAGCATGTAGACAAGTTATTCCAAAATAATAATAAAGAATGGAATAATAGAAGAATTTCACCATGTATGGGGTACTTCGCATAGACAGATTATTCCAACATAATAATAAAGAATGGAATAACAGAAGAATTTCACCATGTATGCGGTGCTTCGCATAGACAAGTTATTCCAACATAATAATAAAGAATGGAATAACAGAAGCTCTCTTCATGAATATGAAAGAAATAATACCCCTTAGTTTAGAAGAAGACTGGATACTGGAATAGTGATGTAACAAACTTCTCTTCTTCTTTTTCTCTATAATTTCTTTCTATAATAATTGCTCTATAGCTTTAGTGAATTGGTGAGAAATGAAGGAAGAATGAACTTCTATTTATAGGAAAATATAGTTTCAATAATTGCACATTTTGGGGGGCTCGAAATATTACAGTATAATAAATTTCTCTTTTTCTTTATTTTAAATTTAGTCCTGCAAGTATTATCAAACTTGCACCACCTCCCCTAATAGTAAATCATGTGAATCAATAGTAAATCATGTGACTCAATAGTTCTAATCATGTGAAAAAAATTAATTATAGTATAGTACCTTCATCTATACCTCCATTTTTAATTTAGTCATTCAAGTATTATCAATCTTGCACCAACTCCCCTAATAGTAAATCATGTGAATCAATAGTACACACATGTGAACACATAGTTATAAGCATGTGAATTAATAGCAATTAATTGCTCATTTATCCGGTGAATTATCCGATTGGTCAATATAACCTCCAAACATCAATTATTATCAAAATAATTGCCGATTTCGAGTTTTAGTTACTAAGTCGTACTAGTGAGCACATAATTTAACACATAAGCACATAAAGTCTTTTATTATCTTCAATGAATTTACAAAAATTCATTTCCTAGAACTCGATAAGAGTTTTTTTTCATCACTATGTTCTTCTTATAAGGCTACTACCTAAGGTTGTTCCCCCACCTAAGGTTCATAACCTATAGCTTTGATACCAACTTGTGGCAAGTACCCCAAATCCGTGTACTTCTTGATTCCACGGGACTTGGTGTTCACTTTGTACAAATATCATCTATCTATCTACCCATAATAAATGCAAACCATGCAATAGATAGAAATAAATCTTTCCCTTATGGGGGTTACAACATCCCCGAATAATAAACATAATCCCAAGTCATACTAACCTTAAACATCATCATGTAAGAAACAAAAAAATAAGTCTTAAACAACATTATTAACTTAAGTCTTAAACAGAAATACATCATCATATAAAACAACAAGTCTTCATCACTTGTTAATCTTGCCCTTGCCTTTGCTAGTAGAAGGCTCGTCAGACCTTTCGTTCTTAACTACAATGTTATTATTACGCAAGAGTGAGCACTATTGTCCACAAGTAAAATAATGAAATAACAATGTATAATAACATGCGAGTGAATCAAAGACTTCTGAAATAAAAGTTCAACTTTTGAATCAAGAATGAATTACAAGAATCAAAAGATTTCTGAGGGTCATAAGACCTTCAACTATGTCCTAGGTTAGAAAGGGTTATACTTGAAACCTTTAACAATCGTATAAGACTATGGACCTTTCTACTCAAGACTTTAGGGGGATCAACCCTTAGTACCATCTCGTGCACAATATCTTAATGCTAACGATAAGTAAATCCCTTTCTGAGGTTGTTCATCTCGATTTGACATTAGAGTCCGCACTAAAGGAAGTTTGGTTTGGATAAATCAATAAGGGTTATGAATTTAGAACGTTCATCAACTATGGACTAGTTGAATCAATAAGGATTCGCTAGTCTAACAAAGTTCAACTAAATGATATTTATAATGAATAACTGTAAGACCCCGAAATTTTTTTAAATAAAAAGGAATTTCCTTTATTTATTATTTTGAAATAGTAAGGGTGGATTTGATTAATGTGGTTAGTTATGGGTAAAATGCGCAAATATTTTAAATAAGCAAGTGGTGATATAATATTCATTATTGTTTGAGAATATTCGTTTGGTCGTGGAATATTCAATCGCTTCGGGAATATTAAATGCGACTGCAAGCGACCATGTGTGGGCCCCATAACTGAAAGCGATTGGAGGAAGAAAAACGACAAAAATAAGTTGTTTAAAAATAACTACAGTAGTTATTACAGATTTACCTTTGTTGGAATACCCGGTGGTTAAAAACACAAAGATGTCTGCGTTATTACAAGAAGATGCACTCGACATTGCACCAATTATTGATTCTTACGTAAGAAGGCACTACTCAATAATGGTTACGATAATTTATCGCTCAAGATTTTATTTTATTGATTCAATAATTCTTTGCGTTGATATTTTATATTCTTTGTTGTTTCAATAATTGTCATTACACAATATTTTTCATTATCGAAGCAATAATTCATATTATCCAATAATATTATTAGATAACATTATTGGCAATGTCTAGAAAGTTCTGTCTAAGGAGAGGTTTGGTCACCTAATTGCGGCTACTAATAAGGAGAAATTCTTATTGAAAGCCCCTCTTTCCTGAATCGCACGGTTGTCAATATTGTGATTCTGTAATATTATTTGTGAATAATTAATTATTGATTCATATGATGAGGAAAATATTGATTTTATGTGGATATAGATGGAGAAAATTTTATAGTGACAATTGTTGAAAATTAATATTTTATCTTTTTTTGATAAAATAATTCATTTAAATATATTATTTTAATAATATATTAACGATGATATTTTTACGATGAATGTGGGATATATGAGTATATGTGGAGGAGTATTGTTGTTACCAAAATGTTTAAAACATGTTAAACATGTTTCGGTGGACCCCATTTATTGATTTGAAATTTGATTATAAATTTGTAAAATCGTCTGTTTGTGGATTTCGGTCAATTTCTGCTTGGAATTTGAAAACACTTTCTTCTGTAAAGTTGTAGAGAATTGAATTTCCTATAAAAACTCGCGAGATTCAAATTTTCTGATAAAAGGGCTATTTATTATGAATTATTGAAGTTCTGAAGCTCCGAAAGAATTGATTTTTGGAAGTTTTAATTATTTATTATATAAAAAACGTTTTTTTTATTAGTTTTTCTAGAAGGTGGCATGTGAGAAATGCTAAGTGGCTGAAATCAAACTCTAGAATGAGTGCGTAGGAATTGTTATATAATATATTAATATTATATTAAATTTTCTACTTTGGTGTTCTAAGCAATTTCCTATAAATAGGTGCTTAGGTTAGAATTGAAAATCACACCAGAAACTGAAGTTTTCTCTCTCTATATTATCGAGCGTATTCTTGTGAGTATTTTGAGTATACTTTGAGTATTGTTATACGGTGCAAGTTCAAGTCATAGCCTATATCCGGTGTTTCAACTAGAAGTACTGTCTTTCAAGGTAAGGGATATTATTTTTTTCGTAATGATATTATTTCTTCAATATCATTATGCTGAAATATTGATCTGAAGTTTTTATCAAATTTGGAACTTTTGGTGTCGGAGTTACTATTCACGTATACGGCACTATTCACGATATCTGATCTATTCACGAATACTGAAGACTATTCATCGAAAAATAAAAATTTTTCTTTTCGTCCAAAATATCTATTGTGGATACTAGCTTTGATTGTATCCATGTTTTGATCATTCTTGAATTTTACACCACTATGATTATTTTTGAGGTATTTTTGGACGTGGATAAAACAAAGTACGAATCCTTAATCCTTAATCCTTGTCATTTTGTTTCTTTGGATTCGTTTTTTTAAAAATATTTTCATCATCCTCGGTCTTAAATGATGATATTATTGAATATCTTTGGCTCAGTGGTGCAAAGATGAATGATTTATGATGAATATCTTTGGCTATCATGAATATCTTTGGCCCGTAGTGCAAAGATGAATGATTTCGATGAATATCTTTGGCCGTGGTCTGCAAAGATGAACAGTGTTTAGATGAACATGACCAATCGGTGAATGTCCTTGGCACAGAGTGCAAGGATGAATATTTGATCCCGATATATATTGATTGATGTTACAGGATAAAAATAGATTTGATGAACTTTAAAATTCATACATAGAAGATAGTAGTTTGCATTCTCTACTTAACTCTTCTAATGAATTATTATTTCATTAGCGAATATTGATTTAAAACTTGTTGTCTATTGTATTCTATTATATTTTTCCTGTTGAAGACTAACGATAATTTGTTGTATATTATCTTAGTCATAATATTCTTTCTCTGGCTAGTCGAGCTCACCCTTTTCCTTTTTGTTCCATTTTTCTTCTCGTGGAGGCGAGAATATAAGCGAGTACAGCCTCGGGGTATGGAATGAAAATTCTAGGAGAGTTGTTTAGTAGTCCTCACCATTGTTGTAAAATAATGTATCAATAATTATGATGGGGATTTATTTGGGTATGTATATTGTCTAGAAGACAATAATTGTATTTAAACTCACAGTATATATGTTGTCGTATTTTGCACGACAAATGTATTAATAAAGTTGTAGTTATTTCTGTACCATGTATTTGGCGACTCAGAATGGGTTGGATGGAATGGACCTATTTTGGGGGCGTCACAATAACAATCTCAATAGGTATACAATAGAACAATTATTGTATAACAGAATCATACTTTGAAAAGATAGTAAATCTTTAACATAACAAATGAACTTGATTTATAAACTTGAATAATGATAACAAGTAGGGTTAGGAAACTTGCCTCGTGCGTAGATTTCACGTTAATTAAACTCGTTCCTTGATTTAAATCCTACATATCATTTATGTTCACAATACTAGTCAATTATAACGTAACTAATCATAGCAACTTCATTCTTTTTGTCTAACTTTGGTTATGACTATACTTAGTTAATTTATCACATTCATTGCCACATCATTTACACTTCACAAATAACAAGCTAATTATGTATTCAATAATTCAATCCACATGCAATTATGTTATTTACATGCTAAACATCTATTTTATCACCTCAGTATACTTTTAACATATTTCTATGTTCTTTAAATTAAGTTGGTATCACATTGGTTGACTTGAACAAGTTTTAAAATTTCAATTCTGAACATTCTGGAAAGTGGCCTCATGGCGCTTGCTTTGTTGTATTTCTTGTCTTTGCTGCTTGAGACTGGCGCTATGGCATGAATTAATTAAAGCAGCAATGGCTCTGCTGCGCATACCGATTGCGATTCTTGAAAAATTGCAGAACATGCCAATTTCTACCAATTTCTTATTTTCTACACGAATTTAGACATACCCACATGATATAATTCATAAATAATCACTACCCAACATTTATATAATGATTTTAACCCATTAAAACACATAATTACAGAATTAAAATATGTAATTTTCAACATTTCTCTGATGTTCTTGAAGGTTTTGAACATAAATCATGAAAATTATTACTACTTGATTCGTTATAACACCGAATCCGCTTCATTTAAGGTTTGGTCTCTTAGTATCAACATGTATAATCAAATAAGAGTGGGAATTTTACAAAAATATTTATGTTTGACATATTAAAATCACGTATAAGGCCATATGGCCATATTCCATACTCTGTAAGTTTTGAGCAACATATATGACATGTTTTATGATACTGAAGATATGGTTTACATAATATATATATATAATCAAATACGATATGGTAACATTTAACACATATACGAACTCATAATCATAGCCCTTCCCAATTACAGAGACTTTACAAAACTTTGAAAGCCATATTTATGAAAACTCAAACAACGTAAAACAGAATTTGGTTTAGAGAATTTACCCAGAGTATAAAGTGTAGATTTGTAGGTTTAGATGCTTTTCTTCAATCACTCACTCTTAATCTCCTTCTCAATATCACAATTTGTCTCTGATAATTTATCTCTGCATTTGCTTTGTTCTTAGACTTAGAAAATAGGAAATAAAGAAGACGTCGTATAAAATAAAGAACTGACGCGCATTATGGCCAGTTACCCATCATGGGTAACTGCTAATAACTCCCTTTAGGGCCTTGTTTGGCTAGCAAGAATAGGTTTCAAAACTATTTAATTTAATAAATCTCTTATACTATAGTTTAAAACATGTCACACCCAATTATACAATAACTCAATTATATTATTTAATTTAATTTGAATAAAATATAATAATTTCTCATTAATTCACATAATCACATAATTAATTTCTTATTTATTAATTATGTCAAATTATTAAATCTCTAATTAATTATTACATTAATTAAAATAACATTATGCTTATTAAATATTTTATTTAATTCAATAAGCTCACATAAATACATATTTTTAATAATAATTATTCTCCACATTAATTTAATTAATATAACACATATAATTAATTTAATCTATCACAATTACATCAATTAATTATTTAATCTAATAATTAAATCATCAAAAATATTTATTTAATTTAATAAATATTAAGAATTAAATTACAAAATCTCGTTAATCACATCTTTCCCCTTAAAAGGAATCATCCCCAAGAATCACGACTCAATAAATTCGACCAGATTACATTCTCCCCTTACAAAAGATTCTCATCCTCGTAATTGCTTACACATAATTTAAGTAAATAAATGAGGATAATTCTTCATCATATTCTCTTAGGGTTCCCACGTAGCTTCTTCAGCGTTGTGGTTCTTCCAAATTACCTTAACAGAAGGTATTACTTTATATATGAGAACTTGTTCTTTTGTGTCGACAATTTGAACAGGAATTTCTTCGTAAGATAAGTCTTTTTCAAAATGCAGGGGTTCGTATTCAATTACATGATTGTAATCGAGTTTGTAGGGTCGTAAAATAGAAACATGGAAGACGTTGTGGACATTCTCGAGTGCTGGAGGTAGGGCTACCTCATACGCAACTTCTCCGATTCTTCGCAGTACTTCAAATTGTCCAATGAATCTTGGGCTTAATTTTCCTTTCTTTTTCGAACTCGATCTTTCCTTCCGTGGGAGAGACCTTTAAAACACACATAACTACCCGATTCAAACCGAACGCTTTTTACGATGTGGATCAAAGATATTTCTTCCGCTCATCTTGAGTAATGCAACCAATCATCATGCTAGGATCACTTTGACTATTTCTGCGGTCTGCTGTACCAATTCTGGCCCCAACAATTGTCTTTCTCCAACTTCATCCCAATAAAGTGGAGTTCTGCACTTTCTGCCGTATAACGCTTCATAAGGCGGCATGCCTATACTTAGCGTGGTAATCTTTGTTCAGAATCAACTCTACTAACGGTAGGTGATCATCCCAATTTCCTTTAAAGTCCATCACACAGGCTCTTAACATATCTTCTAATGTCTGAATCGTTCTTTCGCTTTGTCCGTCTGTTTGAGGGTGGTATGTTGTACTCATTTGCAATTGCGTACCCATGCATTCTTGAAGACGTTTTCAGAATTTTGATGTGAAGCGCGGATCCCTATCGGAAACAATTGACACCGGCACTCCGTGCCTCGAAACAATCTCTTTTACGTATAACCTCACCAACTGATCTAAATTGAATCTGATTTTGATCGGAAGGAAGTGTGCGGATTTCGTCAGTCGGTCAACGATAACCCATACTGCGTCGTAGCCTTTCTGAGTCATCGAAATGCCAACCACAAAGTCCATTGTAATATGTTCCCATTTCTATTCTGAGATTTCCAACGGTTGAAGCAATCCCTTGGTCTCTGATGTTCTGCTTTCACTTTCTGACAGGTAAGACACCTGGCAACACATTCTGCAACATCTCGTTTTAAATTTGGCCACCAGAAATGTTGTCGAAGATCTTGGTACATTTTGGTACTACCAGGGTGAATTGAATATCATGAATTATGAGCCTCGCTCAAAATTTCTTCCTTAATCTCTTGTACTGGCGGAACCCAAATTCTACTTTTAAATCTCAGTATTCCTTCCGTATCCATCTTAAATCTCGGTTCAGTTCCTTCAGATATCTTCTTTGTCACCTTTTTACATTCTTCGTCTTGAAGCTGAGCCTCCTTTATTTTATCTAGTAGAGTTGTACCAGATTGCATCTGAAATAGCTTCTCATCAATCTCCATAGGATACTTCACTTCCAACTCCAGTTTCTCCATTTCTGCAATTAGCTCCTCCAGAGCAGTCAACCTCATCTATTTCTCATGACCCTTTTTACTTAAGGCGTCGGCAACCACGTTTGCTTTACCCAGATGGTATAAAATCTCACAGTCGTAATCCTTAATTAATTCCAACCATCTTCTTTGACGCATATTCAGATCCTTCATTGTAAAAATATATTTCAGACTCTTGTGGTCAGTATTTCACACTTCTCCCCGTAGAGATAGTGCCTCCAAATTTTCAAAGTAAAAACAACTGCAGCTAACTCTAAGTCGTGGGTCGGGTATCCTTTCTCGTAATCCTTCAATGGTTGTGATGCATACGCAATGACTTTGCCATTTTGCATCAGCACACAACCAAGTCCTTTATGTGACGCATCACTATAAATAACAAAATTTCTTGTATCATCCGAAAGATATAACACAAGCGCCGTACTCAACCTCTTCTTTAATTCTTGAAAGCTTTTCTCACACTTTTCCGTCCAAACAAATTTCACAGCTTTTCGAGTTAAATTCGTTAGAGGAGTTGCGATCTTGGAAAAGTCTTGTATGAATCTTCTGTAATATCTTGCTAATCCAAGAAAACTTCGTACTTCTGATGGCGTCCTCGGCTAATCCCAGTTAATCACCGCTTCGACTTTGGATGGATCTACCAAAATTCCGTTTCTATCGAGTGCCCAAGAAATTGTACTCGCTCGATCCAAAATTCGCATTTCGAAAACTTGGCATACAACTTCTCCCTTCTCAATATTTCCAACGTTAACCTCAAATGCTCTTCGTGTTCTTCTTTGGTTTTTGAATATACCAAAATGTCGTCTATAAATACCACTACGAATTTGTCCAAAAATGGCCTGAACACACCATTAATTAGTCCCATAAATGCTGCAGGAGCATTCGTTAGACCAAATGACATTACCAAAAATTCGTAGTGACCATATCGCGTTCTGAACGTTGTCTTCGGTACATCCTCTGGCCTCACCTTCAGTTGATGATAACCACTCCTCAAGTCTATCTTGGAAAAGTATCTCAGTCCCTTCAATTGATCAAACAGGTCATCGATCCTCGGTAATGGATATCTATTTTTAATCATGACCTTATTTAGTTCCCTGTAGTCCATACAGAGCCGCATCGATCCGTCCTTCTTTTTCACAAACAACACCGGCGCTCCTCACGACGATACGCTCGGTTGAATGTACTTCTTGTCTAGTAATTCTTGTAGTTGTACCATTAGTTCTTTCATCTCTACTGGTGCCATTCGGTATGGTGCCTTCGATATTGGAGCAGTTCTGGGCGCCAAATCGATCACGAAATCTACCTCTCTATCTGGTGGAAGTCCTGGCAAATCGTCTAGAAATACGTCGATGAAGTCCCTCACAATCGGTATTTCTTCTACCTTCAGATTCTCTTTTCGACTGTCGACTATGTAAACTAAGTATCCTACACAGCCTTGTCTTAATAACTTCATGGCCTGCATCATCGTCAGACAACTCGCTTGTCTCAGGCGACTTCTTTACCATAAAACACAACCTTTGACGTGAGTAAGGTTTAATATGCTTCTTTTGGCAATCAATTACGGCCGTAATTGAATAACCAGTCCATTCCCAATATAACGTCAAATTCCCCAAGTCGAATAGGGATAAGATCTACATTCATGATATTACCCTTAATATCCACTCTACAGTTCTTATATACGTACTTAATAGGGATTATCTCTCTATTCCCAATTTCTATGTTCATGGGATATTCCAACTCATCCTTAAGCAAATCTAAACTATTAGCAAAGTCATCGGATATAAAGGAACAAGTAGCACCCGAATCAAATAATACATAAACATTAATTTTATTGATCGGAATGATACCTGATACCACATCATGAGACCGAACTTCATCCTGCACCGTCATGTTGAAAGTCCTGGCGGTCGGTCGGTTGGTTGCGGTTGGTCCAGTGATAGTCAAAGCGTTTCCACTATTGTTTCCCCGGTTTCCTCTTGGTCCTGCACCTCCCGATCCCTTCTTAGGACAGTCTCTTGCCAGGTGGTCCTTTGAACCACAAGTGAAGCAAGCACCCTTCTTTGGGTTAGGACAGTTAGGTGCTATGTGGCCTTCCTGACCACAATTTTAGCACACTCTTTTTCCCTTCATACAAACTCCCAGATGAGCTTTCCCGCAGGTTGGGCATGCTTTGATTCTTTTCTTCTGACTTCCTTGTTGATTCCCCGATGATGAGTTGTCATTCCACCTTTTCTTCTGATTAAAATTACCACCTCCTGTGCCACTTCCACTAGCCTTGTTATTTCCTTCACTTTCACTCTTCTTCTTCTTCTTCTTCTGATCTTGATTGTACTTGGTCACTGCATCGCTTCCACCTTCAGCGAGGATGGCCTTTTCCAGTACTCTGGCAAATGTGTTTATCTAAAACATTGATACTTTACTATATACCCAGGGCTTTAGTCTTTGTTCGAATCTTCTGGCTTTTCTCTCGTCCGTGTGTACTTGGTACGGGGCAAACCTCGCCAACTCGTTGAATCTAGCCGCATAATCAGGTACACTCATATTTTCCTGCTTCAATTCCAGAAATTGAACCTCCATCTGGTTCTGCGAACTGATCGGGAAATACATCTCGAAAAACATCTCTTTATATCTCTCCCAAGTAATTACACCTTCACCTCCATGAATTTTGTTTGCTTGCCACCAATAGCTAGCTTCAGACTTTAGCATAAACGTTGCAAAAGCAGTCTTCTGGTCTTTTCTAACCCTAGCAACGTCGAAAACCTTCTCCATCTCCATAACCCACGTTTGAGCCTCGATCGGGTTCATGGAACCTTTAAACTCTGGCGGTCCCACCGCCTTGAAATCCTTAAACATAGTATTTGGTGGAGCTTGAGGTTGATTATTCATTGCTCCAGCCAGTAAGTTGACCAACTGCTAAACGGGATTAGCATTGACATTATTGTTGTTATTTGTTGACTCTTTCTGAGCTGGTTGACGTTGTTGTCTTCTTCTCGGCGGCATATTTCTGTTAAAATATATGCTTATTAAATCTCTATTAAATTCTCTAAATAGTTAAGACTTAACTCAACAATTTAATATAATTATTTAACACATCATCTCAAACAACTTAATATATTTAATTCAAATCAAAAGTTTTACATCAAATGATAGCATCACTGCTATTTACATCAACTATCCTGAGATAAAGAATCCACAGGATTTAAATATTAAAATATTCTTTTGTTCATAACTACATCGAAATTTACATCTAAATACTAGACAAGTTTATCACATAAGTAAACAAATTCTATCACTGTCTGTTAAGGCGCTGAATAGCCTTGCTATGCTCCTCTTCCATGATGCGAGACATCGTCCTGCGATCCAGCATGTACGATGGAAGTCCTTCGAACTGGATGGGGAATCTTAAAACTCGATCCTGGGCCTCATCCATTGTATGATTAAGTGTAGAGTACGTCTCCCCAAGCTTCGCCTTCTTTGCACGACCGCCCTCTTCCGCAAGATCATCACGACGTGACTCTCTTACCCAGCCTTCCTCTGCTATGATCAGCCTTTCAAAGCTTTCCTTCAGTTCCTTCTTCAACTTCTCTATCTCTTCGGTCTTATCTTCAGTTTGACCCTTTCTCGTGGACCAAATCCCATTCTACATTTCCCAGTCGTGAGTGAAGAGTCGAAATCTCCCTCTCCTTCTGGTCGAGAGTAATCTGCTGAATAATCGCCCGCTCAGTCAGATCCTGCACCTCATCTCGTAGCTCTACGTTACGGTCGTATAATGTGTCGTACATCTCAGCATCAATGGAGTGCTGTGGAAACTCCTCTTCTTCCTCTTCCTCTTCAAATTCCTCCTCGGGATACTCCTCAGGATCAGTTTCAGGTTCATGCTCCTGACCAACAATGGTGATCAACAGAGATGACTCCCTCTGTACCAACTGTTCCCTAATGACATGAATGTCTCGGGGCTCCTCCTCTGTAGGTACTGTAGGTACTCGGGGTTCCTCCTCCCCAGCTCGAGTAGTTCCTGCAACGTCCGACATCCTGACAACAAAATTTCGAGTTTTAGTTACTAAGTCATACTAGTGAGCACATAATTTAACACATAAGCACATAAAGTCTTTTATTATCTTCAATGAATTTACAAAAATTCATTTCCTAGAACTCGATAAGAGATTTTTTTCATCACTATGTTCTTCTTATAAGGCTACTACCTAAGGTTGTTCCCCCACCTAAGGTTCATAACCTACAGCTTTGATACCAACTTGTGACACCCCCAAATCCAGGTACTTCGATTCCACGGGACTTGGTGTTCACTGTACAAATATCATCTATCTATCTACCCATAATAAATGCAAACCATGCAATAGATAGAAATAAATCTTCCCTTATGGGTTACAACATCCTAATAATAAACATAATCCCGTGTCACACTAACCTTAAACATCCGTATGAAACATAAACAAATAAGTCTTAAACAACATCATTAACTTAAGTCTTAAATGAAATACATTATCATATAAAGCAACAAGTCTTCATCACTTGTTAATCTTGCCTTGCCTTTTTAGTAGAAGGCTCGTCGGACCTTTCGTTCTTAATCGCAATTTTATTATTACGCAAGATCGAGCACTATTGCCCACAAGTAAAATAATGAAATAACAATGTATAATAACATGCGAGTGAATCAAGGACTTACAAATAAAAAGTTCAACTTTTGAATCAAGAATGAATAACAAGAATCAAAAGATTTCTGAGGGTCATAAGACCTTGAGCTATGTCCTAGGTTAGCAAGGGTTATACTTGAAACCTTTAACAATCATAAGACTATGGACCTTTCTACTCGTATTTGGGGGATCATCCCTTAGTACCATCTCGCGTAACAATATCTTAACGCTTAACGATAAGTAAATCCCTTTGCGGTCATTCATCTCGGTTTGACATTGTGGTCCGCACCAAAGGAAGTTTGGTTTGGATAAATCAATAAGGGTTACGAATTTAGAACGTTCATCAACTATGGACTAGTTGAATCAATAAGGATTCGCTAGTCTAACAAAGTTCAACAATAAATGATATTTATAATGAATAACAATCTCAATAGGTATACAATAGAACAATTATTGTATAACAGAATCATACTTTGAAAAGATAGTAAATCTTTAACATAGCAAATGAACTTGATTTATAAACTTGAATAATGATAACAAGTAGGGTTAGGAAACTTGCCTCGTGCGTAGATTTCACGTTAATTAAACTCGTTCCTTGATTTAAATCCAACATATCATTTATGTTCACAATACCAGTCAATTATAACGTAACTAATCATAACAACTTCATTCTTTTTCTCTAACTTTGGTTATGACTATACTTAGTCAATTTATCACATTCATTGCCACATCATTTACACTTCACAAATAACAAGCTAATTATGTATTCAATAATTCAATCCAAATGCAATTATGTTATTTAATGTTAAACATCTATTTTATCATCTCATTATACTTCTAACATATTTCTATGTTCTTTAAATTAAGTTGCTATCACACTGGTTGACTTGAACAAGTTTTAAAATTTCATTTTTGAACATTCTGGAGAGTGGCGTTGCGGCGCCACTGTTGTACTTGGTCTTCGTACTGCTATGCTACTGACTTGAGACTTGGACTTGCGTGACGCTGAATTAGTAGTATCCCAAGGCTATGTAAGCTGCATCTGGGCTTCTGAGAATTTGCGATTCATGAAAAATCGCAGAACAGGCCAATTTCTACCAATTTCTTATTTTCTACACGAATTTAGACATACCCACATGATATAATTCATACATAAAATCACTACCCAACATTTATATAATGATTTTAACCCATTAAAACACATTATTACAGAATTAAAATATGTAATTTTCACTGTTCTTGAAGGTTTTGAACATAAATCATGAAAATTAATACTACGGATTCGTTATAACACCGAATCCGTTCATTTAAGGTTTGGTCTCTTCGTATCAACATGCATAATCAAATATGAGTGGAAATTTTACAAAAACATTTATGTTTGACATATTAAAATCACGTATAATGCCATATGGCCATATTCCATACTCTGTAAGTTTTGAGCAACATATACGATATGTTTTATGATAATGAAGATATGGTTTACATAATATATATATATATAAAATCAAATACGATATGATAACATTTAACACATATACAAACTCATAATCATACCCTTTCCCAATTACAGAGACTTTACAACACTTTGAAAGCCATATTTATGAAAACTCAAACAACGTAAAACATAATTTGGTTTGGAGAATTTACCCAGAGTATAAAGTGTAGAGTATAAAGTGTAGATTTGTAGGTTTAGATGCTTTTCTTCAATCACTCACTCTTAATCTCCTTCTCAATATCACAATTTCTCTCTGATAATTTATCTCTGCATTTGCTTTGTTCTTAGACTTAGAAAATAAGAAATAAAGAAGACGTCGTATAAAATAAAGAACTGACGCGCATTATGGTCAGTTACCCATATGCTAATAACTCCCTTTAGGGCCTTGTTTGGCTAGCAAGAATAGGTTTCAAAACCATTTAATTTAATAAATCTCTTATACTATAGTTTAAAACATGTCACACCCAATTATACAATAACTCAATTATATAATTTAATTTAATTTGAATAAAATATAATAATTTCTCATTAATTCACATAATCACATAATTAATTTCTTATTTATTAATCATGCCAAATTATTAAATCTCTAATTAATTATTACATTAATTAAAATAACATTATGCTTATTAAATATTTCATTTAATTCAATAAGCTCACATAAATACATACTTTGAATAATAATTATTCTCCACATTAATTTAATTAATATAACACATATAATTAATTTAATCTACCACAATTGCATCAATTAATTATTTAATCTAATAATTAAATCATCAAAAATATTTATTTAATTCAATAAATATTAAGAATTAAATTACAAAAATCTCGTTCGTCACAATTTCCACTAACACTAATAATTCCCACACAATGGAACTATCAATTTCATCTTTAATCAACATGAACTTATTCATCATTAATATTATAACCCACAATATTTAACAACCAGATCATTCCCGTGAGAGGGGGCTTTCATATAAGGATTTCTCCTTATCAAGCGCTAGCAATTAGGTGACCAAACCTCTCCTCGATGTAACTTCTGTACATTGTCAATATTGCAAATAATAATATGAATAACTTTGTCGTCTCATTTATTGATTTAATAATATAAAATATTATGCAGATGATACTGTGACAATAATTGAATCAATAATATATGAGAGATATGATGCAATATTATTGTAGCTGTGACGCCCCCAAATTCTGACCTCCACTTGGTCACCCGAATTCGATTTGTCACTTTCTCAAAGTATTACCATAATAACTAAAATAACGTATACACAACGGAAAGTCTATTTTAGAATAATATATAATGTTTTATTATAATTATTCCCCCAAGTCTCGCAACCTACAATACTTAATAGATTACATAATAATATCGAATAAAGACTTATTACATAATTCTACTTAAGTTTAAACACAATTTCCAAATAGTCTTAATACAACATGAGTAATTTAAACATAAAGGGGCAAGCTAGTCGGTAGCCTTGCCCTTGCCCTTGTCTTTCCCAAATACACCTCCTTGTTCCGCCTTAACTGAAAGATTTTAAATAAGCAAGGATGAGCACAAATTGCCCAACAAGTAATATACAACAAGGGTGTAGGACATAATATCACAAGGTTTGAAATATCGAAGGGTTATTTCTAAGATAGTTCAAAGTGTCAGAATAACATCATGAATAAGGGATATGACAATTCAATATAATTCAACAGATATATATGAATTCAACGGCTAACAATGTATCCAACTGGATAAGCAATTTATACTGAGCAGTTACCAAGGACTATTGAACTTCCACTAGAGTTACCAATATTAAACTGATAACCAAAAATATTAAGTATTATAGATGATCAATCTACAATACCATACGTTATGCATAACACCACAATAATATTCATTCATGTGTTGGGGTTTCCAACAACATACACTCCCCTTACCAAAAGGGTTGCTCAACTCAATTATCAAGATTTTCGTACCAATCAATTGGTTTGGACAGTTTTATAAACATGCATATAATCTAGCCGAATCAAATGGCATAAATACTTTCATAATATTCAAGGACAATACTAAGTTCACATGAATAATAGTTTTCACAAGGGTTTAAGCATAATGGCTCATTTGAACGAGAAAGCAGTATAACTTGTAAAAGAGATAAGCTCACGGTATTCGTCGAATAAAGAATGCAAAGATGCTTACACAATGTAATAAGATAGGTTTAGAAAAACTTGCCTTAAGCGTAGTTTATCCACGTTAATAACTCAACCTTTCGAATCCTATTTATAGCGTATTATATGTATACAAGGTTTATTAGCTAACACAGTCCTTAATCAAGCTTGACACGATACAAGTGCGCACATATGGTACAAAATCAGTTTATAAGTCATCATGAATCAAATACTTAGTTACTTTATAAACAAATCAAGAATGCTCAAGGTTAAGACCTCTTCTACTCATGGACTTTTCATTTCAATACAACTCCAACTTAACAAATAAGCATCACACATATATATGTATATCAGTAGGTTTTAGATCACATTTAGCATCATAGGCATCATGCAAGTTGCTGTCCAAAAGTCAGAATACACCAACTGTTATTCCAGATCGGTAGTAATGACGCCATATGGCTAAGTTTAGGATCCAAAGCGCGTCTTGCCCTTCCTGCCAAGCCAAGATGCATCATTTCTTTGCCTTATTGGTTTCTGTCCCAACTTGACCAAAACAATCACACATATCGCAATGGTCATGTTTAGGGTCTTTTCATGCTCCTCAAGTCAATCTAGGTTCTCTTATATATTTCTAATTTAAACACTTAACCCATTTAAGGCCATTCAAGGTTGTGAAACCACAAAGTCTAGCATGCTTACTTTCTAAACATACATGAGCGTTATAAAACTCATATTAGGCATGCATGTGTGTATTCATAATGCATATGTGAAACTAACACCGCTTTAGTTGAAAATAGGCTTTGTTCATGCTTTTCTTGAAATGTGCTACCTAAGCATGGTATATATATGTTTATACTACATGAGCGAGTCTAAGAGTGTCATTAAACATGCTTACAAATATCAGATTTTAGTTCTCATGGTATCATGACAATATTCACATTTAAAGCTTACTAGTTAGTTCAATATACTCATGTTTCCTTTCTAATCACATAAACACAATCTAAAGGTTTAATCATGCATTTCTAAGTCATGCTAACATGCTTGCAAATTCAGAATATATACATGGCATATACGCATATTAAGTTCCTTTCTAAGTTCCTAAATCCATTTAAAATCATACACTTTTGTTATTCATGCGAATCTAGTCTAAACATGCTCACATTAGGTTAACATATCCACATATACATCATACACATGTTCACATGCTAGCTTAAGTCATAACCACTAGCTCATATGGATCAGACTTGAAAACAGATTGCTCAACTGAAATCAAGAATCCAAGTGCAAATTGTCTTTGCTTTTAAATACAATGTGTAGCGCAATTGCGCCATGCACAGTTCAGCGCAAAAGAAGCGATCTGCTTGACGAACTCCAAATGATCTCAAAATTTATTCACCAATTGGATTCTAGACACTCATAAACCAATTACAACATACTTATATGATTACATAACATCTATATAACCACTAACCAACCTTATTAACATCTAATTCCACCAAACCAATAATTTGATATTTCAAAAATTCAAAACTTAGTTTTACAGAGAATGAAATTAAAAATATAGAATGAAATCATACCTTTGCAATATGAATGAAACTTGCTACTACTTGAACGCCTAAGCTCTAGCACACTTGTATGCTCTCAATTCTTACTTTGAAATTCTCAACAATCTCAAACAACACAAAGAATGAAGGGAAAAGCTCCATTTATAGAACACTCAATAACCATGTCAAGCCATTGCCCAAGAATTCAAACTCATGGATTAAGAGATTGCATGAAGTGTATGAAGGAGTTGGTAATTAGTTGTTGGATTTCATCATGAGTACCACTCCCCCCATGATCATGCCTAGCAAGCTTGGAAGAAAAATATGAAAAACCTAGGCCTTAGCCTTTATGAAATGCACGTGAATGAGAAATGAGAGGTAAATGGGACTATCAATTTGGGACAAACAAGTTAACTAGCATTCTTGTATACTCCTACACATCCTCACTCTTATGCAATATTTTTAATACACATCTCAACCATATATTATGATTAAATGTCACACTTAATAATTAAGGTTTCAATGTAGTAGATGAAATATGGGAATGTAATATACATATAATCCATGTACATTTTATCACACTGGTATACTTTAATAAAATAATAGTTTACAATATGCTCAGGGTATATTATTCTAATACATACCCACATACATATTGTCACATGGATAATATATTTATAACATATAGTTTCAATATATTTTAATCGCCTTGCCTCATATAATATAATTTTATAAAACTTAATATATAGTCACACAATGTCACACTGCACCATATAATATAGTTGTATATGCACATAATCGTCAATATAATATTATTATTTCACAAACTTACTTATTTATGTTAACTAAATAAATCATGCATCTCCTTAATTAATTAACACCAATACTAATTAATCCAACAATTGATTAATGTAGTTATTGTGATACCCCCAAATCCAGGTACTTCAATTCCACGGGATTTGGTGTTCACTGTACAAATATCATCTATCTATCTACCCATAATAAATGCAAACCATGCAATAGATAGAAATAAATCTTCCCCTTATGGGGTTACAACATCTGAATAATAAACATAATCCCAGGTCATACTAACCTTAAACATCTCGTATGGAAACATAAACAAATAAGTCTTAAACAACATCATTAACTTAAGTCTTAAACATAAATACATCATCATATAAAACAACAAGTCTTCATCACTTGTTAATCTTGCCATTGCCTTTGCTAGTAGAAGGCTCGTCGGACCTTTCGTTCTTAACTGCAATGTTATTATTACGCAAGAGTGAGCATTATTGCCCACAAGTAAAATAATGAAATAACAATGTATAATAACATGCGAGTGAATCAAAGACTTCTGAAATAAAAGCTCAACTTTTGAATCAAGAATGAATAACAAGAATCAAAAGATTTCTGAGGGTCATAAGACCTTGAACTATGTCCTAGGTTATCAAGGGTTATACTTGAAACCTTTAACAGTCATAAGACTATGGACTTTTCTTCTCGTACTTAGGGGGATCAACCCTTAGTACCATACTGTGCACAATATCTTAACGCTAACGCATAAGTAAATCCCTTTGCAGGGTTGTTCATCTCAGTTTGACATTCGAGTCCGCACCAAAGGAAGTTTGGTTTGGATAATTCAATAAGGGTTCTGAAATTTAGAACGTTCATCAACTATGGACTAGTCGAATCAATAAGGGTTCGCTAGTCTAATAAGGTTCAACAATAATGATAATTAAATTGAATAATAATCTCAATAAGTATACAATAGGACAATTATTGTATAACAGAATCATTCTTTGAAAAGATAATCAATCTTTAATATAACAATTGAACTTGATTAATAATAATGAGAATAACTCAACAATGATAACAAGTAGGGTTAGGAAACTTGCCTCGTGCGTAGATTACACTTTAACTAAACTCGTTCTTTGATTTAACTCCTACATATCAATTACGTTCATAATACCAGTCAATTATTACTTACTAAACATCACACGTTTATTCTTTGTCTAACTCGAATTCAGGACTATACTTAGTCATATTACCATACTTGTTTCCACATAATATTACACTATAAGAACAACAAGCTAAGTATATAATCAATAATTTAATCAACCTGTAATTGTCTTCTTGACTTGGTAAAAACTCACTTTAATATCTCATTATATATCTAACTTAGACTAGGTTACTAACACATTTCTATACTTGAACATTAAAAAAATGCAATTTCTGGACATTCTGCTAAGTGGTCTTTGCTTGGCGCCTTTTTTTTGATTCAGGGTCATGGCGTCACAATACCCAGAACTGACCTGGTACTTATGCTTGCACGGGAAATGAACTAGGAGTTGGCGCCGCGGCGCGACACTCCAGACTCTGAATTCCCAGTTCGCGAAGAATACAGAATTCAGCGAAATAAACACTACATAATCATTAATTCTCCAAATTAAACATACCCTGTGACGCCCCCAAAATAGGTATACATCACCCATTCTGAGTCGCCAAATACATGGTTCAGAAACAACTACAACTTCATTAATACAATTGTCGTGCAAAATACGAAAACACATAAACTGTGAGTTTAAATACAAATATTGTCTTCTAGACAATATTCACACTCAAATAAGTCCTCATTACAATTATTGATACACTATTTTATAAAATAGTGATGACTACTAAAACAACTGTCTTGAACCATTACTCCACACCCCGACTAGTTCCCGCTATATTCTCGTCTCCTGAGAAGAAAAATGGAATAAAAAGGAAAAGGGTGAGCTCAACTAGCCCAGTAAAGAATATTATAACTAAGATAATGTACAACAAATTATCCTCGGTCTTCAACAGGGAAAAATCTGATAAAATACAATAGACAACAAGTTTTAGATCAACAACTGCAGCGGAAACAACAATTCATTAGAAGAGTTAAATAGAGAATAAAATCTACTATCTTCTATATATGAATTTAAAAGTCCATCGTCAATATTCATCAGAAATCATTCATCTTTGCACTACAGGCCAAAGCTATTCATCAGAAATCAATCATCTTTGCACTACAGGCCAAAGATATTCAGTTATATCATCATTTAGGACTGAGGATGATGAAAAATATACTTTAAAGAAAACGAATCCAGTGAGACAAAAGAACAAATAGTAAGGATTCGTACTTTGTTTTATCCATGTTCAAAAATACTCCATAATAAACTATTGTGGAGCAGCATTCAAAAATGAAGATCAAAACATAGATCCAATCAAAGATAGAAACCATAACAGATAATCTTGGACACAGAAAAGAAAATTTAATTTTTCTGTGAATAGTGTCGTATTTGTGAATAGTCTTTGTATATCGTGATTAGTCTTGATATCGTGAATAGTAACTACGACACTAAAAGGTAGAAATTCCACAAGAAAAATCATCATGCTTCGTCAATAGTACTCGTGAATACTAACTCGTGAATAGTAACTCATGAATAGTAACTCGTGAATAGTAACTCATGAGTAGTAACCCCGACATGAAAAGTTTCAAATTTGATAAAAATTCAGACCAATATTTCGGCATAATGATATTGAAGAAATAATATCATTTACAAAGAAAATAACATCCCTTACCTCAAAAAGACAGTACTTCTGACTGGAATATTGAATATAGTGTTGAAGGGAACTTGCACCGTATAGCAACACTCAAAGTATCAAAATACTCACAAAAATACGCTCGATAATATAGAGAGAGAAACAGAGAGAAAACTTCAGTTTTTGGTGTGATTTTCAATTCTAACCTAAGCACCCTATTTATAGGAAAATGCTTAGAACACCAAAGTAGAAAACTTAATAAAATATTAATATATTTATAAACTTTTCCTTAGCCCACCTCGACCATCTGAATTCTGCCACCAAATAATGACAAAAACCAAAAAAATGTTTTTGTAATTAAAAATAATTAAAACTTTCAAAACCAATTATTTCAAACTACTTTAACTTCAATAATTTATAATAAATAGCTCTTTTATCAGAACAATTCGAATCACATGTCTTTTCCATAGGAAATTTTATTATCTACAACTTTGCAGAAGAAAGTTTTTCTAAATTCCAAAACGAGAAATTGGATCAAAGTCCACAAACCAAGCGATTTTACGTTTATAATCAAATTTCATTCAAGAAATGGGGTCCACCGACACACAAAACATGTTTTAATCATTTAATGCAACAAAAATACTCTTCCTCCTCATATACTCATATATCCCACATTCATTATAAAAATATCATCATTATTATATAATAAAATATTATTTTATCAAAAAAGGTAAAATATCAATTTTTAACAATTGTCACTTTAAAAATTTTCTCCATCTATATCCACATAAAATCAATATTTTCCTCATCATAAAAATTAATAATTAATTATTCACTAATAATATTACAGAATCACAATCTCGCAACGGTGCCGCTCCCGAAAAGAGGGGCTTTCCAATAAGAATTTCTCCTTCTTCAAGCGCAATTAGGTGACCAAACCTCTCCTTGGATGTAACTTTCTAGACATTGCCAATAATGTTATCTAATAATATTATTCGGATAATATGAATTATTGTCTGATAATGAAAAATACGTAGTGACAATTATTAAAATAACGAGAATATAAAATATCAACGTAGCAATTATTGAATCAATAAAATAACATATTGAATAATAATTCATCGTAACAATTATTGAGTAGTGCCTTCTTACGTAAGAATCAATAATTGGTGCAATACCGGTATGCTATTTGTGGCAACAACGCGTACATCGTGTTTTTACCCACCTGTGTATTTAGCAATAAATAACTACGCCGCTATTTATAAACAACTTATACTTGTTGTTTTCTTCATGCAATTGCTTTCCGTTATGGGGCCCACACAAGGTCGCTACGCATTCGCATTTAATATTCCCTACGGCAAAGAATATTCCACGACCAAACGAATATTCCCCGACAACAATGAATATTTTATAACCACCTGCTTATTTAAAAAAATATTTGCGCATTTTACCCATAACTAACAACATTAATCAAATCAACCCCTTACTATTTCAAAATAATAATTAGAGAAAATTAAATCTTTATTTATAAAAAGTTGGGGTCTTACAACCTCCCTTCCTTATGAAATTTCGTCCTCGAAATTGACATGGGTAGGACATGCTCCTTCCTATCCAAGATCTTGACTGGTACGTCCTCGTACATTAAATCTTATGCTATCTCGTCTGGTTCTAACTCAATAATGTGGTTCGGGTCGTCCACATATTTACGTAACATCGATACGCGAAAAACATTATGAACACGCATCATACTTGGCGGTAAAATGTGTCTATAGGCCACAGTTCCTACTTGATCGAGAATCTCAAATGGACTAATAAATCGAAGGTTTGAGCTTTCCTCATATCACTGATACTGGCTTTTGGAATAATGACTTCTTGCATCTTTTTCTTCATATTCATTAACTCCAGGTCTGTAGCTTGAGCAACTCTAAATTTATCGATTAAAGTCGATTCTAATCGTATATTTACTATCTTCACGTAGGTTCGTATATTCGCACTTGTAAACGCATTCGATCTTCTGCTCAACGCGTTAGCTACCACGTTCGCTTTTCCTACGATGGTATTGAATGGTATAATCGTAATCTTCAACAGCTCGAGCCAACGTCTTTGGTACATGATATTATCGTTTATGTGAAGAAATATTTAAGGGTTGAAGAAATGGATTTTGTACTGGGGTCAATACAGAATTCAATTTCACGTTCTAGGGGTAGGCTAAGAAGTCTTCAAGAATACGTCAGGAAATTTATTAACAATAGAAATGTCATTCAAAACTGTGACTCTCATCCAAGACTTTGATAGCACATGTAATGAAGGTTTCTCATAACGGAGTTTCAACAGATAAGTAAAAGTCTAATTTTCTCCGGAGTCAAGTTTAAACGTTGAGCGCAAACAAGAGAGATAAAAGAATGGGTAGAACCGATATCGAGTAAGGTATAAACTTCGCAAAAATTTATAATTAACTAACCCGTGATAACTTCGTTCGATTCCTCGTCAGGGTAATTCAAAACTCGATGCTGGATTCTCCCAATTACTGTCGAAAAAGAGAAATACATATCATCTATTTTAGCTTTCTTAGACCGGAATTCTTTTTCCACAATATCAACGCGTCGTGCGACTTTTACCCATGCATCTTTTATTCTCACTCGTTCAGTTGTTTCTTCTTTCAGTTGTTCCTTGACATTTGAATTCTCAGATTCCAGCTTTAATATCGTATACTCTGCCAAAGAGTGCTTCTGTTTAACCATCGCACATCGGGTAATACAATTTTGAATTGTTACATCCCTTTGTTCCATGACCGCCTGCCGTTCTTCAGCCTGCTCTTCTAACTCATGAATACGATTTTGCAATTCTACATTTTGATCAATAAGTTCTTCTAATAAATCCTCCTCAGGTTCCTCTTCTTCTTCACTCTCAGTTGCTACCTTTGCGACTAACGTGAGTGCAACTTTTAATTCCTCAATCACCACATGGATATCTCTAATCACATTAACCTGGTTGATGATTAGAGGTGTCTCCACGGTCTCATTCACTCCATTGTTAACATTTTCAGCTGCCATTTTCAAATACTTCCATAAAACAATGGTTAATTGACATGCCACATATGACGCCCCCAAATCCGGGTCTCTTTCAACCCGACATATGGTGCTCCACGGTGCTACAGTTCACACAATCATTCAATTGACATGCCTCAAAAGAACGAATATGTCTTATATATATTCCAAAACAATACTACTATTCCCCAGGTTCTTTATAACCGTTACATTTGTTC
Organism: Panax ginseng; assembly: GCA_020205605.1. Lineage (NCBI taxonomy): Eukaryota > Viridiplantae > Streptophyta > Magnoliopsida > Apiales > Araliaceae > Panax > Panax ginseng. The sequence continues at coordinate 113,010,100 of CM035143.1, forward strand.
ATATCATAATATCAAATATTATCATTACAAACCTATACTATTACATAGGTAATCTACACGTTCACTTTAGCCTTCTCTTTATCCTTGTAGAATCCTTCGGTCATATCGTCTAGGCTGCATTCATATGGTTCAAGCAAGAATGAGCATAACAAGCTCAGCAAGTATAACAATTTCATTTTAAAAGCATGCTTGAAACATAGGAATCGTATATCTTCAATAACTGGATGATAGTTACGAAGTACTATCAATAATTCAAAATAGCTTTCCTTTTTCATTCCAAACGTTTTTCAATAACAATATTCCATGAATCATCAATTCTAGTTCAAGACGTGAACGTCTTATAGTTTCTTTGAAAAGGACAACCCGGCACGAAGTCCGTAAGTTTGGCATAGCTTACGAGTACATCTAGGTGATCAGCCTATAGTACCCTATGTTGATCAACACTACATCCATTAAACGTGTGTACGTTTAAGTTGTGGCAACCTCACGTGCCCATCGAATACTCGATGAAAATACATTTGTTTATACATATTCAGGCTTACCTTGAATCTGCATACAAAGAGTTGGCATAGGATAGCGTTAGCAATTCTATATTGAAAGACTTATAAAGAAATTAGTCAATCTATCAAGATTAGTCTAGCCGAGTTAAACCTGGCTTCGACCCTTTCTTTGAAAGCATACATGCATCTCATAACGTGAATCATTTTGAAAACTAGGCTAACACGAAGGTTAGATGCGTTTAAAAAACTTGCCTTGCAAATCTTCGCTACAATACAATTACGCTTCCTTTGAGCTCAGATAGTTTCTCAAACACATAAGCACATAACATACCACATTAGGTCATGAATGAATATACTTAGTTCCTAAATAATCTTACCTCTTCTTCTAAATCTAATCCTCAGTATTAGATTTGTTATTTATTAGTTCCGACTTTTCGTCGTTCTTTTACATCATTCTTACTAACTTCGTTCTCTTATACTTAAGTGAAATTATTTCATCAATACAACTCGGTTCGAGTTAATTATCCTTCCTCACGGCTTACTAATGTCCGTGACGTTATTAATCGAAACTTCGATCGTCATTGGTGAAGTATTAACATTGAATATCATTTATGCTTCATCTTCAATTGACTTTCTTTTAACCCTAAGTGATCATACTTGGGGTTCAATTATGACTTGATAATGTTTAATTAAGTTCATTAGTTCGTTACTCAACAATTTCCTTCATCTTCTACTTGTAAACATTTCTTTATTGTCTAGCTTTTAAGACTGGTGCCGGTGATCCTTTGTTGTGCCCATTGCTATGCTATGCCGCCTATTAGGGCTTGGAGACCGGACTTTCGTGACTGCGACGCGAGTCCCTTTAGTTAACTATCGCTACTTGCCATGAGTTTGCAGTGGTCTAAAGCTCACTTTGGCAAGCCATGGGTCATTTAAGCTTGAGTCGCTGGCGGCATGCGGACTCTGAGCCACATATAGTTTTGATAGATTTTCAACTTTGCGAGATTCCCAGACTCGTAACTTCTTCGTTATGAGTCCGAATTGGGTCGTTCAAGAGCGTAGGGTTCACAAATTACGTAATCTATGTGTTCATGTAAGAATTTTATCTAATCGACTTCGTTTGCTAAAAATTCACCTATTAGTCCATTTTTAATGAAAACGATAAATGTTCGTGAACGTTCAATGCTCGTTTCTTCGTTCTAAGTCGAAATCCGGCCATTTTCGAGTCCGCAACTCTATAATGCCAAATAAGACTTGTCTCCATTGAAAACTAATGTTTCCAAGCTCAATATCAAAATTCGACTTCCATTCCGAGAATTTCACAAATTCAACGATTGTCGTCTAATCGTGTGAATTCCGGCGAAACTTCGTTACTTGAGATTTTTAAATCATTTCTCTTGGATTCAATCCATCATGCTACCATCTTGACATACATGCTTTGTTAACTTATAAACATTATAAGTTATTAATTGTTCTTAATAAGTTCAAAACTCATAAACTTATAAACTACTTATTAAAGTATAACATACTTAATTTCATTGCTTATGACTTATTAATAAGTTAAGTCCTTTAATCCTTATTCTTACCTCTTATTAATCATGCTAACTTCTTAATGTAAACATATTACCACTTCTTACAAGTTCTTATACTTTCATTATTGTTCTTCACAAGTTCGTAACTTAAATGATTACGAATAGCTTATTCATGATTTATACGGCTTATTAAGACCTAAGCCCTTTGGTTTATCATTCCTTAACATACTAGTTCTACCAATACCCTCTTCTCTACTAATGGAAGAGAAAGAAAATCATGGCTTAGGATCACTTACTCTTTGATATTCCCTTGACTATGCCTTGCTCAATCTTTAATCTCCTTCTTGATCCTTGAAATATGAAAGACTAGCTTTCTTACTTTTCTAGCTTATTCTCTCAACCAAATAAGTTGTTTAGCTTGAGAGGAGTTGGATGAAATTTGAACAACCAACAATTAAAATGGAGCTTGGTATTTATAGGCTTCACAAAGTGAGGGCATAAGGGTCATTAGGACCTTCCACCCCCTTAATCCACCTCCTTACTATTCATAGCTTAAGGATTAATTAAAATTGCTCCCCACAACACTTGCTCACCACTCTTATTTCTTGGTTGCTACTTAACTTAGCCATTAAGCTTACTTGCTCTACAAATAAATTACTTGGCCATCACAACACTTAGCCACTAAGTAAACTTGATCATCACATTGGATCATCCATGGGTTGCTCCATGGTTCTTACCCATTAGATACTTACTTGGGCTTAGGTTTAATTAATTTACTTAATCCTTTAGGCTTCTAGCATAATTTGCTTAACTAATATTAGCTTATTAATTGGGCTTGCAATTAAATAAACACTTGGGCTTGATCATTAACTTACTTTGGATTTAACCATTCTTACATTTAGGCCTTGTCAACTTCTTATTGCACAATACAATTTGCTACACAATTTAAATATTCAATACAACTTCGTCATTGGTGAAGTATTAACATTGAATATCATTTGCGTTCATCTTCAATTGACTTTCTTTTAACCCTAAGTGATCATACTTGGGGTTCAATTATGACTTGATAATGTTTAATTAAGTTCATTAGTTCGTTACTCAACAATTTCCCTTCATCTTCTACTTGTAAACATTTCTTTATTGTCTAGCTTTTAAGACCGGCCCCATGCCACGGTGATCCTTTGTTGTCTTGTGCTGCTGTCGTCCCATTAGGGCTTGGAGACCGGACTCGGCGTTCAAGGCCATGAGTCCTTTGTTAACTATCGCTTCTGGTATGAAGTTTGCTGAGCTCTAAAGCTCACTTTGGTAGCTTTGCATGCCACGGTCATTTAAGCTTGAGTCGCTGCACGCGGACTCTGAGCAACATATAGTTTTGATAGATTTTCAACTTTGCGAGATTCTCAGACTCGTAACTTCTTCGTTATGAGTCCGAATTGGGTCGTTCAAGAGCCTACGGTTCACAAATTACGTACTCTATGTGTTCATGTAAGAATTTTATCTAATCGACTTCGTTTGCTAAAAATTCACCTATTAGTCCATTTTTAATGAAAACGATAAATGTTCGTGAACGTTCAATGCTCGTTTCTTCGTTCTAAGTCGAAATCCGGCCATTTTTGAGTCCGCAACTCTATAATGCCAAATAAGACTTGTCTCCATTGAAAACCAATGTTTCCAAGCTCAATATCAAAATTCGACTTCCATTCCGAGAATTTCACGAATTCGACGATTGTCGTCTAATCGTGTGAATTCCGGCGAAACTTCGTTACTTGAGATTTTAAATCATTTCTCTTGGATTCAATCCATCATGCTACCATCTTGACATACATGCTTTGTTAACTTATAAACATGATAAGTTATTAATTGTTCTTAATAAGTTCAAAACTCATAAACTTATAAACTACTTATTAAAGTATAACATACTTAATTTCATTGCTTATGACTTATTAATAAGTTAAGTCCTTTAATCCTTATTCTTACCTCTTATTAATCATGCTAACTTCTTAATGTAAACATATTACCACTTCTTACAAGTTCTTATACTTTCATTATTGTTCTTCACAAGTTCGTAACTTAAATGAATACGAATAGCTTATTCATGATTTATACGGCTTATTAAGACCTAAGCCCTTTGGTTTATCATTCCTTAACATACTAGCTCTACCAATACCCTCTTCTCTACTAATGGAAGAGAAAGAAAATCATGGCTTAGGATCACTTACTCTTTGATATTCCCTTGACTATGCCTTGCTCAATCTTTAATCTCCTTCTTGATCCTTGAAATATGAAAGACTAGCTTTCTTACTTTTCTAGCTTATTCTCTCAACCAAATAAGTTGTTTAGCTTGAGAGGAGTTGGATGAAATTTGAACAACCAACAATTAAAATGGAGCTTGGTATTTATAGGCTTCACAAAGTGAGGACATAAGGGTCATTAGGACCTTCCACCCCCTTAATCCACCTCCTTACTATTCATAGCTTAAGGATTAAGTAAACTTGCTCCCCACAACACTTGTTCACCACTCTTATTTCTTGGTTGCTACTTAACTTAGCCATTAAGCTTACTTGCTCTCCAAATAAATTACTTGGCCATCACAACACTTATCCACTAAGTAAACTTGATCATCACATTGGATCATCCATGGGTTGCTCCATGGTTCTTACCCATTGGATACTTACTTGGGCTTAGGTTTAATTAATTTACTTAATCCTTTAGGCTTCTAGCATAATTTGCTTAACTAATATTAGCTTATTAATTGGGCTTGCAATTAAATAAACACTTGGGCTTGATCATTAACTTACTTTGGATTTAACCATTCTTACATTTGGGCCTTGTCAACTTCTTATTGCACAATACAATTTGATACACAATTTAAATATTCAATACATTTGGCTTAAAGCCTTATAACGTATAATTTACATATTCATCTTGTATTCCTCTCGTATACTTATTCCTCATGATATAACATCATTCATACATTCTCGTATAATACTCATATTCATTACTTCGTATAATACCTACGCATTATATGATCATTGTTTTATTCATTAATCACATTACATTTCCTTCTCGTAAATCATTTTCCTTAAACGTTAGGTTTTAAGTCCACAGGAGAAATATTACTTTTTCCATAACTGAAATATTATTGGATATTCCATCTCACCTCAATATTCTATCGTTACGTATTTCTCGAAAGTTCAAAAATAATTCCCGAGTAGAAATGCGTGAATAGTGTTTTTCGGAAACTTTTTCGGAAAGCTTTTATTTTCTTCTTGAAAATTCAAACACTTTAATTCTACCATGTAGCCAAAATCCTACGACATTTTGACATTTATTGGTCAGAGAACGACGTTCGATTAGCTTGCTCCATAAATAATTAATTAAATTAATTTAATAAAAATAAAATTTAATTCTCAAAATCCGATTTTCTCTGTATGCGTTACACTCTTCCCTCCTTATAAGGATTACGTCCCCGAATCTCGCTAATAATACCTACACCATAGAGGATAATTTTTCCTTTATTTTAATCTCGAGTTCCCACAATGCTTCTTTGACATTGGGGTTCTTTTATTTCACCTTCATCGAAGGTATTATTTTAATTCACATGACTTATCACTTCCTATCAATAATCTGAGTTAGAAGTTAAACACTTATTAACACATTACGCGATCTCTATATCATCTTAGTTTATTCTTTTAACTTATATTTATATGGAACTCAAATTCCTCCCTCAAAATAAGACTATACTTAGTCTTCTACTTATCCTGCATCATCTTCTTCATTCGTTTGCATCCCTCGTTACTTAGTTGTACTTACTTAACTCATTCCATTATCGTGGATTGAGTCTACGTTTTGAATAGCAATTCTACCCCTTCATTCCGTAATTTAACTTCTAACTCTGATCTTACCATTTCCGTTATTAACTCATTCTGAGTCGTTAGCATCGATAGCTTTCCCTACCCCTCCTACTTAACGCGTCAGCTATAATGTTTACCTTCCCTGAATGATATAAGATATCACAGTCCTCTCTCTACTACATATTCAACTCTTCTGTGTGGAGATATATTTCAGACTCTTAGAGTCCTTGTATATCTCACGCTTCTCTCTGTATAAATACTATCTTCATATTTTTAATTCAAAAACTACTGCTGCCAATTATAGATAATAAGTAGGACAGACCTCTTCATAACCCTTTAACTAGCGTGATGCATACACAATGACATTGCCATGCTATAAGAGCACGCAATCATAACATCTATGCAAACATCGAGATACACTACAAAACTTCCTCGTATCATCTGATAAAGATAATACAGGGTGCCTTAATCAACCTTTCTTTTAAATCTGTGGCGCTAATGGTACCTTCAACCATAGCATCCCACAAGGTAACTATCAAATTATTACCAACTTGATTGGCGCCCCTTACGGAAAAACCTACTTCCGCACATTAGTCAACCTAAATGACATAACCAGAAACTTGTCATAACCATAACGAATTCTGAACGTCATCTTAGGTACCTCCTCCTTCTTCCTTACTTCTAACCGACTATACCCCATACATACATCTATCTTTATAAAAATTCTTTGCCCCTCTCAATTGACCAAATAGATCATCGATCCTGGGCCATGGGTATTTATCCTTAACCGCTATCTTACTCCTATTACGATAGTCGATATGCAACCGTAACAACTCATCCTTTTCCTTAACATCAACCTAACTTGAGTCATGGTTCGACAATAATAATGTCGCGGTATTTTATTACCGTAAATTACTACCTTAGATTTTTTGAGAAAACTAAAGGTTCACACTTTACTTATAACTATTTGTTATAGCTCTATGGTTAATCAACCCATTCATACCGAGAATTTCCTCAAATCCTCTCAACATGAACAGTACTTACTTCTATTATCCATGAAATAATTTTCACGAATATAATTTAATGAAAGTTATTTCCTCATTCTCTACCTTAATGTTTTAAAGGTATTTATAATCCCTTTCAGACAGACTCCTAGATGAGTCTTTTCACATATCTTATACACCTCGATCCTTCACTTAGGATCCCTTGTCCCACTTCATATTCTCGAGTTAAAATTTATGTCTCTTTGGCATCTTGCCCACTACCATTCTCTACCTTGGTTCCTCCTCTCTCTTGCTCTCATCTTTTCCTCTTTGTGGTATTGAGTCTACAACTCACTATCACCTTATGCTATAATCACCTTCTCGAGAATGATCCCATAGGAAACACTCTAGATCACCAAAATCCTTATAGAGCTAGGGTCTCGGGCCTGCTCCAATCTCTGAGCCTTCACCTCCTCCTTGTCCACTTGATGTGAAACAAACCTTGCCAATTCATTTGAATTTGGTGGCGTCTTTGAGAAATATCATATCCCCTTGCTTAAGTTCTAAGAATTCAATCTCTATCCTCCTTCACATATTTGTAGGGAAATAATTCTCAAAGAAAACCTTCTTGAATTGTTTCCACGTTACTGCATCTGTTCTAACCCCACCCTGGTGAGCCTTCTACCAAAAGTTGGCTTCACTCTTCCTCGTGTAAGTCACAAAAGAAAACTTCCGCATCTCACCTACGCTTGTAATAACAAACGCCTTCTTTATTTCTTTTACCCCGGTATGGGCCTCGATTGGGTCCGTCGTTCATTTGAACTCCGGCGGACCTATGCTTTTAAACTCTTTAAAGGTAATCGTTCTAGCTACCTTAGGTTTCACGGTACTCTACCCCGGTTTGGGTAAATACAGCCGTTAATAACTTAACGAACTCTTGCATAGGGTTGTTTTGACCCCATTAATTATCATTATGTGATTCCGCTTCCTTATTACGTTATCTTCTCCCTGGCGACATTTTTAGATTAAATAAAATTTCATTATTATCTATTTACTTACTTATTATTAATGCCACATACCAAATCGCATCATAACAAATCATTTCCATGAAAACTTCATTATATACATATGCTTCTTTATAGTTTGAAACTATTTATAATTTACGTTTCATAGCCAAAAGCTATTTCATTTTTATCCATGAATTGAACTTCACAAAGTTGGGATTTACAAAAGACTACCCTTTTATACAAAAGAAGGCTTTACATCACTACACACATATTTATAACTCTAACATTCTAATAATGCATAACAGCATCCTCGTGTTTCTCATTTGCAATCATTGCTACAGTATCCCGACTAATCATATGACGGGTTTGACCTGACTTCAATGGAATAACAAGCAACCTTGACTTGAAATCCTTATGTGCACTTTCATGGATGTAAGACATCCGTGCTATCTTCCTATCCTTCTCCCCAGATTCTCTCTGAAGCTCATCGGCCTCTGTCTTAAAATTCCTAGCTTTCGCTTTCTTATCCATAAGCACCGCTTATCGTGCTTTCTAACTCAAAATCGCTTACTGCAGACATCTTAGCTTCATGGAGATAACTAATCTCTTTACTCGATTACGCATGTTGCACTCAATTGCACTTTCTGTCAGCGTTGCGGATACAATGCTTCCATTGCATCTGGAGGTGATGACTCCAATGTAGGTACCACCATAGTAACCGATGTTACCTCTCTTTATTCCTCCATATCATTCATCATACTAAGGTATGACGATATATCCATCTCTCCCTCTGAGTAGTCTTCCTCGGAAAAGTACTCCTCTTCCTCCGACTCACTTAGAATCACTAATGGTACCTCACCACCGGCATAGATAGTGATCTCTACTCTGTTCACAAGATCTTTGCTCACCGCGTGTATATCTCTATACATCAAGCTATCGATCGACATCCTACAATAACACATAACATGTTAATTAGTACATAATACACAATAGTATAAGCACAAATCATATTTAATTTATTTAGGGTTACTTTCCATCTTTAAATCTTTCGGTACTGAGTTTCCTCAATACCTTATTGACTCATTCAACTTAAGTAAAGCTCGAGTTTACTTCCTACGGACTTCTCTTCCTTAACGAGGTTATTAGCCTAAGGTTCTTCCCCTCCTTAAGTTTTATAACCTAATGCTTTGATACCAACCTGTGATGCCCCCAAATCCGGGTCTCTTTTTACCCGACATATGGTGCTCCACGGTGCTACAGTTCACACAATCATTCAATTGACATGCCTCAAAAGAACGAATATGTCTTATATATATTCCAAAACAATACTACTATTCCCCAGGTTCTTTATAACCGTTACATTTGTTCATATCATAATATCAAATATTATCATTACAAACCTATACTATTACATAGGTAATCTACATGTTCACTTTAGCCTTCTCTTTATCCTTGTAGAATCCTTGATCATATCATATCATCTAAATTTGCATTCATATGGTTCAAGCAAGAATGAGCATAACAAGCTCAACAAGTATAACAATTTCATTTTAAAAGCATGCTTGAAACATAGGAATCGTATATCTTCAATAACTGGATGATAGTTACGAAGTACTATCAATAATTCAAAATAGCTTTCCTTTTTCCTTCAAAACGTTTTTCAATAACAATATTCCATGAATCATCAATTCTAGTTCAAGACGTGAACGTCTTATAGTTTCTTTGAAAAGGACAACCCGGCACAAAATCCGTAAGTCCGGCATAGCTTACGAGTACATCTAGGTGATCAGCCTATAGTACCCTATGTTGATCAACACTACATCCATTAAACGTGTGTACGTTTAAGTTGTGGCAACCTCACGTGCCCATCGAATACTCGATGAAAATACATTTGTTTATACATATTCAGGTTTACCTTGAATCCGTACCAAAGAGTTGGCATAGGATAGCGTTAGCAATTCTATATTGAAAGACTTATAAAGAAATTAGTCAATCTATCAAGATTAGTCTAGCCAAGTTAAAACTAGCTTCGACCCTTTCTTTGAAAGCATACATGCATCTCATAACGTGAATCATTTTGAAAACCAGGCTAACACGAAGGTTAGACAAGCGTTTAAGAAAAACTTGCCTTCAGCGTCTGCTACAGTACAATTACGTTTCCTTTGAGCCTTTACAGTTTCTACAACACATAAGCACATAACATACCACATTAGGTCATGAATGAACATACTTAGTTCCTAAATAATCTTACCCTTCTTCTAAATCTAATCCCGTATTAGATTTGTTATTTATTAGTTCCGGCTTTTTAATCGTTCTTTTACATCATTCTTACTAACTTCATTCTCTTATACTTAAGTGAAATTATTTCATTAATACAACTCGGTTCGAGTTAATTATCCTTCCTCATGGCTTACTAACGTCCGTACGTTATTAATCGAAACTTGATCGTCATTGGTGAAGTATTAACATTGAATATCATTTGCGTTCATCTTCAATTGACTTTCTTTTAACCCTAAGTGATCATACTTGGGGTTCAATTATGACTTGATAATGTTTAATTAAGTTCATTAGTTCGTTACTCAACAATTTCCCTTCATCTTCTACTTGTAAACATTTCTTTATTGTCTAGCTTTTAAGGCGGCTGGCTGCAGTACCGATGATCCTTTGTTGTGTCGTCTTCTGGCGGCGCCGCATGTAGGGGCTTGGAGGCCGGGACTCGGCACTGCGACATGAGTCCTTTTGTTAACTATCGCACTGCGGTGCGAGTTTGCAGGGTCTAAAGCTCACTTTGGCGCAGCGGCGTCGGTCATTTAAGCTTGGAGTCGCGCCGCGACACGGACTCTGAGCCACAGATAGTTTTGACAGATTTTCAACTTTGCGAGATTTCCGGACTCGTAACTTCTTCGTTATAAGTCCGAATTGGCTCGCTCAAGAGCCTACGGTTCACAAATTACGTACTCTATGCGTTCATGCAAGAATTTTATCTAATCGACTTTGTTTGCTAAAAATTCACCTATTAGTCCATTTTTAATGAAAACGATAAACGTTCGTGAACGTTCAATGCTCGTTTCTTTGTTCTAAGTCAGAATCCGGCCATTTTCGAGTTCGTAACTCTATAATGCCAAATAAGACTTGTCTCCATTGAAAACTAATGTTTCCAAGCTCAATATCAAAATTCGACTTCTATTCCGAGAATTTCACGAATTCGGCGATTGCCTTCTAATCGTGTGAATTCCGGCGAAACTTCGTTAATTGAGATTTTTAAATCATTTCTCTTGGATTCAATCCATCATGCTACCATCTTGACATATATGCTTTGTTAACTTATAAACATGATAAGTTATTAATTGTTCTTAATAAGTTCAAAACTCATAAACTTATAAACTACTTATTAAAGTATAACATACTTAATTTCGTTGCTTATGACTTATTAATAAGTTAAGTCCTTTAATCCTTATTCTCACCTCTTATTAATCATGCTAACTTCTTAATGTAAACATATTACCACTTCTTACAAGTTCTTATACTTTCATTATTGTTCTTCACAAGTTCGTAACTTAAATGATTACGAATAGCTTATTCATGATTTATATGGCTTATTAAGACGTAAGCCCTTTGGTTTATCATTCCTTAATATACTAGCTCTACCAATACCCCCTTCTCTACTAATGGAAGAGAAAGAAAATCATGGCTTAGGATCACTTACTCTTTGATATTCACTTGACTATGCCTTGCTCAATCTTTAATCTCCTTCTTGATCCTTGAAATATGAAAGACTAGCTTTCTTACTTTTCTAGCTTATTCTCTCAACCAAATAAGTTGTTTAGCTTGAGAGGAGTTGGATGAAATTGAACAACCAACAATTGAAATGGAGCTTGGTATTTATAGGCTTCACAAAGTGAGGGCATAAGGGTCATTAGGACCTTCCACCTCCTTAATCCACCTCTTTACTATTCATAGCTTAAGGATTAAGTAAACTTGCTCCCCACAACACTTGCTCACCACTCTGATTTCTTGGTTGCTACTTAACTTAGCCATTAAGCTTACTTGCTCTCTAAATAAATTACTTGGCCATCACAACACTTAGCCACTAAGTAAAATTGATCATCACATTGGATCATCCATGGGTTGCTCCATGGTTCTTACCCATTGGATACTTACTTGGGCTTAGGTTTAATTAATTTACTTAATCCTTTAGGCTTCTAGCATAATTTGCTTAACTAATATTAACTTATTCATTGGGCTTTCAATTAAATAAACACTTGGACTTGATCATTAACTTACTTTGGATTTAACCATTCTTGCATTTGGGCCTTGTCAACTTCTTATTGCACAATACAATTTCCTACACAATTTAAATATTCAATACATTTGGCTTAAAGCCTTATAACGTATAATTTACGTATTCATCTTGTATTCCTCTCGTATACTTATTCCTCATGATATAACATCATTCATACATTCTCGTATAATACTCGTATTCATTACTTCGTATAATACCTACGCATTATATGATCATTGTTTTATTCATTAATCACATTACATTTCCTTCTCGTAAATCATTTTTCTTAAACGTTAGGTTTTAAGTCCACAGGCGAAATATTACGTTTTCCATAACTGAAATATTATTGGATATTCCATCTCACCTCAATATTCTATCGTTACGTATTTCTCGGAAGTTCAAAAATAATTTCCGAGCAGAAATGCGTGAATAATGTTTTTCAGTAACTTTATCGGAAAGCTTTTATTTTCGTCTTGAAAATTCAAACACTTTAATTCTACCATATAGCCAAAATCATACGACATTCTAACATTTATAGGTCAGAGAACGACGTTCGATTAACTTGCTCCATAAATAATTAATTAAATTCATTTAATAAAAATAAAAATTTAATTCTCAAAAATTCAATTTTCTCGGGGCGTTACACCACATATTAACCCTATATTCTGACCGACCAATTAAATAATGAATAAGCTTAGGTATGACACACTAGAGAAGGATTTACTCGTCTCTCCCCTCCTAGTTCTATTCCCCGATTTCCGCTAGGGATCATATCCCTAAGCTCTGATACCAACTGTGACGCCCCCAAAATAGGTATACATCACCCATTCTGAGTCACCAAATACATGGTACAGAAACAACTACAACTTCATTAATACAATTGTCGTGCAAAATACGACAACACATAAATTGTGAGTTTAAATACAAATATTGTCTTCTAGACAATATTCACACTTAAATAAGTCCTCATTATAATTATTGATACACTATTTTATAAAATAGTGAGGACTACTAAAACAACTGTCTTGAACCATTACTCCACACCCCGACTAGTTCCCGCTATATTCTCGTCTCCTGAGAAGAAAAATGGAATAAAAAGGAAAAGAGTGAGCTCAACTAGCCTAGTAAAGAATATTATGAGTAAGATAATGTACAACAAATTATCCTTAGTCTTCAACAGGGAAAAATCTGATAGAATACAATAGACAACAAATTTTAGATCAACAACTGCAGCGGAAACAACAATTCATTAGAAGAGTTAAATAGAGAATAAAATCTACTATCTTCTATATATGAATTTAAAAGTCCATCGTCAATATTTTATCCCTGTAACATCAATCAGCATATATCTAGAATCAAATATTCATCTTTGCACTACAGGCCAAAGATATTCATCAGTTGGTCATGTTCATCTAAACACTTGTTCATCTTTGCACTACGGGCCAAAGATATTCATCAGAAATCATTCATCTTTGCACTACAGGCCAAAGATATTCATCAGAAATCAATCATCTTTGCACTACAGGCCAAAGATATTCAGTTATATCATCATTTAGGACTGAGGATGATGAAAAATATATTTTAAAGAAAACGAATCAAGTGAGACAAAAGAACAAATAGTAAGGATTCGTACTTCGGTTTATCCATGTTCAAAAATACTCCATAATAAACTATTGTGGAGTAGAATTCAAAAATGAAGATCAAAACATATATCCAATCAAAGATAGAAACCATAACAGACAATCTTGGACACATAAAAGAAAATTCCATAAGAAAAATCATCATGCTTCGTGAATAGTAACTCATGAATAGTAACCCCGACATGAAAAGTTCCAAATTTGATAAAAATTCAGACCAATATTTCGGCATAATGATATTGAAGAAATAATATCATTTACAAAGAAAATAACATCCCTTACCTCAAAAGGACAGTACTTTTGACTGGAATATTGAATATAGTGTTGAAGGGAACTTGCACCGTATAGCAACACTCAAAGTATCAAAATACTCACAAAAATACGCTCGATAATATAGAGAGAGAAACAGAGAGAAAACTTCAATTTTTTGTGTGATTTTCAATTCTAACCTAAGCACCCTATTTATAGGAAAATGCTTAGAACACCAAAGTAGAAAATTTAATAAAATATTAATATATTTATAAACTTTTCCTTAGCCCACCTCGACCATCTGAATTCTGCCACCAAATAATGACAAAAACCAAAAAAATGTTTTTGTAATTAAAAATAATTAAAACTTTCAAAAACCAATTATTTCGAAACTACGAAACTTCAATAATTCATAATAAATAGCTCTTTTATCAGAAAAATTCGAATCACATGTCTTTTCCATAGGAAATTTTATTATCTACAACTTTGCAGAAGAAAGTTTTTCCAAATTCCAAACAGAAATTGACCGAAGTCCACAAACGGGCGATTTTACAGCCTATAATCAAATTTCATTCAAGAAATGGGGTCCACCGACACACAAAACATGTTTTAATCATTTAATGCAACAAAAATACTCTTCCTCCTCATATACTCATATATCCCACATTCATTATAAAAATATCATCATTATTATATAATAAAATATTATTTTATCAAAAAAGGTAAAATATCAATTTTTAACAATTGTCACTTTAAAAATTTTCTCCATCTATATCCACATAAAATCAATATTTTCCTCATCATAAAAATTAATAATTAATTATTCACTAATAATATTACGAGAATCACAATCTCGGCAACCAGGTAGTTCCCCAAAGAAAGAGGGGCTTTCAATAAGAATTTCTCCTTCTTGGTAGCAATTAGGTGACCAAACCTCTCCTTGAATGTAACTTTCTAGACATTGCCAATAATGTTATCTAATAATATTATTCGGATAATATGAATTATTGCTCAGATAATGAAAATCTTACGTAGTGACAATTATTAAAATAACAAAGAATATAAAATATCAACGTAGCAATTATTGAATCAATAAAATAACATATTGAATAAAGAATTCTTGTAACAATTATTGAGTAGTGCCTTCTTACGTAAGAATCAATAATTGGTACAATACACGTGCAATTATTCTTGTCGCAACAACGCCAGATTACTGCTTTTAACCACCGGGTATTTCAACGATAACAACTACGCCGTTATTTATAAACAACTTATACTTGTTGTTTTCTTCATCCAATTGCTTTCCGTTATGGGGCCCACACAAGGCTGCACCGTCGTACGAATATTATCCGACAACAAGAATATTCCACGACCAAACGAATATTCCCCGATAACAATGAATATTTTATAACCACCTGCTTATTTAAAAAAATATTTGCTCATTTTGCCCATAACTAACAACATTAATCAAATCAACCCCTTACTATTTCAAAATAATAATTAGAGAAAATTAAATCTTTATTTATAAAAAGTTGGGGTCTTACAACCTCCCTTCCTAATGAAATTTCGTCCTCGAAATTGATATGCGTAGGACATGCTCCTTCCTATCCAAGATCTTGACTGATACCTCCTCGTACATTAAATCTTATGCTATCTCATCTGGTTCTAACTCAATAATGTGGTTCAGGTCGTCCACATATTTACGTAACATCGATACATGAAAAACGTTATGAACACGTGTCATACTTGGCGGTAAAATGTGTCTATAGGCCACAGTTCCTACTTGATCGAGAATCTCAAATGGACTAATAAATCGAAGGTTTGAGCTTTCCTCATATCATGATTAAAGCTTTTGGAATAATGACTTCTTGCATCTTCTTCTTCATATTCATCAACTCCGTGTGCAGAGCTTTGAAAGCGACTCTAAATTTATCGATTAAAGTCGATTCTAATCGTTATATTTACTATCTTCACGTAGGTTCGTATATTCGCACTTGTAAACGCATTCGATCTTACCTCGCTTAACGCGTCGCCTACCACGTTCGCTTTTCCTACGATGGTATTGAATGGTATAATCGTAATCTTCAATGACTTCGAGCCAACGTCTTTTGGTACATGATATTATCGTTTATGTGAAGAAATATTTAAGGGTTGAAGAAATGGATTTTGTACTGGGGTCAATACAGAATTCAATTTCACGTTCTAGGGGTAGGCTAAGAAGTCTTCAAGAATACGTCGGAAATTTATTAACAATAGAAATGTCATTCAAAATCTGTGACTCTCATCCAAGACTTTGATAGCACATGTAATGAAGGTTTCTCTAAACGGAGTTTCAACAGATAAGTAAAAGTCTAATTTTCTCCGAAGTCAAGTTTAAACGTTGAGCGCAAACAAGAGAGATAAAAGAATGGGTAGAACCGATATCGAGTAAGGTATAAACTTCGCAAAAATTTATAATTAACTAACTTGCGTGATAAACTTCGTTCAATTCCTCGTCGAGGTAATTCAAAACTTCGATCTTTGGATTCTCCTAATTCTTTGTCGAAAAATAAATACATATCATCTATTTTAGCTTTCTTAGACAGGACTTCTCTTCCACAATATCAACGCGTCGTGCGGCTTTTACCCATGCATCTTTCATTCTCACTCGTTCAGTTATTTCTTATTTCAGTTGCTCCTTGACATTTAAATTCTCAGATTCCAGCTTTAATATCTTATACTCTGCCAAAGAGTGCTTCTGTTCAACCATCGCACATCGGGTAATACAATTTTGAATTGTTACATCCCTTTTTTCCACGATCGCCTGCCATTCTTCAGCCTGCTCTTCTAACTCATGAATACGATTTTGCAATTCTACATTTTGATCAATAAGTTCTTCTAATAAATCCTCCTCAGGTTCCTCTTCTTCTTCACTCTCAGTTGCTACCTTTGCGATTAACGTGAGTGCAACTTTTAATTCCTCAATCACCACATGGATATCTTTAATCACATTAACCTGGTTGATGATTAGAGGTGTCTCCACGGTCTCATTCACTCCATTGTTAACATTTTTAGCTGCCATTTTCAAATACCGCCACAAAACAATAGTTAATTGACATTCCACATATTAACCCTATATTCTGACCGACCAATTAAATAACGAATAAGCTTAGGTATAACACACTAGCGAAGGATTTACTCATCTCTCCCCTCCTAGCTCTATTCCCCGATCTCCGCCAAAGATCATTTTCCTAAGCTCTGATACCAACTGTAACGCCCCCAAAATAGGTATACATCACCCATTCTGAGTCGCCAAATACATGGTACAGAAACAACTACAACTTTATTAATACAATTGTCGTGCAAAATACGACAACACATAAACTGTGAGTTTAAATACAAATATTGTCTTCTAAACAATATTCACACTCAAATAAGTCCTCATTATAATTATTGATACACTATTTTATAAAATAGTGAGGACTACTAAAACAACTGTCTTGAACCATTACTCCACACCCCGACTAGTTCCCGCTATATTATCGTCTCCTGAGAAGAAAAATGGAACAAAAAGGAAAAGGGTGAGTACAACTAGCCCAGTAAAGAATATTATGACTAAGATAATGTACAACAAATTATCCTTAGTCTTCAACAAGGAAAAATCTGATAGAATACAATAGACAACAAGTTTTAGATCAACAACTGCAGCGAAAACAACAATTCATTAGAAGAGTTAAATAGAGAATAAAATCTACTATCTTCTATATATGAATTTAAAAATCCATCGTCAATATTTTATCCCTGTAACATCAATCAGCATATATCTAGAATCAAATATTCATCTTTGCACTACATGCCAAAGATATTCATCAGTTGGTCATGTTCATCTAAACATCTATTCATTTTTGCACTATAGGCCAAAGATATTCATCAGAAATCATTCATCTTTGCACTACAGGCCAAAGATATTCATCAGAAATCAATCATCTTTGCACTACAGGCCAAAGATATTCAGTTATATCATCATTTAGGACTGAGGATGATGAAAAATATATTTTAAAGAAAATGAATCCAGTGAGACAAAAGAACAAATAGTAAGGATTCGTACTTCGGTTTATCCATGTTCAAAAATACTCCATAATAAACTATTGTGGAGCAGAATTCAAAAATGAAGATCAAAACATAGATCCAATCAAAGATAGAAACCATAACGAATAATCTTGGACACGAAAAGAAAATTTAATTTTTTACGTGAATAGTGTCGTGATTCGTGAATAATCTCAGTATCGTGAATAGTAACTTCGACACTAAAAGGTAGAAATTCTATAAGAAAAATCATCATGTTTCGTGAATAGTAACCCCGACATAAAAAGTTTCAAATTTGATAAAAATTCAGACCAATATTTTGGCATAATGATATTGAAGAAATAATATCATTTATGAAGAAAATAACATCCCTTACCTAAAAAAGACAAACCTTCCGATTTGGAATCTTGAATATATTCTTTGAAGGAACTTGCATCAGTATATAGCAACACTTAAAGTATCAAAATACTCACAAGAATACGCCGATAATATAGAGAGAGAAAGAGAGAGAAAACTTCAGTTTCTGGTGTGATTTTCAATTCTAACCTAAGCACCCTATTTATAGGAAAATGCTTAAAATACCAAAGTAGAAAATTTAATAAAATATTAATATATTTATAAAATTTTCCTTAGCCCACCTTGACCATCTGAATTCAACCACCAAATAATGACAAAAAGCAAAAAAACATTTTTGTAATTAAAACTTTCAAAAACCAATTATTTCGGAACTACGGAACTTCAATAATTCATAATAAATAGCCCTTTTATCAGAAAAATTTGAACCACATGTCTTTTCCATAGGAAATTTCATTATCTACAACTTTACAGAAGAAAGTTTTTCCAAATTCCAAAGAGAAATTGACCGAAATCCACAAACGGGCGATTTTACAAGCTATAATCAAATTTCAGTCAAGAAATGGGGTCCAACGACACACAAAACATGTTTTAATCATTTAATGCAACAAAAATACTCTTCCTCCTCATATACTCATATATCCCACATTCATTATAAAAATATCATCATTATTATATAATAAAATATTATTTATCAGAAAAGATAAAATATCAATTTTTAATAATTGTCACTTTAAAAATTTTCTTCATCTATATCCACATAAAATCAATATTTTCCTCATCATATAAATCAATAATTAATTATTCACAAATAATATTACTGAAATCACAATACTTGCAACCAGTAGTTCCCGAAGAGAGGGGGCTTTCAATAAGAATTTTTCCTTATTGGTAGCCGATTAGGTGACCAAACCTCTCCTTAGATGTAACTTTCTAGACATTGCCAATAATATTATCTAATAATATTATTCAGATAATATGAATTATTGCTCGATAATGAAAAATACGTGTAGTGACAATTATTAAAACAACAATAATATAAAATATCAACGTAGCAATTATTGAATCAATAAAATAACATATTGAGCGAAGAATTACCGTAACAATTATTGAGTAAGTGCCTTCTTACGTAAGAATCAATAATTGGTGCAATACCATGTGCTTCTTTGTGCAACAATGCGTATTCATCGTGTTTTAACCACGGGTATTCCAACTCCAGAACAAACTACTGGCTGTATTTATAAACAACTTATACTTGTCGTTTTCTTCATCCAATTGCTTTCTTCATCCATTCAAAATAATAATTAGAGAAAATTAAATCTTTATTTATAAAAAGTTGGGGTCTTACATACCCACATGTTAGAATTCATATATAATCAATACCCAACATTTATAGAGTAATTTTAACCCATTAAAACACATAATCACATAATTAAAATATGTAAATTTCACTTTTCTTGATGTCCTTGAAGGTTTTGAACATAAATCATGAAGATTAATACTACGGATTCGTTATAACACCGAATCCGTTCATTTAAGGTTTGGTCTCTTCGTAACAACATGCATAATCAAATAAGAGTGGAAATTTTACAAAAACATTTATGTTTGACACATTAAATTCACGTATAAGGCCATATGGCCATAACCCATACTCCGTAAGTTTTGAGCAACATATACGACTTGTTTTATGACGCTGATGATATGGTAATTTATATAATATATAATTGACTACGATTTGATACATATTAATACATACACAACCCATAAACATTACTCTTTTCCCAAATACAGAGGTTTAAACAAAAACTTTGAAAGTCATTTTCATAAAATCTTAATGACGTAAAAGAGAAATTGGGTTTGGAGAAATTACCCAGAGTATAAAGTGTATAATTGTAGGCTTAGGTGCTTTCTTCAATCACTGAGTTTCTCACAGAATTCTCTGAATTCTCTCTAAAATCTCTCTGGCTCTCAGTATTACTTTTCCAGACTTAGCAGAAACAAAAGAAAAGAATACGTATAAAGGAAAGGAACTGACGCGCATTATAGTCAGTTACCCATCATGGGTTAACTGCCTATAACTCCCAATAAGGCCATGTTTGGCTATGCTTAATAGATTTCAAAACCATTTAATTTAATGATTCTCTTACACTATAGTTTAAATCGTGTCACACCCTTACACAATAATTCAAATATCTTATTTAATTTAAATTAAATAAAATATAATAATTTCTCATTAATTCACATAGTCACATAATTGATTTCTTATTAATTAATAATATCAATT
The DNA here is from genome assembly GCA_020205605.1 of Panax ginseng. NCBI lineage: Eukaryota > Viridiplantae > Streptophyta > Magnoliopsida > Apiales > Araliaceae > Panax > Panax ginseng. Next base: position 113,030,847 of record CM035143.1, read on the forward strand.
ATTAATCTCTAATTAATTATTACATTAATTAAATAACATTATGCTTAATTAAATATTTCATTTAATTCAATAAGCTCACATAAATACATACTTAAATAATAAATATTCTCTACATTAATTTAATAAATTTAACACATATAATTAAATTAATCTATCACAATTGCATCAATTAATTATTTAATCTAATAATTAAATCATCGAAAATATTTATTTAATTCAAATAAATATTAAAATTAATTTACAAAAATCTCGTTCGTCACAGTTATGGATTTCCATAAACATTATTCATTTTTTATAATATATTGCAAATATTAACAATCGTATATTACGAATCAATTAATTACCAAGAAATTCATATTCCACCACAATTACTTAATATTAATTAATGGATTAACAATTCCGTTGTTGGACATAACATATTGTAATATACTCCTATCATATGGTTTCATCCATGTTACACATCTCACATAATTGTTCCATTTAATTTTCAAAGTGGAAAAATTTATTTTTCTTCAATCGACTCCGTATGACAAGATTTATCTTCTTTGGGATCATTGACTAATTGAACAATTATACAACGACAAAGGTTAAGACTGGTGCATTCACGCCTGCGTTAGTTTTCGACGCTAACTCGTTAAACATGACATGAATTGATCTCCACAAGAGTGTTACTACAAGTCCACGAGCGTATTAATTACTTATACGAAATCACATGATCGACACGATTAATCTTTCTAATTTCTGTTTTAATTCACTTAGTGAATTTTCTCGTTTCGCATTAGGCCACACAAGGCATTTCACAAACCTCTTTGTCACTTCACACATCTTAACATGCATTGATCAAATACAATCAATTATATTATATAAATCAATAACACTTATTTTCATATAAATAGTATTTCCATTAATATATTCATTTAATAATACGTGGAAATTCTCGGGTATTACAGTAACAATAATTGAGTATAACTGAGTGACTTCTCACGTAAGCATCAATAATCAATACTGTGTGCTACTATGCAACATCGTGTATTATTGTACTTTTATCATCGATTATTTTATGATAACTTGCTTACTTTGAAATTTTTTCAAATATCACCCTTAACTTTAACCTTTTATCAATTTAACCATTTACTAAAGAGAATAGTTATAAGAAAATTGAATACTTTCATTTCATAAAATTCGGGGTCTCACAGTTTTCTTCAAGAATATCTCTGCTATACCAGTCAGAATTGATTTCTTTCTAAGGTAAGGGGTATTATTTATTTCATATTCGCTTACGATATTATTTTTCGTATTCGTAAGGAATTTTATTTTCGTTCAATATTCGTAAAGAATATTATTTTCGTTCAATATTCGTAAGGAATATTATCTTCATTCAATATTCGTTGAAATATTATTTTCGTTCAATAGTTGTAAGGGATATTATTTTTGTTCAATATTCATAAGAAATAATATTTTCTTCTATACTCTGTAGTATGTAAGTAATATTATTTCATTTCAGATTTCAAATTCTACACTCATTTTGTTAAGTATTGCTTCTATACTCCTTGAAATTAGTAGAATATCCTTGAAATTTGCGCTTCATCTAGTATCGTTTCACAAAGATATTTTCTGAACATTCTTGTTAAATTTTGATCTTTTCATGCTGGGGTACTATTCATGAGTTACTATTTATGACAGAAATTGATTTCTTTTCTGTCCAAATTATTTTAGATACAATATTATTCTTGAATTTTACTCCACAAAGCAGTTATCATGTTAACAATTTGGATATTTTTAAACTCTGGATAAATTTAAAGTCTTTAATATTTATCATTGATTTCGTTGATTGATGCTTATATCATTGTCATTATTCTCATGCTTATATTGTGATAAAAGCCATCTTTGGTCCGTACTGCATAAATGGACGGTTGATTGGTATGATTATGACCAAAAATTATTCGGTATAATTGTGACGCCCCCAAAATAGGTATACATCACCCATCTTGAGTCGCCAAATACATGGTACAAAATTCAAATACAACTTAATAATACAACTGTTATGTAAAATACGACAAAACATAAACTGAGAGTTTTAAAACGAGTATTGTCTTCTAGACAGTATTCAACTCAAATGGAGTCCTCAATACAATTATTATCATACTATTTCATATAATAATGAGGACTACTAATGCTATCATATGGACTGTCACTCCGTTCCCCGACTAGTCCCGGCCACGTTCTCATTTCCTGAAGAGGACAATGAAAGCAAAATGGTGAGCTCAACTAGCCCAGTAAGAAATATTATGACTAAGATAATGCAGAATAATTTATCGTTAGCCTTCAAAAGTGTTAAACTAATAAAATATAACAAACATCAGGTTTAACTGCAGCGAAATAAGCAATCCATTAGAAGAGTCAAGTAGAGAATAAAATCTACTATCTTTTATGATTTAAAAGGTTTTCCATCACTTTTATCAATTGAGACTCGACAATAAATAATCCACATCATCGAATCACCCTCGCATTACTGACCAATGATATTCTTTAGTATCACGACCATAAATTATCCATGCACTACGGGCCAAGAATATTCGTGTATTCATCAATGGTTATGATCATGCCAACAACTGTACGTCAATGCAATATGGGCCAATGAGGACTTTTACCACATCATTTGTAACATTACGGTCATGATTATACCGAATAATCCATGGTCATAATCATACCAAGTCCATCTATGCACTTTCGAATACGAGATGATTTGTCAACATAATATAAACATGAGGATGTTGACAATGATATAAGAATTCAATAAAACAAGTTCAAGGATAAATTTTTAAAGATTTATAATTTAATTTATCCAGAAATCAATAACGTCCAAATTGTCAACATGATACTGCTTTGTGGAGTAAAATTAAAGAATAAAATTGTACCAAAAATAATTTGGACCGAAAACGAATCAATTTTTATCATGAATAGTACCCCGGGTGAATAGTATTCGAGTGAATAGTACTCCGTGAATAGTACTTCGGGAATAGTAACCCCGTGAATAGTACTCCGGCATGAAAAAGTTAGAACTTATCAAGAATGCTCAGAATAATATTTCCATGAAAAAAATACTGGATGAAGCGCAAATATCAATGATATTCCACTAATTTCATGGAGTATAGAAGCCAAAATTTTAACAAACGAGTATAGAATTTGAAATCTGAAACGAAATAATATTACTTACATACTACAGAGTATGGAAGAAAATATTATTTCAAGCGAATATTGAACAAAAATAACATCCCTTACTTTGAAAAGAAGAGTATTCCAACTGGTATAGCGGAGATATTATTGAAAAAAACTTTCACTGTTTTCGACACTTAAAGCTTTCTAAAACTCTAAAGAAATACGCTCAAGATTATAGAAGAAGAATTCTCTGATTCTGGTGTGATTTTTAATTCTAACTTAAGCGCCTATTTATAGGAAAATACTAGAACGCCATAGGAGACTAAATAATAAAATAATATTATTATTTTTTCTATGCACACTTCTTTGAAAAAATTTTAGCCACCATAAGTGGGGCCCACTAAAATCAGCCACCTTTCTCAACAACCAAAAGTGGGGCCCACCCATATTTTTAATAAAAATATTTTAATTTCTGAAACTTCAATAATTCATAATAAATAGCCCTTTTATCAGAAAAATATGAATTTTATGTCCATTCCACACGAAATCAAATTCTCTACAACATTGCAGAAGAAAGTTTTTTCAAATTCCAAACAGAAAATATCCGAATTTCACAAACAAACAATTTTTAACACCTCTTAAAATTCTTAACAAATCATACGTTAATTTTTAACGGTTCAAAATTTGTGGACATATACTCAACTTATATATGCATAACATATCCAAAAATCACAACAATCCAACGGTCGGATTAAAATTATAAGTCACGCAATAGAGCTTTAAGAACACCGATTTGATTTTTTTAATACTTCTAATCCGACAAAATACTGATAAAACACCTCAACATTAATTCCTTCATTTATAACCACATAAAATAAATATTTTCCTATCCATCATTTATTTCCACATAAAATAAATATTTCCTTATCATATAAATCAATAATTAATTATTCATAAATAATATTATAGAATTACAATAATGACAACCAGGCCGTTCCCAGGAAAGAGGGGGCTTTCCGATAAAGATTTCTCCTTACTGGCGCGCAATTAGGTGACCAAACCTCTCTTTGACAGAACTTTATAGACATTGCCAATAATGCTATCTAATAATATTATTCAAATAATATGAATTATTGATTTGATAATGGGAGATACTGTGCAGTGACAATTGTTGAAACAACAATAATATAAAATATCAACACATCAATTATTGAATCAATAAAATAAAATATTGAACAATAATTACTGTAACAATTATTAAGTAATGCCTTCTTACGTAAGAATCAATAATTCAAAAATATTGTGCAATACTGCAGTGCCATCTTCTTGTGCAACCACGCGTATATTATATATTTAACCACCGGGTATTCTAACAGTTAACGGTAAAACTTTCGCCGTTATTTTATAAAAAGATATTTTTGTCGTTTTCTCAATCCAACAATAATTTTGTTGTGGGGTCCACCAATGATTGTGCCATCGTATGAATATTCCCTGTTAAAACGAATATTCTCTGAGCAATCGAATATTATATAACAACTTGCGTACTTTGCTAAATTTATAAATATTACCCATAACTATAAAATTATATCAAATTCACTCCATAATATTTAAAAATGATATTTATAGAAAATTCATCTTTATTCATAAAAGTTGGGGTCTTACAACCTCCCTTCTTATGAAATTTCGCCCTCGAAATTAGAATGCGTACACGGTATGTCGAAGAGGTAAGGATACCTTAATTTCATTTTAGATTCTAACTCCCAGGTCATTTTCTCAATATCGTGGTTTCTCCAGAAAACTTTGACTTGATGTATAACCTTGGAGCCTAAAATATGCTTCTTCTTATCCAAGATTTTAACAGGAACCTCTTCATACGTTAAATCTTCCGCTATCTCGTCTGGTTCTAACTCAATAACGTGGTCCAGGTCTTTAACATATTTACGAAGCATAGATATGTGAAAACCATTATGAACACGAGACATGCTTGAAGGTAATCCTAGTCTATAGGCCACATTTCCTATTCGGTCAAGAATCTCAAATGGACCAACAAATCTTGGATTGAGCTTTCCACTCTTCCCAAATCTTGTAACTCCCTTCCATGGAGCAATACATGATCCCCAATATTAAATTCCATGTCCTTTCGATGAAGATCCGCATAACTCTTTTGTCGATCCTCTGCCGTTTGTGTAAAACCCCGAATTTTATAAAATGAAAGTATTCAATTTTCTTATAATTATAATTTTATTTCGTAAATGGTTAAATTGATAAAAGGTTAAAGTTAAGGGTGATATGTGAAATTTTTTGCAAAGTAAGCAAGTTGTTATAAAATATTTGTTTGGTCGGGGAATATTCTGTTTGTCGGGAATATCCGTACGATGGAACAATCATTGGTGGACCCCACAACGAAAGTATTGTCGTAGTTAGAAAATGACAGAATTATCATTTTATAAAAATAACGGCGAAAGTGTTACCGTTAAAACTGTTGAACTACCCGGTAATAAAAGTACAGTAATATGTGTGGTTGCATAGTAGCACACGATATTGATTATTAATGCTTACGTAGGAAGTCACTCAGTTATACTCAATTATTGCCACAGTAATTGTTACATCATATCTCTCATATTATTGATTCAATTATTGTCACAGTATCATCTGCATAATATGTTATATTATTAAATCAATAATTGAGACGAAAAAGTTATTTATATTATTATTTGCAATATTGACAATGTTTAGAAGTTCTGTCAAGGAGAGGTTTGGTCACCTAATTGCGCGCCAATAAGGAGAAATCCTTATCGGAAAGCCCCCTCTTTCCTGGGAACGACCTGGTTGTTAAATATTGTGAGTTATAATATTAATGATGACTAAGTTCGTGTTGATTAAAGATGAAATTGATAGTTCCATTGTGTGGGAATTATTAGTGTTAGTGGAAATCGACATTTATTTCAATAATAATTAATGTCTGGAGGTTATATTGACAAATCGGGTAATTCACCGGATAAATGAGCAATTAATTGCTATTAATTCACATGATTAGAACTATTTGTTCACATGTGTGTACTATTGATTCACATTCTTGTACTATTAGGGGAGTTGGTGCAAGATTGATAATACTTGCATGACTAAGTTAAAAATGGAGGTGTAGATGGAGGTACTATACTATAATTTGTATTTTCACATGATTATAACTATTGATTCACATGATTGAACTATTGATTCACATTATTTACTATTAGGGGAGGTGGTGCAAGTTTGATAATACTTCCAGGACTAAATTAAAAATAAAGAAAAAGAGGAAGGTATTATACTGTAATATTTTGAGCCCTAAAATATGCAATTATCGAAACTATATTTTCCTATAAATAGATGCTCATTCTTCCTTCATTTCTCACCAATTCACTAAAGCTATAGAACAATTATTATAGAGAGAAATTATAGAGAGAAAGAAGAAGAGAAGTCTGCTACCTCACTATTCCAGTATCCAGTTTTATTCTAAGGTAAGGGGTATTATTTCTTTCGTATTCATGAAGAGAGATTCTGTTATTCTATTCTTTATTATTATGTTGGAATAACCTGTCTATGCGAAGTACCGCATACATGGTGAAATTCTTATGTTTTTCCATTGTTTATTATTATGTTGGAATATCCTGTCTGTGCGGATTACGCAGACCTGGTTCCATTCATTATTATTCTGTTGGAATATCACATGCAATAAGTATTACGCATGACCTCGGTTCTCGTTCTTTATTATTACATTGGAATAACTCGTGCATGTGGATTACCGCATGCATGGTTAATGATCCTTCAGATTCATTCTATATTAAATTGTGGAAATGATCATCTGCGTGGATTACTGCATGGCGGTGAAAATCCATTCATAGCCAGTATATTCTATTATACTCGTATGAGATATCATTTCTTTTGTACTCGTCATGAAATATCTTTTTATTTGGTATTTTAGTTACGAGTTACTATTCATGGGTTACTATTCACCCAGTTACTATTCACTCGGGTATTCGAGGCACTTTTTGTGTCAGAGTACTATTCATGAGTTACTATTCACCCAAATATTATTCACTCGGGTATTTGGGATACTTTTTATGTCGGGGTACTATTCACGAGATACTATTCCCAAAGTACTATTCACGGGGTACTAATCACGGGGTACTATTTATCCGAAAAATATATTTCTTTTCTGTCCAAATTATTTTTGGTACATGAATATTATTCTTGCATTTTACTCTACAAAGCAGTATCATGTTGACAATTTGGACTTTATTGATTTCTGGATAAATTAAATTATAAATCTTTAAAATTTATCCTTGAACTTGTTTTATTGAAGTATTATGTAATTGTCATCATCCTCATGCTTATATTGTGATGAAAGTCATCTTTGGCTTACGTGCATAGATGGACTTGGTATGATTATGACCAGGGATTATTCGGTATAATCATGACCGTAATGTAACGAGTGATGTGATAAAAGTCCTCATTGGCCCATAATGCATTGATGGACAGTTATTGATATGATTATAACCAGGGATTATTCGGTATAATCATGACCATTGATGATTACATGAATATCATTGGCCGTAGTGCAGGGACAATTCGATGATGTGGTTTATTTATTAAAAGTGAGTCTCAAATGATAAAGTTGATGAAAACTTTTTAAATCATAGAAGATAGTAGATTTTATGCTCTACTTGACTCTTAAATGGATTGCTTATTTCATTGCAGATTGTTAATCTAAAACTTGTTTTCTATTGTATTCTATCGGTTGTTATCTTTGTTGAAGGCTAAGGATAATTTATTCTACATTATCTTAGTCATAATATTTCTTCTTTGGGCTAGTTGAGCTCACCCTTTCTTTCATTGTTCTCTTGAGAAATGAGAATATAGGCCGGACGACGAGTCGGGGAATGGAGTGATGGTCCGGGATAAATGGCTTTAGTAGTCTTCACTATTCTACGGAATAATGTGATAATAATTGTAATGAGGACACCATTGAGTGTGGATATTGTCTAGATGACAATATTCTTGTTTAAACTCTCAGCTATGTTTTGTCGTATTTTACACGACTGTTGTATAATTAAGTTGTATTTGAATTTATGTACCATGTATCTGGCGACTCAAGATTGGTGATGTATACCTATTTTGGGCGTCACAATTTGTATATGTTGTCAAATCATTTGGATCTTTTCTGTAGTTATGCGTACCAATTCTGGTCCCAACAATGTTGCTCTCATCCTAGCATCTTTGAGCGACACTTTCTTTCCCATCCAATGCTTGCTTCAATGGAGCCACACCTATACTTGCCCAATAACTGTTGTTGTAGGAGAATTCCACCAATGGTAAGAACTTGTCCCAACTTCCCTTGAAGTCAAGGACACAAAGTCTTAATAGATCTTCAAGAGTTTGAATAGTCCTCTCTGACTGCTCGTCCGTTTGAGGATGATAAGCCAAACTAAATCGTAAATTCGTGCCCATAGCTTTTTGAAAACTAACCCAAAATCTTGAAGTGAATCTTGGGTCTCGATAAGAAACTATGGATACTGGCATACCATGCAGTCTTACAATCTCATTTATGTACACACGAGCAAGACGTTCAAGTGTATAAGTTTCTTGTATAGGTAAGAAGTGAGCAGACTTGGTCAATCTATCAACAATGACCCAAATTGCATCTATGCCTTGAGAAACCTTGCGAAGACCAGTAACGAAATCCATGGTAATGTGCTCCCACTTCCATTCTGGAATTTCAAGTGGTTGGAATGGACCTTTTGGTACTTGATGCTCTGCCTTGACTCATTGACAAGTTAAACACCTTGAGATAAACTCCGATATCTCTCTCTTCATATTGCTCCACCAAAATGTATGTCGAAGATCATGATACATTTTGGTACTCCCAAGATGGATTGCAAATGGTGTATTGTATGCCTCCATCATGATTTTATACTTTAAATCAGGGTCGTTATGAACAAAAAGTCTGCAGTTGACTCTAAGTATTCCTTTTTCATCGATTCTTGCTTCCGGGATAGTACCTTCTTGCACTTTCTTTTCTAATACGCATCAGCTCCAAGTCTGTAGCTTGAGTAGCTTTAATTTTATCGATTAAAGTCGGTTCTACTCGTATATTTGCCATCATCACATGGGTCCCTAGAGTCTTTAACTCTATCTCTATCCTTTGCAAGTCATACAAAATGGGCCTTTGCGTTGACAATATCGCACTCGTACCCGTATATGATCTTCTACTCAATGCGTCAGCTACTACGTTCGCTTTACCAGGATGGTATTGAATGGTATGATCATAATCTTTCAACAATTCAAGCCAACATCGTTGCCGCATGTTGAGTTCCTTTTGGGTGAAGAAATATTTGAGGCTTCTATGATCCGTAAAGATCTCCACTTTCTCCCCATACAAGTAATGCCTCCAAATTTTAAGTGCGAAGACAACAGCTGCCAACTCTAGATCATGAGTAGGATAATTCCTCTCATATTCTTTGAGTTTCCGAGAGGCATAGGCTATGACTTTCCCATGTTGCATGAGAACACATCCTAACCCTTTGCCTGAAGCATCACCGTAGATGACAAATCCCTCCGAGCCAGATGGTATTGTCATAACAGGTGCTGAAATGAGTCTCCTCCTGAGTTCTTGAAAACTCTTTTCACATTCCTTACTCCAACCAAATTTTGTATCTTTCCGAGTCAGCTGAGTTAATGGAGTAGCGATTCGAGAAAACCCTTCTACGAATCTCCGATAATAACCAGCTAAGCCAAGAAAGCTACGTACTTCGGTCACTGATTTAGGTTGCTCCCAGCTTTGAATAGCTTTAATCTTTGTCGGGTTAATAGTTATTCCATGACTTGATACTACGTGCCCAAGGAATGCTACTTCCTCAAGCCAGAACTCGCATTTCTTCAACTTGGCATAAAGCTTGTTTTCACGAAGCTTTTGGAGTATCAGTCTCAAGTGTTGCTCATGATCTTCACGGCTTTTGGAATATATGAGGATGTCATTAATAAAGACAACCACAAAGTGATCCAAATATTCCTTGAATACTTTGGTTCATCATATCCATGAAGGCGTGAGGAGCATTAGTCAATCCAAAAGACATGACTAGGAATTCATAATGCCCGTACCGAGTTTTGAAAGCCGTCTTTGGAATGTCATCAGTTCTAACCTTTAACTGATGATATCCGAAACGAAGATCGATCTTTGAAAAGAATTTAGCGCCTTTCAACTGGTCAAACAGGTCATCAATGCGTGGCAATAGATATCTATTTTTGACAGTAACATGGTTCAACTCCCGATAATCAATACAAAGTCGCATACTCCCATCTTTCTTTTTCACGAATAGAACAGGAGCACCCCAAGGAGTGGTACTAGGACAAATGAAACCGATGTCTAACAACTCTTGCAGTTGGGTCTTTAACTTCTGAAGTTCAATAGGAGCCATTCTATATGGGGCTTTGGAAATGGGTTTTGTACCGGGTTCAAGGTCGATACAAAATTCAATTTCAGGCTCTGGGGGTAGGCCAGGAAGTTCTTCAGGAAATATGTCAGGAAATTTATTAACAATAGAAATATCATTCAAATCTGACGTATTTTTGTTTAAATCTGTGACATGAGCTAAGAAAGATTGATATCCGTTTTTTAATAAACGAATAACTTTATGGCTTGAGATGACAGTGATTGATTTTAATGGTTTGGTTTCTTGAATTTGCGTAATAAGTTGGTTAGGAATATGAAAGCTAGCAACCTTACGAAAACAATCAATTTTTGCATGATGAGTAGTTAACCAATCAATCCCTAGAATCACGTCAAATGCAAGTATTTTCAATGAAATAAGATCGACGGTAATGTGAGGGTATCGATTTGAACCAAACAAGACTTATAAACCAGTGGATGTAATGAAGGTTTCTCCCAACGGAGTTTCCACAAATAAGTCAAAGTCTAATTTCTCCGGAGTCAAATTTAAACGTTGAGCGCAAGTAGGAGAAATAAAAGAATGGGTAGAACCGGTATCAAATAAGGTATAAACTTCGCTAGAGTTTATGATAAGCTTACCCGTGATAACCTCGTTCGGGTTCCTTGCTTTCTAGGAGGTCACAACAAACGTTCTCCCTTGAACTGCTGGTTTTAACTTTTCCGGGACGGCCTTTGGTGCCTCCAACCCAGCTAGACTTGCCTTCCCTGAACGACAAAATTGAGCTAAGTGACCTTCTCTTCCACAATTATAACACGTTTTGGACTGCTGCGCACAGTTTGGACTGATGTGTCCCTCCCCTCCGCATTTGAAGCATATAATAGGTGGTCGTTCTCTTTCCTTAACAACGGGTGTTGGTGCTGACATCTTTCCATCATTGTTGAATCTCCTCTTCTTGAAATGTTCACTTTTATTGTCTTGACCATGATTACCACCGAAGTGGTTACCATTTCTGGCATGTTGATTCCCTCCACATTTATTGTCACCGCTTCGATGACTGCTACCAATGATATTATCATTTTGCCGGCTGCTTTCTCTTGGTTGGGTTGACTCGTTATCGCGCTCCAATAACTGAGCCCTATTTACAACATCTGAATATAAACACAGTTTATGAGAAATTAGATATTGACGTATCTCGGGTTTCAAACCTCTTAGAAATATCCGCGTCATTCTCTCCTCATTATTAACCAAGTGAGACGCAAACCGGGATAACTCGGCAAACTTAGCTTCGTACTGTGACACGTTCATATTGTTCTGCTCCAACTTGATGAACTCTACCTCTTTAATGTGACGAATACTTTCGGGAAAGTACTTGTCGTTGAATAGTTCTTGGAACTTCTCCCAAGACATCTTCAGTGCGGCAGGTTGAGTACTCTTTACCGATTCCCACCAGTAATCTACCTCTCCTCGCAACATAAAGGTGGCAAAGGGAACCTTTTGCTCCTCGGAGCATCCCAAGACATGAAATATTTTGGTGATTTGCTTTATCCACGTCTCCGCCTTAAGTGGTTTTGGCTCTCCAATAAACTCCGGTGGTCCCAGCTCCTTGAACTGTTTAGCGGTGACCGTCCGAGAATTTCTAGTGTTTCCACCTACATTTTGGACAGGACCCCAACTTTTATGAATAAAGATTAATTTTTCTCGAAATATGTTTTTGAATATTATGGTGTGGATTTGATATGTTATAGTTGTGGGTATTATTTATAAATTTTGCAAAGTAATCAAGTGGTTATATAATATTTGATTGGTCGGGGAATATTCGTTTTAACGAGGGGAATATTAAATGCAATGACAATCATTAGTGGACCCCACAACGGAAGTATTGTCGTAGTTAGAAAATGATGAAATTATCATTTTATAAAAATAACGGCGAAAGTTTTACTGTTTAATCTGTTGAACTACCCGGTGGTAAAAGAAATGCGATGTCTGGCGTGGTTGCATAGTAGCACATGGTATTGATTATTGATGCTTACGTGAGAAGTCACTCAGTTATACTCCATTATTGCTACAGTAATTGCTGCATAATATCTCTCATATTATTGATTCAATTAGTAACAGTATCATCTGCATAATATCTTATATTATTAAATCAATAATTGAGATGACAAAGTTATTCATATTATTATTTATAATATTGACAATGTCTAGAAAGTTTTGTCAATGAGAGGTTTGGTCACCTAATTGCACGCCAATAGGGAGAAATCCTTATCGGAAAGCCCCCTCTTTCTTGGGAATGATCTGGTTGTTAAATATTGTGAGTTATAATACTAATGATGAATAAGTTCGTGTTGATTAAAGATGAAATTAATATTTCCATTGTGTTGGGATTATTAGTGTTAGTGGAAATCGACATCTATTTCGATAATAATGGATGTCTAGAGGTTATATTGACCAATCGGGTAATTATCGGATAAATGAGCAATTAATTGCTATTAATTCACATGCTTATAACTATTTGTTCACATGCATGTACTATTAGGGGAGGTGGTGCAAGATTGATAATACTTGCATGACTAAATTAAAAATGGAGGTATAGATGAAGGTACTATACTGTAATTAATTTTTCCACATGATTATAATATTTATTCACATGATTGTACTATTGATTCACATGATGTACTATTAGGGGAGGTGGTGCAAGTTTGATAATACTTGCAGGACTAAATTAAAAATGAAAGAAAAGATGAAGGTATTATACTGTAATATTTCGAGCCCCAAAACGTGCAATTATCAAAACTATGTTTTCCTATAAATAGAAGCTCATTCTTCTTTCATTCTCACCAATTCACTAAGACTCACAAGAGCAATTATAGAAGCTATAGAGATAGAAGCTTTTGAGAGAAAGTAGAAGAGGAGTCTGCTACCTCACTATTCCAGTATCCAGTCTTCTTCTGAGGTAATGGATATTATTTTTTTCAGTATTCATAGGAATAATATTGTCTTCCATACTCTGTAGTATGTGAGTAATATTATTTCGTCTCGTATCCCTGATTATACCCTCATTTTGTTAAAGTATTGCTTCTATACTCTGTACATTCTTGTTAAATTTTAAGCTTTTCATGCTAGAGTACTGTCCATGAGTACTATTTAATTTTTACGGTACTATTCACAAAGTACTATTCATAGGGGTACTATTCCCGAAGTACTATTCACGGGGTACTATTCACTCAGGTACTATTTACCCGGGAAATTATTCATGACAAAAATTGATTTCTTTGCTGTCTAAATCATTTTTGATACAATGTTATTCTTGAATTTTACTCCACAAAGCAGTATCATGTTGGCAATTTGGACATTATTGAATTCTGGATAAATTAAGTTATAAATATTTAAAAATTTATCCTTTGCTTTCTTTTAATTGAATTCTTATATCAGTGTCATCATCCTCATGCTTATATTGTTATAAAAGTCATCTAAGGCTTACGTGCATAGATGTACTATTGATTGGTATGATTATGACCAGAGATTATTCGGTATAATCATGACCGTAATGTTACAAATGATGTGGTAAAAGTCCTCATTGGCCCGTAGTGCATTGATGGACAGTTGTTGGTATGATCATGACCATTGATGATTACATAAATATCCTTGGCCCGTAGTACAGGGATGATTCGATGATGTGGTTTATTGATTAAGCTGAGTCTCAGCGATAAAGTTGATGAAAACCTTTTTAAATCATAGAAGATAGTAGATATCATGCTCTACTTGACTCTTCTAATGGATTGCTTGTTCCGCTGTAGTTAAACTTGATGTTTATCGTATTTTATCAGTTTAACACTGTTGAAGGCTAACGATAATTTATTCTGCATTATCTTAGTCATAATATTTCTTACTGGGCTAGTTGAGCTCACCCTTTTGCTTTCATTATTCTCTTCAGGAAATGAAAATGTAGCTGGGACTAGTCGGGGAACAGAGTGACGGTCCAGATGTTTACATTAGTAGTCCTCACTCTTCAATGAAATAGTGTGATAATAATTGTAATGAGGACTTTATTTGAGTTTGGATACTCTCTACGAGACCTTATCGTTTTGAAACTCTCATTTCGCGTTTGTCGTCTTGTATAAAAAGAAGTTTGTATTTAAATTACATACCATGTATTTGGCGACTCGGGATGGGTGATGTATACCTATTTTGGGGGCGTCACGGTTGTATCAAAGCTTAGGGATATGATCCTCAGGTGAGATGTGAGACAAGAACTAGGAGGAGAGAGCGAAATTCCTTCGCTAGTATGACCTACCTAAGTTTATTTGGTATTTAATTGGTTGGTCAGAGTATAAGGATAATATGTGACATGTCAATTAACCCTTGTTTTGTGGCAGTATTTGAAAATGGCATCCGTAAATGTTGAGATTAGCAATGAAACGCATGAGACCGTTGAGTCACCAAAGATCAATACTCAAGATAATGTGCATCAGGATGGCAATAATCCTCAAGAAAACAACAACGCTGACCAAATGATGAGCGATGGGATGTTCGGAGGCTTTATGCAATTCATGCAACATCAAAGAGATCGGCTCTGCTCAAAATCTGGTGGAAACATCGAAACTCTCGGATGGTCACCGCTAAATAGTTCAAGGAGCTGGGACCACCGGAGTTTATTGGAGAGCCAAAACCACTTAAGGCGGAGACGTGGATAAAGCAGATCACCAAAATATTTGATGTCTTGGGATGCTCCGAGGAGCAAAAGGTTCCCTTTTCCACCTTTATGTTGCGAGGAGAGGCAGATTACTGGTGGAAATCGGTAAAGCATACTCAACCTGCCACACTGAAGATGTCTTGGGAGAAGTTCCAAGAATTGTTCAACGACAAGTACTTTCCCGAAAGTATTCATCACATGAAGTAGGTAGAGTTTATCAAGCTGGAGCAAAACAATATGACCGTGTCGCAGTACGAAGCTAAGTTTGATGAGTTGTCCCGGTTTGCGTCCCACATGGTTGATAATGAGGAGAGAATGACGCGGATGTTTCTAAGAGGTTTGAAACCTGAGATACGTCAATATCTAATTTCTCACAAATTGTGTTTGTATTCAGATGTTGTAAATATGGCTTAGTTATTGGAGCGCGATAACGAGTCAACCCAACCAAGAGAGAGCAGCCGACAAAATGATAATACCAGTGGTAGCAGTCATCGAAGCGGTGACAACAAACGTGGTGGAAATCAATATACCAGAAATGGTAACCACTTCGGTGGTAATCATGGACAAGACAATAAAAGTGGGAATTTCAAGAAGAGAAGATTCAATAATGATGGAAGGACGTCAGCACCAGCACCTGTTGTTAAGGAAGGAGAACAACCGCTGGTAGTATGTTACAAATATGGAGGGGAGGGACCCATCAGTCCAAAATGTACACAGCAGTCCAAAGCATGTTACAATTATGGAAGATAAGGTCACCTAGCCCGATTTTGTCGTGCATCGAAGTCAAGTCCAGCTAGGATGGAGGCATCAAAGGCCGTCCCAGATAAGACAAAACCGGTAGTTCAAGGGAGAGCGTTTGTCGTAACCTCCTAAAAAGCGAGGAATCCGAACGAGGTGATCACGGGTAAGCTAATCATAAACTCTAGCGAAGTATATACCTTATTTGATACCGGTTCTACCCATTCTTTTATTTCTCCTACTTGCGCTCAACGTTTAAATTTGACTCCGGAGAAATTAGACTTTGACTTATCTGTTAAAACTTCGTTGGGAGAAACCTTCATTACATCCACTGTTTATAAGTCTTGTTTGATTCAAGTCGGTAACCGCACGTTACCTGTCGATCTTATCTCCTTAAAAATACTTGCATTTGACGTGATTCTAGGGATTGATTGGTTAACTACTCATCATGCTAAAATTGATTATTTTTATAAGGTTGTTAGCTTTCATATTCCTAATCAACCTATTATGCGAATTCAATCGACCAAACCATTAAAATCAATCACGGTCATCTCAAGCCATAAAGCTATTCGTTTATTGAAAAATGGATGTCAAGTTTTCTTAGCTCATGTCACAGATTTAAACAAAAATACGTCAGATTTGAATGATATTTCTATTTTTAATACATTTCTTGACGTATTCCCCGAAGAACTTCCTGGCCTACCCCCGGAGCGTGAAATCGAGTTTGGTATCAACCTTGAACCCGGTACAAAACCCATTTCCAAAGCCCCATATCGAATGGCTCCTATTAAACTTCAGGAGTTAAAAACCCAATTGCAGTAATTGTTAGCCATCGGTTTCATTCGACCTAGTACGTTTCCTTGGGGTGCTCCTGTTCTATTCGTGAAGAAGAAAGATGGAAGTATGCGACTTTGTATTGATTATCGGGAGTTAAATCATGTCCCATCAAAAATAGGTACCCGTTGCCTCACATTGATGACCTGTTTGACCAGTTGCAAGGCGCCAAATTCTTTTCAAAGATCGATCTTCGTTCTGGATATCGTCAGTTGAAGATCAAAACTGATGACATTCCAAAGACTGCTTTCCGAACTCGGTACGGGCATTACGAATTCCTAGTCATGTCTTTTGGATTGACTAATGCTCCTACTGCCTTCATAGATATGATGAACCGAGTATTCAAGGCATATTTGGATCACTTTGTGGTCGTCTTTATTGATGACATCCTCATTTACTCCAAAAGCCGTGAAGATCATGAGCAACACTTGAGGCTGATACTCCAAAAGCTTCGTGAAAACAAGTTATATGCCAAGTTGAAGAAATGCGAGTTATGGATTGAGGAAGTAGCATTCCTTGGGCACGTGATATCAAATCATGGAATATCTGTTGACCTGGCAAAGATTAAAGCAATTCAAAGCTGGGAGAAACCTAAGTCAGTGACCGAAGTACATAGCTTTCTCGGCTTAGCTGGTTATTATCGGAGATTCGTAGAAGGGTTTTCTCGAATCACTACTCCATTAACTCAGCTGACTCGGAAAGATATAAAATTTGGTTGGAGCGAGGAATGTGAGAAGAGTTTTCAAGAACTCAAGAGGAGACTCATTTCAGCACCTATTCTGACAATACCATCTGGCTCGGAGGGATTTGTCATCTACAGTGATGCTTTAGGAAAAGGGTTAGGATGTGTTCTCATGCAACATGGAAAAGTCATAGCCTATGCCTCACGACAACTCAAAGAATATGAGAGGAATTATCATACTCATGATCTAGAGTTGGCATTAATGGTTTTTTTTAAGCTTAAGATTTGGAGGCATTACACAGTATGGAGAGAAGGTGGAGATCTATACGGATCATAAAAGCCTCAAATATTTCTTCACTCAAAAGGAACTCAACATACGGCAACGACGATGGCTTGAGCTATTGAAAGATTACGATCATACCATTCAATACCATCCTGGAAAAGCGAACGTCGTAGTTGACGCATTGAGTAGAAGATCATATGCGGGTACGAATGCGATATTGTCAACACAAAGGCCCATTTTGTATGACTTACAAAGGATGGATATAGAGTTAAAGACTATAGGGACCCACGTGATAATAGCAAATATACGAGTTGAACCGACTTTAATCGATAAAGTTAAAGCTGCTCAAGCTACAGACCTGGAGTTGATGCGTATGAGGAAGAAAGTGCAAGAAAGTACCATTCCGGAAGCAAGAATCGATGAAGAAGGAATACTTCGAGTCAACTCCAGACTTTGTGTTCCTAACGATTCTGACTTGAAGTATAAAATCATGATGGAGGCACACAACACACCGTTTACAATCCATCCTGGGAGTACCAAAATGTATTGTGATCTTCGACATACATTTTGGTGGAGCAATATGAAGAGAGTGATAGCAAGGTTTATCTCAAGGTGTCTAACTTATCAACGAGTCAAGGCGGAACATCAAGTGCCAAAAGGTCCATTACAACCACTTGAAATTCTAGAATGGAAATGGGAGCACATTACCATGGATTTCGTTACTGGTCTTCCCAAGGTTTCTCAAGGCATAGATGCGATTTGGGTCATTGTTGATAGATTGACCAAGTCTGCTCATTTCTTACCGATACGAGAAACTTATACACTTGAACGTCTTGCTCGTATGTACATAAACAAGATTGTAAGATTGCATGGTATGCCAGTATCCATAGTTTCTTACCGATACGAGAAACTTATACACTTGAACGTTTGTTTCACAATTTTGGGTTAGTTTGCAAAAAGCTATGGGCACGAATTTACGATTTAGTTCTAACATATCATCCTCAAATGCAGGGCAAGGCGTTCGAGGACTATTCAAACTCTTGAAGATTTATTAAGACTCAGTGTCTTTGACTTCAAAGAAAGTTGGGACAAATTCTTACCATTGTTGAAGTTTTCCTATGTGACATCCTAGATTTTTAGAAATTATAAATGAGATTTTTATAAATAAAAGTATTATTTATGAGATATGTTGGGTGTGAGTATGTGTATGTCATATATTGTAGAATATGTGAATTGATGTGAAGAGAATGTTATATATTAATTTTAATATATAAATATTTAATTGAATTATTTATTGAGTTAAATAAATAAATTTTATTTTGATTATAGAATAATGTAATTAAGTGTAGCAGATTAATTAAATGAATATTTAGTATTTAATTTAATTAATATAATAATTTTATGTTATAGTTCTAATTTAATTGAGATAATTAAATTAGATGAGTTATGTGATGATTGTTACACAAAATTATAATTAACAAGTAAATATAATTATGTGACAATTTGATAAGATTGATTCAAAGACATGTAGATGATAAAGGTTTTGATTCAGGGAATTAAAGTAAGAAGACATAAAAGTTTAAATTATTCCGTATTTTATTATGTTTAGCATCGAATAATGATGTAAAATCAGAAGGTAGATGTGTTATTAATGACCAAAGTTGAGAATTAAATTGTATGAATTTTGGGGTTGTTACAGTTGGTATCAAAGCAGTAGGTTATAAACCTTAGGTAAGAGTACCTTAGGCTATAACCTTAGAGAAGAGAGGTGAAAATAAGGAACGAATAAGCTCAAATAGAGTTTGAACAATAAGGGATTAAAACTTGCGTGAAAGGATTC
Source organism: Panax ginseng (assembly GCA_020205605.1). NCBI lineage: Eukaryota > Viridiplantae > Streptophyta > Magnoliopsida > Apiales > Araliaceae > Panax > Panax ginseng. The sequence goes on from CM035143.1 coordinate 113,050,503, forward strand.
AAAGAAGAATCTCGTAGAGTTATAAGGAATATGAATGTGGGGTTACCCAACTCCAATAATAAGGATGTAAGGTGATAATAAATAGACAATGTCTATAAAAAGAGAATGACAAAGAAGTTAAGAATAGAGAGTTATATCTAAGTGGTGCAATTGTACTCTTTCGTAGTTTATGTATGGTATCTGGGCTAAACGATTCCTTCATAGAGCGGAGGTATATACGAACTAGCAACTCGGAACCTAGTTTGTTGGTTGTTTGTGGGAAACCATTCAGCGTACCATATTAAAACTGGTAGAGACTCGATGTGTACCAAGTATAGAAAGTGGATACGTATGATGAAAGTGTAGAACTTGAATGAAATGTTGAGCAATATAAATGAAGTTAGAAATTCTTAAAGGAAGAATTGTTATATAAATAAGAAGATTCAAAGAAGAATCTTGAAGAGATATAAAGATAAGAAATGACAGTTTCCTAACTCCAAAAGCCAAGATAACGAATAATGTCGTAAATGATGAAAAAGAGAAAGAAAGAGGATCGTAAAACAAAAGGATCACGAGTTAAGAAAATAATTTTAAGGGAGATGATTATAGAATAAGATCACGACGTGGTCTGTTTAAGTTATAAAAGAAAGATGGTCTATAATGTTTGAATAATTATAGCTTAATGCTATGAAGATGGTGTACTATGAAATAGTACGAGATAACTCATGAGGAGTTATAGATGATGTGATACGAGGAATTCGTATCGAGCAAATAGCAAGTTAAGAGCAAGATAGAGTTAGAAGGATTTCAATTGAGGACTCATGTGATGGCCGAGTTGTACAAACCTTTTTATGGTGAGGGTTTTGTACTTGTACTCGATTTATCACATTGATAATCATTGGAATGTTTGTGTCGCTATTATTTGTTATATGCCCTGTTGAGAAGGTGATTCTTTTCATGTGTATATATGAGATAGGTAGAGTATAGTTAGAGAATATTATAGAGTTAAGTGCGAGTTCTTAAAACTCATACTTATGGTAGGTTCGTGACTCATAATTATATGGTATATTTTGAACCCCTCAATGAATGGGCCGCCTATGGTCCGACTAGGATAAGTTCTTAAACTCATATGATTGTGGCAAGTTCCTGAACTTATAACGTGTGGTAAGTTTGACGAACTGGGTATAGATAAGTGTAAATGGAGTATTGAGGATAATAGGAATAGATAGACCTTTTAAGCAATGGATCATTACAGAAAGTAGAGTTGATGGTGGAAGTATAGGTATTCTAAATCTACTAGCTATGCTAGACTTTCGAAATTTATTGACTTCGTGCTGATGTTTATACTTCTATTTTCTTGAAAAACATTGGATCAAATGATGGAACCAATGAGTTTTAACAACAATCTTTCATTATTCAGTATGTCTATGCTAATTGCTTCTGGACTAGACAAAAATGATTTGCAATATATCAAAATGTATTTTATATCATTAATGCATCATGTAACTTTGTGCAAAGATGATAAAAATGATGGAGTCATCAATGCGATATTACCTAGTGTTGGATGTGATCTAAGGATCGTCATTACACTATGGTATGATGTAGTATGATAAAATCACCAAATGATGGAATCCTCAACGAATTTGTAAATACATCTGCGGTATCGTAGCGTCATAAAAAGATTTTTGAGATTTCTTTAAGATATGAGAATACATATGTATGTATGTATATGTATATTTTGTTTGATGTCCAGAATTATTGTAGAGGTCTATGCTATTTGATTCACTAGACAAATATTGAAAGATGTTCATGAAATTCAAGAGTTTCTTGAGAAGTTATGCCAAACCAAATTATTTTGGTGCGATTCGAGATGTTGAAAAGTTGAGATGAACAACCCTATTATTAGGGTTTATGCGCTTAGTTTTATACTTTCTTATTTGAAATGTTTGTATACAATACATGTACAATAGGTTGATCACCTAGAGTACTTGCGGAGGGTGTTTTCAGTCTTTGTGATTGATAAACATTCTGCCAAAGAGGGTTTAAAGTGTGAAGCACTATTAAACCTAGAGAATAGAGTTCATAGTCTTGTGACCCTCAGCATGATTTGGAATCTTTTAAATTCCTGAGTTATTCATACTACTTCCCAATTATTGAACAATTGTGGAGGATTTTTATTATTCTACAAGATGGAAGTGAAAAAGGAAAGCATTCCTTAGAAAGAAGTAAGTCGTAAAATGCGACACTGAATGATGGATATGTTGAATAAGTGAGAAAAGAAATTTTGAAGTGAGAAGGATGTGAGTTATCAAAGAATAATGAGAAACTTTTAATAGAAAAGTTTAATAATTGTAGAATGATGTTTGTGGAAAGAAAGTGGTTATAGAAATCAATGAATGAATGAAGTAGTGGCGTAAAAATCTACTTTGATAGATTAAATGAATAAAGATTAATAAAAAAAAAAATTGAGCACGATATTCTTAGAAAAAGGGGTGAATGTAATGTCCCTAGAGTTTGATCATATAATATATGATAATGATCCTTAGAGAAAGATAATGAACGGGTCAAAGAATATGTAATACTCAAATATAATTGAGTCTAAGTAAATATTATGAAATAAAACTTATAAGAATTTATTATCAAGAATGGTGAGAGTAGAAAATATAAAACCTATATTAAGGTAATGTGTTGTAGTTATTCAATGAATAGATTTGAGGAAATTCTGAGTAAGGTAGGGTTTTGGTGATTCCAAGGATGGAATCTTTATAAGGAGGAAAGATGTGACATCCTGATTTTTAGAAATTATAAATGAGAATTTTATAAATAAAAGTATTATTTATGAGATATGTTGGAGTGTGAGTATGTGTATGTCATATATTGTAGAATATGTGAATTGATGTGAAGAGAATGTTATATATTAATTTTAATATATATAAATATTTAATTGAATTATTTATTGAGTTAAATAAATAAATTTTGTTTTGATTATAGAGTAATGTAATTAAGTGTAGCAGATTAATTAAATGAATATTTAGTATTTAATTTAATTAATATAATAATTTTATGTTATAGTTCTAATTTAATTGAGATAATTAAATTAGATGAGTTATGTGATGATTGTTACACAAAATTATAATTAACAAGTAAATATAATTATGTGACAATTTGATGAGATTGATTCAAAGACATGTAGATGATAAAGATTTTGATTCAGGGAATTAAAGTAAGAAGAAATAAAGGTTTAAATTATTCCGTATTTTATAATGTTTAGCATCGAATAATGATGTAAAATCAGAAGGTAGATGTGTTATTAACGACCAAAGTTGAGAATTAAATTGTATGAATTTTGGGGTCATTACATCCTACAACAACAGTTATCAAGCAAGTATTGGCATGGCTCCATTTGAGGCGTTGTATTGAAGAAAGTGTCATTCTCCAGTATGTTGGGATGAGGTTGGTGAAGCAACGTTGTTGGGACCGGGAGTTGAATGCGTATGACTACGGAAAAGATTCAAACGATCCGAAATGACGTATAAAACCTCACAAGATCGACAAAAGAGTTATCTTGATCTTCATCGAAAGGACGTGGAATTCAATATTGAGATCATGTGTTTGTTACATGTTGCTCCATGGAAAGGAGTTACGTGATTTAGAAAAGAGAGAAAGCTCAATCCTCGATTCATTGGCCCATTTTAATCCTCGATCGAGTAGGAACTGTGGCCTATAGACTCGCTTTTCTGCTTGAAGTATGTCTCGTGTTCATAACATTTTTCATATATCTATGTTACGTAAATATGTGAAAGACCCGAACCACAATATTGAATTAGAACCGGACGAGATAGCGGAAGATTTAACGAATGAGGAGGTACCTGTTAAAATCTCGGATAAGAAGGATCATATTCTACGCTCCAAGGTTATACCTCAAGTCAAAGTTTTGTGGAGAAACCACGATGTTGAGGAAATGACATGGGAGTTAGAATCTAAAATAAAGTCAAGGTATCCTCACCTCTTCGACATACCAGGTACGCACCCTAATTTTGAGGACGAAATTTCATAAGAAAGGGAGGTTGTAAGACCCCAACTTTTATGAATAAAGATTAATTTTTCTCGAAATATATTTTTGAATATTATGGTGTGGATTTGATATAATGTTATAGTTGTGGGCATTATTTATAAATTTTACAAAGTAAACAAGTGGTTATATAATATTCGATTGATCGGGAAATATTCGTTTTAACAGGGGAATATTCATACGACGGCACAATCATTGGTGGACCCCATTAACGGAAGTATTATCGTGGTTAGAAAACAGCGAAATTATCTTTTATAAAAATAACTTGAAAAGTTTTACTGTTAAAGCTTGTTGAACTACCCGTTGGTAAAATTACGATGTAATACACATGGTTGCATAGTAGCACACGGTATTGATTATTGATGCTTACGTGAGAAGTCACTCAATTATACTCAATTATTGCTACAGTAATTGCTGCATAATATCTCTCATATTATTGATTCAATTATTGTCACAGTATCATCTACATAATATCTTATATTATTAAATCAATAATTGAGACGACAAAGTTATTCATATTATTATCTACAATATTGACAATGTCTAGAAAGTTACATCGAGGAGAGGTTTGGTCACCTAATTGCTTGGCTGGGAGAAATCCTTATCGAAAAGCCCCTCTTTCCTCAGGAATGATCTCGGTTGTTAAATATTGTGAGTTATAATATTAATGATGAATAAGTTTGTATTGATTAAAGATGAAATTGATATTTTCATTGTGTTGGAATTATTAGTGTTAGTGGAAATCGACATCTATTTCGATAATAATGGATGCCTAGAGGTTATATTGACCAATCGGGTAATTATCGGATAAATGAGTAATTAATTGCTATTAATTCACATGCTTATAACTATTTATTCACATGTGTGTACTATTGATTCACATGCATGTACTATTAGAGAAGGTGATGCAAGATTGATAATACATGCATGACTAAATTAAAAATGGAGGTATAGATGAAGGTACTATACTGTAATTAATTTTTCACATGATTATACTATTTATTCACATGATTGTACTATTGATTCACATGATGTACTATTAGGGGAGGTGGTGAAAGTTTGATAATACTTGCAGGACTAAATTAAAAATGAAAGAAAAGATGAAGGTATTATACTGTAATATTTCGAGCCCCAAAACGTGCAATTATTGAAACTATATTTTTCTATAAATAGAAGCTCATTCTTCTTTCATTCTCACCAATTCAGTAAGACTCAGAAGTGCAATTGAAGAAGCTATAGAGAAAGAAGCTTTAGAGAGAAAGTAGAAGAGAAGTCTGCTACCTCACTATTCTAGTATCCAGTCTTCTTTTGAGGTAAGGGATATTATTTTTTTCAGTATTCATAGGAATAATATTGTCTTCCATACTCTGTAGTATGTGAGTAATATTATTTCGTCTCGTATTCCTGATTATACCCTCATTTTGTTAAAGTATTGCTTCTATACTTCGTGAAATTAGTAGAATATCCTTGTAATTTGTGTTTCATTTAGTATCGTTTCACAAGAATATTTTCTGCACATTCTTGTTAAATTTTAAGCTTTTCATACCGGAGTACTGTCCATGAGTACTATTTAATTTTTAAGGTAATATTCATAAAGTACTATTCATGGGGTCTACTATTCAGAAATCTTATTCACGGGTACTATTCACTTTGTACTATTTCTATTCACAGGAAATTATTCATGACAAAAATTGATTTCTTTGTTGTCTAAATCATTTTTGATACAATATTATTCTTGAATTTTACTCCACAAAGCAGTATCATGTTGATAATTTGGACATTATTGAATTCTGGATAAATTAAGTTATAAATCTTTAAAAATTTATCCTTTGCTTTCTTTTAATTGAATTCTTATATCAGTGTCATCATCCTCATGCTTATATTATGATAAAAGTCATCTGTGGCTTACGTGCATAGATGTACTATTGATTGATATGATTATGACCAGAGATTATTCGGTATAATCTTGACCGTAATGTTACAAATGATGTGGTAAAAGTCCTCATTGGCCCGTAGTGCATTGATGGACAGTTGTTAGTATGATCATGACCATTGATGATTACATGAATATCCTTGGCCCGTAGTACAGGGATGATTCGATGATGTGGTTTATTTATTAAGCTGAGTCTCAGCGATAAAGTTGATGAAAACCTTTTTAAATCATAGAAGATAGTAGATATCATGCTCTACTTGACTCTTCTAATAGATTGCTTGTTCCGCTGCAGTTAAACTTGATGTTTATCGTATTTTATCAGTTTAACACTGTTGAAGGCTAACGATAATTTATTCTGCATTATCTTAGTCATAATATTTCTTACTGGGCTAGTTGAGCTCACCCTTTTGTTTTCATTATTCTCTTTAGGAAATGAAAATGTAGCTGGGACTAGTCGGGGAACAGAGTGACGGTCCAGATGTTTGCATTAGTAGTCCTCACTATTCCGTGAAATAGTGTGATAATAATTGTAATGAGGACTTTATTTGAGTTTGGATACTCTCTACGAGACCTTATCCGTTTTGAAACTCTCGACCACGTTTTATCGTCTTTGATATAAAAGAAGTTTGTATTTAAATTCTGTACCATGTATTTGGCGACTCAAGATGGGTGATGTATACCTATTTTGGGGGCGTCACACCCTCTTTCATGGGAATGATTTGGTTGTTAAATATTGCGAGTTATAATATTAATGATGAATAAGTTTGTGTTGATTAAAGATGAAATTAATAGTTTCATTGTGTTGGGATTATTAGTGTTGGTGAAAATCAATTTATTTCGATAATAATTGATGTCCTGAGGTTATATTGACCAATCGAGTAATTAATCGGATAAATGATCAATTAATTACTATTAATTCACATGCTTATAACTATTTGTTCACATGTGTGTACTATTGAGTCACATGGATGTACTATTAGGGGAGGTGGTGCAAGATTTATAATACTTGCATGACTAAATTAAAAATGGAGGTATAGATGAAGGTACTATACTATAATTAATTTTTTCACATATATAGAACTATTGAGTCACATGATTGTACTATTGATTCACATGATATACTATTAGGGGAGGTGGTGCAAGTTTAATAATACTTGCATGACTAAATTAAAAATGAAAGAAAAGATGAATGTATTATATTATAATATTTTGAGCCCCAAAACGTGCAATTATTGAAACTATATTTTTCTATAAATAGAAGCTCACTCTTCCTTCATTCTCACCAATTCACTAAGACTCAAGTGCAATTAAAGCAAGAAAATAGAGAAAAGTAGAGAGAAAGCTTATGACCGAGAGATTATTCTAAGATAATCTTGACCGTAATGTTACAAATGATGTGGTAAAAGTCCTCATTAGCCTGTGGTGGTATTGATGGACAAGTTGTTAGTATGATCATGACCATCGATGATTACATGAATATCCTTGGCCCGTAGTACGGGGATGATTCGATGATGTGGTTTATTTATTGTCGAGTCTCGGCCGATAAAGTTGATGAAAACCTTTTTAAATCATGAAGATAGTAGATATCATGCTCTACTTGACTCTTCTAATAGATTGCTTGTTCATTGCGGTTAAACTTGATGTTTATCGTATTTTATCAGTTTAACACTGTTGAAGGCTAACGATAATTTATTCTGCATTATCTTAGTCATAATATTTCTTACTGGGCTAGTTGAGCTCACCCTTTTGTTTTCATTATTCTCTTTAGGAAATGAAAATGTAGCTGGGACTAGTCGGGAGCAGTGACTCAGTCCGGATGTTTGCATTAGTAGTCCTCACTATTCCGTGAAATAGTGTGATAATAATTGTAATGAGGACTTTATTTGAGTTTGGATACTCTCTACGAGACCTTATCCGTTTTGAAACTCTCACCACGCTTTTATCGTCTCTGTATAAAAGAAGTTTGTATTTAAATTCTGTACCATGTATTTGGCGACTCAAGATGGGTGATGTATACCTATTTTGGGGGCGTCACACCCTCTTTCATGGGAATGATTTGGTTGTTAAATATTGCGAGTTATAATATTAATGATGAATAAGTTTGTGTTGATTAAAGATGAAATTAATAGTTTCATTGTGTTGGGATTATTAGTGTTGGTGAAAATCGAATTTATTTCGATAATAATTGATGTCTGGAGGTTATATTGACCAATCGAGTAATTAATCGGATAAATGATCAATTAATTACTATTAATTCACATGCTTATAACTATTTGTTCACATGTGTGTACTATTGAGTCACATGGATGTACTATTAGGGGAGGTGGTGCAAGATTTATAATACTTGCATGACTAAATTAAAAATGGAGGTATAGATGAAGGTACTATACTATAATTAATTTTTTCACATATATAGAACTATTGAGTCACATGATTGTACTATTGATTCACATGATATACTATTAGGGGAGGTGGTGCAAGTTTAATAATACTTGCATGACTAAATTAAAAATGAAAGAAAAGATGAATGTATTATATTATAATATTTTGAGCCCCAAAACGTGCAATTATTGAAACTATATTTTTCTATAAATAGAAGCTCACTCTTCCTTCATTCTCACCAATTCACTAAGACTCACAAAAGCAATTATAGAGAGAAGCTATAGAGAGAAAGAAGAAGAGAAGTCTCCTACTTCACTATTTTAGTATTCAGTCTTCTTCTGAGGTAAAGGGTATTATTTATTTCATATTCTGAAGAGAAATTATTTTTCGTTTTCGTATGAATATTATTTTTCGTTTAATATTCGTAAAAGGTATTATTTCGTTCATATTCATGAAGAGAGTTATTTTTTTCAATACTCGTAAGGGTTGTTATTCCATTCTTTATTATTCTGTTAGAATAACCTGTCTACGTGGACTACCGTATGCATGGTAAAATTCTTCTGTTATTCCATTCTTTATTATTCTGTTGGAATAACCTTTATACGCGGACTACCGTATGTATGGTGAAATTCTTCTGTTATTCCATTATTTATTATTCTGTTGGAATACCTGTATACGCGGACTACCGTATACATGGTGAAATTCTTCTATTATTCAATTCTTTATTATTACATTGGAATAACTTTTATCATCGGACTCACCGTATGCATGGTGAAATTCTTCATTATTCCATTCTTTATTATTCTGTTGGAATAACTTTGCCTCACGCGACTACCGCATGCATGGTGAATGACCCTTCATATTCATTCTTTATTATTTTGTTGGAATAACCTGTCTACGCAGACTACCGCATGCATGGTGAATGACCCTTCATATTCATTCTTTATTAAATTGTGGAAATGATCTGTCTACGTGGATTACCGCATGGTGGGTGAAAATCCATTTGCAGTTTCATATATTCTATTATACTCGTATGAGATATCATTTCTTTTGTACTATTCATGGAATATTGCTTTTTTTGTATTTTCCTTTTATGAGTACTATTCATGGAGTAATATTCATGAGTTACTATTTACGGGTTACTATTCATGTAAGACCCCGAATTTTATGAAATAAAAGTATTCAATTTTTCTTATAATTACTATTCAGTAAATTGTTAAATTGATAAAAGTTAAAGTTAAGGGTGATATATGAAATTTTTTTCAAAATATGCAAGTGGTTATAAAATACTCATTTCTATCGGGGAATATTAGTTTTGGTCGTAGAATATTCTTCTTTATCGAGAATATTCGTACTTGCACGTAGCGACCATTTGTGGGCCCCATAATGTAAATAATCGTCGGATGAAGAAAAACGACAAAGGAGTTTTTATAAATAATGGCGTAGTTGTTACATTAACAACATTGGAATACTCGGTGGTTAAAATACGATGTCTGGCGTTTTTGCACAAGCGATGCTTGCGGTATTGCACCATTATTGATTCTTACGTAAAGAAGGCACTACTCAATAATTGTTACAATAATTATTGTTCGATATTTTATTGATTCAATAATTCTTTGCGTTGATATTTTATATTACCGTTGTTTTAATAATTGTCATACTACGATTATTTTTCATTATCGAAGCAATAATTCATATTATCTGAATAATATTATTAGAAAATATTATTGGCAATGTCTAGAAAGTTCATCTAAGGAGAGGTTTGGTCACCTAATTAGTGCGATGAAGTGAGCAATTATTATTGGAAAGCCCCTCTTTCCTCGAACTGCTCATTGCTTGTCATTATTGTGATTCTATAATATTATTTGTGAATAATTAATTATTGATTTATATGATGAGAAAAATATTCATTTTATGTGGATATAGATGGAGAAAATTTTTAAAGTGACAATTATTTGAAAATCAATATTTTATCTTTTACGATAAAATAATATTTTATTATATTATTATAATATAATAATGATGATATTTTACAATGAATGTGGGATATATGAGTATATGAGGAGGAAGAGTATTTTTATTGCAAAAGTTGTTTAAAACATGTTAAACATATCTGTGGGCCCATTTATTGACTGAAATTTGATTATAGCCTGTAAAATCGCCCGTTTATGGATTTCGGTCAATTTCTGTTTGAAATTTAGAAAAACTTTCTTCTGCAAAGTTGTAGAGAATTGAATTTCCTATAAAAAGTCGTAAGATTCAAATTTTCTGATAAAAGGGCTATTTATTATGAATTATTGAAGTTCCGGATTAATTACTTAATATTATTTGGAGTTTTAAATTAATTAATTGAGAAAAACATTTTTGTGGTTGTTATTGAGGTGTGGCTGATGTCTAGACTATATTGGTGTGCGTAGGGAATTTGAGAAAAATAAATTAATATTATATTAAATTTTCTGCTTTGGTGTTCTAAGCATTTTTCTATAAATAGGGTGCTTAGGTTAGAATTGAAAATCACACCAAAAACAAAAGATTTCTCTCTCTATATATCGAGCATATTTTTGTGAGTATTTTAGTACTTTGAGTATTGCTATACGGTGCAAGTTCTTTTAGCACTATATTCGATATTCGATCGAAGTACTATTCTTTTCCGAGGTAAGTGAGATTATTTTCTTCATAAATGATATTATTTCTTCAATATCATTATCTTTAGAAATATTGGTTTGAACTTTTTATCAAATTTGGAACTTTTTCATGTCGGATTACTATTCATGAGTTACTATTCACGAGTTACTATTCATGAGTTACTATTCACGAGTACTATTCACGAAGCGTGATGATGTTTTTGTGAAATTTCTATCTTTTGGTGTCGGAGTTACTATTCACAGATATATGGCACTATTCACGATACTCGGACTATTCACAAATCGACATTATTCACGTAAAAATTAAGTTTTCTTCTTTGTGTCCAAGATTGTCTGCATTATGATTCCTCTTTGATTGGATCTATGTTTTGGTCCTTCATTCTTGAATTTTACTCCACTCTAGTTATTTATGAAGTATTTTGAACTTGGGTTGTTTAAAGTACGAATCCTTAATATTTGTTCTTTTGTTTCACTGGATTCGTTAACTTTAAAATATTTTGCATCATCCTCAATCCTAAATGATGATATAATCGAATATCTTTGGCCCAGCAAAAGCAAAGATGAATGATTTCGATGAATATCTTTGGCCGATGAGTGCGAAGATGAGCAGTGTTTAGATGAACATGACCAACTGATGAATATCTTTGGCCTATAGTGCAAAGATGACATGTTGTCGAATATCTTTGGCCAGTAGTGCAAAGATGAACTGTTGATGAATATCTTTGACCAGTGAAGTGCAAAGATGAATTTATCAAGATGATTATGAATGTGAACCGTGATTTGGTATAACCATGATCTTTGATGTTTCGGTGATGAAAATTATCTTTGTCCTAGATGAGGAAAGAATTTAGAACTACAATTACGATTATAGTTATACACGTGATTGTGGGATGAGAATTGTTGATTGATGTTACGAGGATAAAACATTGTTGGTGGACTTTTTAACATGGAAGATAATAGATTTATGGTCTATTTGACTCTTCTAATGGATTGCTCGTTCGTTACGCAACTATGGTTGAAAAGTTTATCATCTACCATATGTTCTAAATCTCTGATTTATTCTTTGTTGAAGGCTATTGATAATTTATTTATCTTTAGTCATGATATTCTTTATTGAGCTAGTTGTGCTCACCCTTTTTGCTTCACAATTCCTTTTCGGGTAATAAAAGTGTAGGCGGGACAAGTGGGGAATAATAGGGAATAGAAGCGGTGTTCTATAGATGTTGAGGTGAGGTGAATTTAACTTGGAAGGGTGTTTTGCCACTTATCATACAAGATGTCTAATGACATACAACCTCGTGTCATCATAAGACGGGTTGTACTCATCCACTTCTTGAGTATATTTACAAGCACTACCTATATAATCTTGGTGTTTTGTTTGGAGTATAATACCCAATTAGAGACAATGGAGATAATGATATGTCAAGAGAAGACTCACCATTGGGAAGAATATGATAGTAATCTTCTCATTTTTCTTTGGGGTCTATTAGGTCAACCAAGGATAATTACGCGACCATATGATATCTATCATAACCTAGAAGCATGGCCTCCCATGTGCACGAAGGTTTCCTGAGCACTTCCCAAAGATTCTAATTTCTAAAACAGCTTTTGACTATACCTTTATGTAAGGTGTCATTGTGACGTCTTTATCCAAAGTTGGTGTCCAGAGTTTCTGATTGGTATATATCCGTATCCAAACTCACAAAGATATGTGTTGTTGTATTTTGCACGATAATTGTTGTAATAAAGTTGTAGTTGTTTTCTGTACCATGTATTTGGCGACTCAGAATGGGTTGGATGGAATGGACCTATTTTGGGGTTGTCACAGTTCACCCGATTACTATTCAATAGAATATTATTCACTCGGGTATTCGGGACACTTTTCATGCCAGAGTACTATTCATGAGTTACTATTCATGGATTACTATTCATCCGGTTATTATTTACTAGAATATTATTCACTCGGGTATTTGGGGCACTTTTCATGCCGGGGTACTATTCACGAGATACTATTTCCGAAGTACTATTCATAGGGTACTATTCACGGAGTACTATTCACCCAAAAAAATATATTTCTTTTCTGTCCAAATTATTTTTTATACATGAATATTATTATTGAATTTTACTCCACAAAGCAGTATCATGTTGACAATTTGGATATTTTTAAACTCTGTATAAATTTAAAGTCTTTAATATTTATCCTTGATTTCGTTTGATTAATGCTTATATCATTGTCATCATCCTCATGTTTATATTGTGATGAAAGTCATCTTTGGCTTACGTGCATAGATGGACTGTTGATTGGTATGATTATGACCGGGGATCATTCGGTATAATCATGATCGTAATGTTGCAAGTGATGTGGTAAAAGTCCTCATTGGCCCGTTGTGTATTGATGGACAGTTTTTGGTATGATCATGACTATGGGTTCTCTTCGGCCAAGGGTGCAAAGATGAATTGTTTTATGGTGTGATCATGACCGTTGGTGAAAACACGATTATCCTTAGCCCGTAGTGCATGGATAATTCGTGGTCGTGATACTAATAAATATCCTTGACATGTAGTGCATAGATAATTCGGTGATGTGGATTATTTATTGTGCTGAGTCTCAGCGATAAAATATTGATAATAAACTTTTAATTCGTAGAAGATAGTAAATATCATGCTCTACTTGACTCTTCTAAAATACAGTTGCATGTCTTTGGCCTGTAGTGCAAGGATGAACTGTTAATGAATATCTTTGGCCTGTAGTGCAAAGATGAATTTATTAGTATGACTATGAACATAAACTATGATTTGGTATAACCAAGATCTTTGATGTTTCAGGTAAAGACAGGTGATGAAAATTATCTTCGTCCTGGGTGCGAAGAGGAATTTAGACCACAATTATGATTATGAGTTATTCAAATGATTGTGGATAGGAATTGTTGATTGATGTTACAGGGATAAAACATTGTTGGTGGACTTTTAACATGGAGAAGATAATAGACTTTATGGTTTATTTGACTCTTCTAATGGATTGCTTCGTTCACGTTAATAACTATGATTGAAAAGTTTTATCATCTACCATATGTTTCTAAATCTCCGATTTATTACTTCGAAGGCTATTGATAATTTAATTATCTTTAGTCATGATATTCTTTCTCGGGCTAGTTGTGTTCACCCTTTTGCTTCATAATTCCTTTCGTAATAATAAGAGTGTAAATTGGGTTTGGCGAGAGTAACGAGGATTTAGATAGGTTGTCTATAGTTTATTGAGGTTCTCCTTAAACAGTATGTAAATAATTTTATTGAGAACTTTAGATAAGTGTGTTGTATTTTTATACGACATTTAATAGTTATATTGGTGAATCAAATAGGGTGAGGCGAACCCAACTTTGGAAGGGTGTTTTTCCACTATCATACAAGATGTCTAATGACATACGACTTCGTGTTATCATAAGACAAGGTTGTGCACATCCACTTGATGAGTATATCTATGAGCACTACCTATATAATCTTGGAGTTTGGTTGAAGTATAATTCTCAATTGGAGACAATGGAGATAATTATATGTCAAGAGAAGACTCACCATTGAAAAGAACATGATAGTAATCTGCTCATTTTTCTTTGGGGGCTATTGGGTCAACCAAGGATAATTCTCAAGTTATATGATATCTATCATAACTTAGATGCATAGCCTCCCATGTATGAAGGTTTCCCCTAGCATTTTCGAAAGATTTTAATTTCTAAAACAATTATTGATTGTACTTTTATATAAAGTACCATTGTAAGGTGTTGTGCTCGAGGCACCATGAGAGTTACATATATTTGTATTAAAACTCACAACTTATATGTTGTTGTACTCTGTACGACAGTTCAACAGTTGTATAAATGAAGTTTGTATTTGATTTACGTAGTGTGATATCTGGCGACTCGAATGGGTGGTAGTGGACCTATTTTGGGGGCATCACAAATGGTATCGAGCTTGTGGATATATTCATTTGGCGGAGATATGAGTCTAGAACTAGGAGGGAGAGATGAGTAATATACTTCCACTAGTGTGTGACTTACCTAAGCTGAAATTATTTACTTGATAAGCTGACAAATTGTGATATGTCAATTAACCTTTGTTTTGAAGATATATTCTAGAATGATATCTAAAATACAGGAGATGAGCAATGGGGAAAATCATGATACAGAGGAAATAACTTGCAAGGTACAATTCGAAAAGAAAGCAAGGTATTCTCATCTCTTCGAACTACCAGGTACGTAAATTTTGAGGGCGAAATTTCATAAGGAGGGAAGATTGTAAGACCCCGAATTTTACGAAATGAAAGTATTCAATTTTTATAATTATTATTCTATTTAGTAAATGGTTAAATTGAGAAAGGGTTAAAGTTAAGGGTGACATGTGAAAATTTTAAAAAGTAAGCAAGTTGATATAAAATATTCGTTGTGTCGGGGAATATTCGATTGGTCGGAGAATATTTGTTTTAACAGGGAATATTTGTACGACGACATAATCATTGGTTTCGCAACTAGACAATCTCTAGCTATATGACCTTCCTTTCCACAATTATAACACACCTTGGATTGTTGTGGGCAGTTTGAGCTGATGTGTCCCTCTTTCTCGCATTTGTAACATACGACCAAATTGGTCGCTTCTCCTCCCCAAAACAGTTGATATTGGTCTTTGGCGTCTTTACGCTATCATTGTTGTACCTTCTCCTTTTGAAATCTCCTCCCGACTCGCTCCTTCTATTATCACTTGTACGATTACCACCGTAGTGGTTACCGCTTTATGTCCAAATACTTTCCTTCCCTCTAGTTGTCATTACTTCATGATGGCCGCCACCTATTTGTATGACCACGGTTGTGTTCTCTCGGTTGAACATACTCATTATCTCGCTCTAATAATTGAACAATGTTTACAACATCCGAATATAAAAGAAAATTTATGAGAGATAAAATATTGTCGAATCTCTAAGACTTTAGACCTCTCGAAACTTCCTCGTCATTCGCTCTCTCATTTTCGACTAAATGAGGTGCAAACCTAGATAACTCTGCAAACTTCGCCGCAGTCTTTGGGACACCGCTCATGTTGTTTTGTTCGATCGATAACTCCACCTCCTTCATATGACGCGAATACTTTCGTGGAAAGTACTTGTCATTGAATAGTTTCAAACGCTTCCCAAGACATGCTAAGTCAGAATGGGTCCGGGTACGCTTCACGCACTCCCCCACCAAAGATACGCCTCACCGCGAACATAAAGGTGGTGAATGGAACTTCTCGCTCTTCGTGCATCCCAAGACATCGAATATCTTGGTAATTTGCTTGACCCACGTTTCCGCCATGATCGGATTTGCTTCCCTTAAATTCGGTGGTCCCAACTCTTTGAACTCGCTTATTTGTGACAAGTCATGCGCATTGCTAGCATTTCCACCATATTCTGTGCACTAGTCTCCCTCATCCGGTTTTGCATGAACTACAAAAACCTTCTAAACATCCCATCATTCATCATTTGTTCTAGTAACGTTGTTTACAAGGGAGTATTATTGCCTTCCTGCTGCACGCTTCCGGTAGTGATCAAAGGTGTCTCCACTACCGATTCACTCCATTATTAACGCTCTCATTTTGCCATTCTTAATATCGCCATAAAACAAGGTTAATAGTCATGCAACATATTATCCCTACTACTCAATCACCAAATAAATACCAAATAAACTTAATCCGGAGTAATACTAAGCGAAGGAATTCCCTGCCTCTCCTCCTAGTTCTTGTCTCTCACATCTCGACCCAGGATCATATCCCTAAAGCTTTGATACCAACCATGACGCCCCCAAAATAGGTATACATCACCCATTCGAAAGTGCCAAATACATGGTATGTAAAACAAATACAACTTCATTAAACTGTGAGTTTAAATACATAGAGAGTATAAAACTCAAAAGGAGTCCTAATTACAATATTGATACACTATTTTAAAAATAGTGAGAGGATCGCTAAAACAACTTTCTAGAACCATCACTCTGCACTCTAATTAGTAGTCCTGTTATGTTCTCACCTCCCGAGAAGAAAAATGGAACAAAAGGGTGAGCTCAACTAGCCCGATAAAGAATATTATGACTAAGATAATATACAACAAATTATCATTAGTCTTCAACAGAATAATCTGAAAAATATAATAGACAACAAGTTTTAGATCAACAATCTACGGACGGACAACAGCCAAAGATATTCATTTGTATCACCAAATTGGTCATGTTCATCTCAACACTGCTCATCTTTGCACTACGGGCCAAAGATATTCATTAGGTAATCATTCATCTTTGCACTACAAAATAAAGATATTCATTTGTATCATCATTTAGGAATGAGGATGATGAAAAATATTTTAAAGAAAAACGAATCCAAAGGAGATAATGGATCAAATATTAAGGATTCAGACATACTTTTATCCAAGTTCAATAATATTCCAATAACCAATATTGAAGGTAATTCAAAATAATGATCAAAACATGGATACAATCAAAGATAGTAACCATAATAGACAACTTGGACAAAAAGAAGAAAATTTCATTTTTCGGTGAATAGTGTCATATTCGTGAATAGTGTCGTATACGTGAATAGTAACCCCGACACAAAAAGTTCCAAATTTGATAAAAAGTTCATACCAATATTTCGACATAATGATATTGAAGAAAATATCATTTAAGAAGAAGATAATATCCCTTACTTCAAAATATCAAGATTGATCGAATATCTGTGATATAAGGTCAAGGAAACTTGCACTGATTAATAGAAACTCACAAAGTATCTAAATACTCACAAAATACACTCAATAATCTAGAGAGAGAAAGAGAGAAAACTTATTCTTGGTGTGATTTTCAATTCTAACTTAGCCCTCTATTTATAGTAAAATGTTAGCACGCCGAAGCAGACTTAACTTGCAACTTGATGGCTTTACCTGCTACTATTCCCACCCACCACATTTGAATAAAAATCTGAGCACATTTCTTCACCAACCAAGAGTGGAGCCCACCAATTCTAGAATTTTCCACCAAAATGATTTATAACCTGATTTCCGAATCAGCCACCTCTTAAAATTCATAACAAATCATACGCTCATTTTTAACGGTTCAAAATTTGTGGACATATACTCAACTTATATATGTATAACATATCCAAAAATTACAACAATCCAACGGTCGGATTAAAAATTATAACTCCCGCAATATATCTCAAAAAACATTGGTTTGATTTTTAATACCTCCAATCCAACAAAATACTAATAAAACACCTCAACATTAATTCCTTCATTTATAATCACATAAAATAAATATTTCCTTATCATATGAATCAATGATTAATTATTCATAAATAATATTACAGAATCACATTTATGACAACCAGGCTGTTCCCAAGAAAGAGGGGGCTTTCCAATAAGGATTTCTCCTTACTGGCGCGCAATTAGGTGACCAAACCTCTCTTTGACAGAACTTTCTAGACATTGCCAATAATGTTATCTAATAATATTATTCCAAATAATCTGAATTATCGATCTCGATAAAGGAGATACATGCGAAAGGATTTATAATTGAAACAACAATAATATAAAATATCAATGCAAAGAATTATTGAATCAATAAAATAAAATATTGAATAAGAATTACCGTGACAATTATTGAGTAGTGTCTTCACGTAAGGATCAATAATTCAACAATACTGCAGTCTGGTATCTGTGATGCCACGCGGCAACAACGCGTATTACTTTACTTTAACCACCGGGTATTCCAACAGTGTTAACGGTAACAACTACGCCATTATTCAATTTTGTCATTTTCTTCATTCGACCGTTATCCGTTATGGGGCCCACAATTGGCTACGCCGTTGTACGAATATTCCCCGACAGAAAGAATATTCCACCGACAAAATGAATATTTTATAACCATTTTCTTATTTTGCAAAATTTTCACATTTCACCCATAACCAAAGTTATTATATCAAATTAATACCTTATTATTCACAATAATAAATAAAGAAAATTTGATTTTATTCATTAAAAAGTTGGGGTCTTATAACCTCCCCTCCTTATGAAATTTCATCCTCGAAATTGACGTACGTACTTGGTGTTTCAAAAAGGTGAGGATACCCCACTTTCATTTCTGATTCTAACTCCAGGTCATCTCTTCAATAGCACGGTTTCTCCACAAAACCTTAACTTGTGGTATAACCTTCGTGCGTAGGACATGCTCTTTACTATCCAAGATCTTAACAGGTACCTACTCGTACGTTAAATCTTCAGCTATCTCATCTGGTTCTAACTCAATAATGTGGTTCGGGTCTTTAACATATTTACGAAGCATAGATATGTGAAAAACATTATGAACACGAGACATACTTGGAGGTAATGCGAGTCTATAGGCCACATTTCCTATTCGATCAAGAATCTCAAATGAACCAACAAATCTTGGATTGCTCCTCTCTTCCCAAATCTTGTAACTCCTTCCATGGTGCAACACGTAACAATACATGATCCCCAATATTAAATTCCACGTCCCTTCCGATGAAGATCCGCATAACTCTTTTGTTGATCCTGTGCCGTTTGTATACGTTGTCGAATCGTTTGGATCTTCTCTGTAGTCATGCGTACCAACTCTGGTCCCAACAATGTTGCTTCACTCACCTCGTCCCAGCATACTGGAGAATGACATTTTCTTCCATACAACGCCTCGAATGGAGCCACACCTATGCTCGCCTGATAACTGTTGTTGTAGGAGAATTCCACCAATGGTAGGTACTTATCCCAACTCCCTTTGAGATCTAGGACACAGAGTCTTAATAGATCTTCAAGAGTTTGAATAGTCCTCTCTGATTGTCCGTCCGTTTGAGGATGGTATGCCGAACTTAATCGTAAATCCGTGCCCATAGCTTTCTGTAAGCTAACCCAAAATCGTAAAGTGAATCTTAGGTCACGATCCGAAACTATGGATACTGGCATGCCGTGCAATCTCATAATCTCGTTCACGTACATACTAGCAAGATGTTCAAGGGAATAAGTCTCACGTATGGGCAAGAAATGGGCAGACTTGGTTAATCTATCAATAATAACCCAAATCGCATATATGCCTTGAGAAACCTTGGGAAGACCCATAACGAAATCCATAGTATTGTGTTCCCACTTCTATTTCGGAATCTCAAGTGGTTGTAATGGACCCTTTGGCATTTGATGCTCCGCCTTTACACGTTGACAAGTTAAACACCTCAAGATAAACTCCGCGATCTCTCTTTTCATATTGCTCCACCAAAATGTATGTCGAAGATCATGATACATTTTGGTACTCCCAGGATGGATTGCAAACGGTGTGTTGTGTGACTCCATCATGATTCTATGCTTCAAGTCAGAATCGTTAGGAACACAAAGTCTGGAGTTGACTCGAAGTATTTCTTTTTCATCGATTCTTGCTTCTGGAATAGCACCTTTTTGCACTTTCTTCTTCATACGCATCAGCTCCATGTCCGTAGCTTGAGCAGCTTTAACTTTATCGATTAAAGTTGGTTCTACTCGTATGTTTGATATCATCACGTGGGTACTTGGAGCCTTCATCTCTATCTCCATCCTTTGGAAGTCATACAAAATGGACCTTTGTGTTAACAACATTGCACTCGTACCCGCATATGATCTTCTACTTAATGCGTCAGCTACCACGTTTGCTTTTCTAGGATGATATTGGATGGTATGATCGTAATCTTTAAATAGCTCGAGTTAACGTCGTTGCCGCATGTTGAGTTCCTTTTGGGTGAAGAAATATTTGAGGCTTTTATAATCTGTATAGATCTCCACTTTCTCCCATACGGTAGTGTCTCCAAATCTACAATTAAACGATCGGCTTCGCCGCTTAACTCCAAATCATGAGTAGGATAATTCCTCTCATATTCTTTGAGTTGTCGTGAGGCATAGGCTATGACTTTCCCATGTTACATGAGAACACATCCTAACCCTTTGCCTGAAGCATCACTGTAGATAACAAATATATCCGAACCAGATGGTATTGTCAGAATAGGTGCCGAAATGAGTCTTCTCTTGAGTTCTTGAAAACTCTTCTCGCAATCCTCGTTCCAACCGAATTTTATATCTTTACGAGTTAGCTGAGTTAATGGAGTAGCAATTCGAGAAAATCCTTCCACGAATCTCCGATAATAACCAGCTAAGCCTAGAAAGCTACGTACTTCGATCACCGACTTTGGTTGCTCCCAACTTTGTATGACTTCAATCTTTGTCGGGTCGACAGATACTCCATGTTTTGACACCACGTGTCCAAGGAATGCTACTTCCTCAAGATGTAACTCGCATTTTTTCAACTTGGCATACAACTTGTTATCACGAAGCCTTTGCGAAGCATTCAAATTTTTCAAATGGTGCTCATGATCTTCACGGCTTTTGGAATAGATGAGGATGTCATCAATAAAGACAACAACTAATCCATCCAAGTATTCTTTAAACACACCTGTTCATCATATCCATGAAAATGTTAGGAGCATTAGTCAATCCAAAAGATATGACTAAGAATTCATAATGCCCGTCATTTCGAGTTCTCAAGGCGCCTTTGGAATATCCTCGGTTTTAATCTTTAGTGATTATATCCAGAACAAAAATCGATCTTTGAAAAGAATTGTGCTCCTTGCAACTGATCAAACAGGTCATCAATGCGAGGTAGCGGATACCTATTCTTGATAGTGACATGGTTCAACTCTCGGTGGTCAATACAAAGTCGCATACTCCCGTCTTTCTTCTTTACAAATAACATAGGAGCACCCCAAGGAGATGTACTAGGATGAATAAAACCGATGTCCAACAACTCCTGTAGTTGGACCTTTAACTCCTGAAGTTCAATAGGAGCCATTCGATATGGGGTTTTAGAAATGGGCTTTGTACCAAAAGTTCAAGGTCAATAAAGAATTCAACTTCACGCTCGGGGTAGACCGGGAAGTTCTTCGTGAAATACATCGTGAAATTCACTAACAATAGAAATAGTATTCAAATCGATGTGTTTTTGTTCAAGTCCAGTGACATGGGCTAAGAAAGCTTGACATCCGTTTTCAATAAACGAATAGCTTTATGGCTTGATATGACAGTGACTGATTTTAGTGCTTTGGTTGTTTGAATTCGCATAATAGGTTAGTTAGGAATATGAAAACTAACAACCTTACGAAAACAATCAATTTTAGCATGATGCGTGATTAACCAATCAATCCCCAAAATCACATCAAATGCAAGAATTTTCAACGAAATAAGGTCGGCAGGTAATGTGATGGTACCGACTTGAATCATGCAAGATTTAAAAATAGTAGATGTAACGAAAGTTTCTCCTAATGGAGTCTCAACAGATAAGTCAAAGTCTAATTTCTCCAGAGTCAAGTTTAAACGTTGAGCACAAGCAAGAGAGATAAAAGAATGGGTAGAACCGGTATCTAATAAGGTATAAACTTTGCAAGAGTTTATGATTAGCTTATCCGTGATCACCTCGTTTGGGTTCCTCGCATTTTGGGCAATCACGACAAACGCCCTTCCAGGAACCACTGACTTTAACTTGTCCGGACA
This sequence comes from Panax ginseng, assembly GCA_020205605.1. Lineage (NCBI taxonomy): Eukaryota > Viridiplantae > Streptophyta > Magnoliopsida > Apiales > Araliaceae > Panax > Panax ginseng. Next base: position 113,073,098 of record CM035143.1, read on the forward strand.
ACTTTGAGTCACCATCCCCTGTTGAACTTGGTTTCATAACTAGACAATCTCTAGCTATATGACCTTCCTTTCCATAATTATAACACACCTTGATTGTTGTAGGCGCGCCAATGATGTGTCCCTCTTTCCAAGATTTAGTAACATATGCTTACCGGTGGTCGCTTCTCCTCCCTAAAACAGTTGATGTTGGTCTTGACGTCCTTTACGCTATCATTATTGTACCTTCTCCTTTTGAAATCTCCTCCCGACTCGCCTCCTTCTATTATCACTTTCGGCCACGATTACCACCAGAGTGGTTACCGCTTTTGTCCAGAATGCTTTCCTTCCTCTAGTTGTCATTACTCTGATGATCACGCCAACTTGCCAGATGACCACCGTTGTGTTCTCTCGGTTGAACATACTCATTATCTCGCCTAATAATTGAACCTCGCTTTGACAACATCCTAATATAAAGAAAATTTATGAGAGATAAGATATTGTCGAATCTCGGCTTTAGACCTCTCAAAAACATCCTCGTCATTCGTTTCCTCATTTTCACCAAATGAGGTGCAAACCTGGATAACTCAAAAACTTTGCCTCGTCATCGACACACCACATGTTATTTTATTCCAAATCGATAAACTCCACCTCCTTCATATGATGAATACTTTCGTGAAAGTACTTGTCATTGAATAGTTTCAAACGCTTCCCAAGACATGCTTTGAAAAGGTATTGTCAAGTACGCACAGCACTCCCACCAAAGAGTCCCGCCTCACCGCTGAACATAAAGGTGGCGAATAGATGTGCATCCCAAGACATCGAATATCTTGGTAATTTGCTTGACCCACGCTTCCGCCATGATCGGATCCGCTTTCCCTTAAATTCGTGGTCCCAACTTTTGAATCCCTTGGTCGTGATAAGCCAGCGCATTGCTAGCATTTCCACCGTATTTTGTGCACGAGTCTCCTCGTCTGGGTTTCGCATGAACTACAAAAACCTTCTAAACATCCCATCATTCATCATTTGTTCGGTAACATTGTTTACATGAGTATTATTGCCTTCCTGTTGCACATTCCCTCGGTAGTGATCAAAGGTGTCTCCACTATTCGATTCACTCCATTATTAACGCTCACCGCCGCCATTCTTAAATCTCGCCATAAAACAAGGGTTAATAGTCATGCAACATATTATCCCTATACTCGACCGCACCAAATAAATACCAAATAAACTTAGTCAAAGTCATACTAACGAAGGAATTCCCCGCTCTCCCCTCCTAGTTCTTGTCTCACATCTCACCCGGTGGATCATATCCTAAGCTTTGATATTAACCGTGACGCCCCAAAATAGGTATACATCACCCATTCGAGTCGCCAAATACATGGTGCGTAAACAAATACAACTTCATTAAACTCTGTGAGTTTAAATACATAGAGTATATAAAACTCAAAAGGAGTCCTCATTACAATTATTGATACACTATTTTAAAAATAGTGAGGACCGCTAAAACAACTTTCTAGAACCATCACTCCGCACTCCACTAGTTCTCGCTATATTTCTCACCTCCCGAGAAGAAAAAATGGAACAAAAGGGTGAGCTCAACTAGCCCAAAGAAGAATATTATGACTAAGATAATATACAACAAATTATCATTAGTCTTCAACAGGAATAATCGATAAAATATAATAGACAACAAGTTTTAGATCAACAATCGCAATGAAAACAAAGAATCCATTAGAAGAGTCAAGTAGAGAAAGAATTCTACTATCTTCTAAGATTTAAAAGTCCATCATCAATATTTTATCCTGTAACATCAATCAATATACATCTTGAATCAAATATTCATCTTTGCACTACAAAGCCAAAGATATTCATTTGTATCACTAGTTGGTCATGTTCATCTCAACACCTGTTCATCTTTGCACTACGGGCCAAAGATATTCATTAGGTAATCATTCATCTTTGCACTACAGGCCAAAGATATTCATTTGTATCATCATTTAGGAATGAGGATGATGAAAAATATTTTAAAGAAAATGAATCCAGTGAGATAACAGATCAAATATTAAGGATTCGTATTACAGTTTATCCAAGTTCAATAATATTCCGAAATAACCAATATTGAAGCAAAATTCAAAAATAATGATCAAAACATGGATACAATCAAAGATAGTAACCATAATAGACAACTTGGACAAAAAGAAGAAAATTTCATTTTTCGGTGAATAGTGTCGTATACGTGAATAGTGTCGTATACGTGAATAGTAACCCCGACACAAAAAGTTCCAAATTTTGATAAAAAGTTCATACCAATATTTCGGCATAATGATATTGAAGAAAATATCATTTAAGAAGAAGATAATATCCCTTACTTCAAAATATCAAGACATTTCGATCGTAATATCTGTATAAAAAATCAAGGAAACTTGCACTGATTAACAGAAACTCACAAAGTATCTAAATACTCACAAAATACACTCAATAATCTAGAGAGAGAAAGAGAGAAAACTTATTTTTGGTGTGATTTTCATTTCTAACTTAGCCCTCTATTTTATAGGAAAATGTTAGCACGCCGAAGCAGACTTAACCTGCAACCTGATGGCTTTACCTGCTACTATTCCCACCCACCACATTTGAATAAAAATCTGAGCACATTTCTTCACCAACCAAGGGTGGGGCCCACCAATTCTAGAATTTTCCACTAAAATGATTTATAACCTGATTTCCGAATTAGCCACCTCTTAAAATTCATAACAAATCATACGCTCATTTTTAACGGTTCAAAATTTGTGGACATATACTCAACTTATATATTTATAACATATCCAAAAATTACAACGATCCAACGGTCGGATTAAAAATTATAACTCCCGCAATATATCTCAAAAAACACTGGTTTGATATTTAATACCTCCAATCCGACAAAATACTAATAAAACACCTCAACATTAATTCCTTCATTTATAACCATATAAATAAATCCATCATTTATATCCATATAAAATAAATATTTTCTTATCATATGAATCAATGATTAATTATTCACAAATAATATTACGTAATCACATTTATGACAACCAGTGTCGCCCCTAAGAAAGAGGGGCTTTCCAATAAGGATTTCTCCTTCATCGGCGCATACAATTAGGTGACCAAACCTCTCCTTGATGTAACTTTCTAGACATTGCCAATAATGTTATCTAATAATATTATTCCAAATAATCAATTATCGATCCGATAAAGGAGATCTTTGTGCAGTGATTTATAATTGAAACAACAATAATATAAAATATCAATGCAAATTATTGAATCAATAAAATAAAATATTGAATAAGAATTATCGTGACAATTATTGAGTAGTGCCTTCTTACGTAAGGATCAATAATTCAACAATCACTGTGGTAATACCGTATGCCATCGCAATGTCAACAACGCCAGATTACTTTACTTTAACCACCGGGTATTCCAACAAAGTTAATAGCGAATAACTACGCCGTTATTCAATTTTTTCGCTTTCTTCATTCGACTGCTATCCGTTATGGGACCCACAATTGGTCACTATTGCTGTCGCATTTAATATTTCCCGACGTAAATAATATTCCAATCGAATAAAAATGAATATTTTATAACCACTTGCTTATTTTGCAAAATTTTCACATTTCACCCATAACCAAAGTTATTATATCAAATTAATACCTTATTATTCACAATAATAAATAAAGGAAATTTGATTTTATTCATTAAAAAGTTGGGGTCTTACTGTTGTGCACATCCACTTGCTGAGTATATCTACGAGCACTACCTATATAATCTTGGAGTTTGGTTGAAGTATAATTCTCAATTGGAGACAATGGAGATAATTATATGTCAAGAGAAGACTCACCATTGGAAAAAACATGATAGTAATCTGCTCGTTTTTCTTTGGGGGCTATTGGGTCAACCAAGGATATCTATCATAACTTAGATGCATGGCCTCCTATGTATGAAGGTTTCCTTGAGCATTTTCGAAAGATTTTAATTTCTAAAACAATTATTGATTGTACTTTTATGTAAAGTACCATTGTAAGGTGTTGTGGTCGAGGCACAATGAGAGTTACATATATTTGTATTAAAACTCACAACTTATGTGTTGTTGTACTTTGCACGACAGTTCAACAGTTGTATAAATGAAGTTTGTATTTAATTTCTGTAGTGTGATATCTGGCGACTCAGAATGGGTCGTGTGGACCTATTTTGGGGGCGTCACAGTATATATTTTACGATATTTATATAAATAATATCAATAAAAGATTACTGAAGACTATAAGAAATCGTGATTTTCAATTCCTCTCTAGTAGAGGTGTATTCATGTATATCTTACTACCCAAGTATCTTTTTATTTGATAAATAGATGAAATATAGATATATAGAATTGTGTATAACAATTTATATTCGTATATCTATAAATATAAATAAGCAACAGATAATTCAAATAAAATAAATCAAACAACTTATCTCAAGTAGAGAAAGAAAGCTTCTTAGAGAGAGAGTATGTAGGAGAGAAATAAGCTTTTCTTGAAAGTGAATTGGTAAAATGAAAAGGAAAGAAATGCCTCCTATTTATAGATTTTTGAAATCAGGGGTAAAATGGTTATTAGTAAAAACTGATTATTGAATGTATGGTTGAGATGAAGGATTTTTGAATTTAACAGTCCAGATAAAAAATTTTATACGCGGATTTCCAAACACTTTCGCCCGTTGATTTTTTAACTTACTTGGCTATTAATGCTCATTTTGACCACATGTTTAAAAAACCTTCCAGCATACTCGGTTTCTTTGTCCCAAAAAGAATGACTCACACGTTTTGAAAGAAGCCAACATAATGCTCATTTATTATGTATATATTATAATATTATATGTGTATGCATATCCGATTATATATATATATATATACATATATATATATATATATATGTGATATACATAAGATTTCTATGCATGCAATCATTACACGGTTTTAACCATTCCAGCACCCAAGTGGCCAAGTCCCAAAATAAATGTCCCATTAGCACATTAAGGATACTTAGTATTTATTACTCTTATTTGACCAAGTTGGAAGCCAAAATTAATGCCATGTATGAAATCTTAATAACCTTTGCCAGCACATTAAAAGGAATGCATGCTTGGCTTTTTTAAAAAAGAACTACTTTCCAGCACATGGTTTATTACATATATAATATAGCACATGCAATACACACTTGTATATATATATATAGACTAAAAGACAAATTGCACCCCAAACTTTATATCACTGTTGATTTTTGCACCCCAAACCGAAAAAGTTGTTTAAGTACACCCCAAACTTCAGTTTACTTAACAAAAGACACACTTTCTTTACTTAACCGGTCAAAAGTGACCGGCTAAGACTGTAATATTTATAACAGAGAGGGGTAAACTTGGTAGTCTATTTCCAAGCTCAGACTTTCCTCTCTACACCAAACAAACTCCTTAGTAATTCCTCTCTCTCCTCTTCACCGTCGAAATCCACAAACCCGTACGTTCTCTCCGAACACCTCGACACGATGGCCTTCTTTTTCGATGATAGTTGAAAGATTTCGAAACCAGAATTCAGGTTGAATTGGAGCAACCCCTCTTTAGACCCACCATCATAAATCAACAGGATATTCAAAGAACTACAATTTCGTTCCAAACGAGAAAGAAGGAAAAAGTCTTAAGCCATGCTTCCTTAATCTAACCCATTCCATCCGTTCAAATTTTTATCGAAGTAGTGAAGGTGGCAAGAAATTCATTAAAGTCGAGTGCTATAAAGTAATTTTTTGTTCATAGATATTTTATTAGAAAGTTTGGTAACAAGCTTTCTACATATTTAATTAATTACTATTATACTTGGACTGTTATTGGGCCCTCAATTGTTAAGGGGATTTTGTGCATGTTATAAGGAGTAATAAGGAAGGATATGTTTTTTGGTTAGAATCATGTATAAAAACGTGTATGAACCACCCTGCTTTTAAAATTGTTGCACATATGGTGTTTGAAAAATTGCCTCTCAGAGGTTGTCAAGCATAAATTACTGAGAAATTTCCCGTGTTATGGAATTGCCCCCTCTTTAAAATTATCCGTGTAGAAATTTCCCGTGTTATGGAATCCTCTCACAAGTCGAGTATCTTGCATTTGAAGAGAAGGTGAAAAGAACTATTTATGTTGATAATCTAACTATATTGGACCCAAGAATATCCCGCATGCGACTTTGGTGGAGATGGAGAATTCAAAACAGCCAGTAAATTATCTCCAAATTGCCAATTTCTCGCTCATGATGTCCGGGATGCCAAGGCACAGGAGGGTGTGTGTCGCTAAGATAGAGATGTTTGACGATCGCCAAGAAAGCCGGTAGAAAATTACAATGTCGTTGGTTGGATCCAAGGATCCCGATTTTAAGGTAGCAAAGAAGATCAAGAATCGATTGGAAAACATGTTTCAAGCTTCAGACCGCTTTCAAGGTAGAGTCTGTTGTTCCTCCTATACATGTCTCATCTCATAATTCACATAACCTCTTGCATTGTATTTTCTCAGTGTTGATCTAATTTTTCATCCATCTGCAGACACAACTTGGTCTAGAAGAAAAACTTTCAAGTCGGCAAACAGAGTCCCTAAAAGCTAACTACAAGAAGTTTGAGCTGATAGATAAAGTTCTTGCTGATGGAACTGCTAAGAAGTTGCGAAGCTATTATAATATTAATGTGAAAGATACTTAATAATTTTGTTGATTGTTTGTGGTAGACACTATAATTAGGTATGGGAAAACAAAAAGTATGTTGAACAACAGTCTCTATAGATTTGATGCAATGTGATTAAATGGTGTGATACTTATCCTAGTTCTTAATGTGCTAAATCCAGTTGCATTAATTTTTCTATATGCAATATATTTGTTGGTGGTATTTTTTCAGCAATTGAATGGTTGAAACCAGCTTATATATTTCAACTATTTTCCTAATTTTATGGTTCATCTTGGTGATGTTAAATATTCAAACTCACAATTACAAAATCCTTCCTAATAGTAATAAATAGAGCACCATTAGTCTTCTTTACAAAATCCATTATAAATGTCTTGTCTCATCTTTCACTCCTTCTAAAACCTACATTAAAAGAGAATGAAAGATGAGAGGCTATTCTCTTACAAACAGATACTAGAAAAATTGGTGTTGATTACAAATCAGCCAGGTAAACAAAAAAAATGTCAAAAATCTAGCCTCTAAACAAATTTTGGCAATATTTTGATTTTGGTATTGAATATATCAAAGGTGACTTAGTGACTTAGTTGCAGTCCACCTGCACCCTCCAAACCTAATGACCCACCAATATTGGCCATATTCCCCTGAAGAGCTGAGAATGCACCATTAGATTGTGGGCTTATGTTTGAAGGTGCATCCTCGTCTGACATGTCTGATTGTATTTCTCTCTCCTTCTCTTCATCTTCATATATATGCCACTCTTTCTACTTTCTCTCTCCAAAATCACTCTCACTCTTCTTCACTCTTTAAATCAAAATCAAAATCTCTAAAAAAGTAGATATAAGATATGAAGAATTTAGATTTTGAGGCAACCCAATTGACCGATTATTTCGGGCATGCAAGGATTTTAGTGATTATATGTTTTGCTTTGCGCCATTGATGATGAAGCTTGCAGTTCAGGGCAGTTTTTTGATTTGGAGAGAGAAAGAGGGAGTTGCTGATTTTGGTAAAGGAGAGAGAAAGAGAGAGAAAAAGGATTTGAGAAGAAAAAGACTTAAACACCGTTCCAGATCCACACTTGTGATTTAGCCGGTCATTTTTGACCGGTTAAGTGAAAAAAGTATGTTTTTTGTTAAGTAAATTGAAATTTGGGGTGTACTTAGACACCTTTTTCGATTTGGGGTGTACTTAGACACCTTTTTCGGTTTAGGGTGCAAAAATCAATAGTGGTGTAAAGTTTGGGGTGCAATTTGTCTTTTAGTCATATATATATATAATGCACAGCCCCACACACACGATTTTTGGAGTTTCTAGCACAATTAAATCACACACTTGCACATTATATATAATACATGCATAGATTATATATTATAATATTATATGTAGTATAGGTAAATATATTATAACTTAATATATAATATACACATTATTATATATATATATATATATATATATATAACATTTGTACTATATATTATAATATAAATCATGCATAATATATATAGTATAAATGTTAATATATATATATATATATATATATATATATAAACTATTTTATAAGTATATTTGTTAACATATATATATATATATATATATATATATATATATAAGTAATAAAATAATTTTGCCCAATTTTAAAATAACTTAAAATAATTTTTGAAAACATATGACTTTTGTCCCACAATGCATGACCCGATTTATTTAACACTTTAAAACATCAAGATCAAGAAAATCAATTAAATAAAATTTAGAAAATATTTTTGGTCAAAGTAAATAAAAAATCCTATGGAGAGGATTCTACCCTTTTAATTAATTTATTTGCTAATTATTGTTATCATCAAAATAAAACTAAAAGTTGGAGACTCAACATTCTTGAATTTTACTCCACATTTAGTTATCATGTTGACTATTTGGATATTCTTGAATTCTGGATAAATTCAATTATAAATTTCTAATATTTATCCATGATTTCATTTGATTGATGCTTATATCATTTTCATCATCCTCATGCTTATATTGTAATGAAAGTCATCTTTGGCCCGAAGTGCATAAATGGACTGTTGATTATTAGTTTTACAGTTGTATATCTTTGGCTTACGTGCAAAGATGGACTGTTAATTATTGATTTTATAGTTGTATATCTTTGGCTTTCGTGCAAAGATGGACTGTTGATTATTGGTTTTATAGTTATATATCTTTGGCTTACGTGCAAAGACGAACTGTTGATTGATAGCTTTAGCCCATAGTGCAAAGATGGACATGTGTATGACATGATCATGACCACTGGTGATACTAACGAATATCCTTGGCCCATAGTGCATGGATAATTCGATGATGTATTTAAGGGATCATGACCATTAGTTAATGATTGCATGTCTTTGGGTCGTAGTAATCGATGCATACAATTGATTGGTATGATTATGACCATTGGTTTTAAGTTGAATATCTTTGGCCCGTAGTGCAAAGATAGACAACTAATTGGTATGATCATTTTTATTACATATGAATATCTTTAGCCTTTGGGGTAAGGATATTAAGTAAACGTTCTATTAAGCCTTTGTGGCAATGAGAAACTGTTGATTTACATGATTATAAATATGAATTATAAATTTAACTATAATCTTTAGTGGTCCAGGTGAAGACAGGTGATGAAAGTTCTCTTTGTCTTGGGTACAACAAAGAACTGTTGATAGGTATTACAGGAATGAAATATTAACGATGAACTCTTCTAATGGATTGTTGATTTCGCTGCAATTATGGTTAAAAACTTTTATTATCTACCATATGTTCTCAATCTCTGATTTATTATTGATGAAGGCTATTGATAATGTAATTATCTTAGTCATAATATTCTTTACTAGGCTAGTTGAGCTCTGTTGGGTTTCGGCACAGAAACGCACAGCGAAAATTAAAATTTTAAAGTAATTTCCGAAACCCTAAAAACAGGATCCATGCGAAAAACAATTAATTCAGTGGTTTAGATATTATACCGATTATTGAATTTTCTGAAACGCTCCGAATCTCCAACGCAATTCCTCATGGTACTACGCCTCTACGGTATCCATTCATTTAACGCATACGCAAATCGTCGAACGATTCTCGCAATAAAAGGAGCTGCGGTACTAGCCACCAAAGGAACAAGATTTTCGAACTTTTCTCTAGTCTCTCTCTAAGAGCGGCTAAGGTTTGTAAGTTTTTGATTGTGTTCCTAAGTGGCTGCTATATATCATATATATAGTAGTTAAAAGGTATTAATCAAAACTTAATTTCATAAAATCCGAATTTATATATATATATATCTTAATTAAGTCTTACTTAATTAATATATATATATATACAAATTATCCTTTTAATTTAAATTAAGTGATTTAAATACTATTAATCATATTAATATATTTAAATCCTTAAAATTTAAATTAATTCCCTTTTAAATTATGTTCTATGTGTGTGACCCTATAGGTTATTATTACGTTGGCAATAATTTTAAAATCATATTATAAAATTATAAACAGTGAGCGGCATCTAGTAATGCATCATTGCTACCCAAGTAATAATAAGATCGATGATTCAATGCAACCTTTTCGTGACCAATGTTTCAATGTAATTTAATCCTTTTAACCTTAATATCCTAGATTAAACTCGAGTCATGGAATGTGTCATACTCTTCATAATTTAATCTGAGTTTTCTTGATCAATGAGTAGACTATATGAAACAAATCACTATTTGAGCATGGCCATGCATTTCATAGTCCTACTCAATCAAGAGGCCTATGGATATCACCCATAATATATAGGATGGTTAAATTCCATCTAGATCACTCATATTTCTCACATGATTCATAATGAACCCAATAATCACCTTTATAGTCCACCCTATTAAAGGTGACATTTGATGATATCAAAGTACATAAATTCTCGTGTAGTAATATAGCGATTTCAAAGTTGGAGGACCATTACATCATTGTCACTATGAGAATTGTTGATGACACTTCGCATAATGCTCCATATAGAATTCTCATGGTGGAGTCCATCCGAAAGACATCGTTTCTCAACATGTACCTATGCATCGACTTAATATCTCATATATTTATGACCAATGAGATTTGGTCATCAATATCCATCCACATACTAGTCTCAATGCATCATTGTTGTCCCATCAACAATGATACTCGACTAGGGACATTTAAGAACAATGATACTAATTGTAATTATAATCTCATCTTCAAGTCACATACTTGAAACTATATAATTTGTATCACTATTCTAAGGAATTTTATTATGTTAACAATTATATTATGCAGTAAATAAAACCATAATAAAATCATTTATTTATTCAATCAAATATAATATCAAAACGTTAAGCAATTATATCTAATAATTGGCCTCTAGGGCATAAACTCTAACAAGCTCACCCTTTTTCTTCACAATTCATTTCAGGTAGTAAGAGTGTAACTGGGTCGAGCAGGGATAACAGGGGAATAGTGTAATGGTCTGAAACTGTGGAAGTTTCTTAATAAATTATAAAACAACATGACATACAATATATAATTGTATTGAGGACCTAAGATGGGTGTGTCGTATATTATAGGTCACTTAATAATTAATTTTGGTGAACAACAATAGGGTAATGAGAACCCGACTTTGAAAGCGTCAAAAATACACCCCAATAGAATGAGGACATAAATCTTCTCTTGTTCCTTTGAAGACTTGAGATATTTGTTGTTGTATTTTATACGACAGTGTAATAATTTGGGTTTGTATATTGTCGTATTATATTCAGTACAATAGTTGTATTGAAACTCATAATATATGTGTTGTCGTATTTTGCACAACAATTGTATAAATTAATTTTGTATTTGTATTATGTACCATGTATCTAACGACTCAGAATGGGTTGTGTACCTATTTTGGGGGCGTCACACATTACCTGTATGGGGAGAAAGTGAAGATCTATACAGATCATAAAAGCCTCAAATATTTCTTCACCCAAAAAGAACTCAACATGCGGCAACGACGTTCGCTTGAGCTGTTGAAAGATTACGACCATACCATTCAATACCATCCTGGAAAAGCGAACATTGTAAGACCCCAACTTTTATGAATAAAGATGAATTTTCTATAAATATTATTTTTGAATATTATAGAGTAAATTTGATATAATGTTATAGTTGTGGGTAATATTTATAAATTTAGCAAAGTACGTAAGTTGTTATATAATATTCGATTGGTCGGGGAATATTCGTTTTAACAGGGAATATTCATACAACGGCACAATCATTGGTGGACCCCACAACGGAATTATTGTCGAATTGAGAAAACGACAAAAATATTTTACGAAAATAACGGCGGAAGTTTTACCGTTAACTGTTGAAACACCCTGTGTTAAAAGTACGATGAATAATGCGTGGTTGCATAGTAGAACACTATTGATTATTGATGCTTACGTGAGAAGTCACTTGGTTTTGTTCAATTATTGCTACAGTAATTGTTGCATAGTATCTCACGTTATTTAATTCAATTATTGTCAATATTTTATATATTATTAAATTAATAATTGATACAACAAAGTTATTAATTTTATTATTTGCAATATTAACAATGTCTAGAAGTTCTGTCAAGGAGAGGTTTGGTCACCTAATTATGCGCCAATAGGAAGAAATTCTTATTGGAAAGCCCCCTCTTTCCTGGGAACGACCTGGTCAATTAATATTGTGAATTATAATAATGGTGATAAATATTGTTTTATTATTATTATAAATGTAATAAAATAGAAAACTTTTTATATAACACAGAATATTTTTTATAAAGTTTTATTTTATTTGATTATAAATAGAATATATTATATTTTATTATGCATAGTGTTTACATAGTAAAAACTTTTTATATAAAATAGAATACTTTTTATAAAGTTTTGTTTTATTTGATTATAAATAGAATATATTTTATTTTATTATGCATAGTGTTTGCATAGTGCCTGCATAGTAAGAACTTTTTATATAAAACAGAATATTTTTTATAAAGTTTTGTTTTATTTGATTATAAGTAGAATATGTTATATTTTATTGCATAGTGCAACATAGTATCCTTTCCATTCTCCTATAAATAGGATGCTTAGTTAGAATTGAAAATCACACCAGAAATTCAGGGAATTCTTTTTCTATAATCTTGAGCGTATTTCTTTAGAGTTTAAGAAAGCTTTGAGCGTAGAAAATAGTGCAAGTTTTCTTCAAGTATATCCCCGCCCTACCCGTGGGAATACTCTTCTTTTTAAGGTAAGGGGTATTATTCTTTGGTATTCATGAAGAGAGTTATTTTCTTTCAATACTCGTAAAGGTTGTTATTCCATTCTTTATTATTATGTTGAATAACTTTGTCATGCTGGTACCGCATACATGGTGAAATTCTTTTGCTATTCCATTCTTTATTATTCTGTTGGAATAACCTGTCTGTGTTGTCTTTCGCATGCCTGGTGAATTATGTTGTTATTCCATTCTTTATTATTCTGTTGGAATATCCTGTCTGTGCGGATTACGCATGACCTGGTTCCATTCTTTATTATTCTATTTGAATATCCCATCTTCATGCAAGTTACGCATGACCAGTTCCATTCTTTATTATTCTGTTGGAATAACTCGTCTCAGTGTGGATTACGCATCACCGGTGAATTCTTCATTATTCCATTCTTTATTATTCTTTGGAATAATGCATTTACGTGATTACCGCATGGCGGCAAAAATCCATTTGCGGTTTCATATATTCTATTATACTCAGTTGGTTAAAGTTTTGGCTTCTATACTCCATGAAATTAGTGGAATATCCTTGATATTTGTGCTTCTTCCAGTATCTTTTCATGGAAATATTCTTCTGAGCATTCTTGAATTTTAGTCCACAAAATAGTATCATGTTGACAATTTGGACGTTATTGATTTCTGGATAAATTAAATTATAAATCTTTAAAAATATATCCTTGAACTTGTTTTATTGAATTCTTATATCATTGTCGTCATCCTCAAGTTTATAATATGTTGAAAGTCATCTGTGGCCAGTAGTGCATAGATGGACTTGGTATGATTATGACCAGAGATTATTCGGTATAATCATGACCGTAATGTTATAAATAATGTGGTAAAAATCCTCATTAGCCGTAGTGCATTGATGGACAGTTGTTGGCATGATTATGACCATTAATGAATACACGAATATCCTTGGCCCGTAGTACATGACCATTGATGAATACACGAATATCCTTGGCCCGTAGTGCAGGGATAATGTGGATTATTTATTAAGCTGAGTCTTAGCGATAAAAGTAATGAAAAACCTTTTAAATCATAGAAGATAGTAGATTTTATTCTCTACTTGACTCTTCTAATGGATTGCTTGTTCCGCTGCAGTTAAACTTGATGTTTGTTATATTTTATCACTTTAACACTGTTGAAGGTTAATGATAATTTATTGTGCATTATCTTAGTCATAATATTTCTTACTGGGCTAGTTGAGCTCACCCTTTTGCTTTGATTGTTCTCTTCAGGAAATGAGAATGTAGCAGAGACTAGTCGGGGAACGAACTGACGGTCCAGATGATAGCATTAGTAGTCCTCACTATTCTATGAAATAGTGTGATAATAAGTGTATTGAGGACTTATTTTGAGTTTGAATACTGTCTAGAAGACAGTATTTGTATTAAAACTCACAGCTCGTGTTGTATATTTAAGGTTGTATTTGTATTCTGTACCATGTGTTAGTTCCCAGTAGGCACAATAGATCTAGAAGGGGGGGGGGGGGGTTGAATATATCATTTTTCTTTCAAATACTTTTCTCTTTTATTTTGTATTGCTATTACATTAGCAGATGACAAACATATGAATCTTTTCAAGCATAACAGAATAAGTAAAAGATCCCCTTCATTGACATATTCATAATCAAACATACATTGTTCGTAGAGTTAGTTTGGTTGTAAGCAGTTAAAATATACATAGCAGTTATAGCATTTATAGTACATAATGTAAATGACATAATGTAAAAGACACAAGGGGTTTTAAGTGGTTCAGAGACTCAAGCTCCTAATCCACTCTTCTGCTTTCAACTAGCAGGATTTCCACCAAGGAAGGGCAAGCACCACAATCACTAAGATTCTTTCAAGGCCAAAGACTTTGGGACTTCATTCACTAAGAACTCTTCAACGCCAGCAGCCTTGGGACTCCTCTAGTTCCCTAGGAACTCTTCAAGCCCAGCAGGCTTGGAACTTCGTTTAGTCCCTCCGGACAAGGACCCCTTAGGCCCTGGCTTCTGTTGAGTTGTTTGTTTGTTGGAATTGGTGCTGAGCTGCTAAGATGTCTTCATGCTTTGAACATCTTCTCAGATTAGTAGTGTTTACGTGATCATCCTTGAAGTGCGCTTGAGTGTTGCATGATGCTCAAATTTCTTCGATTACTCAACCACTTCGGATGACCCCTTGATGACTGCCATGAAGATCGTTCCTCTTGATACACGATGGCTGTACATGATGGGTTTCTAAGATGACTGTAAACTCTTCTGCTAGGTACTTAGAAACTTTCTCATGCTTGCCACCATGATGACGTTTGTGATCTCCCTTCTTGATACTTGATGTCTTCTCATAATGGACTTGTTAAGATGACTGTTAGCTCTTCTCTATGGTACTTAGAGTCTTCCCATGATGGACACCAAGATGACATGATGTTCTTCTTTCTCTCAGCAGTTCAGAACACTCTTCTTGTAGTAGAACTCTCACTTCTACATAGTAGAACTCTCACTTCTACTTCTTCCTTTGCATGTATCTAAGTGTTCTTGGTGGATCGTAGAGTGAGCCTTCGGACTCACTATTTCATATAGTTTAGAACAGTCCACCGTTACTCCAAACTCGGCAACTCCAGCAACCCTCGATCTTTGAAGCTCTTCCTGGTTTATACTCCTTCCCAATCCTTCCGTTGGAAAGTAGCCGTTGAAGGCTATTCAAATATCTTCACAGATCTCGAGTTAAAAGAGGTAGACTGCTGATGTGACATGTCATACTTTTATCTGACATTGCAGTCTACTGTTTCACCTACCCATCAGAGATGTCACTTTAATGTCTTGGGCAGGTTAAAGACTTTATTTCCTCCTTCTAATTTCTCGATCAGAGGTTGTCCTTTTGCATCGATGCTCTCAATAAACACTTGTTCGAATATTACCCTTTAGATTGAACCGTTGCCAATGCTTCATTCTTCAGCTATTCGAACTCTACGATTTTGATGCATGTCTTTGAGGACCTGATCGTAGTGTCTTATTGAGTGTTGCTCATTGACTAGTAGAGTTAACACTACGATCTTGAAGAGTGTTGATTGGATCTCCAATGTAGTACACCTCTTCCTTCCATAGTGCAGTGCTTCAACACTTCTGTTTGCTTCGACTGTTCTCAGAGACTAATGGCCTAACTCCTTGCTCTGGTCCCCTCTGAATAGCAAGACACTTCAGATTTGTGTCACGTCCAGCTCGCTTTCTCTTTGATCTCCCGTTCACTTATCATCAATGGACTGACCCTACGCTTAATCACTTTAGCCTTGTTCTTCAGAGACTAACCAGTATCTCGGTTCACTTTCCATCAGTTCTTTCTTTGTTTGGCAAACACTACAATCTCGGTTGCTTCCAAAATCGTTGTCTTATGTTCATTTGATAGCTACTGCACTTGCTGACTTTTCTTAGTCAGTTACGGAAGTCTTCTTATGATCATCTTGTGGAAGACTTCATCTCGAATGGCTTTACAACTCAATCTTGATGCTGATTGGGTTAGTGTTTAGATCTTCTGTTAGCTTGCATGCCATTCGTTGAGTTTTCTCTGGTTCCCTTCAGGAGAGATGTATCTTTACAGTGCCAACCAGAGGCTTTATTCCTTTGGATATTTTGGGAGTTCTCATTAGTTGAGAATCATATTTGCTCTACAATTCTGCCTTGGCATTGTGAGCACATCTGTTGAGCTCGTAGTTCAAAGACTTCTACGATTCAAATTTTCTACCGCGCGCACACTACGACTTTCGATTAGGTCTTAACACTCTACGATTTCTGTGTTTGTGCTCGATGTCTTCATCTGATATAGCTCGACTACGATCTCTGCATGTAATCAATAGACTCTACGAACTCAGAATGTAGTCTACGATCCTCGACTTGGCTTCTCATCAAGAGACTTCTACGACTCGAGTGTAGTCTGCTTCGACTTGGCTTCTACCGAGGTTCTATTTCTACCAGAGGTGTCGCCTCTACGATTTCGAATTATGACTTCCTCAAGAGACACTACTCGAGGAAGTTCTACTCGACACACTACGATCCTTCTTCGCCTCTCCGGCAGCCATTTAACTCCAAGATCTACTATCTTGCGTATCACGATTCTCGCCTCTAATCAGAACGCCCAAGAATTTTGAATTTTGAATGAATTAAATTTTTATTTGATTATATGAATTAAATGAATTTAATTGAGTTATTATGTGAGTAAGATGTTCGAAGGTCGTTCTATGACCTAGAATATACGGATGTGGTTAGTATTCTGACTTTGTGCTAATATTAATGGTTGTGAATTATCAAGACGAAAATGAAGGTTTTACGAGAATGTTTGCTTAAAAACACTATTCATCCGATTTCGTTCGGAGCTAAGGTTTGAAATTTCGAGAAACAGGTAATGATAGAATACGAAGATAGTATGGAATATCCAATAATAATTCCATTATGGTAAACAAAGTTTTCGCTTGTGGTCGTAAAACCTAAGGGTTTGCGAAAGAGGTTTTCGAAAGGGAAATGCAATGCGTATAGTCGTTTCGGATATTATACGTATGAAATACGAGTATTATATTAGTATGAATACGAGTATGGTATGAAGAATAGTACGACGTATAATACGATTATTATATGAGTATTAGACGAAGAGAATACGTGAGTAATACGTGTAGAATACAAGTCGTATTAATGGAGTATGAGTTAAGGGTTAGTATAATCTAATTGGGCTTAAACCAATAGCAAGCCCAATAAATTATATGAGAAAGCCCAAGTTAAGGCCTAACGTTAAATTTATGTCAAGCCTAATCCAAAGAATTGAACCGCGGGTCAAACTGGTGGGTCATGGGATGGGTAAAACCCATGGGGTGATCCACAAGGGAGTGGGCCGACCACTTGGTGGCCAAGCAAAGTGACAACTTGCTCACCAAGTACTTTACTTGGTGGAAAAGTTGACAAAGGAGGTGCAATAGTAAGGAGGTGGATATTGGACCATTTTGCCCTCATGTTGGATTTCTA
The DNA here is from genome assembly GCA_020205605.1 of Panax ginseng. NCBI lineage: Eukaryota > Viridiplantae > Streptophyta > Magnoliopsida > Apiales > Araliaceae > Panax > Panax ginseng. The sequence goes on from CM035143.1 coordinate 113,091,076, forward strand.
TAAATACAAAGCAAGAGTTGGTCATTTGAGGTTTTTACAAAGCTTGTCCAACTATAGAGAGAGAGAGAGAAAGAGCTAGAATCATATAATCCTTCTACTTCCAAGCAAACCAATAGGTGTTTATCAAGAACGATAATTGCTTCAAAGGTAAATTCTCATAAACCGTAATCTTCATCTTTTTCGATTTCTTTCTCGTAGAAGAATCGTAGATTGGTGGAGCATGTTTATTGAGGAGATATAAGGATGCCTATTAATGACCAAATCATTGATAGGTCATGACCAAATAGAAATCGTAAGTGTTTACGTGAGTTAAAAACCATAAAAGTCTTGAACGTGAACTTAGTTATAAATGAACGATTTGAAAATCATTATAGCTAAGGAATGTGCCTATTGTTTGGTTAGGATGACTATGATGAATCGATGGAATTTTCCATTTGATTTGGCTTATAGAACACGAGTAACGAAGTTATGGCGAATTTTGCGAAAATAGACGTTAAACGTCGAAAACGTAGAAAGCCCAGATTAAAGGTCAAAAGTTGTTGTGTGACTTGAAAACGTTGGTTTCCAATGTCAACACGTGAGATAAGGTAATTAAGAGTCGTTGGCAAAAGAATCGTCGCATTCCGACTTATAACGAAGAAAACAAGTATTGAATTGACGAAAACGTTAATCGAACGCTTAAAAATGAACTCAAAGGTGAATTCTGAGTTAACGGATTCGAAAATGTAAAATTCTTATACGAACACGTAAAGGATGTGATTTGTGACTTGTAGGCTTTCGAATGGCTCAATTCAAATGTAAAACGAACAAATTAGGAAGCCGAGAGTTTCATTTTAAAAAGTGGATCGTGTTTTTGGCTAATCGGTGCATTGACTCATACCGCAGTCAACAAAAACCAAAGACAAAGTGGTGGCGCCATGATGCCGCACTCGGTAAGTACCTTGCTAACTTTCGTGCACGCGCCTTACTAGAATACATAGGATGTCGCGTCGCAGCGCCGACAGTAGGAAAATGTTGACCAAGTTAGGTTTTTGTTCCATTTGAATGTAGACCTAAAGTAAGACATTGAAGGTACTTAACGTACATAATAAGACTTACCTTAATTCACTTATAAGGTGTTAATGTAAGAAGATCTAGTAAGGTTTAATAGAAATTAAACGAAGAACGCGAAGACGTAATAAGTAAACCGTGAATGACGTTCAACGTTGGTATTTAACCAATAATGATCGAAGGACAGTTAATGGTGTAAGAATGTTAATGAGACGTGACGAAGTATAGAAAGTCGAATTGACTTTAATAACGAAGTTAATTCAATTAAGACATAGAAGAGAAAGAAGTTGGTTAGAACCGTAAGGTTAGTTTGTTTGATAACTAATTGTAGTGTGTTATGTGAATGTATTATGTAGATCCTGTAAAGACTGAGAATAATTGAATTATTTGTTCGAAGACTCTTAAAAGGCAAGTCTTTCTTAACGCTCGCCTAACCTTCGTGTTAGTCAAGTTTTACGTGATGCATGTTATACAATGCATGAATTATTTTAAAAGAAAGAGTCGATGCCTGTCTTAATTCGGCTAGACTAATACTGAAGAGTTGATTGATTTGTTTACAAGTCTTTCGATATAGAACTGTTAATGCTATCATATGCCAAGTATTTGGTATGGATGAGATGGTAAGTTTGTTTATATACAAACAAAAGTATTTTCATCGATTATTCGATGGGAACGCGAGGTTGCCAAATGTTGAACGTAAATACGTTTAACGTAAGAGTGTTGATCAACATAGAGTACAATAGGATGATCACCTAGAAGTGCTCGTAAGTAAAGATGGGTGGATGGCCTTAGTGCTGGATATCCTTTTCAAGTATGAAAACGAAAAGAGTATGTTCATGGTCTATTGACCGGTTCATCATTCCTAAGATATTATATATACTTTAGAATTGTTGTTATGACATGAGAAGTACTAGTCAAATGTTTCGTAGTGCTTCATAGATAATTGTTCAAATATGGAATTCAAGCATGTAAATGTTATTGTGATATCCATATGATTCCTTGTTAAGACTTGTTGAGCTAGTTATGCTCATTCTTGCTTGAACCATATGTTTGCAGCTAATGCCGAACGAATTGAGAGTTCTAAGAGAGATAAAGGCAAGGCTAAGATGGACAATTAATTGTTCTGTAATAGACTAGAGTATTTGTATGTAATATACTCATGAAGAACAACGAATGTATTTGGTTAATGAACCTGGGAAAGGATTTATTACAGATGTAATACAAAGATAGTGATTACACTCATTTTGTTGTTATCTCAATGGAATGATTGTATGGATTGTAGTATCGTGAAACACCATCTGTCGGGTTGGAAGATACCCTGATTTGGGGGCGTCACAGGTTGGTATCAAAACATTAGGTTATAAAACTTAAGGGGGGGGGAAGAACCTTAGGCTAATAACCTCGTTAGGAAAGGATGAGTCCAAAGAAAGTAACTCGAGTCAAATGAGTTAATAAGGTATTGAGGAAACTCAGTACCGAAAGATTTAAAAGATGGAAAGTAACCCTAAATGGATTAAATGTGATTTGTGCTTATATTATTGTGTATTATATACTAATCAATTTGTTATGTGTTATTGTAGATGTCGGTCGATAGCTTGATGCATAGGGATATAATGTGATCAGCGAGGAGTCCGTGAACCGAGTTGAGACAGTACATGTACCTATAGTAGGCATACCGATAGTGATTCTAGAAGAGTCAGAGCCCGAGGAATATTACTCGGAGGAGGACTATTCTGAGGAGACCATGGGGATAACATCATATTTGAATATGATGATTGATGTGGATGATGATATGGAGGTGACATCGATTAATACGGTGATGCCTACCCTAGAGTCGACACCTACAGAGACTATGAGGGCAATGTACCTCTCAGTGCTTGACCGTAACGTGCAACTGCACAATATGGTGCAGTACCAGAAGAAAGAGATCACTGATCTCTATGGGGCGAAGGAGTCTACAGAGTCAGACTATGAGATAGAGCATGATGAGAAAGTGTACATGACTGACAAGGCTAGGGATTATAAGAACGAGGTAGTAGAACTTCGTAAGAAACTGGTTAAAAAAGACCAGAAGATAGCATGAATATCATATATAAATGACAGTGCGCACGAGGATTTCAAGCTTAAGATAGCTTGTTATTCTATTGAGTCGGGACAGACTCGACATACTATAAGTCGAGATATTGTATCAATTCTGGCAAACTAGAAGCATGAGAATGTTGTTAAGCAGTATTAGGAGTAGTATGGTAAATACTTTTGTGTAGTGACGTAAAACCCTCTTTTGTATAATTAAAGGGTAGTCTTTTTGTAAATCCCAATTTTTGTAAAAGTCAATCGCGGGATAAGTATGTAATAGCTTTTGGGCTATGGAAAGCAACTTGTAAATAGTTTTGATCTATAAAGAAGAATTTTAATATAAGGAAGTTTTTATTTTAAATTGCTTTGCTGTGTATGAGTTATTGTTCAGTTATTTGACAACTAATAAAGAAATAAGCAATTACGTAATAACGGAACTTTATTAATTTAATCAGAGATGCCGCCAAGAAGAAGGCAACGTAACCAAGAGGCGGAATCGCATAATGATAACGAGGGGGGTCCTACTAACCCAATGCAAGAGTTCGTTAATTTATTAACGGCTGAATTTAACCAAGCTGGGGGTAGAGCACCCGCAGGACCTAGGGTAGCCCGAACGAATACCTTTAAGGAATTTAAGAGTGTAGGTCCACCCGAATTTAAGGGAACAACGGACCCAATGGAGGCCCAGACATGGGTCAAGGAAATAGAGAAGGCGTTTGTTATTACAAACATAGGTGAGGCGCAAAAGACTTCTTTTGCGACCTATATGATGAAGGGGAAGCCAACTACTGGTGGGAGGCTCACCAGGGTGGGGCTGGAGCAGAAGTTATTACATGGGAACAGTTTAAGAAGGTATTCTTTGAGAACTATTTCCCTACTAGCATGCAAGGGAGAATGGAGATTAAGTTCCTAGAACTTAAGCAGGGGAACATGACTGTTCCCCAATACGCGGCCAAATTCAATGAATTGGCAAGGTTTGCTCCACACCAAGTGGACACAGAGGAGAGGAAGGCTCGTAGGTTTGAGCAGGGCCTAAAACCCTGGCTCTATAGTAGGATATCGGTTTTTCAGGGTGCTTCCTATGGGACCATTCTGGAAAGGGCGATAATAGCAGAGGGTGGTAGTGAGGCATTGACCTAATACCACAAGGATAGAAAGAATAAGAGTAAGGGAGAGGGAGGAAATAAGGCAAAGGTTGCCAGTGGTAATGGAAATATGCCTAAGAGGAAGAATTTTAACCCTGGGAATACTGGGGAAAAACAAGGGGATCCTAAACGAAGGATGGAGGCATGCAAGACATGTGGTAAGACTCATCTGGGAGTCTATTTGAAGGGGAATATTGGTTGTTATAACTGTGGGCAGGAGGGTCATATATCTCCCAACTGTCCTAATCCTAAAAAAAGTCGGGGATGTTTTGTTTGTGGGTCGGTGGACCACATGGCAAGAAATTGCCCGAAGAAAGGGGCGGAGGGTAGTAAAGGTTCTGGTAGTGGCAATTCGGCCATTACTGGACCAACACCATCATTGGGTAGACCCTCAGCCCGAACATTTAATATGACCGTCCAAGATGCGGTTGCATCAACAGATGTAGTATCAGGTATCATTCCAGTCAACGAAATAAATGTTTATGTGTTATTTGACTCGGGTGCTACTTGTTCTTTTATAGCATGTGGATTTGCTCAGCAATTGGGATTAAATCCTGAAAAGTTAGAAATACCTTTAGATGTTAAGGTAGCAAACGAGGAGATAATTCCCATTGAACATATTCATAGGAATTGTTTCGTAGATATCAGGGGTAATAGATTATCGGTAGATCTTTTATTGATAGGGTTAAGAGAATTCGATGTGATTCTCGGTATGGATTGGTTAATTAACTATAGAGCGATAATAGACTGTTATAGAAAGAGTATAAACCTAAGGCTTTCTAAGAAACCTGAGGTGGTGTTTTATGGAAATAAATCACCAGGACGTTCTTGTTGTCTAACCATGACACAAGCTAGGAAGATGTTGAAGAAGGGGTGTAAGGGTTATCTGTGTCATGTGGTGGATACCCAAAGAGTGGGAACATCATTGGAACAGATAGCGGTAGTTTAAGAATTCATGCGATGTGTTTCCTAAGAGTTACCCAATTCCGCCGTAGGGATGTAGAATTAAGTGATTGATTTGTTGTTAAAGATACGACACCGGTTTCAAAGGCACCATATAGGATAAATACCATTGAGATGAAGGAGTTAATGGTTCAGTTACAGGAACTATTAGATAGAAAGTACATTCAACCAAGTGTGTCTCCGTGGGGAGCACCAGTATTGTTTGTAAAGAAGAAGGATGGATCGTTACAACTTTGTATCGACTATCGAGAGTTGAACAAGTTAACGATTAAGAATAAATACCCGTTGCCCAGGATCGATGATCTATTTGATCAGTTGAAAGGGGCAAAGTATTTTTCTAAAATAGATTTGCGCATGGGGTATCATCAACTGAAAGTAAGGAAGGAAGATATACCTAAGACGGCGTTCAGAACTCGTTATGGGCATTACGAGTTTTTGGTTATGTCATTTGGGTTGACAAATGCACCAGCCGCATTCATGGATATGATGAACAGAGTGTTCAAATAGTGTTTGGACAAGTTTGTCGTAGTGTTCATTGATGATATTCTAGTCTATTCTAAGACGCCAGAAGATCATGTTGAACATCTAAGAATAGTGTTGGAAACATTACGGAGGGAGACGTTGTATGTGAAATTCACTAAGTGTGAATTTTGGCTCGAACGAGTGCAGTTTATGGGACATGTTATAGACAAAGATGGCATATCCATAGATCCAGCGAAGGTGGAAGCGGTGAATGAGTGGGAGCAACCGAAAATGCCAACCGAGGTTAGGAGTTTTCTGGGGTTAGCGGGATACTATAGAAGGTTCATTCAGGACTTTTCTAAATTAGCTACTCCGCTGACAAATCTGACAAGGAAGTCGGTGAAGTATGTATGGACAGAAAAGTGTGAGCATAGTTTTCAAGAACTAAAAAGGAGGTTGAGTGAGGCACCTGTATTATCTTTACCAGATAATACGGGGAATTTTGTAGTTTATAGTGATGCTTCGCATAGAGGACTAGGTTGCGTGCTTATGCAGCATGGCAAGGTCATTGCGTATGCGTTACGTCAGTTAAAGGATTATGAGAAGGTCTATCCTACTCATGACCTAGAACTGGCAGCTGTAGTGTTTGCGTTAAAAATATGGAGACATTATTTATATGGGGAGAAGTGTGAGATATACACGGACCATAAAAGTCTGAAATATATCTTCACATATAAGGAGTTGAATATGAGGCTGAGAAGGTGGTTAGAGTTGATAAAAGATTATGATTGTGATATCTTATATCATCCGGGGAAGGCAAATGTAGTAGTCGGCGCGTTAAGTCAGAAGGGTAGGGAAAAACTGTCAATGTTAATGACTCAGAATGAGTTAATAACAGAGATGGCCAGGATGGAATTAGAAGTTAAGTCGCCAAGTGAAACAGCAGAGATGTTATTCTCAATAGAAACTCGAGCAACGATAGTGGAACGGGTTAAGGAAGTACAGCTAAGTACTGAAGAATGTGAGCGTGTGAAAAAGATAATGAAGGATGACGTAAAGACTAAGTATAACCTTGATAAAGAAGGTTTACTTCGTTTTGAGGGAAGAATTTGGGTTCCAAATAATTCTGAGTTGAAAGAAGAGATTATGTGTGAGGCCCATAGTTCGAGGTACTCGATACATCCTGGTAGTACTAAGATGTATCAAGACCTTCGTTAGAACTTTTGGTGGCCGAACATAAAGAGAGAGATCGCGCATCATCGTTAGTAAGTGCTTAACTTGTCGAAAAGTTAAAATTTGAACATCAAAGGTCGAGTGGATTGATACAACCACTTTGGAGATTCCTGGAGTGGAAATGGGAGCATATCACCATGGACTTTGTGGTGGGACTTCCAATAACGAGAAAGGGGTACGACGCTATTTGGGTAATAGTGGATCAGTTAACTAAATCGGCTCATTTTCTACCAATAGGAGTTAGGTATAACCTAGAGTAGTTAGCTAAGCTTTATGTCAAGGAAATCATTTCCAAATAAGGAGTACCTGTTTTGATTGTGTCCGATCGTGATCCATGATTCACGTTGAACTTTTGGAGGAGTTTGCAAGAGCAAATGGGAACGCATTTGAGATTGAGTACGGCGTATCATCCACAGACGGATAGATAAAGCGAACGGACAATTCAAGCGCTAGAAGATATGTTAAGATCTTGCGTTATGGATTTCAAGGGGAGTTGGGACGAGCATCTACCTTTGGTAAAATTCGCTTACAACAATAGTTTTCACACTAGTATAGGCATGCCGCCTTACGAAGCGTTGTATGGAAGGAAGTGCAGAACACCACTTTGCTGGGATGAAGTAGGTGAATGTCGAATGTTAGGACCTGAGATGGTACAAGAAACGGCAGACATGATAAAGCTGATAAGAGCTCAATTAGTAGCGGCTCAAAATAGACAACGGAAGTATGCAGATCCTCATCGAGAGAAGAGGGAGTTTGAAGTAGGGTCATATGTTTTTCTAAAAGTATCGCCTTGGGAAGGGAAGATATATTTTGGAAAGAAAGGGAAGTTGAGTCCAAGGTTTGTAGGACCTTTTGAGATTTTAAGAAGGGTAGGAGAGGTAGCTTATGAAGTAGCCTTACCTCCAGAAATGGAAAGAATACACAATGTGTTTCACGTGTCTGTGTTGCGTCCTTATAAACCGGACTACAAGCACGTAATAGAATATGAATCTATTCAAGTAGAAAAAGACTTAACGTATGAAGAACTTCTGATTCAGATTATTGATAGGAAGGAACAAGTCTTGAGAAATAAAGTAATACCTTCGGTAAAGGTAATTTGGAGTAACCACGATGCTAAAGAAGCAACGTGGTAGCTCGAAAGTAAAATGAAGGAAAAGTTTCCTCATTTGTTTATGTAAGAATAGCGAGATTCTGGGGACAAAATCCTTATAAGGAAGGAAGAATGTAACGCCTGAGAATTTTGAATTTTGAATGAATTAAATTTTTATTTGATTATGTGAATTAAATGAATTTAATTGAGTTATTATGTGAGTAAGATGTTCGAAGGTCGTTCTATGACCTAGAATATATGGATGTGGTTAGTATTCTGACTTTGTGCTAGTATTAATGGTTGTGAATTATCAAGACGAAAACGAAGGTTTTCCGAGAATGTTTGCGTAAAAAACTATTCATCCGATTTCGTTCGGAGCTAAGGTTTGAAATTTCGAGAAACGCGTAATGATAGAATACGAAGATAGTATGGAATATCCAATAATAATTCCATTATGGCAAACGAAGTTTTCGCTTATGGACGTAAAACCTAAGGGTTTATGAAAGAGGTTTCCGAAAGGGAAATGCAATGTGTATAGTCATTTCGGATATTATACGTATGAAATACGAGTATTATATTAGTATGAATACGAGTATGGTATGAAGAATAGTACGACGTATAATACGATTATTATATGAGTATTAGACGAAGAAAATACGTGAGTAATACGTGTAGAATACGAGTCGTATTAATGGAGTATGAGTTAAGGGTTAGTTCTAATTGGGCTTAAACAAATAGCAAGCCCAATAAATTATATGAGAAAGCCCAAGTTAAGGCCCAACGTTAAATTTATGTCAAGCCTAATCCAAAGAATTGAACCGCGGGTCGAACCGGTGGGTCATGGGATGGGTAAAACCCATGGGGTGATCCACAAGGGAGTGGGCCGGCCACTTGGTGGCCAAGCAAAGTGACAACTTGCTGACCAAGTACTTTACTTGGTGGAAAAGTTGACAAAGGAGGTGCAATAGTAATGAGGTGGATATTCGACCATTTTGCCCTCATGTTGGATTTCTATAAATACAAAGCAAGAGTTGGTCATTTGAGGTTTTTACAAAGCTTGTCCAACTATATAGAGAGAGAGAAAGAGCTAGAATCATATAATCCTTCTACTTCCAAGCAAACCAATAGGCGTTTATCAAGAACGATAATTGCTTCAAAGGTAAATTCTCATAAACCGTAATCTTCATCTTTTTAGATTTCTTTCTCTTAGAAGAATCGTAGATTGGTAGAGCATGTTTATTGAGAAGATATAAGGATGCCTATTAATGACCAAATCATTGATAGGTCATGACCAAATAGAAATCGTAAGTGTTTACGTGAGTTAAAAACCATAAAAGTCTTGAACGTGAACTTAGTTATAAATGAACGATTTGAAAACTGTTATAGCTAAGGAATGTTCCTATTGTTTGGTTAGGATGACTATGATGAATCAATGGAGTTTTCCATTTTATTTGGCTTATAGAACACGAGTAACGAAGTTATGGCGAATTTTGCAAAAATAAACGTTAAACGTCAAAAAACGTAGAAAGCCCGGATTAAAGGTCAAAAGTTGTCGTGTGACTTGAAAACGTTGGTTTCCAATGTCAACACGTGAGATAAGGTAATTAAGAGTCGTTGGCGAAAGAATCGTCGCATTCCGACTTATAACGAAGAAAACGAGTATTGAACGGACGGAAAAGTTAATCGAACGCTTAAAAATGAACTCAAAGGTGAATTTTGAGTTAACGGATTCGAAAATGTAAAATTCTTATACGAACACGTAAAGGATGTGATTTGTGACTTGTAGGCTTTCAAAAGAGTCAATTTGGATGTAAAACGAACAAATTAGTAAGCTGGGAGTTTCGTTTTAAAAAGTGGACTGTTTTGGCTAATCAGGTGCAGACTTCAAATACAAATACTAAAACCAAGACAAAGTGGTGGCAGCCATTACTGAGACTCGGCAAGAGTACCCTTCTAACTCACGCCACAGCACCACTAGAATACATAGGATGTCACGCCGCAGTGCCGTCAGTTGGAAAATATTGACCAAGTTAGGTTTTTGTTCCATTTGAATGTAAACCTAAAGTAAGACATTGAAGGTACTTAACGTACATAATAAGACTTACCTTAATTCACTTATAAGGTGTGCAGACACTACTACTTCGGGATCAGATCTTGACACTCTATGATTTTTGTCTTTGTGCTCGATGTCTTCATCTGATATAGCTCGACTATGATCTCTGCATGTAATCAATAGACTCTACGAACTCGAGTGTAGTCTACCATCCTTGACTTGGCTTCAAAGATCGACTCTCTATGACTCGAGTGTAGTCTACGTTTCTCGACTTGGCTTCCAGCAGAGGTCTTGGTCGGCTCGTGGCGCGTCAGTGTCTCACGATTCTCGAATATAACTTCCTCAAGAGACTTGGCTCGAGGAAGTTCTACTCGACACACTGACGATCCTTCCTCATCTCTCCCGGCGATCTACTTAACTCGAGATCTATTATCTTGCGGACTACGATTACGCCTCGATGACTCTCGAGTTCTCCTCGACTCTCTCTGCGCATCGATTTACAGTGCGGTTTGACAATCATACAAGCCTATCTATTACATCATAAGATCAACCTAACATGCTTTATCTTTCTATATTTATAGTCCTTGTACATCATTTCTTTATAAGGACTTTACAAATCTGTTTTTCTTATGTAGGATCAACCTAACATACTTGATCAATTCATTCAAAGTCCTTGTACACATGTTTTTATTATCTATCAAAGGACTTTACAGCTTTTCTTAATGCAAGCATACTTGCATATTGTTCATTCATATATATATCATAATCAAATCATATATAAATAGGAATATCATTCACATGCTTATTCCTGACAATCTCCCCCTATTTGATTATGACAAAAACAATAAGTGCATATGCATGTTATGAATGAATCTTATATACAGTGAGCAGCTGTATTTCTAAAACAGATAGATCATAAATGTCATTTATACAGATATAGCAATTTATACATTAAGACATTTTACATCCTGGATCTAGAACATACCTAACTAGTTAGAGATGTACCTCTTTGGCTCCATGTATGTTTCCAGGATGTCTGTTGATCAACTACTCATCTGATTGTTCTTCTTTCTCTTGCTCCCCCTAAGAAGATGACCTTCTGTCTTTGCTTTGCTCCCTTTCAGCTTCTTTCTGAACATGCTCCCCATCAGACTCTGCGATCATGTTATCATCATCTTCTGGCTCCCCCTCAGATGATGATTCTTTTTCTGCAGCTGTTGTCTTCTTCTTTGACTTCTTCTCTCCTATCCCTCTACTCTTCTTTGAGTGCCTCTTTCTCCTCTTGCTCTTCCTCTTTCTATGCCTCTTTTTCTCCCCCTTTTTGTCATTAATCATTTGTGAGAGCTGCTCCATGTTAGACATAAGTTGTTCCATTAGGTAGGAGGAGTTGGCAACTTCAAACTTGAGTTCATGTTGGCCTAGCTCAAGTTGCACTGAGAAAGACTGCTTCAAGTAGTCAATCTTGTTAGAGAGGGCTTGGATCTGCTCTTCATTTTCCTTCTAAACTCGTAGAGCTTTTGCCTTTTGATCTTGTATGGCCTTCTGATAGATGTTATCTCTCTCTTGGAGTTTGAGAGATACATCAGCCATAGTAGCTTGAAGTGTGTTCTGTAATGAATTATCTCCTCTTCTTGTCAACCACATGACTCTTCAAAGGAGTAGAGATATTTTCTCACTTAGTTCATTAGAACTCTTCAGTAGTTCCTGCTCCAAAATAGTTTGATCCTCTTGTTGGGCAGCTTCGGGTTGAGCATTGGATTGGACTCTACGATTTTCATTCTTGGACAGATTTTCGAAAGCTTGGAGAATCTGAACAATCGTTAAGTACCAATTGCTGGTTGAGGATGAGAGAATGTCGAGAGAAGCGTTGATTGAGCATTGAAGCTTCGATTTTGAATTTGAGCGGTCTCGGTGAGAGTGACCAGACTCTACGATCATCTCCTTGGTCATGTTTCTGCTTCCTTGAGAGTCCACTCTACGATCGTAGGGGATGTAGTGATTTTCAGACTGTCGATAGACTTTGAAGTGGGGCTGGTTTGTGATCATTTTGGTTGCAAACTTCTTCACCCTTGGGAAGTTTTGAGCCACCAGCTCCATGCTTGGAAACTGCTTGTAACACCAACTGAAGTATCTTCCATCTCTTTCAGTGTGGACCTTTAGCCATGGCATCCATTGGAAGAACCATCTCATTAGCAAGTCGTCAGGATTATAGAGAATGGTTGAGCAGTCGAGCTCCATATTGTTCCAATTTTTAGCTATGTCAAAGGTAGTCATTCTTACTACCTTGAGCTGTTCATCTCTATAGTTCACCCATCTTTCTGGTGGAGCTACTGGTAGTTCATTTAAGACTTCCACCACTATTCTTCTTTTGAATTTTGCTGGTGAAAAAACTGGATAATCTTCTTGTTCTTCTGCTTCCTGTGTTGTAGAATCAGAATCTTTTTCAATCTCTTCTCTCTCGGAGCCTGAACCATCTTGATCATTTCCAACAGAGAATCCTTCTTGTTGCATTTCATTCTCAGAACTTTCTTCTGTAAGATCTTCCTCTGATTCATTTTCTTCATTGCTGGTCCTATCCTCAGCACTTTCTTTCTGTGATACAGACTCATCATCACTTAATTCAATGGGGGAATTTGATTGATCACTTCTCCTTTTGGAGGTAAATTTGGTTTGCGGTCTGTAGCTCTTCCTTCTTCTTGGAGGTTCAGTTTTGGGAGAGTCAGACTCCTCTTCTTCTTCAGACTTGGAAGCCTCTGGTTCATCAGAAGAACTTCCTTCAGGTTCAGCAAGGGCAAGGGCAAGGGCAACCCCTTCTTCTGTAAACTCATCACCCTTTGAGTCATTTTGAGGGCTTTCAAAATTGGAAGGGGCTCATTCTTCTTCTTTAGAATCAGCTTCATTTGACCCATTATCTGGGCTTGTTGGGGCAGTTGCATTTGGGGATGTAGTTGGGTCATCTTTAATCTCTTCTTCATCATCAGAGTGAATGCTCTGAGGATTAGCCACAGGGCTTGAGCATTCCTCTTCATCAGCAGATGCTGAATTTTCATTTATTAATCCAGTTTCACCTTCACTGCTGGATTTGGTCTGTGAGGACTCAGCCTTTACATCTGTCTCCTTTTCTTCTGCTAACTCTACGTCCCGCTCTTTCATCGGATGTCTTTGTTTTGGGAAGTCGAGGTCGGGTTTGTTTTCCACCTTAGCTTTCTTGCTGAATGGGCCTTGAAGTAGCTTGTTACTTCTCCTCTTTGTTGTTTCAGCAGTTATGCCTTTTTCTTCTTCATCTTTATCTTTGGTAGAGACTCTTCTTGATGGGGTTTGGGCTTTCTTCACATCACCAGCTTTCTTCACACCTCTGGATTTCTTTCTGAATGGTGTGATTTCTGCTGGTACAGAGTCATCAGACTCAGAGCTTTCTACCTCTTCTACCTTCCTCTTCTTTGTAGAGGTGTTGCTCCTGTTTACAGTAATCAGCCTTCTGTTCTCCTTGGGGTTCTTCTTCCAATTCATAAATAATTATGGAGACATCACTTTGTGAACAGTCAAAGGCTCTCCCTCATCATCCTTGATCTTCCCTCCTAGCTTCTTCTTCATCACAATACTCAGCAATCTTCCATGAAACACCTTAGTCAGGGGGTTTTCGGTGGATTTCTTCATCTCAGCTTTTTCTACCCACTTGGAGATTTGATCAAACAAGATAGCTCCAAAGTTAATTTGTTTCTTCAGAACTATTGCTGACATTATCTTCAACTATTGGTCAAGCACCATGTCATGTGCAGTGTCCTTACACAGTATGCATTTTCCAACTATTTCAACAAGGAACTCGTATTCCTCTGGAAACTCCTTTTTCTTCATGTCTTTCAGACAAGGATTTCTTTGGTACCCCATGATCTCCTTTGCTTGTTCCATATCAACATCATCAAGTCTCTTCAGTCCTTGGTTAGGAAAACCTAGGCATTGATTTAGGTCAGAGGATTTCAGCTTTAGCGACTGACCTTTGACTATGGTAGAAAGGGATCCTGAGTTTATGGAAGTATTTGAGTAGAGTTCCTTCACCAGGTCAACATACACTCGAGTGCTAGCCTTAAGGCATTCTGATAATCCAGCTTTCTTCATAAGTTCGAGAATGTCTCTGAACTTCTTTTCGGATTTGTCAAACGACTTGGTTCCGAGCTGAATGCCAGTGATGACTTGCCAGTTTTCCATTTGAGCAGTTCGAAAAATGTGGGTATTTGATTTAGAGAGGTTTGTGAGAGATAACTGATTGTGATTTGATAAAGCTCTGGAGTGTTAATCTGTACTGGCTCTTGAGAGGATTTTAGGGTTTTAAAATGGGAGGGAGAAAGGTTTGATAGCTTTTGATAACTATCTGCAGATTTGAAATTGTCTTTATGGCAGTTCCTTCTAACTCTGCATAACTAGTGATGTGTCAACCGACCATTGGTTGCACGATTCCCAGTAATGAGCTGTAACTCCCCATAACTTTTCAGTTAGATATTTCCTTTTAGAATAGTAGACATTTAAACGACGTGGCTATGACCGTTGACCTTTTGATTCGTAGAGTAGCATGGTAAGGTAGCTGTGGACTCTACGTTTTCCTTTGTTGAATCAACGATCAACTCTTGAGAGATGTTGCAGTGGATGGCTTTAACTTTTGTCCTCATTTTGATGCAGCATAGTTTGATCACTGATATATTCGAACTTATCTCCTCGTTTTGAATGGTTGAGTAATTGTCTCATTTTCCAAGCTCCTTGTGAACTGGAGTACCCTTTGGTAGGACTACGATCGTCGGGTTATCTTCTACGATCGTTGAGGTTGCACTGCAATCGTGGAGTTCTCTTCAACCTCGACTCTACGATCGTTGACTGACTTGGTCCTTGAGATGAATTTGATCAAGCAATTCTTCTGGGTTTAGGTAGCTCAGGAAGGGCCAACCTCTTAGAGTGAGCTAAGGGTCAGGTTTGTCCCTGAGGCGCTTTCCAGATGAAGTACTTTGGGAGTTATTTGCACTGACATCTCTTTTAACCTTTTCTGTTGGGGAGGTCCTCTACCAACTTTGGACAATTGCATTTGTTGTAATCGTGGTGTCCTTCTGCTTCTACACTGCGATCAGATGTTTGATCGTAGGCACTTCCACGATTTTGAGTTGGGTGGCTGAAAGGTTATCAGTAGTACATTTTGAGACGTTCCTACTGACTATGGATCTTCATTTGGTTCATCAGCCACAAAGTTTTGGGACTCTGTAGCTGGTACATTTCTTCATAGTAAAACTCAGTGTTGTTGTTTCTCAACAGATTACTGCTCCCCATGGTTGATGTTGTTTTCTCAGCTGTGATTCCCTTTTCCACATATGTATTAGAAGGCATCCTTGCAAATCTCCTTTTGACTGGAATCACCATTATTACTTAGATCTCCTTGTATCGTAGGCATATATATTTTCAGGACTGATCACTCTACGATCCTTTGTCAGCACTACGAACGTAGTCTCCTTTGACAGTCTTGTGCGAGTGAAGTTCTGCTTCTGTAATGAAGTCCTCTTGACTAATGCTCGATGATCCTCTTTGGTTGAATGGCCTGCTTCCATATATAGATTAGCAGCCATGTGAGCTCCATTCTGATTAGCTCAGAAGGTCTTCAAGGATAGGCTTGGACATATAGAAATTTTATCAGAATCTCTTCTGAACAGTCCATAGCCTTCTGCTGGTTGAGTCTTCTTGACTAAAGTCTTCTCCTTCAGCATTCCTTAGTGTGGTCAGACTGACCAAGTACCTGCAGGTTTAAATATATTTCTATTTTTGGTACCCATAATTAAATGGGTCCTGCTAGGTTAGTTTTCTAAACCCCTGTTCCTCTTATTTGGATAATCATCACATTTATCACCAACATCATATTCATGCATAAGACTAGTTTTAGATAATACATTTTGATATGCATGAAGGTGAGTGTGTGTAAGATTTGACATTTAATAACACACTCTTTATCTTTAATGGTTTCATCATTTGCTGGGTTATGTTCACAATGTTTAAGTGTTCACAAAGTGAGAATCAACTCTACGATTTAAGAGTATCTAGTTGATTCATGGAGGTGATCAGTTTCTACACATCATCAAGATACTCTCGTAGAACTAATCATACTCTGTGTGTTATCAAACACTTAGAAAAAGGATTTGTGCATACATACTAACCCACCAGCAAAGATTACTTCACATAGAATTAATTTGACATGTCATGCTCTTATGACCCATTTCAGATTTCCTACAAGATGTCATCTTCATCCTAAAACTTAGATGGAGAGAAAGCTTATAGACATTTGAGTTTCCATCCTCAGTGTACTTTCTCTCTTCACCTTTTTAGGTAGATTATGACTTCTTGACAGAATACTGTTATGGTTCATAAGAAGGTGCTTTTATGATGAACACATGTAATAGTGAGGAACCGTACCTTTTTACTGTCAGTCTCTTAACAGTCATTTATCTTAAATATACTGAGTTTAAGAATTGATGTGCATAGCTTTACATTTACTCATGACAGCTTGTTGCTCTTGTTGACCTTCAATCAATCAATCGTGATCTTGAAGATATAGGCCAGGAGAATCTCAGCATTAAAATCTTTGACATCCTTTAGTTTACAAAGTTTGCACCCAGCTGCTGGTTGGCCAGACATAAGTTTGAGAAGATCTTCTTTCTTCTCTTGATGGGCATTTCTTAGCATGTATGGCCTCTTCATCTTTCAGGCTGGTGGATACTTGCCTCTTTGTCATTGATGTCTCTTGAGCTTTTTCGTCTGGTCTTCAGACTACAAGATTGACTGCAGGCAAGGATTGGTCTTGTTGATGTAACAATAGAGAACATGGACCAATCTGAGCAGCTTCAGATGTATATACACATTTACCTAAACACAATATTTCCTACGTGTGAGCTCATCTGCATATTACTAGTTACTTACTACTAAACTAAGTTTAGAACAATGTTTGTGCCTGGGATCAGACTCAAAGCGATTAACTTTTGAATATAGCATGAGAACCTGCTCTGATACCAATTGTTAGTTCCCAATAGGCACAATTGATCTAGAAGGGGGGGTGAATAGATCCTTTTTCTTTCAAATACTTTTCTCTTTTATTTTGTATTGCTATTACATTAGCAGATGACAAACATATGAAACTTTTCAAGCACAGCGGAATAAGTAAAAGACCCCTTCATTGATATATTCATAATCAAACATACATTGTTCGTAGAGTTAGTTTGGTTGTAAGCAGTTAAAACATACATAGCAGTTATAGCATTTATAGTACATAATATAAATGACATAATGTAAAAGACACAAGGGGTTTTAAGTGGTTCGAGACTCAAGCTCTAATCCACTCTTACCTTTTCAACTAGCGAGATTTTCCACTAAGAAAAGCAAACCACTGAATCACTAAGATTCCTTGAGGCCGCCAGACCTTGGGGACTTGATTCACTAACAACTCTTCAAGGCCATCGACCTTGGGACTCTCTAGTTCCCTAGAACTCTTCAAGCCCATGAGTGCTTGGAACTTCATTTAGTCCCTCCTGGACAAGGACCCTCGAATACAAAGGCTCATTGAGTTGTTTGTTTGTTGGAGTTGGTGCTGAGATGCTAAGATGTCTTCATGCTCTGAACATCTTCTGTACTTAGCAGATTGGCGTGATCATCCTTGAAGTGCAGTTGAGTGTTGCATGATGATCAGCTTCTTTAGTTACTCAACCACTTCGGATGACCCCTTGATGACTGCCTTGAAGATCGTTTCTCTTGATACACGATGGCTGCACATGATGGGTTTTTAAGATGACTGTAAACTCTTCTGCTAGGTACTTAGAAACTTTCTCATGCTTGCCACCATGATGGCGTTTGTGATCTCCCTTCTTGATACTTGATGTCTTTTCATAATGGACTTGCTAAGATGACTGTTAGCTCTTCTCTATGGTACTTAGAGTCTTCCCATGATGGACACCAAGATGACATGATGTTCTTCTTTCTCTCAGCAGTTCAGAACACTCTTCTTGCAGTAGAACTCTCACTTCTACATAGTAGAACTCTCACTTCTACTTCTTCCTTTGCATGTATCTGAGTGTTCTTGGTGGATCGTAGAGTGAGCCTTCGGACTCACTATTTCATATACTTTAGAACAGTCCACCGTTACTCCAAACTCGGCAACTCCAGCAACCCTCGATCTTTGAAGCTCTTCCTGGTTTATACTCCTTCCCAATCCTTCCGTTGGAAAGTAGCCGTTGAAGGCTATTCAAATATCTTCACAGATCTCGAGTTGAAAGAGGTAGACTGCTGATGTGACATGTCATACTTTTATCTGACATTGCAGTCTACTGTTTCACCTACCCATCAGAGATGTCACTTTAATGTCTTGGGCAGGTTGAAGACTTTATTTCCTCCTTCTGATTTCTCGATCAGAGGTTGTCCTTTTGCATCGATGCTCTCAATAAACACTTGTTCGAATATTACCCTTCAGATTGAACCGTTGCAAATGCTTCATTCTTCAGCTATTCGAACTCTACGATTCTGATGCATGTCATCGAGGACCTGATCGTAGTGTCTTATTGAGTGTTGCTCATTGACTAGTAGAGTTAACACTACGATCTTGAAGAGTGTTGATTGGATCTCCAATGTAGTACACCTCTTCCTTCCATAGTGCAGTGCTTCAACACTTCTGTTTGCTTCGATTGTTCTCAGAGACTGATGGCCTAACTCCTTGCTTTGGTCCCCACTGAATAGCAAGACACTTCAGATTGTGGCACGTCTAGCTCGCTTTCTCCTTGTGATCTCCCGTTTACTTATCATCAATGGGTTGACCCTATGCTTAATCACTTTAGCCTTATTCTTCAGAGACTAACCAGTATCTTGGTTCACTTTCCATCAGTTCTTTCTTTGTTTGGCAAACACTACGATCTCGGTTGCTTCCAAGATCGTTGTCTTCTTCTCACTGACAATCATCATGACTTGGCGACTTTCCTTGATCGATTCTTCAAGTCTTCTTATGATCATAGACTTCATCTCGAATGGCTTTACAACTCAATCTTGATGCTGATTGGGTTAGTGTTTAGATCTTCTGTTAGCTTGCATGTCATTCGTTGAGTGCTCTCTGGTTCCCTTCAGGTGAGATGTATCTTTGCAGTGCCAACCAGAGGCTTTATTCCTTTGGATATTCTAGGAGTGCTCATTAGTTGAGAATCGTATTTGCTCTACAATTCTGCCTTAGCATTGTGAGCACATCTGTTGAGGTCGTAGTTCAACACTCTACGATTCAGCTTCGGCTGTGCAGACACTACGACTTCGGGATCAGATCTTGACACTCTACGATTTTTGTCTTTGTGCTCGATGTCTTCATCTGATATAGCTCGACTATGATCTCTGCATGTAATCAATAGACTCTACGAACTCAGAGTGTAGTCTACGATCCTTGACTTGGCTTCAAGATCATCGAGACTCTACGACTCGAAAGTGTAGTCTACGTTTCGACTTGGCTTTGGCGGAGGTTGATTGGCTACCAGCGGTATCTACGATTCTCTAACGATTACGAACATGACTTCCTGTGACTTGGCTGCGAGGAAGTTCTACTCAACACACTACGATCCTTCCTCGTCTCTCCTGGCAGTCTACGAACTCTGAGATCTACTATCTTGCAGACTACGATTCTGCCTTGACAGCTCTCGAGTTCTCCTTGACTCTCCTGGCAGACTACGATTTCTGGTGCAGTGCTCGACGATCATATAAGCCTATCTATTACATCATAAGATCAACCTAACATGCTTGATCTTTTTATATTTATAGTCCTTGTACATCATTTCTTTATAAGGACTTTACAAAGCTGTTTTGCTTATGAAGGATCAACCTAACATACTTGATCAATTCATTCAAAGTCCTTGTACACATGTTTCTATTATCTATCAAAGGACTTTACATCTTTTCTTAATGCAAGCATACTTGCATATTGTTCATTCATATATATATCATAATCAAATCATATGTAAATAGGAATATCATTCACATGCTTATTCCTGACACCATGTATTTGGCGGACTCAGAATAGGTGATGTATACCTATTTTGGGGGCGTCACAGTTGGTATCAAAGCTTAGGGATATGATCCCTGGCTAAGATGTGAAACTAGAACTATGAGGGGAGAGATGGGGAATTTCTTCGTTAGTATGATCTACCTAAGTTTATTTGGTATTTAATTGGTCGGTCAGAGTATAGGGATAATATGTTACATGTCAATTAACCCTTGTTTGTGGCAGTATCTGAAAATGACATCCGAGAATGTTGAGAATAGCAATGGAGCACAGGAGACCGTTGAGTCTCCACATATCAATAATCAGGATAATGTGCTTGGAGGCGACAATCCTCATGCAAAACAACAACAACGACCAAATGATGAATGGTGGAATATTCGGAGGCTTTATGCAATTCATGCGACATCAAAGCGAGAGCGACTCCTATCCAAAATGTAGGTGGAAACATCGAAAACTCTCGGACGGTCACCGCTTAATGCGCTTCAAGGAGTCGGGACCACCGGAGTTTATTGGAGAGCCAAAACCACTTAAGGCGGAAGCATGGATAAAGCAGATCACCAACATATTTGATGTCTTTGGATGCTTCCGAGGAGCAAAAGGTTCCCTTTACCACCTTTATGTTGCGAGGAGAGACAGATTACTAGTGGGAATCGGTAAAGCGTACTCAACCTACCGCATTGAAGATGTCTTGGGAGAAGTTCCAAGAACTATTCAACGACAAGTACTTTCCCGAAAGTATTCATCACATGAAAGAGGTAGAGTTCATCAAGTTGGAGCAGAACAATATGACTGTGTCACAGTACGAAGCTAAGTTTGTTGAGTTGTCCCGGTTTGCGTCTCACTTGGTTGATAATGAAGAGAATAACGCGGATGTTTCTAATAGGTTTGAAACCCGAGATACGTCAATACTTAATTTCTCATAAACTGTGTTTGTATTCAGATATTGTTAATAGGGCTTAGTTATTGGAATGCGATAACGAGTCAAATCAACCAAGAGAAAGCAACCAATAAAATGATAATAACAGTGGTAGTAGTCATCAAAGCGATGACAACAAACGTGGAGGGAATCAACATGCCATAAATGGTAACCACTTCGGTGGTAATCATGGCCAAGACAATAAGAATGGACATTTCAAGAAGAGGAGATTCAACAATGATGGAAAGGCGTCAGCACAAACACCCGTTTTTAAGGAAGAAGAACGACCACCTATCATATGCTTCAAATGCGGAGGGGAGGGACATATCAGTCCAAACTGTGCGATGCCATCCAAAGAGTGTTATAATTTTGGAAGAGAAGGTCACCTAGCCCAATTTTGTCGTGCACCGAAGACAAGTCCAGTTGGAACGGTGACACAAAATACCGTCCCAGACAAGTCAAAACCAGTAGTTCAAGGGAGAGCGTTTGTTGTGACCTCCCAGAAAGCAAGCAACCCGAACAAGGTCATCACAGGTAAGCTTATCATAAACTCTAGCAAAGTCTATACCTTATTTGATACCGGTTCTACCCATTCTTTTATTTCTCCTACTTGCGCTCAACAATTAAATTTGACTCCGGAGAAATTAGACTTTGCCTTATCTGTGGAAACTCCATTGGGAGAAACCTTCATTAGATCCACTGTTTATAAGTCTTGTTTGGTTCAAATCAGTACCCTCACATTACCTATCGTTCTTATTTCATTGAAAATACTTGCATTTGATGTAATTCTAGGGATTGATTGGTTAACTACTCATCATGCTAAAATTGATTGTTTTTGTAAGGTTGTTAGCTTTTATATTCCTAATCAACCTATTATGCGAATTCAAGCGACCAAACCATTAAAATCGGTCACGGTCATCTCAAGCCATAAAGTTATTCGTTTATTGAAAAACAGATGTCAAGCTTTCTTAGCCCATGTCACATATTTAAACAAAAATACGTCAAATTTGAATGATATTTCTATTGTTAATAATTTTCCTGACGTATTCCCCGAAGAACTTCCTGGCCTACCCCGAGAGCGTGAAATTAAATTTTGTATCGACCTTGAACCTGGTACAAAACCCATTTCCAAAGCCCCATATCGAATGGCTCCTATTGAACTTCAGGAGTCAAAGACCCAATTAAAGAGAAATTGTTAGACATTGGTTTCATTCGTCTCTAATCGTCTCCTTGGGGTGCTCCTGTTCTATTCGTGAAGAAGAAAGATGAAAGTATGCGACTTTGTATTGATTATCGGGAGTTGAATCATGTCACCATCAAGAATAGGTATCTGTTACCTCACATTAATGACCTGTTTGACCAGTTGCAAGGAGCACACTTCTTTTCAAAGATCGATCTTTGTTCTAGATATCATCAGCTGAAGGTTAAAACTGAGGATATTCCAAAGACTGCCTTCAGAACTCGGTACGGGTATTATGAATTCTTAGTCATGTCTTTTGGATTGACTAATGCTCATGTTGCCTTCATGGATATGATGAACCGAGTATTCAAGGAATATTTGGATCACTTTGTGGTCGTCTTTATTGATGACATCCTCATATATTCCAAAAGCCGTGAAAATCATGAGCAACACTTGAGATTGATACTCCAAAGGCTTCGTGAAAACAAGCTTTATGCCAAGTTGAAGAAATGCGAGTTCTGGCTTGAGGAAGTAGCATTCCTTGGGCACGTAGTATCAAGTCATGGAATATCTGTTGACCCGGCAAAGATTGAAGCTATTCAAAGCTGGGAGCAACCTAAATCAGTGACCGAAGTACGTAGCTTTCTCGAATTAGCTGGTTATTATCGGAGATTCGTGGAAGGGTTTTCTCGAATCGCTACTCCATTAACTCAGCTGACTCAAAAAGATATAAAATTCGGTTGGAGCGTGGAATGTGAGAAGAGTTTTCAAGAACTCAAGAGGAGACTCATTTCAGCACCTGTTCTGACAATCCCATCTGGCTCGGAGGGATTTGTCATCTATAGTGATACATCGAGCAAAGGGTTAGGATGTGTTCTCATGCAACATGGGAAAGTCATAGCCTATGCCTCTTGGCAACTCAAAGAATATGAGAGGAATTATCCTACTTATGATCTATATACGCACAACACGCAAGTATACGTGGTCAACAAGTAATATAATAGTAAGTAAAGTATCGTTCCCTCAGAGACTTAGCAAGAAATTAACCTCGCAACTACCAATCTTCTATTAATCCTAATTTTATTAAACTAATCAATTTCCAGTTTATAGAAAAAATATTAAAATTATTAAAAATCAACTAAATACCAACAAACCCTAAAACTGAATTTTCAAACAAATATTGGAGAATTAGGCTTATAACTTCACTCTAAGCATCCCTCTGATTATTATTTCCTTATTCTAGTTTAATTCACTATCTCATTTTATTAATCAAGAACACATAAATAGTATTAACCACCTCTCGATGCATTAACATCGTATTAACCCAAATCCACAATTAAGATAGAATTAAGTTAAACACCTTAATCAATCAACTCACTATATCTCTATGTGAATTCTAATAAAATAAGGTTTAAGTTCAAGTTCTCTTTATGATTACATGCGATGTCAAGCATATCTCTACCCTAACATACATCAAGATTCTGTTCATTCACATAAATCAAGAACACATGCTATATTAATTAAGTCTAGATTTATATTTCACCTCTCGAATTCATACAAATCCACATAAAATTGTTGATCAAGCAATTCATAAATTCAAGCTCAAATTATTATAGATAAACTGCATAATAGCTTTATTAAATTGAA
This sequence comes from Panax ginseng, assembly GCA_020205605.1. Lineage (NCBI taxonomy): Eukaryota > Viridiplantae > Streptophyta > Magnoliopsida > Apiales > Araliaceae > Panax > Panax ginseng. The sequence goes on from CM035143.1 coordinate 113,114,936, forward strand.
AACCGAGGTTACATAATCATTGTTCCACTTAAAGATCCATTATAAGCCTAATAAGTAATTTAGTTCATAGCTAATAAATTAAATACTGAATAAATAAAAGAAAACATCATCCCAATTACAGAATATTGAATTTAGAGGAGAATAGTAATACACCACCCTTCTCGCCCTTCAATTCTAAAATTTTCGTGAAATTATTCTTCTTCTTCATTCCTCCAAGCTCTTTCTCTTCAATCTCGTTCTCGAAGTGTGTCTAGATGCCCCTCCATTATTCCACACATAGCATAAAAGTAGTCTCAACTCAGCTCCATATATCAATCCTAATCCAATTCTAACTCTCCCCATATGCAAATCTAAATCCTTTTCAAAATCAAAAACTCAATGGTCAAAGACTCCCACAAAATAAACTAACAACCATCCCACACTCCTATTATGGTCACATTACATACAGAATTAATAGTTCCCAATATAACCTAACTTCTAGCACAAAATCAATTCTCGCCCAACATAAATCTGAAGCCTTGCTCCCCTCTAGACTAACATAACATCATGAACAATACGCCCGTGCTAGTGCCCCAGGAGATTTTTCATTCTAGCGCGCCCCGCGCTAGAGTACTATGTATCACAGTGCACCCCGCGCTATATAGTCAGAAGCTCCAGAATTGCTCAAAATCTCCTTCCAATTGTAACATTTTGATAGACCCATGGGTTATCCTGTAACAAGCAAACAACCCATCAAAAGTAACATGAAATTACCAAAACCTAACAATATATCAAGCTAAACGAACATAAATCGTAGGTTAAAAACCTACTCATCAAATTCCCCCAAACTTGAACATTGTTTATCCTCAAGCTAAATGCAATGCAATGCACTAACAACTAAACTACGAATCCAGAATTAAGACAGTAAAGATGATTTACTCATACGGCCTCAGAAAAACTAGTAAACATGTCAACACTTCATATCAAAAATCAATTTGCACTCACTATCAATCCTTACATCTTACACTGTTATCACTAATACAGTGTGTGTGTGTGTGTGTGTGTGTGCAACACCCATGCTAACTGATATCGAATCAAATTTAATTACATAACTAGTTTCTTATCAGGAATCATACAGTATAAACTCAAAATTTCAAAAACAAACAAGTTCTAGCTTAGCTCAAACAATTACCAAGATTCAGGTTCCGAAAAGGGTATTCATGCTCACTTCTTCTTTTTTTTTTCATTGACGGGGGCCCTTTACCCTTATTTTTCCGTCTTTTCTTTATTTCATTTTTTTAGATAGATGGTTGGTGAGTGAGTTTTACGCTCCATCTCACACTTGTGTTTATGGGGAGTATTTCTTCTCAACCCACCACAAGACTGAACTTGGTTCATTTCTTTTTTCTTTTTTTTAGAGCTGATACACCCCCTATCTTCCCCCAAACTTTAGATTCATGCCTAATTTTAGCTTTCACTGCCTATCTTTGTCACTTTCTTGATTATACTAGCAATATCCTTTAGACACTCTTTATGTAACAATTTGAACTAATCCATTAGCACAGATGTTATTAACGTGTTGCCCGTATTATACTAGTTTCAATCAGAACAAGATCCACATCATAATAAAAACTGCATCAAGATTCGCATACTAAGTCATGTACTTTTTTACATAATTTCAATTTCATCATTGGCCAAGAATCACAAATACAATCTAATAACTGGATTCATGCAAACTATATGCAAATATTTTTGTTATTTTATTTTATATATTTTTTTTTTGATAAGATAACCTGAATATGAAAATTATAAACGACTAAAGAACATGAAACATAATCCCCCAAACTTAAATCAAGTAATGACCGCATTACGACAAAATAATTCAAATAAAAGTATGAGGCCTTCCCTGAAAATGAGTTACTGTTCGTCGTCGTCCGACGGAGGATATGCAGGAAAATTAGGAGGGATAGGCATGACTACTGGAGGTGCAGTTGGATTGCAGCGGGAAAATGCATCAGCAAGCGTGTTGAATGCTCTTGACGCTGGGCCAACCATAGAAATTGATTCCTTAAAGCCCTCGGTGGTGGCTCATGCCTTGGTTCCGCTGCAACTGGGGCTGAGGGTTGTCGGATCATAATATATCCTCTCCACATGGATGTGATCTCGCCCCATCCCATGCCTTATACTTCTCAATTGTTGCGTGATCAATGATTGTCATGGGGTGTTGGATAGGTTCGGAAGGTTTCCACTGCAGTCCAGCTTTACGGCACAAGTCAGTGATTAAGAATCCATGCAGCAAACCTCCCGTAGTGCTCTCGCGTAACACCCGGTCAATGGACTCTTGAATACACTCCCCCACATCGACATTATAGAACGCAATTGAGTTATCCACATGGAAATGGTGATGAACAATTCCATACAATAGCTGAGCTCATGCCTTAGTGACATCCGTCAAATGGCGAGTGGGCATTAAACGGGCACACAAAAATGCATACCAAACTTTTCCATATTGACTAAGTGCAGAGTGGGGAAAACTTATCTTTTCATTTGTTCCGGTTTGAATTACCCATTGAGTACCCGGTTTGCATAGTCTAACAATCAACTCGTCTAATTCGGGCAATCCATCTTCATATCTGTCATCTTGTGGTGCCTCTAACCCGAAATAGTCATTGATAGCATCGGCGTGAAACGCCACCGGTTTCCCCCGGACCATGACAACGTGATTGACATGTTCCATTGCATTGGCGTAAAACTCTTTCACTATGTTGATAGCCGCTGGAAGTGGTTGTTCAACCAACTGAAACCAATTCCGCTCAACAATTTGCAAAGCCATGTCGCCATCCAAATTAGCATTCGGCTTCAACCCATGTTCGAGAACCAATGTTTTCTTGTCAATGGTTGACTTGAATCGGTCAGCGGCCCTCTCACTAACAAACCTAGTGTGATCATATTGAGGCCTAGCAGTGGAGGAGGATGGGCGTTGTCTTTTTTGGGAAGACATGGAGGTTCTTGGGGTGAGTAGGGTCAAAGTTTGGTTCAAGATTTTTATCGAACAGTTGGCGAGTAGACTGAGTTTTTCCCCAAAATAGCTTACTTGGTGTAATCTTGCTAGCCAAATTATGAAAACAAACACCCAATATCCAAGTTGTTCTACTTACTTGTTATTAAGAACAAAGAAGAAGATCGAGCAAGAAGCAAGTTGTGTGTTCCTTGAATTAATTGTGTTTCCCTCTTTGTAAATATGTCCCCAAATGATAGAATTTTGGTGTAAGGAATGAAATAGATGTAGGATTGGCTTGTAGTGTGTATAGTTGATATGAATTGGTGGATTATAGTTGGAGTTCATATAGGAGAAGGAAATCCAACGTGGGTTGGGAGATGGAAGGTGAGTGGGATTCAATAGAATAGAAGTTGAAAAGGAGAAGGATTGATGGGGTGTTGTCATTAGTGTTGGAGTTATGGAGTTTTGGAAGTTGAAGTGGTGTAGGAGAAGTGGATGAATTTGATTTGGTGAAGGAGAGGAAAGGAGCCAAGGTGGGAGTTATGGTTGAGGACACGTCTGTTAATGCAATTAGGCGCCTTGAAATCGATCACTGACAGTGCCCGCTACCATATAAAAAAGTCAAGGTAAGCGGCTAGCGCTAGAAGTCGAGGTGATGGCGTGTCGATTGCACCCCGCATCTACGTGTCGATGATTGGATAAGCGCGATGCGCTTAAGGGGTCACGTGGTATAGGTGAACAATAGTGCCCCGTATTGTGTATGGCACGCCTGTATTTGTGACATCGGTAAAAATAAGCAGCGATCTCACGCCGCATGGAATGAAGAGATCGGACTTATAACGCCGCCGCTAGGGCCCATGCCTTTGATAAGCAGCGGCCCGCATCAGTGGGGTCAATGACCTCTTAGCTTTGTTTTTCTCCTTCAACCTGCGAATCATTCAGAAAAGACGTCAAAAAATTCTTTAAAAGCTGCATAATTAATAGGTTATAACTACAATATAAAGAAAAATTAAAAAAAAAGAGTTTAGAACTTGGGTTGCCTCCCAAGTAGCACTAGGTTTAACATTGCAAGCCCGACGGTGCTGCTTATATTACTGGGCATCAGTGAGGGTAATGTTGACGGCATCCCAGTTCGAATCTCCACCCCAGTAATGCTTTATCCATTGACCATTGACCTTGAACGTCTCCAATGGATTTCGACTGTAGAGTTCGATTGCGCCATGTGGGAACACTATTTTGATGGTAAATGGTCCCGACCACCTTGACTTAAGCTTTCATGGGAACAACCTCAATCGTGAGTTGAACAGCAGTACTGATTGCCCCAACTCAAAAGTTCGGTGCATGATTTTCTTGTCGTGCCATTTCTTGACATTCTCCTTGTATAGTTTAGCGTTCTCGTATGCCTGAAGTCGAAATTCATCGAGCTCGTTTAGTTTGTGGTAGCCTCTTTTCCCCCACAGCTGCTTGATCGAAGTTCAGTTTATGAATGGCCTAGTAGGCCTTGTGTTGTAGCTCGACTAGTAGGTGACAAGCCTTTCCGTACAGAAGTTGATATGGTGACATCCTGATCGGTGTCTTATACGCAGTCCGGTATGCCCATAATGCATCATCCAACCGGAGTGACCAATCTTTTCGATTCGGGTTCACCACTTTTTCCAGAATTTTCTTGACTTCTCTGTTTGACACCTCAACATGTCCACTGGTTTGAGGATGATAAGACGTCGCTACCTTATGGTTGACCCCATACTTTGCCAAGAGAGCTGTAAACGATTTATTGCATAAGTGACTACCTTCATCACTTATAATGGCTCTCGGCATGCCAATCTCGTAAAAAAAAAATTCTACAAGAACTTGAGCACCACCTAGGCATCGTTAGTCGATAGTGCTACTGCTTCAACCCACTTTGACACATAATCCACTACAAGCAAAATATACTGATTGGAAAAAGAGGAAGGGAATGGCCCCATGAAATCGATGCCCCATACATCAAAAATCTCAACTTCTAAGATAGTTTGGAGTGGCATCTCATTCCTTTTTGATATGTTGCCCACTCATTGACATGTATCACAAGTTTTAATAAATTGATGGGCGTCTTTAAATAACGTAGGCCAATAAAACCCTGCTTGAAGGACTTTTGTTGTTGTTCTTTCACTACCATAGTGTCCCCCGTGCGCCGACGAATGGCACTCATGCAGTATACTATGTACCTCGCTGTAAGGCACACACCTTCTAATCATCTTGTCGGCGCATTATTTGAATAGGTATGGCTCATCCCACATATATCACTTGACGTCATAAAGGAACTTCTTCTTTTGTTGTCTTGTAAGATCAGGGGGGAGCATGTTGCTCACTAAATAGTTTGCGAAGTCCGTGTACCATGGAAATTCTGCATTTAACCCAAACAATTGCTCATCCGAGAATGACTCGTTGATGACACACTTGTCCTCTTCTTGTGTACCCGGATTGTCCAGCCTAGACAAATGATCTACGACTTGATTCTCCGTCCCCTTTCTATCCTTTATTTCTAGATCAAACTCTTGAAGAAGGAGAATCCACCGGATAAGGCATGGTTTAGCATCTTTCTTCATAATTAGATACCGAATAGCCGAATGGTCCGTGTAAACTATCACCTTAGTCCAGATCAAGTATGCCTAGAATTTGTCAAACGCATACACCACTGCAAGCAGTTCCTTCTCCTTAGTTGTATAATTCATTTGAGTCTCCGTGAGTGTCTTGCTTGCATAATAAATGGCGTGAAATACCTTTTCTGGGCGTTGTCAAAAAATACCCCAATCAAGCGCATAGTCGTCTTGCATCACGCGTATTTCGAAAGGAATATTCCAATCACAATGCGACGATCATGGGGTCAGAGTTGACTTCTTCTTCAATAACTCGAAAGCGAAACTTACATTCCTCATCAAAAATAAACACAGAGTCCTTCTCTAAAAGACTGCACAACGGTTTTGCAATTTTAGAGAAGTCCTTTATGAATCTTCTGTAGAGCCCAGCATGTCCCAGAAAACTTTTGATTGCTATTACTGAGCTCGGTGGAGGCAGTTTCTCAATCGTGTCTAACTTAGCCTTGTCAACTTCTAGTCCTTGAGTCGATACCTTGTGGCCCAAAATTATGCCCTCCTCAACCATGAAGTGGCATATTTCCCAGTTAAGTACAAGGTTTGTATCTTCGCATCGCTGTAACACCATTACCAAATTCCCTAGGCATGTATCAAAATTGTCTCCATAGACAGAAAAGTCGTCCATGAAAACTTTCACGTTTTTCTCCACCATATCGGAGAAAATGGCCATCATACACCGTTGGAAGGTAGCCGGTGCATTACATAACCCGAATGACACTCTCCTGAATGCGAATATGCCATAAGGGCACGTAAATGTAGTCTTCTCTTGATCCTCAAGAGCAATGGCAATCTGGTTATAGCCCAAGTATCCATCCAATAAACAGTCAAATTCGTGACCCGCCAATCTGTCCAACATTTGGTCGATAAAGGGTAGCGAAAAATGATCTTTTGGGGTTGCCTTATTTAACTTCCTATAATCGATGCACACCCTCCAACATGTTACTGTTCTTGTCGGTATTAAATCGTTATCATCGTTTTGTACCACAGTCATTCCCCCTTCTTCGACACACAATGAACTGGACAAACCCACTTACTGTCGGAAATCGGGTAGATGATTCTGGCATCCAATAATTTCAGAATTTCCTTCTTTACTACTTCCTTCATAATTGGGTTAAGTCATCGTTGTTGCTCCACCGTTGGTTTTGCATCATCTTCCATCAGAATCTTGTGCATGCAAAACGAAGGGTTGATTCCCTTGATATCCGCGATCGTCCACCCTATCGCTGCTTTATGTTCCCTAATCACCCTCAACAACTTTTTTTCCTGTAAATTGTTTAGTGCAGCAGAAATAATTATAGGTAAAGAATTTGAATTGCCTAAATACGCATACCTGAGATGTTTAGGGAGTGGCTTGAGTTCCAGAATTGGTGGCTCCTCCAATAATGGTTTCAATTTTCTCGTGGCTATCTCCTCCGTGTGTAGTAGTTCAAATGGTGTTTTGAATCGGCTTACTCGTGGCAATGAATCTAACATCTGTAAGTAGTCCACAAATTTTGGGTCATCGAACTCTTCATCCCCCAATAGTACCACACTCTTTCCCATGTCTTCGTTGACTATTTGATCAATGATTTCCATCTGAAAACATTCTTCTTCATCCGCGGGAAATTTCATGGCTTTGAAAACGTTAAACTTAACTTCTTGATCTTGGACCCTCATTGTTAGTTCACCTTTTTGTACGTCGATAAGTGTCCTACCCGTCGCCAAGAAAGGTCTCCCTAGGATAATCGGGATGTTCTTATCCTCCTCAAAATCCAGAATAATAAAGTCCGCGGGGAATATAAACTTATCAACTTTGACCAATATGTCTTCCACAAAGCCTCTCGGATATGTGGTGACCTATCTATCCGCCAAACTAATGAGATGTTTGTAGGCTTTGGGTATGGCAAACCCAATTACGTAAACCGATAACCAGCATAAGGTTCACACTCGCTCCTAAATCACATAAGCATTTATTGAAAGTCGTATTCCCGATCGTGCATGGAATAGTGAAACTCCCCGGATATTTCAACTTGGGTGGCAACTTTCGCTTTAAAACCGCGCTACACTCCTCTGTTAGTGCCACTGTCTCAAAATCTTCTAACTTCTTCTTTCTGGACAGAATCCCTTTCATGAATTTTGCATAACTCGGTATTTTCTCTAGGGCTTCCGCGAACAGGATGTTAATCTGCAATTTCTTAAATACTTCCAAGAATTTTGCAAATTGCTTGTCTTTCTACTTTTGAACTCTTTACTGAAACGACGGTGGAGGATATACAACTAGCTTGTCATCTAACTTTATTTTCTCAAATTGCGTATTCTCACCCTGTTTTTCTGTAACCACCTTGTTGTCATTACTTTTATCATCAGAGACAGCTGAATTTTCTGCATCTTTCCCATCCAACTGTTTTCCACTCCTTAAGGTGACTATTTGACACTGTTCATGATTTCCCTTTGGATTTCTTTCGGTGTCACTCGGTAGGGTCCCTTGTGGTCTATTGTTCAATGCTAAAGAAATTTGTCCCATCTTGTTTTCTAAATTCTTGATGGCCATTTCTTGTGATTTCATTACCATTTCTTGTGATTTCATTGCCATTGCTTGATTCTTTATAGCTACCTCATTACTCGTTATATACTTTGATATCAATTCCTCTAAATCTGATTTCCTCTCTTGACGTTGAACTGGTTGTTGTTGATTCTGAAACCCTGGGGGATACGATGATCGTGGAGCTTCTTGGATTTGGATTATTATTCCACGACGGATTAAGATTATTCCTATTCCCCGATTATATGCATTACGATATGTATTACGAGGAATTACATTGTAGCTACTCATGAATTGTCAGAGACTCTACGGGTTGATTACATGCATTGATCCGTCAATGTTCCCTGCTTGCTAACTCACAAATAATTATGGCCAGCTATTCGTCCGTCCCCACGACCACACGTCGAACTTCTTAGAGTCTTTGAAATCGTGTCATTATCGCCGATCACTCCATCTACCTCTAACACTCCAGCGACCGTAGGTTGTGTCATTCTTGTCGTGGGCCACTGATAATTGTTAGCAGCCATCGTATCTATTAACTGGTATGCCTCCTCATAAGTCTTAGCCATAAACGCTCCCCCCGATGCTGCATCAATACTCGTTCTGAGATTCCCATGTAGTCCGTTGTAAAATGTAGTCATCTGCAACCACTTGGGCAATCCGTGATGTGAGAATTTTCTGAGCAATTCTTTGTATCTCTCCCACGCCTCATACAGTGACTCCCCATGTTGCTGATCAAACATGGTAATCTCGTTCCTCATCTTTGTAGTTTTCATTGGCGGAAAGAATTTTGCTAAGAATTTCTGAGACAGGTCCTCCCATGTCGTTATCGAACCCGCTAGTAGAGAGTGTAACCAACTCTTTGCCTTGTCCCGCAGCGTGAATAGGAACAAGCAAAGTCTAACTGCCTCATCTGACACCCCATTATACTTGAAAGTGTTACAGATTTCCAGAAAACTGATTAAATGCTCGTTAGGATCGTCATTTGCCATTCCCCCAAACTGCACTGAATTCTGCATCATTTGAATTGTCACAAGCTTGATTTCGAAAGTATTTGCAGCTATTGCAGGCCTGGTGATACTCATTGCGCACTCGATCACCTTAGGTGTTGCAAAATCCTCAACGCTTTACGTCTTGGCAGACCATTGCTTCTTCCTTATCAGAGTTTTCGAATTCGTCCCTTGTTTCCTTGATCCACTTACTTAACCTCTGAAACCTTCTCTCAATGTCGTCCTCAAAAGGAAGCAAGTCAAGATTTTTGGATCGAGTTTGCATAAACCAATGTTTAAAACCTGAAATACGAAGAACAAAACAAAACAAAACAAAACAAAAGTGTTTAAGTAAAACTGGACTAATTAAACTGATATTGCAAAAATAATAAAATCTATACTAGAATCCCCGGTAGCGGCGCCAAAAACTTGTTGGGTAAAATCTATATACGCACAACACGCAAGTATACGTAGTCAACAAGTAATATAATAGTAAATAAAGTATCGTTCCCTCAAAGACTTAGCAAGAAATTAACCTCGCAACTACCAATCTTCTATTAATCCTAATTTTATTAAACTAATCAATTTCCAGTTTATAGCGAAAATATTAAAATTATTAAAAATCAACTAAATACCAACAAACCCTAAAACTGAATTTTCAAACAAATATTGGAGAATTAGGCTTGTAACTTCACTCTAAGCATCCCTCTGATTATTATTTCCTTATTCCAGTTTAATTCACTATCTCAGTTTATTAATCAAGAACACATAAATAGTATTAACCACCTCTCGATGCATTAACACTGTATTAACCCAAATCCACAATTAAGATAGAATTAAGTTAAACACCTTAATCAATCAACTCACTATATCTCTATATGAATTCTAATTAAATAAGGTTTAAGTTCAAGTTCTCTTTATGATTACATGCAATGTCAAGCATATCTCTACCCTAACATACATCAAGATTATATTCATTCACATAAATCAAGAACACATGCTATATTAATTAAGTCTAGATTTATATTTCATCTCTCGAATTCATACAAATCCACATAAAATTGTTGATCAAGCAATTAATAAATTCAAGCTCAAATTAATATAGATAAACTGCATAATAGCTTTATTAAACTGAAAACCGAGGTTACATAATCATTGTTCCACTTAAAGATCCATTATAAGCCTAATAAGTAATTTAGTTCATAGCTAATAAATTAAATACTGAATAAATAAAAGAAAACATCATCCCAATTACAGAATATTGAATTTAGAGGAGAATAGTAATACACCACCCTTCTCGCCCTTCAATTCTGAAATCTTCGTGAAATTATTCTTCTTCTTCGTTCCTCCAAGATCTTGCTCTTCAATCTCGTTCTCGAAGTGTGTCTAGATGCCCCTCCATTATTCCACACTTAGCATAAAAGTAGTCTCAACTCAGCTCCATATATCAATCCTAATCCAACTCTAACTCTCCCCATATGCAAATCTAAATCCTTTTCAAAATCAACAACTCAATGGTCAAAGACTCCCACAAAATAAACTAACAACCATCCCACACTCCTATTATGGTCACATTATATACAGAATTAATAGTTCCCAACATAACCCAACTTCTAGCACAAAATCAATTCTCGCACAACAAAAATATCAACGCAGCAACGCCTGTGCATAGACAACACACGCCATGACAATGGCACTTTTCCAATAGCTAGCCCCAGAGATTTTTTGTTCAGTAGCATACACCGCTTAGAGTACTATGTATCACAGCGCGCCCCGTGCTATGTAGTTAGAAGCTCCAGAATTGCTTGAAATCTCCTTCCAATTGTAACATTTTGATAGACCCATGGGTTATCATGCAACAAGCAAACAACCCATCAAAAGTAACAAGAGATTACCAAAAACTAACAATATATCAAGCTAAATGAACATAAATCGTAGGTTAAAAACCTACTCATCACTTGTCAACGAGTCAAGGCGGAGCATCAAGTACCAAAAGGTCTATTGCAACCACTTGAAATTCCAGAATGGAAGTGGGAGCACATTACCATGGATTTTGTTACCAGTCTTCCCAAGGTTTCTCAAGGCATAGATGCGATTTGGGTCATTGTTGATAGATTGACCAAGTCGGCTCATTTCTTACTTATACGAGAAACTTATACACTTGAACGTCTTGCTCGTATGTACATAAATGAGATTGTAAGACTGCATCGTATGCTAGTATCCATAGTTTTTGATCGAGACCCAAGATTCACTTCACGATTTTGGGTTAGTTTGCAGAAAGCTATGGGCACGGATTTACGATTTAGCTCGACATATCATCCTCAGACGGACGGGCAGTCGAATAGGACTATTCAAACTCTTGAAGATCTATTAAGACTCTGTGTCCTTGAATTCAAGGGAAGTTGGGACAAGTTCTTACCATTGGTGGAGTTTTCCTACAACAACAGTTATCAAGCAAGTATTGGCATGGCTCCATTCGAGGCGTTGTATGGAAGAAAGTGTCATTCTCCAGTATGCTGGGATGAGGTGGGTGAAGCAACGTTTTTAGGACCAGAGTTAGTACGTATGACTACGAAAAAGATTCAAATGATCCGACAATGTATAAAAACCTCACAAGATCGACAAAAGAGTTATGATGATCTTCGTCGAAAGGACGTGGAATTCAATATTGGAGATCATGTGTTGTTACGTGTTGCTCCATGGAAAGGAGTTACGAGATTTAGAAAGAGAGGAAAGCTCAATCCTCGATTCATTGGCCCATTTTAATCCTCGATCGAGTAGGAACCGTGGCTATAGACTCGTTTTGACCCATTATGTCTCGTGTTCATAACGTTTTTCACATATCCATGTTACGTAAATATGTGGAAGACCCGAACCACATTATTGAGTTAGAACCGGACGAAATAGCGGAAGATTTAACGTATGAAGAGGTTCCTATTAAAATCTTGGATAAGAAGGAACATGTTCTACGCTCCAAGGTTATACCTCAAGTCAAAGTTTTATGAAGGAACCACGATGTTGAGGAAATGACCTGGGAGTTAGAATCTGAAATGAAATCAAGGTATCCTTACCTCTTTGACATACCAGGTACGTACCCTAATTTCGAGGGCGAAATTTCATAAGAAGGAGAGGTTGTAAGACCCCAACTTTTATGAATAAAGATGAATTTTCTATAAATATTATTTTTTTATTATTATGGAGTAAATTTGATATAATGTTATAGTTGTGGGTAATATTTATAAATTTTGCAAAGTACGTAAGTTGTTATATAATATTTGATTGGTCGGGGAATATTCGTTTTGACATGAAATATTCGTACAACGGCACAATCATTGGTGGACCCCACAACGGAATTATTATCGGATTGAGAAAACGACAAAAATATATATTTTATGAAAATAACAGCGGAAGTTTTACCGTTAACTGTTGAAACACCCTGTGTTAAAAGTACAGTAATACGCGTGGTTGCATAGTAGCACATGGTATTGATTATTGATGCATACGTGAGAAGTCACTCAGTTTTGTTCAATTATTGCTACAGTAATTACTGCATAGTATCTCACGTTATTTGATTCAATTATTGTCAATATTTTATATATTATTAAATCAATAATTGAGACGACAAAGTTATTAATATTATTATTTGCAATATTGACGATGTCTAGAAGTTACATCGAGGAGAGGTTTGGTCACCTAATTGCGCGCGATAGGGAAAAATCCTTATTGGAAAGTCCCTCTTTCACGGGAGCGACACAGTCGATTAATATTGTGAATTATAATAATGGTGATAAATGTTGTTTTATTATTATTATAAATGTAATAAAATGCGAAAACTTTTTATATAAAAATGCAGAATACTTTTTATAAAGTTTTGTTTTATCTTATTATAAATAGAATATATTATATTTTATTATACATAGTAAAAACTTTTTATATAAAATGCGAATACTTTTTATAAAGTTTTGTTTTATTTGATTATAAATAGAATATATTATATTTTATTATGCATAGTGTTTACATAGTAAAACTTTTTATATAAAATAGAATACTTTTTATAAAGTTTTGTTTTATTTGATTATAAATAGAATATGTTATATTTCATTGCATAGTGCAGCGTAGTATCCTTTCCATTCTCCTATAAATAGGATGTTTAGTTAAAATTGAAAATCACACCAGAAATTCAGAGAATTCTTCTTCTATAATCTTGAGCATATTTCTTTAGAGTTTAAGAAAGCTTTGAGCGTAGAAAATAGTCTGCAAGTTTTCTTCAAGTATATCCCCGCCCTACCCGGTTCGGAATACTCTTCTTTTTTAAGGTAAAAATTATTATTCTTTCTTATTCATGAAGAGAGTTATTTTCTTTCAATACTGTAAGGGTTGTTATTCCATTCTTTATTATTATGTTGTAATAACTTTGCCTATCTGGGTACCGCATACATGGTGAAATTCTTACATTATTCCATTCTTTATTATTACATTGGAATAACTTTTATGCATCTTGATCTATCGCATGCACAGTGAATTCTGTTGTTATTCCATTCTTTATTATTATGTTGGAATATCACATGCATGCTGATTACATGACTGGTTCCACTCTTTATTATTCTATTTGAATATCTTGTGCATGTAAGATTCTGCGCATGACACAGTTCCATTCTTTATTATTACATTTGGAATAACATATACATCTGCGGATTACGGACGCTGGTGAATTCTTCTTCATTATTCCATTCTTTATTATTACATTGAAATAATATGTCTACGTGGATTACCGCATGGCGGCAAAAAATCCATTTGTGGTTTCATATATTCTATTATACTCAGTTGGTTAAAGTTTTGGCTTCTATACTCCATGAAATTAGTGGAATATCCTTGATATTTGCGCTTCATCCAGTATCTTTTCATGGAAATATTCTTCTGAGCATTCTTGAATTTTACTCCACAAAAGCAGTATCATGTTAACAATTTGGACGTTATTGATTTTGGGATAAATTAAATTTAAATCTTTAAAAATTTATCCTTGAACTTATTTTATTGAATTCTTATATCATTGTCATCATCCTCATGTTTATAATATGTTGAAAGTCATCTCGTATTCACATAATGCATAGATGGACTTGGTATGATTATGACCAGGAATTATTCGGTATAATCATGACCGTAATGTTATAAATGATGTGGTAAAAATCTTTATTGGCCGTAGTGCATTGATGGACAGTTGTTGGCATGATCATGACCATTGATGAATACACGAATATCCTTGGCCCGTAGTGCATGGAAAATTTGTGGTCATGATACTAATGAATATCCTTGGCCGTAGTGCAGGGATGATGTGGATTATTTATTAAGTTGAGTCTCAGCAATAAAAGTAATGAAAAACCTTTTAAATCATAAAAGATAGTAGATTTTATTCTCTACTTAACTCTTCTAATGGATTTCTTATTCCGCTGCAGTTAAACTTGATGTTTGTTATATTTTATCAGTTTAACATTGTTGAAGGCTAATGATAATTTATTCTGCATTATCTTAGTCATAATATTTCTTACTGGGCTAGTTGAGCTCACCCTTTTGCTTTCATTGTTCTCTTCAGGAAATGAGAACGTAGTAGGGACTAGTCGGGGAATAGAGTGACGGTCCAAATGATAGCATTAGTAGTCCTCACTATTCCATGAAATAATATGATAATAAATGTATTGAGGACTTATTTCGAGTTTGAATACTGTCTAGAAGACAATATTTGTATTAAAACTCACAGCTCGTGTTGTATATTTAAGGTTGTATTTGTATTCTGTACCATGTATTTGGCGACTCAGAATAGGTGATGTATACCTATTTTGGGGGCGTCACAAACATGGTAGCTGACGCGTTGAGTAGAAGATCATATGTGGGTAAGAGTGCGATATTGTCAACACAAAGGCCCATTTTGTATGACTTACAAAGGATGGAGATAGAGTTAAAGACTCCAAGTACCCACGTGATGATGGAGATAGTGCATAGATGGACAATTGTTTGACATGATCATGACCACAGGTGATACTAACGAATATCATTGGCCCGTAGTTCATGGATAATTCATTGATGTGAAATATTTATTGATTGTTGTTACAGGGATAAAATATTGATGATGGACTTTTAAATTATAGAAGATAGTAGACATTATGCTCTTAACTCTTCTAATGGATTGTTATTTCCGCTGCAGTTGTTGATCTAAAACTTTTTATCTATTGTATTCTATCAGATTTTTCCCTGTTGAGGACTAATGATAATTTGTTCTACATTATCTTAGTCATAATATTCTTTATTGGGCTAGTTGTGCTCACCCTTTTCCTTTTGGTTCCACTGTTCTTCTCAGGAGGCGAAAATATAGCTGGGACTAGTCGGGGAGTGGAGTAATGGTTCAAGATGGTTTTTATAGCAGTTCTCACTATTTTGAGTTTATTTGAGTTTGGATATTGTCTACGAGATAATATTTGTTTCGAAACTCAGCTATTGTGTTGTCGTATTTTGCACGACAGCTGTATAAATGAAGTTTGTATTTAAATTATGTACCATGTATTTGGCGACTCAAAGTGGGTTGTATGGACCTACTATGGGGGCGTCACAATGACAAAACCAAGTTACTAGTTAGATCAAATATAGAGCAATTATGTGAACTAAAAGATATTTTAAAACCACTATCACATAATTAACTGGTAGATAGAAGATTGTACCTAAGTTCTGTGACTAATTGAACGTTGGAGATTGTTATATGATTATTATCGACACTTCCAACTCCTATTATTTTACCATTATTGTTATCTCCAAAGGTTACCTCACCATAGTCTGTAGCTTGCAGATTTTTCAATTTTGATTTGTCCCCAGTCATATATTGAACAACCGCTATCGAGATACCATTTACTTTTGTTCAAATCAGATGTAAGACATACCTGCAATATATACTAATTTCATAAACTGGTACCCCTTAATATGAAAGGTCATTTGGGTGAGTTTTCCAGTTTGTATAAGGAACATTTGTATTTTTCTTTACAATACTAGGCATTCGATAATCAGTTTTAGTAGAGATAAGCATTCTATGAGCGACATGACTATAAGATGTATGTATGATAATAATTTTTATGAAATTCTTTTCTTATAATAGTTGGTGTTGTGTATGTTCCTTTGGGAACCCAAATTATTTTTCCTTTACAATTTCCATTTCGAGCATTGCACATATAGAAGGAATGACCATTTCTGTTAGAGTAAGAACATTTAGTAAAAGGAGATGTATGACTTTCTTTTTCTTTACTTGTAACATGATAGAGTCATTTATCTTTTGTTTTACTTATTTCTCCAATATAACCTAGTCCTTCTTTATTAAATCTGCATCTCTGTTGATTTAACATGACATCAAGATTTTCTTTTCCTTTTGTGAATTTAAGAACTATGGTATTTAGATCATCACGTCTTTACTTAAATTACCAATTACAGAATTATGTTTTTCTAATTCTATTTTTAGATGTAAATTCTCAATCTTGATATTTTTAATATCTTCAGTTAATGTTTGATCTTGTATTTGAGTATTAATGAGTGGGTTTTATACCTATAAATCGAGTGCGTTTGAGCTTAGTCTTTTGGTTGGTTTTTAAGTGTTGTGAGTGCATTTCATACATTTTATGTTATTTTTGTAGGCTATGACACGACATTTGTGACGCCTCCAAAATAGGTTCACACAACCCATTCTAAGTCGTCAAAATACATGGTACAAAATCCAAATACAAACTTCATTAATACAACTGTTGTGCAAAATACAAAAACACATAAGCTGTGAGTTTAATTTAATACAAATATTGTCTCGTAGACAATATCCAAACTCAAATAAATTTCTCATTATAATTATTGTCATACTATTTTAAAACATAGTGAAGACTACTATAATAACCATCTTGGACCATTACTCCACTCCCCCGACTAGTCCCAACTACAGTCTCACCTCCTGAGAAGAACAATGGAACCAAAAGGAAAATGGTTAGCTAAACTAGCCCAGTAAAGAATATTATGACTAAGATAATGTAAAACAAATTATCATTAGTCCTCAACAGGGAAAAATCTAATAGAATACAATAGACAACAAGTTTTAGATCAACAACTGCAGCAGAAATAGCAATCTAGTAGAAGAGTCAAGTAGAGCATGATGTCAACTATCTTCTATGATTTAAAAGTCCAACATCAATATTTTCTCCCTGTAACACCAATCAATAATTATTTCCAATCAATGAAATGCACTACGGGCCAAAGATAATCGGTTGTATCACCAATGGTCATGATCATGTCAAACACCTGCCCACCTATGCACTACGGGCCAAAGAAGACTTTCTCCACAAACCTTTATTTGTAACATCAAAGGTAATGAATATACCAATACACAATTCATGATCATAATCATACCAATCAACAGTACATCTTTGCACTACGGGTCAAAGATAAATTTCAGTAGAATATAAGCACGAGGATGATGACAATGATATAAAGAATCAATAAAGTGAGATGAAGGATAAATATTAGAGATTTATAATTCAATTTATCCAGAATTCAAGAATATCCAAATTGTCAACATGATCACCAATTGTTGAGTAAAAATCAAGAATGATATTCATATATCAAAAATAATTTGGACAGGAAAAAAAATAATTTTTTCGTGAATAAGTAACCCATGAATAGTACCCCGAATGAATAGTACTCGAATGAAAAGTACCCCAAATGAATAGTATCCCAAATAAATAGTATTCCAAATAAATAGTATTCCAAATGAATAGTACCCCGACATAAATAGTATCCCGCCATTTAATAAGAAAGTTCAGACCAATAGTTGAATGATACTAGATGAAGCACAAACTATTAAGAATATTCCACTAATTTCAAGGGTTTTCACCATTTAATAATACGATTATGGAAACAAACAATAAATTTGTACCATGTATTTGGCGACTCATAATGAGTTGTGTAGATCTATTTTAGGGACGTCACAACATTGGCATGAAGAAGCAAGAAAAACAATTTGGACATCTTTTACAGTATAATATTCAAGCACATGCAAGAAGGGAAGGTTGAAGGACTTTTAATTCAAAGTTGGATGCATGCTATTGGCTTGGAACTTGGATTTCATTATAGATCTACTTCTTAGCTTTCCGGAACATCTTGAATCATCCCAATCGGAGTTCGGATACGATAGTTATGGCCTTTTTATCAACAAATATCAAAGCTCAGAGTTGTCATGCCTGCCATTTACATAGAAGCTACTTCAAGCCCGATTTCGATCTTGATCCAACCAGTATCTCTCAATTCTCAAAAAATAAAAGTTGTAGATCTCTTTGATATCTTCGATTTGTTAGGTGGCAGGCCCCGTAACTCATCCCGGATCAAATTTATGGCCATTTTACCAAAGGACGTCGCAGCGAAAAATTGACTGGCGTCGGACCATGAGATTTTCTGCAACTATAAGCGGGTAGCATAATTTAACTTAGGAAGCGGTATAGGCGCACCAGACGGCAATCAGGAAAGAGCTGATTTGGGTGTTATGTTGTCCAATTTGAGCTAGAATATGATTGTTAGTTGCCTAACATGCTAGGGTTTCCATTAGGACTATAAATACTTGATTATAACTTGGATTTGATAGACTTCTTTTAAACTTTTGACTACAATTCATTGAGAGCCATTTCTATTGGAGATTTGGAGATATAATTGGATAGCACACAAGGCGGAGATTGAAGCTTAGAGACTGGAGATTCCTTGACAGAGTTTTTCTTCTTCTCTTAATTTCATTATTTGTACTTGAGATGTTATTTAATTTTAATCTTTGTGACCTTATTATGATGATGAACTAATTTCCCAATTAGGGGTACAATGGAACCTTTTGCAATTCAATAATTTAATTATCATTATTTTTACTTGTTGATCATATTGAGTTGATTATTATATTTTGTGCTTAATCTATTAATTGTTTAGCTAGCAATTAATTTGATAACTTTGATGGAATTGAAAGAGGAAATCTTAGATTAGATATGAATATAACACTACAACAAAAAAAGGTTATTTCCGACGAAATATTCTGTCGGTTATAAGGATATTCCGTCGAGGTTAACCTTATTTCCGATGGAATATTCGGTCAGTAATTCGGTCGTATATAAGCAGATCGAAATTAAGTCTGTCAATCTTTTGGTCGGGAATAATTAACCTCGATGGAATTATCCTCGACCGAATATTCATTCGAGGTTACTATATTTCCGACTGAAACTAGTCTGTCGAGGATATTCAGTCGATGATAAGCATGACACGTGGCAAGCTGACAAAAATGGTACAGCCCTTAAGCTCGACGGATATCCATCGAGATTACCACTGTTCCGTCGAGGATATATGTGCCACGTGGCCCATGGCCAAAATGGTAAGGACTTAAGTCCGACGAAAATCCGTCGAGAATAGTACTATTCCGTCGAGAATGTTGTTTTTTTTAATATTTTATTTATTTTTGCAATATCCAGGGATTTAACTCACATCTTGTATCTGTACCTGTATTCCCAACAGCACATACACGTAAACAATCTAAAAATATGGCCAATAACATGAATTACAATTACCAAGGCCGACAATATGTCAAAAACCAACTAAATGAGAAGTAAAAAGGTCAAAAACATCCCATTAATCCAAACTAAACTATATCAAACATCTCATTAAGCTAAATTAAACTAAATGTCAAACCGCAATAAAATCAAAGTAATGACAAGATTTAAACGACAATACATCAAAAATAATGTAAACTACAAAATAATGTAACTCAGAATGTAAACTAAGTCAAAAATAATGTAAACTAAGTAAAGCTAGTAGAGCCCCAGGTGTGAGGAGGATCATCAGGCAGGCGTCGACGCTGCTCTGGAGTATGAAAATCGCCATCATCGTCATCTCACTCGTCACCCTGTTGATACAATATAATGTAACTCATTAGTCCATATATATGATTTAGTTAAAGATAACTAAATGAAAATTAAATAACATTCAGAATATATATTTGAATTTAAAACGAATAGTATACCTGATGTAATACCCAGAAAATAAAATAAAATAATAATAGCAATAAATAAATAAATAAATAACATTTAATTTCATATTTTAAATATTTTGATTGGGCTTTTCTTATGTTGGGTCAAGTTTTATTTAAATTATGTGGGCTACTAAATATTAATAAGTGATGGGTAAATTAATTAGTACAATTTGGGCTTTAAAATTTATTGGGATTAATTTATATTTGAGGGTAATAATAAATAGATAAGTAAAACCTAATTCTACTGGGCATTTAGTTTTGATACGTAAAAGAACCAAAGAAGGGAGGCGGCAGTTTGAGATTAGAAAAAAAAAAGAAGGAAGAAAGCAGTGTCTGCTCTATCTCATCTCTTGTTGGGAGCTCAAGGAATGTTTGTATAGCTTTTAATAAAATAATTAAATATGTTAAAGTTATTCCTAATTAATGTGACCATTAGATGTAAAAAAAAAAAGAATAAGTGATATGACATATTTCTATGTATGAATTGATTATATATAGATATATATACTTTCTTCCAATATAGCTCACCGATGAATACACTTGCAGTACATTTTAGTTCTATATATTTGCGCCAAGTTTTGTTTCTTATTCTTTGATGCTTGAATCATCACTTTATAATTTATTTATTTTAGAATTCTAATAAGAGTATGTCATGGGTATATATATATATATATATATATATATCACAATTTTGCATACACTCTGTTGAGAGTAGGTAATTAATTACTATAATATTATGTGAGACTATTCAGAAATTTAAAATATAAAATTTACAGGAAGATAATAATATTATTAACGGGCTAAGATGGAAGAATATTTCCAAGAATACTTATATTTATTTTTAATTTGTGTAATTAGTTCGGACAGAAGGAATTTAAAAAGCTACAGTTGGAATAATTTTGGGTATTATATTTCTTACTCCAGGTACGGATTCCGTACTCATTCAGCGATACTCTTTAATTTTAGTTTGTTCGTTTTGCTTCTCATTTTGATTTCGAATATTGTCTCGATACTTTGATCTTAGTGAAGTTCATATGATAGTTTATTTTGATCTTTAGAGCATCGTAACTTGTACTCTTTGAACTCGGTTATCATTGTTTAATATTTATTTCGATTTCGTAGTAATGTACAAGTTAGTATATTTTTGTAGACTTGTGTCGATGACCCGTTCGATTTAACATGTACACGTTAGAACCCCTTTGTGTTAATATTGTGTCGCATGTGTTGTGACATAGTATTTTTGTTAGAATATACCGTAGGGTATACCTGAGCTATAACCACCTGTGGGGGTGCCACATGCATGTCCTCTTGGCACGGAGGCATGACACCTTCCATGGCGGTGTGATCACTCCACGGCGTCTCCATTTTGTGCTCACGGTGGGAGTTGGCCATTTGGTGTTTTTGTTGTGGGGGCGTATGGGTGGAACCTAGTTTACGCTACATTACATTACTACTTGATTGGTGATGTTTGTGCCAAACACGCCTTTCGATTTTAATGTAGTGGATTCGCGGTCCAATGTGTGTGACTTGCCTATGTGGCATTATTTGACTTGCCTGTGTGACAAGGTATATTCTGTTTTATTCTGAGCTCGATATGAAATAACACCCAGCCATTTGATTCAGCCTATTATTTCGTTGTGTTAGTTTTGTTCGTTTCGTTTCAGTTCATTTCGTTTCATTTTATTTATAATTGAGTTAGTTATTTCGGTTCATTATTTGTATTCTATATCCGTACTGGGCATTTGGCTCATGTTGTGTATTTCTTCCGGCAGGTAATCAGGGGGATCAAGGGCAAGTGTGACGAGAGCTCACTTCTATCCAATAGTTTTGATATATTTTGTTAGGTTATGATACATTGATTTATTTAGAGTTGTAATAGTTATTTCAGATTTTGGTTTGAGCCAGTGTGACATTTATTATCGTAGACTTGTGGTATTTATGAGATATTAAGACTATTCTTTTGTGGCTTTGAGCCTTGCTATTAAATTCATCAATTTTGTTATGTTTTGAGTAACCTCTCTTTCTATTTCGGAGAGGGGGTGTTACAGAGTTGGTATCAAAGCTTAGGTTCTTTCTTGTAGAAAACCTATTTAGGTTTGACACATGTGAGTTATGGGTGAACTTAGGTTTAGATTTATGTTCGTTTAATTTTCTACATTAAATTTATTATATTAGTCGTATTTGAATTTATCCTAATCTGCTTTGTTTATATTACGTTATCTCTTTCTTAGATGGCTCGTAGATCCTTGAGAGTTGTTGGGAGGCGAGGTAACAATAGGGGAAGAGGTGAGGTCACCAATAAGCAACCTAATGATCGGATGAATGCTCAATTGGCTACCTTGGTGAATCGAGACGGTGAATCGAGCTTTAACTTTCGGTTGGTGGCACGAGTTGTATAAATGATCGGGTACGGTATACCACGAAATTCTGACAAGGGAATCAGGAAATAATGGTCGTGTAACAAATGTTGAAGAAGGAATACGGATGGTGCTTGATCGGTGAGGTGGTTCCGATGTATGTATGGTTGGAGAGGTTTGAAGCGAAACCACATACATTCGATTCGACTCGACTCAATTGATCAAGAATTGGATTGCTCACCTAGAGAAGATCTTTGATGCGTTGGGGTGCTCGGATAATCGAGAAAGTGTTGCTTTACGACTTCTGAAGTAGAAGGGATGCACGGGGGTGGTGGATGACGATGAAAGTAACAAAGAGTGATGGTTATGTGGAACACTTAGTTGAAGCGAGGAGTTTTGTGAGGTCTTTTAAGCGGCAGATACTTCCAAAACTGCGGATAAAAAGCTTATGCTTGAGAGAGTATCTGTCAATTTAGCGAAAGATGATGAGTCCATCACGGATTTTATGGCCGAGATTCACCGGTTGGCGAGCTTTGCGAGAACTAAGCGAGGACGGTGGCGAAAGCAGAAAGTTCAAGTAGCGGATTCATTATAGGTATCGCCAACATCTTATAAACAACAAGTTTGCAGATGTATCACCGGTAAATCGACCAAAAATATTGAGATGGAAGCGGCAGGACTTTGATCTTCTAAGCCGGAAGAGTCGAAGAGGGCGAAGATGACCACCGGTCAAACTTGATTCGGCGATGGGAGAAGTCGGGGTGGTCGATGGAATAGGAACCATGGTGGTCAATGAAGCGATGGCGTGGCCAAAATCAAAATAAGGGGTTATCGGCAGGATGCCTCGCCAAAGGAAATCGTCATTACAGCCTACCTTGGAATGGTCAAAATCGTCGTGATGGCGAGAGAATCGTCGGCAGGGGCGAAATTAGGGTCGTTATCCGGGACCATTTGGTGGTGGGGTAACCCAAATCTTATTAGATAGTTCCTTGTCTTTACTTGTGGGGCTAATCATCCGGGGAGGCGATTACCCAGAGACTCATCGGTGCATGCTTTTTATTAATGACGGATGGATTAATGTATGGATAAAGGATTATCTTAAAGACCACGTGGAAATGGTGGAGGTGGTGATAATGGTGGCAATGGAGGTCAGCATCAAGGTGGTTGAGTGTTTGCCTTGACGTATAACCAGGTAGAAGGTGCACCAGATACTGTTTTTGGCACTCTTTTAGTTGGCAATCATGAGGCGTCTATTTTATTTGATCTGAGTTCTCTTTCATTCGCGTTGTTGCTCAGTCTTTTGTTCGACACATGGGTGTGCCATCTCAGTTATTAGATTCTGTTATGTCTATTTCTACCCCGATGAGGACTTCTGTTGTTATTTCTGATTTATATCGAGGGTGTGCGATCAGTTTTGGGGCTAAGATTAAATAGAAACTAATCTTCTTCCAATGAGTATGCGATTTCGATGTCATTCTTAGGATGGATTTGGTTAGATAAGCACCGAGCCCTTTATCATTGTCGGCGAAGAAGGTTACATTTGGAGATTTAAAGTCTCCAGAATTTGTGTTTCAGGGTTCACAACCAAGTAGGGTGGTGAAGTTGATTTCAGCTTTGAAGGCTGGAAAGTTGGTGGCAAAGGGTTGTGAGGGGTATTTGGTGGTTGTGAAAGATACCTCTAAGGGTGAGTCTCATATTGGAGATGTTCCAATTGTTCGTGACTTTCCCGATGTGTTTCCTAAGGAGTTGTCAGTGTTGCCACCACAGCGGGAAGTAGAGTTTTCTATTGAGCTTGTTCCTGGTGCAGAGCCTATTTCAAAGGCGTCGTATTGGATGGCACCATTAGATTCTGAGAATTGAAGGAGCGATTCACGAGAACTGCATTAGATCGTGGTGTGATTGGTAGAGTGTTTACGGCAGTAAGGTGCTCGATTTTGTTTGTGAAGAATAAGGATAGGTCATGAGGCTATGCATAGACTACAGGGAGTTGAACAAGATTACCATCAGGAATCGGTATCCATTGTCGAGGATTGATGACTTATTTGACCAACTTGAGGGGCAAAGTATTTTTCAAAGATAGACTTGAGGTCGGTATCATCGAGTTGAGGTGAGGATGAGGATATCCCTAAGATGACTTCGCTTTTCGTATGGGCATTCTGAGTTTTGGTGATGCCATTCGGGTTAACTAACAGCTCGTGGTGTTTATGGATTTAATGAATCGAGTGTTGGGAGTACTTGGACCAATTTGTTATTGTCTTTATTGATGACATTTTGGTTTACTCCAAGTCTAAGGAAGAGCATGAGGACCATCTTTGCACAGTGTTGGGGATTTTGCGGAAAAAGGAGTTGTATGCTAAATTCTCTAAATGAGAGTTCGGTTGGAAGCGAGTTGCATTTTTGGGCCACGTTGTTTCTGCTTGAGGGCATTAAGGTGGATCTGTGAAGGTTGAGGCTATCACTAAATGGTAGAGACCTCTACTGATGACGAGAGATTAGGAGTTTCTTGGGTTTGGCGGGGTATTATAGGCGGGTTTGTGGAAGGGTTTTCCTTCATTTTACCATTATTTCGATTGATAAGGAAGGGCACAAAGTTTGTATGGAATGAGGAGCGTGAGAAGAGTTTCGAGGAGTTGAAGAAACGACTTGTGGCGGCTCCTATACTTGCGATTATCGTCGGGACGGAGGTTACCGATTTATAGTGATGCTTCAAGAAGGGCTTGGGGTGTGTTTTGATGCTGACACGGTAAGGTGATTGTTTATGCTTCTAGGCGGCTTAAACCTTACGAGGTGAATTACCCCACATATGATTTGGAGTTGGCAGCGGTGATCTTTGCCCTAAATATTTGGAGGCACTATTTGTATGGAAAGACTTGTGATATCTTCACCGATCATAAAAGTCTTAAATTCATTTTCACTCAAAAGAGCTCGACATGAGGCAAAGGCGTTGGTTGGAGCTTCAAAAAGATTATGATGCTAGAATTGATATCACGGGGAAGGCAAATGTGGTTGCGGATGCTCAGTGGCCAAAAAAGAGTTCGAAGTGTAGCGACCCTTATTACACAACCTCGACTTATTTGGATATGGAGCGGATCGAGTTGGAGTTGAATGTCACGAGGTTGGGATGGGCATTTGGCGGGTATGAGTGGAGCCCTCTCTTATCTCATGGTCGAAGAGGCTCAAAAAGAAGATGGGGAGTTGTGGAGTATGGCGTAGAATCTAGAGGAGGCAAGCGATCGAGTTTCAGATTGATGACCATGGGGTGATTTGATTGGGTGAGCGATTGTGTGTCTGGTCGATCCATCATTCGAGAGGCGGTGTTGGTGAGGCTCATAGTTAGCCATTTTCTATTCATCCGTGTTCTACAAAAGATGTATAGGGTTTGAAGAAAATTTTTGGTGGAATGGGATGAAACGAGGCGTGGTTGAATATGTTGGGAAATGTCTTGCTTGTCGACAAGTGAAGATAGAACATCAACGAGCTAGTGGTTTCTTTAACGAGCAGTTAGACATTCCGATTGTAGAAGTGGGAAGATATCATGATGGATTTTGTGACCTTTGGTTTCAAAGACTTTCGGGAAGAATGATGTCATTTGGGTAATGGTGGACAACCCACCAAATCGGCACACTTCTTGGCTATCCATGAGGTTACTTTCGGTGGATAGGTTGTACATATCTTCAAATGAGAGATTGTTAGACTTCATGGTATTCCGATGTCTATTGTTTGATTGGGACCCACGGTTCACTTCACTTGGTTTTGGAAAGGGTTTGAACGAGCTTGGGGTACTCAGCTCGACTTGATTACTTCTTTCCATCCATGGTGATGGGCAATCAGAGAGGACTATTCATACATTAGAGGACATGTTGAGGTCTTGTGCACTTGAGTGGTCGGAGTAATTGGGATGATTACTTGAGCTGGTTGAGTTTACTTCTGATAACAATTTGGCATCTGAAGTATTGGAATGGCTCCGTTTGAGGTATTGTATGGTAGAAAGTGGCGGGCACCAACTTGTTGGGATGAGGTTAGCGAAAGGGGCCATAGAAGGGCTGAGTTAGTCAAATCACTACTGAGAAAAGGTAGCGGTGGCTAAGGAGAAATTGAAATCGGCTCGATCACGACGAAGTCTTATCTTTGATAAGCATAGGAGAACTTTAGAGTTTGAACACAGTGAGCGTGTGTTTAAAAAAGTTTCTCCTTGGAAGGGCATTCGGCGATTTGGGTTGAAAGGGAAGCTTAGTCACCTTATATCGGCCCATTTGAGATTTTGGAGAGGGTTGGTGAGGTTGCATATCGGTTAGCTTTGCCTCCACAGCTAGCTCATGTGCACAATGTGTTTCATGTGTCGGTGTTGAGGAGTTATCATTATCATTCGTTGTATGTGGTACAATATTCATTTGATAAGATTCGGGAGGATCTTACTTGTGAGGAGAAAGCTGAGGCGATTTTGGATCGTCGAGAAAGGATTATGAGGAGGAAGACTATTAGTTTGTTAAGATTCGTGGAGGAACCATTCGAGCAAAGAAGCCACTTGGAGGCTGAAGCGATCTATTGACGGAATATTTGCATCTTTTGATAATTAGGTACGTTTATTCTTTTGATTAGGGACTGGAATTCTTTTAAGGGGTAGGTGATGTAATACCCAGAAAATAAAATAAAATAATAATAGCAATAAATAAATAAATAACATTTAATTTCATATTTTAAATATTTTAATTGGGCTTTTCTTATGTTGGGTCAAGTTTTATTTAAATTATGTGGGCTACTAAATATTAATAAGTGATGGGTAAATTAATTTAGTACAATTTGGGCTTTAAAATTTATTGGGTTTAATTTATATTTGTGGGTAATAATAAATAGATAAGTAAAACCTAATTCTACTGGGCATTTAGTTTTGATACGTAAAAGAACCAAAGAAGGGAGGCGGCAGTTTGAGATTAGAAAAAAAAAAAGAAGAAGGAAGAAAGCAGTGTCTGCTCTATCTCATCTCTTGTTGGGAGCTCAAGGAAGGTTTGTATAGCTTTTAATAAAATAAGTAAATATGTTAAAGTTATTCCTAATTAATGTGACCATTAGATGTAAAAAAAAAAAGAAAGATGAAGTGATATGACAGATTCCTATGAATGAATTGATTATATATAGATATATATACTTCCTTCCAATATAACTCACCAATGAATACACTTGCAGTACATTTTAGTTCTATATATTTGCGCCAAGTTTTGTTTCTTATTCTTTGATGCTTGAATCATCACTTTATAATTTATTTATTTTAGAATTCTAATAAGAGTATGTCATGGGTATATATATATATATATATATCACAATTTTGCATCCACTCTGTTGAGAGTAGGTAATTAATTACTATAATATTATGTGAGACTATTAAGAAATTTAAAATATAAAATTTATAGGAAGATGATGATGATAATAATAATAATAATAATAATAATAATAATAATAATAATAATAATAATAATAATAATAATAATAATAATGAGATTATTAACGGGCTAAGATGGAAGAATATTTACAAGAGTACTTATATTTATTTTTAATTTGTGTAATTAGTTCGGACAGAAGGAATTTAAAAGGCTACAGTTGGAATAATTTTGGGTATTACATTTCTTACTCCAGGTACGGATTCCGTACTCATTCAGCGATACTCTTTAATTTTAGTTTGTTTGTTTTGCTTCTCGTTTTGATTTCGAATATTGTCTCGATACTTTGATCTTAGTGAAGTTCATATGATAGTTTATTTTGATCTTTAGAGCATCGTAACTTGTACTCTTTGAACTCAGTTATCATTGTTTAATATTTATTTCGATTTCGTAGTAATGTACATGTTAGTATATTTTTGTAGACTTGTTTCGATGACCCGTTCGATTTAACATGTACACGTTAGAACCCCTTTGTGTTGATATTGTGTTGCATGTGTTGTGACATAGTATTTTTGTTAGAATATCTGTAGTAGGGTATACAATTGAGCTATAACCACCGTAGGGTACCACAGCATGTCCTCTTAACGCGGAGGCATGACACCTTAAAATGGCGATGTGATCGATCCACGGCGTCTCAGTTTTGTGCTCCGGTGGGAGTTGGCCATTTGTGTTTTTTTGTTGTGGGAGGCGTATGGGTGTAATTCCAGTTTCTGTTATATTATGCTTATGCGGATTGGTGATGTTTGTACCAAACCGCCTTGGATTTTAATCTGATGGATTCAGCGGTCCAATGTGTGTGACTTGCACAATGTGGCATTATTTGACTTACTGTGTGGCGAGTATATTACTGTTTATTCTGAGCTCGATGTGAAATAACACCCAACCATTTGATTCAGCCTATTATTTCGTTGTATTAGTTTTGTTCGTTTTATTTCAGTTCGTTTCGTTTCATTTTATTTATAATTGAGTTAGTTATTTCGGTTCATTATTTGTATTCTATATCCGTACTAGGCATTTGGCTCATGCTGTGTTTTTCTTCCGGCAGGTAATCAGGGGGATCAAGGGCAAGTGTGACGAGAGCTCTCTTCTATCCAATAGTTTTGATATATTTTATTAGGTTATGATACATTGATTTATTTAGAGTTGTAATAGTTATTTCAAATTGTGGTTTGAGCCAGTGTGACATTTATTATGGTAGACTTGTGGTATTTATGAGATATTAAGACTATTCTTTTGTGGCTTTGAGCCTTGTTATTAAATTCATCAATTTTATTATGTTTTGAGTAACCTCTCTTTCTATTTCGGAAAGGGGGTGTTACACCTGAGCAGTAGAGCGCTGACTCAACATCGACCCAAACGCGTCCTCGACTAAGGTAACCACCATCCGAACAATCTCATCGCGTATCGCTACCCTTCTCTCGGGAGGATACCCGTACTTCTCTGGGCGGTGGCACTAGGCTATGACGTCTGCCTGGCGGATCGGTTTCAAACCTCTCTGACACTGCATCCATAACACGTTAGAACAAATCATCGTCAAAGCCAGATTGCAGTATGTGATGGTCCCACAAACTCTCGGACCTTGACGCAGCCATGGCAAGCAGAGCCTACAAAAATAAATATAACATGAATAATATTATAAGTTTACTTTATTCATAAACAAGAGCCCCCGTGGGACCACTCATCTCCATCTGCTGGGTGAGTAAATTAACTTGGGAGACGGCGTCCCTTGTCTATGTCTGATCATCTTGGGTGCGATGTGAAGACATGAATAAGTAGCTTATGACCTCATATGAGAGAGAAAAGTACCATAATATCTTCTTGAACATGTTTCTCCTTCCCCCCGTTTTGTGATTTTGTACCGAGGCAAATTTCATATATCACACTGCACCTTATCTTTGTTCTCCCCATAGTCTTGCACACAAGCATCGATCTTCTCATACACGAGATTCAACCCCTTAACCACCTTCTTCACTTTATAGTAACTTCATGGTGGTATTATCCTTAGGTAAAAACTCCACGAAAATAGCAAGAAAATCATTGAATCCTCTCATCATTGCGATCGTGCTCATTCTTGTAGTGTAAAAAGCTTCACATCATTTGAAGCCTAGTGTGTTTATCGTGTTAGGGATCTGATGGGGTCCTGATTCGAGATAACATCTTGTAGAAAGCATTCTTTGAATCATTTGGCTTTTGTTGATCAAGACCTTTGTGCAGCTCATTTTCAAGATCGATATTAATTAGGGTCATACGAATCTACCAACATCTCCACGACATCATAGTTATCTGACTGGTCTACAGTACTGTCTGACAGTTCTCTAAACTCCACTAATTCCCCGTGATAAATCCTTACTGAATACCCATCCACAAACCCACGAGAATATAAGTCAAATTTCATTTCATCGGTAGTCTTCCATATCATGTTCTTACACTTGAGACACGTGCATCTCATCTTTTCGTTCAAATCATCATGTTCTATTGCTTTGTTCATAAAATTAGACACCCCATCACGGTACGCATCAACTAATCCCCTCCCATCAATCTTTATCCTACGTTACATCCAACTCCGATTGACATCCATCTTTAATTGAAGAAAATACCCAATTAGATCAAGAATAATCATGAATGTGGTCCAAGATGAATTTAGTTTACCTAGTTTATATCTCCACTCTACGGGGTTGAAACTTATCCGGTTCTTGGATCGTCTCTCTCACTAAAGGCCAATCTTAAGCGCGTTTCTACTATTTTCAAAAATTTCAAGACACCTCCCATGGTCTCCAGTACCACGAAATAGACCAAGAAAACTTAGTCTAAATATGCACTCGGAGAACATGTAGAGACACCAATTGAAAGTTCCTCAAAATTTATTAAAACGCACCCTGTGCATTGGCTCCGACCTAAGTGAGAGACATAACATCCAGTTCTAAGTTGACACCTCCAAAGCATGTATGTCGAACGGGTTTCTAAGTTGACACCTCCATTTAATTTTATTTTATTGTATTGCATCCCAACTAAACAAATGATACTTAGTTATTAATTATATTTAATTTTATTTAATTGTATTTTATTTAATTTTATTTAACTAAGTAAGTCTACTTTCAATTTAATTGTATTTATTTTGTATTATATTATTTTAAATTAAATTAAGTCGATTTTTTATTGAATTTAATTTAATTTGTATTATTTTAAATTAAATCATTATTTTATTTTATTTTATTTTAAATAATATTGTTTATTTTATTTTATTTTAATTTAATTTAATTTAATTTAATTTGTATTATCTTAAATTAAAGCTTTATTTTATTTTATTTTATTTTATTTTAAATAAATTATTTATTTTATTTTAATTTAATTTAATTTAGTTTAGTTTAGTTTAATTTATTTGTATTATATTATATTATAATATTTAATTAATTTAAATTTATTATCTTAAATTTAATTAATTTAAATTTAATTTATATTATAGTATATCATATTTTTTTTTTTAAATAATTAAATGTTACTTAGTATATTTTAATGTTAGAAACTAATTAAAATCCATAAATAAAATAAAGTAGGGCCCATATATATTGTAATTGAAGAATTCTGATAAGAATTCCGTCGAGAATTCTGTCGAAAATAGAAAATATATTAAATCAGTAAGAACAATCAGGCAAGATAAAGACATAATATTGGAAACATAATTCATATATACACAACATAAGTAAAGTATTCCCAAATAATTAAGGCAGTCCTAAAATCAGTCCTAATCAATTATACCAACAATCTCAACAATTGAGTAAATTAACCTAAAATTGATAAGAAAGTCCAATAATCAATCATACTCAAAACTTAATCCAAATTAACCAACCAACAATCTGCAATTCAGTTCATGGCAACAAAATAGACCAAATAGACAAGTATATTCTAGCAAAAAATAGATAAGCAAATGGGTAGGAGAAATTGCTAACCACTTCCGGAGGGGGGGAGAAGGAACTGCTGGAGGGTGAAAAGGCTGTCGGAAAACCAAGATCGTCGCCAGAGGGAGGAGAGGTGGTCGCCGGAGGGAGAAGGAAGGAGAGGTGGTTGCCGGAGCTGAGAGAGATAATGAGAGAGGAAGTAGGTGCAGAGATAGAGTGAGGGAGTGAGGAGAGAGAAAGAGAGAAATGAAATGAGGGAGGTGCTGAAGAAGACACTGCTAATTAGCTTTAAAAACTTATTCTCGTTTAATTAGTTGAGGTTAGTTCGATCGATTTTAACATACTTTAACGAACTATTTAAATCGAGGATAACACATATTCCGTCGAGTTTATACTCGCGCTGGTAGGAAAGCTTTGACGCTAAGGTGAGCAATTAATTCTGACGGATATCCATCGAGTATAGACTAAAGTCGACGGAATTACTATCGACGTAATATTCAGTCGAACTTATTGTAATCTCAGCCGAATACATTCCGTCAGAGTTACTTTCGTCGGAGATAACATGTTTTCTTGTAGTGTAATAATATATGAATTTGTTGATTCTTATTAAGGATAACATAACAGTATATGAAACGACAATACTTTTATGCCAGCGTAACTGTGTTAGGAGTTCGTGCTTAATGAATCTGTTTTAAGTGTCTTGCACGAAAGTAGCAAAATAACTGAAATAGGTTTTTTATTAATCATTAACAGATGTTAATAAATTGATAGACAGTCCTATTTGGCAACTCATTGGATTAAATAAGTGGAAATATGGTAAAGAGATTATTGTAAAGGAATTGGGGAAATTGTATTCCTATGTCTTTATCAGCTGGTGATCAATAATTGTTAGTTAATTAATTTTTATTTTATTTTAATCAAAACAATATCACAAATCAACTGGAGTGACTGTTTAAGTGAATTTGAATTGATAAAAACTTGTTAATTAGATTAATTGTTAGTAATTATTCCCCATGGGTTCAACACTCTTTTTAATTCTTTATTACTTGATTGACCATGTGCACTTGCGTGTATTTGTCATTATATAAATCGGACAACAAGTATCTTTATTAATTACAGCAAGTGTTGAATTTTCAATTTTAAGATTTTCAATTAAAATAATAAGTGTTGAATTTTCTATTTTAAGATATTTATTTATGTTTCTAATTTTTTTCTAATTATTTTTTTAATAATTTATTTTCTAGTTTTTCTTCGTTTAAACTTTCATTAGTTATAATTAAATTTGCATTTTCAATTTCAAGACTTTTGTTTATTTTTGTTTATTTTTCTATTTCTTCTTTTAATAAAAAATCATTTTCTTCTTTTTCTTCCTTCAAACTTTCATTAGTTATAAAAAATCATTTTCTTCTTTTTCTTCCTTCAAACTTTCATTAGTTATAATTAAACATGAATTTTCTATTTCAAGATTTTTGTTAGTTTTAATTAATTTTTCTAAAGAAACTTTTAATCTGATGAAATCTTCTTTGATTATTTCATTATTCTCATATAAATAGTTGTATGCTTCATGTGATTCATAATGTTCTTCATTTATATTTTCTAATGTATATGTAGCAAATGAAATGCTAAGTAATTGATATTCAAAATTTACCTCAGATCTTGGTGATGAATCATTGTCTGCCATTAAGCAAAGATTTGCAATTTCTTCGGTTTGTTCTGCAGCTTCTTCTTCTTCACTTAGATCCAACCTTCCTCAGCTACTAGAACATTGTTGTTGATTAATTTTGGACAATCCTTTTTGAAATGTCCAGGTTGGTTGCATTTAAAATATGTGTTTGAATTTTCATTTGAGTTGACATTTATGAAGTTGTTGTTGTTTACTTTGAAATTTCCACCTTGTACCTTTGGCTTGAATACTTGTTTGCTTTTGAAGTTGTTATTTGTTTTCATAAAGCCTTTGCCATATTTTCTGGCTTTGCTTTGATTCACTCTCCTGAGTTGTCTGGATAAAAGAGCAACTTCATTATTATCTAGAGTCAGAAGTTCTTCATTTAGTTCTTCATCGTCACTTTCTTGATCTACAAGTAGAGCTTTGAAAGCAATTCCCTTCTTTTTGAGATTTGTATCTGATCCGACTTTTTCTACTAGCATGTCGACTTCATAAGCACGAAGATTTCCAATGAGACTGTCAAGAGGATAAACAGTTAGATTCTGCATTTATTTAATGGTTGTAACCTTCACTTTCCATATAGATGGAAGGGCTCTGAGGATTCTTCTATTTTTCTCATTTGTTGTATATGCCTTCTCTAGTTGTTCCAGTTCGTCAATGATTCTAGAGAAACTTATATAAATAATTTTGATAGATAGATCGCTAAGAAATTCAATGACTGTCCGAATAGTTTTCTATTAGAAGTATCTCAAGGTCATTTTGACGATCAAAGTGTAATCTACTTTATGATATTTATATAAATAATAAATATATGAAATACTTATATAAATATTTTCGATAGACCTCCTTGAAATTCAAAGATTGTCCGAATAGTTCTCCATTAGAAGTATCTCAGGGTCGTTTTGACGATCAAGTATACGCCTACTTTATGATATTTATATAAATAATAAATAGATGAAATATATATATACTGGTTGTGTCCCATGCCTCCGGCACTACATGGACGTTGTGATTTATCCCAAATTTTGGACGGCCTAGATGATTTATTAAGGTGAGCGAAAAATTCAAAATCAGTTGTATTTTATTAGATAGATATGTATATATATATATATATATATATATATATATATAATTGTGTAGAACAATGTATATTCTTATATCTATAATAATAAACAAGCAAGAGATACTTTAATAAAGTAATTTAAACAACTTATCTCAAATACCTGTGACCAATTTTCGCTTCTTCAAGTAATCAAAATTTTGAAGTAGAAGAGATCGTATAAAGCTTTTAGAGAGAGAAAATATGTAGGTAAGGAGTAAGTTTTTTCTTGATAGTGAATTGGTAAGTTTGAAATGAAGAGAAGCTTCCTATTTATAGGATTTTCAAGCTTGGGGCAAAATGATATTTTTGAAAAATTTGGTTAAAATGTAAGGTTCGAATGAGAGTATATCAAATATAGCACACGGATTACTTACTCAGTAAAACCATCCGAATTTTGAAGGTTAAGACCTTTGAAAATTTTGACAACATTATAACATTAAATGAGCTAAATTAATCACATGCACGGATTGGTATTGTCCCAAAATGAGTGTTACTTTATCATTTCCCATTAAATGCCCAATCCTTTATCCATGGACAAACACATACACGGATGCACATAAACAAATTATAGCAAACATCTTTTGCCCTTTCTTTTGTGAAATATAACTAGGTTTGACCTGTGAGTTGTGAGTAAATCACTGGGTAGACGTAGGAGTTTGATTCGATTTTGTTCTCTGTTTGGTTGGTCTTAATTTTGACCAAGTGTTTTTAGATCTTTGAGTTGTAGTTGATTTGAGAAAACCAAGATAATTTGTTAAGATTATTATTGTTATGCGTTGGAGCAATAATATTAGTTAAGGATTGTGATTGGATCATTAGGGAGAATAATGTTATATTATGTTTAGTTAAGAAATGATTATACGATTATGATATGAGTATTTGTATCATTGAGTTTTGATATTGGAGAATTATTTGTTAAGAGTTATTTCAGGTAATTACAAACTATTATGATTTTGGAATTGAGGATTTGATTTGGGTTAGATTCTGTTTTTTTTTTTTAAGTTGTAAATAATTTGAGGTATGTGAATCGGTGGGATAATATGATAAAGTGAAACTATTAAGTATAGAGAATTTCTTGTAATTTGAGTTGTTGATATTCGAGGTAATTAGATTAATCTTTTGGAGTTGATGATCAATTTTGTGGTTATTTCCTAGTAGGATATTGGAGTTATGTCTTATGAAGTTTATTTGTGATAGTATATATGAGGAGACATTGAAATTGATTGGAATATGGTTTGCAATAAGGGATGATTGATTTATTATATGATTAGATAGTAAGTGATGAAATTCAATTAATTTTGAGAGATCTTGAATAGTTATAGTTGCTTATGCAGATCATAGAATATGTTATTTTGAGTTTGATATGGTATTGAAGAGATCTTCATATTTTATTATTTGGTGTAATAATATTTGAAAACTAATTTGGATTGAGATTTGAATATTTTAAAACTCTTGAGGATTCAAGAAGAGATATAATTTGTAGAGTTGTTTTGTTTATTTCGACATCCTTAAAGTTTTGCCTGAATTTATGTAAAATAAATAAATAAATAAACCAAAAATAATTTGTTAGATCCTTGTCATGTGTGGAACATAAACATTTTACTAATTAAAGATAATTCTAAATATTTTGGGTATTTGAATCGTATTTAGATGAAAATAAAATTTTTTGTGATTTCGAATTATATTCTGAAGAGTACGCACGTTTGCAAGAATGAAACTCAAAGATATTAGCGACAGCCCGCACCAATCGTGGAGCATGTGATCTAATTTTTGTAAGCTTGAATATGAATATTTTTGAAAGAAAATAGAAATACTCCTTGCCTCGGAGAAATGTTATTATGTGAAATAAAAATTTTAACACATGATATTAAATTATTAGAGTTAGGTAAATATTAGTTCAATTTAGAAAAACGTTTTTGGTAAAGTAAATAAGATTTTGAAATTCACAAATAAAACCTATGGAGAGGATTCTAATTTAATTACCCTATTTCCCAATTATTGTTATCATTATGCTAGTTTAAATAATAAATTGACAAACTTAAACCTGAATATATTTAACAAAAAATACATTCATTATAGCATAACAAATGAAACATGAAACAAATACTATGGAGAACGGAATGAAATAGTGAAAACAACTGAACATCACTACCATCTTAGAATTTTATTTCCTCACATGATAATATATCTTCCAAATTAATACTCTCAAGTCTAAAATCAATTTAATTTGATAATTTTAATTTAATCTAACAAATGATCTCCATCATATATTCATATCTGAATTCATAAATTTAGCAAAATTACAATAAGATAGATACTACTATTTTTATTTTATTTTATTTTTTATTGATAATCTTAGTAAAATATCAGTGTTTAGTAGATCTTGGAATAGGTATTGATTTCAAAATGACCACTGACATTGGTCCTATTTTTCAGGGGAAAAGTCCATTAAATTACCAGCTAACATTGGTTTAATGTTCTGTATCAGAATATATTTCAGAGACAGAGCAGCTAATTCCATTAAACAACTAATATTGGGATGACAGAGCTCTTGATAGCACAAAGATCATAGAGCCTCAATTTAGCATCAGTAATTTAATACAGATCTGCAATCCTCACCTGTAAGTACTCCAAGTCTGACATGCTTTCAGAAATGAGTGTATACAGTGACCTTAATCCTACAATAGCAATAAATAAGGTTAAATACCTTGTCGGAAAAGAAAAAAGGATTAAGCTTTGATACACCATAAAGCAACTTATATGGATCTTAATTAAACCATGAGATAATTTGATCAAGGAAGAAAAAAGAGATTTTCAGTGGAAATCTTTACCATAATTAATTAGGAAAAATAATGCACCTTAAAATGTTAAAACCCATGGTCCAAGTTTTGTTTGCTGAAAACTCGTTTCCATTACTATTAGTGGTAGTTGGAGTTTGGCAAACAAATTAGTGGTAGTTGGAGTTTGGCAAACAAATGACCGATGCCACCTAATTACTGAAATCACCACATCAATTATTGAAAGCGTGAATGTGTAGTGTGATATCCTTTGCTTTTTAATTATAGATATAATCAGACATCACGTTAAACATTAGTGAAATGTAAATAATTTGGCAGAATTTCAAGAAATAAACCCATTAAACCAACAATATACAAAACATAATCAAAATTAATTACTGCCAAATCATATAAACAACAGAAAATTAATTCAAAACAACCCATAATCGATTCATGTAAGTTAGACATAAACAACAAATCAAGAAAGCAAAGCAAAAATTGAAGCAGAAAACCCAGAACAATATCAAGAAACAAAACAGAAATAAAGCAGAGTGATATTTTTAGAGAGAGAAAATGCATACACATTGTAGACTTTAGTAGCCATTTTTGAATGTCTTTCTTTTTCTCTTGAAGGTGAGGAGTTGGTGAAATGAAAATGTTAAACATAGGATAGCGAAAGAAATCACCACTATAGAATAATCAACAAAACAAAACAAATCAACACTATAAAATAATCACTCCAATCATCATAAACGTATTTAACCATAATCAAAATTAATGCTATCAATTTCCCACAATTGTGTGAAAACATCAACACCCATAACACCAAGCAGCTTGAATATAAAGATAAAATTAAAACACAATCTTGAAAAAAAATTATGAAGATTCACATCAATAGACCATTTATAAACACATTTAAAGCTAAATTGCAAAAAACTAAAGCAAACCCAGATGACAAAATAAAGTAAATTAGCAACAGTACCTCCCTCTAGATCAAACCGGCTGATTTATTACTAATCAAGAGACGAAGACCCGTGCCCCCAACAACATATTTCTTTTTTCTCTGTCAAAGCCTACCAAAAAATTGCTCATATCTTACCGATCAATTTTTAATTTTGTATATGCGACAAAATATAATCAAAACAAAGAGCAATAAAAGGGAGAGATACTATATCCAGTAACATAAAGGTTCTAGAAGGGAGGAAAATTCAAAGAGAAAAAACTTTTTGATAAAAAAATTACCTGGAATCGATTGATGCATAAATGACTTGAAGTGAATCGCCGAATCCTTTTGTTGGGTTTCTCTAAAGCTGAAATTGAGAGAAGAAGAACAAATTGGACCCGTCTTTCAGAGGATTTTGATGTAGAACGTTGGTTGATTTACTCAATTTGTGTGAGCTGTTATTGGCCCTAATTGGAGGAGAGATTATCAACGATTTTTCTACAATTGAAGCTCTAGATTCGAAAGAGAGAGATGAGGGTAATTGGAATACGATTTTTCTGCATCTGATTTTGGAAAGACAGAAACGTTAAAGCCATTGGAAAGAATCGCAAAAGTGGGAGAGAAGGGGAACAGGTATATGGAAGTGAAATAGGGGTGAACAAGAGGAAGAGGAAGAGAGTAACGGTTTTCCAAATTGAACGAGTTAACTCTCAATTGATTTCAAATTGAGTGAGTTGACTCACCCAATTTTCAATTAGAAGGATCGGTCTTACTGCCTTTATATATAAGGTTTGATTCTAAAATAAATAAATACCTATCAATCCCCCCTTCCCCATCCCTATCCCTATCCCTATCCCTATCCCTATCCCCAACCCTTTTTATGATAATAATTAAAAATATTAATACTTCCCCTTAGTAATTAGTAAAACTCCCCTTAGTATATGCATAACATGTTTAATATCATAATATATCATTGTTATCCATCACATGCCAGTTATGACAGTTTATATATTATCACATCAACCAACATAATATTGACAGTACTGTAATGTCTGTTATACTATAGCAATATAATATTTTTCTTCTCCCCCTTTGTCATTATAAAAATAGGGGGAAAGTGTTCTGTGAACACATACTTTTCAGAATCTGCATAAAAAGTATTAGTAATCTGAAAAAGTAGTATGCCTGCAATATAAAAATAAACATAGATAGTACATGCATAGCTTTAAACAGATAAAGTCCATACAGTATTAGGTTAGTATTTAAGTTACAATACTCCCAAATAGTTAGTAGCAGATATAAATATATTACAAACTCCCCAAATAGTTAGTAGTATTCTTCATTGATAGGAGAAAAATGAAGACCAAGATTGGGAAGTGGATCATCAAGATTGATAGCGCGCAGGAAGAGGATCATTAAGCAAAGATTCCATTTTGGTACTTTCAATAAAATGACAAGGAGGCATATATAACTTCTGATGTTCCATAACATAATGCAACATGTTCTTAATATGATGCATAGATTGTTACATTGCTTCCATTTGAATCATTAAGGTGTTTTGATTAAGTAACAGTAGTTGATTTATGTTATTAATGTCATCCAGGCGAGAGATCATATTAAGATTTGACTCAGTTGGTTCATAATCAGGAGCCTTAAAGACTATGAGTGGTCTAAGAGGAAGATTTAGACGTGAGACAAGATTGGAGTTTTGAACAAGTTTAAATTTTTGATCAATGACATCAACGTCAAGATATTTGAAAATAGGAGTAAGAAGAAGACCAAAACTAAGACCGTTGTTGTTAAAACAGTGTTCAAAGGAGGTTAACAGGATATATGCAAGATTGTATGTCATCCACTCATTCATGATACACTTGATGATTTCCAGATCAAAGGGATGCAGTGTTCTAGTGTCTTATACTGGCATGAGATTTTGTCTAAGGATTTTATCAAGAAACTGACACTCAGCAGTTAAAAATTCTAGACCAACATTAACATGAAAATCAAATAAAAGGGCAAGTATGAGTTGATCACGTAAAAGCTACATGTGATTTGTAAGGTTTTTTTCTTGCTAAATTTTTTCATCCAAAAATAAATGAAAAACTAAATAACACAAAGAAATCTTATATAATCAATATTATTACCTTTGCATTACAAATACTACAAAACTAATAGAAATATAAATAAAAACTAAATTTAAAACTCAAATTTTCTTTCCTTTTCTTTTATAAAGTCAATAACAACATGTAAGTAGATAATTTTAAATTTTTTTCTTTTCTATGGTGACTTAAATTTTCCTTTCTTTTCTTTTCCTTTCTTTTCTTTTCCTTTCCTTTCCATCATAATCATGAATTGTACTCGATCAAAATTTAATGAAGTAAAGGGACCAAATAAAACAAATTTAAAACACAGGGAGAAACTTGCAAAAAATAGATAAGTACAAGGCAAAAAATATGCGTTTGGCTACATTTAATCCTCCCAATTTCCTTCACTGCGATACACAAACGCATGCTAAGGAACCCTAAAAAAATGAGTTCAACGGTGAGACTAGTATCATCTCTCTTCACCCGCCCATCTGTCGAGTTGAATTCAGTGAGTTCACAGCTTCAACAATGTCGGGGGATTCGGGTGAGGGTGTTTAACAACTTGGAGAGGGCCCTGATGCTTATGCAGAGGCAGATGCAATCTAGCGGCATCGAACGTCTGATAAAGAACGACCAGCCTTACCATATCAAGAACTCCGAGAAGCGCGTCTTGGCATGCAAGAAACTGCAACGCAAAATCGGATCCCAAGAGCTTGCTCGGAAGCTCAAATCTATCCTCATCAAGAAAGTCAGGTATTTTTACTTCTCTTATTTAGCTTATATTCATAATTTGAATTTAGAGTTCGCGTAATTTGATTGGTTGGACTTCATTAGGGGCTATTTTGATTGTGTAATTAAATTGAGGGTGATTGTTAATTGTTGGTATATTAGCTTATGGCTAATGTGTAAATGGGAATGTGAATAGCACTGTTCTGTGTAGTTTGAATTTGCATTAGCATGCATTTTTGTTTCATGTTTACTCCTAAAAGTAATAAATTATTAGTCTAGTAACGGTGACTTGATAATGAAATTATAATGACAAAGTTTAAGATATTGCTAAGAGAGTGGAGTAAAAGGCCTATCCATCAGATGTCGATATAGATAATCGATGCCCTTCGCTTCGTCTGCAGTTAAGGGTGTAAACGAACCGAGTCGATCCGAGTATTGAGTTATTCAGATTTGGTTCACAAAATTTATCGAGTATAAAATAAGGTTTGATTGAGACTCATTTAACTACCGAATCGAGCACGATTCCGAATCGAGTTCGAGCAGTTTGCATTTTTCCAACGAATATGATCCGAGTAGATACAAAATTATAATTTGAGGAGGTTCGAGTAATTTATCGAACTTTAAAATGTGCTCATATTTGACTCATTTATATT
Organism: Panax ginseng; assembly: GCA_020205605.1. Classification (NCBI taxonomy): domain Eukaryota; kingdom Viridiplantae; phylum Streptophyta; class Magnoliopsida; order Apiales; family Araliaceae; genus Panax; species Panax ginseng. Next base: position 113,156,772 of record CM035143.1, read on the forward strand.
TTGAGTCGATCTCGAATCGAACTTTTAGTCGAGTAAGTACGAATCGAGCTCGAATTGTTTGCTCATTATACAGCCTTATCTGCAGTAATCGATGTAATAAAGCAAGGGGAGAGAAGCATATAAGCTAGGCTGCTTCATTTTTGTATAAGACTTGGATCAAGCTAGGAGAAGCGCATTTGTCATTTTATACTATTATCTATAAAAAAAAGGGCTCTTTTGTGGAATACAAAAAAATTTGCAAGTGAGACTTTATTTTTATGGAATAGAGGGAATATTGTTTTCTGGTAATTATTTGATTAAATTGTTAAATAGAAGAAAATATACATGAATAACTAGGGATATTCCCCCAGATTAACGCTCAACCAATACAACTACAAAAAGAAGCTTTGTTTTGCTATTAAAACAAGCACCCAATATGAATCGTACTCTGTTAAAGTACAATTGTATTCCTCAATCTGCCATTTACTATATCTTACATTTTTATTTCATTTGTTATATTGGTTTCTATGTATGGCCAATCTGATACAAAAAAATTGATTATTAGAAATTAAGTTAAATATTAAGTTGCACTCATATATGAGTTTAAAAAGTCTGTTTTTTAAGTGCATTGAACAAACTTTTGGCAATATGAGGGTATTAATGTCTGCTCAGCTCACGCCCTAACATACTATGAGATTTTTAACAAGATCACATTGAGATCTCAGTAGTTTATTGCTCCAAAAGTTATATATGTTCCTCCCATTCAGTTGTTTTCATTCTCTATATTTTTTTCTTTTGGTTCCTTCATCCTCGTTTCTGTTTAGCTATATGAGGAGATATTTTTTGCTATATTATTTCCTCCACAATATGTTTTTCATTAGTCACTTGGGCAAATTATTATTATTATTTATTGATGTGCTTGGGTGCATGCTTGCAGGGGTGGTCCTTGAGCTTAGGTATGAAGAACTATTTTCTAGATGGGCTGCCAATGAAAGGGCAAAATGGATTCCATTCACTATTGATTCTTAGTCTCTTTCATCTTATCTGTGGACATGTTCACCCAACAATTTTAATTTTGCAATCTTTAGTATTATGATATACAGTTTAGTTGGCGAGTTTTATGGAATATTTGCTTCATTGTTTAGCAATGGCATTGGGAATAATACAACTTTGGAGTTATCAAATTCAGCACCTACTCAACATACTGTGCATAGAGTGACCTCAGGAAGTCATTTCCAACCTGGTGTGTACAGCCATAAAACGTTGATGAATCTTTTGTGCGCCACTGATGGCCATTATCTTTGTAAGCAACACCCTGAGCGATTGTTAAGAAGATTCAGAGTCTATTATCTCTATGGCACAGAGACATAGGTAAGAACTTTAGTGATCATTAATACAGTACTTGGTATTGTGCAACTAAAAGTGGTCTAAGAGTAAGATTTAGACGAGAGACAAGATTGGAGTTTTGAACAAGTTTAAATTTTTGATCAATGACATCAACGTCAAGATATTTGAAAATAGGAGTAAGAAGAAGACCAAAACTAAGACAGTTGTTGTTAAAACAGTGTTCAAAGGAGGTTAACAGGATATATGCAAGATTGTATGTCATCCACTCATTCATGATACACTTGATGATTTCCAGATCAAAGGGATGCAGTGTTCTAGTGTCTTATACTGGCATGAGATTTTGTCCAAGGATTTTATCAAGAAACTGACACTCAGCAGTTAAAAATTCCAGAGTTGATCAGGTAAAAGCTACATGTGATTTGTAAGGTTTTTTTCTTGCTAAATTTTTTCATCCAAAAATGAATGAAAAACTAAATAACACAAAGAAATCTTATATAATCAATATTATTACCTTTGCATTACAAATACTACAAAACTAATAGAAATATAAAATAAAAACTAAATTTAAAACTCAAATTTTCTTTCCTTTTCTTTTATAAAGTCAATAACAACATGTAAGTAAATAATTTTAAATTCTTTTCTTTTCTATGGTGACTTAAATTTTCCTTTCTTTTCTTTTCCATCATAATCATGGATTGTACTCGATCAAAATTTAATGAAGTACAGGGACCAAATAAAACAAATTTAAAACACAGGGAGAAACTTGCAAAAAATAGATAAGTACATGGCAAAAATATGCATTTGGCTACATTTAATCCTCCCAATTTCCTTCACTGCGATACACAAACGCATGCTAAGGAACCCTAAAAATGAGTTCAATGGCGAGACTAGTATCATCTCTCTTCACGCGCCCATCTGTCGAGTTGAATTCAGTGAGTTCACAGCTTCAACAATGGCGGGGGATTCGGGTGAGGGTGTTTAACAACTTGGAGAGGGCCCTGATGCTTATGCAGAGGCAGATGCAATCTAGCGGCATCGAACGTCTAATAAAGAACGACCGGCCTTACCATATCAAGAACTTCGAGAAGCGCGTCTTGGCACGCAAGAAACTGCAACGCAAAATCGGATCCCAAGAGCTTGCTCGGAAGCTCAAATCTATCCTCATCAAGAAAGTCAGGTATTTTTACTTCTCTTATTTAGCTTATATTCATAATTTGAATTTAGAGTCCACGTAATTTGAATGGTTGGATTTCGTTAGGGGCTATTTTGATTGTGTAATTAAATTGAGGGTGATTGTTAATTGTTGGTATATTAGCTTATGGCTAATGTGTAAATGGGAATGTGAATAGCACTGTTCTGTGTAGTTTGAATTTGCATTAGCATGCATTTTTGTTTCATGTTTACTCCTAAAAGTAATAAATTATTAGTCTAGTAACGGTGACTTGATAATGAAATTATAATGACAAAATTTAAGATATTGCTAAGAGAGTGGAGTAAATGTCCTATCCGTCAGACGTCGATATAGATAATCGATGCCCTTCGCTTCGTCTGCTGCAGTAACATTTAGCTACCGAGTCAAGCACGATTCCGAATCGAGTTCGAGCAGTTTGGATTTTTCCAACGAATATGATCCGAGTAGATACAAAATTATAATTTGAGAAGGTTCGAGTAATTTATCGAACTTTAAAATGTGCTCATATTTGACTCATTTATATTTCGAGTCGAGCTCGAATCGAACTTTTAGTCGAGTGAGTACGAATCGAGCCCGAACTGTTTGCTCATTATACAGCCTTATCTGCAGTAATCGATGTAATAAAGCAAGGGGAGAGAAGCATATAAGCTAGGCTGCTTCATTTTTGTATAAGACTTGGATCAAGCTAGGAGAAGCGCATTTGTCATTTTATACTATTATCTATAAAAAAAAAAGGGCTCTTTTGTGGAATACAAAAAAATTTGCAAGTGAGACTTTACTTTTATGGAATAGAGGGAGTATTGTTTTCTGGTAATTATTTGATTAAATTGTTAAATAGAAGAAAATATACCTGAATAACTAGGGATATTCCCCCAGATTAACGCTCAACCAATACAACTACAAAAAGAAGCTTTGTTTTGCTATTAAAACAAGCACCCAATATGAATCGTACTCGGTTAAAGTACAATTGTATTCCTCAATCTGCCATTTACTATATCTTACATTTTTATTTCATTTGTTATATTGGTTTCTATGTATGGCCAATCTGATACAAGAAAATTGATTATTAGAAATTAAGTTAAATATTAAGTTGCACTCATATATGAGTTTAAAATGTCTGTTTTTTAAGTGCATTGAACAAACTTTTGGCAATATGAGGGTATTAATGTCTGCTCTGCTCACGCCCTAACATACTATGAGATTTTTAACAAGATCACATTGAGATCTCAGTAGTTTATTGCTCCAAAAGTTATATATGTTCCTCCCATTCAGTTGTTTTCATTCTCTATATTTTTTTCTTTTGGTTCCTTCATCCTTGTTTCTGTTTAGCTATATGAGGAGATATTTTTTGCTATATTATTTCCTCCGCAATATGTTTTTCATTAGTCACTTTGGCAAATTATTATTATTATTTATTTATTGATGTGCTTGGGTGCATGCTTGCAGGGGTGGTCCTTGAGCTTAGGTATGAAGAACTATTTTCTAGATGGGCTGCCAATGAAAGGGCAAAATGGATTCCATTCACTATTGATTCTTAGTCTCTTTCATCTTATCTGTGGACATGTTCACCCAACAATTTTAATTTTGCAATCTTTAGTATTATGATATACAGTTTAGTTGGCGTATTTTATGGAATGTTGAAAGAGAGGTCAGCACCTCTCAACATACTGTGCCCTTCAGGAAGTCATTTCCCTGGTGTGTTCTGTGAATGAATTTGTGCGCCACTATGCTAAGCAACTTTGTTATAGCCAAATCAAAACATAGCTTGATCCGTTATCTTGGTATTGTGCAACTAAAAGCATCCAAAATAATGTAACTAAAACCCCTCCCCTTCTGCAGATTCGACACAAGAACAGGAGTTTCTATAATTTTTCGACTCCAGAACAGGAGTTTCAAGACAATCTCCTTATTTGATTCAAAATACAATCTGAGACAATAGAAAAGACAAATATTAAGCTTAATATAAACTATGTATTTCCTAATACAACCCCTTCAAGTGAAGAGTTTTGTCCAGATGTTGAAAATTCTTCCCTCAAAAGCAAATCTCTTTATCAACAATAATGCCTTTTAACCCCTCAAAAAGGCAACAGAAGATAATATCAACCAGTTATCATTTTCAGAACTGTTAGTGGAGGGTGAAGTTTAACAACATTGAGAAGAATCGGATGTTTCGCTCCACTTGGGAGTGCATACAAATAGCAAAAGGTTAACATCTCGACGCCCTTTTTAGCAGTAGCTAACATCATGCAACTTTATGCTCCCGCACAATTTCTTTCATGGGGCTAGTCATAATATTGAAATCCCCAGCTACAATCCAAGGTTCACATTTCTAGAACCATGAGCAGATAAAGAACTAAGAAAACCAAGGACACAATATACACCACTTTTTCTTTATTTAAACCCCCACAACTCTAAGCATCTACCCAAAAAAAATTAAAAAACCAAGGACACAATATACACCACTTTTTTCTTTATTTAAAAAAAAAAAAAAAAAGTGGCACAAAGGATAGATATTAGTAGAAGAAATACAAAGACGGGGAATCATCTAACATGATTTTTATTCAATTTATTGGATATACAATCACATTACTGAAAAGAGCTCATATGATACAACATATGGTATGGATTCGATTGTACAAAACCTGGACTCTTAGTGAAGCCAGAAAATGGTGGTGATTCATTTGCAGTTTAAGACGAATAGTGCACATGGACTCTTCGTGAATAGAAAATGGTGGTGATTCATCAGTTTAAGATCATGCTTGCTTTTCACTGCTATTGATAATGACCCTTTTATGACTCCGTAATTTTCCCACTCCATATTTCTTTGCCCGAACAAGAGGAGAAGTTTGAGTTCCAAGGAGGAAGTCCCTTGGACAGGTCCAATATCTTTGCAGATATTACAATTTTGTCGGGACTCAAATTGAATAAAGCAACAAAGATTTCTCCTGGATAACAAAGAAAATGATTGTTAGATTATGAGTTTATGACATAATTGATTGTCAATTATCTTTATCAAACAACCAAAATCCAGCACATTAACATTGTTATTTATCCTTTATATTGCAAGTGACTGATGCCAAGCACTACATCAAATGCAGGAATACTACTAGCTAACCAAATGTCTTGTATTGATCAAAAGAAAAAAAAAGGATGTAATATTGGAAAGTAAAATCCTTTAATGTAAGAATGTTCTCTTTCAAATGAGCGCTCTGTAAGAATTTCAGACCCCAGTGAAAGTGCAAAGCAATATCATTTCTGTGCCATTTATTTGTTCTCTTTCTTTTTTGTTTTCCTCTAAAATCGCTAAGATGCTCAAAAATCTTCCTCTCTAGCCATTCTGGGAATCAAGAGCTCTTTTTCAATTCATAAATTTTTTATGGATACTGTTCAAGCTAAATTTAATAAGGAGCCTGGGAAATCAGATATTCAAACCTCTCCTCCCTGTAGCGATCCAAGATCTAATTCCTCCCGGAATAGCATTATCTGCAAAAAAGATGAGGTAATAACTGAGAAATATGTATTCAAGAATATCTTACTACATTATTGTAAAATATCAGATGAGCTTATCACCTTTGAATCTGTACATAGAAGCACATAAACCAGAATAACAGCTTACAAGGGTTCCATTATAGTTCAACTCCCACAACTGTATAGAATGAGACAGCTAAGGTTACAGTTTCAGTTATGTTTAACTCCCCTGTTCCAATTTTAGCATTATGCTTTTAAATTTTGGAAGGGAGGAAACTACAACAGACAAAATATATAATTACAGAGTTTTCTACAACTAGAGAGGATATGGTTCCATAAGTCAGAAAGTTGCCTAAAATTATTAAATTTTCTTCTTTTTGGTTTTGGGTTGGGTTGGGGGAATTCTTTTCTCTCTTTTCTAGTACAGAACCTCGTACATATATTTCATGACGTAAGTTTAATGTACATTTATTAATGATCTTAAAGATGATAAACTAAAGTATGCGTGAATCTAATATACATTTTCCAAAATGTATACAAAACATGAGGAATACATCACTAGTAGCTATACTGGACCATATACCTGGTTTGTATCCAATCTGCAAGGTGAAAATGAGGCTCGTGAAAACTCTTTTGAAGTACGCTTCCGATTTGGAGAAGCACTCAAGCAGAATTCCGCTTTATCTGTTGATAATAAATGGAAGTTCCTTTGATAATTTTGCTTATACGTCATCTCCTCATCTCTGCATCAACATCCTCAGCGCGTCAGAAACATTAAAATTAATAAAAATATAAATAATATTGAACAAATAAATAAAGTAAGGCAAAACGTTATTACAATGCAGAAAGAGGTCCTCTCTTGTATAGGCAAAAATGTGCCTGATATTTGCTTCTAGAGTCCCCTTTCCAGCAGACTTGTTCCATTTCATCATCAAGAGCACTGTTGAACCAACCTTTTGCCTCACTATCTTTGCAGCTAATCAGACGCCAAGCAAATGATTCTGATATACCTGCGTCTTTTGGACTTCTCGATCGGAAGGTCGCTTCTCGATTTCTAACATGGAGATTGGCTGCACCAGTAATATAAGGGAACTGCATAACAAAAACAGTACCATAAAACACAGTTGTTTCTATTTTCTAATATAGAGTTTCTGGACAATTACACATGCCTCTCTATTGTTTGAGCTAAAGGAGTTTATTTCCAGTAGGGTAGGATTTGTGATGAGATTAAACGTGGTTTCGTCAAGCTGTCTCATATCCCCTCCGAACATGAGAGGAGATTTCGCCATAGACCACAAAGTCATCTGCCAAAAGAAATTTGAGGATTAACTCGTAACTATTTGGATACGAAAAAGTAATTGAAGGACTTGACCATTAGTTATATTCACATACCTGAGTTCTTTGCTCATTTAGAGTAAGGTTACAGTTTCTGTGCGGACCTTGGTTTGCGCCTGTAAATAAATAATACAATGTCAATAGAAGCATATGAGATCGGGATCCCAAGGCCCAAGGTGCTAGTCATTGTCCATTACGATAGAAGTCGCCCAATTAGATCGATCCAGATTACAGATTTATTCCAAATATTAGAGACAAAGATCATTAACTACACAATTCCTTTATTCTGTGTAGAGATATTTGGTCTACTCTAGACCCTCTAAGCTATCGCTGGATGCATCTATTTGACAATCCTTTGCCTTGTATAATGCTAGGTGCCAGATTTATCCCAACTAACCGCAGTATCAAAACACCAAAAGAAAACCAACATAAAAGGGGTTCAAAACCTATGATTTTCACAACATGCCTTACAAATTGAAAAGTCTAGCATTCACTTGAAATGTAGAGATTATATGAGTACCACCACCGGGAACTGCATCAGCACAGGGATTACATGCAGTCATTCTAGCTTATCAGGCCCTCAAAGAATTCTAGGATATTACTCATTTTGAGTTGAGTAGATAGATTTAACGGATAGTGCCCTTTGTGCAATTAAAATTAGTACTAACCCTTCTTAGGAAAGCTTATTAAGGTGATTTTGTCAATATTTTCACCTTGATCAGTAAGCCATCCCAGTGGCAGCATATCTAAGTCAGGCCATGATTTCCCCAACAAGCCCTTGGCTCCAATCATATTAGCAGCGGAAAAGTCTCTGGGTCAAGTGAAAACCATTATAAATGTTATTAGCATGATATCATGTAGCAATATTAAAAGAAGAAAGGACAACTAAGCAAAACAAGAGCTGAGACGCTATCAAGTAAAATAAAACAACTGCGTTGTGTGGAAAAGGAATAACAGTTACTAGAGAAGTTATAATTTAGACAAAAATGGCAAGTAAGTATCAAACTGAAGCAAATAGTACTTAAGCCACCTTGAAATGTCAAAATGGGATGCAATATCTTTCCATGAATCCCAGTCGTCTCCTGTTATCCTATACATGTTGACCAGACCGCTTACTTCCTTTGCCAAGGCTGGTGCCACACTAGATCCAGGAGATAGGGAATATAGGATTGGTCGGTTAAGTCCCCGCCAGACCTACAAAAGTTAAATTGTATATCCCTTATAGACTTGCAATCCCTTATGTACATATGAATGCCCAGTAAATATATTTAAGATAATTGTCACCAGAGATGCAACCAGGAAGCTTCATACCTGTGAAGCAAATCTTATTTCATCTATATCCAAGTCTTCACCAAATACACAGTCATGCTTCACTGTAAATTATAGAAGGAAATATCATCAAGTTAATGGAAGAAAACTTCTACCTGGCCAACTAAAATAAGTTAATTACAAATCCTAGAGTTCACTTGTAAATGATAGAAGATGATACACTTGAGACATAAAAATAAGGTCGCAAATACGAACTTTTGTCCCTTATATTATTGTAAAAGTTGGTTCAATGTTATGAGCAAAAAGGATATTTGTGTGTGTATATAAATATATGTGTGTGTGTGTGTGTGTGTGTGTGTGTGTGTGTGTGTGTGTGTGTATATATATATAATATAAAAATAAGAGGAAAACACTATTTAATCATGTTTCATAATTGAAGAAATGACTTTTGACATGCAGAAATGGTAGCATAGTTCCATGCTTGAGATTTGAGTGATGCTACCATGTTCCTTTTGACTCTTAAGCTTAAAGGGCTTGAGAGAAGTAGAGAGGCTCCCTTTTTCCTTCTTTCTAGATGATGAAGAAAATGTTTTACAAGTAAAAAGAAAAACGTCGTTTCCAATGCTATGCGAAACAAAAGAATTTAATCAAAACCACAATATTAATCCCAGATTGCACTGTTTTTTGATATATCCAGGCACATTCTAATCAAGTGCCAAACTCATATGTACTGTAGTGCCTAATAACGGCAAACATAAAATGATTTTCAGTTAGCAACTGTGTAATTACCAAAATCAACACCCCATTCAGCATACTGTTGATAAAGTGACCTCAAGAATGCCTTTGCAGCTCCCAATTTGGTGTCAACGCTCATGAAACCATGAGTCATCCATGGACAAGCCCTCTCCTTTATGCCAATATCTCTTGCATGCCACTGCCTGCCGGATTCCTCATAAGCTCTCCTCTAATTAAAGAAAAAGTTTAAGGAGTTAAGCAATAGTTGCTAAAACCAATCTTTAAATTTCCTTCCATTACACTATACAGAGGAATAAAAAAGTACAGGAACAAAAATTGAGGAACGAGATAAGAGGAAATGTGAAAAGTTTGAATATATAGGTTTCTTTATCATACATAACACGAATTATATTTCGGTTTCGTTATATTGAAAATAACATGAATTGATATGGCATCTCTAGTATTGAAAGGGAGTAACAAAATTGAATCAGTGAGGAGCAATATACCGTGGTGGTGTCTAAGATGGGAGTGTTTGCATTAACCGCCTGTGTACTTATACCTTTCATAATATGAATCCCAAATTTCAAACCCATATTATGAACTTTCTTAGCCACTTCAGTAAACCCCTTCCCACCTTGGGATGAGGGCCATCTTCCCGGGTCAGGGATCATTCTCCCCCATTCGTCAATTACATCAAAACCTAGGGAATCAACGTAAGCGCCTTCAACTTTCCTCCTATACCAAAGGTAATCCACCACAACATACTACACATAGGATTAACATTGAGTGTTAAAAATCGATCACACCTCATATAATCAAGGATTATGCAAACAAAACACAGTAAAATTAAGCTTCTAATACGTTTGTTTGCGAAAATGATGGGTGGAATAAGAATGTGTGTACTAATTTAACACCATTAGGGATTATTTTATCTCGCTATTTTATCTCATGGACTATGTTTTGTCATTCTAAGGTAATTTGATGATGGTTATAATCCCAATTAAAAAGGTAGTATTATATATAATACATTTTTGAGGTATCAAATAACCTTTAAAATAATAACAAATTGCCCATGGGATTAAATATTAGACTAATCACGAGATAAAATTGTACCTAATGGTGTTCAATTAATATAAATAGTCTTATCTCATCCATATTTTTGCAAGCAAACGTAGCTATAGAGTAATGGTGAAAGAACAAAGACCTCATATCCATGGGAATGAATTCTGTGAGCAACAAGTTCAGCATTTTGAAGGAATTCTTGCTCAGAGATGGTCCAGCAAAAGGAATCATAAGAATTCCATCCTCTTGGGGGTGAGCTAGCATGCTCATGTTTGCCAATTTGGGATTTAGACAATACCCTGGAATGGGCAAGTACTATTTTACTTCCATCAAAATTAATTATTTCATGCATGAACTGATAAATTAATGAAGAATCCCAGAAATACCTACCAAATGCATAACTTAAAACACAAAAAGGGACAATGTAATTTAAACTACAAATCCTTGATTGTTTGTATGAACTGGAAATTATGCTGTTATTCATAAAAATACAAGAATCAAAACAAAAGTATAATGCTTTATTGTAATCAATATCAGAATTAAAACAAGAAATGAGATAACCTGTGAAGAGAGAGAATGAAGAAGAAACAGAGAGAGCTGAGCTTTATCATACTCAATTGAAGAGAGTAAAGCAATGCTGAGTATTGGGTGTCTATCGAGTTTTTAAGGCTGAGCATTTTTTTTGTCCCCGCTCTGGTTGGAAGAGTTTATGGGTAAAAATACTCCCTTCATTCCAAAAAAATTAAAAATAAAATGACATATATATGATATATATTTTTTAGGTAAATCTGGTAGAGTAATAAATATTTTTCATAAACGTAAATAACAACTTAAATACTCTTTCCGTCAAACAATATATGACATTTTAGATTATTTTATTTTTTCTAAATTATTTGACGTTTTATATAATCTAGGACTCTATTTGTTTGCAAAGATTATAATTCATCAGATTATAATCTCGAGACTATATTAATCCTAGGATTATAATTATAATATCAAGACTATTAAACCATTTTATAATTCTGAAATTAATTGTCCTAAATCTAAATTTGAAAACAAACAAGACCCTTGGGCTTATGTTTGTTTGCAAGGATTATAATCTCGAGATTATAAACTCAAGACTATTAATCCTATGATAATAATACCGGAATTATAATTATAATGTCAAGACTATTAAATTATTTTATAATCCTGAGACTAATAGTGCTAAGTCTAAATTTGAAAATAAATAAGACACTTGTGATTAATCTTGGGATTAATAGTTATATCCAAGTATAATTCTTGCAAACAAACATATTCTAGGAGAATTAACCACAATCTTTCCAAAATTATCCCTCATTAAAAAATATTACAGATAAAAGAGTATGAGATAACAATAAGTCTACTATCACATAAAAATTGCTCACATATGACTCACATGCATATTGGTATGGCCTCACGTGCAGAGCAAGTCATGTGGGCCATACCAATATGTATATGAGTGTATGTGAGCGATATGTGAATAGTTTTATGTGACAGTAAAACCCCTATTTAGGAATACTCTATATAAGAATTATAACCTTTACAATATTATAAAAAAATTTGGTCTTAATTTGGACCAGTTATAAATAGGAATAACCTCTAAATTGTAACATGTTATATACTTTTTAAGTCCCGTAGTAGTTAAACTATACCTCTATATAGTAATAATTTCATATATATATATATATATATATATATATATATATATATATATATATATATATAGACTAGAGAGAGACAATATTAATTTTAAAAGACTACATTTTCTATAAAAGATTACATTTCCTATAAAGAACTACATTTTTCTATAAAAGATTACATTTCTTATAAACGACTATATTTTCCTATAAAAGACTATATTTCCTATAAAAGATCATATTTTCCTATAAAAGACTACTTTGCATAAATATTTTTTGAATAATAATTATTAAAGAGTTCTTATTGATATTTTTGTTAAAGTGAATATTTTTGGGTGTTCGAAAAATATTTTGTACCAATACTTCTATTCAGTAATAACCTCTCAATTAGAATACAAATAGTTTGGTCTCAATTAGAATACAAATACCTCTATCCTCTCATTTTCTCAAGAAATTCTCTTCCTTGTATTAATAGTTTTTAACTTTCCATAAAAGGGTAGTGATGGAATTTCAAACAAATCTTAATTGTTAAATGATAGTATTAAATGACTTTCTTAATTCATGTGCAAAAATCTTAAACGACAACTTTTTAAGAACGGAGATAATATATTATGAGTGGTATGGAGTAATTAAGTAGCTGACATTACACAATTCCCAAGAAATAATTTGAAAAATAATATATCAAATATAATTAATTGATGATCCACATATGTATGTTTAGTGATAATATTTAACTATGGAGTATTATTTTATATCCATCCTTCATAACTATTTTTATCTTATGGAAATAATATTATAAAAATAAAAACAACACGGTTATTGCCAGAATAGGGTATGTGATGGATTTAATCTTTTTATTTTTATTCGAACAACCATGAACTACTAATTGGATCAAAAACAATTACTATTGTGTCATTCTACCGTTAGTACATCTACATCTTGTCCTAATAAGAAGAGACATATTTTTAGCATATTTAATTAGTGTACTAGGGTTTGATTTTTATTATGATTATCAAAACTTTTTTTTGTTACAATCGCATAACTATACTCTAAAATAATTACCAAATGATCATTACTTATGATTTTCGTCCCAAAAAATAGACGAAATACAGACTGTGCATAATTACCAAACAGAAGTGATGAGTGTGCTGATGTGTACATGGATGGAAGTGACGAGTGTGCATAATTGTCATATGTATCTTAATAATAATTTTAAAATAATAATAATAATAATAATAATAATATTAAAAATAATAATAATAATAATAATAATATTAAAAATAATAATAATAATAATAATTTCTAAATAATAATAATAATTTTTAAATAATAATAATTTCAAAATAATAATAATAACAACAACAATAATTTTTAAATAATAATAATAACTACAAAATAATAATAATAACAACAACAATAATAATAATTTTTAAATAATAATAATAATTACAAAATAATAGCATAAAATATGACACCCAAAATAGGCCAACACAACCCATTCTAAGTCGTCAAATACATGGTACAGAATTCAAATACAACTTCAATTATACAATTGTCGTGCAAAATGTGACGCCCCAATAATAGGTATACATCACCCATCTTGGGTCGCCAGATACAAGGTACTGAATACAAATACAACTTAATTATACAGCATTCGTGTAAAATACGACAAAACATAGACTGTGAGTTTTAATACAAATATTGTCATTTAGACAATATCCACACTCAATGGAGTCCTCATTACATTTATTATCACACTATTTCACAGAATAGTGAGGACTACTAATGCACCATCTAGGACCATCACTCTGTTCCCCGACTAGTCCCAAATACGTTCTTCATTTTTCAAGAGAACAGCAGAAGAAAGAAAGGGTGAGCTCAACTAGCCCAGTAAGAAATATTATGACTAAGATAATGTAAAATAAATTATCCTTAGCCTTTAACAGTATAACAACTGATAGAATATAATAGACAACAAGTTTTAGATCAAAAACTGCATCGGAATAAGCAATCTATTAGAAGAGTCAAGTAAAGTATAAAATCTACTATCTTCTATGATTTTAAAAAAATTTCATCAACTTTATCGCTGAGACTCAGCTTAATAAATAAAATCGAATCATCCCTGCACTAAGGCCAAGGATATTCATGTAATCATCAATGGTCATGACTATACCGAATAATCCATGGTCATAATCATACCAACAACTGTCCACCACTGAACTACAGGCCAATGAGGACTTTTACCACATCATTCGTCACATTACGATCATAATTATACCGAATAATCCCTGGTCATAATCATACCGAGTTCATCTATGCACGTAAGCCAAAGATGACTTTCATCACAATATAAGCACGAGTATGATGACAATGACATAATAATTCAATAAAACAAGTTCAAGAATAAATTTTTAAGATTTATAAATTAATTTATCCAGGAACCAAAAACGTCCAAATTGTCAACATGATACTGCTTTGTGGAGTAAAATTCAAGAATGCTCAAAAGAATATTTCCATGAAAAGATACTGGATGAAGCGCAAATATCAAGGATATTCCACTAATTTCATGGAGTATAGAAGCCAAAACTTTAACCAACTGAGTATAATAAAATATATGAAATCGCAAAATGAATTTTCACCACCATGCAGTAATCCACGATATCTGATCATTTCCACAATTTAATAAGGAATGAATACAAAGGATCATTCACCATGCATGTGGTAATCCACATGTATGCAAAGTTATTCCAACAAAATAATAAAGAATGGAATAATGTAAGGATTCACCATGCGTGCGATATAGCATCGCATGCATGGGTTATTCCCAATGTAATAATAACTAATGGAACCAGTCCCAGAAACGCATGCATGTGATATTCCGGCTTAATAATAAATAATGGAACCAGTCCCAGCATAAACGCATGTATACATGATATTCCGGCGAATAATAAATAATGGAACCAGTCCGCGTAAGCGCATGTGATATTCCGGCGGAATAATAAAAAAGCAATTTTAGAAGAATTTCACCATGTATGCTGTATTGTATGGCGCCCCAAAATTAGGTATACATCACCCATTCTCGAGTCGCCAGATACATGGTATAAAATTCAAATACAACTTCATTTATATAATCATTGAACTGTCAGATGTAATACGACCACGATTAATTGTGAGTTTTAATATAAATGTATGTAACTCTCATGGTGCCTCGACCTCAACCTTACAATGGTACTTTACATAAAAGTATAGTCAAAACCTGCTTTAGAAATTAAAATCTTTGGGAAGTGCTCAAGAAAACCTTCGTGACATGGGAGGCCATGCGCCTAGTTTATAATAGATATCATATGTCCACGTAAATTATCCTTGGTTGACCCAATAGACTCCAAAAGAAAAAGCGAGAAGATTACTATCATGTTCTTTCCAATGGTGAGTCTTCTCTTGACATATAACTATCTCCACTGTCTCCAAGTGAATATTATATTTCAAATAAACTTTAAGATCATATAGGTAGTGTCCGTAGATATACTCATCTTATGATAACACGAGGTTGTATGTCATTAGACATCTTGTATGATAGTGGCAAAACACCCTTCCAAAGTTGGGTTAACCTCACCCTATTCAGTTCACCAAAATTAAATATCAAATGACGTATACAATACGACACACTTATCTAAAGTTCTCAATAAAATTATTTTCATACTATTTAGGGAGAACCTCAATAGCTTTAGACCACCGTTCTAATCCTCTTAATACCCCGCTCGACCCAGCTACACTTTTATTACCTGAAAGGAATTGTGAAGTAAAAGGGTGAGCACAACTAGCCCAGTAAAGAATATCATGACTAAAAATAATTAAATTATCAATAGCTTTCATCAATAATAAATCAAAGATTTAGAACATATGGTAGATAATAAAACTTTTCAACCATAGTTGCAGCGGAACGAGCAATCCATTAGAAGAGTCAAATAGACCATAAGGTCTATTATCTTCTCTATATTAAAAGTCCACCAATAATGTTTTATCCCTGTAACATCAATCAATAATTCCGGTCCACGATCATGTGAATAACTCATAATCACAATTGTGATTCTAAATTCCTCTTCGCACCCAAGACAAAGATAATTTTCATCACCTGTCTTCACCTGAAATATCAAAAATCATGGTTATACCAAATCACAATTCCTCGTCAGATCATTAAATCATCTTTGAACTACTACCAAAGATATTCATTATTATCACATCCATGAATTAATATTTCATTGCTTTGACTCAAATTTCAATAATTAATCCACATCATCGAATCATCCTCGCACTACGTGCCAAGGATATTCTTTAAAGATCACCACCATGAATTATCCATGCACTACGCGCCAAAGATAATCGTGTTTTTCATCAATCATTCCCCGATCATGCCATAAAACAATTCATCTTTTTTGCACCCTTGGTCAAGAGAATCCATAGCCATAATCATCCCAAAATCGCCCATCAATGCACTACGGGCCAATGAGAACTTTTTTCACATCATTTGTAACATTACAACCATGATTATACCGAATAATCCTCGTCATATATCATATCAAGTCCATCTATGTTGTGACGCCCCAAAATAGGTATACAACACCCATTCCGAAATTCGCCAAATACATGGTACGTAAAGTAAACTACAACTTCAATAATACAATTGTCGTGCAAAATACGACAACACACATCTTTGAGTTTAAATACAAATATTGTCTTCTGATAATATTCACACTCAAATAAGTCCTCATTACAATTATTCAAACACTATTTAATGTAAATAGTGAGGACTGCTAAAAACATCTTTCTAGAACCATCACTCCAGTACCTCGACTAGTTCTGCTATGTTCTCACCTCCTCGAGAAAAATGGAACAAAAAGGAAAAGGGTGAGCTCAACTAGCCCAATAAAGAATATTATGACTAAGATAATATACAACAAATTATCGTTAGTCTTCAACAGGAAAAATCGATAAAATATAATAGCCAACAAGTTTTAGATCAACAATCGCAATGAAACAACAATCCATTAGAAGAGTCAAGTAGGGAATGAGTTCTACTATCTTCTAAGATTTAAAAGTCCATCATTAATATTTTATCCTCAGAATAACAATCAATATACATCTTTAATCAAATATTCATCTTTGCACTACAAAGCCAAAGATATTCATTTGTATCACCAAATTAGTCATGTTCATCTCAACACTGCTCTCTCAGCATTACGGGCCAAAGATATTCATCGCTTAATCATTTATCTTTTGCACTACTGGTAGTCAAGATATTTAGTAATATCATCATTTAGGACCGAGGATGATGAAAAATATTTTAAAGAAAACGAATCCAATGAAACGGAAGGACAAATAGTAGGGATTCGATATAACTTTATCCAAGATCAATAATACTTCATAAATACCAATTTTGAAGCAGAATTCAAAAATAAAGATCAAAACATGGATACGATCAAAGATAGTAACCATAATATACATCTTGGACAAAAAGAAGAAAATTTCATTTTTCGATGAATAGTCTTAGTATTCGTGAATAAGCCATATACGTGAATAGTAACTCCCACACAAAAAGTTCCAAATTTGATAAAAATTCAGATCAATACTTGAAGATAATGATATTGAAGAAATAATATCATATATGAAGAAAATAACATCCTTACCTCAAAATATCAAGATTTCGATCGGAATATCGGTATAAGGTCAAGGAAACTTGCACCGATGAATAGAAACTCACAAAGTATCTAAATACTCACAAAATACACTCAATAATCTAGAGAAAAACTTTAAACCAAATGATCCATATTGATTTACTATTATAACTTTCCACCAAATGCATCCATATTGATTTACTATTATATCTTCAACCAACTGATTCGAAAAATTAGACATCTCCTCATGGAATAATATTGTACCCAAAAATGATTTGGACCTAAAAGAAATATATCTTACGGGTGAATAGTACCCGTGAATAAGAACTCGTGAATAAGAACTCGTGAATAGTACTCGGCTACGAAAAGTGCCCCGAATACCCGATTGAACAATATAACCTCCGGACATCAATTATTATCGAAACAAATGTCAATTTCCACTAACACAAATAATTTCAACACAATGAAACTATAAAATTTCATCTTTAATCAACATGAACTTATTCATCATTAATATTATAATTCACAATATTTAACAACCGTGTCGCTCCTGTGAAAGAAGGGCTTTCCGATAAGGATTTCTCCTTATCAAGCCGCAATTAGGTGACCAAACCTCTCCTCGATGTAACTTCTAGACATTGTCAATATTGCAAATAATAATATGAATAACTTTGCCGTCTCAATTATTGATTTAATAATATATCATATTATGCAGATGATACTGTAATAATAATTGAATCAATAATATAAGAGATATGATGCATCAATTACTGTAGCAATAATTGAGTATAACTGAGTGACTTCTTACGTAAGCATCAATAATCAATACCGTGTGCTACTATGCAACCACGCATATTACTGTACTTTTACTACCGAGTAGTTCAACAGTATTAACGGTAAAACTTTCGTCGTTATTTTCATAAAGTATTTTTATCGCTTTCTCAATCGACAATAATTCCGTTGTGGGGGTCCACCAATGATTGTCTTGGTTGTCATTTAATATTCCCTGTTAAAACGAATATTCCCCGACCAATCGAATATTATATAACAACTTGCATACTTTGCAAAATTTATAAATACTATCCACAACTATAACATTATATCAAATCCACACCATAATATTCAAAAAAATTACTTCGAGAAAAATTAAATCTTATTCATAAAATCCGGGGTCTCACACAAAATACGACAACATATAGTCTGTGAGTTTTAATGCAAATATCGTCTCGTAGACAATATTCAAACTCAAATACAGTCCTCATTATAATTATTGTCACACTATTTTACAAAATAGCGAGGACGACTAAAATAACCATCTTGAACCATTACTCCACTCCCCGACTAGTCCCAGCTACATTCTCGCCTCCTGAGAAGAACAATGGAACAAAAAAAAGGGTGAGCTCAACTAACCCAGTAAAGAATATTATGACTAAGATAGTGTAGAATAAATTATCATTAGTCCTCAACAGGGAAAAATTTGGTAGAATACAATAGACAATAAGTTTAGATCACAACTGCAGCGGAAACAACAATCCATTAGAAGAGTCAAGTAGATTATGATATCTACTATCTTCTATGATTTAAAAGTTCATCATCAATATTTTATTCTTGTAACATCATTCAATAAATATTTCAAATCAACAAATTATCCATGCACTACGGGCCAATGATATTCGTTAGTATCACCAGTGGTCATGATCATGCCAAACACATGTCCATTTATGCACTACGGGCCAAATAGGACTTTCACCACAAACCTTATCTGTAACATTAAAGGTTATGATTATACCAATACACAATTTCTGGTCATAATCATACTAATCAACATTCCATCTTTGCACTACGGGTCAAAGATGACTTTCAACATAATATAAACATGATGATGATGATAATGATATAAAGATTCAATCAAGTGAGATAAAGGATAAATATTAGATATTTATAATTCAATTTATCCACAGTTCAAAAATGTCCAAATTGTCAACATGATAACTATTTGTGAAGTAAAATTCAAAAATGATATTCATGTATCAAAAATAATTTGGACAGAAAAGAGAATTAAATTATGTTCTGAATAGTACCGTATGAATAGTGCCCATAAATAGTACAGTATAAATAATAACCAGACATGAAAAAATTAAAATTTAATAAGAAAGTTCAGACCAATATTCCAGTGAAATGATATTAGATGAAGCGCAAAACTTAAGGAATTTCTAATAATTTCAGGAATTATAGAAACAATACTTACCATAATAAGTTTAAATGTAGGAATATGAAATGAAATAATATCCCTTACATAATATGGAGTATGAAAAAAAATAATATTTATTACGAGTATTGAAATAAAATAATATCATTTACCTTAGTAGAAACTTGATTTGATTGGAATATCAGATATTATCATGAGAAACTCTTGCACAAAAAGCCACACTCAAAGTATTCTTATACTAAAAAAAAATACTCACAATATTATAGTAGGAAAACTTGAGATTTTTTGTGTGTTTAGGAAGGAGGGTTACCCCCTATTTATAGTGCAACGAAGGGAGAAAAGTTAAGCAGAGTGCCTAAATCTGCCAAACCTTTCCTCTGCCCAATTTCCTGTATACCTAACTCTTCTCATTTTCAATAGTTGGGACCCACAATTTGGCAACAACACACTTTGCAGACAATTTTCTCACCAACCAACTTAGGAAAAAAATACGCATAAGAGAATTAAAAATGTGCACGGAAGAATTCAAAACCAAAATGATAATCTTTACTCCATTTTTACTCACATGCTAAAAATTATATATAATAATAATAATAATATTACCATTTAAATTATAAAAAAAATTATATTATTATATTATCACATTATAATGTAATATTATAATAATTTATTTGAATGAAAATTTTGTCGGAGAAAATAATTGCCAAACTTTCAACAAATTCCTTAATTTATATCCAAATTGAACAAATATCCACCACATAATAATTATTCATAAATAATATTATAAGCTCACAATATTAACATTCAAATCATTCCTAGGAAAGATGGGGCTTTCCGATAAAGATTTATCCTTATTGGCGCACAATTATATAACCTAACCTCTTTCCTCGACATAACTTTCAAGACATTGTCAATAATGCTAACTAATAATATGAATAATTGTGTCGTGTCAATTATTGATTTAATAATATAAAATATTGTGCAGACGATACTGTGATAATAATTGAATCAATAATATGAGATACTGCGCAACAATTACTGTGGCTTTTATTGAATGAATGTGACAACCCCAAAATAGGTCCAATCCATCCAACCTATTCTGAGTCGCCAAATACATGGTACAGAAAACAACTACAACTTTATTACAACAATTGTCGTAAGCAAAATACAAAGAACACATATGTCGCCGTGAGTTTTGATACAAATATATACCAACTGTGACTCTCATCCTAACCTTGGATAGCACGTTACAATGGCACCTTACATAAAGGTACAGTCAAAAACTGTTTTAGAAATTAAAACCTTTGGGAAGTGCTCAAGGAAACCTTCGTACATGGGAGGCCATGCGTCTAGGTTATGATAGATATCATATGTCCACATAATTATCCTTGATTGACCCAATAGACCCCAAAGAAAAATGAGAAGATTACTATCATGCTTTTTCCAATGGTGAGTCTTCTCTTGACATATAACTATCTCCAATGTCTCCAATTGAGAATTATATTTCAAATAAACTCCAAGATCATATAGGTAGTGCTCGTAGATATACTCAGCAAGTGGATGTGCACAACCCTGTCTTATGATAACACGAGGTTGTATGTCATTAGACATCTTGTATGATAGTGGCAAAACACCCTTCCAATGTTGGGTTCGCCTCACCCTATTTGATTCACCAAATATAACTACTAAATGATGTATAAAATATAACACACTTTTCTATACTGCTTAGGAGAACTTCCACCGTTAGAGACCACCGCTCTATTCCCCTCATTACCCCTTGGCTTGACCCAAAATACACTCTTATTACCCGAAAGGAATTTCAAGTAAAAGGGTGAGTTCAACTAGCCCAAAGAAGAATATCATGACTAAAGATAATTAAATTATCAATAGCCTTCATCAAGAATAAATCGTAGATTTAGAACATATGTTAGATGATAAAACTTTTCAACCATAGTCATAATGAATGAGCAATCCATTAGAAGAGTCAAATAGACCATAAAGTCTATTATCTTCTCCACATTAAAAGTCCACCAACAATGGTTTATCCTCAACATCAATCAACAGCCTTTCCACAATTATATGAATAACTCATAATCATAATTGTGATTCTAAATTCTCTTCTCTCTTCGTGGACGAAGATAATTTTCATCACATGTCTTTACCCCTAAACATCAAAGATCATGGTTATACCAAATCACAGTTCCTTTTCATAATCATACTAATAAATTCATCTTTGCACTACGGGCCAAAGATATTCAACAACAGGTCATCTTTGCACTACAGGCCAAAGATATTGAATAACAGTCATCATCTTTGCACTACGTCAAAGATATTCAACAACAGTCATCTTTTGCACTTTCACGGGCAAAGATATTCATCAATAATCCATCTTTGCACTACAGGCCAAAGATATTAATATCTCAAAGAAATACATAATCATTTCAGAATTTATATAAACCATAATTATAACCATGTTGATCAATTCACCTTTGCACTTGAGCTAAAAATATTCAATTGTAAATTCAATGGTCATGATCATACTAGTCAACAATTCAACTTTGCACTACTGGCCAAAGAGAACCCATAGTCACGATCATACCAATAATCTACCCATCTTTACACTCAAGTCAAAGAGAAATTTATTCACCAGGATTATAAAAATATTATATATGATAATAAAAATAATATGATCAACAACTGCATTTAATTTCAAGAGTAAGATTCATAAATCAACGATAATTTGGTCAGAAAACAATTTTGTCGTGAATAGTACCCGTGAATAGTAACTCATGAATAGTAACTCGTAAATAGTAACTCATGAATAGTAACCCCGACATAAAAAAGGTAAAAATTCCACAATAAAATCCATACTAATATTTTGGTATAATGATATTGAAAGAATAACATTTCTTAAACTTATAAACAATTTATTTTAATTATTTACACTTTACTAAATAATGCATTTAATCATTCTAAAATGCCAAACTCATAAGATTTTATCACCAATAACCAAAACCCTCATCAAAAATCTGCATATACCTCATATAGGATTCTCAAGCCATAAAATCCTATTTTTCAATTTTCGTACTTCACATAACATATTTAATTCATTTACTCATATCTAGTCTATTTTCATGAAAACTACCAAATCAGTCCCAAAAATATTTCTTTTCTGAGATTTAGCAGAATATAGTCCCATATTGAACATATATTTTTCTCGGAATTTTTAAAATTCATTTACTATTTTTCATATGGCCAAAACAACCGAATATTTAGACATTTATCATAAACTGTACTTTAGTTCAAAAATTCCGAAATTTACAGAGTATACTTCTATCATATACATGTACTCCCAATAAAAATTTTACCAATTTTGGAGTTAACCACAAGGAGTTATAAGGGTTTACTTTTAAAATAGTCTTTTCTCATAAAATTCATAACTCCTAATCTATACATCCAAAAATCATCATTTTTGGACACAATATAGAAAACTCATCAAATTATCATTTCAAATTTTTTCAGAATTTTTGAGAGTCAAAAAAATTATGAAACTGAAAAACATAATAACTCTTACAATTCCTTACCTCAAAAGAGCAGTATTTCTGACTGGAATATCAAAAACTTGCACTGAACAGCAACTCTCAAAATATCTAAATACTCACAAAAATACGCTCGATATTATAGAGAGAGAAAACTTATGTTTCTGGTGTATTTTTCAATTCTAACATAAGCACCTATTTATAAAAAAATGCTAGAACGCCAAAGGAGACTAAATTAATAAAATAATATTATTGATTTTCTTCATTCCTACGTATGCTCACCAACCAAGACCAGCCTCTAGCATGCCATACTTCAACAAATTTGGTAGCCCACATGTTTAAAACAATAGTGGGTCCCACCCATAATTTTAATAAAAATTATTTTATTTTCTGAAACTTCAATAATTCATAGAAAATAGCCCGTTTATCAGAAAAATACGAATTTTATGTCCATTCCACACGAAATTGAATTCTCTACAACTCCGTAGCTTTCAGTTTTTCCAAATTCCAGACAAAAAATATCCGAAATCCATAAACGGACGATTTTCAACACCTTTTAAAATTCATACAAATCATGCGTTAATTTTTAACGGTTCAAAATTTGTGGATATATACTCAACTTATATATGTATAACATATCCAAAAATCACAACGATCCAACGGTCGGATTAAAAATTATAACTCACACAATAGAGCTATAAGAACACCGATTTGATCTTTTAATACCTCTAATCCGACAAAATACTGATAAAATGCCTCAACATTAATTTCTTCATTTATAACCACATAAATAAATCCATCATTTATATCCGCATCAAATTAATATTTTCTTATCATATAAATCAATAATTAATTATTCACAAATAATATTACAGAATCACAATAATGACAACCAGGCAGTTCCCAAGAAAGAGGGGGCTTTCCGATAAGGATTTCTCCTCACTGGCACGCAATTAGATGACCAAACCTCTCCTTAACAGAACTTTCTAGACATTTCCAATAATGCTATCTAATAATATTATTCAAATAATATGAATTATTGATATGATAATGGGAAATACTGTGCAATGATAATTATTGAACAACAATAATATAAAATATCAACGTAGCAATTATTGAACCAATAAAATAAAATATTGAACAGTAATTACTATAACAATTATTGAGTAGTGCCTTCTTATGTAAGAATCAATAATTCAAAAATACTATGCAATACCGTGTCTACTACGCAACAACGCCAGACATTACTTTACTTTACCCACCGGGTATTCCAACGATGTTAACTAGAATAGCGAACGCCAAGTTATTTATAAAAACTCAAATTTGTCATTTTCTTCATCCGACAGCGCTTATTCATTATGGGGCCCACAAATGGTCGAAATGTCGTCTGAAATATTCTCCTCCGACAAAAAGAATATTCCACGACCAAACGAATATTCCCCGACAACAATGAGTATATTATAACCACTTGCTTATTTTGAAAATTTTTCACATATCACCCTTAACTTTAACCTTTTATCAATTTAACCATTTACTGAATAGTAATTATAAAAAAAATTGAATACTTTTATTTCATAAAATTTGGGGTCTTACAATGAAACTGAGTGACTTCTTACGTAAGACTCAATAATCGAAATATCTTGTGTAATACCGTCTGGTGTCTCTCAACCACGCATATTATCGTGTATTTGTAGATTATCATCCGGGTATTTCAAAGAAGCTAACGGTAAAAAGCCTTGCAGTTATTTTTATAAAAATGTTATTTCTGTCGCTTTCTATATCCAACATTTATTCCGTTATATGGTCTACCAATGATTACGCCGTCGTATGAATATTCTCCGACAAAATGAACATTCCCTGACCAAACAAATATTATATGACAACTTGCTTACTTTGCAAAATTTGCTCATTTAACCCATAACTAAAGCATTATATCAAATCACCTTATTATTGAAAATAATAATTAGAGAACTTAACTCTTTATTCATAAAAAGTTGGGGTCTTATAACCTCCCCTCCTTATAAAATTTCATCCTCGAAATTGATGTACGTATCTGGTATGTCGAAGAGGTGAGGATACCTTGTTTTCATTTCCAATTCTAACTCCCAGGTCATTTTCTCAATATCGTGGTTTCTCCATAAAACTTTAACTTGAGGTATAACATTTGAGCGTATAATATGTTCCTTCTTATCCAAGATTTTGACAAGTACCTCCTCATACGTTAAATCTTCCGCTATCTCATCTGGTTCTAATTCAATAATGTGGTTTGGGTCTTCCACATATTTACGTAGCATGGATATGTGAAAACGTTATTAACACGAGACATACTTGGTGGTAAAGCGAGTCTATAGGCCACAATTTCTACTCGATCGAGGATTTAAAATGGACCAATGGATCGAGGTTTGAGCTTTCCCTCTTTTTGAATCTCGTAACTCCTTTCCATGGAGCAACACGTAACAATACATGATCTCCAACATTGAATTCTATGTCCCTTCGATGAAGATCATCATAACTTTTTTATCAATCTTGTGAGGTTTGTATACATTGCCGGATCATTTGAATCTTTTTTGTAGTCGTACGTACCATTTCTGGTCCAACAACGTTGTTTCACCCACCTCATCCCAGCATACTGGGGAACGACACTTTAGTCCATACAACGCTTCGAATGGAGCCATGCCTATACTTGCTTAATAACTGTTGTTGTAGGAGAATTCCACGAATGGTAAATACTTGTCCCCTCTTCTTTTGAAGTCTAGAACGTAGAGTCTCAATAGATCTTCAAGAGTTTGAATAATCCTTTCCGATTGCCCATCCGTCTGAGGATGATATGCAGAACTGAATCGTAAATCAGTGCCCATGGCATTCTGCAAGCTGACCCAAAATCGTGAAGTAAATCTTGGGTCTCGATCAGAAACTATGGATACTGGCATACCATGCAATCTCACAATCTCATTTATGTACATACGAGCAAGACGTTCAAGTGAATAAGTTTCTCGTATAGGCAAGAAATAAGCAGACTTGGTTAATCTATCGACAATGACCCAAATTATAACTATGCCTTGAGAAACCTTAGGAAGACTGATAAGTAGGTTTTATACCTACTTTTATCCGGTATCTGTTACTTGAATTAGTTGCTTATATTCATGTTCTTAGTTACTTTTTATACATTTTATGTTATTTTGTAGGTTATGAAATGACATTGGCATGAAGAAGCAAGGATAAGCAATTTGGATATCTTTTGGACTAAAATACGCAAGCAAATGCAAGAAGGGAATATTGAAGGACTTTTTACACCAAGTTGGATGAATGTTCTTGGCTTGGAACTTGGATTTTATGGTAGCTCTACTTCTTAGCTTTTCGAAACATCTTGAATCATTCCAACGGAGTTCGGATGTGAGAGTTATGGCCTTTTTATCAACGAAGATCAAAGCTAAGAGTTGTCATACTTGCCAATTACATAGCATCTACTTCAAGCCCGATTTCCGCCTTTATGGAATTCGAATTTGTCAAACCTCAAAGAATGAAAGTTATAGATCTCGTCGATATCTTCGATTTGATAGGTGGCAGGGCTCGTAACTCCAAGCGGATCAAACGTTATGACTGTTTTACCAAAGGACATTGCAGTAGAAAACAACATAGCGCGGACTGCGCTACGCCTAGCGCGGACTACGCCAGGACACCAGAACCTACTGCTGCTATAGCGTGGACTACGCCAGAATGGCTTAGGCACATCGCTGACTGCGCTAGGCGGCGGGAATAGAGTGAAATTGGGTTATTTGATGTCCAAATTGAGCTAGAATAGGATTCTTAGTTGCCTTACTTGATAGGATGTCCATTAGAACTCTAAATACTTGAGTTTAACTTGGATTGGGAGGCTAGTTCTAAGAGTCTATTAAATCCCTCTTGGGATATATTTCAATAATGGAATTCTTTACTTTCTTTCTTAGATTAGGAACCCTAGATTAGATTAGAATTAAAGATTGAAGCTATTGATTATCATTGGAGAATCAGATTGGAAGCAAGAGAATGCAGATTTGTTTATCTCAATTCTAATTTCTTTTCTTATTTATTTGTATCTTTTTAATGCTTAATCAATTGTGGATGATGGATTCTAGTTTATTTATGAATTAAACTCTCTTTTGAGATTACTATGGATCTTATTGTGTAGTTTACTTTGATATGCTTCTTTGTTAGTCTTATTAGCTATATTTGGATTGTCTATTATGATTTGGACTTAATTGCTTAATTGCCTAGCTAACAATTACCGTGATAATCTATATGAACTCGAGAGATGAAGTATAGATTTAGATATGATCATGATAGCATGTGTTTGTGATTTCTGCATGGATGGAATTCATGATTCGTGTTTATGATAGAGATATGCCTTTACGCCATATGTAGTCTAATAAGAACTTGAACTTCAACCCTTTTTAATTGTAATTCACATAGAGATATAGTGGGTTAGTTAATTAGGGTGTTCAAATTGATTCTATCATCTGTGGATTTGATTTGATATGAGTATGGTGCATTGAGAGATGGCCATATTTTACTTTCGTGTTCTTGATTAACAATCCAGTATAAATAATTTGGCTTAACAGGAAGTGTGTTGATTTAAATGTGGTGAAATTATAATCTCAAGTCTTCAATATCTTGTTTCATTCTAGGGATAGTTAGTAATAGTTTATTTAATTATTTTAAATTAAATTATTAAATCATTTCTTTAAATAAGATTAAATTGGTCATGTGTTAGTACTTGGTGATTTTTATTAAATAATTCTCTGTGGGAACGATACTTAACTTATCACTTTATTACTTGTTGACCACGTATACTTGCGTGTTGTGCGTAATTAGATTTTACCCAACAAGTTTTTGGCGCCGTTGCCGGGGAATTAATTTAATAATTATTTACCAATATTAATTTCAATCAAATTAGCCTTAATTTAAACATTTTTATTTTTATTTTTAATTCTCTTCCTATATTTCTCTCTTTTCAGGTACCATGGATGACTTTGCGTATCAATGGCCATACACAAACATGACTCAACCAAGGGAAACGGGGATTGATGGACTTAATGCATTTTCCGCAATATCAGCACAAATTGAAGAACTTTCGAGGAAGTTGGACGTTTTTGCAGCCCAAAGGAGTCGAAGGATGGCAGTTATGTGTGACTATTGGGTTGGCGATCACCCGAGTAATCAATGCACCATCAATCTTGGTAGATGACAATGACGGCAGTGAATACCTCAACGATTATACATATGCTAATTATCATCAAGTTTGGGGGTATCACCCGGATTCATCATGGAGCTATACTTATAAAGACCAATACTACGCTCCAAATCCAACATATCCATCAAATTTCTCAAATCCACCTCCAATGCAACAAGAAGACAATTCAGATTTCAAGGAATTCATGTTAAGGATTATAGCAGAAAAAGAAGAGATGATAATGAGTCAGGAGTTATCAACCCAAAATTTTAATAATCGAATGGAACAACTCATCACTACCTCAACCAATGGTTCTCAATATATGGATTCCGAGACTGAAACAGAAAATTCAAGGCAGGAGGAATTGTTGTCCAAGTTCATAGCATCAAATGAGGAGAGGAGGATTAATCAAGAGCGGTCAATCCAGAATCAAGAGATAGCAATTCAAAATCTGCAGAATAAGATAGATCAAATGACTAAAGCCGTAAGCAACCTTCCTCCAAACACTTGGCTTTATGATATGGATGATGAAATTGATAGAGAACCCGAACCGAATCTACGACTGGATGAACCACAAGATATAGGAAGTGTGGAGACAATTGGGGATAATGAAATAGAGGTCGATGAAGATCTAAATGGGTCTCCACTAAAGATCAACGAGTCAGTCAGATTTGCAAAATCATGCCCATTTGGTAGTCATGTCGTCGGCGAAGCTCTTAATGACATAAGAGCGAGTCCAATTTTGAATCCATGGTGGGACGAGAAAGAGAGGATAGGTGGAGAGCCCATTATGTGTGACAAGCTTCCATGTCCCAAAGTGATCACATACACAATGGAGAAAACACCTAGCTGTGGGACGTTCTTGATTGAGATCATACAAAATCAGAGCATGCTAGGTGACTTTAAAGCAATGGCTATCACAATTGGGAACCTACCAAAGGCTACATTATTTCCAATGGATAGAGGGTTCCTCAACTTCCGAAGAGGAATTGGATAGCGTTGACCAGACAAAGTCTGGCTGAAAGACTATAAATCAAGCGCTTCTTGGGAGGCAACCCAAGCTCTAAACTCTATCTCTTACTTACATTTAAATTTTTAGTTATAGCTTAGTCATTAGAAGGTATACTTGAGAGTAACAAAATCTCTATAATTGCAGAACCCAGAAGCAGAGCGATCAACAACAACATTATAGAAATAAGAACAAAAGACCCGGCAACGATCAAGCGCTAGGGACCGTACAATGATCAAGGCTACCAAATCGGGCTTCCCAAGACCACCCGGCGCTTAATAAATACCACAATAAAAGAAGCACAGCATCGCACCATCAACGTTTAACTCAAATACAGATCGCGCCCAATGAAATACCGATCAACCAAAATATCAGACAAACCACAATGACAAATAGGGCCTACAATGATCAAGCTTATAGGGTCAATAATTATTAAACCATCGTAGAGAAGCGATACCGAAAAGGCCAAGTCTTGAATACTGCCGATCACACATGACGCATCGAAATTCTGCAACTAAAGAGGCGTGTTTGAATTGAATAACCCCACCTCTCCACCTCTCTATTACATTAATACTACTCCTCCACTTCTCCTACACCTATTGCACTTCCTAATCCCCATAACCCCCATTACACCATCTTTACTTCTCCTTCTCCTTTTCAACTTCCATTCCCATTAAACCCATCCATCCCCAACTTCCAATCCACGTTGGTTTTCAATTTCCATGTACCGTCGAAATCCTGTGCTTTGCAATGTTAGTCAAGTCCAACTCAAGTGTGGTGCCCGATTCATTCCAATGTGCTTAACCTATTCTTCAAACTTCGCAGACAAGGAGATAAATTGCTATATGTTAGGGAAGTCCTCTCTTTTAATTTTTCCTATCTTAGCCATTGAGGACAATGTCTGTTTTAAGTTTGGGGGTATTTATCATGTTTAGTATTTACTTGGGCAATGTTTTGATGGAATTTGATTTTGGCCAATGATAAGTGGGTGGTTGATATTGTTAACTCTTGGAGAATTGATGAGCATGCTTAGTCTATATTTTAACTCATTAGTTGGTTTTCACATTACTTGCGAATTTTTTGAAAATTTTACATCCATTTGTTTAGCCACCGGGATTGAAATTTTTTTTTACTAAATGCTTATGAAAGATACCATTGCAACTTGAGATATCTTATTTGAGCATCATTCGAAGTGAAAATTAGGCACTCACATAAGTTTGAGGGAAATCTTGGGGTATTTATGAAAAAAAAATTATTGGAACCTTCCCGAGTTGAATAATTGAATCTTGTGGTGGGTCGAGATGGAGCGTAAAACGCACTCCCCATAAACACAGGCACGAGATGGAGCGTAAAACGCACTCGTTCGATGAAAAGTGGAGAGCGAGATGGAGCGTAAAACGCACTCGTTCGATGAAAAGTGGAAAGTGA
The DNA here is from genome assembly GCA_020205605.1 of Panax ginseng. Classification (NCBI taxonomy): domain Eukaryota; kingdom Viridiplantae; phylum Streptophyta; class Magnoliopsida; order Apiales; family Araliaceae; genus Panax; species Panax ginseng. Next base: position 113,187,883 of record CM035143.1, read on the forward strand.
GATTGAGCGTAAAACGCACTCACTAAATATAAAAAAAAGAAAATATGTATGTTTGAAATACTTGGGAAGGGTTCTTACGTGCTTAAAAGTTTAAATATCCAGTTGATCCTCAAGAAAAATTTGTGTTATGTCTATATTAGCGGTGATTGATGTGATAAGAAGTTTTGAAAGTCATTTTTGAAAATCTTTTATGAGTATTGGTTGATTTAATCTAAATCATGACTGGATTGAACACATGGATGCACACACACACTTAAAGGATCAAGAGTAAATGTGAATTTAATGACAGTTGTTGAAATTTTAGACATGACATTGTTTTGAAATTTTCCATGGGTTATAATTTGTTGTAACCTTTGAGGCCATTGATCGAATTCATATTGATTCATTATTTGGGTGGATCATTTTTAGAGGATGAATCTGTCTAATTCGTGTTGTTGCTTGAGGACAAGCAAATGTTTAAGTTTGGGGGTATTTGATAAGTAGGTTTTATACCTACTTATCCGGTATCTGTTACTTGAATTAGTTGCTTATATTCATGTTCTTAGTTACTTTTCATATATTTTATGTTATTTTGTAGGTTATGAAATGACATTGGCATGAAGAAGCAAGGATAAGCAATTCGGATATCTTTTGGACTAAAATACGCAAACAAATGCAAGAAGAAAATATTGAAGGACTTTTGACACTAAGTTGGATGCATGTTCTTGGCTTGGAACTTGGATTTTATGGTAGCTCTACTTCTTAGCTTTCTGGAACATCTTGAATCATTCTAATCGGAGTTCGGATGTCAGAGTTATGACCTTTTTATCAACGAAGATCAAAGCTAAGAGTTGTCATACTTGCCAATTACATAACATCTACTTCAAGCCCGATTTCCGCCTTTATCGAATTCGAATTTGTCAAACCTCAAAGAATGAAAGTTATAGATCTCGTCGATATCTTCGATTTGATAGGTGGCAAGCCTCGTAACTCCAAGCAGATCAAAAGTTATGACTGTTTTACCAAAGGACGTCGCATCAGAAAACAACATAGCGCGGACTGCGCTACGCCTAGCGCGGACTACGCCAGACACCGTAACCTCACTCTTTGCAGAAGTGCTGATCGCGCCCGTAATGGCTTAGGCACATCGTTGATCGCGCTTAGGCAAGGAATAGAGTGAAATTGAGTTATTTGATGTCCAAATTGAGCTAGAATAGGATTCTTAGTTGCCTTACTTGCTAGGATGTCCATTAGAACTCTAAATACTTGAGTTTAACTTGGATTGGGAGGCTAGTTCTAAGAGTCTATTAAATCCCTCTTGGGATATATTTCAATAATGGAATTCTTTACTTTCTTTCTTAGATTAGGAACCCTAGATTAGATTAGAATTGAAGATTGAAGTTATTGATTATCATTGGAGAATCAGATTGGAAGCAAGAGAATGCAGATTTGTTTATCTCAATTCTAATTTCTTTTCTTATTTATTTGTATCTTTTTAATACTTAATCAATTGTGGATGATGGATTCTAGTTTATTTATGAATTAAACTCTCTTTTAAGATTACTATGGATCTTATTGTGTAGTTTACTTTGATATGCTTCTTTGTTAGTCTTATTAGCTATATTTGGATTGTCTATTATGATTTGGACTTAATTGCTTAATTTTCTAGCTAACAATTACCGTGATAATCTATATGAACTCGAGAGATGAAGTATAGATTTAGATATGATCATGATAGCATGTGTTTGTGATTTCTGCATGAATGGAATTCATGATTCGTGTTTAGGATAGTGATATGCCTTTACGCCATATGTAGTCTAATAAGAACTTGAACTTCAACCCTTTTTAATTGTAATTCACATAGAGATATAGTGGGTTAGTTAATTAGGGTGTTCAAATTGATTCTATCATCCGTGGATTTGATTTGATATGAGTATGGTGCATTGAGAGATGGCCATATTTTACTTTCGTGTTCTTGATTAACAATCCAGCATAAATAATTTGGCTTAACAGAAGTGTGTTGATTTAAATGTAACAATAAGTGAAATTATAATCTCAAGTCTTCAATATCTTGTTTCATTCTAGGGATAGTTAGTAATAGTTTATTTAATTATTTTAAATTAAATTATTAAATCATTTGTTTAAATAAGATTAAATTGGTCATGGGTTAGTACTTGGTGATTTTTATTAAATAATTCTCTGTGGGAACGATACTCAACTTATCACTTTATTACTTGTTGACCACGTATACTTGCGTGTTGTGCGTAATTAGATTTTACCCAACAAAGACCAGCAACGAAATCCACGTTGATGTGCTCCCACTTCCATTCTGGAATTTCAAGTGGTTGCAATGGATCTTTTGATACTTGATGCTCCGCCTTGACACGTTGACAAGTTAAACACCTTGAGATAAACTCCGCGATCTTTCTCTTCATATTTCTCCACAAAAATGTATGTCGAAGATCACGATACATTTTGGTACTCCCAGGATGAATTGCAAACGGTGTGTTGTGTGCTTCCATCATGATTTTATACTTCAATTCAAAGTCGTTAGGAACACAAAGTCTAGAGTTGACTCGAAGTATTCCTTCTTCTTCGATTCTTGCTTCTGGAATAACACCTTCTTGTACTTTCTTCTTCACACTCATCAGCTCTGGGTCTGTGACTTGAGCAATTTTAACTTTATCGATTAATGTCGGTTCTACTCGTATATTTGACATCATCACGTTGGTCCCTGGAGTTTTTAACTCTATCTCCATCCTTTGTAAGTCATACAAAATGGGTATTTGTGTTAACAACATCGCACTCGTACCCACATATGATCTTCTACTAAACGCGTCAACTACAACGTTCGCTTTTCCAAGATAGTATTGAATGGTATGGTCGTAATCTTTCAACAGCTCAAGCCAACGTCTTTGGCGCATGTTACGTTCGTTTTGGGTGAAGAAATATTTGAGGCTTTTGGAGTATATTAGGATGACATCAATAAAGACAACCACGAAATGATCCAAATATTTGTTGAATATTCGGTTCATCATATCCATGAAGGCAACATGGGCATTGGTCAATCCGAAAGACATGACTAGGAATTCGTAATGCCCGTACCGAGTTCTGAAAGTAGTCTTTGGAATGTCATCAGTTTTAATCTTTAACTGATGATATTCGGAACGAAGACCGATATTTGAGAAGATTTTATCACCTTGCAACTGGTCAAACACGTCATCAATACAGGGTAACGGGTACTTGTTTTTGATGGTTACATGGTTCAACTCCCTATAATCAATGCAAAGTCGCATACTCCCATCTTTTTTCTTTACAAATAAAATAGGAGCACCCCACGGAGATGTACTAGGATGAATGAAACCAATGTCTAACAATTCCTGTAGTTGGATTTTTAACTCCTGAAGTTCAATATGAGCCATTTGATATGAGGTTTTGGAAATGAGTTTTGTACCGGGTTCAAGATCAATACAAAATTCGATTTCACGCTCTAGGGGTAGGCCATGAAGTTCTTCCGGAAATACGTTAGGAAATTCATTAATAATAGAAATATCCTTCAAATCTGATGTATTTTTGTTTAAATCCATGACATGGGCTAAGAAAGCTTGACATCCATTTTCCAATATACGAATGGCTTTATGGCTTGATATGACAGTGATTGACTTTAGTGGTTTGGTTGCTTGAATAAGCATAACAGGTTGGTTAGGAATATGAAAACTAACGACCTTACAAAAATAATTAATTTTAACATGATGAGTAGTTAACCAATTAATCCCAAAAATCACATCAAATACAAGTATTTTCAAATAGATGAGATCAACAGGTAATGTGAGGGTGCCGATTTGAATCAAACAAGATTTATAAACAGTTGATGTAATGAAGGTTTCTCTTAACGGAGTTTCAACAGATAAGTCAAAGTCTAATTTCTCAGGGGTCAAGTTCAAACGTTGAGCACAAGTAGGTGAAATAAAAGAATGGGTAGAACCGGTATCTAATAAGGTATAGACTTCGTAAGAGTTTATGATTAGCTTACCCGTGATAACTTCGTTCGGGTTCCTCGCCTTTTGGGAAGTCACGACAAACGCTCTCTCTTGAACCACCGACTTTAACTTGTCTGGGACAACCTTTGGTATTACCATCTCAGCTGGACTTAACTTCGCTATAGGACACATTCCACCCTCAACTGCTTCGCCGTACTCTTAATCCATGATCTGAATTATTAATCTTCGATCCATATCGAATTGGGGTTGACCGGTCTGTACATGATAATTCCAAACTCGATGTTGGGTTCTCCCAATTGCTGTCCAAAAAGTGAGATCCATTTCATCTATTTTGGCCTTTTTGGATCAGACGTCTCTTTTTACAATATCAACGTGTCGTGCGGCTTTTACCCATGCATCCTCCATTCCCACTCGTTCAATTGTTTCGTCTTTCAACTGATATTTGGCATTTTCATTCTCAGATTCTAGCTCTATTATCCTATACTCTGCCAAAGAGAGCTTCTGTTCAAGCTTCGCATATAGAGCAGCAAAATCTTGAATTGTTGCATCCCTTTACTCCACGACCGCCTGTCGTTTTTCACCCTGCTATTCTAACTCACGAATATGATCTTGAAGTTTTATATTTCGATCAAAAATTTCTCCTAATAAATCCTCCTCAAGGTCCTCTTCTTCCTCACTCTCAGCTGTTACTTCTGCGACTAGCTCGGGTGCAACTATTAATTCTTCACTCACTACATGAATATCTCTAATTTCTTCTTCGCCTGACATCCTACAATCAAGTTTAATAACTTAATTAGTACTCCCCAATAAAAATCTTTGTTATAACAAGATATTATACTCCAATTTTTATTCTTTAAATAAATTTTCTCAATTCATCACTTAAAACTCTATATGAGTTCATCTCTTGATTTTCAGAAGTCATTCTCAAATACTGCCACAAAATAAGGGTTAATTAAAGAAATTCACATGCCACATATTAACCCTATATTCTGACCGACCAATAACAAATAAGTTTAGGCATGACACTAGCGAAGGATTTACTCGTCTCTCCCCTCCTAGTTCTAATCTCAGATCTCTACCAGAGATTATATCCCTAAGCTCTGATACCAACTGTAACGCCCCCAAAATAAGTCCACACAACCCATTCTAAGTCGTCAAATACATGGTACAGAATTCAAATACAACTTCAATTATACAATTATCGTGCAAAATACGACAACACATAGTCTGTGAGTTTTAATACAAATATCGTCTCGTAGACAATATCCAAACTCAAATATAATCCTCATTACAATTATTGTCACACTATTTTACAAAATAGCGAAGACGACTATAATAACCATCTTGGACCATTACGCCACTCCCCGACTACTTTCAGCTACATTCTCGCCTCCTGAGAATATCACCGGAACCAAAAGGAAATGGGTGAGCTCAACTAGCCCAGTAAAGAATATTATGACTAAGATAATGTAGAACAAATTATCCTTAGTCCTCAACAGGGAAAAATCTGATAGAATACAATAGACAACAAGTTTTAGATCACAACTGTAGCAGAAATAACAATCCATTAGAAGAGTCAAGTAGAGCATGATATCTACTATCTTCTATGATTTAAAAGTCCATCATCAATATTTTATCACTGTAGCATCATTCAATAAATATTTCAAATCAACGAATTATCCATACACTACGGGCCAAGGATATTCGTTAGTATCACCATTGATCATGATCATGCCAAACACATGTCCATCTATGCACTACGTGCCAAAGAGGACTTTCACCACAAACCTTATCTGTAACATTAAATGTTATGATTATACCAATACACAATTCATGGTCATAATTGTACCAATCAACATTTCATCTTTGCACTACGGGCCAAAGATGACTTTCGACATAATATAAGCATTAGTATGGGGACAATGATATAAAGATTCAATCAAGTGAGATAAAAGATAATATTATATATTTATAATTTAATTTATCCAGAGTTCAAAAATGTTCAAATTGTCAACATGATAACTATTTGTGAAGTAAAATTCAAAAATGATATTCATGTATCAAAAATAATCTGGACAGAAAAGATAATTAAATTATGTTCTGAATATTACCGTATAAATAGTGTCCATGAATAGTACCCAAACATGAAAAAAATTAAAATTTAATAAGAAAGTTCAGACCAATATTACAGTGAAATGATATTAGATGAAACGTAAAACTTAAGGAATTTCTAATCATTTCAGGATTTATAGAAGCAATACTTATCATAGTAATTTTAAATTTAGGAATATGAAATGAAATAATATCCCTGACATAATATGGAGTATAAAAGAAAATAATATTTATTACGAGTATTGAAATAAAATAATATCCCTTACCTTAGTAGAAATTAAATTTGACTGGAATATCAGATATTATCCTGAGAAAATCTTGCACAAAAAGTCACTCAAATTATTCTTATACTCAAAAGAAATACTCACAATATTATAGTAGGAAAGCTTGAGATTTTTTAGTGTGTTTAGAAAGGAGGATTACCCTCCATTTATAGTGCAACGGAAGGAGAAAAGTTAAGTACAGTGCCTAACTCTTCCAAACCTTTCCTCTACCTAATTTCCTATATGTTTAATTCTTCTCATTTTCAATAGTTGGGGCCCACAATTTGGCAACAAAACACTTTGCAAACAATTTTCTCACCAACCAACTTAAGAAAAAAAAATAAGCAAAAGAGAATTCAAAATGTGCACGGAAGAATTCAAAACCAAAATGATAACCTTTACTCCACTTTTACTCACATGCTAAAAATTATATATTATAATAAAAATTAATATTACCATTTAAATTATAAAAAAAATTATATTATTATATTATCACATTATTATAATGTAATATTATAATAATATATTTGAATGAATATTTTATCGGAGAAAATAATTGCCAACCTTTCAATAAATTTCTTTATTTATATCAAAATTGAACCAATATCCACCACATAATAATTATTCATAAATAATATTATAAGCTCACATTATTAACAACCAGATCATTCTCAGAAAAGAGGGGGCTTTCCGATAAGGATTTATCCTTATTAGCACACAATTATATAACCTAACTTCTTTGCTCGACAAAACTTTTTAGACAGTCAATAATGTTAACTAATAATATGAATAATTGTGTCGTGTCAATTATTGATTTAATAATATAAAATATTGTGCAGATGATACTGTGACAATAATTGAATCAATAATATGAGATCTTCGCGTAACAACAATACTCATGACAATTATTGAATGAAACCGGTGACTTCTTACGTAAGAATCAATAATCGAAATCTCGTGCAATACCGCAATGCTAATGTGCAACCACGCCAGACATCGTATTTTATCATCGGAGTATTTTGAACAATTAACGGTAAAAATTTTACCGTTATTTTTATAAAAAAATTATTTTTGTTGCTTTCTATATCCGACAGTTATTTCGTTATATGGTCTACCAATGATTGCGTTGTCGTACAAATATTTTTCGAAAAAAGAATATTTCCCGACCTCACGAATATTATATAACAACTTGCTTACTTTACAAAATTTTCATATTTCACCCATAACTAAAGTATTATATCAAATCAACACCTTATTATTTAAAATAATAATTAGAGAAATTAATTCTTTATTCATAAAAAATTGGGGTCTTACGTAAAACATAAAATCTGATTTAAAGATCAAAAACACAATAAACATCTCAAATCTATCATTCATCTCAATAGAATTTCTTAAATCTTATTTAAGGGATATGATCTGATTAGATGATGCTTGGGTCTTTTTGGTTTGGGGTTTTTCAGATCTTGACGAATTTAGTTGGTGGTTGGGGTTTCGGAAGTTGAATTAGTTCAGATCTGAGGCTTCATTCATCAGATCTTGAACTGATTTAGCCGGAATAGGGGTTCGCCTATTCCGTGGTCATATGTTCTGGTGGTCTTCGCGGATGGGTCCTTGACTGTTTATTATCCGTGTGTTTTTCAACCGAAATTTCATGCTTTATTTTTGCTTATGTTATGATTTGAAATCCTTAATTGTGCAGTCATTGATTGTACCGTGTACTGTCGTTCCCTCTCTAAATTTTATGTTTTATTGCTTATTTTTTTAAGGTTCAGATTTGAATGTTTATGGCCCATTACCGGTTTCCATGGTTGGATCTGCTGGTTACACTTCAGTTCTATTTTTTTCGATTTGGGGTTTCTAATCTTTGAATTCGAATGATTTGGTGTTTTGCCTTTTGGGTTTGGACTGATGTAGTTTTTGTAATGCATCTTGTTCCGTTCTTTATTTGAACAGATCTAGTTTCTAATTCATTCATGCTTTATGATTTGTTCGGTTAATGGGTGTGCTGAGTTTGCTAAAATCCATTTCCGGTGGGTTTCCACCATCTGTGATTATTATTATTTTAAAATTATTATTATTTAGAAATTATTATTATTATTATTATTTTGAAATTATTATTAAGATACAATTATTCTTAATATCTATGAGCATGTGTTTGGCACATGATGATACACATGACAAAATCCATGTATACATCAGCACACTCGACACTTATGTTTGGTTATTATGCACAGTTAGCACTTCTGTTCGTTTTTTTTGGACGAAAATCGTAAGTAATGATCATTTGGTAATTATTTTATAGTATAATTATGCGATTGTAACAAAAAAGTTTCGGTAACCACAATGAAAATCGAGTCCTAGTACAGTGACAAAAAAGTCTATCATGCCCGCTAATCAAGGTCAAATAGTATGTATAGACAACATAATTACATCTAGAAACGAAATGTCTAACGCGAAGTAATAGTACCAAACCCTTCTAAATGGGAGTAGTTAGTATGAAGTTAATTTTAGTCAAGTGATCAGTACAGTGTCGACACGCAGGTTGAGAGGTGATTTCTTTCTCTGCGTGTCATCACTGTATTGGTCAATTAACCAACTTACCATAAAGTTAAATTCATGGTAACCGGATCCCTTCTAAACGCTTACATAAAATAGTCCAAATTACTTATAAAACTATGCACAATTTTATATTCATTACACAACATTCATAATAGTTTTTTCAATAAATTTTTTATCCCCAACTTTGAAGAATACATCAACAAAATTATTATCCAACAATTTTCTTATCTTTATTTAATTCTTTATTTTAATCTCTATATAGGATTTTACTCCTCAGGGTGAGCGAGTCAAAAAACTATTCTTAATGTATGCAAAATGACATTTCACACTCTCATTTAAGTGGACACATCAACTTTAGAAAGGGGTAAAGGAATTTAGCGTCATTTGCAACATCTTCTCCAGAGCTTATTCAACCGATAATTTTCTTCTCCAAAATTATTTCGATGGTATTCTTCATCGATTGTCCTCTTCACCAATTGTCTTCTTCTCCAAAGTCTCATTTGCTGCATCTCGAATCATTTAATTCGAAGGTATTTTGCAAAAAAAAAAAAAACAAAATTTGTGGTTCCAATTTCGATCTTCTTTTTTTGTTTGATTTTGATCTTTGTTTGTTTCGGAATTTCGAACTTTGTTTGTCTCATGATTTTGACTATTGAAACTTTTAAATTTTAAATTTAATTATGTAAGGAATAAATATAAGAAACATGTTGGGGTACATAGTGAAAAAAATTAAATCCTTATCTTGCAAAATGACCCATTAACACTGTAAAGTAAGAATATAGATAAGAAAACTAGAAAACTGATATTTTCACATGACTTTTTGATATTTTCACATGAAAATCGTCGCTATAGATCCTATAGCGACGGTTTTTACCGTCGCTATACATCTATAATGACACTATTCATGTAAAAATATCAGTTTTCGAAAACTATTATGCTCTTCTATTAAAGAGATAAGGACCCCCCGGTCAAAAACCCAAAAAACAAAAATAAAAAAGATTACAACCTCCCAAAATAGATAGAGAAAGTCCATCATGCTAATCTCTTTTGCAAGTTTTGTATTCCTAATAATTTGTACTTATTTTTCAGGAAAGTGGGGCCTATCACATGCACCTCCAACTTTTATTTTGACAATGGGATATAAATACTAAAGAAAATCGTTAATACAATTATTGTTTAATGCAATTAGTATAATAAATAGTTGTATTGTTTGGTTGATCAATATTTTTTTGATTTGTACATAAAAAAGGTCACATCCACATTTTTTCTTGTAATTGTTTTGATTCACGTAATTTTTTTATCAATAATTATAGGGGGAACGGTTTTAGCGACTGGTTCTAACGACATTGTGATGTGGATTGTACACATAAGCTTCATTGACTTACTCGGCTTTAATAATACCTTTCCTACTTTACCAAACAAAGTTCTACAACAATTCATTCCACTTTACCAAAATCAAGTCTAAAACTCTCTCTACGAACCAACTCGATTGTCGATTTACTGGGAAGACATAGCTTCACTTCTTCATAAATTTCTCCCGGAACAAAATCTCCGGTACAAAATCTTTTACTTTAAAGGTATGCATACATATATATAATATATAATGTAATGCATATATATATATATATATATATATATATATATATATATATATATATATATTTATGCCCTAAAAATTGATTTCAAAAAGAAGTCTTTTGATGAACTCCATTAGATATTGATGATTTATTAAAGTTATGAGATTTGAGGGGTATATCTTTTAGATGCATTGGTTGAGATTTTTTTATTCTAGATGGGCAGTATAATGTAAACACTCATATATATTCTCATACTGTTGAGACATTAAGTTAACGTGGTTCCCGTAGGACCTTTTCAGTTATTGAATCTTGACGTTTTTGCTAAAAGAGTGCAAAATTACAAAAGAAGGTTACGTTCTCATTTTTCAACAAATGATTACCTTTGTTCTTTATTTGAGGTGTTCAGCCTTATGATTCTTATTCTGCCAAGTTTAATCACATGTTCCATTTGTGAGACCCCGAATTTTATGAAATAAAAATATTCAATTTTTCATATAATTATTATTCTTTTCAGTAAATGGTTAAATTGATAAAAGGTTAAAGTTAAGGGTGATATGTGAAAATTTTATAAAGTAAACAAGTTGTCATAAAATATTCGTTATGTCGAAAAATATTTGTTTGGTTGGGGAATATTCTTTTTATTGGGAAATATTCGTACGACGACGTAATCATTGGTGGACCCCACAACGGAATAATTGTCGGATATAGATAGCGACAAAAATAACCTTTTTGTAGAAATAACGACAAAACTTTTACCGTTAAACTGTTGAAATACCCAGTGATAAAAGTACAGTAATACGCATTGTTGCACAGTAGCACACGGTATTGCACAATATCTCTAATTATTGATTCTTACGTAAGAAATCTCTCAGTATTCAATAATTGCCATAGTAGTTGATGCATAGTATTTTATATTATTGATTCAATTATTGTCACAGTATCATTTGCACAATAATTTATATTATTAAATAAATAATTGACACTCCACAGTTATTCATATAATTATTTTCATTACTGACAATATCTAGAAAGTTCTGTCGAGGAAAGGGGTTAGGTTATTTAATTACGTGCCAATAAGGAGAAATCCTTATCGGATAGCCCACTCTTTTTTCCAGGAACGATCTAGTTGTCAATATTGTGAATTATAATATTAATGATGAATAATTATTGATAAAAATATTTCCATTGTATTGAGAATATTAATGATAGTGGAAATCAACATTTATTTCGATAATAGTTTATTTCTGGATGTTAAATTGACCAAACGGACAATTAATCGGATAAATGAGGAATTAATTACTATTGGTTTACACCCAAGAAACTTTTGGTTCACATGCAAGTACTATTAGAGGAGCTTATGCAAGATTGATAATACTTGAAGGACTAAATTAAAAATAGAGGCAAAGATGAAGGTACTAAAGTATAATAAGTAGAGCCCCTAAAAGTGCAATTAGTGAAACTTTTTTTTTCCTATAAATAAAGCTCATTTTTTCCTTATTTCTCACCAATTCACTAAAACTATAGAGAAACTATAGGGAGAGAATAAGAGAGAAAGAAGAAGAGTATTCTGCTACTACACTATTGCAATTTCCAATCTCCTACTAAGGTAAGGGGTATTATTTCTTTCGTATTCGTAAAGGATGTTATTTTCTTCATACTCAGTAGGGTTGTCATTCTATTCCTTATTAATTCATAGGAATAAAATGTCTACGCGGACTACCGCATGCTTGGTGAATAACCCTTTGTATTCATTCTTTATTAAATTGTAGAAATGATCTGTATACGCGGATTACCGCATGACGGGTGAAAATCCATTTGCAGTTCCTTATATTCTTTCATACTCGTATGAGATATCATTTCTTTTGTACTCGTCAAGGGATATCATTTTCTTTCATATTTTTCTACATTTATAGTACAAAATTATTGTTTGTTTCCATAACCTTATTATTAAATGGTGAAAATTCCTGAAATTAGTAGAATATTTGTTTCATCTAGTATTGTTTCACTGAAATATTTGTTGAACTTTCTTATTAAATTTTAATATTTTCATTCGGGGTACTATTCACGGGATACTATTCACTCGGGGTACTATTCATTCGGGATACTATTCAGGATAAAATTAGTTTCTTTTCTGTCCAAATTATTTTTGATACATGAATATCATTCTTGAATTTACTCCACAATGTTGACAATTTGGATAATCTTAAAATCTGGATAAATTTAATTATAAATATTTAATGTTTATCCTTGATCTCACTTGATTCATTATTTATATTATTGTCATCATCCTCATGCTTATATTGTGCTGAAAGTCATCTTTGGCCCATAGTGCAAGGATGGACTGTTAATTGGTATGATTATGACCAGGAATTGTGTATTGGAATAATCATGACCTTTAATGTTATAGATAAAGGTTTGTGATGAAAGTCCTCTTTGACCCGTAGTGCATAGATGGACAGGTGTTTGACATGATCATGACCACTGGTGATAGAAACGATTATCTTTGGCCTGTAGTGCATAGATAATTCGTTAATTGGAAATAATTATTGATTGGTGTTACAGGGATAAAATATTGATGATGAACTTTTAAATCATAGAAGATAGTAGACATCATGCTCTACTTGACTCTTCTAATGGATTGTTATTTTCGCTGCAGTTGTTGATTTAAAACTTGTTGTCTATTGTATTCTATCAGATTTTTCCCTGTTAAGGACTAAGGATAATTTATTATATATTATCTTAGTCATAATATTCTTTACTTGAACAGTTGAGCTCACCTTTTTCTTTCATTGTCCTCTTCAGGAAATGAGAATATAGTTGGGACTAGTCGGGGAATAGAGTGACGGTCCGAGATAGTCACTATTGTGACACCCCTAAAATAGGTATACATCACCCATTCTGAGTTTCCAAATACATGGTACAAAAACGAATACAACTTCATTAATACAATTGTCGTGTAAAATACGACAACACATATACTGTGAGTTTAAATACAAATACTGTCTAATAGAGAGTATACAAACTCAAAAGGAGTCCTCATTAAAATTATTATCACACTATTTTACAAAAATAGTGAGGATTGCTAAAACCACTTTCTAGAACCATCATTCCACATCCCGACTACTTCCCGCTACATTCTCGCTTCTTAAGAAGAACAATGGAACAAAAAGGAAAAGGGTGAGCTCAACTAGTCCAGTAAAGAATATTATGACTAAGATAATATACAACAATTTATCATTAGTCTTCAACAGGGAAAAATCTGATAGAATATAATAGACAACAAGTTTTAGATCAATAACTGCAGCGGAAACAACAATCCATTAGAAGAGTCAAGTAGAGAATGAATTCTACTATCTTCTAAGATTTAAAAGTCCATCATCAATATTTTATTCCTGTAACATCAATCAATATACATCTTGAATCAAATATTTATCTTTGCACTACAGGCCAAAGATATTAATTTGTATCACATGTTGGTCATGTTCATCTCAAACACTGTACATCTTAAAGACTACGGGCCAAAGATATTCATCAGAAATCATTCATCTTTGCACTACGACCAAAGATATTCAAAGAATATCATCATTTAGGACTGAGGATGATGAAAAATATTTTAAAGAAAACGAATCCAGTGAGACAAAAGAACAAATATTTGGGATTCGTACTTTGGTTTATCCAAGTTAAAAAATACTCCATAATAACCAATTATGAAGTAGAATTCAAAATAAAGATCAAAACATGGATACAATCAAAGATAGTAACCATAATAGATGCCTTGGATAAAGAGAAGAAAATTTTATTTTTCTATGAATAAGGTCAGATACATGAATAATTATCGATATCGTGTATAGTAACCCCAACACAAAAAGGTAAAAATTCCACAATAATATTCATATCAATATTTTGGCATAATGATATTAGAAGAAATAATATCATTTATAAAAAAAATAACATCCCTTACCTCAAAAAGACAGTACTTCTGACTGGAATACTGGATATAGTGCTGAAGGAACTTGCACCGTATAGCAACACTCAAAGTATCAAAATACTCACAAGAATACGCTCGATAATATAAAGAGAGAAATCTTTAGTTTCTGGTATGATTTTCAATTCTAACCTAAGCACCCTATTTATAGAAAAATGCTTAGAACACCAAAATAGAAAATTTAATATAATATTAATATTAATAAAAAAATTTCACGCCCACCTAAGACCAACTGAATTCAGCACATTTATATCACATATGGGGCCCACCAACATAATAAAAATGTTTTTCTTAAAAATAATAATTAAAACTTCAAAAATCAATTATTCCAGAACTTCAATAATTCATAATAAATAGCCCTTTTATCAGAAAAATTCAAATCTTATGTCCTTCCATAGGAAATTAAATTCTCTACAACTTTGTAAGTTTAAGTTTTTTCAAATTCCAAACAGAAATTGACCGTAATCCACATATGGACGATTTTACAGGCTATAATCAAATTTCAGTCAAGAAATGGGGTCCACAAACATGAAAAACATGTTTTAAATTTTTTAGTAACAAAAATATTCCTCCTCCTCATTTACTCATATATCACACATTCATTGTAAAAATATCACTATTATTATATTATTATAATATAATAATAAATTATTTTATCAGAAAAGATAAAATATCAATTTTCAACAATTGTCACTTTTTTAAAAATTCCTCCATTTATATCCACATAAATAAATATTTTTGATAACATATAAATCAATAATTAATTATTCACAAATAATATTACAGAATCACAATAATGACAACTAGGCCATTCCCAGGAAAGAGGGGGCTTTTCAATAAGGATTTCTCCTTACTGACGCGCAATTAGGTGACCAAACCTCTCCTTAGACAGAACTTTCTAGACATTATCAATAATGTTATCTAGTAATATTATTAAAATAATATGTATCATTGATCTGATAAAGGGAAATACTGTGTAGTGACAATTATTAAAACAACAATAATATAAAATATCAACGTAACAATTATTGAATCAATAAAATAAAATATTGAACAGTAATTACTGTAACAATTATTGAGTAGTGCCTTCTTACGTAAGAATCAATAATTGGTGCAATACCGTGCTATCGCGGTCAACAACGCCAGACATCGTGTTTTAACCACCGGTATTCCAACAAAGTTAATTGGTAATAACTACGCCAGTTATTTATAAAAAACTCATACTTGTCGCTTTCTTCATCCAATCACTTTCCGCTATGGGGCCCACAAAAGGTCATACTGTCAGTGCGAATATTCCCCAACAGGAAGAATATTCTACGACCAAACGAATTTTCCCCGACAACAATGAATATTTTATAACCACTTGCTTATTTAAAATATTTGCGTATTTTACCCATAACTAACCACATTAATCAAATCAACCATTACTATTTCAAAATAATAAACAGAGGAAATTCAATTTTATTTATAAAAAGTTGGGGTCTTACAACCTTCCCTTCTTATGAAATTTCGTCCTCGAAATTGACGTACGTACCTGGTGTTTCGAAAAGGTGAGGATACCTTTTTTTCATTTCTGATTCCAACTCCTAGGTCATTTCTTCAATAGCATGTGTCCTCCACAAAACCTTAACTTGTGGTATAACCTTGGTGCGTAAGACATGCTCTTTGCTATCCAAGATCTTAACAGGTACCTCATCGTATGTTAAATCTTCGGCTATCGTGTCTGGTTCTAACTTAATAATGTGGTTCGGGTCCTTCACATATTTACGAAGCATAGATATGTGAAAAATGTTATGAACACGAGACATGCTTGGAGGTAACGCTAGTCTATAGGCCACATTTCCTACTCGGTCAAGAATCTGAAATGGACCAATAAATCGTGGATTGAGCTTTCCTCTCTTCCCGAATCTTGTAACTCCCTTCCATAGAGCAATACGTAACAATACATGATCCCCAATGTCAAATTCTACGTCCTTTCAATGAAGATCCGCATAACTCTTTTGTCGATTCTGTGCCGTTTGTATACGTTATCGAATTATTTGGATCTTCTCTGTAGTCATTCATACCAACTCTGGTCCCAACAACGTTGCTTCTCCCACCTCATCCCAGCATACTAGAGAGCGACACTTTCGTCCATATAATGCCTCGAATGGAGCCACACCTATACTTGCCTGATAACTGTTGTTGTAGAAGAATTTCGACAATGTTAGGTACTTATCCCAACTCCCTTTGAAATCTAGGACACAAAGTCTTAATAGATCTTCAAGAGTTTGAATAGTTCTCTCTGATTGTCCGTCTGCTTTGAGGATGGTATGCTTAAGCCCGAATCAATCAAACCGCGCCCATAGCTTTCTACAAGCTAACCCAAAATCTTGAAGTGAATCTTGGGTCACGATCCGAAACTATGGATACTAGCATGCCATACAATCTCACAATCTCATTTACGTACATACTAGCAAGACGTTCAAGGGAATAAGTATCCCGTATAGGCAAGAAATGAGCAGACTTGGTTAATCTATCAATAATAACCCAAATCGCATCTATGCCTTGAGAAACCTTGGGAAGACCTGTAATGAAATCCATAGTAATGTGTTCCCACTTCCATTTCAGAATCTCAAGTGGTTGCAATGGACCCTTTGGCACTTGATGCTCCGCCTTTACACGTTGACAAGTTAAACACCTCGAGATAAACTTCGCGATCTCTCTCTTCATATTGTTCCACCAAAATATATGTCGAAGATCATGATACATTTTGGTACTCCCAGGATGGATTGCAAACGGTGTGTTGTGTGCTTCCATCATGATTCTATGCTTCAAGTCAGAATCGTTAGGAACACAAAGTCTGGAGTTGACTCGAAGTATTCCTTCTTCATCGATTTTTACTTCCGGAATAACACCTTCTTGCACTTTCTTCTTCATACGCATCAGCTCCATGTCCGTAGCTTGAGCAACTTTAACTTTATCGATTAAAGTCGGTTCTACTCGTATGCTTGATATCATCACGTGGGTACTTGGAGCATTTATCTCTATCTCCATCCTTTGCAAGTCATACAAAATGGGCCTTTGTGTTAACAACATTGCACTTGTACCCGCATATGATCTTCTACTCAATGCGTCAACTACCACGTTTGCTTTTTCAGGATGGTATTGGATTGTATGGTCGTAATCTTTTAATAACTCGAGCCAACGTTGTTGCAGCATGTTGAGTTCCTTTTGGGTGAAGAAATATTTGAGGCTTTTATGATCTGTATAGATCTCCACTTTCTCCCCATACAGGTAGTGTCTCTAAATCTTCAACGCTGAACGATCACGCTGCCAACTCTAGATCATGAGTAGGATAATTCCTCTCATATTCTTTGAGTTGTCGCGAGGCATAGGCTATGACCTTCCCATGTTGCATGAGAACACATCCTAACCCTTTGCCCGAAGCATCGCTGTAGATAACAAATCCATCCGAACCAGACGGTATTGTCAGAACAGGTGCCGAAATGAGTCTCCTCTTGAGTTCTTGGAAACTCTTCTCGCATTTCTCGTTCCATACGAATTTTGTATCTTTACGAGTCAACTGAGTTAATGGAGTAGCGATTCGAGAAAATCCCTCCACGAATCTTTGATAATAACCAGCTAAGCCCAAAAAGCTACGTACTTCGGTCACCGACTTCGGTTGCTCTCAACTTTATATTACTTCAATCTTCGCCGGGTCAACTAACACTCCATGTTTTGACACCATGTGCCCAAGGAATGCTACTTCCTCAAGCTAGAACTCGCATTTCTTCAGCTTGGCATATAGCTTGTTATCACGAAGCCTTTGCAGCACTGGCTTCAAATGGCGCTCATGATCTTTACGGCTTTTGAAATAGATGAGGATGTCATCAATAAAGACAACAACGAACTGATCCAAATATTCCTTGAATACTCGGTTCATCATATACATGAAAGAAGCAGGAGCATTAGTCAATCCAAAAGACATGATTAAGAATTCATAATGCCCGCATCGGTTCTCAAGCGATCTTTGGAATATCCTCAGTTTTAACCTTCAGCTGATGATATCCAGAACGAAGATCGATTTTTGAAAAGAATTGTGCTCCTTGCAACTGGTCAAACTGGTCATCAATGCAAGGTAGCGGATACCTATTCTTGATGGTGACATGGTTCAATTCTCGATAGTCAATACAAAGTCGCATACTCCCGTCTTTCTTCTTTACAAATAAAACAGGAGCACCCCATGGAGATGTACTAGGACGAATGAAACCGATAACCAACAACTCCTGTAGTTGGACCTTTAACTCCTGAAGTTCAATAGGAACCATTCGATATGGGGTTTTAGAAATGGGCTTTGTACCAGGTTCAAGGTCAATAAAGAATTCAACTTCACGTTCTGGGGGTAGACCGGGAAGTTCTTCAAGATATACGTCAGAAAATTCACTAACAATAGAAATATTATTCACATCTGACGTGTTTTTATTCAAGTCCGTGACATGGGTTAAGAAAGCTTGACATCTATTTCTCAATAAACGAATAGCTTTATGACTTGATATGACAGTGATTGACTTTAGTGGTTTGGTTGTTTGGATTTTCATAACAGGTTGGTTAGGAATATAAAAACTAACAACCTTACGAAAATAATCAATTTTAGCATGATGAGTGGTTAACCAATCAATCCCTAAAATCACATCAAATGCAAGTATTTTCAACGAAATAAGATCGGCAGGTAATGTGATGGTTCCAACTTGAATCAAACAAGATTTATAAATAGTAGATGTAACGAAAGTTTCTCCTAACGGAGTCTTAACAGATAAGTCAGGGTCTAATTTCTCTGGAGTCAAGTTCAAACGTTGAGCACAAACAGGAGAGATAAAAGAATGGGTAGAACCGGTATCTAATAAGGTATAATCTTCACAAGAATTTATGATTAGCTTACCCGTGATCACCTTGTTTTGGTTCCTCGCATTTTGACCAGTCACGACAAACGCTCTTCCAGGAACCGTTGACTTTGACTTTTTTGGGACAGCCTTTTGAGTCACCATCCCCGCTGGACTTGGTTTCGCTATAGTACAATCTCGAGCGATATGTCCTTCCTTTCCACAACTATAACATATCTTGAACTGTTGCGGACAGTTTGGGCTGATGTGTCCCTCTTTTCCACATTTATAGCATACGACCGGTGGTCGTTCTCCTCCCTTAGAAATAGTTGATGTTGATGCTGACATCTTCACGTTGTCATTGTTGTATCTTCTTTTCTTGAAATCCTCCCGACTTGCTTCTTCTATTATCATGGCCACGATTACCACCAGAGTGGTTACCGCTTTTGTTCGAATGTTTTCCTCCCCGCTGGTTTTCATTACTCGATGATCACGCCAATTTGGTATTGTGACTCGGTTGTGGTCGCTCGATTGAACATACTCATTATCTCACTCTAATAATTGAGCCTTGTTTACAACATCTGAATATAAAGAAAATTTATGAGAGATAAGATATTGCCGAATCTCGGGTTTTAAACCTCTCAGAAACATCCTCGTCATTCGCTCCTCATTCTCTACCAAATGAGGTGCAACTCGATAACTCTGCGAACTTCGCCTCGTATTGGGACACCGTCATGTTGTTTTGTTCTAGTCTAATAAACTCTACCTCCTTCATATGGCGAATACTTTCAGGAAAGTACTTGTCGTTGAAAAGTTTCTGAAAAGTTTCCCAAGACATGTTGAGTGCGGCAGAAGTTAGTATCGCTTTCACAGACTCCCACCAATGAGTCCGCCTCGCCACTTTTACATAAAGGTGGCGAATGGAACCTTCTGTTCCTCCGTGCATCCCAAGACATCGAATATCTTGGTAATTTGTTTAACCCACGTGTAAGGCCCCAACTTTTATAAATAAAGATGAATTTTATATAAATATTATTTTTGAATATTATGGAGTAAAATTGATATAATAGTTGTGGGTAATATTTATAAATTTTGCAAAGTAAGCAAGTTGTTATAAAATATTCGTTTGGTCGGGGAATATTCTTTTTGTCGGGGAATATTAAATACGATGGCTCTCAATCATTAGTGGACCCCATAACGGAAGTATTGTCGTAGTTAGAAAGCGACAAAATTATCTTTCTTTAAAAATAACTACGGAGGTATTACCGTTAAAACCGTTGAAC
Source organism: Panax ginseng (assembly GCA_020205605.1). Classification (NCBI taxonomy): domain Eukaryota; kingdom Viridiplantae; phylum Streptophyta; class Magnoliopsida; order Apiales; family Araliaceae; genus Panax; species Panax ginseng. The sequence goes on from CM035143.1 coordinate 113,208,504, forward strand.
TATCCTAGTAAAAGTACGATGTCTGGCATGGGTTACATAGTAGCACACGGTATTGATTATTGATGCTTACGTGAGAAGTCACTCAGCTATACTCAATTATTGCTATAGTAATTGCTGCATCATATCTCTTATATTATTGATTCAATTATTGTCACAGATATCATCTCAGATAATATGTTATATTATTAAATCAATAATTGAGACGACAAGTTATAAATGATTAATAATTGTTGAAAGATTAAATATGTGTTGATTAAAAATAAAATGATTTGTGGTAATATTTATTCCATCCTTGATATATATAAAGAGTCTGTTATGAGACGTTTGTGGTAAGTTTGGTTATTTTATGGGGGGCCCATATGTCATCATCTAAGAGTCTCTTCGTCAATAGTAATTATCTTTGTCAATAGTAATTACCTTCGTCAATAGTAATTACCTTCGTCAATAGTAATTATCTTCGTCCATAGTAATTACCTTCGTCAATAGTAATTACCTTCGTCAATAGTAATTACCTTTACCAGACGTCAAACCACTTGCCGTTTCATATTACAGGCGTCGAACCACTTGTCGTTTCACATTACAGGCGTCGAACCAATTGTCGTTTCACATTACAGGCGTCAAACCACTTTTCTTTTCACATCACCAGTCGTCAAGCCACTTGCCTTTTCACATGGCAAGTGCTAAGCTAGAAATCTTCTATAAATAGAGGCCTAGTGCTTCATTATTTTTTACGAATTCATTCAAGCTATAGAGAGAGAAATTATAGAGAGAATAATAGAGAAAGAAGAAGAGTATTCTGTTACTATACTACTGCAGTATTCAATCTTCTACTAAAGTAAGGGGTGTTATTCTCTCTTATTCATGAAGAGAACTGTTGTTATTCCATTGCTTATTATTCTGTTGGAATAACCTGTATACGCGGTTTACCCTATACTTGGTGATATTCTTCTATTATTCTCGTTGAAACATCCTGTACATGTGTTTTTACAATTTGACCGGTTCCGCTTTTTATTATTATTCTTCCGGCTGGAACATCCTGCATGTGTTTTACACCGGACTTCGGTTCCGCCTTTTATTATTATTCTGCTTGGAACATCCTCGCCTGCGTGTGTTTTTCGCCGGACTGGTTCCATTCTTTATTATTCTTCGTGGAATATCCTGCTGCATGCGTTTCTGGCCGGACTGGTTCCGTTATTTATTATTCTGTTGGAATAACTCGCTGCATGGCCTATCGCATGCATGGTGATTTCTTTTGTTATTCCATTCTTTATTATACTCAGTTGGTTAAAACTTTGACTTCTATACTCCATGAAATTAGTGGAATATCCTTGATATTTGCTCTTCATGCAGTATCCTTTCATGGAAATATTCTTCTAAGTATTCTTGAATTTTACTCTACAAAGCAGTATCATTTTGACAGTTTGGATGTTATTGGTTTCTGGATAAATTAATTCTTGAACTTGTTTTATTGAATTCTTATATCATTGTCATCATCCTCATATTTATATTTTTTGAAAGTCATCTGTGGCCTGTAGTGCATAGATGGACTTGGTATGATTATGACCAGGGATTATTCGGTGTAATCATGACCGTAATGTTACAAATGATGTGGTAAAAATCCTCATTGGCCCGTAGTGCATTGATGGACAGTTGTTGGCATGATAATGACCATTAATGAATACACAAATATTCTTGGCTCGTAGGGCATGGATAATTGTGGTCGTGATACTAAAGAATATCCTTGGTCAGTTGTAGTATGTAAGGTGATTCGATGATGTGGAATATTTATTAAATTTGAGTCTCATTATATAACAAAGATGAAAAACCTTTTAAATCATAAAAGATAGTAGATTTTATTTTCTACTTGACTCTTTTAATGGATTCTTTGGTTCCATTGCAGCTTAAACTTGATGTTTATTATATTTTATCGCTTTAACATCGTTGAAGGCTAATGATAATTTATTCGCATTATCTTAGTCATAATATTTCTTCTTTGGGCTAGTTGAGCTCACCCTTTCTTTCACTTTTTCTCTTGTGAAATGAGAATATAGTCGGGACGAGTCTGGGAACGAGTAATGGTCCGAGGATAACATTAGTAGTCCTCACTATTCACGTGAAATAGTGTGATAATAATTATAATGAGGACTCCTTTTGAGTTTGTATAATCTCTAGTAGACAATATTTGTATTCAAACTCATAGCTTTATGTTTTGTCGATTGTACACCTTATACGCTTGTATTAGTAAGTTGTATTTGAATTACGTACCATGTATCCGGCGACCTAAGATGGGTGATGTATACCTAATTTTGGAGGCGCCACAGTTGGTATCAAAGCTTAGGGATATGATCCTCGCTAAGATGTGAGAATAGTACTAGGAGGGAGAGACGAGGAATTCCTTCGCTAAGTATGACTTACCTAAGTTTATGTGCTATTTTATTGGCTCATTTAATATAGGATAATATGTTACATGTCAATTAACCTTTTGTTTTGTGGCGATTCTCAAAATGACATCCGAGAATGTTGAGAATAGCAATGGAGCACAAGCGACCGATTGATTCACCATATATCAATAATCGTGATAATGTGCATCGTGAAGGTGACAATCCTCATGTAACAACAACACCGACCAAATGATGAATGATCAAATGTTCGTGAGGCTTTATGTAATTCATGCAACAAAGAAAGCGAGAGCGGCTCTGTCCAAAACGTAGGTGAAACACTGAAACTCTCTCATGGTCACCGCTAAACAGCTTTTAAGGAGCTGGGACACACGGAGTTTAAGGGAGAGCCAAAACCACTTATGGCGGAAGCATGGATAAAGCGGATCGCCAAGATATTTGATGTCTTGGGATGCTCCGAGGAGCAAAAGGTTCCTTTTACCGCCTTTGTTGTCATACAAGAGGCAGACATCGGTGGGAATCGGTGAAACGTACTCAACTCTCTTGTCTTCAAGATATATTGGGAGAAGTTCCAGGAGCTGTTCAACGACAAATACTTTCCCGAAAATATTTGCCACATGAAGGAGGTGGAGTTTATCAAGTTGGAACAAAACAATATGACCGTGTCGCAATACAAGGCAAAATTTGCGGAGTTATCACGGTTTGCGTCCCACTTGGTGGATAATGAAGAGAGAATGGCGTGAATGTTTTTAAGAGGTTTAAAGCCGGAGATATGCCAACATCTTATTTCTCATAAACTGTGTTTGTATTCAGATGTTGTAAATAGGGCTAAGTTAGTGGAGCGCGATAACGAGTCAACGCAACTAAAAGAGAAAGCAATTGACAAAATTATAATACCAAATGTAGAGTAGTCATCAAGCGGTGACAACAAGCGTGGAGGAATCAATGCACTGTAAATGGTAACCACTTCGGTAGTAAATCGTACAAAACAATAAGAATGGACATTTCAAGAAGAGGAGATTCAACAATGATGGAAAGACGCCAAAGACCAAAGACTCGTTGTTAAGGAAGGAGAAAGACCACCTATCATATGCTTCAAATGCGAGGGGAGGACAGATCACCAAATTATGCGATGCTGGTCCAAAGCATGTTATAATTGTGGAAGAGAAGGTCACTTAGCCCAATTTTGTCGCTCAATCGATGACAAATTCAATAGATGGAGGCACCAAAGGTCATTCCCGTAAAGGTCAAAGCCGTAGTGCAAGGGAGAGCGTTTGTTGTGACCTCCCAGAAAGCAAGGAACCCGAATGAGGTCATCATGGGTAAGCTTATCATAAACTCTAACGAAGTCTATACTTTATTTGATACCAGTTCTACCCATTCTTTTATTTCTCCTACTTGCGCTCATCGATTAAATTTGACTCCGGAGAAATTAGACTTCGACTTATCTGTGGAAACTCCGTTGGGAGAAACCTTCATTACATCCACTGTTTATAAGTCTTGTTTGGTTCAAATCGGTACCCTCACATTACCTGTCGATCTTATTTCATTAAAAATACTTCTATTTGACGTGATTTTAAGGATTGATTGGTTAACTACTCATCATGCAAAAATTGATTATTTCCGTAAGGTTGTTAGCTTTCATATTCCTAATCAACCTATTATGCGAGTTCAAGCGACCAAACCATTAAAATCAATCACGGTCATCTCAAGCCATAAAGCTATTCGCTTATTGAAAAACGGATGTCAAGCTTTCTTAGCTCATGTCACGATTTTAAACAAAATACGCCGGTTTTGAACGATATTTCTATTGTTAATAAATTTCCCGACGTATTCCCCGAAGAACTTCCCCGCCTACCCCAGGCGTGAAATTGAATTTTGTATCGACCTTGAACCCTGACAAAACCCATTTCCAAAGCCCCATATCGAATGGTTCCTATTGAACTTCGTGGAGTTAAAGACCCAACTGCAGGAATTGTTAGACATCGGCTTTATTCGGTCCTAGTACTTCTCCTTGGGGTGCTCCCTGCTCTATTCGTGATGAAGAAAGATGGGAGAGTATGCGACTTTGTATTGATTATCGGGAGTTGAATCATGTCACCATCAAAAATAGGTATCCATTGCCACGTATTGATGACTGTTTGACCAAATTTCAAGGAGCCAAATTCTTTTCAAAGATTGATATTCGCTTCCGGATATCACCAATTCAAGATTAGAACCAATGACATTCCAAAGACGGCTTTAAACTCCTTGATGACGGGCATTATGAATTCCTAGTCATGTCCTTTTGGATTGACTAAAGCTCCTCGCCGCCTTTCATGGATATGATGAACCGAGTATTCAAGGAATATTTGGATCACTTTGTGGTCGTCTTTATTAATGACATCCTTATTTATTCCAAAAGCCGTGAAGATCATGAGCAACACTTGAGGCTAACACTCCAAAAGCTTCGTGAATATAAGCTTTATGCCAAGTTGAAGAAATACGAGTTCTGGCTTGAGGAAGTAGCATTCCTTGGACACGTGGTATCAAGTCATGGAATATCCGCTGACCCAAAGAAAGATTGAAGCTATTCAAAGTCGGGAGCAACCTAAATCGATGATCAAGCACGTAGCTTTCTCGGTTTAATTTGGTTATTATCGGAGATTCGTGGAAGGATTTTCTTGAATCGCTACTCCATCGACTCACCGACTTTGAAAGATACAAAGTTCTGTTGGAGCGAAGAAATGTGAAGAGTTTTCAAGAACTCAAGAGGAGACTCATTTCAAAGACTTGTTCCGACAATACCATCTTGCTTCGGAGGGGATTTGTCATCTCTGTGATGCTTGGGCAAAGGGTTGGGATGTGTTCTCATGCAACATGGAAAAGTCATAGCCTTTATGCCTCACGACAACTCAAAGAATATGAGAGGAATTATCCTACTCATGATCTAGAGTTAGCGGTTTATTATCTTTGCACTTAAAATTTGGAGGCATTACTTGTATGGGGAGAAAGTGGAGATCTTTACGGATCATAAAAGCCTCAAATATTTCTTCACTCAAAAGGAACTCAACATGCGACAACGACGTTGGCTTGAATCGTTGAAAGATTATGATCATACCATCAAATACCATCCTGGAAAAACGAACGTAGTAAATGCGTGCATTGAGTAGAAGATCATACGCAAGTCTGAGTGCGATATTGTCAACGCAAAGGCCCATTTTGTGTGACTTGCAAAGGATGGAGATAGAGTTAAAGACTCTGTGGATGCATGTGATGATAGTGAATATACTGAGTAGAACCGACTTTTAATCGATAAAGTTAAAGTTTGCTTTCAAGCTACTGCACTGAGTCGATGCGTATGAGGAAGAAAGTACAAGAAGGTGCTATCACATAAGCAAGGATCGATGAAGAAGGAATACTTGAGTCAACTCTGGACTTTGTGTTCCTAACGACCTCGATTTAAAGTATAAAATCATGATGGAGGCGCACAACACACCATTTGCAATCCATCCTGGGAGTACCAAAATGTATCATGATATTCGTCATACATTTTGGTGGAGCAATATGAAGAGAGAGAAATCTTTAGTTTCTGGTCTGATTTTCAATTCTAACCTAAGCATCCTATTTATAGGAAAATACTTAGAACACCAAAACAGAAAATTTAATATAATATTAATACAAATAAAAAATTTTCACGCCCACCTTAGACCAACTGAATTCAGCACATTTATATCACATGTGGGGCCCACCAACATAATAAAAACGTTTTTCTTAAAAATAATAATTAAAACTTCAAAAATCAATTATTCCAGAACTTCAATAATTCATTATAATAGCCCTTTTATCAGAAAAATTCGAATCTTATGTCCTTCCATAGGAAATTCAATTATCTACAACTTTGTGAGTTTATGTTTTTCCAAATTCCAAACAGAAATTGACCGTAATCCACATACGGACGATTTTACAGGCTATAATCAAATTTCAGTCACGAATGGGGTCCATAAACATGAAAAACATGTTTTAAATATTTTTAGTAACAAAAATACTCCTCCTCCTCATTTACTCATATATCACACATTCATTGTAAAAATATCACTATTATTATATTATTATAATATAATAATAAATTATTTTATCAGAAAAGATAAAATATTAATTTTCAACAATTGTCACTTTTCTAAAAATTCCTCCATTTATATTCACATAAATAAATATTTTTCGTATCATATAAATCAATAATTAATTATTCACAAATAATATTACAGAATCACAATAATGACAACCAGTAGCTCCTCAGAAAGAGTGGGCTTTCCAATAAGGATTTCTCCTTACTGGCACGCAATTAGGTGACCAAACCTCTCCTTAGACAGAACTTTCTAGACATTGCCAATAATGTTATCTAGTAATATTATTAAAATAATATGAATCATTGATCTGATAATGGGAAATACTGTGTAGTGACAATTATTAAAACAACAATAATATAAAATATCAATGTAGCAATTATTGAATTAATAAAATAAAATATTGAACAGTAATTACTGTAACAATTATTGAGTAGTGCCTTCTTACGTAAGAATCAATAATTGGTGCAATACTGCAGTGCTTCTCGCAACAACGCCAGATTATCGTGTTTTAACCACCGGTATTTTAACAATTATTAATTGTAATAACTACGCCGTTATTTATAAAAACTTATACTTGTCGTTTTCTTCATCCAATCGCTTTCCGTTATGGGGCCCACAAAAGGCTGCGCCGTCGTACAAATATTCCCCGACAGGAAGAATATTCCACGACCAAACGAATATTCCCCGACAACAATGAATATTTTATAACCACTTGCTTATTTAAAATATTTGCGCATTTTACCCATAACTAACCACATTAATCAAATCAACCATTACTATTTCAAAATAATAAACAGAGGAAATTCAATTTCATTTATAAATAGTTGTGGTCTTACAACTATAGCAGTCTTCATTATATTATAAAATAGTGTGATAATAATTGTAATGAAGACTTAATTTGATTATAGATTTTGTCGTATTATGTACAGTGCAATATTTGTATTCAAACTCTCAGCTTATGTGTTGTCGTATTTTGCACGACAATTTTATAAATGAGGTTTGTATTTGGATTCTGTACCATGTATTTTGGCGACTCAAAATAGGTGGTGTAGACCTATTTTGGGGGGGGGGGTGTCACACCATTAGTTGTCTTATGGGTTGAGTTAAATTCTACCACCAATTTATAAATTTTAACCAATTGATAGTTCTTGTTATAACAAGAAAATAAAATCTTTTAACTGTAAGAAGGAATGGGTTATAGCGAGCTTACCCATGAATGATGAGTTTAAATTAAAGACGGCGCAGTACTAGATTATTACAAGCATAATTATTTAATTTAACTTTTTGTGTCTTGCAAAATATTATAGCATAATCTCTTCAAAAATAGTTAGTTAACGTTGTATATCATAAACAAAGGGCCCTATCATTTTTGTAGGAAGACAACATGTAATATCCGGGATTTTCTATGTAATTTAATAATTATCAATAAACGAACTTATGTGAAACTCTTATGTGATTTCATTTATTAGATGTATATGTGTTATGTTAAGATATGTGATGAGATGTATTTAAATGGTTGGTTTAGTTTTATTTAACTATTTAAATTGATTAAGTGGGGAATTAATTCTTTTTATTACGTGGGTTGGTATTAAATTATGAGTTGGAGTTCGGAGCGGAATTTAGAGACACAGACTGAGTATTCGAGTCCGGAACGTCGAAATTAGTCAGGTTAGACTGTAACCACGAAAACGTGTCATGGTTTACTTTTTGGTCAAAGTCAACAGGGTGACTTTTTCAGAGAAAAAGTCAACCACGAATTTTAGTGATGATTTTGATGAAACAGATAGTTCCATGACGTCCGGAACATTGACTTTTGTAGGAATCGATATAAGTATCGAACACGTTTGGCTACGGAGGGCAAAATAGTCAAAATGGGCATTTAAAGGATTAAAATAATATTATAATATTTTATTTAAACAAGTCAGCAGTTGGTGGAACCCTTGTGACTCACGAATTGGGACAAAGGAGGGAGTATACATATATTACATAATAGCTAAGTTGGGAGTACTTTATTTTATTCCTTAAAACCAAAATCTTTTTACTTTCTCTAACTCCCACATTCTTCATATTAATTAACTAAATTATTGTATTATTAAGTATTGTGAGTAACTAATAATTAGAGTTTGGGGTTATGGGAGTTGGGAGTTATGGGAATCAAAAGACTCCAATAAGCTATACATATATACACATCACTCAAACACACTTTTCTTTTAAGAAAATTCCACCAAGTGAGTAAACATGGAGAGAAATTGAGAGTGATAGATAGTGTGGTAGTATTCTAGAGTTTTGGGGAGTCTAAACAAGCAAGTGAGGAGGATTTTCAGAAGCTAAACAAGAAGAAATTCACATCAGGTAAGAAACTCATGAACCTTTATATGTTTTCAAGAGAAATAGCTAGAAAATGTCTCTTAGTTGCTAATTTATTCAAATCATGGTAATTTAGTGAGTTTGTTTGTTGTAATATGTTCATATATGTTAGTATATGAGATCTGGATGGTAGGAATCGAACCCATGCATGCTAGAATCAAAATCATGATTTTTGTCAAAGTTGGTTAAAAAGTGTAATCTGTGATTTTTGGGTTTTTTGGAGCCTTGGATTTGTGTTTTATATGACTCGATTAGCGTATGTAATAATTTTATAAAATAGTATGTAGTATGAAGTCTAATCTGGCCCAAATTTTTTTAGAATCGGAGTTATAATGAGCAAGTTATGAAAATCGGAAGCAAGCATGTTCATAACAAAATCTGTAGAAAATCTGGAATTTCTAGATTTTTTCCAAGTATAGAACCAGTGCTGGAACATTTTTCTATGCAGTTGGTTTGTGGTCTTATCATGCTAGTTTCATGAATGTTATATTTTTGTAAAATACCTTGATGTATGAAGTTTATTGTGTCCAAGTATCATGGTCATATCATCTGTAAATTAGTGGGAATAAAATCGCAAAGTGGATGCAAGAAACAAAAATTTGACGTATTTCTTGGGACTGTTTGGATCAGTCTGTTTTGGGGGCATTTTAGTCAACCATTTTGTACATTAAAAATTATGGAAAAATTTGGAGTATTAATATAAGAAGATATAAAGGTCCTGTAAAAATTTGAGAATTTTTGGCCATACGGTTTGAGAGTTATGAATTTTACGGCTAAGGACACTTTTTGAAAAGATACCCGAATAACTCTCTGTATATAAGTCCAAAAATTAAGAAATGTTTACTGGAAGTACATGTATATAGCAGGAGTGAACCCTGAAAATTTCATAATTTTTGGAGCTAATCTCAATTTATGAAAAATCTGAGAATATTTGGCTATTATGGACTATTTAGAAATAGTAGATGGATTTAAAAAATTCCGAGAAAAATATATGTTCAATGTGAGATTATATTCTACAAAATCCCTGAAAAGAAATATTTTTGAGATAGATTTGGTATTTTTCATATAAATGATGTTATATGAATAAATGAATTTAATTATATATATGATGTCATAATTATGGAAAATGAGATTTTTCGACTTGAGACCCTTAAGCATATTTTATGCAGATTTTTTGATAGAGGTTTTGGTCTGAAAAATGTCACAAATTTATGTTCCCAGTTTCTTTTATTTAACCACATGGCCTATACGTAGCATCATGTTATGTAATTGAATTGTATTTGAATTCGTGTGAGTTTAATCGCCTTATTAAAAAAAAAAGGGAGCCATTACCCTTCAAAGTGGTGTTCAAGAGCCAAATTGCTTAACGTGACACATGTGAATAGGTTACGTGAAAGGCTGGTAGATAACAGTAATTGTAGAAGACGTATCAGGCAAGTTTCCTAACTTTATTCACTTTATTATAGTGAATGTAAGTTCCCTTAACTTGTACAATTTATCATTGTGTACAAGTCTCGTATGTTGCAAGTTATAACTTATACAAATTTATATATAGTGCAAGTTCTATTGATGATTACTCAATTATTAATTTAGTTGTTTATGCCTTAAAGTTCTTAATTATTTATGAACTGCTTTCAAGAATGCGATCTGACCATTTGATTCGGTTAGATATTATAGATGGGAAATGTTGTATTATTTGAACTATTCCAAATTCATTGTAGTTATTTAAGTCTACCAATCCAAATTACTTTGGTGCGGTCTCGCATGAAACTAAGATGAACAACCCGAATAACGGGATAACTGATGTCGGGCATATAGTCCCATTTACGGTTATGCGTTTAAACTTTATACTTGTGCATAATGTAGGGTACGATAGGCTGATCACCTGGAGTACTTGTAGAGACTGTTTACAATCTATTTAATTGTTAAACCGTCTGATGGTTTTCGATTAAACAAAGAAATGTTCAGAGTATCTCACACCCCTTAGTATGCTATTGAGAATTCCAGAACTCTTATCTTGATATTCCAGTTTATCTCTTGATATTTATTTCAACTGTTGAGAATTATTCATACTAATGCTTTTACTTCTGATGTATGTTCTCAAACTACTTTATATACTTGTCGGGCAATTTGTGCTCATTCTTGCTTAAACCTTTCGATTATAGTCGATAATACCGAGGGCTCTCGCAAGGACAAGGGAAAGTCTAAGATGAAATGATGAGAATTATTTATGTAATAATTATATTTCTGCATATGATGTAATGTAGTGATAAACGCTAAGTTTAAGTTTAAGTTTATTAAAGGTTGTAAAGACTTGTGACTTTATTTTGAATAAGTATGTAATAGTTATTATTATTATTATTATTATTATTATTATTATTATTATTAGAGTTACTTAGATAGATGATGATGTATGTTGTATCGTGAGCACCATGTCCTGCAATCGATGTTACACGGATTTGGGGGCGTCACACAACATGTCATCAATAAGCATGGTGAAGAGTTATGAATTTGATTTAAGGATTCATTGCAATTTGTAAAATTACCCGCTTCAATAAGAATGGATATGATGGTCGAGTCTACTATGAATGCCCGAATGAAAAATGCGGTTTCTTGGGATGGTGCAAGGCTATAAATGAAGAAAAATCATCACCAACTTTTGAAATGCATCTGCCAAATAATTCCATTATGGATGATCCTATTATAATTGATATGAGACTTGAAATTAAATTATTGAAGAAATTGGTTGTTGTAATACTTATTCTCTGTTTGTTTTTTATTATGAAAAACTAGCTGCCTTTTGTTAGAAGTTGTAATGGAGGTGAAGTCATGAAATAAATTGTAATGGACGAAGTGTAATAGAATTTATAATTAATTGGTTTTTGTTGAGCACTATTATGCTAAATACCCTTCCATTTCTCTATTTCTGTCATTCTGCACTTGAGAAAAAAAACCCAATGCAAAGCTTCCATAGCAAGGTGATTTAGAAAGGGGGATATGCACATTTTCAACCATATTGGTTTCTCTTTATATAATTTGTAGCAAGTCTTCACAAAAGCATTTTCACAGGAGAACACTAAAGATGCAATTTCAACCTCTTCAACTTGGGAAATAAAAGAAATGGATAGAGAGAAAGAGAGAGAGAAATTATACTATAAAGAGGATAAGATATACACAACAAAAGTTTGTCAGTTGAACTTAATCCTAAAATTCAAAGGAAAACTATCGAGTACTATGACGCCCCCAAAATAGGTATACATCACTCATTCTGAGTCGCCAAATACATGGTACATAATTCAAATATAAACTTAATTTACACAATACGACAAACGTAAACTGAGAGTTTTAACACGAATATTGTCTCGTAGACAATATCCAAACTCAACTGGAATCCTCATTACAATTATTATCACACTATTTTATAAAATAGTGAGGACTACTATAGCCACCATCTCGGACCATCACTCCGTTCCCCGACTAGTCCCAACTATATTCTCATTTTCTGAAGAGAACAATAAAAGCAAAGGGTGAGCTCAACTATCCCAGTAAAGAATATTATGACTAAGATAATGCAGAATAAATTATCGTTAGCCTTCAACAGTGTTAAACTGATAGAATACAATAGACAACTAGTTTAACTGCAGAGGAACAAACAATCCATTAGAAGAGTCAAGTAGATCATGATATCTACTATCTTCTATGATTTAAAAGTTTATCATAAATTTTATCACTGAGACTCAGCTCAATAAATAATCTACATCCACGAATTATCCATGCAGTACGGGCCAAGGATATTCGTGTTATCACCAATGTCCATGATCATGCCAACAACTGTCCATCAATGCACTACGGGCCAATGAAGACTTTAACCACATCATTTGTAACATTACATGTCATGATTATACCGAATAATCCTTGGTCATAATCATACCAATCAACAATCCATCTATTCACTATGGGCCAACCATGACTTTCATCACAATATAATCATGAAGATGATGACAATGATATAAGAATTCAATCAAACGAAATCAAGGATAAATATTAAAGATTTTTAATTTATCCAGTGTTTAAAAATGTCTAAATTGACAACATGATAACTGCTTTATGGAGTATAATTCAAGAATAATATCCATGTATAAAAAATAATTTGGACAGAAAAAAATCAATTTTTCGGGTGAATAGTACCCCGTGAATAGTACTTCGTGAATAGTATCCCGACATAAAAAGATTAAAATTTAACAAGAATATCCAGAAAAATAATCCCGTGAAAAGATACTCGATGAAGCGCAAATTTCAAGGATATTCTACTAATTTCAAGGAGTATAGAAGCAATACTTAACAAAATGAGTGTAGAATTCGGAATCTGAAACGAAATAATATTACTTATATACTATAGAGTATGGAAGAAAATATTATTTCATACGAATATAGAACAAAAATAATATCTCTTACCTTAAAAGGAGAGTACTTCTGAATGGTATGGCGGGGATATTCTTAAAGAAAACTTGCATTGTTTTCTACACTCAAAGCTTCCTTAAACTCTAAAGAAATACGCTCAATATTATAGAAGAAGAATTATCTGATTCTGGTGTGATTTTTAATTCTAAACTAAGCATCCTATTTATAGGAGAATGACAAGATACTATTTGGATGCACGGTAAGGAAAAAATCATGGACCGCATAAAGAAACTTTCAAACTAATTCACCAAGGCCATCAAGAAAAATTTTTGATTGTACTATCTTTGCACTTTATGCAAAGATCTATGCAAACAATAAAATATAATATAATCTATTTTTCTTAAAAAGGAAACTTAGTATAATATATATATATATATATATATATATATATATATATATATATATATATATATATATATATAATAATTATACTCCCCGTGAACCCATTTTACTCCCCCATGTTTCATCAAGAGATTGTTAATTGATTTCGCAATCAATAGATTTGTGCAAGTGTACACAGTCAACAAGTAATAAAGTGATAAGATAGAGTGTCGATCCCACAGAGAATTCTAATTAATAAATTCCAACTACTAGCACTATATCAATTCAAATTTATTTAAACAACCATAAATTGTGATTTTCCGAATTAATAAACTAAATTAAACAATTAAACCAAACTACGATTTGAATGTATTTAGATAAAAAAAGATTAAGACTTCAATATCCCAAATTATGAACTTATAAATCAATTATCCAATTATCCCAATTATTATGCCTATTGAATTGTTAACAGGAATTCTCAAATGCCAAAAACCCTTTTCCAAGTGATCAATTAACTTCTATTTAATTCAAATTAATCTTGCTATATTCCTATGCAAAACAAGTGAACTAAACTCCTTCAATTCCAATTCCTTATGTGTTACATGCCGTGAACAAATATTTCCATTCAATTCACAAACCTAATTATTCACTATGCAAATAACTAAGTCACATGTTATCTGTAAGACCCCGAATTTTATGAAATAAAAGTATTCAATTTTTTCTTATAATTACTATTCAGTAAATGGTTAAATTGATAAAAGTTTAAAGTTAAAGGTGATATATGAATTTTTTTTTAAAATAAGCAAGTGGTTATAAAATACTCATTGTTGTCGGGAAATATTCGTTTGGTCGTGGAATATTTTTCCTGTCGGGGAATATTCATATAACGGCGCAGCCTTTTGTGGGCCCCATAACGAAAAGCGATTGGATGAAGAAAACGACAAGTATAAGTTGTTTACAAATAACGGCGTAGTTGTTATCGTTAATACTGTTGGAATAAAATACAATAATACGCGTTGTTGCAGATGAGCATACACCAGTATTGCACCAATTATTGATTCTTACATAAGAAGGCACTACTCAATAATTGTTACGGTAATTATCGCTCAATATTTTATTGATTCAATAATTGCGGCATTGATATTTTATATTATCGTTATTTTAATAATTGTCACTACACAATATTTTCCATTATCGAAGCAATAATTCATATTATCCTAATAATATTATTAGATAAAGATTATTGACAATGTCTAGAAAGTTCGCATTTCAAGGAGAGGTTTGGTCACCTAATCATGCTACTAAGTAGTGAGGAGAAATTCTTATTGAAAGCCTCCTCTTTCACAGGAACCACTGTGGTTGCGATTATGATTCTGTAATATTATTTGTGAATAATTAATTATTGATTTATATGATGAGGAAAATATTGAATTTATGTGGATATAGATGGAAAAAAATTTTAAAGTGACAATTGTTAAAAATTGATATTGTATCTTTTCTGATAAAATAATATTTTATTATATTATTATAATATAATAATGGTGATATTTTTACAATGAATGTGGAATATATGAGTATATGAGGAGAAAGAGTATTTTTGTTGCATTAAATGATTAACACATGTTTTGTGTGTCGGTGGACCCCATTTCTTGATTGAAATTTGATTATAAAAATGTAAAATCGTCTGCTTATGGATTTGGCCATTTTCATTTGAAATTTGGAAAAACTTTCTTCAGCAAAGTTATAGAGAATTAAATTTCCTATAAAAACACGCGAGATTCGAATTTTCTGAAAAAGGGCTATTTATTATGAATTATTGAAGTTCCGGAATAATTGATTTTGAAGTTTTAATAATTTTTATTAAGAAAAACCTTTTTTATATTGTTGGTGGGCCCTACTGGTGTTGAATGCATGCTGAATTTAGATTCTTGGTGTACGTAGGAAATTTATATAAATATAATAATATTTTATTAAATTTTCTGCTCTGGTGTTCTAAGCATTTTCCTATAAATAGGGTGCTTAGGTTATAATTGAAAATCACACCAGAAACTGAAGTTTTCTTTCTATTTATCTCTCTATATTATCGAGTGTAATCTTGTGAGTATTTTGATATCTTGAGTGTTGCTATACGGTGCAAGTTCGTTCAAATGTTATTCCAATCGGCATCGCTTCTTTGAGGTAAGGGATAGTAGGGGATTTTAAGGGATTGTAAGGGAGATTATTTTTTTCATAAATGATATTATTTCTTCAATATCATTATGCCGAAATATTGGTTTGAATTTTTATCAAATTTGGAACTTTTTCATGTCGGGGTTACTATTCATGAGTTACTATTCACGAGTTAATATTCACGAGTTACTATTCACGATTTACTATTCATGACATGTTACTATTCACGAGTTACTATTCACGAGTTACTATTCACGAGTTACTATTCTCGGGTACTATTCACTACAAAATTGCTTTCTTTTTCTAACCAAATTATAGCTGATTTATGAATATTACTCTGGAGATTAAAACTATGTATTGATTATATTGATTTTATTATCATATATAACATTTTTATAACCCTGATGTTGAAATTCTCTTTCACTGGAGTGTAAAGATGGGTAGATTATTGGTATGATCATGACTAGGGTTCTCTTTGGCCAGTAGTGAAAAGTTGAATTATGACTGGTATGATCATGACCATTGAATTTATAATTGAATATCTTTAGCTTAAGTGCAAAGGTGAATAGATCAACATGGTTATAATTATGGTTTATATAAATTCTGAAATGATTATGTATTTCTTTGAGATATGAATGTGTTTGGCTGAAAAGATGAATGCAAAGATGACTGTTGTTGAATATCTTTGGCCTGTAGTGCAAAGATGAACTGTTGATGAATATCTTTGGCCCGTAGTGCAAAGATGAATTTATTAGTATGATTATGAACAAGAACTGTGATTTGGTATAACCATGATCTTTGATGTTTCAGGTGATGAAAATTAACTTTGTCCTGGATGAGGAAAGGAATTTAGAATTACAATTACGATTATGAGTTATACACGTGATTGTGGATAAGAATTGTTGATTAATGTTACAGGAATAAAACATTGTTGATGGACTTTTAACATGGAGAAAATAATAGATTTTATGGTCTATTTGACTCTTCTAATGGATTGCTCGTTTCGCTGCAACTATGGTTGAAAAGTTTTATCATCTACCATATGTTCTAAATCTCTGATTTACTATTGTTGAAGACTATTGATAATTTATTTATCTTTAGTCATGATATTCTTTACTGAGCTAGTTGTGCTCACCATTTTGCTTCACAATTCTTTTCAGGTAATAAAAGTGTAGCCGGGACAAGCGGGGAATAACAATAGAATAGAATCATCATCTATAGATGTTGAGGGTGAGATGAATTTAACTTGGAAGGGTGTTTTGCCACTATCATACAAGATGTCTAAATGACATACAACCTCGTGTCATCATAAGATGTGGTTGTACTCATCCACTTGTCGAGTATATTTACAAGCACTACCTATATAATCTCGTGTTTGTTTGGAGTATAATTCCCAATTAGAGATAGTAGAGATAATGATATGTCAAGAGAAGACTCACCATTGGGAAGAATATGATAGTAATCTTCTCATTTTTCTTTAGGGTCTATTAGGTCAACCAAGGATAATTACGTGGCCATATGATATCTATCATAACCTGTGACGCATGACCTCCCATGTACGAAGGTTTCCTTGAGCACTTCCCAAAGATTTTAATTTCTAAAACAGGTTTTGATCGTACCTTTATGTAAGGTGTCATGGTGACGTCTTATCCAAGTTGGTGTCCAGTCGTCACAAAGCTTGTTATATTTTAGTATCACAACTCACAACATATGTGTTGTTGTATTTTGCACGACAAATTGTTGTAATAAAGTTGTAGTTATTTTCTATACTATGTATTTGGCAACCTCGTAATGGGTTGGATGGAATGGACCTATTTTGGGGTCGCCACGGTTGGTATAAGAGCTTAGGATATGGTCTCCATGAGATCGGGGAATAGAACTAGGAGGGGAAAGATGAGTAAATCATTCGCTAAAGGTGTCCTACCTAAGCTTATTTATTGGTCACCATAATATCGGGATATTATGTGATATGTTAATTTGTTAAATTAACCTTTGTTTTTTGAAGTCAGATTCTAGAATGATATCCTCAAATACGTGAGATGAAAGAATGGAGAAATCATGATGACAGAAAGATGGAATCAAATGAAAGCAAGGTATTCTCAACTCTTTGAAATACTAGGTACGTAAATTTCGAGGACGAAATTTCATAAGGAGGGGAGATTGTAAGACCCCGAATTTTATGAAATAAAAGTATTCAATTTTTTCTTATAATTACTATTCAGTAAATGGTTAAATTGATAAAAATTTAAAGTTAAGGGTGATATATGAATTTTTTTAAAAATAAGCAAGTAGTTATAAAATACTCATTGTTGTTTTGGGAATATTCGTTTGGTCGTGGAATATTTTTCCGCTTTGGGAATATTCATACGATGACGCGCAGCCTTTTGTGGGCCCATAACTTAAAAAGATTGGATGAAGAAAACGACAAGTATAAGTTGTTTACAAATAACTACAGAGTAGTTATTACCGCTAATTATCTTGTTGGAATAAAATACAATGAATACGCGTTGTTGCACAAGAGAGATTGCACCTGTATTGCACCAATTATTGATTCTTACGTAAGAAGACACTACTCAATAATTGTTACGATAATTACTTATCAAAGATTTTATTGATTCAATAATTGTCATGTTGATATTTATATTATTGTTGTTTTAATAATTGTCACTACACAAAGATTTTCCATTATCGAAGCAATAATTCATATTATCCTAATAATATTATTAGATAGCATTATTGACAATGTCTAGAAAGTTCTGTCTAAGGAGAGGTTTGGTCACCTAATCATGCTACCAAGAAGGAGAAATTCTTATTGAAAGCCCCTCTTTCCTGAGAACTACCGGTCACAATCTTATGATTCTGTAATATTATTTGTGAATAATTAATTATTGATTTATATGATGAGGAAAATATTGATTTTATGTGGATATAGATGGAAATTTTTTTAAAGTGACAATTGTTAAAAATTGATATTTTATCTTTTCTCGATAAAAATAATATTTTATTATATTATTATAATATAATAATGGTGATATTTTTACAATGAATGTGGAATATATGAGTATATGAGGAGAAAGAGTATTTTTATTGCATTAAATGATTAACATATGTTTTGTGTGTTTGCGGACCCCATTTCTTGATTGAAATTTGATTATAAATTGTAAAATCGCCTGCATTTATGGATTTCTTTGGCCAATTTCTGTTTGGAATTTGGAAAAACCTTCTTTTGTAAAGTTGTAGAGAATTGAATTTCCTATAATAACTTGCGAGATTCGAATTTTCTGAAAAAAGGGCTATTTATTATGAATTATTGAAGTTCCGGAATAATTGATTTTGAAGTTTTAATAATTTTTATTAAGAAAAACCTTTTTTATATTGTTTGTGGGCCCTCACTCGGTGTTGAATGCATGCAATTCAGATTCTTGGTGTAATGAGGAAATTTATATAAATATAATAATATTTTATTAAATTTTCGCTTTCGTGTTCTAAGCATTTTCCTGTAAATAGGGTGCTTAGGTTAGAATTGAAAATCACACCAGAAACTGAAGTTTTGTCTCTATTTCTCTCTCTATATTATCGAGTGTATTCTTGTGAGTATTTTGATATCTTTAGTGTTGCTATACGGTGCAAGTTCGTTTCAAATATTATTCCAATGTAAATCTTGCTTTTTTGAGGTAAGAGATAGTAAGGATTTTAAGGGATTGTAAGGAGATTATTTTCTTCATAAATGATATTATTTCTTCAATATCATTATGCCGAAATATTGGTTTGAATTTTTATCAAATTTGGAACTTTTTCATGTCGGGGTTACTATTCATGAGTTACTATTCACGAGTTAATATTCATGAGTTACTATTCACGAGTTACTATTCATGAGTTACTATTCACGATTTACTATTCACGAAGTTACTATTCACGACGAGTTACTATTCATGAGTTACTATTTACTTAGTTGCTATTCTTATTTATCTACTATTCACTACAAAATTGGTTTCTTTTTCTAACCAAATTATAGTTGATTTATGAATATTACTCGAGATTAAAACTATGTATTGATTATATTGATTTTATTATCATATATAACATTTTATAACCCCGATGTTGAAATTCTCTTTCACCGAGTGTAAAGATGGGTAGATTATTGATATGATCATGACTAGGGTTCTCTTTGGCCAAGAGTGAAAAGTTGAATTGTGACCGGTATGATCATGACCATTGAATTTATAATTGAATATCTTTAGCTTAAGTGCAAAGGTGAATAGATCAACATGGTTATAATTATGGTTTATATAAATTCAAATGATTATGTATTTCTTTGAGATATGAATGTCTTTGGCCTCATAGTCTGCAAGATGACTTTGTTGTTGAATATCTTTGGCCGTAGTGCAAAGATGAATCTGTTGATGAATATCTTTGGCCCATAGTGCAAAGATGAATTTATTAGTATGATTATGAATGTGAACCGTGATTTGGTATAACCATGATCTTTGATGTTTGACAGTGATGAAAATAACTTTGTCCCGGATGAGGAAAGGAATTTAGAACTACAATTACGATTATGAGTTACACACGTGATTGTGGGAGTGAATTGTTGATTAATGTTACAGAATAAAACATTGTTGATGGACTTTTAACATGGAGAAGATAATAGATTTTATGGTCTATTTGACTCTTCTAATGGATCGCTTCGTTCACCTACCGAACTATGGTTGAAAAGTTTTATCATCTACCATATGTTCTAAATCTCTGATTTACTACTGTTGAAGGTTATTGATAATTTATTTATCTTTAGTCATGATATTCATTACTGAGCTAGTTGTGATCACCATTTTGCTTCACAATTCCTTTTCGTGTAATAAAAGTGTAAATTTGGGACAAGCAATGGGAATAACAGGGGAATAGAATGGTGGTCTATAGATGTTGAGGTGAGATGAATTTAACTTGGAAGGGTGTTTTGCCACTATCATACAAGATGTCTAATGACATACAACCTCGTGTCATCATAAGACAGGGTTGTACTCATCCACTTCCTGAGTATATTTACAAGCACTACCTATATAATCTTGGTGTTTGTTTGGAGTATAATTCCCAATTAGAGACAGTGGAGATAATGATATGTCAAGAGAAGACTCACCATTGGGAAGAATATGATAGTAATCTTCTCGTTTTTCTTTGGGGTCTATTGGGTCAACCAAGGATAATTTTGTGACCATATGATATCTATCATAACCTAAACGCATGGCCTCCCATGTACGAAGGTTTCCGTGAGCACTTCCCAAAGATTTTAATTTCTAAAACAATTTTTGACTGTACCTTTATGTAAGGTGTCATGGTGACGTGCTATCCAAGTTGGTGTCCAGAGTCACAGTTGGTATATTTTAGTATCAAAACTCACAACATATGTGTTGTTGTATTTTGCACGACAATTGTTGTAATAAAGTTGTAGTTGTTTTTTGTACCATGTATTTGGCGACTTAGAATGGGTTGGATGGAATAGACCTATTTTGGGGTCGTCACATTATCATGCCCAGTTCTAGCCCTAGAATTCCTCTTTCAATTCCTTCTAGAGTAACAAGGTAATTATTGGCCAAATAATTAAGCAATAAGCACAAAGCAAGATAAACAATTCACTTCAAAATAAATAATTGGAATAAATTGAATAACTAATTAATAGCCATAAAAGGTTCAATTGAAATCTTAATTAAAGAAATTAGTTCATGACAGAAATTAAAACCAACAATCTTTCAAAAATCATCCTTAAAGAATTATACAAATTGAAAATAAGGAGAAGGAGAAAAACTCTTGAGCCAATCCTTAATCTTCAAGTAATCCTTTGCTTAGCCTCCAATTGTGAATGATTGATTCCTCTTTCAAGTAAAACAACCTTTATATACTCCACTTATCCAAATTCTAGCAATCCCAATCCAAATAGGCTTCCAAAACAACCTCCATTCAGCAAGTCAAACGAAGGTCAAACGCGTGCACAGTAAACCGATTACACTTGCCCGGTACCTTGCCACTGGATTAGAGTGTGCTAGAGTTCCCCATTACAGCATTTCCATTTATTTACAGAATTGCCATTGAACCATTAAAACTCCTAAATTGCCCCTGCTGCTCCCAAATCTGCAAAATAACTACTAAACACAGTAAAAATGCTTCTAAATGACTTGAAAATACAATAATTTAAGCCCATGCGTATCCAATTTATGGGAATATTACCCAATCATCAAATACCCCCAAACTTAAACCATTGCTTGTCCTCAAGCAACAAAACGCAAAACAACACGAAAAATTAACTACCATACAAATGCAAACTATCTATATGTTTTTAATTCCAGCAATCGAACAGCGCACATATATTTATAGGCCTCAGACAAATCACAAAAACATGCTAATACATTATGTTAAAGCAGATCAATAACATCCCAACAATCAATGAATCTAAATCTGTTATTACTAATATCGTGTGTGTGTGATCAACAACCATGCTAACCAATAAAAGGCACAAATATGAAAGATAATAAATTCCTTAGTAGGCATCATACAGTGCAAACTTGAGAACTCATCAAACTTGATTCAACTGACATCAAACAATTACCAAAATTCAAAGGTCAAAATGGAATACTTATGCTTTTCTTTTGTCTTTTTTTTTTATATAACGGGTTTTTTTTTTCACTTTTCCCGCTTTATTAGTATTTATTTATTTTTTTCTTTTCATGACTATGCATTGTCTTATTCCCTTAGGCTTTTCAGTGTTACCTTAACGAGCTTTCGACCAACGACTCCCAAGCCATTAAGACCTTAGGGCGCTAGGTGTAGAGACAATCCCCTCGGACTTACTCACTCAAGTAACAAAGGCCACAAAACTAGACAAGCATGCCACAGTTTTTATTATTATTATTATTATTATTATTATTATTATTTTACATAGCTTATATACTCCAAATATTTTCCCCTAAACTTGAGTTTATGTCTCAATTCAGTCTTCACTAGCTATTCAAATTGATCCTTTATTTCACTAACATTCATCCTTTAGAACTTTATTATCTATCCATTTAAACTATCATAGCCAACATGGTCATTTTTTCAAAACGTGCTATCCTTATAATATAGTGTCAAACAGATAAAGATTTAAATCATGTCAAGAAAATCATCTCACTAGCTCAACAATCCTTACTAGACTTGTTCATGCAATTTTTAATTTCATCATTGGCCCCAAACATACGTGCTATCAAACGCTGGAATTATCATGCAATCCTACATGCAATATTTAACTAACAATAACAATCCAAATCCATAAACTAATAACAAACTACAACTGCAAATAAAAATGAACTACCCCCAAACTAATCTAGAGCAATGTCCTCATGCGAAAAAATAAGGCAGAATAAAATAGAGGACTTCCCTGACGAGCTTATTCCTCGGGTGGAGCATCATCGTCCTCACTCATCTCTAGATCGGAAGGGGGAAACACTGGCAAAACAGAGCAAAGAGGGAATCAAGGGGTTAACGCCTGCATGCAATGCTCATGACATTCTGGGCAGCAAATTGATCAACCATATACTTGTAGATAACATCTTGACGTTCAGACAAACGGACATTCTGGGATTCAAGGTTGTAAAACCAACCGTCAATTTCCCCGCTGGATGACTTTCAGAACCACACCACGATGAAATTTGGTGAGACGGACCATAAGTAGGTGGAGCTTGAGGTGGTGTGGCTTGTGTAGCTTCAACTTGGGGAATTATGAAACCCAATCCCCTAGGGTGATTTTCCCCACCTGTCCACACTTTATACCTGCTTATCAACTTATGATCCAAAACTGGCATAGGCGTTTGAATCATCTCATCCGATTTCCATTTCACCCCAAACTTGGCACATAGAACACAAATTAACGATGGATGGGGTAAACCTCCTGTGGTTCCTCCTCGTGATGCTTAGAGAATCGACTGCTGAATAAGATTGCCTACATCAATTTTCAAGCCATGAATTATCGAATATAGCAGCACTGCTCTCTCTTTGGTGACATGGCTCACATGTGTGCATGGCATTAGTTTGGCGCAGATAAAGGCATACCATGCCTTCCCATATAAACTGAGGTGAGAATGGGGGAAGGTCATGCTGCCACGTTCATGTAATGTCCACGTGGTGCCCGGTTGACAAAGTTCTTGGATTATTTTCTCATAGTCTGGACCTTGACTCAAAAGATTTGCATATTCGTCGTTGAGTCGCTCTAATGGCAGTTGATAACACCCATTAATGTCTTCGTCGCCAATTTCCACTGTCTTTCCCCTCACAAACACTCCATAGTGATCGTGCTCTGAAACATTAGCGTAGAATTCCTTAACAATTGCAATCACTATCGGGTCAGGCTATTCGGTGAGGGAGAACCAGTTCCTCCCAGCAATCATTACCGCTATATCCCCATCCTTGGATTGATCGGGTCGTAAACCGCGCTCAGGGACTAGAGAGCGGGTAGCCATCTTATTGTAGCGTTCCTGTGCCTCGACACTAACAAATCGGCGGCTATCAAATCTGGGTTGGGCTGAGGCTGACCCCGAACCTTCTCCACATTGTCACTTTGAAGACATGAGTAAAATCTGCAAGAAGTCACATTCACATGTATTAGTATTGAACAACATGCGAATATGTATTAGGTGACCCATATTACAACCCCCAAACTTCAACGTCAGTGCGCGGTGAGTACATGGTTGGGGGTAATATGAGGCATATATTAGCCAAAAAGTTAAAATTTGAGCACGTGGCCTCATTCTATGTCTGCAGAGCATGTTTGGTCAAAGAAGAGTGTGATATGCCCAAAAGATGTGATGTGTAACAATTATATGGCTAATGACAGCATATATTCCGGACATGGGTAGTGCAAAACAGTGGTCCCGTAGATATAATCAATTGTGAGTAAGCAGAGATGGTTATGTGATTAGATGAAGAGATAAACATGAATTGCAAAGAAAATTAGCAATTACAGTTCATTGAGGCAATATATCAAACACCTTGCAGTCATGATGTAAGTCTCTTGTAATCCATACATAGGGGACATCATAAAAACTCATATGTAGAGTAGCAACAACAATGCAACCAACATCTAGTTCAGATCCCAATTGCTTCATACACAAAAAGTGAAATAAATAGAATGCATAATTCGTATGACAAATCCAGGACATATGAATACAATTAAATTGGGCATCGCTCATTGGAATTGAGGCAATTAGTACTTACCTTCAAGAGTTTGTAGCCAAAACAAACATGAGTGGAAGGGGAATTTAAGTGCACACCATACCTTTTTCCTTTAACGAATATTGAAATCAAATATGGAATAGACGTGCTTAACTCAGAATTGATGTCGCGAAGTGATATTAGGAGATGAATCTGGAGATATACGAGTGAACGTGTGTAGTGGTAGAGAGAAATTATAAGTGTAAAACTTTTGGAGTGTTGGTAAATGAGGAGTTTTGTTTTGACGTGTAACTGTTTTATTCCCTAACTGCTCCCAGCGCCGGGGCGCTGGGATATAACCTAACTAGAGCGCCGAGGCGCTATCATGCCGAGACTGGGATGAGCTACAACGCCGGGGCGCTGGGAAACGTGCATGGTAGAGCGCTGGGGCGCTGTGGGCTATGCTGTTTGGGCACCGGGGAGCTGAGCCTCTTCTTTGCAAGCTTGAGTTGTGGGTGCAATTACTGCTTATCGGTTAACCAATAAAAGTGCATGAAGATTCTTATGTTTTGTTACATATTAATACTAAAAAAATAAATAAAAAAATAAAAAAAACAATAAGATAATAAAAATAAGAATAATAATAAAAAAAATAAAAAAAATAAAAAAAATTCAAAACTCTTGGGGTTGCCTCCCTATAGTGCTTGGTTTATCGTCGTCAGCCCGACTTTACTATTGTGTTCATTTGACTAATGGATCAGAGATGTACATGACCGTGGATTGACGTTCGACAGGTCCACTCCAGTAATGTTTAAGTCGTTGACCGTTTACTTTAAATTTTCGTTTTGAATTCGGTTCTTCGACTTTAATGTTTCCGTGTGGAGCGACAGATATAATCACAAAAGGCCCGGACCACCAGGATTTCAATTTCCTAGGAAATAAATGCAATCTTGAGTTGAAAAGCAATACTTGTTGGCCCGGTTCAAAAGTCCGATCAAGAATTTTTTTTATCATGCCAAGCTTTGACTTTCTCCTTGTAGAGTTTAGCGTTCTCATAAGCATTGAACCAGAATTCATCCATCTCATTTAGCTGAAGTAACCTTTTCTCACCGGCTGCTTGTAGATCGAAGTTAAGTTTCCGTATGGCCCAGTGTGCACTGTGTTCTAGTTCGACCGAGAGGTGACATGCCTTTCCGTAGACCATTCGATAAGGTGACATGCAGATCAGATTCTTATATGCTGTTCGATATGCCCATAGGGTATCGTACAGATGAATTGACCAATCTTTTTGTGACGGATTGACTACCTTTTCTAGAATTCGCTTGACCTCCCTATTTGATACCTCCGCTTGACCATTGGTTTGGGGATGGTACGCAGCTGCAATTTTATGATGAACCCCATACTTTATAAGCAATTTAGTGAACTGCTTATTACAGAAATGAGTTCCCTCATCACTTATAATAGTCCTCGGTGTCCCAAATCGTGTGAAGATATTCTTCTTTAAGAATCGGAGAACAATGTTGGCATCATTTGTGGGTAAAGCTGCGGCTTCTACCCATTTTGAAACGTAATCTACCACCAACAGAATGTATTGATTATTAAAGGAAGATGGGAAAGGTCCCATAAAGTCGATTCCCCACACGTCGAATAGTTCAACCTCCAAAATTATGTTAAGTGGCATTTCATTGCGCTTGGAGATATTACCTACGCGTTGGCACCGATCACACTTCAGCACATAGAGGTAAGCGTCTTTGAATAGAGAAGGCCAGAAAAATCTTGATTGTAACACCTTAACTGCTGTTCGATCACCAGAATAATGACCTCCGTAATTTGATGAGTGGCAATGTCCTAATATGCTGTCCATCTCTTCATGAGTCACGCAACGTCTAATCATTTGATCCGCGCAAGCCTTAAACAGAAATGTTCATCCCAATAGTATTGCTTAACATCGTGGAGGAACTTCTTACGTTGCTGTGAGGTCAAATCCGGTGGTAACACCTTTGCAACCACATAATTCACGTAATCGGCATACCAAGGCAATATTGTAGTTACTCGGAGAAGCTGTTCATCCGAAAAATTTTCATTGATCAGTAGGTTGTCTTTGTTATGCACCTCCGCATTTTCCAACCGAGAAAGATGATCCGCCACCTGATTTTCTGTACCTTTTCTATCCCGGATCTCCAAATCAAATTCTTGTAGCAACAATACCCACCGTATCAATCACGGTTTGGCATCCTTCTTCTCAATCAGGTATTTAATGGCAGAATGATCAGTGTAGACAATTACCTTGGTCCCAATGAGGTATGCTCTGAATTTGTTAAAGGCAAACACAACCGCCAGTAATTCTTTTTCGGTGGTTGTGTAGTTCAACTGGGCATCGGTCAACGTCTTGCTGGAATAGTAGATCGTGTAAAAAATCTTGTCGTGACGTTGTCCCAACACTGCTCCAACTGCGTAATCACTGGCGTCACACATCAATTTAAATGGTAACGACCAATCGGGCGCCACAATAATTGGAGCAAAGACCAATTTTTTCTTTAATACCTCAAATGCCTCGATACATGATTGATCCATCTTGAAAGGCACATCTTTCTCTAAGAGTGAACATAAGGGTTTTGAAATTTTTGAAAAGTCTTTAATGAAGCGTCTGTAGAAACCCGCATATCTCAAGAAGCTCCGTATGCCCTTTACAGATGATGGAGGAGGTAGTTTCTCAATCGTCTCAATCTTTGCTCTATCCACCTCTAATCCTGATGCAGAAACCTTATGCCCTAGAATAATCCCCTCTTGCACCATAAAGTGACATTTTCCTAGTTAAGCACCAGGTTAGTCTCCACGCATCGTTTCAACACTAAAATCAGATTTTTCAAACATAAGTCGAAACTATCACCGAACACGGAGAAGTCATCCATAAATACCTCCAAATTCTGTTTGACCATATCTGAGAAGATTGCCATCATGCACTGTTGAAAGGTTGCCGGTGCATTACATAAACCAAAAGACATACGCCGGAATGCAAACGTACCGTATGGACATGTGAACGTGGTCTTTTCTTGATCTTCCGGAGCTATGGCAATTTGATTATACCCGGAATATCCATCCAGCAGATAATAGAATTGATGTCCCGCTAACCTGTCCAACATCTGATCGATGAACGGCAAGGGAAAGTGATCCTTGCGTGTGGCTTTATTTAGTTTGTGGTAATCCATACATACTCTCCATCCTGTAACAGTTCTAGTAGGGATAAGCTCATTAGCTTCGTTCTTCACCACCGTCATACCCCTTTTCTTTGGTACACACTGTACATGACTTACACATGAACTGTCCGAGATTGGATAAATAATGTCGGCATCCAACCACTTTATAATTTCTTTTTCACCACATCCTTCATAATGGGGTTTAGCCTTCTTTGTTGCTCAATGGTTGGTCTTGCCCTTTCTTCCAATAGAATTTTGTGCATACAGAACGACGGGCATATACCTCGAATGTCTGTTATGGTCCATCCGATTGTTGTTTTGAACTCTCGTAGTACCCTTAGCAGTTTCTCTTTTTGCATATGTCCGTTAACTCTGTTGAAACAATGACTAGTAGTGTAGAATCTTCCCCCAAATAAGCATATTGCAGATGAGATGGTAACGATTTTAATTCCAACACCGGTGGCTCTTCTATTGAGGGTTTGCACTTTTTACCTTCCGTTTCAGGCCTATCAAGGGTGTCGAATGGTTGATTGATTTTCTGAAAAAACGATGCTGTATCTAGCCATTTGATTTGCTCAGTGTCCTCTTCAATACCGTAGTCGTCTATTCCGAACATCATGGATTCTATCGGGTCCTCTGAATAATTTCCGCAGAACTTGTGATTAACTAATTCATCCATTACATCCACCCTCAAACACTCCCCTTTTTCATTCGGATAAGACATCGACTTAAATACATTAAAGGTGACCTGTTGATCTTCAACTCGCATCGTTAATTCACCTTTCTGCACGTTAATCAATTTCCTCCCCGTTGCTAAGAATGGTTGCCCGAGAATGATGGGAATTTCCTTATCTGCTTCACAATCCAGAATAACAAAATCTGCTGGGAATATGAATTTATCCACCCTTACTAATACGTCTTCAACAATACCTCGTGGATATGTAATCGATCGGTCCCGCCAATAAAGAATCGATATTTATTTGGTTTTGGTGCCTTAAGTCCAAACTAATCAGAGATTTTGATAATGGCATCAAATTTATACTGGCCCCCAAATCACACAATGCTCTCCCCGAAAACTGGTTGCCAATGTCGCATGGAATAGTAAAACTACCTGAGTCTTTTAACTTCGGAGGTAACTTGTTCTGGATAATTATACCGTTCTTCTTCTAAGCTAATGCCATCGCTTTAAAATCACCAAATTTCCTTTTCTTTGACAACACATCCTTCATGAAGATATGGTATGGGCGGCATTGTGATAGTCTCTGCCTTCCGGGTTCTTTCTCGCTCTACGGTCTCATCTTTATGTTTCCTGGTTTCCACAACTTTCTTCGCTTTTAGCCGTTTGCGTTGTCCCTCTTTTCTTATCCTTAATCGCCTCCCTGCAAATCCTTCCCATGCGTAGAAAGTTACAAACCTTGCAATGCTCATTTCGCTCGCGGTTTATCTCAGATTACACTGAGAGTGTTCCATGTGGACGGTTATTCAATGCATGTGCTATCTGCCCCAGTTGATTTTCCAGATTCTTTATCGACGCACCTTGGCTTTTCACATTCATATCTACTTGATTCAATAGCTTGTGTTGTTCCTCATTCTTTTTGTCAGTGGCCCTAATGAATTTTTCCAAGGCTTCCTCCTAACCTGATTTCTTCTCTGGTTGTTTCTGATTTTGAAATTCGGATGTGTTTTGTTGTCAAGGTGCTTGAGCTTGAGCTTGATTGTTACTCCATGAAAACCCCGAATGATTTCTCTAACCTGGATTATATGCATTTTGAGTCGGATACGGTTGAGTTGATCGATTATAGCTCCCTTCGAACTGAGCTGATTCAGA
Organism: Panax ginseng; assembly: GCA_020205605.1. NCBI lineage: Eukaryota > Viridiplantae > Streptophyta > Magnoliopsida > Apiales > Araliaceae > Panax > Panax ginseng. The sequence goes on from CM035143.1 coordinate 113,238,529, forward strand.
ATTTATGGCACATTGCTCCGTAGCATGACCCCCATCACATAATTCACAAACCATTTCTACCTGCTGTGTGGATGGTGAACTCCATGTTTCCAATTTTTAGCCATCATTTTGCTAATCTCATCATAGATCCACTTCAAACTTTCCCGGTGTTTTCGGAGGATTCGACCTAGTCATGGGCCACTGATAATTGTTGGTGGCCATCGTTTCTAACAGTTGATATGCCTTATCAAAATTCTTAGACATGATTGCTCCCCTCGTCACGCATCATCACAATACAGTTTCGTGGTAGCGGGCAAACCATTACAAAATATCCCCAACTGCATCCACTGTGGAATTTCGTGATGTGGGCACTTACGGAGCATATCCTTAAATCTTTTCCACGCCTCATATAATGATTTTGAATCGAACGGTGCAAAGGTGTGAATATCATTCTGTAGTTTTGCTGACTTCGCTGGTGGGAAGAATTTTGCTAGAAATTTTTGGGCTAAGTCGTCCCAAGTTGTGATTGAGCCAGGAGGCAAAGAATGTAGCCAACTTCGCGCTTTATCTTTCAAGGTAAACGGGAACATCCTCAACCGTACAACATCTTCTGTTACATTGTTGAATTTGAAGGTGTCGTAAACTTCCAAGAAACTTAAGATATGCTCATTAGGATCATCTATCGAATTACCCCCAAATTGACATGTATTCTGTAGCATTTGAATTGTTCTCGGTTTTATCTCGAAACTGTTCGCATTGATTGCTGGCCTCCTAATACTCGACTGTATATCCGTGACATTCGGCATGGCGTAATCCCTAAGTGATTTCTGTTCGTTCCCCGCCATGTTCACGGGTATTTCCTGGTCTGCCAATTCTTCTTCCAAATGTATAACCTCACTAGTTAACCGCAATTTTCGGAACTTCCTTTCGATGTCGTCTGTATACGGAAAAAGTTCCTTTTTAGCTCTTGATCTAGTGTGCATACACTCGCAAAGAATTCTTGTCAATTCAAAAAGAAAAATAAGTAACGTTTAAATTAAGATCGAATTGATTATAACTAATATGGAATTAATATTAATAAACAATTCCCCGGCAATGGCGCCAAAAACTTGTTAATTGATTTCGCAATCAATAGATTTGTGCAAGTGTACACAGTCAACAAGTAATAAAGTGATAAGATAGAGTGTCGATCCCACAGAGAATTCTAATTAATAAATTCCAACTACTAGCACTATATCATTTAAAATTTATTTAAACAACCATAAATTGTGATTTTTCGAATTAATAAACTAAATTAAACAATTAAACCAAACTACGATTTGAATGTATTCAGATAAACAAAGATTAAGACTTCAATATCCCCAATTATGAACTTATAAATCAATTATCCAATTATCCCAATTATTATGCCTACTGAATTGTTAACATGAATTCTCAAATGTCAAAAACCCTTTTTCAAGTGATCAATTGACTTCTATTTAATTCAAATTAATCTTGCTATATTCCTATGCAAAACAAGTGAACTAAACTCCTTCAATTCCAATTCCTTATGTATTACATGCGGTGAACAAATATTTCCATTCAATTCACAAACCTAATTATTCACTATGCAAATAACTAAGTCACATGTTATCATGCCCAGTTCTAACCCTAGAATTCCTCTTTCAATTCCTTCTAGAGTAACTAGGTAATTATTGGCCAAATAATTAAGCAATAAGCACAAAGAAAGATAAACAATTCACTTCAAAATAAATAATTGGAATAAATTGAATAACTAATTAATAGCCATAAAAGGTTCAATTGAAATCTTAATTAAAGAAATTAGTTCATGACCGAAATTAAAACCAACAATCTTTCAAAAATCATCCTTAAAGAATTACACAAATTGAAAATAAGGAGAAGGAGAAAAATTCTTGAGCCAATCCTTAATCTTCAAGTAATCCTTTGCTTAGCCTCCAATTGTGAATGATCGATCTCTCTTTCAAGTAAAACAACCTTTATATACTCCACTTATCCAAACTCTAGCAATCCCAATCCAAATAGGCTTCCAAAACAACCTCCATTCAGAAAGTCAAACGAAGGTTAAACGCGTGCCTGGTCAACCGAATTCACGGCCCAGCGCCCCGGCGTTGGGATTAGAGTGTGCTAGAGCGCCCCAGCGTTGTACTTCCATTTATTTATAGAATTGCCATTGAACCATTAAAACTCCCAAATTTCCCCTGCTGCTCCCAAATCTGCAAAATAACTACTAAACATAGTAAAAATGCTTCTAAATGACTTGAAAATACAATAATTTAAGCCCATGTGTATCCAATTCATGGGTATATTACCCAATCATCAATTATATATTAGGCTCTAGAGGTGATCCACCAAGGAAGAACAAGTATTCAAGAAGATGAGTGTTTGACAAAACCCTAATTCCATATCTATAGAATATTATGTACTCTCCTAACTCTTGGAATTGTCATTAACTCCAAATCAAAATAAGACTCCTCTTATTTATAGATGTGAGCAACCTTCCTAAATAATTTAAGAATATGATTTTATTTTAATTAATTAAACTTTTTTAATTAATTAGGTTTCCTAATCTAATTAGGAATAATTAATTAAACTCTTTTAATTAATTAGTCTCCTAATCTTATTAGGAATATATGAGAGTAATTTTATTAATTAATTCCCAAACTCCTTTAGGAATTAAATAATAATAGTACTAATAATAATAAGACTCCTCTTATTAATTTATATTAATATTTCTAAAATATTAAATATTAAATATTTAGCTATTTAATTTATTATATCACTATAGATTAAATTAAATACACGTAACTTAGTATTACGATTATGCCATTTACTTCTTAAATAAATATGTTTCTTTTGCAGTGTGACCCTTTAGGTTCTTCATATTAAATCGATTGTGAATAAATCAATTAAAACAATTCTAATCTTATTTAAATAAATAAATTAATCGATTAATTTATTTAAATAAATAACATTTATTCTACAATAGTGATAAGCCTCCTTAGCGATCAATAACTTTCTAGATAATATAAATTTCAACATTAATCATAAAAGAACATTTGAGTAAATAGTTACCGTACAGTTCAATCTTTCCACCATACAATGTCCCGATTAAATATAAGACATGGAATTACTCCCAAGTCTTATTTTATTTAATTAAATGTATTTCGATTCTTAAATGCACAACTCCAAATAATGCAAATTATAAAATCTTTTTCTAATTTCATTCTGCCCTGGCCTTGGTCTACTGGGTTGTCATTTATCAAATCACATAGGACATTCCCTTCTTTTACTAGAAGCGGTAGATTTTTTATTGATAATTAATTATCTCCATATAAAACTTATTACACCTAAGCATACCCTTTGATATACCCTAAGGGTTTTAAGGGATATGTTAAACTATAACTGTGACACCCCCAAATCCGGGTACTACGATTCCCATATGATTTGGTGTTCACTATACAAACATCATATGTCTATCTACCCATAATAAATGAAAGCATAAATAGATAGAAATAAATCCTCTCCTTAAGGAGTTACATCATCTGAAATAAATACATCAATCTCAGGTCATACTAACCTTAAATCTCAACTACGGAAACATAAACAAATAATAGTCTTACACAACATTGACATAAGTCTGAAACATAAATACATAAACACATAAGTAACAAGTCTTCATTATTTGTTAATCTTTCCCTTGCCTTTGCTAGAAGAAGGCTCGTCAGACCTTTCGTTCTTAACTACAATGTTATTATTACGCAAGAGTGTGCACGATTGCCCACAAGTATAATAATGTAACAACAATATAATAACATGTGAGTGAACCAAAGACTTCTGGAATAAGAAACTCAACTTTTGAATTAAAAATGAATAACAAGAATAAAAAGAACTTCTGAGGGTCATAAGACCTTGACCTATGTCCTAGGTTATCAAGGGTTATACTTGAAACCTTTAATACTATAAGACTATGGACTCTTCTACTTGCATTTAGGGGATCAACCCTTGTACCACATCGCAATAATATCTTAACGCTAACGATAAGTAATCCCCTATACAGGGTTGTTCATCTCAGTTTGACATTAGAGTTCGCACCAAAGGAAGTTTAGTTTGGATAAATTCAACAAGGGTTCTGAAATTTAGAACGTTCATCAACTATGGACTATTCGAATCAATAAGGGTTCACTAGTCTTAAAAGGTTCAATAATAACTGATATTCAAATTGAATAATAAACTCAAGAAGTATACAATGGAATAAGTATTGTATAACATAATTCATACTTTGAAAAGATTAATAACCTTTAATATAACATATTGAACTTGATCAATAAATAGCAAGAACTTGCTTGATATAGAATATAAGTCTAGAATTTACTCAATGTAAAGAGGTAAGGTTTATAAACTTGCATAACGATAACAAGTAGGGTTAAGAAACTTGACTCGTGCGTAGGTTACACGTTAACTATACACGTTCCTTGATTTAATCCTACATACCATTTACATTTACAATACCAGTTAATTATAACGTAAATATCATCACAAATTCATTCTCTTTGTATAAACTCTGATTATGACTATACTTGGTCAAATTACCACACTTGTTTTCACATACTATTATACTACCCGAACGACAAGCTAACTATGCGTTCAACAATTCATTTAAACACGTAAGTATCTCATTGATATATTATGAGTCTATTTTACCATCACATTATATGACTAACACATTTTTATGTTAATTAGATCAGGTTACTATGACATTCCCTGAAATAAAACAGTAAAAATGCTCATTCTTCGATTAAATGCGTGATATAGCAAATATTACCACCACGATATCTTATACTTGGCGCCTGACGCTACCATTTGGTACTGTAAGCTTGAAATTTGTGTCATTTATGCACGGTCCCCTTAGGTCTCGAGCCATACATACAAGCTACTTCCGATTCGAGCTGCGATTCAACGAAAAATGCAGAACAAGCCAAAATCTACCAATTTCTTTATTCATACATGAATTTAAAAATACTTAGGCATTATAATATACACATAATCATTACTCAACCTTTCTAGCATGATTTTAACAGGTTAAAACATACAATTACTTGAATCAATTCATGTAATTTCAGTGTTCTTGGTGATTTTGAAAATATTGAACATGAAACAGAAAATTTGGCATTACGGGTTTGTTATAACACCGAATCTTCCCATTCAAAGTTTATTTTCTTCGTTTTGACATGTGATAACATAATCTACCGTTAAATTTCAAGTTAAAAAACAATTCGTAGCATACCAATTCCCATAAGGGCTATACATATGAAACTTATACTCAGTAACTTCACAAATCTATTTACAACATATTTGTTTGCAATTGATGTTATGATAACATACATATATGGTAAAAACATGTTATGATAGCATATTATCCTATATATATACACAAATTATTACTCTTATCAATTAAAGAGACTTGAACAGAGACTTAAAAGCCATTTTTCATGAAAACTTTAATGACATAAATTAAAACTTGAGTTTAAGGGTTTACCCTTGATTACTCCGCTTGGATTACACAATGATGATAATAATGTCTAATTTTCCACAATTCCTCCTCTTTAATCTCACTGATCCTCAATTTCTCTCTGTGAATTATTTTTTCAGACTTAGAAAAATAAAAGAAGGCGTATATAATTATAAGAACTGACGCTGTTGTGGTCAGTTAATCCAATTTGTGGGTTAACTGCTCAACTCCCATTAGGAACTCGTTTGGCTAACCTTAAAAGGCTCATTCCCATTTAATTTAATTAACCTTTTATAATATAGTTTTAATCATGTCACACCTAATTACACAATCAATCAAATATCTTATTTAATTTAATTTAAATAAAATATAATAATTTCTCATTAATTCACATAGTCACATAATTAATTTTCTCATTTATTAATTATGTCAAATTATTAATTTTCTAATTAATTATTAAATTAATTAAAATAACATTTATACTTATTAAATAATCCATTTAATTCAATAAACTCACTTAAATACATACTTTGAATAGTAAAATTCCCACATTAATTTAATCAATATAACACATATAATTAAATTATCTACCACAATTTCATCAATTAATTATTTAATCTAATAATTAAATCATCGAAAAATTTTATTTAATTTAATAAATATTCAAATTAGATTACAAAATCTTGTTCGTCACAATAACTCGTCATACACAAGATACTATAACGATCTCAAGTCTAAGGATCACATGTACTACCTATTACTACAAGAATTTAAAACCCCAACTTTTTGAATAAAGATGAATTTTCTATAAATATTATTTTTGAATATTATGGAGTGAAATTGATATAATGTTATAGTTATAGTGGGTAATATTTATAAATTTTGCAAAGTACGCAAGTTGTTATATAATATTCGATTGGCTCTGGGAATATTCGCTTTTAACAGGAATATTCGTATAACTAAGACAATCATCAGTGGACCCCACAACGGAATTATTGCTTTGATCGAGAAAACGACAAAAATACTTTATGAAAATAACTACGAAGTTTTACCGTTAATCGCTGAAACACCCTTTGTTAAAAGTATAAAGAATACGCTGTGGTCGCATAAGAGCACACTGTAGATTAATTATTGATGCTTACGTGATAAGTCACTCAGCTTTTGTTGGTATTATTAATGTAATAATACGTAAAATCTTTTATATAAAAAATGTAATACTTTTTATAAAGTTATTCTATAAATAGAATATATTATATTCTATTATGCATAGTGTCAGATAGTGTCTCGTATAGTATTTTTGCATAGTAAAATTTTTTTATATAAAAAAATGTAATACTTTTTATAAAGTTATCTCGCTTTTATTAGACAATAATTAGAATATATTATATTTTATTATGCATAGTGTTTGTATAAGGCTCGTGATAAGGTTTGCATAGTAAAATCTTTTATAAAGTTATTCGCTTTATTAGATTATAAATAGAATATATTATATTTTATTTAAAAGATTTTGCTTTTAAATATGGACCGTCGATTAAAGTAAATCAATCTGACCGCTCATGAGTTAGTTACTATGCAAATTCATTTTTCTATAAATAAAGCTCATTCCTTCATTATTTTCTTACTTAATTCACCAAACTCTCTAGAGATAAACTATGAGAGAAAGAAGAAAGTATTCTCGCTACTTCACTACTTATATATCCAAAGATTTTCTTCTTAAGGTAGGGAATATTATTTGTTGTACTCGTAAGGGGGTGTTATTCTTTTTTCAGTATTCATGAAGAGAACTTATGTTATTCCATTCTTTATTATTCTCGTTGAATAACCTCAGATACGCCAAGCACCCTATATACTTGGTGACATTCTTCTATTATTCCGCCTTTACTATTCTCGCTGAATATCCTGTCAGCAAGCTTTTACGCCGACCGATTCCGCCTCCGCTTTATTATTCTCGTTGAATATCCTCGTTCAGGCGCTTTTTTTACGCCGGACCGGTTCCGCCTTTTTATTATTATTCTCGTTGAATATCCTCGTCTCAGCATTATTTTTTACGCCCGACCGATTCCGCCCTTATTAGTATTCTCGTTGAATAACTCGCCTATGCGGGGTACCGCATGCATGGTGATTTCGTTGTTATTCCATTCTTTATTATTCTGTTGAACATCCTCGCTGCGCATAATTTCTTTTACCGACCGTTCCGTTATTTAGTATTCTCGTTGAATAACTCGCCTATGCGCACCGCATGCATGGTGATTTCTTTTGTTATTCCATTCTTTATTATACTCAATGGTTAAAGTTTTGACTTTCTATACTCCATGAAATTAGTGGAATATCCTCGATAATTGCGCTTCATCCAAAGATCTTTTCATGGAAATATTCTTCCGAGCATTCTTGAATTTTACTCTACAAAGCAAAGATCATGTCGACAATTTGACGTTATTATTGGTTCTCGGACAAATTAATTCTTGAACTTGTTTTATCAATTTTTATATCATTGTCATCATCCTCATATTTATATTTTTTTTTGAAAGTCATCTGTGGGCCTCAGAGGCATGATGGACTTGGTATGATTATGACTGTGGATTATTCTTGTAATCATGACCGTAATGTTACAAATGATGTGGTAAAAGTCCTCATTGGCCCGTAGTATCATTGATGGACAATTGTTGGCATGATCATGACCATTAATGAATACACAAATATTCTCGCCCGTAGAAGGCATGGATAATTGTGGTCGTGATACTAAAGAATATCCTCGTCAGAAAAGGGGGTGATTTCGATGATGTGGATTATTTATTGTCGAGTCCCAAATGATAAAAGTGATGAAAACCTTTAAATCATAAAAGATAGTAGATTTTATTCTCTACTTGACTTTTTTAATGGATCGCTTGTTCCATACCGCAGCTTAAACTTGATGTTTGTTATATTGTATCGCTTTAACACTCGCTTAAGGCTAATGATAATTTATTCTCATTATTATCTTAGTCATAATATTTCATCGGGCTAGTTGAGCTCACCCTTTTTTTTCACCGTTTTCTTCGAAATGAGAATATAGTCGAACGAGCCTGGGAACTGAGTGATGGTCCTAGATGGTGCATTAGTAGTCCCTCACTATTCTGTGAAATAAAGGTGATAATAATTGTAATGAGGACTCTTTTGAGTTTGTATACTCTCTAGTAGAGACAATATTTGTATTCAAACTCACAGCTTTATGTTTTGTCGATTGTACACCTTATATTGTATTATTAAGTTGTATTTGAATTCTCGCACTCATGTATCCAAGCACACTCAAGATGGGTGATGTATACCTAATTTTGGGGGCGCCACAACTTGGTATCAAAGCTAGGATATGATCCCCGCTAAGATGTGAGACTAGAACTAGGAGGGGAGAGACGGGAATTCTTTCGCTAGTATGACCTACTTAAATTTATTTTGTATTTAAATTGGTCAATGTCGAGTTTAGAGATAATATGTTATATGTCAACTAACCCTTGTTTTGTGGCAAAGATTCTCAAAATGACATCCGAGAATGTTGAGAATAGCAATGGAGCACAAGAGACCGCTGAGTCTCCACATATCAATAATCAGGATAATGTGCATCAGGAAGGCGACAATCCTCATGCAAACAACAACACTGACCAAATGATGAATGATGGATTGTTCAGAGGCTTTATGCAATTCATGCAACATCAAAGCAGAGCGCTCCCTCGTCCAAAATGTAGGTGGAAACACCGAAACTCTCTGACGGGCCACCGCTAAATAGCTTCAAGGAGCCGACCACCGAGTTTATCGAGAGCCAAAACCACTTAAGGCGAAGCATGGATAAAGCAGATCACCAAGATATTTGATGTCTCGGGATGCTCCGAGGAGCAAAAGGTTCCTTTCGCCACCTTCATGTTATGCGAAGAGGCAGACATCGGTGGAAATCAGAAACGACTCACATTTCGACGACTCAAGATGTCTTGGGAGAAGTTCCAAGAGCTATTCAACGACAAGTACTTTCCCGAGAGTATTCGGCACATGAAAAAGAAGTGGAGTTTATCAAATTGAACAAAACAATACGACCGACCGTCGTCGCAATACGAGGCTAAATTTATGAGTTATCCCGCTTGCATCCCATTTGGTCGATAATGAGGAGCCGAATGACGCTAATGTTTTTAAGAGGTTTGAAACCGAGATACGCCAATATCTTATTTCTCATAAACCGTGTTTGTACTCGATGTTGTAAATAGGGCTCATTATTGAGCGCCAGAACGAGTCAACGCAACCAAGAGAAAGCAAATTACAAAAGATGAAAAACCAAAGGGTATCACCATCAAACTAAGGACAACAAACGGAGGAATCAACATGCCGTAAATGGTAACCACTTCTGGTAATCATGGCACAAGACAAGAAAAATGGACATTTCAAGAAAAGGAGATTCAACAATGATGGAAGGACGCCAAGACCAAAGACCCGCTTGTTAAGGAAGGAGAACGACCACCTATCATATGCTTCAAATGCGAGGGGAGGGACACATCACCAAAACCACGCGATGCCATCCAAAGCATGTTATAATTGTGGAAGAGAAGGTCACTTAGCCCGATTTTGTCGCTCACCAAGACAAGTTCACCAGATGGAGGCACCAAAGGCCATCCCCAAAAAAGTCAAAGCCAGAAGTGCAAGGGAGAGCGCTTTGTCATGACCTCCTCCTGTAAAGCAAGGAACCCGAATGAGGTCATCACGTAAGCTTATCATAAACTCTAGCTAAGTCTATACCTTATTTGATACCGGCTTCTACCCATTCTTTTATTTCTCCTACTTGCGCCAACGATTAAATTTGACTCGAGAAATTAGACTTTCGACTTATCTCAGAAACTCCGCTGGGAGAAACCTTCATTACATCCACTCGCTTATAAGTCTTGTTTGTTCAAATCGGACCTCACATTACCTCGTCGATCTTATTTCATTAAAAATACTGCATTTGACGTAATTCTAGGGATTGATCGTTAACTACTCATCATGCAAAAATTGATTATTTTCGTAAGATTGTTAGCTTTCATATTCCTAACCAACCTATTATGCTAATTCAAGCCACCAAACCATTAAAATCAATCACCGCTATCTCAAGCCATAAAGCTATTCGCTTATTGAAAAACGGATGTCAAGCTTTCTTAGCTCATGTCACGGATCTAAACAAAAATACGCCGCTTTTGAATGATATTTCTATTGTTAATGAATTTCCGACGATTCCCCTCAAGAACTTCCCCGCCTACCCCCGTAGAGCGAAATTGAATTTTGTATCGACTTTCAACCCGCATAAAACCCATTTCCAAAGCCCCATATCGAATGGCTCCTATTGAACTTCGTGAGTTAAAGACCCAACTACAGAATTGTTAGACATCGCTTTATTCGGGCCCTAGTACTTCTCCTCGGGGTGCTCCTGCTCTATTCGTGAAAAAGAAAGATGGGAGTATGCGACTTTTGTATTGATTATCTGAGTCAATCATGTCACCATCAAAAATAGGTACCCATTGCCACGTATTGATGACCTCGCTTGACCAACAGCAAGGAGCCAAATTCTTTTCAAAGATCGATCTTCGCTCCGATATCACCAATTGAAGATTAGAACCGATGACATTCCAAAGACGGCTTTCGTAACTCCTAGACGGCATTATGAATTCCTAGTCATGTCCTTTGATCGACTAATGCCCCGCCGCTTTCATCATGGATATGATGAACCGAGTATTCAAGGAATATTTGGATCACTTTGTGGTCGCTTTTATCGATGACATCCTTATTTATTCCAAAAGCCGTGAAGATCATGAGCAACACTTGAGGTCGACACTCCAAAAGCTTCGTGAATATAAGCTTTATGCCAAGTCAAGAAATGCGAGTTCGCTGAGAGAAGTAGTAGCATTCCTCGGGCACGTGGTATCAAGTCATGGAATATCTGCTGACCCAAAGAAAGATCAAGCTATTCAAAGTCGGGAGCAACCTAAATCAAATGATCAAGTACGAGCTTTCTCGCTTTAGCCGGGTTATTATCTGAGATTCGTAGAAGGGTTTTCTCGAATCGCTACTCCACTAACTCAAATTGACTCAAAAAGATACAAAGTTCTATTGAGCGAGGAATGTGAGAAGAGTTTTCAAGAACTCAAGAGGAGACTCATTTCAAAGACTGCTCGACAATACCATCCGGTTCGAGGGGATTTGTCATCTACAAAGATGCTTCTAGCAAAGGGTTAGATGTGTTCTCATGCAACATGGGAAAGTCATAGCCTATATGCCTCACGACAACTCAAAGAATATGAGAGGAATTATCCTACTCATGATCTAGAGTTGGCAAATTGTGTCTTCGCGCACTAAAGATTTGGAGGCATTACTTGTATGGGGAGAAAGTGGAGATCTTTATTTGATCATAAAAGCCTCAAATATTTCTTCACTCAAAAGGAACTCAACATGCGACAACGACGCTGGCTTGAACTGCTGAAAGATTATGATCATACCATCCAATACCATCCTCGAAAAGCGAACGTGGTAGCCGATGATTGATCGAAAGTAAAAGATCATATGCAAGTGCGAATGCGATATTGTCAACGCAAAGGCCCATTTTGTGTGACTTGCAAAGGATGGAGATAGAGTTAAAGACTCTGTGACCCATGTGATGATGGCGAATATACGAGTAGAACCGACTTTTAATTGATAAAGTTAAAGTCGCCAAAGCTACGCACTGAGCCGATGCGTATGAGGAAGAAAGTGCAAGAAGGTGCTATGCCGAAGCAAGAATCGATGAAGAAGGAATACTTCGAGTCAACTCCGCATTTTGTGTTCCTAACGACCTCGATTTAAAGTATAAAATCATGATGGAGGCGCATAACACACACCGCTTTGTAATCCATCCATCGAGTACCAAATGTATCATGATATTCGCCATACATTTTGGTGGAGCAATACGAAGAGAGAGATAACGCTGCTTATCTCAAGGTGTCTAACGTGTCAACGAAGTCAAGGCGAGCATCAAGTACCAAAAGGTCCATCAGAACCACTTGAAATTCCGTAATGGAAGTGGGAGCACATTACCATGGATTTCAAGCATCGGCCTTCCCAAAGTTTCTCAAGGCATAGATGCGATTTGGGTCATTGTTGATAGATCGACCAAGTCCGCTTTCATTTCTTACCGATACGAGAAACTTATACACTTGAACGCCTTGCTCAGATGTATATAAACGAGGTTGTAAGATTGCATGGTATGCCAAGATCCATAGTTTCCGATCGAGACCCAAGATTCACTTCAAGATTTTGGGTTAGTTTGCAAAAGCTATGGGCACGGATTTACGATTTAGTTTCAGATATCATCCTCGCATTTGACGGGCAATCGAGAGGACTATTCAAACTCTCAAGATCTATTAAGACTCGTGGTCCTCGACTTCAAGGGAAGTTGGGACAAGTTCTTACCATCGGTGGAGTTTTCCTACAACAACAGCTTATCAAGCAAGTATCGCATGGCTCCATTCGAAGCGCCAGATGGAAGAAAGTGTCGCTCTCCAAAGATGTCGGGATGAGGTGGGTGAAGCAACGTTGTTGGGACCGAGTTGGTACGTATGACTACTACGAAAAAGATTCAAACGATCCGACAACGATAAAAAACCTCACAAGATCGATAAAAGAGTTATGCCGATCTTCATCGAAAGGACGGGAATTCGATATAGAGATCATGTGTTGTTACGTGTTGCTCCATGGAAAGGAGTTACGAGATTTGGAAAGAGAGGAAAGCTCAATCCTCGATTCATCTACCCATTTTTAATCCTCGATCGAGTAGGAACTGCGGCCTATATAGACTCGCTTTTACCGCCAAGTATGTCTCGTGTTCATAACGCTTTTCACATATCCATGTTACGTAAATATGTGGAAGACCCGAACCACATTATCGAAGTTAGAACCGATTTAAATAGCGGAAGATTTGACGATGAAGAGGTTCCTGCTCAAATCTTGATAAGAAGGAACATATTCTACGCCCCAAGGTTATACCTCAAGTCAAAGTTTTGTGGAGAAACCACGATGTCGAGGAAATGACTCGGGAGTTAGAATCAAATGAAATCAAGGTATCCTTACCTCTTCAATATACCAGTATCGCATTCTAATTTCGAGGGCTAAAATTTCATAAGAAGGGAGATTGTAAACCCCAACTTTTTGAATAAAGATGAATTTTCTATAAATATTATTTTTGAATATTATGGAGTGAAATTGATATAATGTTATAGTTGTGGGTAATATTTATAAATTTTGCAAAGTACGCAAGTTGTTATATAATATTCGATTGGCTCGGGAATATTCGCTTTAACAGGAATATTCGTATAACCAAGACAATCATCAGTGGACCCCACAACGGAATTATTTGTTTGATCGAGAAAACGACAAAAAATACTTTATGAAAATAACTACGAAGTTTTACCGTTAACTGCTGAAACACCCTGTTAAAAGTACAAGAATACGCTGTGGTCGCATAAGAGCACACTCAGATTAATTATCGATGCTTACGTGATAAGTCACTCAGCTTTTGTTGGTATTATTAATGTAATAATACGTAAAATCTTTTTATATAAAATGTAATACTTTTATAAAGTTATTCTATAAATAGAATATATTATATTCTATTATGCATAAGGTTGCATAAAGGTCTCAGATAGTATTTTGCATAGTAAAATCTTTTTATATATAAAATGTAATACTTTTATAAAGTTATCTGCTTTATTAGATAATAATTAGAATATATTATATTTTATTATGCATAGTGTTTGCAGATAAGCCCGTGATAAGTGTTTGCATATAGTAAAATCTTTTATAAAGTTATTCGCTTTATTAGATTATAAATAGAATATATTATATTTTATTTAAAAGATTTTGTTAAATATGGACCGCCGATTAAAGTAAATCAATCTGACCGCTCATGAGTTAGTTACTATGCACCCATTTTTCTATAAATAAAGCTCATTCCTTCATTATTTTCTTACTAATTCAATCAAACTCTAGAGAGATAAACTATAGAGAGAAAGAAAGAAAGTATTCTGCTACTTCACTACTTATATATCCAAAGATTTTCTTCTTAAGGTAAGGTAGGAATATTATTTGTTGTACTCGTAAGGGGTGTTATTCTTTTCAGATTCATGAAGAGAACTTATGTTATTCCATTCTTTATTATTCTCGTTGAAATAACTCATATACGCTGCCACCCTATACTTGGTGACATTCTTCTATTATATTAGTATTCTCGTCTGCTGAACTAACTCGCATGCCAAGCACCGCATGCATGGTGATTTCGCTGTTATTCCATTCTTTTATTCTTCGTTGAAACATCCTGCTTGCAAGCGATTTCACCGACCGTTCCGCTTTGTGAAACCCCGCATTTTATTAAAGATTTAAATTTATTAAAATATTTTTTTGAATATTATGGTGTGGATTTGATATAATGTTATAGTTGTGGGTAGTATTTATAAAATTTTCAAAGTATGTAAGTTGTTATAAAATATTCGATTGGTCCGGGAATATTCTTTTGTTTGGAATATTCGTACGACGCAAGACAACCATCATTGGTGGACCCCATTAACTAAGTATTGTCGAAGTTAGAAAACACGTAATTATCTTTTATAAAAATAACGGTGCTAAAGTGTTACCGTTAAAACTGCTGAACTACTTTGTGTAGTAAAAGTACAAAGAATACGCTGTGGTTGCGTAAGAAGCACACTCAGATTGATTATCGATGCTTACGTGAGAAGTCACTCATTATACTCAATTATTGCTACAAAGAATTGATGCATCATATGTCTCATATTATCGATTCAATTATTATCATAAGATCATCTCGCATAAAATGTTATTTTATTAAATCAATAATTGAGACGACAAAGTTATTTATATTATTGAATTGCAATATTTACAATTTCTAAGTTCTGTCAAGGAGAGGTTCGGTCACCTAATCAGGCGCCAATAGGAGAAATCCTTATTGAAAGCCCCTCTTTCCGGGAACGACACGGTTGATAAATATTGTGAGTTATAATATTAATAATGAATGTTGTTCAAGTTGAATTTGGAGACGCGACGTGATATTTGAGTCCTAACGACGTAAATTAGTAAATATAGTCTATAAACACAAAATTTCCTTAATTCACTATTTGGTCAAAGTCAACAGCTTGACTTTTTTCGTGAAAAGTCAAACTTTGAAATTTCAAAATTTATATTTTTGATAAAAAATAGTTTCATTATGTTGGAATTGTTTGTGTTAGTGAAAATCAACATTTATTCCGATGATAGTGGATGTCTAGGGGTTATATTGATAAATTGGGTAATTTATCGGATAAATGAGCAATTAATTGCTACTAATTCACATGCTTACATAACTATTTGTTCACATATGTGTACTATTGAATCACATTATTTACTATTAGGGGAGTTGGTGCAAGATTGATAATATTTGCATGACTAAATTAAAAATGGAGGTATAGATGGAGGTACTATACTGAAATTCGTATTTTTCGCATGATTATACTATTGATTCACATTATTGAACTATTGATTCACATTATTTACTATTAGGGGAGTTGGTGCAAGAATGATAATACTTGCAGGACTAAATTAAAAGTGAAGAAAAAGAGGAATGTATTATACTGTAATATTTCGAGCCCCAAAACGTGCAATTATCGAAACTATATTTTCTTATAAATAGAAGCTCATTCTTCCTTCATTTCTCACCAATTCACTAAAGCTATAGAGCAATTATTATAGAGAGAAAGAAGAAAAGTATTCTGCTACTTCGCCACTTCTATATCCAGTTTCTTCTAAGGTAGGGAATATTATTTGTTGTATTCGAAAGGGGTATTATTTCTTTCTTTCGTCTTCATGAAGAGAACTTCTGTTATTCCATTCTTTGTTATTATGTTGAATAACTCGCCATGCGGCACCGTATACTTGGTGAAATTCTTCTATTATTTCATTCTTTATTATTCTCATTGAATATCTTGTTCTCATGCGTTCTACGCCGACCGGTTCCATCTTTATTATTCTCGCTGGAATATCCTCATCATAAGTTTCACGCGGGACCGGGTTCCGCTCTTTATTATTCTCGTTGAAATATCCTCGTTCAGGCATTTTATGCCGGACTGATTCCGCCTTTATTATTCTCGCTGGAATATCCTATCTCGTATGCTTTTACGCCTTAACCCGATTCCGTTATTTATTATTCTGTTGGAATAACCTGCATGTGCGGTCTATCGCATGCATGGTGATTTCTTTTATTATCCCATTCTTTATTATACTCAGTTGGCTAAAGTTTTGACTTCTATAATCCATGAAATTAGTGGAATATCCTTGATATTTGCGCTTCATCCAATATCTTTTCATGGAAATATTCTTCTGAGCATTCTTGAATTTTACTCCACAAAGAAATATCATGTTGACAATTTGGACGTTATTGGTTCCTGGACAAATTAATTCTTGAACTTGTTTTATTGAATTCTTATATCATTGTCATCATCCTCATGTTTATATTTTTTTGAAAGTCATCTCGTGGCTTCCAGTAGAGGCATGGGGATGGACTTGGTATGATTATGACTGTGATTATTCTTGTAATCATCATGATCGCAATATTACAAAATGATGTGGTAAAAGTCCTCATTGGCCCGTAGTGCATTGATGGACAATTTTGGTATGATTATAGCTATGGATTCTCTTCTACCAAGGGTGCAAAGATGAATTGTTTTATGGTATGATCAGACCATTGATGAAAACACGATTATCTTTGGCCCGTGAGTATGGATAATTCGTGGTCGTGATACTAAAAGAATATCCTCGGCCAGTAGTGTGGATGATTTAATGATGTAGATTATTTATTGTCGAGTCTCAAATGATAAAAGTGATGAAAACCTTTTAAATCATAGAAGATAGTAGATTTTATTCTCTACTTGACTTTTCTAATGGATTGCTTGTTCACCATTGTTAAACTTGATGTTTGTTATATCAGTATCGCTTTAACACCAACGTTGAAGGCTAACGATAATTTATTCTGCATTATCTTAGTCATAATATTTCTTACTGGGCTAGTTGAGCTCACCCTTTTACTTTCATTGTTCTCTTCAAGAAATGAGAACGTAACTGGGACTAGTCGAGGAACAGAGTGATGGTCCTAGATGGTGCATTAGTAGTCCTCATTATTCTGTGAAATAGTGTAATAATAAATATAATGAGGACTCCATTGAGTGTGGATATTGTCTAGATGATAATATTTGTATTAAAACTCACAGCATATGTTTTGTAGTATTTTACACGACTGTTGTATAATTAGATTGTATTTGTATTCTGTACCATGTATTTGATGACTCAGAATAGGTGATGTATACCTATTTTGGGGCGCCACAATCGCTTATTTAGTATTCGTTGGAGTAACTCGCCTATGCGCTAAGTACAAAGATGCATGGTGATTTCTTTTGTTATTCCATTCTTTATTATACTCAGTTGGTTAAAGTTTTGACTTCTATACTCCATGAAATTAGTGGAATATCCTAGATAATTGTGCTTCATCCAGTATCTTTTCATGGAAATATTCTTCTGAGCATTCTTGAATTTTACTCTACAAAGCAGTATTATGTTGACAATTTGGACGTTATTGGTTCTTGGACAAATTAATTCTTGAACTTGTTTTATTGAATTTTTATATCATTGTCATCATCCTCATATTTATATTTTTTGAAAGTCATCTGTGGCCTATAGTGCGTAGATGGACTTGGTATGATTATGACTAGGGATTATTCGGTGTAATCATGATCGTAATGTTACAAATGATGTGGTAAAAGTCCTCATCGTCCCGTAGTGCATTGATGGACAGCTTGTTGGTATGATCATGACCATTAATGAATACACAAATATTCTTGGCCCGTAGTGCATGGATAATTGTGGTCGTGATACTAAAGAATATCCTCGTCGAAAAGTGTAAGGTGATTCGATGATGTAGATTATTTATTGTCGAGTCCCAAATGATAAAAGTGATGAAAAACCTTTAAATCATAAAAGATAGTAGATTTTATTCTCTACTAGACTCTTTTAATGGATCGCTTGTTCACCGCAGCTAAACTTGATGTTTGTTATATTATATCGCTTTAACATTGTTTAAGGCTAATGATAATTTATTCTCGCATTATCTTAGTCATAATATTTCATCGGGCTAGTTGAGCTCACCCTTTCTTTCACCGCTTCCCTCGTGAAATGAGAATATAGTCGAAACGAGCCTGGGAACGGAGTGATGGTCCTAGATGGTGCATTAGTAGTCCTCACTATTCTCGTGAAATAGTGTGATAATAATTGTAATGAGGACTCCTTTTGAGTTTGTATACTCTCTAGTAGACAATATTTGTATTCAAACTCACAGTTTATGTT
Source organism: Panax ginseng (assembly GCA_020205605.1). Lineage (NCBI taxonomy): Eukaryota > Viridiplantae > Streptophyta > Magnoliopsida > Apiales > Araliaceae > Panax > Panax ginseng. The sequence continues at coordinate 113,257,439 of CM035143.1, forward strand.
TTGTCGTATTGTACACGACAGTTGTATTTTAATTCTGTACCATGTATTTGGCGACTCAAGATGGGTGATGTATACCTAATTTTGGGGGCGTCACAGATCTTCTCCAAAGTATGACTGATCAACATTAGGTCTCGTACATTTTGTTGCATTAATGATATTTACTCATGTGATCTCTCTTTTTAGGAGTCTATGAGGATTATTAAGAGAGATACACTGCATGGCTCATCATCGTGAGACATCTCTTGGAGTTTGTCATGCTAAACGACTTTAGCATCAAATGAATATACGGTCCTTGGGTTAAGCTGATCTTCCTTTTAAATCTATCTATCTATATAGATTTGTATCCCCAATTGAGATATTCTTTCCAAATCATTCATGGAGTAATGTTTAGACAACTTTATTTTAACTGATTGTAGCATTGAAATGTCATTCCTTATCCTTAATGTATCAACATATAATACTAAGAATGTCACGACGCTCCCCTTTTGTACACACTAGGTTCATTCTTATTTTTGATAAAATCAAACTCTTTTGATTATCTCATCAAAACGACTGTTCCATTTTGAGAAGCTTACTTCAATCCATAATATGGATTGTTGTAGCTCATATACATGATTTGCTTCAACCATTGAAATAAATTCATCTGGTTGTATCATATATACATTCTCCTCTAATAATTTATATTTGAGGAAGGGCATCTCCACGTCCATTTTCCAAATTTAGTAATAATAAATTGTAATCGCAAGTAAAATTCAAATGGACTCAAGCATTACTAGCGGTAATAAAGTTTTATCACAGTCAACTCTTTGAATTTATTTAAAATATTTTCAAACCAGTCTGGTTTTACAGGTCTCCACCTTTCCATTTTTGCCATAAATTCATATCAGATTTTATGATTATCTGTCATTTCTATAAGTGTCTACAACTCTTAGCCTCATTGTATATAACTGAATCATCATCTTCTATGATGTGTACCTCATCATCATCATTCATGATGAATCCATGCCTCCCAGGTATCTTTGGTACTATTCCAGATTTACGATTCAGTTATGGTATAATAGGTCTATCTACAGGTTGCTCTTTTTGAGGTATAGTGCTTTGTGGTTCTTGAACTCTTCAAGATCTATTATCCTCCCATTGACCCCTTCAATGATAAACACCTTTATCTTAGAAGGTAGCGTGTTTTGCAACAAACACATTTTGCTCAGTAGAATTATAGAATATATACCCTAAACTTACTTTAGGATGTCCCACAAATCTGCACTTGTCAAAATTTTGTCCAAAGCTTATCCTTTTGAAACATTTTTCACATAAGCTGGACAACCCCTTATCTTAACATACTTAAGATTAGGAATCCTCCATGTCCATAACTCTTATGGAGTCTTGGGGTCGGATTTTGAGGTTACCTTTTCGTAAATATGCAGCAATTTCTAGGGCATTACCCCAGAAGGATACTGGAATGTTGGCAAAATTATTATGGACCACACCATGTCTAACATGGTACGATTTTTGTTTCCAGATATATCAATCAATTATTGTGTATCAAGAAACGTCCATTGTGAGAAAATCATTTAAGATGATCTAAAAACTTATTGCGCAAATATTTCTTCCTCAGTCTAATCAAAGAATTTTAATACTTTTAAAATTAGTTTCACTTTTGAATTCTTTGAACATTTCAAATCATTCAGGCTTGTATTTCATCAAATAAAAATATTCAAATCTTTGAATGATCATCTCATTTTCTTATACTAGTTTGTTCAATTTATAAAATTATTTTCATGTAAATCAAGTATTAAAAATCCATTAAGTAATATTTCAGTTATATACAAAACATTATTATTATAAATAGAAAAACAATAGTTCTTAAGTATAATACCAAAAATTTAATTATCCAACAACAAAATGGAAATAATCTTTCTAACGAGAACTGGAATATATTAACAACTTATTGACTTAATAGATTTGCCCGTAGACAATGCTAAACTATAAGTTCATATGGCTAATGCAACAACCTTTGCTTCATTTCCCACACATGGGATTACTTATCCTTTGTTTAACTTTCTACTTCTGCTTTGTCTCTCCATAAATCTATATTTATGAGAACCAAAGCCGGTATCCAATACCCAAGTACAAACTTGACTTATAGAAAGATTTATTTTGATCATGAACAAACGTGCATCTGTAACCGAAACTTCACTAAGTTTCTTCTGGTTAGCCTCTGCAAGATTATTCTCGCAGTTTTATCTCCAATGTTCAGGCTTATTGCAGTCGAAGCAAACTCTTTTGATATCCGTATCAATTTTGTTCTTATTATCCTTTGTTTTTGCCTTTCTATTTACCTTCTTTGAATATTTCTTCTTTTCAGAAGATCATTTAGTCCCTACCAGTAAGACTTAGTCTTTCTTGGTTGGAAAATGACTCTCTTTATTTTCAACATGTTAAGAAAATCAGCGAGGCTGATATCTAGCTTGTTCATATGAAAAATTCATAACAATTGTGAGAAGGAGTCCAGGAGTGACTGCAAGATCAAATCTTGGCTCAACTCTCCATCCATAACAAAACCTTGTTGTCCTAATTGTTCAATCAAATTGATTATGTTGAGGACTTGTGTCTATACAGTAGTGTCATCAGTAATTCTAGATCGGAAGACGTCCTTAGATATCTGATATCTTTCAATCATATTTTTCTCACCATCAACTACTTTATGTGCAGAAATATGGTGGAAGCATCAATAGTTTCATGCTGACGCTGAAGCTCGGTACTCATGGATGCGAGCATGATGCATTGAGCCAATGTGCATCATCTTGCCACTTTCTAAAATTAGCAATCTCTTCCTTAAAGGTATTATCTGTGACACCCCCAAAATAGGTATACATCGCTCGTCTTGGGTTGCCAAATACATGGTACATAAATCAAATACAAACTTCTTTTATACAATACGACAACAACGTAGCTTAGAGTTTTTACACGAATATTGTCTCATGGACAGTATTCAAACTCAAATGAAATCCTCATTACATTTATTATCACACTATTTCACAAAATAGTGAGGACTACTAATGCAAACATCTGGACCGTCACTCCGTTTGTGACACCCCCAAATCCTGGTACTTCATTCCCTCAAGATTTGGTGTTCACTTAATCAAAACATTCATTTCTAACTACCCAATTATAATAAAATTGAATAATCAAAACTTGCCCATACAGGATTAAACTTAAATAAAAATCTCCCAGGTTATCTAACCTTTAACAAAAATCATTCAAATGCGGAAATTAAATAAACTTCATTAAAATCTTTAAACCAAAGTCTAATAATAATACTATCAAATCTATTACAAGTCTTCAGTACTTGTTCATCTTTCCTTTTCCTTTACTGGTGCTAGGTACATCACCAGTTTCAACTTTAGTCAGAAGAAATTTTACAGCAAGAGTGAGCAAACAAGGCCCACTTGAAATAACAATAAATAAATCTTTAAACTTTTACATCAATTGTCAACATTAGGCTCAATAGAAAAGAACAATATATTCTATTAACTTTCTGAAAATTATAACATTCACTGAGGGTCTAATGACCACGAATCATGTCCACAAAGCTATAAGTAATCTTCAACTTTAACTTTAACAAATATAAAGACTATAAGGACTCCACGCACTTAGGGGGATCAACCCTTCGTATAATGTATTGTGCACAATCATTTCAACGCTAAGCGTAAACCTCTATTAAAAGAGTTGTTCATCTCAAAGATTTAGAATACAAGCTCAACTCAAAGTAAGTTTGGTTTGATAAGCTTTCAAGGAAATTTGAGTTTAACAAACATCAACTAAGGAGCAAATTGAATAAGACCAATAACACTATACTATAGAATAATAGTGATTGAATCAATCATAGTAAACTAAAGTCATGCATTAGAAATAATCTAATAAAGATACATTTAAATAACTATAAAGATACCTTGCTTGAACAATACTAAGCCAAGGTTAATTAGAATTGAATACTAAACATGCATGGCAATTCATTTATGCATGTAAATCAATAATTGAAATACAAGAATAACTTGTTCAACATTCAACCAAAGTTTTAGACAACTTACATCATTATAAGTTAATCGAAATTGAAAACAATAATTAGCTCAATAAGACAAAGGATTAGAAAACTTGCATCCTCATGAACCAATAGATACAAGAGATTTATCAATAATAAACAATCTAACTCCACGAAAGTGTAGAGTTAGCAACTTACATAATTGAAATGGAATTAAAAGCAATAATGTGCTCAACGAATTTAAACTTGTACAACGAAGTTTTAGAGTTAGAAAACTTGCCTTTAGCAAAAGCTAAACCTTACAACTTGAATCAATACCCTATACATATGTCATCATGACATAATTAGTCATTACCAACATTGTATATTTATATAAACAAATATATTCAACATATGGGTTAAATTACCCATTCACATAATCAACTATGTTACAAGTAGGTAACACTTAATAACATGATCATTCATAGTTTAATACTACTAAAATTATCATTTAACATTACTATTATTAACACATAACATTTATTTTCAAAGTTTGTGTAATTAAACAAAACTGCTGTAACCTTCTCGCTAACTCATATTATAAGACTTACACTTTACACTGTGGTTCGCAAGGACAACGAGTGAAGCCATGCACATGGGTCACAGTGCCATTGGTTGGCATCATAAGCAAGGCGGCTGCCATTATGGCTATGACATATATAATACATGGCGAGATTTGTATCATAGGGCTACATGGCTTTGCTGAGTCCGTCCGTAATCCCATGACAACCTCAACAAAGATGAACAAAAAGCCAAATCGGCCTAAAAGTTTGAATCTAATAGATCGATTATCATGTAATACACATATAGACTTCATATAAACATATTTTGAAGACTTCTAACATGTTTATACTCATAAAATAACACAAACCTCAAAGTTACAACACCCAATTTCAATGTTTTTAAGCAAAACTCCATTGTTGACATTTTTAATAAAATTCAACACTGATTTTGTTTTTCAATCAAAACAAAATTTCAAAACATCATAGTTATGATTATACATACTCTATCAATTTCTATAATCAATTTATCAATCTAACAACTAATTAAACCTTAATTTCTATTTTAAATTGAGCCATATTCATATGTATTTTCATGTAAACACTGTAATATGGTTTTCTTTACAAAACACATACATACATGACTTAAATTTTCTATAATCACATACAAATTCATGAAACAACCTTATAATCAATAATCATACAAAACTATATACATAACAACAATTAATCCTTTATAAAAATTTTACAGAGAACTTTTTGGAAGAAGAAGTCTAAACTTTTAAAGAAGAGATTAAGCTCCTACCTTTGATTAGGAAGATGATGACTATTCTTTTCTCCAATTCCTTTTTCAAAAACCTGTTAGAATCACTCACACTCTCTAGAGTTTTCTCAAATTTTTCTCTGTGTTCTTCTTCTTCTTCTCTCTTCTCCCAACTCTAGTTTACGTATTATCATACAACGTATAATAATAATAATATAGATATTAAGTATAGGATTTTAACTGACATCAGTTATAGAATTTTGAAAATCAAAAGCCGTAAGGCTTGTTTGGCTAGGCTTAATAAAATAACCCATTAACCCTTACACCTTGTTTGGTAAACTTAATTAAAACAAATGGATAAATCCTTATACCTTGTTTGCTAACACATCATTAGATTAAAGACTTAATATGCAATAAGACATGTTTGGCAAAACTAAATTAAACTCTTTTAATTTATTTTTAGTAACTCCTTTATAAAGAAGGTTATTTGTCACACTTCTATTTAATTAAATAATCAATTAAAATATTAATCTATTAAATTACTTTAACACATAAATCATTATCACAAAACTATAATTTTTTTATAATTATAATTTTATTCGACCAACTAATATTTTAAATTACTATTTCCCATTTAAAATATTATAATTTATTTAAATCACTATAAGCTCTCTAGCTTACTTATTAAATTAAATAGGTATATAAACTCATAACAACTAATTTTCTTAGCTCCTTAATTATTTATTCAACAAATAATTAACTAAATCACATCAACTCAAATTGTCATTAAATACTTATATAATTCAATAAATATTTAATATTGCAAATAAATAGTTAATATTTTATATTTAATTATTTATTCAACAAATAATTAACTAAATCACATCAACTCAAATTGAACAATTGTTTATTCAACAATAAACATAATCCATTAAATACTTATATAAATCAATAAATATTTAATATTACACTTTAAAATTCTGGAATGTTACAGCATTCCCTCCTTACAAGGATTATCCATTAAATACTTTGGACTATACATGTTAATTGGGATATATATTGGTATACTTGTTTTTCAAAGGAATCAAAATTGGGTGATAACAGTGTAAATTACGTTCACTGTAAATTGATATTTCATCAATGAAGCTTAATTTTTAAAACACAGTGTTTTCAAAGAATTAGTCTACGATATTGTTAATTAGTGGTTGGTAATTGGTATATGGATGATTGTTAGCAATTATATGTAATTTATATTAGTTATACATGTTGTTTTGGGTGAATTATTTTTAAGATTTAAGACAAGAGAAGATTGGCTCGTTTCTTCGCCTCTCCGTTTCATGTGAGTTTGGTACCTCAAAAAAAAATTCACGCCTAGCTAGCGTCAAGTTTCACACTTTAGCGCCAAACTCAAATTTTCAAAAACTTCGTGTCACAGTCATTGTCGAAATCATTGAGGGTCGAATCAACCGCAGTCATACGAGTCCCTATTTATGTCTCGTCTTGGGAGCGCCATGTCGGTATTACGACAAATACGGCCACGCTTCAAATCGTGGAGCAGCGGCGCCACTTAACAGAAAGTTCAGAAACGACTTTTGTCTTGCACGAAAAGTCTGATTTTTAAAAGGAATGATATAAGATAAATGTTGAGTATGTATTTCTGGTATTATAGTATGTTAATACTATGAGTGAACATGGAATTACTAATTAACAAATATTGTTATTAGTTTTATTAGATAGAAGTTGATTATGCGATTTGATTATATGGTTAGAGATTTAAACCATACGTGATGTAGCGTTGATTAAGACTAATCATGTCATGTTAACACATGTATATAGGATATTGTGATTTGGATTATAACGGTTTAATCTATGTATAAGGCAAGATTCTAAATCCCTATCTTTTTACATTGAACAAATTTTCTAATCCTAAAGCTTCATATGCAAATTTTATATGTTATACTTTATTGAGTAAAGTATTTCCATTAAGCAATTTAATTGTATCCAGTTATTCATGATGATACAAGCTTCCCATCTCCACACTTTCATTGAGATAATTATTATGATTATGCAAGTTTTTCCTAACTCTAAACTTGTTATATTAGCATGCAAGTACCTTTATTCATTAACTCGGTTTATCGCTCTAATTATTGTTGTTATGCATGCTTGATATTAAATCCTAACTTGTAACCTTAGCTTAATGTTGTTCAAAGCAAGGTATGATAGATTATTCAATTGTTATGCTATTAGATTATTCCTAAAGCATGAACTTAGAACGAAATGTTTATTCAGTATGATCATTCAATAACATAGTGTTATTATCTTTATTCAACTAATCCTTAGTTGATGTCCGTTGAACTCCAAATTACCTTGAATTGTATCCAAACGAAACTATCTTTGGGGCGGACTTGTACTCAAAATACTGAGATGAACAACCCTATTTATAGGGATTACGCTTAGTTTTGTACTTTGCGCTGAAATATTTGTATACAATACATGTACGGAGGGTTGATCCCCCTAAGTACCTTAAAAGTCATTATGGTCGTATTTAATTTAAAGTTTAAGTTGAAAGATTACTTATAACTATGGACAAGGTTCGTGGTCATTAGACCCTCAGTGAATGTTTAAAATATTAATAGAACTCATTGTTCACTTCTATTGAGCCCCTGAATGGGCAAGGAATGTTAAGATATTAATAGGACTTATTATTTAGTTCTATTGAGCCCCTGAATGGGCAAGGAATGTTTAAGATATTAATAGAACCTATTGGTCAGTTCTATTGAGCCCCCTGAATGGGCGTAGAATGTAATGCTTATTCATTGTTATTTCAAGTGAGCCTTGTTTGCTCACTCTTGCCTGTAAAATCCTTACAGCTAAAGATGGAAAGGGTGACGCACCTAGCACCAGTAAAGGAAAGGGAAAGATGAATAATTACTGAAGACTTGTAATAGTTTTGATAGTTTTATTATCAGACTCTGGTTTAAAGATTGTAATGAAGTTTATTTAAATTTTCCGCATGAATGATTGTTTGTAAAGGTTAGATAACTTTGGGAGATATTATTTTATGTAATTCTGACAAGGTGTTTATTATTCAATTTTATTTATGATTGGGTAGTTATAAATGAATATTTTGATTACGTGAACACCAAATCTTGAGGTAATAAAGTACCGAGATTTGGGGGTGTCACATCTAACATGTTTATACTCATAAAATAACACAAACCTCAAAGTTACAACACCCAATTTCAATGTTTTTGGCAAAAACTCCATTGTTGACATTTTTAATAAAATTCAACACTGTGATTTTGTTTTTCAATCAAAACAGAAATTTCAAAACATCATAGTTATGATTATACATACTCTATCAATTTCTATAATCAATTTATCAATCTAACAACTAATTAAACCTTAATTTCTATTTTAAATTGAGCCATATTCATATGTATTTTCATGTAAACACTGTAATATGGTTTTCTTCACAAAACACATACATACATGACTTAAATTTTCTATAATCACATACAAATTCATGAAACAACCTTATAATCAATAATCATACAAAACTATATACATAACAACAATTAATCCTTTATAAAAATTTTACAGAGAACTTTTTGGAAGAAGAAGTCTAAACTTTTAAAGAAGAGATTAAGCTCCTACCTTTGATTAGAAAGATGATGGCTATTCTTTTCTCCAATTCCTTTCTCAAAAACCTGTTAGAATCACTCACTCTCTCTAGAGTTTTCTCAAATTTTTCTCTGTGTTCTTATTCTTCTTCTCTCTTCTCCCAACTCTAGTTTACATATTATCATATAACGTATAATAATAATAATATAGATATTAAGTATAGGATTTTAACTTACATCAGTTATAGAATTTTGAAAATCAAAAGCCATAAGGCTTGTTTTGCTCACAGCTTAATAAAATAACCCATTAACCCTTACACCATGTTTGGTAAACTTAATTAAAACAAATGGATAAATCCTTATACCTTGTTTGCTAACACATCATTAGATTAAAGACTTAATATGCAATAAGACATGTTTGGCAAAACTAAATTAAACTCTTTTAATTTATTTTTAGTAACTCCTTTATAGCAAGGTTATTTGTCACACTTCTATTTAATTAAATAATCAATTAAAATATTAATCTATTAAATTACTTTAACACATAAATCATTATCACAAAACTATAATTTTTTTATAATTATAATTTTATTCGACCAACTAATATTTTAAATTACCATTCCCATTTAAAATATTATAATTTATTTAAATCACTATAAGCTCTTTAGCTTACTTATTAAATTAAATTGGTATATAAACTCATAACAACTAATTTTCTTAGCTCCTTAATTATTTATTCAACAAATAATTAACTAAATCTCATCAACTCAAATTGTCATTAAATACTTATATAATTCAATAAATATTTAATATTGTAAATAAATATTTAATATTTAATATTTAATATTTAATTATTTATTCAACAAATAATTAACTAAATCACATCAACTCAAATTGAACAATTATTTATTCAACAATAAACATAATCCATTAAATACTTATATAAATCAATAAATATTTAATATTACACTTTAAAATTCTAGAATGTTACAAAGATTCCTCCTTACAAGGATTCTCGTCCTCGTAATCACAACTCAAAACAAATCATTCGTTATTTCTTCCCTTACTTACAAGATTCTCATCCCCAAAATCGAAGACACAGATTAAACAAATAACTTGTGGTATTCTTTTCAACATTTTCTCTCGAGTTCCCACGTAGCTTCTTCAGCCGTTGTGGTTCCTCCATATCACCTTCACTGTAAGGTATCACTTTATTCTGAGCACTTGTTCTTTCCTCATCGACTATCCGGATAGGAATCTCTTCATAAGACAAATCTTTCTCGAATCGCAACGGTTGCGTCGCATCGATCACATGTTTGTAGTGGATTTATATGGTCGTAATATCAAAATGTGAAAAACATTATGAATGTTTTCCAACTCTGGAGGTAGAGCTACCTTGTAAGCCACTTCTCCCACTCTTCGCAGAACTTCAAAGGGTCCAATAAACCTCGGGCTTAGCTTTCCCTTTTTACCGAAATGAATTTTCCCCTTCCAGGGAGAAACTTTTAGGAATACAAAAGTTCCCACATCGAATGCACAATCTTGTGCGTGTTGATCAAGATACTTTTTCTCGCATGCATCTTGGTCATACTACTAATCTTGTCTAATGAGTTTGACAACGTCGCCGGCTTGTTGCACAGCCTCGTCCTAACAATATGCGTTCACCGACTTCATCCCAAAGACAAAGTGGAGTTCTGCACTTTCGCCGTCAATGCCTCGTGGGTGGCATCGCCGATGCTCGCGTGATAATCGTTGTTCTAAGCAAATTCCACTAACTGTAATTGTTCTTCCCCAGCTTCCTTTAAAGTCCATGACACATGCTCTCAAAGATATCTTCCAATGTCCGAATTATTCATTAGCTTTGGCCATCTGTTTGTGGATGATAAGCCATACTCATTCATAATCGCTTCCCCATGCATTCTTGTAGTCTCTTCCAGAAATTCGATGTGAATCGCGGATCTCTATCGGACACAATTGATACTGGCACTCCGTGCCTCAAAACGATCTCTTTAATGTACAATCTTGCCAACTGATCAAGATTGAATCTAATCTTTATTGGTAAAAAGTGCGCTGACTTTGTCAGTCTGTCCACTATCACCCAAATTGCATCGCATCCTCTCTGAGTAGTTGGAAGACCCACCACAAAATCCATCGTGATGTGTTCCCACTTTCATTCCGGTATTTCCAATGGTTGAAGTAATCCGCTGGGTCTTTGATGTTCGGCTTTTACTCTCTGACATGTTAAGCATTTTGTTACGCATTCAGCAACATCCCTTTTCATGTTTGACCACCAAAAATGTCGGTGCAAATCTTGATACATTTTCGTGCTTCCTGGATGAATCGAATATCTTGTGTTGTGTGCTTCGGTCAAGATTTCGTCTTTCAGTTCTAGCACTGCTGGAACCCAAATTCTTCCCTCGGACCGTAGTAATCCTTCAGTATCGACCTTGTATTTTACATCCCCGCCTTCAATCAGATTCTCTTTGATTTTCCCACACTCTTCATCTTGTAGTTGAGCATTCTTCACTTTGTCCACTAAAGTTGGACCCGCTTCTATCTGGAATAGTTGTTCGTCAGATTCTTTTGTAAATTTGATTTCCAACTCCAGTTTTGTCATTGCTGAAATGAGCTCCTCCTGAGTTGTTATCAGCATCAATTTCTCTCGACCTTTCCTGCTTAAAGTATTTGCAACCATATTTGTTTTGCCTGGATGATAAAAGATCTCATAATCGTAATCATTTATCAGTTCCATCCATCTTCTTTGACGCATGTTCAAATCCTTCTAAGTGAAAATATACTTCAGACTTTTGTGGTCTGTGTATATCTCACATTTCTCTCCATAAAGATAGTATCTCCATATCTTCAGAGCAAATACAACTGCAGCCAATTCCAAATCATGAGTCGGATACCCTTTCTCATAATCCTTTAGTTGTCTTGATGCATATACGAATAACTTTGTCGCTTCGCATAAGAACACACCCCAACCCTTTATGTGAGGTATCACTATACACCACAAAATTTCAGATTATCTCGTAATGTCAACACAAAGCCATACTTAACTTTTTCTTCAAATCTTGAAACTCTCTTTACACTTCTCCGTCCAAACGAATTTTACAACTTTCCTTGTCAAATTTGTTAATGAGTGGCTATCTTAGAAAAATCTTGAATAAATCTTCTATAATAACCAGCCAGTCCCAAGAAACTCCTCACTTCTGACGGTGTTCTTGGTTGTTCCCAATTGATTACAACTTCCACTTTTGATGGATCCACTGAAATCCCATCTTTGTCAATCACGTGACCCAAAAATTGTACACGATCGAGCCAAAATTCGCACTTAGAGAATTTCGCGTACAATTTTTCCTTCTTTAGTGTTTCAAATGTCAAACGTAAATGTTCCACGTGTTCTTCTTGAGTTTTGGAATACACCAGAATGTTATCAATAAATACCACCATAAACTTGTCTAAGAATGGTTTAAACACCCTGTTCATTAAATCCATGAACGCAGCAGGGGCATTTGTTAAACCAAAAGACATCACCAGAAACTCGTAATGTCCGTACCGAGTTCTGAATGCCGTTCTAGGTATATCCTCCTTTCTTACCTTCAATTGGTGATACCCACTTCTCAAATCTATTTTCGAGAAATATTTAGCACCCTTCAGCTGATCAAACAAGTCATCTATTCTAGGCAACGGATACCTATTCTTAATAGTGACCTTGTTTAACTCCCTATAATCAATGAAAAGACACATTGATCCATTCTTCTTCTTAACGAATAAAATTGGCACTCCCCACGGTGATACGCTTGGTTGAATATATTTCTTGTCCAGTAACTCTTGCAACTGTACCATCAGTTCCTTCATTTCTACCAGAGCCATTCTGTACTGGGCCTTCGATATCGGTGTTGTTCCCGGTGCTAAGTCGATCACTAACTCAATTTCTCTGTCAGGCGGAAGTCCTGGCAAATCTTCTGGAAATACGTCTTCGAATTCTCTCACTACCGGTATTTCTTCTAATTTCACACCCTTCTTCTGACTATCGATTATGTAAGCTAAATAGCCCACACAACCTTGACTCAACAACTTCTTGGCCTGCATAGTCGTCAGACATTTCATTTGTTTAGGTGACTTGCTACCATAAAATACTACCTTTAACGGAGTCATAAGGTTTACACACTTCTTGTGACAATCGACATCTTGCTCCATATTTGAATGTACCACCATTCCCAAAATTACATCAAATTCCCCCAATCTAATCGAAATCAAATCTACCAACAAGATATTCTCCTTAATGTTCACCCTACAGTTCTTGTATACGAATCTAATAGGGATTACTTCCTTATTCGCAATTTCTATGTTCAAAGGAAAATTCATTTCTTCTCAGGCAATTCTAACCTCTTAGCAAATTCATCGATATAAACGAACAAGTAGCACCCGAATCAAATAATACATAAGCATTTATATCATTGATTGGGATAATACGACACCACATCTTTTGATTGCACGGCAGATCCCGCATACCATGTTGAAGGTTACGGTACGTGGGTTTTGTTTGATGTTACTGTGTCCGCAATGGCCCATGTACCTCCATTGTTACCTCCATTGCTTTTGGTTGTCACTCCTTCCCTCTTCTTAAGGAATTCACGAACAAAGTGATCCTTGGATCCGCACGTGAAGCATACATTCTTCTTCGGTTGGGTGCAATTTGGGCGATGTGACCCTCCTCGGCCACAATTGTAGCATACTAAACTTCCCTATCAAGCACGCACCCTTATGGAATTTCCCGCATGTGGCACATGCTTCAAACTTTTTATTTTGCTGGTTACCCTGCTGGTTTCCAGCACCCACGTTCCCATTCCACTTCCTCTTAATGCCGTTGTTGTTGTTGTTGTTGTTTCCACTACTACCACCTCCATTCTTAATCTCGTTCTCATTCTTCTTCTTCTTTTGTTCCTGGTTGAACTTTGTCACTGCCTCGCCTCCACCTTCAGTGAGTACTGCTTTCTCCATCACCAACAAATGTCTTTAATCGAACAGGATATACCCTCTTGTCTGACCGTGGCTTCAGTCCCTGTTCAAATCTTTTCGCCTTACGCTCGTCTGTGCTGACTTGATATGGCGCAAACCTCGCCAATTCATTGAATTTGGCGGCATAATCGGATACCGTCATCGTCCCTTATTTTAGTTCTAGAAACTGTACTTCTAGCTGACTCTTCGAACTCTCCAGGAAATAGGTCTCGAAGAACAACTCCTTGAACCTATCCTAGGTCATCACTCCTGGCCCTTCACGAGTTTTATTGGCCTGCCACCAATAACTAGCTTCTGCTTTCAACGTGAACGTTACGAAAGCAGTCTTCTAATCATCCCCTACCCTAGCGACATCGAATACTTTTTCTATCTCCATAATCCAGGTTTGTGCTTCGACTGGATTCATAGACCCACGGAATTCAGGTGGTCCAACCGCCTTGAAATCCTTAAACATTGTACCATGGTTTTGTGGTTGATTCTGCAACGCTCATGTCAGTAGTGTCACTAGTTGTTGAACGGGGTTACCATCAACATTGCCGTTATTGGTAGTTCTCTCATTGTTTCTCTCGTCATGGGTGGTATATTTTGCGTGGGGGAGGCATTTTCTCATTAAAACAAAACATCTATTAGACTATTACTCAACTTCTTTAAGTATTTCTAATTAATTTGCCTCCATAAAAGAAATAACCACATAACACATAACACTTTGAATAAAATAATAACTTTTATTTATTCATCATTACTTCAAAAAACATAAAAACAATAGCATCACTGCTATTTACATTCCTTTCCTGAACTACAAAAGTTACAGGACAACATCATTATTATCATATCCCATAGTTACTTAACACTGTGGGTTTACACATTATTTAATACTTATTACGTTAGCTTTACGAGGCACATTTTCTACGATGATCTATTAAGATACTTCTTAGCCCTATCACGCTCTTCCTCCATGACTCAAAACATTGTTCGCGATCTAACACGAAGGATGGCAGCGTCTCGAACTGAATCAGATATCCCATGACCCGATCTTAAGCTCGATTAATTGCGGTGTCAAATACTTTATCCATCTCTTCCATCTTCATCCTTTTCACTTTGTGGAGTTCCTTTATCGCTTCTTCCAGTTCATTGATAAGCTTCCTCGTATGCATCTTTAGCTCTTGCCCTCTTAGCAGCTTCTTCTCTCAGCTTGCTCTTCAGTTCAGTAACCATCTCGATCAATTGTTCTTTCTCTCCTTCAGTCTGTATTAGTTTCTCCTCGGCGTTTGTCAGCCGTTCCTCACGATCTTGGATCTCGCCATCTTTTTGTGTCATTGCAGTCTGTTGTTCAGCTACTATCTCCTGCAACTCCTCAACTATATCCTGAAGTTCCACATTACGATCATGCACTTCATCGTATATACGGCCTGCTATCGAGTTAAGTGGAATCCTTTCCTCCTCGTCCTCATCATCCTCATCCTCTTGTGGTAACTCAATGGGATCCTCCTCGTCTGTCTCCACATCATCATCCCCATCCTCAACTACTGTGACCAACGGGGCTGACTCCCGTGGCAGTAGTTGTTCCCAAACTACCTGAATGTCGTGAGGCTCCTCCTCTATAGGCCTTTGAGGTCCCTCCTCCCTAGCCTGACTGGATTCTCTGACATTAGTCATCCTGACAACAAAGTTTTAAAGTTTTAATTATTAATCATTACTACTCGACACTCACGAGTACATAAACTATAAACACATAAGCACATAAGTGTTTTATTACTTCTTTCTTAAAACTCGATAAGAGTTATCTCCACTATCTTTTCAAAGGTTACTTTCTAAGGCTTTACCCCCCCCCCCCCCCCATCTAAGGTTCATAACCTAAAGCTTTGATACCAACCTGTGACACCCCCAAATCCTGGTACTTCATTTCCTCAAGATTTGGTGTTCACTTAATCAAAACATTCATTTCTAACTACCCAATTATAATAAAATTGAATAATCAAAACCTGCCCATATAGGATTAAACTTAAATAAAAATCTCCCAGGTTATCTAACCTTTAACAACAATCATTCAAATGCGAAAATTAAATAAACTTCATTACAATCTTTAAACCAAAGTCTAATAATAATACTATCAAATCTATTACAAGTCTTCAGTACTTGTTCATCTTTCCTTTTCCTTTACTTTGGTGCTAGGTACATCACCGCTTTCAACTTTTAAATGTAAGAAATTTTACAAAAAAGAGTGAGCAAACAAGGCCCACTTGAAATAACAATAAATAAATCTTTAAACTTTTACATCAATTGTCAACAATAGGCTCAATAGAAAAGAACAATATTTAAGTCTCACGGAGCATCAAGTCATTGCTGAAATGGCCGGACTTCAGCATATAGCCATGTAAGTCCCTATTTAAGTCTCACCACGAGCGCCATGTCAGTATACACGTACTACCACGATTCAAATCGGTAGCCATGCAACGCCACTTAATGAGAAAGT
This sequence comes from Panax ginseng, assembly GCA_020205605.1. Classification (NCBI taxonomy): domain Eukaryota; kingdom Viridiplantae; phylum Streptophyta; class Magnoliopsida; order Apiales; family Araliaceae; genus Panax; species Panax ginseng. The sequence continues at coordinate 113,273,904 of CM035143.1, forward strand.
TAAACGACTTTTGTCTTGCACGAAAAGTCTGATTTTTAAAAGGAATGATATAAGATAAATGTTGAGTATGTATTTCTGGTATTATAGTATGTTAATACTATGAGTGAACATGGAATTACTAATTAACAAATATTGTTATTAGTTTTATTAGATAGAAGTTGATTATGCGATTTGATTATATGGTTAGAGATTTAAACCATACGTGATGTAGCGTTGATTAAGACTAATCATGTCATGTTAACACATGTATATAGGATATTGTGATTTGGATTATAACGGTTTAATCTACGCACAAGGCAAGATTCTAAATCCCTATCTTTTTACATTGAGCAAATTTTCTAATCCTAAAACTTCGTTATGCAAATTTCATATGCTATACTTTATTGAGTAAGGTATTTCCATTAAGCAATTTAATTGTATCCAGTTATTCATGATGATACAAGCTTCCCATCTCCACACTTTCGCTGAGATAGTTATTATGATTATGCAAGTTTTTCTAACTCTAAACTTGTTATATTAGCATCAAGTACCTTTTATTCTCGTTAACTCAGGTTTATCGTTCCAATTATTGTTGTTATGCATGCTTGATATTAAATCCTAAGTTGTAACCTTAGCTTAATGTTGTTCAAAGCAAGGCATGATAGATTATTCAATTGTTATGCTATTAGATTATTCCTAAGCATGAACTTAGAATCTAAATGTTTATTCAAGATGATCATTCAATAACATAGTGTTATTATCTTTATTCAACTAATCCTTAGTTGATGTCCGTTGAACTCCAAATTACCTTGAAGTGTATCCAAACCAAACTATCTTTGAGGCGGACTTGTACTCAAAATATCTTTGAGATGAACAACCCTATTTATAGGGGTTACGCTTAGTTTTTGTACTTTCATACCAAATGTTTGTATACAATACATGTATTGGAAGGGTTGATCCCCAAGTACCTTAAAGTCATTATGGTTGTATGGTAGTAATAGTTTAAGTTGAAGATTACTTATAAATGTGGACAAGGTTCGTGGGTCATTAATTCTCAAAGGAATGTTTAAAATATTAATAGAACTCATTGTTCACTTCTATTGAGCCCTGAATGGGCAAGGAATGTTAAGATGTTAATAGGACTTATTATTTAGTTCTATTGAGCCCCTGAATGGGCAAGGAATGTTTAAGATGTTAATAGAACCTATTGTTCGCTTCTATTGAGCCCCGAATGGGCGAGAGAATGTAAAAGTTATTCATTGTTATTTCAAGTGAGCCTTGTTTGCTCACTCTTGCCTCGTAAAATCCTTACGACTAAAGATGGAAAGGGTGACGTACCTAGCACCAAAGAAAGGAAAGGAAAGATGAACAATTCTTCAAGACTTGTAATAGTTTTGATAGTTTTATTACCATACTACGGTTTAAAGATTGTAATGAAGTTTATTTAAATTTTCTCATATGAATGACTATTTGTAAAGGTTAGATAACCTCGGGAGATATTATTTTATGTAATTCTCATGTACAAGGTGTTTATTATTCAATTTTATTTATGATTGGGTAGTTATAAATGAATGTTTTGATTATGTGAACACCAAATCTTGAGGTAATGAAATACCCAGATTTGGGGTGTCATGAGTTGGTATCAAAGCTTTAGGTTATGAACCTTAGGTGGGGGAAAAGCCTTAGAAGTAACCTTTGAAAAGATAGTGGAGATAACTCTTATCAAGTTTTAAGGAAGAAGTAATAAAACACTTATGTGCTTATGTGTTTATAACTTATGTGCTCACAAGTGTCGAGTAGAATGATTAATAACTAAAACTTTAAAATTTTGTTGTCAGGATGACTAATGCCTGGAGAATCCAACAAAGCTAGGGAGGAGGGACCTCAAATGCCTATAGAGGAGGAGCCTCGCGACATTCAGGTTGTTTGGGAACAACTACTGCCACGGGAGTCAGCCCCGTTGGTCATAGTGGTTGAAGATGAGGATGATGATGTGGAGACGGATGAGGAGGATCCCGTGGAGTTGCCACAAGAGGATGAGGATAATGAGGACGAGGAGGAAGAGACTCCACTAACCTCGATGGCTGCTCGTATGTATGATGAAGTCTACGACCGTAACGTGGAACTTCGTGACACAAATGAGGAGTTGCGAGAGAGATAGTAGGCGAACAACCAATCGAATGACACAGAAGGACGACGACATCCAGGATCGAGATGAACGTCTAACTAATACTGAAGAGAAGCTGATGCAGGCTGAAGGAGAGAAGGAACAACTGATCGAGATGGTCGTGGAACTGAAGAACAAGCTGAAGGAGGAAGCTACCAAAAGGGCAAGAGCTGAAGACGATCACGAGGAAGCTTTATCAACAAACCGGAAGAAGCGAGTAAGAACGCATGCTAAAGAGGATGAAGATGGAAGAGATGGATAAAGTATTCAATACAGTGATCAATCGAGCTCAAGATCGGGTCATGGGTTATCCAATTCAGTTCGAGACTCTGCCATCATACGTGTTAGATCGTCGAACCATGTTCCGTGTTATGGAAGAAGAGCGTCAAAAGGCTGCTGAGTATCTTAATAGATCATCATAGGAAATGTGTCTGTTTTGCAAGTAATAAGTGTTAAATAATGTTTAAATCCCTAGTGTTAAGTAACCATGGTATATGAGAATGATGATGTTATCCTGTAACTTTTGTAGTTCAGGAAAGGAATGTAAATAGGAGTGATGCTATTGTTTTTATGTTTTCGAAGAGATGATGAATAAATAAAAGTTATTATTTTATTCAAAAGTGTTATGTGGTTATTTCTTTTATGGAGGCAAGTTAATTAGAAAATACTTAAAGAAGTTGGGTAATAGCCTAATAGATGTTCTTTTTACAGAAAATACCTCCCAGACGTGAACCACCCCGTCAGAGAACCAATACGAGAACTAACAATAACGATGTTGAGGATAATTTCATCCAAAAACTAGTGACATTACTAAAAGGAGCGTTGCAGAATCAACCTCAGAACCAAGGAACAACGTTTAAGGAGTTCAAGGCGGTTGGACCACCTGAATTCCGTGGGTCCACGAATTCGATCGAGGCACAGACCTGGATTATGGAAATAGAGAAAGTATTTGAAGTCGCTAGGGTAGTGGATGAACAGAAGACTGGCTTTGCAACATTTATGTTGAAAGAAGAAGCTAGTTATTGGTGGCAAGCCAATAAAACCCGGGAAGGACCAGGAGTGATGACTTGGGATAGGTTTAAGGAGTTATTCTTTGAGACCTACTTCCCATAGAGTTCGAAGAGTCAGTTAGAGGTTTAGTTTTTGGAACTGAAGTAGGGAGCGATGACGGTGTCTGAGTATGCCTTGAAATTTAACGAGTTGGCGAGGTTTACGCCATATCAGGTTAGCACAGACGAGCGTAAGGTGAAAAGATTTGAACAGGGACCGTAGCCATGGCCAGACAAAGAGGGTTTCCTGTTCCGTTGAAGACGTTATAGCGAGTGATGGAGAAGGCGTGCTTTCATGAAGGGAGGAGAAGCGATGACAAAATTCAATCAAGAACAGAAGAAGAAGAAGAATGAGGTGGAAGTGAAGAATGGCAGCGGAGGCAATGGAAGTGACAACAACCACAACAACAACAACAACAACAACTTGAAGAAGAAATGGAACGGAAACAGGGGTACTGGAAACCAGCAGGGTAACTAGCAGTTTAGGAAGTTTGAAGCATGTGCTACATACGGGAGGTTTCATAAGGGTGTGTTCTTGATGGGGAAACGTGCATGTTTCAACTGTGGCCAGGAGGGTCACATTGCCTCAAATTGCACTCAACCCAAGAAGAATGTCTGTTTCACGTGCGGATCCAAGGATCATTTTACTCGTGAATGCCCTCAGAAGAAGGTCGGAGAAATAATAAGAAGCAAGGGAGGTAGCAGTGGAGGAACATGGGCCATTCTTTGGACCTACAACATCAAACAAACCCACGGCCGAACTTTCAACATGACTATGCAAGATCTCAGTGCAATCAAAAGATGTGGTGTCGTCGTATTATCCCAATCAACGATATTAATGCTTATGTATTATTTGATTCTAAAGCTACTTGCTTTCGCTTATATCCGATGAATTTGCTAAGAGGTTAGAATTTCCTAGAGAAGAACTGAATTTTCCTTTGAACATAGAAATTGTGAATAAGGAAGTAATCCCTGTTAGATTCGTATCAAGAACTATAGGGTGAACATAAAAGGGAATATAATGATGGTAGATTTAATTCCGATTAGACTCGGGGAATTTGATGTAATTTTGGGAATGGATTGGCTGTTCAAATATGGAGTAGTAACTGATTGTCACAAGAAGTGTGTAAACCTTATGATTCCGTTAAAGGTAGTATTTTATGGTAGCAAGTCTCCTGACAAATGAAATGTCCGACTACTATGCATGCCAAGAAGTTGTTGAGTCGAGGTTGTGTGGGCTATTTAGCTTACATAATCGATACTCGTAAAGAAGGTGTGAAATTAGAAAAATACCCAAGAAGTGAGAGAATTCAAAGACGTGTTTCTAGAAGATTTGCCGGACTTACCGACGTAGAAATTGAGTTCGTGATCGACTTAAGCGCCGGAACAACACCGATATCGAAGGCCCCGTCATGTAATGGCTCCTAGAGAGAAATGAAGGAACCGATGGTACAATTACTGAAGAGTTACTTAGACAAGAAATATATTCAACCAAGCGTATCATCACGTGGGGAGCGCCAGTTTTATTCGTTAAGAAGAAGGACGGATCAATGCGTCTTTGCATTGATTATAGAGAGTTAAACAAGGTCACTATTAAGAATAGGTATATGTTGCCTAGAATAGATGACTTGTTTGATCAGCTGAAGGGTGCTAAATATTTCTCGAAAATTGATTTGAGAAGTGGGTATCACCAATTGAAGGTAAGAAAGGAGGATATACCTAGAACGGCATTCAACTCTTGCAGATTTTATTATTACGAGTTTCGTGATGTCTTTTGGTTTAACAAATGCCCTCGCCGTTCTCATGGATTTGATGAATGTGGTATTTAAACCATTCTTAGACAAGTTCGTAGTGGTGTTTATCGATTTACATTCTAGTGTATTCCAAAACTCAAGAAGAACACGTGGAACATTTACGTCTGACATTGGAGACACTAAGAAAGGAAAAGTTGTATACGAAATTCTCTAAGCAAGCGAATTTTGGCTCGATCGTGTGTACAATTTTTGGGTCATGTGATTGACAAAGATGTGATTTCAATGGATCCATCAAAAGTAGAAGTCAAATCAATTAGGGAACAACCAAGGACACCTTCTTGAGGTGAGGAGTTTCTTGGGGGCCTAAGTTATTATAGAAGATTTATACAAGATTTTTCCAAGATAGCCAATCAGCTTAACAAATTTGACACGAAAAGCTGTGAAATTCGTTTGGACGGAAAAATGTGAAGAGAGTTTCCAAGGTTTAAAGAAGAAGCTAAGTGTGGCACCTGTGTTAACACTACCAGATAGTACAAGAAATTTTGTGGTGTATAGTGATGCCTCACACAAAGGATTGGGTTGTGTTCTTATGCAAAACGGCAAAGTTATTGCCTATGCATCAAGACAACTAAAGGATTATGAAAAAGGTTATCCAACTCATGATTTGGAATTGGCTGCAGTGGTATTTGCTCTCAAGATATGGAGACACTATCTCGTATGGAGAGAAATGTGAGATCTACATGCACTACACAAAAGTCCCAAGTATATTTTCACTTAGAAAATCAACATGCGTCGAGAGAAGGTGGATGGAATTGATAAAAGATTATAATTGTGAGATCTTTTATCATCCGCAAAGCGAATGTGGTTGTAGATGCTTTAAGCGAGAAAGGCCTGGAGAAATTGATGCCGATAACAACTCGTGAGGAGCTCATTTCAAAGAATGTCAAAGTTAGAATCGAAAATCAAATTTCCACAGAATCAAATTTAACGACTATTTCGGTTAGCGAGTCCAACTTTTATCGGACAAGGTGAAGAACGCTCGATTACAAGATGAAGAATGTGGGAAGATAAAAGAGAATATGGTTGATGGAAGCGATGACGAAATACAAGGTCGATACCAAGGATTACTACGGTATGAGGAAGAATGCGGGTTCCAAAGAATAACGAATCGAAAGACGAAATCTTGATCAAGCTCATAGCTCAAAATATTCGATTCATCCAGAAGTGCGAAGATGTATCAAGATCTGCTACCACATTTTTTGGTGGTCAATATATGAAAAGGGACGTTGCAGAATGCGTGGCAAAATGTTTGACATGTCAAAGAGTAAAAGCCGAACATCAAAGACCCAGCGGATTACTTCTACCGTTGGAAATACCAGAATGGAAGTGGGAACACATCACGATGGATTTCGTGGTGGGTCTTCCAACTACTCAGAGAGGATGTGATGAGATTTGGGTGATAGTGGACAGACTGACAAAATCAGCGCACTTTTTACCAATAAAGATTAGGTTCAATCTTGATCAGTTAGTAAGATTGTACATTAAGGAGATTGTTTCGAGACATGGAGTGCCAGTGTCAATTGTATCCGATAGAGACCTGCGATTTACGTCAAACTTCTGGAAGAGACTACAAGAGTGCATGGAAACTCAGTTGCGAATGAGTACGGCTTATCATCCACAAACAAAAGGTCAAAGCGATCCAGACATTGGAAGATATGTTGAGAGCATGCGTCATGGATTTCAAAGGAAGTTGGGAAGAACAATTACCATTGGTAGAATTCGCCTACAATAATAGTTATCACGCAAGCATCGGCATGCCGCCTTACAAAGCGTTATACGGAAGAAAGTGCAGAACTCCACTGTGCTGGGATGAAGTTGGTGAACGTCAACTGCTAGGACTAGAACTGGTGCAACAAACTGCTGAGGTTATCAAACTCATCAGGACAAGATTGGTAGCGACTCGAGGCCAAGACCGATGAAAGAAGTATCTTTGATCAACAGCGCAAGATCGTGCATTTGAAGTAGGAAGCTATGTATTCCTAAAAGTTTCTCCTCGGAAGGGAAAATTCATTTCAGAAGAAGGGAAAGCTAAGCCCGAGGTTTATTGGACACTTTGAAGTCTCATGAAAAGTTGGAGAGGTAGCTTTCAGGTAGCTCTACCTCCGTAGTTGGAAAACATTCACAATGTTTTTCATATTTCGATGTTACGACCATATAAACCCGATTACAATCACGTGATCTAAATACGAACCTCGAGAAAGATTTGTCTTATGAAGAGGTTCCTATCCAGATAGTCAACAGAAAAGAACAAGTGCTCAGGAATAAAGTGATACCTTCTGTGAAGGTGATATAGAGAAACCACAATGCTGAAGAAGAAACATGGGAACTCGAAGAGAAAATGATGAAAGAGTACCCTGAGTTATTTGTTTAATCTGTGTCTTCGATTCTGGGGATAGAATCTTTGTAAGTAGGGAAGAATGTAACGAATGTGTTGTTTGAGTTGTGATTCTGGGGACAGAATCCTTATAAGAGGGGAATGATGTAACATTCCAGATTTTTAAATGTAAGTTATAAGTATTTATTGATTTATATAAATATTTATTGGATTATATAAATATTTATTAGATGTGTTTGTTATTGAATAAGTAATTGTTCAATTTGATTGAGTTGATTTAGTTAATTATTTATTTGCTAAATAATTAATGTGATTAGTTAATTAATTATTTATTTGTTAAATAATTAATGTGTTATGTGGATCGAGTTATGTAATTAAGTAATTTATTTAATAAATTATTATTAAATAAAGTGTGACAAATAACTATGTGATAAAGAGTTATTAAAATAAATTAAAGTAATTTTAATTTAGTTTTGCCAAAAAGGTTTAAGTATATTAATCCTTTATTTTAAATGATTTGCCAAACAAAGCCTATGGCTTTTTGGATTTCTTTTTGGATTTTAAATTATTAATAAAATAAAACAAATATATAAATAAAATATATTTATATTTATAAGTTATACGTTATATGTTTGATAACCCACATAATAAGTAGGCTTATTATTGCCATATCGCTTTTATTCTATGTATATCGCTTTTGGTTTACGCTTCGATGTTAGTACTAGTCTATTCTTTGAGAGAAGTAAGAAAAGAGAAAGGAAAAAAATTCAGAGAGCTTGAGAAGAAGCCAAGTGCGTGATTGTTCAAAACATATTTTGTTAACAAGGTTTTCTTAACAACAAAAGGTAGGTGTTTATAACCTTAATATATGTTTTACGATATATTGTCTCTGTGAATTTGATAGTCTGTGTTCTTCAACTTCACTGTGTATAAGTTTTTACAAAATTCTTGTAAACTATGTGTTGGTCATTGTTATACTAGCATATATATATTTGTATATAATTGTATGCTTAATATATAAATATGATGGTATGCTAAATTACATATTCAAGAAATTATTTTTTTACAGTGGAAATATATGAGTACGAATTTGACTGTAGAATTTATCAAAGGTTATATATATATATATATATATATATATATATATATATATTTGTATGCTAACTGAGAAATTGGACTATACATGTTAATTGGGATATATATTGGTATACTTGTTTTTCAAAGGAATCAAAATTGGGTGATAACAGTGTAAATTACGTTCACTGTAAATTGATATTTCATCAATGGAGCTTAATTTTTAAAACACAGTGTTTTCAAAGAATTAGTCTACGATATTGTTAATTAGTGGTTGGTAATTGGTATATGGATGATTGTTAGCAATTATATGTAATTTATATTAGTTATACATGTTGTTTTGGGTGAATTATTTTTAAGATTTAAGACAGTAGCATTGGCTCTGTTCTTCGCTCTGGTTTCTGTGAGTTTTACGCCTTGAACAAAAAATTCACGCCTAGTCTAGCGTCAAGTTTACCGCCAAACTCATAAACTCGGCCTTGATTAAACTTCGTGTCACAGTCATCGTCGTCATTGCGTCGAGGGTCGAACTCAAATGCGCAGTCCTTACGAGTCCCTATTTATGTCTCGTGCCGGAGCGCCATGTCAATATGACAAATACGCCCACGATTAAATCGTGGGCGCAATGCATACGCCACTTAACAGAAAGTTCAGAAACGACTTTTGTCTTGCACGAAAGTCTGATTTTTAAAAGGAATGATATAAGATAAATGTTGAGTATGTATTTCTGGTATTATAGTATGTTAATACTATGAGTGAACATGGAATTACTAATTAACAAATATTGTTATTAGTTTTATTAGATAGAAGTTGATTATGCGATTTGATTATATGGTTAGAGATTTAAACCATACGTGATGTAGCGTTGATTAAGACTAATCATGTCATGTTAACACATGTATATAGGATATTGTGATTTGGATTATAACGGTTTAATCTATGTACAAGGCAAGATTCTAAATCCCTATCTTTTTACATTGAACAAATTTTCTAATCCTAAAGCTTCGTTATGCAAATTTTATATGTTATACTTTATTGAGTAAAGTATTTCCATTAAGCAATTTAATTGTATCCAGTTATTCATGATGATACAAGCTTCCCATCTCCACACTTTCGTTGAGATAATTATTATGATTATGCAAGTTTTTCCTAACTCTAAACTTGTTATATTAGCATGCAAGTACCTTTATTCTGTTAACTCAGTTTATCGTTCTAATTATTGTTGTTATGCATGCTTGATATTAAATCCTAACTTGTAACCTTAGCTTAATGTTGTTCAAAGCAAGGTATGATAGATTATTCAATTGTTATGCTATTAGATTATTCCTAAAGCATGAACTTAGAACGAAATGTTTATTCAGTATGATCATTCAATAACATAGTGTTATTATCTTTATTCAACTAATCCTTAGTTGATGTCCGTTGAACTCCAAATTACCTTGAATTGTATCCAAACGAAACTATCTTTGGGGCGGACTTGTACTCAAAATACTGAGATGAACAACCCTATTTATAGGGATTACGCTTAGTTTTGTACTTTGCGCTGAAATATTTGTATACAATACATGTACGGAGGGTTGATCCCCCTAAGTACCTTAAAGTCATTATGGTCGTATGACCGTTAAAGTTTAAGTTGAAAGATTACTTATAACTAGTGGACAAGGTTCGTGGTCATTAGACCCACAGTGAATGTTTAAAATATTAATAGAACTCATTGTTCACTTCTATTGAGCCCCTGAATGGGCAAGGAATGTTAAGATATTAATAGGACTTATTATTTAGTTCTATTGAGCCCCTGAATGGGCAAGGAATGTTTAAGATATTAATAGAACCTATTGGTCGGGTTCTATTGAGCCCTCGAATGGGCGTAGAATGTAACGATTATTCATTGTTATTTCAAGTGAGCCTTGTTTGCTCACTCTTGCTGTAAAATCCTTACAAAACTAAAGATGGAAAGGGTGACGACCTAGCACCAAAGAAAGGAAAGGGAAAGATGAATAATTATCAAGACTTGTAATAGTTTTGATAGTTTTATTATCGGACTCGGTTTAAAGATTGTAATGAAGTTTATTTAAATTTTCCGCATGAATGATTGTTTGTAAAGGTTAGATAACACAGGAGATATTATTTTATGTAATTCCTGTATGGGCAGGTTTATTATTCAATTTTATTTATGATTGGGTAGTTATAAATGAATATTTTGATTACGTGAACACCAAATCTTGAGGTAATAAAGTACCGAGATTTGGGGGTGTCACATCTAACATGTTTATACTCATAAAATAACACAAACCTCAAAGTTACAACACCCAATTTCAATGTTTTTGGCAAAAACTCCATTGTTGACATTTTTAATAAAATTCAACACCGTGATTTTGTTTTTCAATCAAAATGAAATTTCAAAACATCATAGTTATGATTATACATACTCTATCAATTTCTATAATCAATTTATCAATCTAACAACTAATTAAACCTTAATTTCTATTTTAAATTGAGCCATATTCATATGTATTTTCATGTAAACACTGTAATATGGTTTTCTTCACAAAACACATACATACATGACTTAAATTTTCTATAATCACATACAAATTCATGAAACAACCTTATAATCAATAATCATACAAAACTATATGCATAACAACAATTAATCCTTTATAAAAATTTTACAGAGAACTTTTTGGAAGAAGAAGTCTAAACTTTTAAAGAAGAGATTAAGCTCCTACCTTTGATTAGGAAGATGATGACTATTCTTTTCTCCAATTCCTTTTTCAAAACTCACGTAGAATCACTCACACTCTCTAGAGTTTTCTCAAATTTTTCTCTGTGTTCTTCTTCTTCTTCTCTCTTCTCCCAACTCTAGTTTACGTATTATCATACAACGTATAATAATAATAATATAGATATTAAGTATAGGATTTTAACTGACATCAGTTATAGAATTTTGAAAATCAAAAGCGTAAGTAAGGCTTGTTTGGCTAGGCTTAATAAAATAACCCATTAACCCTTACACCTTGTTTGGTAAACTTAATTAAAACAAATGGATAAATCCTTATACCTTGTTTGCTAACACATCATTAGATTAAAGACTTAATATGCAATAAGACATGTTTGGCAAAACTAAATTAAACTCTTTTAATTTATTTTTAGTAACTCCTTTATAAGCAAGGTTATTTGTCACACTTCTATTTAATTAAATAATCAATTAAAATATTAATCTATTAAATTACTTTAACACATAAATCATTATCACAAAACTATAATTTCTTTATAATTATAATTTTATTCGACCAACTAATATTTTAAATTACTATTTCCCATTTAAAATATTATAATTTATTTAAATCACTATAAGCTCTCTAGCTTACTTATTAAATTAAATAGGTATATAAACTCATAACAACTAATTTTCTTAGCTCCTTAATTATTTATTCAACAAATAATTAACTAAATCACATCAACTCAAATTGTCATTAAATACTTATATAATTCAATAAATATTTAATATTGCAAATAAATAGTTAATATTTAATATTTAATATTTAATTATTTATTCAACAAATAATTAACTAAATCACATCAACTCAAATTGAACAATTATTTATTCAACAATAAACATAATCCATTAAATACTTATATAAATCAATAAATATTTAATATTACACTTTAAAATTCGGAATGTTACACTCGCTCCCTGATTAGTCTCAAATTTATATTCTCATTTCAAGAAGAACAAAAGAAAGAAAGGGTGAGCTCAACTAGCCCGAAGAAATATTATGACTAAGATAATGCAGAATAAATTATCCTTAGCCTTCAACAGTATAACAACTGATAGAATATAATAGACAACAAGTTTTAGATCAACAACTGTAGCGGAATAAACAATCCATTAGAAGAGTCAAGTAGAGCATGATATCTACAATCTTCTATGATTTAAAAGGTTTTTTCATCAATTTTATCGCTAAGACTCAGCTTAATAAATAATCCACATCATCGAATCATCCCTGCACTACGGGCCAATGATATTCTTTAATATCACGACCACGAATTATCCATGCACTACGGGCCAAGGATAATCGTGTTTTCATCAACGGTCATGATCATGCCATAAAACAATTCATCTTTGCACCCTTGGCCGAAGAGAACCCATGGTCATGATCATACCAAAAACTGTCTATCAATGCACTACAGGCCAATGAGGAATTTTACCACATCATTTGTAACATTACGGTTATGATTATACCGAATAATCCTTGGTCATAATCATACCAAGTCCATCTATGCACTACGGCCAAAGATGACTTTCAAAATAATATAAGCATGAGGATGATGACAATGACATAATAATTTAATAAAACAAGTTCAAGGATAAATTTTAAAGATTTATCCAGAATTCAATAATGTTCAAATTGTCAACATGATAATACTTTGTGGAGTAAAATTCAAGAATAATATTGTACCAAAAATAATTTGGACAAAAAATAAATTAAATTTTTATCATGAATAGTACCCCGTAAATAGTAACTCGTGAATAGTAACTCGTAAATAGTAACTCATGAATAGTACTCCGACATGAAAAAGTTAAAACTTATCAAGAATGCTCATAATAATATTTCCATGAAAAGATATTGGATGAAGTGCAAATATCAAGGATATTTTACTAATTTCATGGAGTATAGAAGCCAAAACTTTAACCCAATGGTATAAAATTCGAAATCTGAAACAAAATAATATTACTTACATATTACAAAGTATGGAAGAAAATATTATTTTATACGAATACTGAACAAAAATAACATCCCTTACGAATATTAAACGAAAATAATATTCCTTTTGAATATTGAACGAATATAATATTCCTTACGAATATTAAATGAAAATAATATTTCTTGCGAATATTGAACGAAATAATATTAATGCGAATACGAAAAATAATATTTCTTCAGAATATGAAATAAATAATACCCCTTACGAGTATTGAAAGAAAATAATTCTCTTCATGAATATGAAAGAAATAATACCCCTGACGAGTATTGAAAGAAAATAATTCTCTTCATGAATACGAAAGAAATAATACCCCTTACCTCAAAAATAGAGCAATTTCGACTGGTATAGCGGATATATTCTTGAAGAAAACTTTCACTATTTTCTACACTCAAAGCTTTCTAAAACTCAAAAGAAATACGCTCAATATTATAGAAGAAGAATTCTCTGATTCTGGTGTGATTTTCAATTCTAACTAAGCATCTTATTTATAGGAAAATGGAAAAGATACTATTTGAAAATTTTAATCACGGACGCACAGAACGAAATCACGGGCGAATTCGTTCGACTAAAACGTTTGAAAATTTTGATTTACTATGTTGCACTATGCAATAAAATATTCTAATAAAACAAAAACTTCAAATAATATATATATACCAGGCCTTATACGGCATGGCATTACACCCACACCCACACATTAATTAATTTACATATATATATATATATATATATATATATATATATATATATCCAACACACATCTGCTATATATATTATATAAATATATATATATATATATATATATATATATATATATATATATATATACACTCCATTTCTTCCAAGGCATCCACTCCTCCCCCTTTCTAATTCACACACACACATACACACCAATTCCCTCTTACAAGGCAACTATCCCTCACCCCTTTTCTTTTCTTCCCACCACACACACACACCAATTATATATACACACAATTTTTAATTTCCCACCCATATTTCCTTTTCACACACATCCCACTCACACACATCGTACTCATCATATCACTCTCACCATATCACTCTCACAACCACTTTTCTTCTACCTATCACTTTCACTCCTTTTTTACCACTTTCCACTCACACACACATTATAATATATATATATATATATACACACACACACACATCACATACTTACATATATAAATTCCCTCCCCTTTACGTATACTCCCCCCCCCCCCAATTTCCAAAATCATTTCTTCCACACGTGGGCCCCACATGTTGCGCCACCTTTTATTATACTGAATAATTTTTTACCGATTATTTTGAAAAATGGGTAAATAGGGGTCCATAAAATAAGCAACATTTACAATAAATACTTCATAAAAATCTCCTCAATATTTTTAACAATATTTATTCATTATTATTATAATTCGCAATATTTAACAATCAGATCGTTCCCAGGAAAGAGGGGCCTTTCCAATAAAGATTTCTGTGACACCCCCAAATCCGGGTACTTTATTTCAACGAATTTGGTGCTCACTTATCAAAAACTATTATATCTAACTACCCATATTCAAAAGATAAAGACATAATTTAAATAACTTAAACAATAATCTCTCACATTAAAGGGTTACATCATAATCTCAAAACAAATCCCAGGTAATCTAACCTTAAAATTATTACATCAGTTTGCGGAATACATTATAAAATAAAACAAGTCTTAAAACTTCAATCATTTAAATAAACTTTAATTAATTCTTCATCACTTAGACATCTTGCCCTTTCCCTTGCTAGTAGATGGATCATCACCTCTTTCAACTTTAGCTGCATTGTTTAATTGCAAGAGTGAGCAAACAATTGGTCACTGACATAAAGATAGTGTAACAACAACATGCGAGTGAACAACGAATACTGAATAATAAAGAACTTGTTCTACGAATCAAAATAGAAAATAAGTTCAAACTTTAATTATCTGAGGGTCTTAAGACCACGAACTATGTCCACGGTGTCTAGATATTATTACCTTAACCTTAACATCCATTAGACTGTACAGACTCTTCTTGACGTACTCAGGGGGATCAGCCCTTTGTACCATGTATTATGCACAAACATCTAAATGTTACACTTACAAAATCCCCTATGTTAGGGTTGTTCGTCTAAGTTTGGATTTAGAATTTCCGTACTAAAGAAAGTTTAGTTTGGAACTAGCTTATTAGTGTTTTCTAGAACTTTAGAACACTATTTGAATATAGATTAATTCAATCAATAAATGTTTGCTTACTACTTGAAGATTTAATACGACGATAAAGCTTTGAACAAGGTTATCAAAGTCAAAGATTGAATAACAATAATATACAATTGAGTAAACATGATATACATGCAAAGCGCTATAGAAGAGTTAAAACAATCTTCCTTGAATCAATGTATTAGAACAATATAAGCTTTGAATAATAATTAGGAATCTAAATCTCGCTTAATGTAACGAATTAGGTTACATAAGCTTGTACAAACATACGCAAGATAGGTTAAGCTTGCTCATCTTCCTAAAGAATGTTAGGAACTTGCACAATAATAATTTAGGAATGGGAACTTGCATTCAATACGAAAAGAATGAAGTTAGAAAGCTTTGCTCAATGTAAAGAGTTAGATTTAAGAACTTACTCAATAATAACAAGGTAGAGTTAGAAAACTTGCCTTGATTGTAAGCTACACAAATGAAATAATCTCCAATTACCCTACACATATCATCGAAATCGCAACAACAATTAATTGTATGAATATTAGTTTTAGGGTTTAAACCATTATTTAGGTCATAAGCCTAACCTAGCACCTAACCATTTAGGTTGACATACTTAACGCTTCTGAAATTACACATTGATCAACATAACTTAATCGCTCAACTCTATCTTTCGAAAACATCTCATTTGGTTTCATTTTATAACTTATTTAAATAATTATTTCAAATCTTTGCACTTTGCATTTCAACACATTAACATCTATTATTATAGTTTATATCATGTTTTAACATCATTAACATACACACTAAACTAACACAAGTTCGATATGTCTGACTTGCAAACAAGCAGACCTCACTATCTTAGTTCGTGGTGTATGCAATTGCATACACCACACTTAAAGCTTGGGACCCGTGGCAGCCTACGTCATTTTACCTTGGCACCTACAAGCCAAGCTTCTATGGTGTTGTTGACATTTGCAAACAAGAAAAGGAATAGTAGCAGCTTTAGCCCAATTAACACAAATTTCACCCATCAAACGGTGATAACAACATGTAAAATAAATATACCACTAATATAAACATGATTGCTAACTTATTCAACCACTTAGCACCATTTAACAACAACTAGAACTATTTTAATTTCTCAATTTTCATGTTTTTCATATAAAACTCTATTTTTTGATAGTCTATCCAAAACTCATCATTGTGAATTCATTATTTGACCAAATCATTCCATTCAAATTACATTATGTTCGTATCTCAATGAACTACCATATGCAAGCGCCAATTTACAATTTTATACACAAATTGACCACTAAAATTGGTACTTTCTAAGGCCATAACATATGAACATAAACACTGTTATTTTCATTTTCTTCCTACATCCAATTTCTCACAATTTGATAACTGATACAACACGCATACAAGATGACAACAGATTCTACAACTTAATCCACACCATATACATAACGTTTGAACCACAAACCCACAAAATCAATTTACAGAGAATAGAATATCACAAGTCTGAGAATTAGAATTAGTTATACCTTAATCTTTGATTATTGGCTAGCAAAAGATGACAACAAGGTTTAGCAATCCTCTCCTTCCTCTTAAAATCTCAGAACAATCGCTCAAGCTTTCACTCTCAATCTCCTCTGAGATTCTCTCTTCCTCTACTTTTCTATGCTAACAAGCCTAAGAAAATAAGACGCGTACAACAATTATACTAACTCCCACTAACGTCAGGTAAAAACCCAACATATAGCGTCAGTTAAAAAAACCAAAGGCCACAAGGCCATGTTTGGCTAACCATCTATTTCCCAACCAAATTATTTTAATAACATTTATATTATATAGTTTTATGTCACACTTTTAGTTGATTAATTTAAATAACTTAGTTTAGTTAATTTAAATAACTTATAATACTAATAATAAAAATCTTATTATCATTAATAAATAATTATATATCTAATTTAAATTAATAAATTAGACACATCACTTTATTTATTTTATTTGTTTCCATTAAATTAAACCATTCATTTAATTTAATTATTTTCTTTAAATATTAAACAATTGATTTAATTTAATTATTTCTTAAATTAAATCCTTCAATAAAATTATCATTATTCAATTTAATTACTAAATTAATTCACCAAAACTATCAATTATTTATTTTCCTTAATAAATAAATTATTTAAAAATATTTATTTAATTCAATAAATATTTAAATTAAATTACAAATTTCTTGATCGTTACAATTTCTCCCTATTGGTGCGCAATTAGGTGACCAAACCTCTTCTCGACAGAACTTTCTAGACATCGTCAATATTACAAATAATAATATGAATAACTGTATCGTCTCAATTATTGATTTAATAATATATAAATATCGACAATAATTGAATCAAATAACGTGAGATACTATGCAACAATTACTGTAGTAATAATTGAACAAAACTGAGTGACTTCTCACGTAAGCATCAATAATCAATACTGTGTGCTACTATGCAACCACGCGTGTTACTGTACTTTTACCACCGGGTATTTCAACGGTTTAACGGTAAAACTTCCGCCGTTATTTTCATAAAAAGACATTTATGTCATTTTCTCACGCCGACAATAATTTCACTGTGGGGTCCACCAATGATTGTGCCGTCGTATGGATATTCCCCGACAAAAAGAATATTTCTCGACCAATCGAATATTTTATAACCACTTACTTACTTTGCAAAATTTATAAATACTACCCACAACTATAACATTATATCAAATCCACACCATAATACATAAAAAAATATTTTAAGAAAATTAATCTTTATTCACAAAATTCGGGGTCTTACAATCTCCCCTCCTTATGAAATTTCGCCCTCAAAATTTACGTACGTACCTAGTATTCGAATATATGAGAATACCTTGCTTTCTTTTTGGATCGTACCTTCCCGGTCATTTCCTCTCTATCATGATTTTCCCATTTCTCATCTCCTGTATTTCAGATATCATTCTAGAATATAGCTAGTTTTAAAATAAGGGTTAATTGACATATCACATAATACCCCTATCTTCTGGCCGACCAATTAAATACTAAATAAACTTTGGTAGGTTATACTAGCAAAGAAATTCCCCATCTCTCCCCTCCTAGTTCTTATCTCACATCTCAGCCAGAGATCATATCCCTAAGCTTTGATACCAACTGTGACGCCCCCAAAATAAGTATACGTCGCCCGTCTTGGGTCGCCAAATACATGGTACATAAATCAAATACAAACTTTTTTTTATACAATACGACAACAGCGTAGCTTAGAGTTTTTACATGAATATTGTCTCATAGACAGTATTCAAACTCAAATGAAGTCCTTATTAAATTTATTATCACACTATTTCACAAAATAGTGAGGACTACTAATGCAAACATCTGGACCGTCACTCCGTTCCCCGACTAGTCCAAGCTATATTCTCATTTCCTGAAGAGAACAGTGAAAGAAAGGGTGAGCTCAACTAGCCTAGTAAGAAATATTATGACTAAGATAATGCAGAATAAATTATCCTTAGCCTTCAACAGTATAACAACTGATAGAATATAATAGACAACAAGTTTTAGATCAGCAACTGCAGCGGAATAAACAATCCATTATAAGAGTAAAGTAGAGCATGATATCTACTATCTTCTATGATTTAAAAGGTTTTTTCATTAATTTTATCGCTGAGACTAAACATAATAAATAATCCACATCATCGAATTATCCCTGCACTACGAGCCAATGATATTCTTTAGTATCACGACCACGAATTATACATGCACTATGGGCCAAGGATAATCGTGTTTTCATCAACGATCATGATCATGCCATAAAATAATTCATCTTTGCACCCTTGACCGAAGAGAACCCATGGTCATGATCATACCAAAAACTGTCCATCAATGCACTACGGGCCAATGAGGACATTTACCACATCATTTGTAACATTACGGTCATGATTATACCGAATAATTCCTGGTCATAATCATTCCAAGTCCATCTATGCACTACGGCCAAAGATGACTTTCAAAATAATATAAGCATGAGGATGATGACACTGACATAATAATTCAATAAAACAAGTTCAAGGATAAATTTTAAAGATTTATCCAGAATTCAGTAACGTTCAAATTGTCAACATGATACTACTTTGCGAAGTAAAATTCAAGAATAATACCAAAAATGTTTTGGACCGAAAGCAAATCAAAATTTTATCATGAATAGTACCCCATGAATAGTAACTAGTGAATAGTAACTCATGAATAGTAACTCATGAATAGTAACTCGTGAATAGTAACTCGTGAATAGTAACTCATAAATAGTAACTTATGAATAGTACTCCGGCATGAAAAAGTTAAAACTTATCAAGAATGCTCAGAATAATATTTCCATGAAAAGATACTGGATGAAGCGCAAATATCAAGGATATTTTACTAATTTCATGGAGTATAGAAGCCAAAACTTTAAACCATTGAGTATATAATTCGAAATCTGAAACAAAATAATATTACTTACATACTACAGAGTATGGAAGAAAATATTATTTTATACGAATACTAAACAAAAATAATATCCCTTACGAATATTAAACGAAAATAATATTCTTTTCGAATATTGAACGAATATAATATTCCTTACGAATTTTAAATAAAAATAATATTTCTTGCTAATATTGAACGAAATAATATTCATACGAATACGAAAAATAATATTTCTTCAGAATATGAAATAAATAATACCTTTTATGAGTATTGAAAGAAAATAATTCTCTTCATGAATACGAAAGAAATAATACCCCTTACGAGTATTAAAAGAAAATAATTCTCTTCATGAATACGAAAGAAATAATACCCCTTACAAGTATTGAAAGAAAATAATTCTCTTCATGAATATGAAAGAAATAATACCCCTTACGAGTATTGAAAGAAAAATAATTCTCTTCAGGAATACGAAAGAAATAATACCCCTTACCTCAAAAATAGAGCAATTCTGACTGGTATAGCGGATATGTTCTTGATGAAAACTTTCACTATTTCTACACTCAAAGTTTTCTAAAACTCGAAAGAAATACGCTCAAAATTATAGAAGAAGAATTCTCTGATTCTGGTGTGATTTTCAATTCTAACTAAGCATCCTATTTATAGGAGAATGGAAATGATACTATTTGAAAATTTTAATCAAGGACGCACAGAACGAAATCACGGGCGAATTATTTCTTACGTAAGAAGTCACTTAGTTAGTTAGTTATACTTAATTATTGCTACAGTAATTGCTGCATCATATCTCTCATATTATTGATTCAATTATTGTCACAGTATCATCTGTATAAATTTTTCAAAGTATGCAAGTTGTTATAAAATATTCGATTGGTCTGGGAATATTCTTTTTGTCGGGGAATATTCGTACAACGGCACAACCATTGGTGGACCCCACAACGGAAGTATTGTCGTAGTTAGAAAACGACAGAATTATCTTTATATAAAAATAACAGTGAAAGTGTTACCGTTAAAACCTGTTGAACTACTCTCAGTAGTAAAAATACGATAATACACGTGGTTGCATAAGTAGCACACGCATTATTGATTATTGATGCTTACGTGAGAAGTCACTCAGTTATACTCAATTATTGCTACAGTAATTGCTTCATCATATCTCTCATATTATTGATTCAATTATTTTCACAGTATCATCTGCATTATATTTATTATTATTAAATCAATAATTGAGACGACAAAGTTATTCATATTATTATTTTCAATATTGACAATGTCTATAAGTTCTGTCAATGAGTGGTTTAGTCACTTAATTGCGCGCCAATAAGGAGAAATCCTTATCGGAAAGCTCCTTCTTTCTTGGGAACGACCCGGTTGTTAAATATTGTGAATTATAATATTAATGATGAATAAGTTCGTGTTGATTAAAGATGAAATTGATAGTTCCATTGTGTTGGAATTATTAGTGTTAGTGAAAATCGACATTTATTTCGATAATAATTGATGTCTGGAGGTTATATTGACCAATCGAGTAGTTAATCGGATAAATGAGCAATTAATTGCTATTAATTCAATGCTTATAACTATGTGTTCACATGTGTGTACTATTAATTCACATAATTTACTATTAGGGGAGTTGGTGCAAGATTGATAATACTTGCATGACTAAATTAAAAATAGAGGTATAGATGAAGGTACTATACTATAATTAGTTTTTTCACATGATTATACTATTGAGTCACATGAATGAACTATTAATTCACATGATTTACTATTAGGGGAGGTGGTGCAAGTTTGATAATACTTGCAGGACTAAATTAAAAATAAAGAAAAAGAGGAAGGTATTATACTGTAATATTTTGAGCCCCAAAACGTGCAATTATCAAAACTATATTTTCCTATAAATAGAAGCTCAATCTTCCTTCATTTCTCACCAATTCACTAAAGCTATAGAGCAATTATTATAGAGAGAAATTATAGAGAGAAAGAAGAAGAGAAGTCTGCTACCTTACTATTCCAGTATCCAGTTTTCCTCTAAGGTAAAGGGTATTATTTCTTTCATATTCATGAAGAGAGCTTCTGTTATTCCATTCTTTATTATTATATTGGAATAACTTGTCTATGCGAAGTACCGTATACATGGTGAAATTCTTCTGTTATTTCATTCTTTATTATTCTGTTGGAATATCCTGTTTGTGTGGATTACGCATGACCTGGTTCCATTCTTTATTATTACATTGGAATATCATGTCATGCGTATTGACGTATTTAACCGTTCCATTATTTATTATTCTGTTGGGAATAACCTGTCTGTGCGGTCTATCGAATGCATGGTGAATTATTTTGTTATTTCATTCTTTATTATTCTGTTGGAATAACCTATCTATGTGGACTACCGCATGCATGGTGAATGATCCTTCGTATTAATTCCTTATTAAATTGTGGAACTGATCTGTCTACGTGGATTACCGCATGGCGGTGAAAATCCATTTGTAGTTTCGTATATTCTATTATACTTGTATGAGATATTATTTCTTTTGTACTCGTCATGGAATATCATTTTCTTTGGTATTTTTCTTTTATGAGTTACTATTCACGGGTTATTATTCATCCGGTTACTATTCACTCGGGTATTCGGGACAATTTTCATGCCGGAGTACTATTCACGAGTTACTATTCACGGGTTACTATTCACCCAAATATTATTCACTCGGGTATTTGGGGTACTTTTCATGTCGGAGTACTATTTACGAGGTACTATTTTTGAAGTACTATTCAAAGGGTACTATTCACGGGGTATTATTTACCCGCAAAATACATTTTTTTTTGTCCAAATTATTTTTGGTACATAAATATTATTCTTGAATTTTACTCCACAAAACAGTATCATATTGAAAATTTGAACGTTATTGAATTCTGGATAAATTAAATTATAAATCTTTAAAATTTATCCTTGAACTTGTTTTATTGAATTATTATGTCATTGTAATCATCCTCATGCTTATATTGTGATGAAAGTCATCTTTGGCTTACGTGCATAGATGGACTTAGTATTGTAACATTCCAGAATTTTAAAGTGTAATATTAAATATTTATTGATTTATATAAGTATTTAATGGATTATGTTTATTGTTGAATAAATAATTGTTCAATTTGAGTTGATGTGATTTAGTTAATTATTTGTTGAATAAATAATTAAATATTAAATATTTATTTGCAATATTAAATATTTATTGAATTATATGGCAATTTGAGTTGATGTGGTTTAGTTAATTATTTGTTGAATAAATAATTAAGGAGCTAAGTAAATTAATTGTTATGAGATTATATACCAATATAATTTAATAAGTAAGCTAAAGAGCTTATAGTGATTTAAATAAATTATAATATTTTAAATGGGAAATTATAATTTAAAATATTAGTTGGTTAAATAAAATTATAATTATAAAAGAAAATATAGTTATGTGATATTAAATTATGTGCTAAAGTAATTTAATAGATTAATATTTTAATTGATTTATTAATTAAATAAAAGTGTGACTAATAACCTTGCTATAAAAGAGTTATTAAAATAAATTAAGAGAGTTTAATTCAGTTTTGCCAAACAAAGCCTAATGCCTATTAAGTCTTTTATCTAATTGGGTTTTACCAAACAAGGCATAAGGGTTAATGAGTTATTTTTATTAAGCTTAGCCAAACAAGCCTTATGGCTTTTGATTTTCAAAAAGTTTATAAATGATTTCAGTTAAATCCTATACTTAATATCAATATTATTATTATTATACGTTATAATATTCTACGTATGTTAGAGTTAGGGAGAAGAAAGACTCAGTTGAAGTTTACAGAGAGAAAAGAAGAGAAGAAGAAAACTAGAGAGAAATTTAGAGAAACTCTAACAGGTTTGAGAAAGGAATTGGAGAAAAAAATTGATAATCAAACTCTAGCCATCATCTTCTTAATCAAAGGTAGGGGCTTAACCTTTTCTTCAAAAAGTTTAGTTTTTCTTCTTTCCCAAAAAAAAAAAAAAGTTCTCTATAAAATATTTTATAGGATGAATTGTTGATATATATATATATATATATATATATATATATATATATATATATATATATATATATACTTGGTATGATAATTGTTTGTAAAAGGTTTTATGAGTTTATATATGATTATAGATATACTAGTTCATGTATGTATGTATTTTATGAAGAAAATATATCACAAAGTGTTCATATGAAAATATATATGAATATGGCTTAATTTAAAATAGAAATTTAAGATTTAATTAGTTGTTAAATTGATAAATTGATTATGTTTTGAATTTACTGTTTTGATTGAAAAACAAAATTACAGTGTTGATTTCCATTGAAAATATCAAAAAAGGAGTTTTTGCCAAAAAAAATTGAAATTGGGTGTTGTATATTTAATGTTTATGTTATTTTATGAGTAGAAACATGTTAGAAGTCTTCACAATATGTTTATATGAAGTCTATATGTAAATTACATGATAATCAGTCTATTAGATTCGAGCTTTTAGGCCAATTTGGCTTTTTCTTGTCTTCGTGCCGAAGTCATCGATTACATCGAGTTTCAAAGCACATGCTTTTCAAAGAAGATATCACGTTAGTGGTATTCTATAGTCATCTCTCCACGCCAAAGTCTTGGCTTCGTAGTTCATTTATCGCATTGGCAACGCTAACTCAGTATGCAGCAGCCATGAAAGTTAGCGAGAATCGGTCCGACGATGTACTTTTTGTACACGAAATTTTAAGAAAACATTTTGTGATGATAGTAGAGGATCAGTAAAATATAGATTTTAGTATTTCTATACTATGAATAATTATGTTATTAAGGATTAACTTGTGTTATAAGTTGATTATGTGATTAAATAATCAAACCTATGTGATGAATGTATTAGTTATGTGATAATGACTAACTATGTCACGATGACATATGTATATAGGATATTGTGATTCAAATTGATTCGGTTTAGTCTACGAGCAAGGCAAGTTTTCTAATCCTTTGTCTTATTGAGCTAATTATTGTTTTCAATTGGATTATCTAATAATGATGTAAGTGGTCTAAACTTTGGTTTGATGTTGAACAAGTTATTCTTGTATTTCAATTATTAATTAACATGCATAACTGAATTGCCATGCATGTTTAGTATTCAATCCTAATTAACCTTGGCTTAGTATTGTTCAAGCAAGGTATGCTATATTTATTCAAATTATATGCTATTAGATTATTCCTAATGCATGACTTTAGTTACTATGATTGATTCAATCACTATTATTCTATAGTATAGTGTTGTTGGTCTTATTCAACTACTCCTTAGTTGATGTTCGTTAAATTCCAAATTTCCTTGAAAGCTTATCCAAACCAAACTTACTTTGGTGCGGACTTGTATTCTAAATACTGAGATGAACAACTCTTTTAATAGAGGTTTACGCTTAGCGTTGAAATGGTTGTGCACAATACATTGTACGAAGGGTTGATCCCCCTAAGTACATGGAGTCTTTATAGTCTAATGACTGTTAAAGTTAAAGTTGAAAGATTACTTATAACTGTGGACATGATTCGTGGTCATTAGACCCTCAGTGAATGTTATAATTTTCAGAAAGTTAATAGAATATATTGTTCAGTTCTATTGAGCCTAGTATTGGCAATTGATGTAAAAGTTTAAAAGATTTATTTATTGTTATTTCAAGTGGGCCTTGTTTGCTCACTCTTGCCTGTAAAATTTCTTACAGCTAAAGTTGAAACTGGTGACGTACCTAGCACCAGTAAGGAAAAATGAAAGATGAACAAGTACTGAAGACTTGTAATAGATTTGATAGTTTTATTATCAGACTTTGGTTTAAAGATTGTAATGAAGTTTATTTTATTTTCCGTATTTGAATGTTTGTAATTAAAGGTTAGATAACCTGGGAGATTTTTATTTAAATTTAATCATGTATGGGCAGGTTTTATTATTCAATTTATTATAATTGGGTAGTTAGCAATGAATGTTTTGATTAAGTGAACACTAAATCCTGTGGAAATGAAGTACCAGGATTTGGGGGTCTCACAAGTATGATTATGACCAGGGATTATTCGGTATAATCATTATCGACGTCGGGATTTTTAATTGTCCCTTTCCGTTACTTGTTCTTTGGTGTTCTCATTTTAGGTGAGATTTATTTGAAAAAACAAGTGAAAAAGGTCCGACATGTATAATGTCGACGATGGACTATTAAGAGTCGCCAGTTGGTTTTTTAAATGGTTGTACCAACACAACCGAGAAAAGGTTTCACATTGACCCGGTGATGTGACATCATGCTAAACCAATTGGTGAAACCGAGATTCATTAGGGTCCTGGGGACTTGATTATGCGGAGGGAAGGTGTTAGGCACCCCCCGACATCCGTGTTACCACGGTGACCGCCTCTTTTCAAGAAACGATTATCTGAATATGTGTGTGTGGGGGGTTAATGTGCTGTTATTTGGAAGTAGTGCAAGGCCTTGTTCGTACCTATATACACAGGGTTTGAATTTATGTAAAAATTTAGTTTTTAACAAGATATAGCAATGATGTTTTATAAAAAAGGTTTTTCAAACCCTGATGCTCAATAGTAATTGAGACATTTTACACTTCCATTGTATTAAGTGTTCGGCTAGATTGATTTTATTTTACAGATACGAGACATCCATAAGAAAATAATGTCGACTTCCTCGTGGGTATGGAAACCATCTGAGGAAATTCAGACACCGCAGAATAATTTACAAGCTGCTTACAGCTGAAAATGTACATCACGGGAACCGAATCTAGATTCAATAGGTTGAATCTGTGATCACATGATTCCTAGGCGCACATGATATCGCAATTTGTATGAAAGGAGTAAGTAGGTATATATATAAAAGCTGTAAATATATATATACAGACATGATCACCAACCACGAAGCATCTCCATGGGGGATCAAAAATATAAATAAAGTTGTAAAAGCTATCAACCACCACGGAGGAAACTCCAACGGGACAAAATGTAACAAAGCAATCAACTGCCACGAAGTGAACTCCAGGCAGGACCAAATGTAAAGAAAGCTGTAAAAGCGATCAACCACCACAAAGTAAACTCTAGGTGGGACGAATATATATATATATATATATATATATATATATAGCGAGTAAACGCACCGGATGTAAAATTCAGGCTCATCTAAGTATATATATATATATATATATATATATATATATAAGCTGATAAACGCATAGGATGTAAAATCCAAAGCTCATTGAACAAAGTCCGACACATACGCTTAATATATATAAATGTATATATATATATATATATTAAAGCGAGTAAATGCACCGATGTAAATCCAGGCTCATCGAACAAAGTCCAAACACAGCTTAATATATATAAATGTATATATATATATATATATATATATATATATATATATATATATATATATTAAAGCAATAAACGCTCCAGACCGAAGTCTAGGCTCATCGAACAAAGTTCAACACACAGTTCATATATATATGAATATATATATATATATAAAAACAAAAAAAAGCTCCAGATCGAAGTCTAGGCTCAATCGAGGCATAACTCGATAATGTTAGTCCATATATATAAATATATATATATATATATATATATATAAATATATATGTATATACAAACTGAAATAAAACCACGGACCGAAGTCCGGGCAAACACACGCAACACGACTCTTAACGTGAAGAAGGGTGTGTGCAAAGATGAAGAGAAAGACTTTAAAGTGTGTGAGGAGGCTTACAGTGGGCTACCAAAGAAGAATTCTATATCTTTAAAGTAGGTAAACACTGGCTTTTGTAAGTACAAAAGTAGCTATATATGAGCTCACAGGTGTTTAAAATGGGAAAGCACTCAAGATATTTCAAGTAATTGAAGCAAATTTGATGTGGCTTCCTCGCTTCTTTCTCTTCTTAAATGGCCACCCCAAGCCCTCTATTTATAGAGGGGGGGAGCTCGGCATGAGCATGCCGCAGTGTACTGAGTGTCGAGGGTTGCCCCGGTTTCTCGTCGTCAGTCGTCTCGTAGTACATGCACGTAGGCACTACAATGTCCGCTCGAACGTTCAGAATTACAATCTAGGCATCCGACTGAGGTATATAGGACCTATTTCAGACCGCCGTTGTCGAGAGTTGTATAATGGCATGGGATTAGAGTTTGTAAGAAGTCATTGAAGATGGGAAGACGCCCTCCGGTCTTCAAGCTTCAAATTCTATCCGTTACCCCGCACAATAGTCACTCGGGATTGGTTTTCCTTGATTCTTGTGGGACATCGTTGTGTAGAGATGTGTGTATAAAATGTTGAGATGAAGTGATGTGGCATCGCGTTGGCAAGATGACGAGGTTTCCCCTCACCGGTGTTATCGCCGGTTTGGGCTGATAAAAAGACGTTGCTCGAGGCTTCACCGAGATTGGACTCGCTAGCAGTGTTGAAAGTCCTCGATGTCAAATCCCCGAGGTGCCTGTCCTCTCGATGTTATCTCCGGGTTTTGTACTGGGTGTCTCGTTGTGAGCGCCGATATTGAAGCTGGTTGCTTTTGAAACAAGCATTTCCAGGGTTATCGCCAGAACTGCATTCCTTAGGGTTATCACTAAGGTTGGTAGTTGTTCCCATGATTGGGACTGAGACTGGATACCTCGGGGTTATCTCCGAGATTAATCGGTCTTCTTTGGTGTATGTTCCGGTATTGGATCTGCATGCCTCAGGGTTATCTCCGAGGTTGGAATTGTTACTCCTGGTGTGTGTTCCGGGGTTGATGCTGAACTTTCGATAGTATTCGAAATGGATATGAACTGTCTTCCAGGGTTCTCTCTTGAAAGTCGAATTTGTCCTCCTGCAAGGTTAGTGACAAGTGTACAGAAAATTTTGAGTGTCTATAGATGACCCTCTTTATCATACTCATGCAATGCGATGCATGCATAGGATAAAGAATCCTAGACACTTGAAATGCAACATGATGCAAACGTATGATGCATGTGTACGGGGTTGTTGCCCAATATGCCGAGGATGATTGTTGGCTCCCTGTTGCTTCAACTGGGGATTGGCAATGATGACCAGATTTGATGTGTAATCCGAATCTGTTAAGATGTTGATGTTGGGGTTATCACCAAATTCTTGGATCCTTGATAATGACTTAATCCTGAAGATATACCTCTTATGTGCAAGAGATCTGCGGGGATGAAGCTTGGTCTATTTGAGGATGTGTATAACATATTCCATCATCGATCCTTCTTGATGACGTTGACCTTTCCTGGTTGGTATCGCCAGGACATGTCAAGATTCTGTTGGATTTACTGACAACAACAAATGCCGTCAGGGCTGCCTGACCTTCATTGACGTGTATTTCACCGGCATGTGAATCAACGGGTGGAACAGAACCACGTGGGGAAAATTTATCAAGGTTGCTTGATCTTCATTGACGTGTGAATCAACAGCAGAATGCGCTGTAACCCCCGCCTGGGATCTGCTGGGGAATGTGAGTAATCGAGCATGAAATCCTCGAATAGCTCTCGAGCTTCGATAGGTTTCATCGCCATCAGCTGATATAATGTCAAGGCTGCTTGACCTTCGTTGATATGTGTGTCAACGGCTGAATGTGCGTTGTAACCCTCTGTCAGGGCTTCACATTGTAACCCCCGTTGGGGATCCACATTGTAACCCCCGTCGGGGATCCACGTTGTAACCCCCATCGGGGATCCACGTTGTAACCCCCGTCGGGGATTCACGTTGATCGTTTAGGGTAGTGACCCGAAGTTGGCAGCATTGGACCTGTACAAGGTATTGTCGGATGTGATTTGTAACAAATGAGATCATTGGTAGGGTATACCTTGTGTTCGGGTGACTACCAATGAGTGATGAATAGACTCAAAGTTCCATCTGAGAAGACTAGGATTGTAGGCTGTTTTGCTCAATCGCGTAGCGTTTTTATTCCCGATTTGACTTTTTCAGTCCGTAAGAACTCCTTTGCAACTCGAATTGGACCAATTCGGAGGGGTGGGGTCTATATAGGGTGCCAGAGTACACACACTTCAGCCATGATGGGACTGTGGCTAACTGTGATGTTATAATCCAGCAGGTTGGTCACACAAGTCATTTTCATCTTGTCTTGCAAAGGAAAATCCGAGAGCCTCCTTTAGATCTGCTTTGAGTTAGCCTACTTTCTACAAATTCACATCACTTGCACAAGTGTTCTCAAGCCTTATCCACGGTAATGTATGCATGTATTTTTTCCAATTTTTATTCTTTAGATTTTGAGTTATCGCATGAAATGCATCTAAACACATAGTAGTGATTATATATGCACAAATGACTTGATAAAAAATATTCAACATAGTAAATGTTAGTATTAAACCATGCTTAACATAATGATGTGAAAAAATTTGACTCTTGAGACAGTCAAATTGGCACCTTTTTCTGCTATTTTTGTCCTATTTGAGGTCCAATGAGCAAAAGGTAGAAAGGCAAATTACTCCTGATATTGAGATTAACCTTATGCATGTATAATTTTAATTTTTAATGCATATATTTTGTATATGACTTTGGGGCAGGTGTGCTACTGAATGGCCACCTAGTCATGCCTATGTGCATGTGAATAGTCCTATTTACAAAGGGGACTATGTCAAAAAAATTTCACTGTAGATGTATGTTAAAGTAATGCATGCATACATGTAGTCATAAAATGCATTTTGAAAAGCTCTAGGTAAGGAAATACCACACCCTTTCTGAGGTGATTTGGAGACTTGTTGTCCAGATATTATGGATCCGGATCAGCCGAGTAGTTCCCGTAGGACCACTTCTGGTATACGGCGGAGGGCTTCTGAAGTGCCTCGACCCCGTTCTGTCAGACAGCCTCGTTGATTGGTGGAGGCCGTGATTTGTCCAGTTCGGGCTGACGTGCCATACGTTGAGGACGAGGATGAGGATATTCCGATCGAGGATCCCGCTCCTGCTGCACATGTTCCTCGTAATGAGCTCCCTTGTATTCAGGTGGCAAACCCCGAACTTCTGGGTGACTTGAGCAGACATCCTTGTAATTGCATGCTAACGAGGTATGACGTTAGATCTTAATCTTCCTCCTTTCCTATTGATGAGGATTAAAGGGTTTTGATGTTGACCTGTATTTCACGTAGGTTCCCAGCTTCACACAACCTTGAGGGAAATGGTTTAGTATACATTCCCTATATAAGGCTTTTCATCCTGATTACAAAGCGGTAGTGCATGATTGGGGATTCGGGGCATTCTTCTCTATCCTTCCCCATCGTTGTCCCTGGGGTTACCTCAGGGCATTGTCTGAGCGATGGTTTCATCAGACTCAGTTACTCCATCTGTTGGACTGTGAGGTGATGATGACGCTGATGGATTGGCGATTTATCACATGTATGTAGTTTGGAGGGGAGCCAGTGCCTTGTATGGCGAATATTACCCCTATTGCCGTCAGATCCTTGTTAGGAGTTTCGGCGGAGGCGCTCAAAGGCAGGACTGTCCGTACAGGTCCTTTGAGCGTAGATGCTATGAGCAGGCTTTTGAGTGAGCCCATGCCTGATGATGTCAGAGTCAGGGATCGCATTTTTTGGCGATTGTTCCTGATGATCATTAGAGGATGCTTCATAGCAAATAACTCTTCTGTTATGATTAGCGCCACACGTCATGTGGACCGTATTGGAGAATATGATTGGGGCTCTTACACCTTTGCCTATTTCCTCTGAGGCATGTGTATGCGCTCACACGGTTTGACTGAGGCTTGTCTAGGATTTTACCCATTTCTGCTGGTGAGTATTTCTCTTATCATTTCCCATTTATAGGTTAAGAGTATTTACTGACCACATATGTGTTGCCATTGTGTTGGCAGTTTTGGGCCTACGAGAGGCTCACATGCTTGCATCATGTGAGTTTGCTAGGTTTAGATACCTACCCACGAGGACGACGATGGCATCATTCCATTTTGACGGAGGTCCCTGTAGCTGAGGGTTTCACTCATTTCCGTATGCAGCTGGAGTTGTTGACAGCTGATATCATCACATGGATTCCCTATTATGGGGAATATTTGGCCATCGATTTTGAGGATGGATACCCGACTGGAGTTAAGTACGTTATTTCCACCAGGAGAGTTCTTCTCTTCACAGATGGAGGTTGGGAGCTCTATTTAGGAGAGCGTACTATTAGGAGCACCACAGAGGAGATTCGTATACCGATCTTACCTCTTGTCAGGCGTCACTGGCCTGTATCGCAATCACCCGTCACTGATATCCCATTGTTGGGGGTTGACAGTTTTGCATTATCAGAGGGTTCATGTACTCAGGAGACGTTTCAGCGTTGGTGGTTGCCTCATACTATTGGACCCAGATCCAGCCCACTTTCGATTCATGGGGATATGGTTCCGGATCCGTGATGATGACAGATTGGATAGCCTATGTCCGAGATTCGACTCATGTGACACAGATTGATAGTTTAACCCGGCGACTAGACCAGGCACATTTCTTTATCCTGCATTTGGGCAGAGATCCGGCAGAGGCAGATTCGTTTGATCCTTCCAGCTCAGGCGCTGGCCCCTCAGATGACCCATTCGGTTTTGCCGGCGTAGATCACCCTCTATATAGGCCTGACATCCCTGTTGATATAGATCCAGTGACTCAGGAGGAGTTACATCAGGTGGACAAGATTGATGATGTAGATATTAACACCATTGTCTTCTTCTGATGTGTATTCTCGTTATATCTTTTGATAGGCCTTTGTTAGCTATTGGGTGGCTGTGCCCCATTCTTGCTATATCTTTTGATAGGCCTCTGTTAGTAGTAGGGCGTTTGTGCCCCATTTCCCTGTATTTGTAGTTGTACAAAGATGATGTATTAGATGTTGATATACTTAGGAATGTATGCACAGTTTTTCATTCCCTATATCATATTGCCATCTATTATCTGCAATGCATGTATCATGTTATGCATATGTATGTATGTCCAGAGATGTTCAGCATTGACCCCTGGATGATCTTATGACACGACCCGTACATATGTCTTCCTCGACCGTTAGCCATATTGATCATACCCCACCATCATTGGTGGCATCGGGTATGCGATCGTGGTATGATAGCATGTCACCATCAGACAGGGACTGTAGATTATTTGTTGCAGCATACTATGACCCTGTTGATGTTTCAGGTTCCCACATGATTTGTGGATGGCATGCTAGAGCATTGGGTATCGGATAGGCAGGTCTTTCGATTCAGGACCCAGGAGTTAACTCCTACTCTGGAGGAGTATGCACGATTGACGATGCTACCGCTGGACAGACCTTGTATGCATATGTCTTTGGGGGACATGAGTCGATGGTTCATGACCCTCATTGGATTAAGGCGCAGAGTGGTGCAGGATGAGCTTACATCGAGCCATGTTATATCCCAGCATTTTCTGTTTGACAGATTTGGCTCTGAGGATAGTTTTTCACGGCATTCTAGAGATTTTACCGCACCGGAGGATCATTGGCGTCTAGCCAGGGTTAATGTACTGCTATTATGCGTATTGTCGTATGTCTATATGCCACGGTTCATGGATGAGATAGACATCGGAGTCATCATGGCGGTGAGAGCTCTCAGGGAGGGTCGTACCATTATACCTATGATCATAGCAGAGACCCTGCGGTCAGCCACCTACTGCTGCACTTATCCGACAGGAGTGTTCATGGACAGCTCGGTCATGCTATATGTATGGTTTATGTCATATTTGAGACCGATTGGCACTCTTAGACGGCATGGGTATTGGTTCACCCACGATATAGCCATGTCATACTCCTTTTAACCATCGGAGTGCATATATGCTATGTCTTGGTCCACATTCTTGGCGGATATCATAGATCCATTTGTCATATTATGTGCTCGGGCTCGACTCACTATCTGACTTCATTACTCATGCTCCGGGCATGGACTACCTTCCTCTGGCTGGTTTGAGGGGGGTGACTACTTATCACCCGATGGCCGTGATGTCGTAGTTTGACCAGTTTCAGGACTTTCATCCTTTCGAGGGGGCGATAGGTCAGCGTTCAGCTTCTTGATATCTTTCAGCAGAGGACTAATCCCGTGTGTATGCATGGTGGGATCAGTGTGATATAGCTAATTTTTCTGTGAGCCATCCGGGTTGTTCAGCAGAGTATTCCGCATGGATGGAGACAGAGATTGCATCGGCTACTATGATATCCACGATCTTAGGATAGTGAGATAGATGAGGGAGAGCCCATGGAGGACATTGATTCCTACATCGAGGAGGAGCCAGGTGCTGGGTTTCCAGCATCTCTTTTAGATTCTCCCATCTTTAATCTTGTTGTGATTCAACATTCAAAGACAAAGATTGAAAGCGAGTCTTCATCTGATGACCTTTGAGAGAGATCAGGCTCGATCTATGATGTTGACTGCCTTTGATGGGAGAGACGCGGCTCTATTAGAGAGAGACGAGGCATTAGCTCGCAGAGATGTCGCTGTTGTTGAGTGGGATGAGACTAGATCAGCCATAGATGCAGTGATAGTTGAGCGGGATAGTGCCATATCTGCCCGGGATGTAGCCAAATCACGAGATAATCTTTGCGGTGAGGTCCCTTACCACTGGCATGATTGCAGAGATGAGCACATATATTGATGATCATATGGTCACTATGCAGATGGCTGTAGATTTGTTGGGTCGTGTGGATATCCTCGTACAGGAGACCACAACTTTACATCCTTCTTCGGAGAGGGGTGCTATGTTGGGTTTGTTAGCTCGCATATACCCTGACTTGTAGATGGGCTTGTATTTTACTGCACAGACTAGCTTATCCATTTTGTCATGTATAGTTTATATTGTGTATATCAAACAACATTATATATATATGACAGGGAAATATATTTTTGATCACTTCCCTTTTAGATATACTTTGCTACTTGCTTGATATTTTGCCTGTTGCTTCAAGGCTTGCGATCTTGATGTATTCTGAATTCCTCTTGGATGGATGGACATTGAGTTGTCTCTGGACAGTTCAGAATGGATCTTTGATATGTATGTATCCCTACCATCTATGGTGTCTTGGGACTGGTTTCTATATGGAAATGTGGAGAGGAGTGTGACTTTTCTCTCTGAGATTGACCGCACCACAGATGGTCGCCAATACTTCTATTTAGGAGAAGCCTAGTTAATTCCATCTCTTATGGATTGGCGTTGCTCTTTGAGGTACAACCGCAGCTTAGATGGTCTCCGAATCTCCTATTTGGGAGGAGTTCAGGTAATTTCATCCCTTTGGTCTGAAGTCGAATGGAATGTAGTGGATTGAAGGATGATCCCAGTACCAGTTGACAATGGTTTGTGTTTTGGTAGGGGGTGAGACCGCACCATGAATGGTTGCCTACGTACTCCTATTGAAGAGGAAATCAGGTCTGCGTAGTTCGAACCTGGTGTAAGTGTGATGCCCCCAAAATTAGGTATACATCACCCATTCTGAGTCGCCAGATACATGGTACAAAATTTAAATACAACTTCATTTATACAACTGTTGAGTACATCAGATAGAATACGACCACAGTTAACTGTGAGTTTTAATACAAATGTATGTAACTCTCATGGTGCCTCGACCACAACCTTACAATGGTACTTTACATAAAAGTATAGTCAAAGACTATTTTAGAAACTAAAATCTTTGGGAAGTGCTCAAGGAAACCTTCGTACATGGGAGGCCACGCGTATAGGTTATAATAGATATCATATGGCCACAGAATTATCCTTGGTTGACCCAATAGACCCCAAAGAAAAACGAGAAGATTACTATCATCTTCTTTCCAATGGTGAGTCTTCTCTTGACATATAAATATCTCTGTTGGTCTCAAGTGAAAATTATATTTCACATAAACCCCAAGATCATATAGGTAGTGCTCGTAGATATATTCAGCAAGTGGATGTGCACAACCATGTCTTATGAGAACACGAGGTTGTATGTCATTAGACATCTTGAAATCAATTATTATCGAAATAAATGTCGATTTCCACTAACACTAATAATCCCAACACAATGAAAATATCAATTTCATCTTTAATCAACATGAACTTATTTATCATTAATATTATAACTCACAATATTTAACAACCATATCATTCTCAGGAAATAGGGGCTTTCCAATAAGGATTTCACCCTATTAGCGCGCAATTAGGTGACCAAACCCCTTTCCTCAACAGAACTTTTTAGACATCGTTAATAATACAAATAATAATATAAATTACTTTGTCGTCTCAATTATTGAGTTAATAATTTAAAATATTATGCAGATGATACTATGAAAATAATTGAATCAATAATATGAGAGATATTATGCAGCAATTACTGTAGCAATAATTGAGTATAACTAAGTGACTTCTCACGTAAGCATCAATAATCAATACCGTGTGTTACTACGCAACTACGCATATTACTGTACTTTTACCACCGGGTAGTTCAACAGTTTAACGGTTAAACTTTCGCCGTTATTTTTATAAAAAGATATTTCCATCGTTTTCTAACTCAGACAATACTTTCGTTGTGGGTCCATCAATGATTGTGACATCGTACGAATATACCCTGTTAAAACGAATATTTCTCGACAAATCGAATATTTTATAACAACTTGCTTACTTTGAAAAATTTGTAAATATTATCCACAACTATAACATTATATCAAATCCACACCATAATATTCAAAAATATATTTCGAGAAAAATTAATCTTTATTCATAAAAGTTGGGGTCTTACAACCTCCCCATCTTATAAAATTTCGTCCTCGAAATTAAGGTACGTACCTGGTATGTTGAAGAGGTGAGGATACCTTGACTTCATTTTAGATTCTAACTCCCAGGTCATTTCCTCAATATCATGATTTCTCCACAAAACTTTGACTTGAGGTATAACCTTGGAGCGTAGAATATGATCCTTCTTATCCAAGATTTTAACAAGTATCACCTCATATGTTAAATCTTCTGCTATCTCGTCTAGTTCTAATTCAATAATGTGATTTGGGTCGTCCACATATTTACGTAACATCAATACGTGAAAAACGTTATGGACACGCGTCATACTTGGCGGTAAAGCGAGTCTATAGGCCACAGTTCCTACTCAATCGAGGATTTCAAATAGACTAATAAAATCGAGGGTTGAGATTTCGTCTCTTCGTCGATTCTTGCTTCTACAATAACGCCTTCTTGAACCTTCTTCTTCATATTCATCAACTCCGGGTTTGTAGCTTGAGCGGCTTTAACTTTATCGATTAAAGTCAGTTCTAATCGTATATTCGCTATCTTCACGTAGGTACTTGGAGCCTTTAACTCTATCTCCATCTTTTATAAGTCGTATAAAATGGGTCTTTGTGTTAACAATGTCGCAACCGCATACGATCTTCTACTCAACGCGTTAGCTACCACGTTCATTTTTCTAGGATGGTATTTGTGACGCCCCCAAAATAGGTATACAACACTCATTCTGAGTCGCCAAATACATGGTACAAAAAGCAACTACAACTTCAATAATACAATTGTCGTGCAAAATACGACAACACATATACTCTGAGTTTGAATACAAATATAGTCTAATAGAGAGTATTCAAACTCAAAAGGAGTCCTCATTACAATTATTGATACACTATTTTACAAAATAGTGAGGACTACTAATATGTCTATCCTGAACCATCACTCCATACCCCGGCTAGTTCCTGCTATGTTCTCACCTCCTGAGAAGAAAAATGGAACAAAAAGGAAAAGGGTGAGCTCAACTAGCCTAGTAAAGAATATTATGACTAAGATAATATACAATAATTTATCATTAGTCTTCAACGGGGAAAAATTTGATAAAATATGATAGACAACAAGTTTTAGATCAACAACTGCAGCGGAAACATCAATCCATTAGAAGAGTCAAGTAGAGAAAGAATTTTACTATCTTCTAAGATTTAACAGTCCATCATCAATAATTTATCCCTGTAACATCAATCAATATACATCTTGAATCAAATATTCATCTTTGCACTACAGGCCAAAGATATTCATTTGTATCACCAGTTGGTCATGTTCATCTCAACACTGCTCATCTTTGCACTACTACGGGCCAAAGATATTCATCGATTAATCATTCATCTTTGCACTACGGCCCAAAGATATTCATAGAATATCATCATTTAGGACCGAGGAAGATGGAAAATATTTTAAAGAAAAGCGAATCCAAAGGAGACGTAAGGACAAATATTAGGGATTCATATTTCATTTTATCCAAGTTCAATAATACTCCATAATAAACTATAATTGGAGTAAAATTCAAGAATGAAGATCAAAACATGGATTAAATTTCAAGAATAAAGGTCACAACAGATAACTTGAAAGAAAAAAAAATAATTTTTTTTTTTTTTGTGAAAAATACCCGTGAACAAGAATCGTGGAATTATGAAAATGATGCAAGTGAATAAATTTCATATTGAACGAATAATCCTATGATCATGAAAAGTTCCAAATTTGATAAAAAGTTCAGACCAATAATCCTATGAAATGATATTAGATGAGGCGAAATTTTTAATCATTTCAAGAATTATATAAGAAATAAATAATATCCTTTACCTTAGTAGAAACTGGATTTGACTGGAATTTCGGATATTATTCTGAGAAAATCTTGCAGAAAAACTATGCTCAAAATATTCTTATACTCAAGAAAATACTCACAATACTTTAGAATAAGAATTTCTGATTATCAAGGTGTGATTGAGGAAGGAGGGTTATCCCTCTATTTATAGTGCAGGACGGAGGAAGAAAACCAAATGAGCTGCCTAACTTTTTCTGCCAAATTCTTTCCTGCCAATTTTTTCTTCAATCATGCCTAACCTTTCTTTTTCATTCATTGCCTAACTCTTATTTTTCCAATAGGTGAGGCCCACAAGTTTGGAAAAACACAAGCTTTGCAGAGAATTAAATGACCATGCATCCACAACAAAACAAAGCATACTTGCAATAATTTCTTCCTCCCACCAACTAATTCCACCAATCAATGGCCTTTATTCCACAATTTAAAAATCAAGTTTTGCAGAAGAATTCTCACCAACCAACTTAGGAAAATCAAAGATATACTGCTATGCATTCGAATGCAATTTGCTTACTCCATCTTTTAATCACATGCTTATATATATATATATATATATATATATATATATATATATATATATATATATATATATATAAATGAATATTCTATCGGATAAATAATTGCCAAACTTTCAACAAATAATTCATACTAAAATTCCTTCATTTATATCCACATAAAATAAATATTTTCTGATCATATAAACCAATAATTAATTATTCACAAATAATATTATAGAATCACAATAATGACAACCAATAGCTTCTCTAGAAAGAGGGGCTTTCCAATAAGAATTTTTCCTCATCAAGCGCAATTAGGTGACCAAACCTCTCCTTGATGTAACTTTCTAGATATTGCCAATAATGATATCTAATAATATTATTCAAATAATATGAATTATTGATCTGATAAATGGGAAATATTGTGCAGTGACAATTATTGAACAATAACAATATAAAATATCAACACAGCAATTATTGAATCAATAAAATAAAATATTGAACAGTAATTACTGTGACAATTATTGAGTAGTGCCTTCTTACGTAAGAATCAATAATTCAACAATATTGTGCAATACCGTGTGCTACTGTGCAACCACGCGTATTACTGTATTTTAACCACCAAGTAATCCAACAGTGTTAACGGTAACAATTACGTCGTTATTTATAAAACTCAAACTTTGTCGTTTTCTTCATCCGATAGTTATTCTGTTATGGGCCCACAAATGACTGCGCCGTTGTACGAATATTCCCGGCAAAAAGAATATTCCACGACCAAACGAATATTCCCCGACAACAATGATTATTTATAACCACTTGCTTATTTTGTAAAATTTGCACATTTCACCCATAAACAGAGCATTATATCAAATTAATCCTTATTATTTCAAAATAATAAATAGAGAAACTCAATTTTATTTATAATAAGTTGGGGTCTTACAACCTCCCCTCCTTATGAAATTTCGTCCTCGAAATTGACGTACGTACCTGGTGTTTCGAAAAGGTGAGGATACCTCGCTTTTATTTCTGATTCCAACTCCCAAGTCATTTCTTCAATAGCATGGTTTCTCCACAAAATCTTAACTTGTGGTATAACCTTCGTGCGTAAGACATGCTCTTTCTTATCCAAGATCTTAACAGGTACCTCCTCGTACGTTAAATCTTCGGCTATCTCATCTGGTTCTAACTCAATAATGTGGTTCGGGTCTTTAACATATTTACGAAGCATAGATATGTGAAAAACATTATGAACACGAGACATGTTTGGAGGTAATGCGAGTCTATAAGCCACATTTCCTATTCGGTCAAGAATCTCAAATGGACCAACAAATCTTGGATTGAGCTTTCCTCTCTTCCCAAATCTTGTAACTCCCTTCCATGGAGCAATACGTAACAGTACATGATCTCCAATATTAAATTCCACATCCTTTCGATGAAGATCAGCATAACTCTTTTAATCCTGTGTGAGGTTGTGTATCGTTGTTGAATCGTTTAGATCTTCTCTGTAGTTATTCGTACCAACTCTGGTCCCAACAACGTTGCTTCTCCCACCTCATCCTAGCATACTGGAGAGCGACATTTTTGTCCATACAATGCCTCGAATGGAACCATGCCTATACTTGCTTGATAACTGTTGTTGTAGGAGAATTCCACCAATGGTAGGTACTTATCCCAACTCCCTTTGAAATCTAGGACACAGAGTCTTAATAGATCTTCAAGAGTCTGAATAGTTCTCTCTGATTGTCCGTCCATTTGAGGATGGTATGCCGAACTGAATCGTAAGTCCGTGCCCATAGCTTTCTGCAAGCTAACCCAAAATCGTGAAGTGAATCTTGGGTCACGATCCGAAACTATGGATACTGGCATGCCATGCAATCTCACAATCTCATTCACGTACATACGAGCAAGACGTTCAAGGGAATAAGTCTCACGTATAAACAAGAAATGAGCAGACTTGGTTAATCTATCAACAATAACCCAAATCGCATCTATGCCTTGAGAAACTTTGGGAAGACCTGTAACGAAATCCATAGTAATGTGTTCCCACTTCCATTCCAGAATCTCAAGTTGTTGCAATGGACCATTTGGCATTTGATGCTCCACCTTTACACGTTGACAGGTTAAACACCTCGAGATAAACTCCGCGATCTCTCTCTTCATATTGTTCCACCAAAATGTATGTCGAAGATCATGATACATTTTGGTACTCCCAAGATGGATTGCAAATGGTGTGTTGTGTGCCTCCATCATGATTCTATGCTTCAAGTCAGAATTGTTATGAACACAAAGTCTAGAGTTGACTCGAAGTATTCCTTCTTCATCGATTCTTGCTCCTGGAATAGCACCTTCTTGCACTTTCTTCTTCATACGCATCAGCTCCATGTTCGTAGCTTGAGCAGCTTTAACTTTATCGATTAAAGTCGGTTCTACTCGTATGTTTGATATCATCACGTGGGTACTTGGAGCCTTTACCTCTATCTCCATCCTTTGCAAGTCATACAAAATAGGCCTTTGTGTTAACAACATTGCACTCGTACCCGCATATGATCTTCTACTTAATGCGTCAGCTACCACGTTTACTTTTCCAGGATGATATTGGATGGTATGATCGTAATCTTTCAATAGCTCGAGCCAACATCGTTGCTGCATGTTGAGTTCCTTTTGGGTGAAGAAGTATTTGAGACTTTTATGATCCGTATAGATCTCCACTTTCTCCCCATACAAGTAATGCCTCCAAATCTTTAGTGCGAAGACAACAACTGCCAACTCTAGATCATGAGTAGGATAATTCCTCTCATATTCTTTGAGTTGTCGTGAGGCATAAACTATGACTTTCCCATGTTGCATGAGAACACATCCTAACCCTTTCCTCCCAAGCATCATCAGATTTGACAAATCCTCCGAACCCGGATGGTATTGTCGTAAGCAGTCTTTGAAATGAGTCTCCTCTTGAGTTCTTGAAAACTCTTCTCACATTCCTCGCTCCCAACCGAACTTTGTATCTTTTGAGTCACCGAGTTAATGGAGTAGCGATTCGAGAAAATCCTTCCATGAATCTCCGATAATAACCAAATTAAGCCCAAAAAGCTACGTCTTGATCCACCGACTTCCGGTTGCTCCCAACTTTGTATGGCTTCAATCTTCACCGGGTCGACAGATACTCCATGTTTTGACACCACGTGCCCAAGGAATGCTACTTCCTCGCCGAACTCGCATTTCTTCAACTTGGCATATAAAGTTGTTTCCACGAAGCCTTTCAAGTATCGACTTCAAATGGTGCTCATGATCTTCACGGCTTTTGGAATAGATGAGGATGTCATCAATAAAGACAACAACGAATCCGATCCAAATATTTCTTGAATACTCGGTTCATCATATCCATGAAAGCAGCAGGAGCATTAGTCAATCCAAAATACATGACTAAGAATTCATAATGCCCGTAACGAGTTCTGAAGGCAGTCTTTGGAATATCCTCAGTTTTAATCTTCAGCTGATGATATCAAGAATGAAGATCGATCTTTGAAAAGAATTTTTCTCCTTATAACTGGTCAAATAGGTCATCAATGCGAGGTAGCGAATACCTATTCTTGATGGTGACATGGTTCAATTCTCGGTAGTCAATACAAAGTCGCATACTCCGCGTCTTTTCTTCTTTACAAATAAAATAGGAGCACCCCAAGGAGATGTACTTAGAATCGAATGAAATCGATGTCTAACAATTCCTCGTAGTTGGACTTTTAACTCCACGAAGTTCAATAGGAGTCATTCGATATGGGGTTTTAGAAATGGGTTTTA
This sequence comes from Panax ginseng, assembly GCA_020205605.1. NCBI lineage: Eukaryota > Viridiplantae > Streptophyta > Magnoliopsida > Apiales > Araliaceae > Panax > Panax ginseng. The sequence continues at coordinate 113,316,750 of CM035143.1, forward strand.
TTCGGCTCAAGGTCAATAAAGAATTCAACATCACGTTACGGGGTAGACCGGAAGTTCTTGACAAATCGTCGTGAAATTCACTAACAATGTAAATATTATTCAAATCGGCGTGTTTTTGTTCAAGTCCATGACATGGGCTAAGAAAGCTTGACATCCATTTTTCAATAAACGAATAGCTTTATGGCTTGATATGACAGTGACTGATTTTAGTGGTTTGGTTGTTTGGATTCGCATAATAGGTTGGTTAGGAATATGAAAACTAACAACCTTACGAAAACAATCAATTTTAGCATGATGAGTGGTTAACCAATCAATCCCTAAAATCACATCAAAAGCAAGTATCTTTAAAGAGATAAGATCCACAGGTAATGTGATGGTACCAACTTGGATTAAGCAAGATTTATAAACAGTGGACGTAACGAAAGTTTCTCCTAACGGAGTCTCCACTTATAAATCAAAGTCTAATTTCTCCGGAGTCAAGTTTAAACGTTGAGCACAAGCAGGGGAGATAAAAGAATGTGTGGAACCGATATCTAGTAAAGTATAAACTTCGCAAGAGTTTATGATAAGCTTACCCGTGATCACCTCGTTTGGGTTCCTCGCGTTTTGTGCAGTCACGACAAACGCCCTTCCAGGAACCACCGATTTTGACTTGTTCAGGATAGCCTTTGGAGTCACAATACCCGTTGAACTTGGTTTCATAACTAGACAATCTCTAGCTATATGACCTTCCTTTCCATAATTATAACACACCTTGGATTGTTGTGGGCAGTTTGGGCTGATGTGTCCCTCTTTCCTGCATTTGTAACAAACGATCGGTGCTCGTTCTCCTCCCCTAGAAACAGTTGATGTTTGTGCTGATGTCTTCATGTTATCATTGTTGTACCTCCTTTTCTTGAAATCTCCTCCCGACTCGCTCCTTCTATTATCACGGCCACGATTACCACCAGAGTGGTTACCGCTTTTGTCCGAATGCTTTCCTTCCCTCTGATTTTCATTGCTCCGATGGCTGCCACCACCGGTATGACCCTGGTTGTGGTCCCTCGGTTGCACATACTCATTATCTCACTCTAATAATTGAGCCCTGTTTACAACATCTGAATATAAAGAAAATTTATGAGATATAAGATATTTTCAAATCTCGGGCTTTAGACCTCTCAGAAACATCCTCGTCATTCGTTCCTCATTTTCGACCAAATGAGGTGCAAACTCGGATAACTCAAATGCAAACTTCATTCGTCTTTGGGACACCGTATGTTGTTTTGTTCCATCGATAAACTCCACCTCCTTCATACGATGAATACTTTCGGAAAGTACTTGTCATTGAATAGTTTCAAACGTTTCCCAAGACATTACGAGTGCAATTTGGTGGGTACGCTTCACGCAGACTCCCACAAGAGTGGTTTGCCTCACCGCGGAACATAAATGTGGTGAATGGAACCTTCATTCTCCGTGCATCCCAAGACATCGAATATCTTGGTAATTTGCTTGACCCACATTTCCGCCTTGATCGGATCCATCTTTCCCTAAAATTCTGGTGGTCCCAACTCCTTGAACTGTTTGGCTATGACAAGCCGCGCATTGCTAGCATTTCCACCCATTTTTTGTGCACGAGTCTCCCTCGTCTGATTTTTTGCATGAACTGCAAAAAGCTCCTAAACATTCCATCATTCATCGTTTGCTCGGTAGTGTTGTTTACAGGAGGAATATTGCCTTCCTATTGTACGTTCTCCTGGTTTGTGACTAAAGGTTGTTCCACAATCTTATACACTCCATTGTTAACGTTCTCAGCAGCCATTCTTAAATACTTCCATAAAACAAGGGTTAATTAAACAAATTAACATATCACATAATATCACTATATTATGACCGACCAACAAATAAGCTTAGGTCGGACATACTAGTGAAAGATTTACTCATCTCTCCCCTCCTAGTTCTATCCCCCGATCTCTGCCAGAGACCATATCCCTAAGCTCTGATACCAACTGTGTCGCCCCCAAAATAGGTATACAACACCCATTCTGAGTCGCCAAATACATGGTACAAAAAGCAACTACAACTTCAATAATACAATTCTCATGCAAAATACGACAACACATATACTGTGAGTTTGAATACAAATGTAGTCTAATAGAGAGTATACAAACTCAAAAGGAGTCCTCATTACAATTATTGATACACTATTTTACAAAATAGTGAGGACTACTAATATGTCTATCCTGAACCATCACTCCATACCCCGGCTAGTTCCTGCTATGTTCTCACCTCCTGAGAAGAACAATGGAACAAAAAGGAAAAGGGTGAGCTCAACTAGCCTAGTAAAGAATATTATGACTAAGATAATATACAACAATTTATCATTAGTCTTCAACGGGGAAAAATCGATAAAATATAATAGACAACAAGTTTTAGATCAACAAATCTGCTTAAACATCAATCCATTAGAAGAGTCAAGTAGAGAAAAATTTTACTATCTTCTAAGATTTAATGATCCATCATCAATAATTTATCCTCAGAACATCAATCAATATACATCTTGAATCAAATATTCATCTTTGCACTACAGCCAAAGATATTCATTTGATCACCAGGATTGGTCATGTTCATCTCAACACCTGTTCATCTTTGCACTATGGGCCAAAGATATTCATCAGTTAATCATTCATCTTTGCACTACGTGCCAAAGATATTCAGTAATATCATCATTTAGGACTGAGGAAGATGGAAAATATTTGAAGGAAAACGAATCCAGTGAGATAGAAGGACAAATATTAGGGATTCATATTTCAATTTATCCAAGTTTAATAATACTCCATAATAAACTATAGTGGAGTAAAATTCAAGAATGAAGATCAAAACATGGATTAAATTTCAAGAATAAGGGTCACAACAGATAACTTGGAAGAGAAAAAAAATAATTTTTTTTTCTTTTGTGAAACGATACTGTGAACGAAGAACTATGAAACGATGCCGTGAATAGTAATCGTGAAAAAAATACCAATGAATAAAGTTCGTGAGAAATAATCGATGCATATTATGAAAAAATTCCAAATTTGATAAAAATTTTAGACCAATAATCATATGAAATGATATTAGATGAGGCAAAATTTTTAATCATTTCAGGAATTATAGAAGCAATAAAATAATATCCTTTACCTTAGTAAAAACTGGATTTGACTGGAATTTCGGATATTATTCTGAGAAAATCTTGCAGAAAAACTATGCTCAAAATATTCTTATACTCAAGAAAATACTCACAATACTTTAGAATAAGAATTTCTGATTATCAAGGTGTGATTGAGGAAGGAGGGTTATCCCTCTATTTATAGTGCAGGACGGAGGAAGAAAACCAAATGAGCTGCCTAACTTTTTCTGCCAAATTCTTTCCTGCCAATTTTTTCTTCAATCATGCCTAACCTTTCTTTTTCATTCATTGCCTAACTCTTATTTTTCCAATAGGTGAGGCCCACAAGTTTGGAAAAACACAAGCTTTACTACAGAGAATTAAATGACCATATGATCCACAACAAAACAAAGCATACTTGCAATAATTTCTTCCTCCCACCAACTAATTCCACCAATCAATGGCCTTTATTCCACAATTTAAAAATCAAGTTTTGCGTAAGAATTCTCACCAACCAACTTAGGAAAATCAAAGATATACCGCTATGCATTCAATGCAATTTGCTTACTCCATCTTTTAATCACATGCTTATATATATATATATATATATATATATATATATATATATATATATATATAATTATAATATATATATGAATGAATATTCTATCGGATAAATAATTGCCAAACTTTCAACAAATAATTCATACTAAAATTCCTTCATTTATATCCACATAAAATAAATATTTTCTTATCATATAAACCAATAATTAATTATTCACAAATAATATTATAGAATCCTCACAATAATGACAACTGCACTTCTCTCTAGAAAGAGGGGCTTTCCAATAAGAATTTTTCCTTCTTGCGCCAAGAATTAGGTGACCAAACCTCTCCTCGATGTAACTTTCTAGATATTGCCAATAATGATATATAATAATATTATTCAAATAATATGAATTATTGATCTGATAAATGAGAAATATTGTGCATTGACAATTATTGAAACAACAACAATATAAAATATCAACGTAGCAATTATTGAATCAATAAAATAAAATATTGAACAGTAATTACTGTGACAATTATTGAGTAGTGCCTTCTTACGTAAGAATTAATAATTCAACAATACTGTGCAATACCGTGTGCTACTGTGCAACCATGCGTATTACTGTATTTTAAGCACCAGGTAATCCAACAGTGTTAACGGTAACAATTACGTCGTTATTTATAAAACTCAAACTTTGTCATTTTCTTCATCCGACAGTTATTCTGTTATGGGCCCACAAATGACTGCACCGTTGTACGAATATTCCCGACAAAAAGAATATTCCACGACCAAACGAATATTCCCCGATAACAATGATTATTTATAACCACTTGCTTATTTTGTAAAATTTGCACATTTCACCCATAACCAGAGCATTATATCAAACTAATCCTTATTATTTCAAAATAATAAATAGAGAAACTCAATTTTATTTATAATAAGTTGGGGTCTTACAGTATTGAATGGTATTATCGTAATCTTCAACAATTCGAGCCAACGTCTTTGGCGCATGTTATGTTCATTTTGGGTGAAGAAATATTTGAGGGTTTTAGAAATGGGTTTTGTACTGGGGTCAATACAAAATTCGATTTCACACTATGGGGGTAGGCCATGAAGTTCTTAGGGGAATACGTCAGGAAATTTATTAACAATAGAAATATCATTCAAAACTATGACTCTCATCCAAGACTTGAATATCACGTCACATTGATACCTATCAACTTGCCACTGTTATTCACGATGTCCCCTACAGAAAGTCTGGCTTCGGTGCATTCCAAGACTTGGAAGTCACCAACGAAAGGCTCGGGTGTCTTTACTTATGGCTTGATATGATAGTGATTGACTTTAGTTGTTTAGTTACTTGAATTCGCATAATAGGTTGGTTAGGAATATGAAGGCTAACAGCCTTACGAAAATAGTCAATTTTAGCATGATGAGTAGTTAACCAGTCGATTCCTAAAATCACCTCAAATACAAGTATTTTCAAATAGATAAGATCGACAGGTAACGTGAAAGTGTTGATTTGAATCAAATTTTTTTATCAATAGTGGATGTAATGAAGGTTTCTCCTAACGGAGTTTCAATAGATAAGTCAAAGTAATTTCTCAAGAGTCAAGTTCAAACATTGAACACAACTAGGTGAAATAAAAAAAATGGGTAGAACCGGTATCGAATAAGTTATAGACTTTACAAGAGTTTATGATTAACTCACCCGTGATAACTTCGTTCGGGTTCATCGACAAACGCTCTCTCTTAAACTACCGACTTTGACTTGTCTGGGACATCCTTTGGCGTCACCATCCCAGCTGGACTTGACTTCACTGCACGACAAAATCGAGCTAGGTGACCTTCTCTTTCACAATTGTAACACGCTTTGGACTGTATCATGCAGTTTGGACTGATGTGTCCCTCCCATCCACATTTGAAGCATACGATCGGTGGTCGTTCTCCTTCCTTGAAAACGGGTGCTGGTGCTGGTGTCTTTCCATCATTGTTGAACCTTCTCTTCTTGAAATTGTTATCACTTAGTTCACCTTTCCTATTATCTTGGTCATGATTACCACCGAAGTGGTTACCATTTTTGGCATGATAATTTCCTCCACGATGGTTATCGTTGTTCCGATAGTCGTTGCCACCGGTACGATTATTATTGTGTTGTTGGTCATTACCTTTTGGTTGAGCTGACTCATTATCGCGCTCCACTAACTAAGCCCTATTAACAACATCTGAATATAAACGAAGTTTGTGAGAAATGAGGTATTGACGTATTTCAGGTTTCAAACCTCTTAGAAATATTCGCGTCATATGCTCATCATTATCTACTAAATGGGATGCAAATCGGGACAACTAGGTAAACTTAGCCTCATCCTCCTTCATGTGATGAATACTTTCGGGAAAGTACTTGTCATTGAACAATTCTTGGAACTTCTCCCAAGACATCTTTAGTGCGGCAGGTTGAGTACGTGTTATAGATTTCCACCAGTAATCTGCTTCTTCAAGCAACATAAAGGTGGCGAAGGGAACCTTTTGCTCCTCTGAGCATTCCAAGACATCAAATATCTTGGTGATTTGCTTAATCCACGTCACGTGCCTTAAGTGGTTACGCTTTCCCAAAAACTCCAATGGTCCCGCTTCTTGAATCTGCTAATGCGGTGACCAAAGTGAGTTCATGAACAAATAGATATTCTGGGTGAATAGTACCCGAGTGAATAGTACTTTGTTATAATAGACTACAACAGATAACAAGTTTTAGATCAACAACTGCAGCGGAATAAACAATTCATTAGAAGAGTTAATTAGAGCATGATATCTACTATCTTCTATAATTTAAAAATTTTATCATCAATTTTATCGCTGAGACTCAGCTTAATAAATAATCCACATCACTGAATTATCCATGCACTACGGGCCAAGGATATTCATTAGTATCACAACCATGAATTATCCATGCACTACGGGCAAAGGAAATTCGTGTTTTCACCAATGGTCATGAACATGCCAAACAACAATTCATCTTTGCACCCTTGACCGAAGAGAACGCATGGTCATGATCATACCAATAATTGTCGCTGAGACTCAGCTCAATAAATAATCCATATCACGTGTAACTTTACATGTCATGATTATACCGAATAATCCATGGTCATAATCATACCAATCAATAGTTCATCTTTGCACCCTTGGCCAAAGATGACTTTTATCACAATATAAACATGAGAATGATGACAATGATATAAGAATTCAATTAAATGAAAGCAAGGATAAATTTTAAAGATTTATAATTTAATTTATTCAGAATTCAATAATGTCCAAATTGTCAACATGATACTGCTTTGTGGAGTAAAATTCAAGAATAATATTGTACCAAAAATGATTTGGACAGGAAAAAAATCAAATTTTCGTCGTGAATAGTATTCTGGGTGAATAGAACCTGAGTGAATAGTACTTTGTTAAATAGTACTTCAGGAATAGTACTCTGTGAATAGTACCTCGTGAATAGTACTTTATGAATAATAACTCATGAATAGTACTTTGTGAATAGTACCCGTGAATAGTACCGTATTTATGAATAGTAATGTACGCATGAATAATGTCGAACGTATGAATAGTGTCGTATAAATGAATAGTACTCATGAATAGTACTCCGGCATAAAAAGCTTAAAATTTAACAAGAATGTTCAGAAAAATATCATTGTGAAACGATACTAGATGAAGCGCAAATTTCAAGGATATTCTACTAATTTTACAGAGTATAGAGGCAATACTTCAACAAAATGAGTGTATAATTAGGGATACAAAACGAAATAATATTACCTACATACTACATAGTATAGAAGAAAATATTATTTCATATGAATATTGAACAAAAATAATATCCCTTACGAATAAGAAATAATTAACATCCCTTACCTTAGAAGAAGACTGGATACTGAAATAGTAAAGTAGCAGAATACTCTTCTTCTTCCTTTCTATTGCTTCTCTCTCTATAATTGCACTTATGAGTCTTAGTGAATTGGTGAGAATGAAAAAAGAATGAGCTTCTATTTATAAGAAAGCATAGTTTCGATAATTGCACGATTAGGGGCTCGAATTATTACAGTATAGTACATTCATCTTTACCTCCATTTTTAATTTAGTTCTACAAGTATTAACAATCTTGCACCACCTCCCCTAATAGTAATACATGTGAACCAATAGTTCCATACATGTGAACCAACAATAATTTGCATGTGAACCAATAGCAATTAATTGCTCATTTATCCGATTAATTACCCGATTAATCAATATAACCTCCAGAAATCAATTATTATAGAAATAAATGTCGATTTTCACTAACACTAATAATCCCAACACAATGGAAATATCAATTTCATCTTTAATCAACACGAACTTACTCATCATTAATATTATAACTCACAATATTTAACAACCGGATCATTCCCAGGAAAGAGGGGGCTTTTCAATAAGGATTTTTCCTATTGGCGCGCAATTAGGTGACCAAACCCCTTTCCTTGGCAGAACTTTTTAGACATCGTCAATAATGCAAATAATAATATGAATAACTTTGTCGTCTCAATTATTGATTTAATAATATAAAATATTATGCGAGATGATACTATATGACAATAATTGAATCAATAATATGAGAGATATTATCAAAGAATTATCATAGTAATAATTGAGTATAAATGAGTGACTTCTCACGTAAACATCAATAATCAATACCGCGTCTACGCTTATGCAACCACATCGTATTTTATTTTTACCACCGGGTAGTTCAACAGTTTAACGGTAAAACTTTTTCCGTTATTTTTATAAAAAGACATTTCTGTCGTTTTTTAACTCCGACAATACTTTCGTTGTGGGATCCACCAATGATTGTGCCATCGTACGAATATTCCCTTTTAAAACGAATATTCCCTGACCAATCTAATATTTTATAACTACTTGCTTACTTTGTAAAATTTGTAAATATTACCCACAACTATAACATTATATCAAATCCACACCATAATATTCAAAAATATATTTCAAAAAAAATTCATCTTTATTCATAAAAGTTGGGGTCCTACAACCTCCCCTTCTTATGAAATTTCGTCCTCGAAATTAGGGTACCTACCTGGTATGTCGAAGAGGTGAGGATACCTTGACTTCATTTTAGATTCTAACTCTCAAGTCATTTCCTCAATATCGTGGTTTCTCCACAAAACTTTAACTTGAGGTATAACCTTGGAGCGTAGAATATGATCCTTCTTATCCAAGATTTTAACAGGTATCACCTCATATGTTAAATCTTCTGCTATCTCGTCTAGTTCTAATTTAATAATGTGGTTTGGGTCATCCAATATTTACGTAACATCAATTCATGAAAAACGTTATGGACACGTGCCATACTTGGCGGTAAAGCGAGTCTATAGGCCACAGTTCCTACTCAATCGAGGATTTCAAATAGACTAATAAAATCGAGGGTTGAGATTTCCTCTCTTCGTCGATTCTTGCTTCTAGAATAACGTCTTCTTGAATATTCTTCTTCATATTCATCAACTTCGGGTCTGTAGCTTGAGCGGCTTTAACTTTATTGATTAAATTCAGTTCTAATCGTATATTCTCTATCTTCACGTAGGTTCTTGGAGTCTTTAACTCTAACTCCATCTTTTGTAAGTCGTACAAAATGGGTCTTTGTGTTAACAACGTCGCACTCGTAACCGCATACGATCTTCTACTCAACACGTTAGCTACCACGTTCATTTTTCTATGATGGTATTGAATGGTATTATCGTAATCTTCAACAATTCGAGCCAACGTCTTTGGCACATGTTACGTTCATTTTGGGTGAAGAAATATTTGAGGGTTTTAGAAATGGGTTTTGTACTGGGGTCAATACAAAATTCGATTTCACGCTCTGGGGGTAGGCCAGGAAGTTCTTCGGGGAATACGTCATGAAATTGAATAACAATAAAAATATCATTAAAAACTATGTATCTCATCAAAGACTTGGATATCACGTCACATTGATACCTATCAACTTTCCACCGTTATCACGGTGTCCCCTACGGAAAGTATGGCTTCGGTGCATTCCAAGAATGATACCTATCAACTTTATTTTATTTCATTGATACCTATCAACTTTATTTTATTGATGAATTCAACCTCCTTCATATGACAAATACTTTCGGGAAAGTACTTGTCATTGAACAATTCTTGGAACTTCTCCCAAGACTTTTTCAGTGCGGCAGGCTGAGTACGTGTTATAGATTCCCACCAGTAATTTGCTTCATCACGCAACATAAAGGTGGCGAAAAGAACCTTTTGCTCCTCTGAGCATTCCAAGACATCAAATATCTTGGTGATCTTCTTAATCCACGTCTCTACCTTAAGTGGTTCTGGCTTTCCCAAAAACTCCGGTGGTCCCAGCTCTTTGAACTGCTTAGCGGTGACCAGCCGTGAGTTACCAGTGTTTACACCTGCATTTTGAACAGGAGTCTCTCTCGTTTGGTTTTGCATAAATTCTAAAAAGTTCCTAAATATACCATCGTTCGTCATTTGGTCGGTGTTGTTGTTTACACGAATATTATTGCCTTCTTGATGCACATTATCCTGGTTATTGATCGTCGGTGACTCAACGATCTCATGTGCTTCATTACTTATCTTAACATTTTCAGATGCCATTCTCAAACACTGTCACAAAACAAGGGTTAATTGACATACCACATATTATCCTTATACTTTGACCAACCAATTAAATAACAAATAACTTAGGTAGGTCATACTCGAAAGATTAACCCGTTTCTCCCCTCCTAGTTCTAGTCTCACATCTCAGCCAGGGATCATATCCCTAAGCTTTGATACCAAATGTGACGCCCCAAAATAGGTATACATCACCCATTCTGAGTCGCCAGATACATGGTACAGAATACAAATACAAACTTAATTATACAACTGTCGTGTAAAATATGACAACACAATAGCTGAGTTTTTACACGAATATTGTCTTCTAGACAGTATTCAAACTCAAATGGAGTCCTCATTATAATTATTATCACACTATTTTATAAAAATAGTGAGGTCTACTAAAACAACCATCTAGACCGTCAATCCATTCCCCGACTAGTCCCAACTACGTTCTCATTTCCTGAAGAGAACATAGAAAGAAAAGGGTGAGCTCAACTAGCCCAGTAAGAAATATTATGACTAAGATAATACATGATAAGTTATCCTGTATTATCCATGCACCACGAGCTCAACTAACCACGCTTGAATCTGAGCTAGTATCATCATCTGAGTCACTCCATGAGCTGTCAGACCTCTTTCTTTCTTATGAAACTTCTTGTAGTCTTTGTATTCTTTCTTCTTCTCATGCTTCTGCTTGTAATTTTTGAGATCCTCTCGTAGAGGCTTGTTGCATTTTGCTATAAAATGACCAGGCTTCTTGCAGTTGAAGCACAAGTCCTTTTCTTGTTCTCTACTTTAGTTTCCTTTGATGAAATTTCTTCTTAGTTTCCAATTGCTGCCTTTTCTCATGAATTTCCTCAATCTTCTAGCAAGCAGAGCAACATCATCATCATCACCATCCAAGCCTTCTTGATTTTCTTCTTCAGCTTCGATTGGAGTTTTGGATATTCCTTCAGAGGCTTTAAGAGCAATACCTTTGTCTTTTCTTTTATTTTTGGACAATGTTTCTGCTCTTTGATTTAGCTCCAACTCATAGGTGAGAAGATTTCAAGAGATCTTCTACATAGTCATTTCGTGCAGATTCTTTGATTCTCGAACGTCTATGGTCTTGGCATCCCATTTACTGGGTAGAGATCGCATGAATTTGATATTCAGATCTTTGTTTGGATATATCTTTCCATATGACTTTAAGGCATTTAAAAGGATAGTGAATCTTTCGTAAGTTGCTGTAAGATTTTCACCCGAAACATAAGTGAACATCTCGTACTGTTGGGTTAGAAGTGATTGCTTGTTTTCTCTAACTTTTTTTGTTCCTTCGTGCATCACCAGCAATGCCTCCTATACTTACTTGGCGGTAGTGCAATTTGCCACATTTTCAAAGAGTTCATCCTCCAGAGCCATGTTTTTGACCTTTTTGTCTATCAGCATCCGCTTCTTCTAATTCTCTGTTCATTCTTCACGCATCTTAATAACCTTCTTATTAGGATCGTCTATTGTTAGAGACAGCTTTGTAGGAACGTATGGACCAGTGAGAATAGCATCAAACAGATAATCATCAATAACATCCATATATGCTTGTATACGCATTTTCCGGTTAGAAAATTTTTCTATAATTAGAAGAGGTGACGTACTTCCATCACCAAGCTCAGAACCATCTTTATTTTGTGTCATGGATCTATTCAAAGTGTAAGCTTTGTGTTCGTGAGAACCAGCTCTGATACCACTTGTTATTTCCCAAAAACATGTATAGATCTAGAAGGGGGTTGAATAGATCTTTAAAATTTCTTTTTATCAAATGATTAATAAACTTATCGAAATAAACACAGCGGAATATGATCTTTTGAAAAACCCCTTTAAGATCTAAAATAAATATTGGTTTTAGATTTAAGCAGTAAGGAATAATAATCAAGCAATTTAAATGATAAGAGCAGTAAATAAAGACACAAACAATTTTAAGTGGTTCAGAGATTGAATAACTCCTACTCCACTCTTTTACTCCTCGAGTAGGAAATCCACTAGAATTTAGTCACAAAGACAAGGACACTTTGCCCTCTTCAAGCCCAGTAGACTTGGATATTTTGTCACACTTGACTAGGACACTGTTGCCCTCAAATGATCTAATGATTGATGTTTGTTGTGAGGTGCTGCTAAGTTTGCGTTAAACTTTTCTTCTCAGGAACTTAATAGCTCGAACTTTTGTATATTGGATCGTTGAGTTCGTTCTTTGACTTTAGCAAAGTTTTTAGCTTTTTGATAAAGATTTTCAGCTCTTTCAAAGTTGAATGCTTGTAGCCCTTTATACTCTGATGAGAAATCTTCCCGTTGTAAAATGTCTGTTTGTGCAATTAATGCTCAGATGTACTAGGATACTTGATGTTGACATTTTAAACCTTGGAGACAGTTCCTTTTCCCTTGTTTGTCACGGCAGTCTGATTTTTCACCTAACACCTTTGACGTGTTTTTTCACCAACTAGCTGGTAGACACATAATCTGTTCTTCGATTTTCACTGAGGATATTTTGAAAATGCATTGGGACCTTCACCTTGTAACACTCCACTGTCAGTTTGTCATACTTGATTGCTCTACGATCGAGTCTTTATCAACGATCGTTTAGCTGGCTGGGAGGATCACTTGTTCACTGAATGGTCTAAATTGACTTTATCAATCAGAGAGCTTCGATTACACCAAGTAGTTCAGGGATCCTCTTGATGTAATTGTGATCTTGTGCTTCCTCTACGATCTTGTACTTTTCAAATGGCAGGGTAACCTTACGATCTTACAATATCATATCAACTATACATCAATTCACATTCTTTTAAGAGCAACCTTGTAAGACCCCGAATTTTATGAAATAAAAGTATTTAATTTTTTTTCTTATAATTATTATTCAGTAAATGGTTAAATTGATAACAGTTTAAAGTTATGGGTGAAATGTGCAAAATTTTCAAAATAACCAAGTGGCTATAAAATACTTATTATTGTCGGGGAATATTCGTTTGGTCGTGGAATATTCTTGTTGTCGGAGAATATCCGTATAACGGCGCAGCCATTTGTGGGCCCCATAACAGAATAACTGCCGGATGAAGAAAACGACAAGTTTGAGTTTTTATAAATAACAGTATTGGTTAATTACTGATTAACACCGTTGGAATACTCGGTGGTTAAAATACGATGTCTGGCGCTTGGTTGCACAATAGCACACGGTATTACCGCATGATATTTTTGGAATTATTGATTCTTACGTAAAAGGCCACTACTCGATAATTGTTACGATAATTAATGTTCAATATTTTATTTTATTGATTCAATAATTGCTGCGTTGATAGGTTATATTATTGTTGTTTCAATAATTGTCATTGCACAGTATTTCCCATTATCAGATCAATAATTCATATTATTTGAATAATATTATTATATAGCATTATTGGCAATGTCTAGAAAATTCTGTCAAGGAGAGGTTTGCTCACCTAATTGCGCGCCAGTAAGGAGAAATCCTTATCGGAAAGCCCCCTCTTTCCTGGGAACTACCTGGTTGTCATTATTGTGATTATGTAATATTATTTGTGAATAATTAATTATTGATTTATATGATAAGGAAATATTTATTTGATGCGGATATAAATGATGGATTTATTTATGTGGTTATAAATGAAGGAATTAATGTTGAGGTATTTTATCAGTATTTTGTCGGATTGGAGGTATTAAAAGATCAATCGATTCTTCTTGACTCTATTATTGTGTGAGTTATAATTTTTAATCCGACCGTTGGATCGTTTTGATTTTTGGATATGTTATACATATATAAGTTGAGTATATATCCACAAATTTTGAACTGTTAAAAATGAACGTATGATTTGTTATGAATTTTAAGAGGTGATTAATTCAAAAATTAGGTTTATAAATAATTTTGGTGGAAAATTCTAAAATTGAGTGGGCCCCACTTGTGGTTGGTGAAGAAATGTGCTGAATTTTATTTCAAATGTGGTGGGTGGCAATAGTAACAGGTAAAGCCATCAGGTAGTAGGTCAAGTCTGCTTTGGCGTGCTAACATTTTCCTATAAATAGAGGGCTAAGTTAGAATTGAAAATCACACCAGAAACATAAGCTTTCTCTCTTTCTCTCTCTATATTATCGAGCGTATTTTGTGAGTATTTAGATACTTTGTGAGTTTCTATTTATCAGTGCAAGTTTCCTTCACCTTTCTATAACCGATATTCAAGTCAATCTCTTTTTTCTTTTGAGGTAAGGATTGTAAGGATAGTAAGGGATGTTATTTTCTTCATAATGATGTTATTCTTTCAAAGATCATTATACCAAAATATTGGTATGGATTTTATTGTGGAATTTCTACCTTTTTGTATCGGGGTTACTATTCACGTATACAGCAATATTCACGATATCGGCCTTATTCACGATATCATGACTATTTGTGTATATGTCACTATTTATGTATATGGCATTATTTACGATATGGTACTATGTATACGAATACGAGTACTATTCACGAGTAACTATTTATGAGTTACTATTCATGAATTACTATTCATAAGTTACTATTCATGGGTACTATTCACGATAAAATTGGTTTCTTTTTTGACCAAATTATCATTGATTTATGAATCTTACTCTTGAAATTAAATGCAATTGTTGATCATATTGTTTTTATTATCATATATAACATTTTTATAACCCTAATGATGAGATTTCTTTTGACTTGAGTGTAAAGATGGGTAGATTATTGGTATGATCATGACTATGAGTTCTCTTTGGTCAGTAGTGCAAAGATGAGTTGTTGACTGGTATGATCATGACCATTGAATTTACAATTGAATATTTTTAGCTGAAGTGCAAAGGTGAATTAATCAACATGGTTATAATTATGGTTTATATAAATTCTGAAATGATTATGTATTTCTTTGAGATATTAATATATTTGGCCTGTAGTGCAAAGATGAATTATTGATGAATATCTTTGGCCTGTAGTGCAAAGATGAACTGTTGACGAATATCTTTGGCCTGTAGTGCAAAGATGAATTATTGATGAATATCTTTGGCCTGTAATGCAAAGATGAACTGTTGACGAATATCTTTGGCGTGCAAAGATGAATTTATTAGTATGATTATGAACATGAACTGTGATTTGGCATAACCATGATCTCTGATGTTTCAAGTAAAGACAGGTGATAAAAATTATCTTCGTCCTGGATGGGAAGAGGAATTTAGAACTACACTTATGATTATGAGTTATATACGTGATTGTGGACAGAAACTGTTGATTGATGTTACAGGGATAAAACATTATTGGTGGACTTTTAAAGTGGAGAAGATAATAGACTTTATGGTCTATTTGACTCTTCTAATGGATTGCTCGTTCCGCTGCAACTATGGTTGAAAAGTTTTATCATCTACCATATGTTCTAAATCAGGCTATTGATAATTTATTTATCTTTAGTCATGATATTATTTACTAGGCTAGTTGAGCTCACCCTTTTGCTTCAGAATTCCTTTCAGGTAATAAGAGTATAAATTTGGTCGAAAGCGGGGTAACAGGGAATAGAATCATGGTCTCTAGCGGTGGAAGTTCTCCCTAAACAGTATAAAAAAGTGTGTTGTATTTTATACATCATTTAGTAGTTATATTTGATGAATCAAATAGGGTGAGGCGAACCCAACGTTGGAAGGGTGTTTTGCCACTATCATACAAGATGTCTAGTGATATACAACCTCGTGTTATCATAAGACAGGGTTGTGCACATCCACTTGCTGAATATATCTACGAGCACTACCTATATGATCTTGGAGTTTATTTGAAATATAATTTTCAGCTGGAGACAGTGGAGATAGTTATATGTCAAGAGAAGACTCACCATTGGAAAGAATATGATAGTAATCTTCTCATTTTTCTTTGGGGTCTATTGAGTCAACCAAGGATAATTATGTGGACATATGATATCTATCATAACCTAAACGCATGGCCTCCCATGTACGAAGGTTTCCTTGAGCACTTCCCAAAGGTTTTTCTAAAATAGTTTTTGACTATACCTTTA
Organism: Panax ginseng; assembly: GCA_020205605.1. NCBI lineage: Eukaryota > Viridiplantae > Streptophyta > Magnoliopsida > Apiales > Araliaceae > Panax > Panax ginseng. The sequence continues at coordinate 113,333,143 of CM035143.1, forward strand.
TGTAAGGTTTCATTGTGACGTGCTATCCAAGGTTGGGATGAGAGTCACAGTTGGTATATATTTGTATCAAAACTCACAGCATATGTGTTGTTGTATTTTGCACGACAATTGTTGTAATAAAGTTATAGTTATTTTCTGTACCATGTATTTGGCGACTCAGAATAGGTTGGATGGATTGGACCTATTTTTGGGACGTCACAGTTGGTATCAGAGCTATAAGTAAAGAGCCCCGAGCCTCTCGCTGGTGACTTTCTGTTGATGGGGGATGCACCGGACGACTCTCCGTAGGGGCGCTGTTCTGCGGTGGCAAATGATAGACAGTACCGGTGAGGTCCTGACACAAGTTGGTGTCTAAAGTCACAGTTGGTATCAGAGCTTAGGGATATGGTCTCTGGCGGAGATCGGGGAATAGAACTAGGAGGGGAAAGATGAGTAAATCATTCGCTAGTGTGTCCTACCTAAGCTTATTTATTGGTCAGTCGTAATATCGGGATATTATGTGATATGTTAACTTGTTCAATTAACCCTTGTTTTGAAGCTGTATTCTAGAATGATATCTGAAATACAGGAGACGAGCAATAGAGAAATCATGATGACAGGGAAGATGGAATCTGAAATGAAAGCAAGGTATTCTCAACTCTTTGAATTATCAGGTACGTAAATTTCGGGGACGAAATTTCATAAGAATGGGAGATTGTAAGACCCCGAATTTTATTAAATAAAAGTATTTAATTATTTTTTCTTATTATTATTATTCAGTAAATGGTTAAATTGATAAAAGTTTAAAGTTATGGGTGAAATGTGCAAAATTTTCAAAATAAGCAAGTGGCTATAAAATACTTATTATTGTCGGGGAATATTCGTTTGGTCGTGGAATATTCTTGTTGTCGGGGAATATCCGTACGACGGCGCAACCATTTGTGGGCCCCATAACAAAATAACTGTCGGATGAAGAAAATGACAAGTTTGTGTTTTTATAAATAATCTTGGAATTAAGTATTCAATTAACAATTGTTGGAATACCTGGTAGTTAAAATACAGTAATACGTGTAGTTGCATAGTAGCACACGGTATTGCACAGTATTTTTGGAATTATTGATTCTTACGTAAGAAGAAACTACTCAATAATTGTTACAGTAATTAATGTTCAATATTTTATTTTATTGATTCAATAATTGCTGCGTTGATAGGTTATATTATTGTTGTCTCAATAATTGTCATTGCACAGTATTTCCCATTATCAGATCAATAATTCATATTATTTGAATAATATTATTAGATAGCATTATTGGCAATGTCTAGAAAGTTCTGTCAAGGAGAATTTTGGTCATCTAATTGCTACGGCCAAGATGAGAGAAATCCTTATCGGAAAGCCCCCTCTTTCCTGGGAACTACCTGGTTGTCATTATTGTGATTATGTAATATTATTTGTGAATAATTAATTATTGATTTATATGATAAGGAAATATTTATTTGATGCGGATATAAATGATGGATTTATTTATGTGGTTATAAATGAAGGAATTAATGTTGAGGTATTTTATCAGTATTTTGTCGGATTGGAGGTATTAAAAGATCAATCGGTGTTCTTACAGCTCTATTGTGTGAGTTATAATTTTTAATCCGACCGTTGGATCGTTTTGATTTTTGGATATGTTATACATATATAAGTTGAGTATATATCCACAAATTTTGAACTGTTAAAAATGAACGTATGATTTGTTATGAATTTTAAGAGGTGATTAATTCAAAAATTAGGTTTATAAATAATTTTGGTGGAAAATTCTAAAATTGAGTGGGCCCCACTTGTGGTTGGTGAAGAAATGTGCTGAATTTTATTTCAAATGTGGTGGGTGGCAATAGTAATGTAAAAGCCATCAGGTAGTAGGTCAAGTCTGCTTTGGCGTGCTAACATTTTCCTATAAATAGAGGGCTAAGTTAGAATTGAAAATCACACCAGAAACATAAGCTTTCTCTCTTTCTCTCTCTATATTATCGAGCGTATTTTGTGAGTATTTAGATACTTTGTGAGTTTCTATTTATCAGTGCAAGTTTCCTTCAGCCCTATACCGATATTCAAGTCAGAAGTACTGCTCTTTTGAGGTAAGGGATTGTAAGGGATAGTAAGGGATGTTATTTTCTTCATAATGATGTTATTCTTTCAGTATCATTATACCGAAATATTGGTATGGATTTTATTGTGGAATTTCTACCTTTTTGTATCGGGGTTACTATTCACGTATACAGCAATATTCACGTATACGGCACTATTCACGTATACGGCACTATTTGTGTATATGTCACTATTTATGTATATGGCATTATTTACGTATATGGTACTATGTACGAATACGGAGTACTATTCACGAGTAACTATTTATGAGTTACTATTCATGAATTACTATTCATAAGTTACTATTCATGGGTACTATTCACGATAAAATTGGTTTCTTTTTTGACCAAATTATCATTGATTTATGAATCTTACTCTTGAAATTAAATGCAATTGTTGATCATATTGTTTTTATTATCATATATAACATTTTTATAACCCTAATGATGAGATTTCTTTTGACTTGAGTGTAAAGATGGGTAGATTATTGGTATGATCATGACTATGAGTTCTCTTTGGTCGATGGTGCAAAGATGAAAGTTGTTGGTTTGGTATGATCGCTGACCATTGAATTTACAATTGAATATTTTTAGTTTGAAGTGCAAAGGTGAATTAATCAACATGGTTATAATTATGGTTTATATAAATTCTGAAATGATTATGTATTTCTTTGAGATATTAATATCTTTGGCTCAGAGTGCAAAGATGAATTATTGATGAATATCTTTGGCTCAGTAGTCAAAGCAAGATGAATCTGTTGACGAATATCTTTGGCTGTAGTGCAAAGATGAATTATTGATGAATATCTTTGGCACATGGTGCAAAGATGAACTGTTGACGAATATCTTTGGCGTGCAAAGATGAATTTATTAGTATGATTATGAACATGAACCGTGATTTGGCATAACCATGATCTCTCGATGTTTCAAGTAAAGACGGTGATAAAATTATCTTAAATCTGGATGGGAAGAGGAATTTAGAACTACACTTATGATTATGAGTTATATACGTGATTGTGGACAGAAACTGTTGATTGATGTTACAGGGATAAAACATTATTGGTGGACTTTTAAAGTGGAGAAGATAATAGACTTTATGGTCTATTTGACTCTTCTAATGGATTGCTCGTTCCGCTGCAACTATGGTTGAAAAGTTTTATCATCTACCATATGTTCTAAATCAGGCTATTGATAATTTATTTATCTTTAGTCATGATATTATTTACTAGGCTAGTTGAGCTCACCTTTTTGCTTCGAAATTCCTTCGTGTAATAAGAGTATAAATTTGGTCGGGCGGGGGAATACAGAGGGGAATAGAATCGGTGGTCTCTAGCGGTGGAAGTTCTCCTAAACAAAGATAAAAAAGTGTGTTGTATTTTATACATCATTTAGTAGTTATATTTGATGAATCAAATAGGGTGAGGCGAACCCAACGTTGGAAGGGTGTTTTGCCACTATCATACAAGATGTCTAGTGATATACAACCTCGTGTTATCATAAGACAGGGTTGTGCACATCCACTTGCTGAATATATCTACGAGCACTACCTATATGATCTTGGAGTTTATTTGAAATATAATTTTCAAATTTGAGACAAGTGGAGATAGTTATATGTCGAGAGAAGACTCACCATTGGAAAGAATATGATAGTAATCTTCTCATTTTTCTTTGGGGTCTATTGAATTGAACCAAGGATAATTATGTGGACATATGATATCTATCATAACCTAAACGCACGGCCTCCCATGTATACGAAGGTTTCTTGAGCACTTCCCAAAGGTTTTTCTAAAATAGTTTTTATTTATACCTTTATGTAAGGTTTCATTGTGACGTCTTATCCAAGGTTGGGATGAGAGTCACAATTGGTATATATTTGTATCAAAACTCACAAATATGTGTTGTTGTATTTTACACGACAATTGTTGTAATAAAGTTATAGTTATTTTCTCGTACCATGTATTTGGCGACTCGTAATAGGTTGGATGGATTGGACCTATTTTTGGGACGTCACGGTTAGTATCGTGAGCTATAAGTAAAGAGCCCCGAGCCTCTCACCGGTGACTTTTCATTGATGGGGATGCACCGAAGCCGGACTCTCCGTAGGGGCGCTGCTTCTGCGGATGTGTCGATAGGGTACCTGGTGAGGTCCCCGACACAAGTTGGTGTCTAAAGTCACAATTGGTATCGAGCTTAGGGATATGGTCTCCGGCGGAGATCGGGAATAGAACTAGGAGGGAAAGATGAGTAAATCATTCGCTTTAGTGTGTCCTACCTAAGCTTATTTATTAGTCATCGTAATATCGGGATATTATGTGATATATTAACTTGTTCAATTAACCCTTGTTTTGAAGTCGTATTCTAGAATGATATCCTAAATACGGGAGACGAAGCAATAGAGAAATCATGATGATGAGGAAGATGGAATCAAATGAAAGCAAGGTATTCTCAACTCTTTGAATTATCAGTAACGTAAATTTAGGGGACGAAATTTCATAAGAATGGAGATTGTAAGACCGAATTTTATTAAATAAAAGTATTTAATTATTTTTTCTTATTATTATTATTCAAGAAATGGTTAAATTGATAAAAGTTTAAAGTTATGGGTGAAATGTGCAAAATTTTCAAAATAAGCAAGTGGCTATAAAATACTTATTATTGTTTGGGAATATTCGTTTGGTCGTGGAATATTCTTGTTGTCGGGAATATCCGTATGCGACACCGCCAACCATTTATGGGCCCCATAACAAAATAACCGGTCGGATGAAGAAAATGACAAGTTTGTGTTTTTATAAATAACTACAGTAATTCAGTACTGCTAACATTGTTGGAATACACGTAGTTAAAATACGAATACGTGTAGTTGCGAAGTAGCACTGCGGTATTGCACAAGATATTTTGGAATTATTGATTCTTACGTGTAAGAAGAAACTACTCGAATAATTGTTACAATAATTAATGTTCAATATTTTATTTTATTGATTCAATAATTGCTCAAGTTGATAGGTTATATTATTGTTGTCTCAATAATTGTCATTGCACGTGATTTCCCATTATCGGATCAATAATTCATATTATTTGAATAATATTATTAGATAGCATTATTGGCAATGTCTAGAAAGTTCACATCAAGGAGAATTTTGGTCATCTAATTGCTGGCACCCGATGAGGAGAAATCCTTATCGGAAAGCCCCTCTTTCCCAGGAACTACACCGTTGTCATTATTGTGATTATGTAATATTATTTGTGAATAATTAATTATTGATTTATATGATAAGGAAATATTTATTTGATGCGGATATAAATGATGGATTTATTTATGTGGTTATAAATGAAGGAATTAATGTTGAGGTATTTTATCGATATTTTGTCCTGATTGGAGGTATTAAAAGATCAATCGATGTTCTTACAAACTTTATTGTGTGAGTTATAATTTTAATCCGATAGTTGGATCGTTTTGATTTTTGGATATGTTATACATATATAAGTTGAGTATATATCCACAAATTTTGAACTGTTAAAATGAACGTATGATTTGTTATGAATTTTAAGAGGTGATTAATTCAAAATTAGGTTTATAAATAATTTTGGTGGAAAATTCTAAAATTGAGTGGGCCCCACTTGTGGTTGGTGAAGAAATGTGCTGAATTTTATTTCAAATGTGGTGGGTGGCAATAGTAGCATGTAAAATCATCAGGTAGCAGGTCAAGTCTGCTTCGGCGTGCTAACATTTTCCTATAAATAGAGGGCTAAGTTAGAATTGAAAATCACACCAGAAACATAAGCTTTCTCTCTTTCTCTCTCTATATTATCGAGTATATTTTGTGAGTATTTAGATACTTTGTGAGTTTCTATTTATCGGTCTGCAAGTTTCCTTCAAATTTCTATCTGAGATATTCAAGTCGAAGTAATCTTTTCTTTTTGAGGTAAGGGATTGTAAGGATAGTAAGGGATGTTATTTTCTTCATAATGATGTTATTCTTTCGATATCATTATCTTAGAAATATTGGTATGGATTTTATTGTGGAATTTCTACCTTTTTGTATCGGGGTTACTATTCACGTATAATGAAGAATATTCACGATATCTGACCTTTCATCATAATATCGGACTATTTGTTATATATATATCTACTATTTATGTATATGGCATTATTTACGTGATACTTTGTTACGATGTAATATACGAGTACTATTCACGAGTAACTATTTATGAGTTACTATTCATGAATTACTATTCATAAGTTACTATTCATGGGTACTATTCACGATAAAATTGGTTTCTTTTTTGACCAAATTATCATTGATTTATGAATCTTACTCTTGAAATTAAATGCAATTGTTGATCATATTGTTTTTATTATCATATATAACATTTTTATAACCCTAATGATGAGATTTCTTTTGACTTGAGTGTAAAGATGGGTAGATTATTGGTATGATCATGACTATGAGTTCTCTTTGGTCAGTAGTGCAAAGATGAGTTGTTGACTGGTATGATCATGACCATTGAATTTATAATTGAATATTTTTAGCTTAAGTGCAAAGGTGAATTAATCAACATGGTTATAATTATGGTTTATATAAATTCTGAAATGATTATGTATTTCTTTGAGATATTAATATCTTTGGCCTGTAGTGCAAAGATGAATTATTGATGAATATCTTTGGCCTGTAGTGCAAAGATGAACTGTTGACGAATATCTTTGGCGTACAAAGATGAATTTATTAGTATGATTATGAACATGAACTGTGATTTGGTATAACTATGATCTCTGATGTTTCAAGTAAAGACAGGTGATAAAAATTATCTTCGTCCTGGATGAGAAGAGGAATTTAGAACTACAATTATGATTATGAGTTATATACGTGATTGTGGGATGTAAACTGTTGATTGATGTTACGAGGATAAAACATTGTTGGTGGACTTTTAACGTGGAAGATAATAGACTTTATGGTCTATTTGACTCTTCTAATGGATTGCTTTCGTTCACCGCAACTATGGTTGAAAGGTTTTATCATCTACCATATGTTCTAAATCTACGATTTATTATTGATGAAGGCTATTGATAATTTATTTATCTTTAGTCATGATATTCTTTTTATCGGCTAGTTGAGCTCACCCTTTTGTTTCACAATTCCTTTCGAATTAATAAGAGTGTAAATTTTGGTCGAGCGGGGGTAACAGGGAATAGAACGGTGGTCTCTAGCGGTGGAAGTTCTCCTAAGCAAGATAAAAAAGTGTGTTGTATTTTATACATCATTTAGTAGTTATATTTGGTGAATCAAATAGGGTGAGGCGAACCCAATGTTAGAAGGGTGTTTTACCACTATCATACAAGATGTCTAGTGACATATAACCTCGTGTTATCATAAGACAGGGTTGTGCACATCCACTTGTTGAGTATATCTACGAGCACTACCTATATGATCTTGGAGTTTATTTGAAATATAAGTTTCAACTTGAGACAGTGGAGATAGTTATATGTCAAGAGAAGACTCACCATTGGAAAGAACATGATAGTAATCTTCTCGTTTTTCTTTGGGGTCTATGGGGTCAACCAAGGATAATTATGTGGATATATGATATCTATCATAACCTAAACGCATGGCCTCCCATGTACGAAGGTTTCCTTGAGCACTTCCCAAAGCTTTTTCTAAAACAGTTTTTGACTATACCTTTATGTAAGGTGCCATTGTGACGTGTTATCCAAGGTTGGGATGAGAGTCACAGTTGGTATATATTTGTATCAAAACTCACAACATATGTGTTGTTGTATTTTGCACGACAATTATTGTAATAAAGTTGTAGTTATTTTCTGTACCATGTATTTGGCGACTAAGAATAGGTTGGATGGATTGGACCTATTTTGGGGGCGTCACAAACCTAATATTATTTGATCTTTCTATTCTAAGTCATTGTACAAATGATCAATATTTTATAAGGAATGTACAAATTATATTGGTACAAATATACATTAAACTCATTCATTATCAAATTAAAATATGCAAACTCTAACAGAAAATATCCACGTCAGAGATGTCTCGTGTGCCATGTAGGCGCCACGTGTGACACGTCAACAAGTCAACACCAATATGGCGCATGGGGTTTAATATCCAAATTTTCCAACAGAAAGGGACTTGATTTGCGTTGACCAAAAAAGGGGCTTAATACCCAAAAATACATAAAGTTCAGAGGCAATATTTGCATTTTATCCCATAATTAACTAAATTTATTAACTTATATTTTATTAATCTGTCCTTTTAAGTTTATTAACTTATATTTATGTCCGTACCCTTATACATTAAAAAAAAGACTCAGCATAGGCAATTATCTATGATGCCCTCCGTGTACATCCGCTCCTGATACATAGGATTGAGTGGGGTTATAAAATTAATCAACTATATCAAATACATCGTTAAAATATTAGCAACAATAAATATTCACGTAATTTATAACTAAAAAATAAATGTATAAAGTAACAAGATATATCATTATCTTAATTACATTCTAATTATAGTAAGAATATATTTAGAGTATTAAAATAAATTTAAATTTTGTTCACTTTAACAAATTAAAGAGTAATGAATAGTTTAGAAAATTAATATTTTCATATGTAAAAATAAAAGTTTTATCTTTTGTGGGTGTGGGATTTATTACTACTCTCTCCGTCCCATAGTTATAAGCTGATTTTTTTGGCACATAGTTTAAAAAAATTAGTTTAAGTTATAATTTTTAACATAATTTTTCACATATACCCCTTAATATGGAATTAATGAATAAGTTAATTACTTTTTACTTATCACACTGGAACTCTCAACTTCATTGATTGACGTGTACTGACCATTAAAGCCTATAATCATAGAACTTTTACTAAAGAGAATACAACAACATTAAATGTGGTGATAAAAATAATGACATTGAATGTTGTTTCTTCAAAAAAAAGAGTAATGATTGAATATTTATTATAAGAGCATAAAAGTAAAACAATGAACCAACTAAAATTTATAAATAGTAAGTAGCCTATATATTGGGACATCTCAAAATAAAAAATCAGCCTATAACTATGGGACGGAGGGAGTATTACATTGTGAAAAAATGGTAACCATAAAGTTTTCTATCGAAATACAATTATAAAAAATATTAATTAATACTTATGATATAAAATTTTTATAAGGGTAATCTTTTAAAAAATTATTGCTGATATTCATCGTATCACGTGACAAAAAAAAGATATAAAGTAAAAAATAAAAAAAACAGTTCGCGGTAAAAACAAAAATTCCTTCTCACAGAATGGGTGTGTGTATGTACAAGGAGGAGGGATTTCATTAGTTAGTTAGAGAAAAATCTCGACAGAATTCGTCTCTCTCTTCGAAGTAGTACGAAAATACGCGCATTACATACATGGACGATCAATTCAGAACCACCACGAACGGCAACAATGGCGGTGGCGGTGGCGGTGGCGGTGGAATGGTCGGGCTTTTGGATTCGAGCAAATCGGAGAGACATGTATTGCTGATGAAATGCCCTCCAATGGTTTCTCGCTCTTTGAAATCTCGTCTTTCCTCTTCTTCTTATTTTTCAGGTGGGCCCTCTGCCAAGGTTATTGTTACGCTTGATCCTCTTCTCCCTAATGACGATTTCTCTTCCACTCAGGTTGGTAACCAATTCTCTCTCTATATGTATATATTATATATTCTAGGGCTTCAATGTCGGTTTTAATTTATGCGTTTGCAGTTTGATTTAATGTATGTAGATGCTTTGTGTAATTTGCAATAAATACAGCTTTAATTAATGGATTGGATGCCTTTTTTGTTGATGATTTTGTTGTTGGGATTTAATTCTACGTAAATCAAACAACAAAAGAGGGAAAGGTGAGCAACACTCAAAAGTTAATGGAACTTGGATGAAGAGGTATCAATGTATCATTATCACTCTCTTTTGAATTTTATTTTTTTTCCTTTTTGGGTATATTAAGGTTTGGCGAAACATACTTATAGGGTGTTTGGGATGCTTATAATTAGTCCAAACTGATTATAATTAATTTTAAACAGCAGAATTATAGAGAGAAACCATTATGTTTTGAATCTTTTGTTATATGGTTTTTCTTCTATTTATAGGCAGCCCTATGACTAATGACTAATGGCTATCGGCACTATGACTAATGCTTGTCACCAAGGACGGACGCAGATTTATGCCTAGTGGGGGCATTGGTATTTGGTAGTTTGGTACAATATATATAATAAATAAATATTATTTCTTTATTCAAAAGGATGACTAAAGGTACACTTTTTTTTTTGTTCTAAAAAGGATGAGCTAAGATACATAAATTAAAGGGTAAGTATATCATTTAGTGGGGTCTATTAAAAAAATAAAAATACTCATCATTTTATGTAATCATGTGGGGGTAAACTTTTTTCTCTTTTTTTTTTTCTTTTTTTTTTTCTTTTTTCTTAATGTGTTAAAAATGTACTTTGCTCATCCTTTTGAGGATGGAGGTTGTATAATATAAAAATAAAAATTTAACATAATATAGTGATAATTATCTATTCTATAAAGCGGGAGGGAGGGGTGGGTTGGTTGGTCTCTTTGGTCTATTAATCTCTTTGTATGTGGTCCCACATATATTTGAATGGGTAGTTATTCTTATAACAGTTATCACATGTTGCAAAAAAATTGCCTGACAATTTTTAAATTTAGTGGGAAATTAACTTTATAATCTTTATCTATTTTTATCTTATATTATATTTATTTAATTTTTAAAATTAATAAATATATTTAAAAATAATAATTTATTATCACATGCATCGTGTGTGCATGCATACTAGTATAAATAAATATTCTATATCCAACAAGGTGACATAAAAATACGAAAAGACTGTAAGTTACTAAATAAAGTGAGCACCAACCCTATATAAAAATGGGCAAACTCATCCTCACGTGGGTAAAAGTTGGATAATATATAAATCTAGTGGAGACCATGGACAAAAGCGTGCATAGACCAACCACCAACTTGAACCCCCTGGTTCCGTCCCTGCTTTTCACATAACTTGCTTTATTTTAAGCAGTTCCATTTGTTACTGTTTGATTATGAATCTTTATCGTTACTATTTTTCCCAAGTTTGTTTGAATTTTAAAATCTATTATAATAGCATTATTTTTTTTATATTTCACGAATTAAAACTTTTGAGAAAAGGATTTCTTTTGTTGAGAAAGTATGACTGCTGATTTTTTTGTACATGCTTGTTTTCATTGAAAAAGTATTTGGCACATCAGATGTTTCTATGTGTTGGGCTGAGATTTCTTTGAGAGTGAAACCCATACTTCACTGTTACTGGGAATTTTTTTTTACAATGCTAGAAAATAAATTCATATTTTTTTGCTGGGGCTAATTAGTCAAATTCCAAACCCTATCCTAATGCCATCATCAAAATCTAAACACAACAAAATGCTAACAGTTCGAGTACTAAACAGATATAGAAATGATGAAAAGTTCATTATTGCAACTAATATGAAATTTAGGTCCAAAACAGAAGCTTATTCATGAACATTTCAGATGCAACAACTTTAGGCCATTAGGTGGTAAATCTAGACCCTTGTCATATAGTGGCCCACTGTTAGACCCTTGTCATGTTGTGGCCCACTGTTAGATCCTTGTTGGCTTGGCATTGGTTTTATTTTAGCCATGTGATACCCACCATATGTGTCAGAATCGTACGATATATGTAGATACAATACAAAGATAATTCGATACGTATCTCAAGGTGAATCGAAAATGATACCGTATCATACAATTCAGTTACGATTCGATACGATTCTTACACACGATACTTCTTAAAGTTAGCAACTGACTTGAATTTATTTTTTATGTAGATCTAAAAGAGTAAAAGTGAAACTTGTAATCCTTCTTCCATTTCAATTGAAAAGATTTTTTAGCACGAACATTTTCTATATTGCTTAATGAGTCTTTAATTACTTTTTAGAGTTTTATATCTTCTTCAGAATGTCGCTTTATTTTCTCATGTACCTTTCCATAAACAGATACATAAAACTTCACTTGTTAATTTGAATTATTCTCTTTTGTTTTAAAGATTAAAGGTGAATATAAATTTTCATTTTCTCTTGTTACTCTCTAAAGATTACAAAAGTAATATCTAATAAATCAATTTAAAGTATTTTGGATGCTATTTAATTTTAAAATTTATTTAGTCTAATAATATTTACTTGACTACTTTTATATATAGTCAAACTAATATGCTTGATTGTTTAAATATTCATTACCATATTATTCATTGTTTCCGTATCGTACGATTCACGATTTGACAACTATGGTTGTGGCTCATTGGCATGTGTTGCACCTCAATAGTAGGGAGATCACATTATTAAATCTTGGTCAAGCGTACAGATTTATCTATGGGCTTAGAACCAGCACTAGGGTTGAAAATGAGTCTAGCTCAAAATTTTCGAGCTAGACTTCGATTTGATACTTCAATGAGTCGAATTTGAATCCACTTATATGAGTTGAATATGAGTCGCCTATTGTTCGCTCATTTAAAGTATCGAACTTCTCATACATCATTGATCCCTACTCGATACAATTTCGTTGATACTTACACGTAGGCATGCACATACAGGCAGCCTGGCCTGGCCTGGTCTAGGCCTGCCAGGCTTTGACCATTGACCAGGCCGGACCAGGACCATGCTTAAATTATAAAAGGCCAAGCCAGGCCAAGGCCGGTCCATAACTTTAAATTTTTTAACTGAACTCTCCTCATTTTATCAAACAAAGGAAGGAGAAGAACTGATTGTTAACCAATGTGGGATTTGAATATATATATATATATATATATATATATACCCTGAGAATACAATTCTTAATCTGCTTTAACCAATGTGGGATTTGAATGTATATACTCCCCCTTTACATACAAATTACCATCTTCCCCTTTATATGTAGTTGCAAAAAAGAACTCCTTTTAGTGACTTAAGGGATGAAGGATCTGACAATAAGTCCAGTGGTTGAGGAGGTTTGCTAGAAAGTATAGTTCTAGGAGGAAGTAAGTATTGAGAAGTATGCTTATAACATACTACTAACTCTCTATCAGATGCCAAATTATTAGAGGGTTAAGAGTTTGGTAAGAAAATTAGAGTCCCTTGGATGTTCAAGATGCATGTCAGATTCATGCTGCGAGAGAGTTAAAGTGAGATTGTAGTTTAATTCTGGCGTATGGATAGTATGGATGTCTTCCTGGATTTGTTCAAGAAGCATTAGCAAAGTAGGTCACAGTAGGTTGACTAAAATTTACTTGATAATGGCTTTTGGTAAGTCCCACATCACCTACCCACCAAATTTATGCTAGGCCTTGGCAGTATAAATAAGACATGCATATTCAGTTTAACAAAATTACTTTGTTGGGTCTTTAATTAAACAGGCCAAGCCTGTTGCATCGGGTTAGCCGGGTCGAAATTTGCGAGCCATGCCGGTAGGACTTTTAGCTAGGCCAGTCGGGGCCATTTTGTCCATAAATTAGAGGCCTTTTTGCAGCCTTCCAGGCCTGTCTGGCCTAGGCTTTGACCAGGCCTACATTTGACCAGGCCGGGTCTAGGCCGGATCAAGGCCAAGTTGTAGGCCTCGGGCCGTTTGTGCATGCCTATTTACACGTATACAATATCGAATATACTCGATTAATTTAATATATAATATTCAACAATTAAATTTTTCACATACTTTGAGAAGTGAAAGGAGTTTTTATGTTTTATGTATATGTTCATCAATTGATTTAAGAGTGATAATATCCTCATTAATTTTTTACAATATTCGAGATCTAGTCTGAAAAGTTTAAATTTAAACTATTCCAAATAGTTGACTGTTTGCCTAAATATACTACTAGCAAATACACGCAAGTATACACAATCACTTATGTAATATAGTGACAAATAGAGTATCGTTCCCACGAAGAGCGATTAATAATTTTAATAATCTAGTTAGTTACTAACCATGCATCAGTTCAATTTTATCTAAACGAATCGAACTTAAATAAGATTAATTAATAACTTAACACAACTAATGAAATATGAAATCAATGAACAAAAATATTAAGAAAACAATTTCCCCCGATGAATCATTTAATTAACACTATTTTTCCCTTGATAAATTAATTATTTAGAATTGTCAACAGAAAATAACTAATAGTTTCAGAGCCATTCTAGATTACAAGAAATAAAGAGTAAAGAAGAAAGAATTAAACTCTAGCGAATCCAATCTTCACTTCCCAGCTTCACTTCTGCAGCCTTGAATATTCTCCTTCAAAAACTGATAAAACCCTTATTCTCTGAAAACTACGTACTCTCTAATTCCAGTCTGATAATAATTAGTCTAATAATGAATATCTGATATAATATGCATCCAACCCATAAAAATAAGTGTAACTCAGTTGAAGTCTTCAACCTTAAGAGTTTGAGACTTCCCAACTTCAATTAGCAAGTGTCCACAACAGTCAGGAACGTAACAAGCCAACATAGCTCCCAAATAGCCGAGACTGTGTAGCCCACGTGCCTGTTGGAAACCCTCCAAGTGCCGCAGCTCAAGCTTCGGATGCCGTGGCTCTGAAACTGCTGCAGATTTTCTCTTTTTCCCTTTTTGCATCCGTTTGGTCCACTTTCGCCATGTGAAGTCCAACTACTTGCCATTTTCTCCCGTCAAGCTATCGCCCGACAATCTTTATCACTCGTAACTTCATATCAAGGCTAAATATACGTCATTTAACGTAACTTACACAATCATAGGTTGAATTTAACTTTCTGCACAAAACACTAAAATGCATAAAAACGAACTAAAAATACTTGAGAATTAGCAAAATAATTGAGTCAAAACTACCTAATTAGTAGATATAAAATCCACTCATCATTGACTGGGTTAATTTTATCTGTATTATCATAATATAAATGATTCAATTTTGATTCGTGTACGTCTTAAATGCTCGAGAGTAGCTCGACTAAAAAACGAGTCTAGTTGAGTCGAATTCGAGTACTATAAAACGAGTCGAATTCAAATATGAGCAAATGTTGCAAAATTGTATTCGAACTTGAGTATGAATTCAAGCACCTTTAAAAAGTTTCTAGTAGAATCTGAGTAAGGTATTGTTCGACTTGACTCGGGATCATTTTCACCCCTAGCCAGCACATGAAACTTGCATAGGTTATCCTGATTCTTAATGAAATGCCCCTTAATAATTAACTATGATAGATGGAGTTCCTAAAATGCTTGATATGTCTATTCTTGTGGAAATTGTTTGTATTTAGAATCCATTGTTTTTGAGTTGAGCCCAATGCTTAGAAGGCTCTTTAAGTGCATCGTGAAATGTGTAACTGTGTAAGTTAGGACATTATCATTTGGTCCTCATTTATCCAGAAGTTGGTTAATATTGAGTTTTTTGATATTTTTAGAAAATAGACGATTTAAATGGCATGGGTTAGTGTATATACACACATAATTTATTAGTTACTTTGAAACTTCAAAAATTTATTGACGAGGATATGCCTAGCTTGAACTCGAATGGAGGTTATGAGACGGATCCAGTTCAAGTTCCAGTTGGACGGGTGACGAGAAACCGAGCTAAACGCTTTAAAGGACTTAACGGACTTATTAAAGGAGCTTGGAGTGATGAAGGAACAAATTTGAAGACCTTGGAGTTGGAGTAAGTTCATAAATTTGATACAAGTGTTTGTTCCAAGTCCAGCATGGGAAAAGAGCTAATTGTCACTTACGGTTGTGCCGGCGCACTCAAGTCTTCGTACCCGCGTCGACTCACGAACCACTGAACTTCTGGTTATCACGGTTATTGCCATAGCGCCACATGTAGCGCCCCGTGACAGACGTGCCCTGTGCTAGGACTATCCGGGACTCTGCCTAGGTAGCGCGGCCTGCACCGCTAATGGATTAAGGTCGGCACGCCCCGCGCCAAACGTCTGTCAGGTCGGGAACGTTTTCCAAGAAAACACGTTTTTGACCAGTTTGACTTCTTTTTAAGCATATTTCTTTCCATATTTTGAGGGTTTTTCGTATCTTTCATAAATTCTATTGTATTTAGGTATTTAGGACTCTTTTAGATAGGATTTTGTTTCCAAGTCAAATTAGTGATTCCTTATTGGATTCTAGGGTTTTCATTACCATTATTTAAAGGCTTGTTGATGTAGTTGACATTATTCATTCAAGATTATTCAAATTTAATTACTTGTGAGATTATTCTCTACTTTTGGTTCTTTGAAGAATTCGCAAGTAATTTCTTATTTAATTCTTGACATTTAATTTGACTTATCATACAACAATATATACTTGTGTGTGGCGTCTTCTACCGCATCAATCGTTGGTTGTGTCAATGTTCCTGTTTCAATATAAAGAAGGGGTTGAGGCGTCATTGGTGTTCCATTCAAAGCAAATTTCATTGCTTGATTGATTGTACCAAGGTTCTCGTCTCAATATAGACGTTGGGTTGAGGTGTCGAGAGAGTTCCATACTATCAACTGTGCTAGAAACGATCTGGGCGACGATCACCTCACACAAGCGTGTTCATCATTTGTTATCAAAGCTAAGTTCTAGCGAGTTACTTATCTTTTAAATTTCTGTTGAAATTGTTAAGTAAAAAATATGTATAGAAAAAAAATTCCGAATTTTAAATTTTGTCGATTGCATGCTATTGTGAGATTTCATACCTTTTATATTTTGTTTCGTGATAAGTTAATTTTAAATTGATTGGTAAAACTGAGAATTTTGCTAGGTGAATTCCAAAAGAACCTATTAGAGAGAATATTTAGATGTAAGAGGCTCATTAGTGAGATTAATTGAGGATAAAAGTCATTAACTGAGTGAATACACGAGTGAAATCATTGATTAAAGCGAAACACGTAAGGGAGTGGTGAGGAAACTGTTTTCTACTAACCCTTGTTTTGCAGGAGATATGTCTAACTCATAGGACAAAGACATTTATGAGGAATCTTCCTCGACATTTGATTCATTGATGGAGTTCTCCAGACAGTTGGGAATGGCTATGGAACAAGTGCATGTGCGCCTCGATCAGATTAGTGAGACTAAGGAAAAATCATCACAAGATCATGAATCTGGTTTCCTACATCGAAGGCAAAGGGGTGCTAGAGAAGGCGGAGGTAGGAATAGGGAAGATGGCAACGTGAGTAGCATCAAGATGAAAATTATAGCTTTCCAAGGGAGGAGCGATCCAGAGGCATATCTAGATTGCGAAAAGAAGATAGAAAGAGTATTTGATTGTCACAACTACTCGGATATGAAGAAAGTCAGAATTGATGTTACCGAATTTTCCGATTATGCGGTTACTTGGTGGGATCAGTTAACTACTAGTCGTAGAAGATGTGGTGAACGGCCAATTGAGACATGGGCAGAAATGAAGACAGTGATGAAAAAAAGATTTGTACCGAGTCACTACCATCGGGATTTGTTTCGAAGTTTGCAAAATCTAAAACAAGGAAGTAGGAGTGTGGATGAATACTTCAAGAAGATGGAGATGTTAATGGTTATGGCTGAAAGTGATGAGGATAGTGAGACAACAATGGCACGATTTTCAGCAGGGCTAAATTGGGTTATAGCAGATTTGGTAGAACGACAACATTATGTGGATTTGGGGGATATGGTACACATGGCTATCAAGATAGAGAAGCAACTTAAGAGGAGTGGAGGACAACGAGTACCTTCTAATGCTAGTTCATCATGGAAATCTAATGCTGCGAAACGGGAGGAAAAGCCAGCTGTGAATAAGCCAAAAGAGGCGCTTTTGAATACTAACGCTAATGATTTGTTGCCTAGTGTTGTTTCTTCTCTTCTACTGGATTTCAAAGATGTATTTCTCAAAGAGCTTCCTCAAGGACTACCATCTATTCGGGGAATTGAACATCAGATTGATTTTGTCCCCGGTGCAACCATTCCAAACCGTCCGGCTTATCGGAGTAATCCCAAGGAGACGAAGGAGTTACGAAGACAAGTTGACAAACTGATGGGGAAAGGGTTCGTAAGAGAAAGTATGAGTCCGTGTGCGGTTTCGGTAATTTTAGTGCCAAAAAAAGATGGAAAATGGAGGATGTGCATCGATTGCCGAGCGGTAAATAATATTACAGTAAAATATTGACATCCCATTCCTCGTTTAGGACATGTTAGATGAATTGCATGGGTCTTGCATATTTTCAAAAATTGATTTAAAAAGTGGTTATATCAAATTAGAATGCAAGAGGGTGATGAATGGAAAACGGCGTTTAAAACAAAATATAGTTTGTATGAGTGGTTAGTGTTATCTTTTGATTTAACTAATGTACCTAGTACATTCATGCGAATCATGTGCTGCATCCATTCATCGGCAAATTTGTGGTTGTTTACTTTGATGATACTCATTTATAGCAAAAACTTGGAAGAGTATGTTTTGCATTTAAAATCTGTTTTAGATGTACTTTGGAAAGAAAAGTAATTTGCTAACATGTAAAAGTGCACGTTTTGTTCGGATAGAATTGTTTTTGTTGGCTTTGTTGTGAGTTCACAGGGAGTCCAAGTTGATAAGGAGAATAATCTCACAAGTTTATTTATCAAAGTTGTATATCTATTACAATAGATGTAACCCTTATTTATACTAATACTTCCTCCGTCCCACGATAAAAGTCTTTGTTACTATTTTGGGTAGTCCCATGTTAAATGTCCACTTTCCTTTAGTAATCAAACTTTTACACATTTTTTCCTATTATGCCCGTAACATTAAATATCTCATACTTTTCTTATTCTCATTCTCTCTCATATTTAATAAGTATGGAGATATAATATTTTGAATTGAATAGCTAGAAAGTCACTCTCTCATCTACATTGAAAATAATTAATGACATATTATTATGGGCAATTTTGTCATTTTATTCCTCTTCTTAATATGCGTGAAAAATCGACCAGGACTTTTATCTTGGGACGGAGGGAGTAATAAGAAATCCTAATTCTATAAGAAATAAGAAATCAAAACCCTAATTCCTATAAGGAATAAGATTTTGAATGGAAATAGAAATCCTAGCTAACAAATCAATATGGAAATCAAATCCTATCTAATAAATATCCTGAATACATTAGAATTTTGAAAAGATATGAAAATCTCTCAAAATAAGGAATAAATTTGATCAAAACGCTTCTTGGAATCATGCCACACGACCGCTTGCCCCCACCACGCTTCACAAGGCCAAATGGTGTGCGGCCCGTACCTGCGTATATGAGAATGTCGTCCCCATTTGGCGGCTACCCGCGATGAACCCAATGTATTCTGGGCGCGCCCCGCGCCGGGTAGGCAAAATGTTCTCTTCCGTGTTTTTAAGTGCCAAACTTGAATCCTTGTTTATTTTGCTTCTTCCAACAACCTTGAAGTTTTGTTTAGACCAAATTATTGAACTTAGAAACATATCCCATAATAAACACTTTGTCATGCATCCTCGATCCTTCTCCTTTGTTCCGAGCATTCCATAATGACTTGACTTGCGTTGATTTGGACTTGCTAAATAGATGGCATCTAGCAATTCCAAAACATATGAATGATCCTCTCCTCGGGGTTCACTTAAATTGAGCTCCAATGTAAGCATCATTGAGTCAATTTGAGCCCCATCTCTTAATATCACTTGAATTGTCCTTGGAACTCGAGTTAAGTGAATGTCGTTCGATGCGAGTCTAGTCAGAATGTTATCATTCCCTTCCTCTTGAAAAGGATTTGTCCTCAAATCTGGCATCCCCTCCTCTTGAAAAGGAACTAGCCACAAACCTATTCCTACACAAAAACAAACTAAGTTAGTAGCATCAAACATATCATAATGCCAAAACTCAACTTGCAAATGAAATATATAAGCATTAAAAACTCCAACTCCTTTAAAAAACAAAGCAACACGATGCCCTTCCACTCGTAGACTAGTTACTTCCAAAACACTAAACTAATCTACTATCCACTAAAATAAACGTGAATGTAAAGTAAGAAAGAATATGAAAAGTCCTATATCCTGGATCAAAAATCATCACGCAGAACTCTTCATGTGGTAGATTCTCCCAATGACGAATCCCTAGATCAAAAGTCAATCTAATGATATCGACCCTTTGCAGAAATACATTTGTCAATGCACCTAGGTCAAATATCAATACTTGAAAGTCGCCATGCTTCACACGTAAATTCTCTTGAATTCCTGGATTAAACACAAAACAAAACAAATCAACAAGTTATTTTTGTCTAATCACAAAGAAATCAAATAAACCAAAATCACATGCACAGTCTACAAGAACAAAAATCTTAACACTTCCCTGTAGACTCTCAATGCAATGTCCGAATTGAATTGCACGATCCATGATTCCCTCGCTGAATATGATCTTATCACAAATTTGCAAAACACAACCAACCTTTCCCTTTCCATGGACATTAACACAATCAAAATCACATAATAGCACCAATGGAATAAAAATGTCACAATCACCAATTGAAAACTCAATAGCACCTTTATCATGATCTCGAATAAACTCAACACATGCTAAAGAATTTTCCAAAGTGTTGACAAAAGTTGGAATGCCATCAAAACAGATAATAACAAGTTTTCCCATGAACGAATGCAAAATATGATTAAACAATCTCATGGAAGTATGCAATGTCTTATCTAATCCAAATGATTTGATTAAACATGCATGTAACTCATATCTCAATCATCTTGATGATAAACACTTCTCGAAACAAAATCATATGATAGCGAATCATGCAATAAAAACTTCTCTGACAAAACAACATGATTACTACCATTGTTAACTATCGATATCTCATGTAAAGATTGACTAGCATGAAAACCTAACTCAACATATGGATAAGAAAACTTAAAATGAATTTCATGCAAGTTTGTACATTGCAAACGAGAAAACACATTATGATCATAAACTAATTCAACATACATCAAATATCCACCATAGTTTATGATAAAGATGATTCTACCCAAAATTTTTTCCAATGGAAGCATGCAAAACATGTTTTAAATAACTCATGAAAATACTCGATGCATCAGTTAATCTAATAGAAATAACTATCCATCTATACAAATCGCTTGTTAAAACAATTTCCTATTTATCACAATCACGCATGCTAATTTGAGGCATTGTCATTACATGATCATCTTCAAGTGTAGATAAAACACAAGTACTATGCAATCTATCAAGCATATTATCTAAGTAAAGAAAAACATATTGATACTTGTTTACCAATTCAAAATCGATGCACATGCTTGACGTCTTATCCTCCTTAAGTACTATGACTTCATGAATAGCACACGAACTCATGTCTCCTCTCATGATACCCACTTTCATCAACTCTCCAACCCGCATCGGTAACTCCGTCGTCTCCTCGGGAATACTATCAGCTGATTGGTACGGAATGATAGTACGGGATATATCATCAACAACCCATACAAGAGACAACAAAACTAGACAAAGAAGAATCAGTAGTGTTAGTATTCAAAAGTGCCGTCTTGTACGAATGTACAGTCATTAGCTTTTCAAAATACAACTCACTTTCCAACTCACTCTCTTTTTCATGTTCACCCTCTTGTTTGTTTTTCTCGTTTATTTTCAAGCTCAATCTTTTCATTCTCTCTTTTCTTTTCTCCCTCATTCTTTTCAAACTTTTCTTTCTCACTGTAAATCTTTTGAATAATTTCTTTTTGTCGATTTTTTTCTTCTTCTTGCCTTTGATCACGATCTTTTTGTAAGTACATTAGATTGTCACGAACTTGCTCGGGACGTCATAGGACAAAGGTTGACTCTTATTCTATTATGTACCAATGAATACTTATTATTACAACTGTTATGCTTCGCGCGCCTGTTGTGTCGCCATGGTTTCCCAAGTAACAAATGGCAAGTATGGATTGGAACTACATCGCATAATATTTCATCTTCATATCTGCCAATGCGAAAAGAAACTGACACTCGTCTAGTCACCATTACCTCCTCACAATCGACAATCCCTTGCAACTTGTAAGGCCGAGAATGTGCAACTGTTGACAACCCTAATTTTGCCACCATTGTAGTGCCAGCAATGTTAGTACCAATATCACAATCAATTTTCACAATGCACATCTTTTCTTTTACTAGAAATCTAGTATAAAATGTCCTTTGAGCTAGACATATTTCCTGCAAAACAAGGGTTAGTAACAAAAATAATTTTTCCTTACACACTCCCTTACTTGTTTCGCTCAAAACAATGTATCGCTCAATTATACGTTTATGTATCACTCAATAGGCTTTTACCCTCTATTAAGCTCACACTCTTGCCTTTTACCTCTCAATATTCCCTCTTATAGGTTCTTTTTGAATTCACCAAACCAAAATCACAGTTTTCTATTCAATTCAATTAAGAACTTATCACAAAACAAAATATAGCAGTATACGACATATGATAACCAACAAGATTTCACGATCGCCAATCATATCCTTCTCGCATGAATTTTCAATAATCCTCAAACTCGTAGAAACTAGGTAATTGAAACAGATAATAATTTTCCTTCCTTCATTTTTTTTTTACTCATGATTTTTATTTTATTTTTTCAATATTTTTTTTTACAATATATATTCAACAAAAAATTAAAGATAAATAACTCGCTAGAAAGGCTTAGCTTTGATACCAAATGATGGACTTCACGACACGCTTGCATGAGGTGGTCGTCACTCGGATCGTTTCTAGCAAAGTCGTAAGGTGGAATGCTCATGACTGTTGGTTGATTTCACAATCAATGAATTTGTGCAAGTATACACAGTCAACAAGTAATAAAGTGATAAGATAGAGTGTCGATCCCACAGAGAAATCTAATTAATAAATTCCAACTACTAGCACTATATCAATCCAATTTTATTTAAACAACCATAAAATGTGATTTTTCAAAATAAGAAAACTAAAGTAAGCAATTAAAAAGAAAGTATTCTAAAAATAAATCACATAAATAAAACTAAGATTTTAACGAATGAATTCAAGTAAATAAAGATTAAGACTCCAATATCCCCAATTATGAACTATAAACCAATTATCCAATTATCCCAATTATTATGCCTACTGAATTGTTAACGGGAATTCCAAGTGTCAAAAGCCCTTTTCCAAGTGATCAATTAACTTCTATTTAATCCAATTAATCTTGCTATATTCCTATGCAAAACAATTAAACTAAACGCATTAAATTCCAATTCCCAACGCGTTACATGCAGTGAACAGATATTTCCATTCCATTCACAACCCTAATTATTCGTCATGCAAATAACTAAGCATACATGTTATCATGTCCAGTTCTAACCCTAGATCTCTTTCAATTCCTTCTAGAGTAACAAGGTAATTATTGGCCAAATAATTAATCAAAAAGCACAAGACATAATAAACAATTCACCTTGACATAAATAATTGGAATAAATCAAATAATTAATTCATAGACATAAAAGGTTCAATTGAAATCTAAATGAAAGAAATTAGTTCATGACAGAATTTAAAACCAACAATCCTTTGAAAATCATCCTTAAAGAATTACAAATTGAAAAATAGGAGAAGAAGAAAACTCTAGAACCAATCCTTCCATCTTCAAGTAATCCCCTTGCTTAGTCTTCAATTGTCGTATATCCCTTTTTAATTCAGCACAATAACCTTTATATACTCTCCTCTCCCAACCACAATCCTTTTTCCAATCAACTTATCAATTGAGTTCCTTCTCCAAGTCAACTTCAGTCCACGCGTGCAAAATTAGTCAACCATGGCCGAGCTCCAGCGCCCCGGCGCTGTCCTTGAATAATTTACCAAAATGCCATTAAACAGCTTGAAGTTCCCAAATTGCCCCTACAGCTCCCGAATCTGCAAAATAACACAAAAACACAGTAAAAATGCTTCTAAAAGACTCGAGACTACACAAATTTAAGCCCAAGTATATCCAATTCATGGATATATTACCCAATCATCAACTACACCGTAACCCAACGCCTATAAAGAGACAAGAGCCTTGGTACAATCGATCGCGCAAGGAAGTTGCGTTGAATGGAACACCAACGACAACTTGACCCAACGTCTATAACGAGACAAGAACCAAAAGTACAATCGACGATTGATGTATGGTAAGAGACGCCACACACAACTATGTATTGTTATATGATAAGCCAATAATGAATCAGAAAACTATGAACAATTTAAGACTTCTCAAAGAACCAAAAAGAGAATAATCTCACAAATTTATTTATCAAAGTTGAATATCTATTACAATAGATGTAACCTTATTTATACTAATAATAAGAAATCATAATTCCATAAGAAATAAGAAATCAAAACCCTAATTCCTATAAGGAATAAGAATTTGAATGGAAATAGAAATCTTAGCTAACAAATCAATATGGAAATCAAAACCTATCTAATAAATATCCTATATACATTAGAATTATGGAAAGATATGAAAATCCCTCAAAATAAAGAATAAATCTGATCAAAAATGCGTTTCTTGGAATCCGTGCCGCACGATTGGCGCTGCAATGATGGACTCCACGACACTTGTGTGAGGTGTTCGTCGCCTGGATCGTTTCTAGCACAGTTGATAGTATGGAAGTCTCTCGACACCTCAACCCAACGTCTATATTTAGACGAGAACCTTGGTACAATCTATCAAGCAATGAAATCTGCGTTGTATGGAACGCCAACGACGCCTAAACCCCTTGTTTATATTGAAACAGGAACCTCAGCACAATCGACGATTGATGCGGTAAAAGACGCCATACACAACTATGCATTGTTGTATAATAAGTCAAATTGAATATCAAAGAATTAACTAAGAAATTACTTAGGAATTCTTCAAAGAACCAAAAGTAGAGAATAATCTCACAAGTAATTAAATCTGAATAATCTTGAATGAATAATGTAACAAGCCTCTAGAATCCAATAAGGAATCACTAATTTGACTTGGAAACAAAATCCTATCTAAAAGAGTACTAAATACAATAGAATTTATGAAAGATACGAAAAACCCTCAAAATATGGAAAGAAATCTGCATAAAAGAAGTCAAATTGGTCAAAAACGCGTTTTCTTGGAAAACGTTCCCGACCTGTCAGACGTCCGTGTGGGCGCGCCCAAATTTTAACCCATTAACGCAGACGGGCCAACACACTACTAAGCAGAGTCCAGGATAGCCTTGGCGCGGGCGCTACTGCCTTGGCTTATATGTGTGGCGCGGCGCTGCAGCATAACCAGAGTTTCGTTTTGTGGTTCGGTAGGAGTTGCTGTACTACCATCTGACAACATCGGCTCGGGGGTGCGCCGGTCAACCAAAAATGACAATTGGCTCTTTTCCCTTGCTGGACTTGGAACAAACACTTGTATCAAATTTATAAACTTAGACTCCAACTCCAAGGTCTTCAAATTTGTTCCTTCATCACTACAAACTCCTTTAATAAGTCTGTTAAGTCCTTCCTTAAAGCGTTTAGCTCGGCTTCTCGTCACGGGTCCAACTGGAACTTGAACCGGATCCGTCTCATAACTTCCATTCGAGTTCAAGCTAGGCATGTCCTCATCATTTATGTGCTTATTTGAAGTTCCTTCGGGTACGTTAGTTGAACCTCATAAAGTAGGTTCACATGTGTAGCATAGCTCAAATGAGTGTTGTAGCATTTGAAACTCCAAATTAAGAACTGCACGCTGCCAGGGAGAAATTTCTGTGGGTACATGTCTGCAGAGAGCGCAAGATGGAAAAAAGTAAAGAAAGATTCTAATATAATTGAACATAGCTTGGTACAAATTTTACAAAACACTATGATGACAGGGTACTCAATTAGAGCCTTTTGATAAACTGATACTTTTAATTAGATTCTGGTTTTAAATCATATAATAAAAATCATTGCAAAAATTTACTGAGCTTGTGTGAATAATGTACGCGCCTTCATTTTCTTATTTCTCGGGATGTGTTCAGTATCCAGTGGTTGAGTTCTGTTATAATGTTATGGTAAAGGAGATAGCAATATGAAGTTCTTAAGCAAGTAGTTTTGGAGTTCCTATGTTGCTCATATGCAATTGGTGCTCATGTGCAATTTTCATGGTGTGAATATCAGGGGCACAGTTTTATTAATTAGGAGTTCTGTGAGGACTGATAAATATCTGTCTTTGTGGGATTTTGCATTGAAATCATTGTACATGTCTTTTTGATCTTTTTGAATTCTATGGATGAGGTGAGTAATGGTGACTCTTGCATATGTACATGTACATTGATGCATGAACAAATGGGGGAGAGAATAAAGAGAGAAGAGAGAAAAGAAGAGGCCCATGGAGGAGAAGGAATAAGGAGAAAAAGAGTAAACAAAAAATAATATAAACTAGAGAATCTTCATTGTGGTCCACTGTCTCGGCCACATTTGAAGCCTTCATATAGGCAAATGCAAATAAAATTATAAAAGTACAAATGAACCGACTTAATCAAGGGTAAAATATCTAAACTTAAACAATTACAGAAATTTTACCTAATTATATCAATTAGGTCCTCTCTTCCGCCCCCTTATAGTAGACATGAAAATTCTTGTGTGGTGCATCAATCCCATCACATTCTTGTCTGTTGCATCAATCCCATCACGGTCACATACTCGCATAACATGTAAAATTTCACGTGGTTGGATGAAGGAGGAAATTTGTTGGGTAATGGAGAAGGGGGCACTATATGTCATGCATATCATAAATTTCCTTCATCCTCATATACTTCTTGTGTATGTGGGATGCAGATCCTTTGAGGCTCATTTTAATAGTTATTTCATATTACTTATCAAAACACGAAGACTAGAGGATTCTTGTGGTGTTCCTAATTTTTCTGAAAGAAGAAAATTTTAATTTTTAGTTCTATAGCATTATTACACCTGTCAATTTTTTCAGGTCATGGAGAAGCATTAGCGTTTTTCCTTAGCATACCAGTCCTCTTTACACTCAATTTTATTCCTTCCAATTTTCACACATTGTTTACATGATGCTCAGTTCACTATGGAGTTGGCTGACACTGAATCTGGAACTGTACCCAAGTGTTACTCGATGGACATGTCTACAGATTTTGTTCCAATGTCTGTGTTTTCAGAGTCATCTCAAGGTGAGTACCCTATCCACATCTTATTAGCACTCAACTTTCAATTTAACTCATTTAAAACCACTCTAATTGCCGTATGGTTCTTGGCCCAGCGGTAACTCTTGTCTTATGGTTTCCATGAGGTCAAGGGTTCAATTCTTTCAATTCTTGGGTGTGTGAGTGTGGTGCGGGTGTGTGTGGAAATTAGCAACAAAAAAAACCACTCTAATTCTATCTTTTCAACATTCTTATGATCATTCATTGCTAGTTGGCACTAATGATTTATAATCATAAAATTTTCATATCAAATTCCAACTACCAAGTAATTTCATCTAATACCAACTAACAGTTCTATTAAGTTTATCCTTGCACTAATATGAATGAAACTTGTCATTTTTATAATTTTATTTTTTTTAAATATTCATTCTTTACTTCAAAGTGAGACCTATGCTAGATTCAAACTCTAAATTCTTGATTAAGTGTGAATCTCGAGTAGATAATGTTAGTTTTGTCTCACTATCTCTATAGGTCAATTAGTTTTAAGAAGGGTAATTGCATAACAAATTGGTGGAAAAAATAGCTTTTTTTTAGTACTTTAAACATCCCACAATCTACAACCGTGAAGTGCTGTAATGGGACAGGTCAAGGCATTTACAGTGCTATGATGCTTGTTTGCTCTGTTATGGTACCATACGTTCTATTATGGCTGTGGACTTCATTCACGCAACCATAGCGACACATAAAGGTCATGGAAATCCAAAACCTACATGACGGTAGGCCTATTCAACAATAAATTACTGTACCGAACTGGACCACTTACAAAAGTCCTAAAAATGAGAACCGGAACCGATTAGGCCGGCAGGTTCGGTACCAAGACGGTATGGGTTTTCCCCTATTATAGCACTGGTTACTTTTTTTCTTTTCTTTTTTTATTTATAGATTTAAAGACAAACAGTGGCTCATCAAATCTCAAAACAACCTCCTGCCGCCTACCTTGCCCTGGTACGTATTGTAAATCATTTATTCTATCAGAAAAAATGTACATAGTATAACAATTGGAACTCAATTATTCTATCAGGAAAAATTGTACATAGCATGAGAATTGGAACTCAAAACCTTTTCAAGAACTTTGCAAAACTGAGAAGGAATTTTTGCTCATTATTCATGAATGAAATATTTAATATGCAAAATTTGATATTGCTAATGCAAGAAATTGGGACTGTAGAAATTAAAGGGTAAAACAATTGAAAAATCAAAATTAAATTCCCATTTTAATAAATAAATAATTAATTGATCAATTAACCCACTAAAGTTTGAGAAGAAAATCGTTGTATAAACAAACCCTAAGAGTCAAAACCAAATCCAAATGAAGGTTCAAACCCAATTGAAGAAATTTTGTACACAGAAGGAGTCGTAGTTTTCAAGTAGAGAATAAAAACATTCCATGAAGAAATTAAAATAATCAAGTAGGTTTTCCCATATGTCGTAAGTCGTAAGTAGAACTGTTGTGGCAAAGAGAGTAGGATTTTTGGGAGCCGGCGGCGAGACTCGAGAAGAGATTAGAAAGGAATAGGCGGAGATGGAGTGATAGAGAACGGCAATGGAAGTTACGTGAGAGGAAATTGAAGAGTCAGATTTTTTCTTGAGAAAGAGAGTCAAAAGATGAATTATGAAACCCACTTTGACTTGCCTAAAGTAGTATTTAATTGAACTGGTAAACTGGTTCGGTCCAGTAAATATATTGCTTAAATTTATCGATCCCGAACCGACCTCTCTATATACCTAACCGGTTAGTTCAAACCGGTCCGGTTCAGTCATTTACCGGAAAACCGTTTTTTTTGTCCCACTACCTAACGACCATATTTTAGTACCGTGGTTGTGGAGATTCAAATTTGTCATTTATTATTTTTGCTTATAGATTGATACCTATATTTAGAGTTACTCTTGACAAGGTCTCTCTCCACAAGCACACGCACTCTGTTTGGAAATTAACTGATTACTCTTCTTTATTTTAGGAAAGCTTTCTGTGGAGGGGAAAATATATCACAAATTTGACATGAAGCCTCATAATGAAAATATTGAGGAATATGGAAAACTTTGCCGTGAACGAACAAATAAATATATGACAAAAACTAGACAGACAAAGGTCCCCTAATAACTTCACCTACTTCTTTGTTAACCCCTCCCCCCAAAAAAAATAGTACTTTTCTAAATTTCTATTAATCCCTTTGTTCAGGTGATTACCGATGACAATGGATCACATATGAGGCCTATGCCAGGGATGTTTCCTACCATGGCTTCTTCTGCACCTTCTGTATGTATTTCTTCCTTGTCTCCTATATTAGTCACTAGTGCTTCCTTCTTTTCATTTATAATTTTTGATGTTAATTAAATATATTCTTTTTGGAGGTGGGGGTAGTTGCACTGCAATTGTGTCTGCATAGGGAAATACTTGCGTCAATGACCACCAACCTATCACTTATAAAACGTCTTCTTTTTAATAGGACAAAAGAAAAGTGCAAGCAAAAGGTTCAGAGACGAAAAGAACAAGAAGGGATCGTGGAGAGATGGAAGAAATTATGTTTAAGCTCTTTGAAAGGCAATCAAATTGGACTTTGAAACAACTGCTGCATGAGACAGACCAACCTGAAGTATGATCTGAAATCTTTTCCTTTTCCTCGTGTTTTTGTATTTAAGTCTGTGCATAGCTGTTAAATGCTTTACATTTATAGTCACATTACATTAACTTCCACTTTAGTACTTTCTATGTCTTTACTTAACTGTTGCAGGAAACTATGATATATATCATTATCCTTAAAAAGCATTCTTGTCACCTAGACACAAACCTAATTTGAAGTCAGAAGTATATAAAGACACACACACTGACACACTGCTATAGGTGTAGAGAAATGAAATCTTGCAAACTTGTATGCTTACATGTGATTACAATTACTTCTGTCCTTTCCTATGTTACTCCTGTGAATGCTATTACCATTCCTTTCTTTTGATATGATTAAACCCTTCAATTTGTCACATAATAATACACTTTTCAGGCACTATAAAAAAAGGCCCATCATATTTTGGTTCCATGGTAGCTAGTGTCAAAGTTTTCCTGCATCCAAAAGTTCATAACTAAAGTTTTTGAACTTTTGACTTGTTCAAGATGTGTAGGACCACATATCACAACTCATATCTTCTTTTCAACTCAATGCTAACTTACTTTCTGTTTGTTTTGATCAAATCACATTATATTTTCTTTGCTTTTGAGGTCCTCAGAGTCTTCTTGAGGAATTTACCATCTAGAAAACTTCAACTTGTCAATTCTCTTTGCTTCCTTTTGGTTCTGGTTGTAGATTTATTTTTAATCAAAGTAGGCATTTGAAAGGTTGATTTATGAGCATATGAGAGTTAAGCTGGTGTAGCATTCTTACAAGCAACTATGCCTTCCATGCCACCACTAGAATGGCCCTTCAGTTTTGGGCTTCCTTCCTAGATATCCGAATTTCATCCCTACATACATATGAAATTCCCTCCTCTTCAACTGAAAAATATATTCCTAGTATAAAAATGGACTACAGAGGCAGGCTAGCCATACTTAACGAATATGAGAGCATGTGTTTAATTCGAATCAAAGTGAAGAACCTTGCCGTGAATCCTTACTCCAACTTTTCTTTCACTAATTTACGTAGTCTTGCAAATAGCTTGACTAACATTATGCTTATTTCATATTAAAACTTCCTTTAGCTGCTCCAAAGGCGTCTTTTTCTACCGTTCGTATAGGATTTGAAGAACATGTATATTTTTAATTGGAATGGTGTTGATGTTTATAGACTACTATCACTAATCTTCTTGAAGGAAATTCTTACTGCAAAATCGTAAAACGACTTGCTGCCACATCTGGATTGTTCGATATGACCATCCCATTTTGGGCTCACTCTCTTTGCAATCTTTGGTATGCCTGAAAATATGTGGTTAGTCTAGAGGATGATGATATTGTGGTAATTCTAAATGCTATTTTGTACGAGTTTATACAGAATTACTGTTTGTTATGACATCTGACTTTTATCTTTCCACAGCAATTTCTGAAAGATATGCTGAAAGACCTCTGCTTCTACAACAACAAGGGAGCCAGTCAAGGAACCTATGAATTGAAGCCTGAATACAAAAGATCCGGTGGGGAAGCAGAATCTAAATAGTCAATCAACCCTGACAAAGACCTCATCTACTATTCTTGCGTACATATTGTTCAATCCCCTGTTCTTTCTGCTACAGATTCTTTCGTGCAGGGGACTTTAGCCAAATTTATTTATTTATTGGACCTCTTTGAGCTAATCGGACTTTTAGGATTTCGGTAACCTAGATATAGTAGAGATCTTCATGGTGGTTTTCTTTTTCTTCTTAAACATGTATTTGGAATGTCATTTATGCAGCTTATTGTTCATCTGTTTTTGGGATTCAGATCTCCTGTCTGATCTCAAATATTGATGTCAGGTCTTATTTATAGTTAATATTATAAGTGGATAAGAAATACTCACAATAACAATACATGAGATGAGACATGTGATTTGAATGTATTAGTTCACTCCCCTCTCTCTATATATGTTTGTGGATAATATCTAGCTGCTAGAGCACACAACTAAGGTAGGACCAACAAAATCAAATTTTGGTTTTGAAATGGAGTTATTGGGGTGAAATTGTCATACTCCATATTATCACAAAAATTTATTAACTTTTTGATATAGCAAAAGTTGGATTTGTGTTGGTGCACAAAGTTAAACTGCAACATTTGTTATAACAAAAGCAGCAAAAAAATAAATAGAATTTCATGATAGTATGTGGTGTAATAAATTTATTGTAATTGAATCCTTAGATTATGTTTTTGCAAGAATTATACTATGAATATTAATTCTAAGGTTATGTTTGTTTGCATGATTATATTTGTGATAGGACTATTAATCCTAAATGTCTTGTTTGGTTTTTAATTTGAGTTTGAGATTATAAAATAGTTTAAGATGAGGGATTATTTATTTTTTAAACAAAATTGACCTTACTCTTTTAAAAATGACCATAATATCATGTTTTATCTGTTCTAAGTTGCATGAACATCTAGTTTGAGTTTGTTTAATCTAAAACTCTTCAACGTTTGGATTGAAGGAATGGAATAGAGAGTGTAATGATTCATTCCATTCTAGTTGGAATGAGTTATTTCATACTCTCCCTCCCAAGGAATAAAATTCATAAATTTAGGAAGAATAAGAATTGCTCAATCTATTCCAAACGCAATTTTTTTCATTCCATAGAAATGCGTCATTCCATTCTCACATTTATTATTTTAATTAAAAATGCGTCATTTCATTCCCACTTTTATTATTTCAATCCAAACGTAGAATTTCTATTCTATAGTATCTCCTCTTGTCCGGGTTAAATGCTTCTTACGTCACTGTACTATACGTCAACTTACAACTGGGTCACTAAACTTTTTTTTCTTACAGTCAACTCACTAAACTACATTTTACTAACAAAAATTTAAATTTGTGTAACAGACGTTAATTAATTGGACGGAAAACTGACGTGTAAACCGAAGGGTCCCATTTAATCCTAGATGGAGCCTACCTGTAATTAATTTTAACACCTAAGCTATTGCCCACCCATGGAAAACTAAGATCCGATCCACCCAATAAAGATCCGATCTATCCCAACAAATAATTTCTGATAAATAACGAAGAAAACTCAGAAGGGGGCAAAATTAAGGGTTCATAGTAAATCGTTGCGGTCGAATCAAACAAAAACTCAATTGCTACTAACAATCCGTTGGTGCGTTTGTTGAGATGACTACCTCAAGTGGAGTAGACACTTCTTACAAAAAGATATCGGTGAGTAAATCTTCAGATTCTGAACGCGAGTCCACGTTTTCTTTTCCAATCGTTTGTCGTTGTGGAATCGTTGCACCCATATGGGAAGCTTGGAAAGAAGGAACCCTAGATCCAGGTAGAAGATTCGTTGGCTGTAGCAGATACAAGGTAAGTCAATGACCAAGATATTTTCCCTCTTGGTTGTAGCTAATTTTCCCTCACCAGATTCATTTGTTTGAGCTAATTTTCCCACACAAATTTTTGTTTTATTGTTTTGTTGACAAGGATAAAAATAGGTATTGTGGATTTTTCAAGTGGTGTGATCCTCCATTCACTGAAAGATCAAGGGAAGTTATCAAAAAATTGAGGGATGAGCTTGTAACTCCTAATGAAGAAGTACAAAGGCGTAGCTTGGTTGAAGATGGAAGTGAGTTAAAAGTGGTAAAAGAGATGATTATGGAAAATGTTCAAATAATTTGAAAAACTCAAGAAAATGTGGATCATTTTAATTTGTTCATGGTTAATTTTTCTGTATGTTTTAGTAATAGTAGTGTAAAACAACATTGGGGAAACTCTTTTTGTTTTGTTATTTGTGTTGTGAGTTAAGAGTGGCATATGAGTGGATGATTGTAATTCATGTATGGTTGTTGTGTTTATGTCTTAAAGGAAATGAAGCAACAGAACATTAACTTCTAGAGTGTTATTGTTGTTATTTTTGAGTTAATGGTGGCAACAGAGCAATTTGATTTTAATTGACTTTTTTTTTGTTTTGTGTCTTTAGTGCTAGTAGTTGTGAGTTAAGAATGATGTAAGACAACATAGTACCATTTATCATTCACAAAGCAGTGTCATTTATCATTCCCAAACCCAAAACAGAGCATGTACCAGATATTGTTGGACTTTGTCAGTTATGTATATACCAGTGAAAAAAGAATGACAAAAAACAGAGATAAATGCATTAATGCAAGCAGTTATCATTTACAAAACAAAAACTTGCATTTGCAGCCAGTAAAGCCCAAAAAGTGGATCATTCTTGTTATAACTTCAACTAGTGTCAATACAATTCACACAATCCCTGTATTTCTTGCCACATTAAGTAGCCCCTAATAATATACTCAGTTGACACATTGAAGCCCCAAAAATATTCTCCATATTTCAGCAGTCAAGGTACACCAAAACAGAAGCTATAACAAAAGATTACAAAAGTTAAGATACCTATACCAAAACAGAGCTATACCAAATACTTACTAAAGTACCATTGATGAACTACTAGTGGGCTATAAAATAACTTAAATCCAACTATTTAGTAGGGGTTCCACCCTTCTTCCTTGGTGCCTTGAATGGCCTACTAGTTGAATGTTGTGAATTTTGTTGACTTGCTTGCCTTTTCCTTGTATTTATCTGAGTTGGTGGTGTAGAAGCAGGTGGAGTGCAGCCTTGAACTGTTGTTTGTGAAGACTTCTTCTTCCTTATAAGTCTAGGAGTTGGCATCTACAATACAACTCATTATTAGTAACCCTAAGTGAAAATTAATACAACTTTTTGAATGAAAGAAATTGTACATACAAATAGCATTTTGTCCTTTCCCTTAGCAGAGTCAACCACCTTCTCCTTTCCCTTAGCAGTGCCAACCACCTTCTCCTTCCCCTTAGCAGTGCCAGCCACCATCTCTTTTTCCTTTTCAATGTTAGTAGCCTATATAAAGCAACATGTCAAAAACAACATTTAACTGATATATCATCTTCCTTCATTGATGCAGTTGTAAAAAACTTACATTGCCACTTGCATCTTCCTTGCAGCCCTAAGCAGTGCTATGAACCACTATCTCTTTTCCCTTTTCAATGGCAGTAACCTATTAAACAACATATAATGGATATATCAAGTTCTGCTGAGACAAACATATATTTAGAAACATAAAAACATATAAAATATATAGTGTACCTTAACCTCCTTCTCCTTTCTATGTCCAGGCAGAGTTGGGTGCTTTGGACATTTAACTCGATTGTGACCCTCTTCTTTGCACAAGCTACAATGCATCTTCCTCCCTTTCCTTGACACCCTAGCCACAGTACTGCTAGTAGCTCCATCTTCCCAGTGCTCCTTCCTTCTCAATCTCTGTGGCTTTCCCTTTAACTTTTTCTTCATAGGTGGTGGCAACATTATATCACACTCAGTAAAATCCCAAAAGTCTTCCCCATTTAGAACTTCTAGAGTGTGAGAATAAGTCTTAATAAATGTATCCCTAGTGTACCACTTAGCAACATATTCTATAGGGTTTCCATATATAGAATGAATGGCTCTAACTGCATGAATACAAGGGATTCTGTTAAATCCCACACCTACATACACAACTCCTCTCGCTCTAGGTCAACAGTGTACCCTCCTTTTCCTCTCTCCTTCACTTGGAACTTTGATTGTCCATCCCATAGAGCATCACAGTGTGCAGATTCTAAAATGTTAGCATCTAGTTTCTTTTTTATTCTTGGGCATATTAACTCCTCAGTCTTTAGCATTGCATCTCTCTTTTGGTGCAACCTCACCATAAGTTGGTCATGAATTTCTGATATTATGTGAAGAACTGGCATATATCTTGCCTTAATAATCCATGCATTAAAACACTCACTCATGTTGTTCTCTACACTGTCAGTTTTTGAATGAGTCTCAAAAAATGCTTTGGACCATACCTTTGGATCTTGCTCAACTAGCTTGTCATGTGCAGGGGTAGACAACCTTTTTACCTCATTCATTGCCCTTTTAAAGGCTACAGGGTGTGAAGCCATGGATGCCTCCCAGAATGTTTGCTTTAATGCTTGTGAGGGATATTTTTTCCTCCAATTTGCATAGATGTGCCTTGCACAATTTTTGTGCTCTGCATGAGGAAGAAGGTCTTGAATAGCTGCTTTCAATCCCTGCAACAGTCATCATATGAGAGTGTTAAAAAAATGCACAACTTGTTATAACAAAAACTGAATGCAATAAAAAAAATTGATAACAGTTACCTTTTGTTGATCAGATATGAGAGTGATCCCATATCCATCCCCCAAATCCAAGTCAGTCACCAACAATTGGAGGAACCAATTCCAGCCATCCAAGTTTTCACTTTCCACCATCCCCATAGCTAGTGGAAACATTTGGTTGTTTCCATCCCTACCAACTGCAGACAAAAGCTGACCACCACAAACTGTTTTGAGAAAGCAACCATCCAATCCAAGAACAGGTCTACAACCTTCTTTCCAAGCCTTTTTCAAAGCATCATAACACACATAAAACCTTTTAAATCTAGGAACATCTTCTGGATTCAATCGAGTTGTCTTGATATCAACTGTATTATTTTTGTTGCTCTTTATTATCTCACCACCAAAGTCCCACACCCTTGCATAATGGTCCTTCATCACCTATTGAATCCCTTGCAATGCCAACTGTCTAACTCTCATACACTTAACCTCTGTTACATCCAACTTTAGTTTAAGTTTTATTTCTTCTTGCATTTCCCTTAGTTTCCAGCTGGGATTCCTTCTAATCCTACTGCCATAGTACCCTGCCAAGTACTTTACTGTAGCCAACTTGTTTTTGAAGTTCCTGCAACAATTGTGAGTGTCCAAAATAGACTTCACTTGCCATGTATCAGTCCCTTGCATGTAACTAGCTCACAACCTCCAAGGACATCCTTTCTCACACCTCACTTGGCATCTTATGGAGTCATTAACTGGATACCACAACTTCCTCCCATTAGCAATAGAGTAGTCTCTTATGGCATCTTTAAACTCCCTAATGCTGCAAAATGTCATGTACTGCTTAAACTTAATCAATTTCTTTTTTATCTTAGGGTTGTAAGCCTCAACCATTTTCTCTTTTTTCTTACTACGAGGAGGCCCCAAATAGCACACATCTTCTTCTTCATCACTGCTCTCAGAAAGTGACCTGAGGACATCACTATTCTCATAGTCACTATGCCATTCTTTGTCATCTTCTTCACTATCTGAATTAGTTCTACCACTATCATGTTGGTTGCCATCACCCTCACCCTGCACCTGCCTTTCATTGCCCCTAGTAGTATTTGTTTGATCATCCTCTGCATCTGCAGTTTTATCTTCCACATTGTCTCCCTGATTTCCTCCTTGCTCTATATCATTACCTCCTTCCTCTCCCTCAGTTACACCTTCTTCATCCACATTCTTTCTCATATCCATCTTAAATTCCCTAGCTTTCTTCCTAGCCTCTACCAATTCATCATCACTACACTCATCATCAGTACTATTCTCTTCTTCAGAACTATCATCCTCAACTACCCTTTTGGACCTCTTCCTACCCCTAACATTGTCAACTGTCACATTAACTTCATTATCATCAACACCTTGTCCCTCACCTTCACCTTCACCTTGACCCTCAGCCTCAGCCTCACCACCAGCCACATTATCAGCCACAATTTCATCAACACTTGAAACCACATTATCACATACATTATCAGTCACATAGTTACTATTATGCTCATCCAATATAGAGGTTTGATCAAGATTATATGGTAATACATGGTCTACATAGACATCAATTACACCATGTGGCAGACAAATATTAACCATATCTCTTATACTAGCATCATCATAAACAATTCTAACCCCATTATTTATATCTACTCCATCAGATTTAAAATAAACACTTGACTGAGGATGGTAACTAAATTCTGTAGCTAACTCATTAATAGCACCCATACAAATATAATCAGTGTCCAAACGTGGCATATGATAAACTGTACCTCCTACATAGTCACATAGAGGAACATAAATGAACCTCCCACCATGGTGTACATTAACTCAACAACAAAGATTCATCTCAGAATAAATGAAACCATATGCAAAACAGAGCATAAGCAATAAACTTTTGAAGGAATATTCTAAATTACAGAGCATGCATGTGGGGACAAAAGAGGTCCAAAATAAATAATGATTTTGTAAATAATGATTTTGTTAATCTTAAAACAAGAATCAGTAAAGAAAAAGACAAAACTGAACATTGAATAATACATTTGAACTCTAGAAATTAGAAGTAAAAGTACAATATAACAATAACACATGGAGGGGACCATAATATTGGACAATAAACCCAAAAAAAAATATCAAAATCAGAAAAGGGGACATGAGGGGACCATAATATGGGACATACCTGTCGACCGTTACTTGATGTCGAACCAAACGACTTCTAACCAACGTGTATCACACCAATATTTCCCAAATAATCAATTTTGTTAGCTTTTAATCGATCGATCGAACTACGTACTCGTTTTTTGCTAGGTTTTTCAATTCATCGATCACTTTCGAAGGGTTGGGTTGGGTTGGGTTGGGTTGAGTTAGGGCTCGGTTGAACGATCGTCTAGAACAAATTTAGACAAATGACGATTGAAATCCTCTAAATACACATGTGGGTCCATACACAGGTAATCTGGAGGGAGAATTTCCCTCCATATCCACGTAATGTTGGCCACATGGACAAATCTGTGACACATCAGTATTTTTTTACACGTAAGCAGCTTATTTGGCCAATTCCGTCTAAAGTCAAAATTGTTAACGGAAATACAAACGTTTTGTTAGTAAAATGTAGTTTAGTGAGTTGATTGTAAGGAAAAAAAAAGTTCAGTGACCCAGTTGTAAGTTGACGTATAGTACAGTGACTTAGGAAGCATTTAACCCCCTCTTGTCCTAATTTAGAATTGACTCAAGCATAGGACATTTATTATATTAAAAACATATTTGCCAGAGAGACAGAGCAACGCCTTGTTTGTTGATCTATATCGCTTTTTTCAATTTACAACTCTCACACTTTTTGATTTGATCTTGAACAGTTTATACATTATGTAGTGGTAACCCTGTTTGGGAATGACTTATTTTAAATGACTTATAAATTATTTTAAGTTGTAATTTATATGTAAAAGTGTGACATCAATTTGACTTATAAGTTAAAAATTAAGTTAAACTAAAAATTAAGTTAAAACGAGTTATGAAGGTGTTCGAGTTAAAATAAATGTAAAGATTACTAAAAAGAACATTAATAAAAAGAGGGACAAAATAGAAGAGGGGCAAAATAGACATTACATTTAGTCAAACTAACTTATTTTTAAATTATAACTTTAATTTGAGCATTGAGCATTTGATTGAATAATATAACCACTTATTTAAAAGTTTCTAATTAATTGTTCATTTTTTAATGTATAAACAAGTTTAAATTATAACTTAAAATATATTATTATTGGTAAATATATAATAGTCCAAATGATATTTTTTAATTCAATCCTTTAATTAATCCTGGAAAAAACGAATATAACATGTGATTATTTTAAGTTATCTCATGAATAATCTCATAAAAACAAACATGTGCTTAAGACTGTTTTATCCTAGGATTAATAATCTTAGAATTATAATTCTTGCAAACAAATATGACTTAAGTGTCTTGTTTGTTTTAAAATTTAAACTTGTGACTATTAGTCTAGCGATTATAAAATGACTTAATAGTCTTAGAATTATAATTATAATCCCGAATTATAATTCTAGAATTAATAATCATAGTATTATTATTTATAATACTTACAAACAAACATAGTCTTAGTGTATATACTCTCTATCTCTTTCTAAAAGAGAATATGTACTATATTTATTTAAGTTATTAAATGGCAAAAAAGAAATTATGTAGTAAATTTTGATCAAATATGTCCATTTCTAGACCAAAATTTTTGAATAGAAAAGATACCGATTTTTTTTTTCCTTACAAAAA
This sequence comes from Panax ginseng, assembly GCA_020205605.1. Lineage (NCBI taxonomy): Eukaryota > Viridiplantae > Streptophyta > Magnoliopsida > Apiales > Araliaceae > Panax > Panax ginseng. Next base: position 113,372,977 of record CM035143.1, read on the forward strand.
AAAAAAAGAAAAGAAGAAGAAGACAAATTACTTATAAAAGATCGTTTGGTAAACTTGTAATTTCTTTTGTTTTTACATATGTTTCTGATTTCATTTGTTGAAATTAATGAAAATAATAATCAAACAACATTATTAGTAATTATATGATGACATAAATAAATAAACAAAATATATACCTTTGATAAAAAAAATATGTTGTTGAAAAAATTTCATGCCTGAATTTCATTAAAGTTTGTATAGTTATGGATATTTAAAAATAAACAAAATTATGGTGTTTTATTTATTTTTTGTTGCCGAATTTAAATAAAATAGGATAATAACAAAGATTTAAAAGTTTTTTTATTGACTGAAATGCAGAACTACTTCTTGTTTTTACCTCTTTTGCAAAACTCACCCTCTAACTTTTATTTTTGCAAAACTCTATCTCCAAGATGTATGAATTGTGCAAAACTCACCTTTTATGTACTTTTTTTTGTTAAATCCTCAAATACTCAGATGATTTCATTTCAATTCATCACTAAAGAATCTTACGTTTAAAATACTTTTTTTATTTCATTCAAACAACTTTCAATTAGCAAAAAAAATTCTCACAATACCAGTAGATATATTTGCGACATTAGATCGTCTAATTCACACATTTTACTCTTTATATCTGTTATATCTCAATTGATTATTATTTTATTTTAGGTTTATCTCCATTGATACATTTTCTTGCAGTGTTAGTAAAGAGGAAATTGTATTTATATAATAAGTTTTTCTATAATGTTGAATGAAAAATTTAATGATGACATCACGTGTTAAAAATCGAGAATAAAATTGACATTTTATATAGGTTTTGTGTGTGAGACATTTATCAAAATAAAATAATAATCAATTCGTATATAACAAATGTAGAGAATGAGATATATGTATTAAGTAATCTAGGGTTCCAAATATGATAGTATTGTGAATTTTTTTTTACTAATTGAAAGTCGTTTAAGTGAAATAAAAGGATTATTCTAAACTTAGAATTTTTAAGTGATGAATTAAATGAAATAATTTGACTGTGTGGGTTTTTAACAAAAAAAAAATACATAAAGGGTGAGTTTTGCACAATTAATACATCTTGTAGAGAGTTTTACAAAAATAAAAGTTAGGGTAAGTTTTGCAAAAATGATACAAACTAGAGGATATATTTGCATTTCAGTCTCTCTTTTTTTTTTTTTTGCAATATGTTTGTTGTTCACTTAAAAAATTTAAATTTAACTCTTCCCTCTCAACCCTGAAGGGTTTTGGATTTCAGAAAGAACCGAAGATATCCCTTCAAGTTTCTGTTTTTGTTCTTAACCATGAAGTTTCCTTTGCCAGTCTAGTCTTAACCATCAATTCTCTCAAAAATTTCAAGATTCATTAGGTGAGTTCTGTTCATGTTTCGTCAAATTTTTGGGTTTGTTCGATTTGTTCTCGTCGAATAGCAGTCACTTTTCTTCGTCAAGCATTTAGCTAACTTTAAATATAGATTCATTTTGCTCAATTTGTTTTATCTAACTAGTTTTGATAGTTGCTTAGAAGCTGTTCGATTAAATGCTTACAAAAACTGATTATAAGGATTCACTTATGTTTGTAACAACCGTCCTAATAGTTTGTAGTTAGCTCACATCTTTGAAATTTTCAGAGAACATGTTTGTTTTTCAAAAAGAAAATATCAAAAAAAAAAGAAAGAAAAAAGAGTAACAAAGAAAATAAAGGAAGAAATTTATGCTGCTCATTGGTGTATCATCAATTTTTTTTTGGTTACTGGTTCAATTTCAAAATAGAAATCAAATTAGCCCATTGTAACTTAAGGTTTCTGTACAGGTTTGACTCTAGACTTGAAGAAAATGAGAATTCAGAGTCTCCAAGTTAACTTAACTGGGCCTGACCTCAATTCACTTCACCAAAATCTGAGTTCTTCAATTTGCAGTTTTAACAAAAAGCAGAAATTCATTACTACTTCTCCTTTGCAGCTTTCTAGTATGCTTACTTACAATTCAAGGATTGCATTACATTAATTTTTACACCATCTCTCTCTCTCTCTCTCTCTCTCTCTCTCTTACACATTTTTACATGCAAATGATAAATTTAATAAGAACTTATTAATTTAATTTTTATTGATGGTTAAGAGTCCAAGTGTTGTGAACAGGACTTCAACGGCTATCCATAACTTGTGGCGTTCGATTTCGCCCTTGCATAGACATACACAAGGTTTGATGTTCTTTTGCTTTATAATTGTTCTTTTTATAATTGTTTCAGAGCTGATGGGATGGGTTGGGGTGTAGATGGTTCAGTTTATCATGATATCTGTTCGTTGGGTATTTTTGTTGTAGTTCTGAATATAGTTACAATTTTTGTGGTTGATGTGAGGCTGGTTTTTACACATTATAGTAAGGCTAAAGTACAGTTGGGCTGAAACAAGGTTTACAGAGTTTTGTAGAGCTAGTTAAGCTCTTCAATATGTGAAAGACAAGTCAAGGAATTTGAAGAACAGTAAATGAAACAAACTCAAAACGATTACGTGGTATGGCACGAGCCTACCCCCATTAAATATAAGGAAGAAAAATTTGAAACCAACTTAAAATTACTAGGTGATTTTATGAGCCTTATCTACCCTAACACAAGGAACAACCATCAACACTACAATATAATTTTTTTATATAAGCAATTATATATTTAAAAAACCCGCCAAAAGGAGGCGGCATACACAGGGAGTATACAATAAGCACAAATAGAAAAAAATCAAAGACCTCCAAAGCTTCTCAATAGCGATAACCACCCCTATTAGGCTCATCAAGCAATTTATGATGAAGGTTTGGCTTTGCCATGTAATTGTTGTAGATGCAAGGATCCATACAATTATGAGTTTGTGCTTCATGCTTAATTTCTATTTCTTTGTGTGTTTTTAGGGGAAAGAGAAGCAAATTGTAGGGTCCACTCTTCGTGATTCTAAGGATGGAGACTTGAATCTTATAACTAATTTTGAATCCGATAAGTCAGCAGCGGAATATGCATCTCTTTACAAAGAAGATGGACTCAGAGGAGGTCATGTAATTATGCTGGGAGCTGACCCTTTGAGCAACTCAGCAGCCATGGAAGCATTACATGCTTATCCTGGTAGGCCAGATGCTATTACCATTGTATATTTGTCACTACTTATCTGATATATGTTTCTGCATCTATGTCTGATATGCTTTGACTTGGGAATGCCTTTACGATAGAGCACGGTGTGTGAAATTAAGAAAAGGCAATTTATGTATTTAAATTTGATTATTCTCAGTATTAAAATGCTTAATGCTCCTGGTAGAAGTTGATATGGTCCCTATCAATATAAGTATATTTCGTTGGCCTTTTATTAGTTTTTTCTTTCCTTTGTTTTGAAACATTACATGTGGACCTGTGGTTAATTGAAGCTTAATATTCTTATTGGCAATTTGATAGAATATTTATTATATGCAAACCATGTAACTTTTGGCTTGGATTGTTGTGTATTTCTATGTGATGATTGATGTTGCACTTGGATTTGCTAAATTCACCTAGTTAGATAATTCGAACCATTGTAATACTCATATGTTTCCCGATATTGTATCATGAGAAAACCTTTTCAGCTTGGCCTAAACACTTAAATATGCATGTTACTTTATGCTCAACTTAGATCTATATATATAAGAAGCTCATTGTTTTATCTTGTAAGAAACAATTTTATAGAAAAAATACCAAAGGTTCCTCAAGTACCTTTGTTAGATTTCTTCTTATTTTATTTCATTATTGGTACGTGTGATGAATTGGATGAGAAGGATTATTTCAAATCATCCTTCACGTTTTCCGAGTTTTTAATTTCATAATTGCTTGTGGAAGAAATCAAGTGCATTTACCGTGCAACATTAGCCTTGGATATCTGAGGTTGATAGCATGCCTCAAACTTATAGAAATTTCCTCTGCTGAACTTGCTGCGAGGACAATAACATCTAGGTGGTTTACAAGTGGGAGGTGGTATCAATTCCAGCAATGCTATGAATTACATTGAGGAGGGAGCAAGCCATGTCATTATCACATCAGTATGTTTCCTTTATCATATACTGAAAATATTGCTTATCATGGTCCAGAAAAAAGAGAGAGTGCATAAAGACTAGGTCTTTGGCTTGAAAAAGTTGGACTCAATTGTTTTTCACTCATTTGAAAGACTTTGATTGGAATGTTTTGTGGTAGTTATGATTTTTGTTAATTAGGTTAGATGATGTTAATATTTTTACTAATATTACATGTGTAAATGTGCCCTCTAAATTTATACATTTCACCTGAAATTTTCTGATTACTCTGCGTTATCAATTTGTTTGCAGTATGTATTCCATAGTGGACAAATGGACCTTGAGAGGCTAAAAGAACTAGTTCATCTTGTCGGAAAACAGAGGCTGGTATTGGATCTTAGTTGCAGGAAGAAGGTATTGTTGTTTAACTTATGAAAGGTGTATATTGTACTGGTCGGAAGAATTTGGACTTGGTGGAATTCATGTTCATGTTGCATTTCTGTCTTGAAACTTCAAATGTCACCTGAATAATTGTTGACCGGTATATATTTATGCAATTATTGCAACAAAATATCTCTGCTTAAATATTAGCTTATTCACCATGCATGGGTTAATCAAATTTCAGGTAAGGTATTTATTTACAACCTATGAAACCAGAACATGGATATGTTATGAATTGAATCATAATTGTTGATATTTACTCAGGTTACGTAGAGAAACAAGTGAAACAATGTGCGTATGAAAATACAATTGTGTTTATGTTATGATACAACTTTGGAAATGTAGTATCATGACTTTTCTATCCCTAAAGGGGCCACTTGTTTTTAAAGATTTTTTCTTGTCCTTTGGTTCTTGTGAGAAAAACATTTAGCCGGTATACTTATTGTGACTTTTTTAAACAGTACTAGAGTGTCAAAGATTAAAATATACGCTCCAATTTGGATGTCGTAATTTCTCAGATTTGTTCAACAAGGATTTTAAGTCGTGCTAAAAATGTTCTAATACATTATATTTATAATATATCTGTATATTATATCCAATTTTATTAAAGATGCATATAAATTTAGTGTTAAAATGTGTTTTTTTTTTTGCACGACCTCAACAGTGCGTTTAACATGTATTAAACAAGGTACATTGTAGCTTTTTTTATGCTGATAACTTGCAACCAGCGTACAGGCTTGAGTATATGATATGAATTTTTCACCATAGGTTGAAGTCATATATACTTTCTTTCTTCTACTATGAAAGTATACGTTATTGACTTGAACATCTGATGTCAGGAGGGTAAATATGCAATTGTCACTGATAGATGGCAGAAGTTCAGTGATGTATATCTTGATGAGAAAGTATTAGATTTTCTTTCCACTTATGCTGATGAGTTTCTGGTTCATGGAGTTGATGTTGAAGGGAAAAAGTAAGTCTGAATGTACCTTTTCGTTTCTTTTTCTCTTCCCATTTGCTGTGACATTGTGATAAATGCCTATACTCTAGAATGCTTCCTGAAATTATAATAATTGGTATAGTTCATAAGGTATGAACTGGGACATTGGGATTTTCTTCTACCTTACCAAGATTTATGGTCACTGTATGCTCTTTGCTCGCCATTCACTTCTTTTCATTCTGTGCAATGTTTACATTCTTAAGAGACATGTCAAGAATCACATCCAGTCGTCCACCATATGCTTGGTTGAGATTCCTTGATTACATTCTTAAGGAGTTGAGTCAATTTTCTAGAAGAATTTAACTGTCTTCCTTTCTAGTACTGCTACTGGCATTGAAAATTTTATGATACTTAAATGTATTGTATCCTGCCTATCCTGTGATGTACTCTTACTTCTATCAGTTTACTCCTTCGTCTTTACCAGCTAAGTAAAATGTATTAACATAAATGTAAAAGGTATTCGTCTTGATCGAAGTCAAGTTAGTTGACGACTTGAAGTGGTAAGCTACCAGCAATTGTTAGCTTTGAGTAATGTCTCTCTGTCACACTCAAATTGGGTAGTGTCCTGATTGATATGGTTCCTGTATAATTTTTACTGGAAAAGGAGCAGAAAGATTGATACCATTTATTGTTTCAGTCAATCTCACCGTTAAATTTCTTAAAACAGTTTCTAATGTGTGTCTAGAATCCAATTTGGAGGGTCATATATATATTTTCAGTACCATGTGCATGAAAGTCGATGTTTTTATTGCTTTCTGTTATCATAAATGTTATCTGATATCAACTACTGTTTTGTCATAGGCTGGGAATTGATGAAGAGCTAGTGGCATTGCTCGGCAGGCATTCACAGGTGTGTAGTATATGACTTTTCACCTACCAATACGTGTGTGTATGTGTCAATATGTGTGTGGGTGTTGCTTTCTCCTTGTTTGCTGTAACCACTTAAGTATGCTTGGGACTATGAACGAATTCTAAAAGATGCTTCATCTGCTTTATATTTATCTAGTCAATTCTACTGCAGTGATTGTTTTCTTTTTGCTTTTGATATGTCTCTCCATGTTGACCGATGGAAGCAGTTCCAAATAACTGCAGAAAGTTGAAGCCTTACATATTTTCTTTGGTCCTGCTGCATTAAATAACAATTGATAGAGGAATAAATGTATTCCCTGAAGGCAGTTCTAAATTTCAAGTGTTCCATGAACCCCTGAACCACCATCGTACTCCCTCCGTTGCTAAAAGATTGTCGTTTAAGGTTTTGGCACATGGATTAAGGAAGTGTCATTTACCAAGTAAAATTTGTTTGAAATTCCATCACTACCCTATTAATACAAGTGAGAGAATTTCTTGGGACAATCGAGAGGAGGTAGGGGTAATATAGGAAAGAAATAATTTATTCTCCTCGAAAGTTGAAAACGACAAACTTTTTAGGACACATTTTTTTCTCCTAAAACGACAATCTTTTTTGGAACGGAGGGAGTATGATTTATTTATGTGATGTTTTTTTTTTGGGGTGGGGGGGTCGATAAAATGGATGCTATGCATCTGGCAAGTAGCACAACCTTGGTTCAATAGGTGCTGAAAAGTGTAAATTCTAGAACCAATAGCTTGCCATACATGATCAGTGTCGAGTTTGGTCATGACACTGCTAACTCACTAATTCCACTAGGTATTGTTAAATTGTTTACTGTGCATTAACTAACTTATGCGGAGTATTGATTCAATGTGTTTTGAATGTCAGATACCAGTTACATATGCTGGCGGAGTCACTGTAATGGATGACCTGGAGAGGATAAAAGTTGCAGGGATGGGACATGTCGATGCTACTGTGGGTAGTGCTTTGGATATTTTTGGTGGCAACTTGCCGTATAAAGATGTTGTAGTTTGGCATGGGCAACAAGGAGCTGTGGCAGCTTAGTGCCTCATTACCATTACGTTTGTCTTGAGCAAATGACAGCTTACATTTTCAATGGTTGTGAATTAGAGAAAAAGGTTTTCAGTATCTTATATCGTGTTCAAGAGTTTTTACCTTACATGCTCAACTTGCTAATATGTTGCTTGGTTAAGGACTTCTAAATCTATTCTAGATTCACACAATTAAGTCTGTTCATTGTTTTAATATTCTAGATTCGCAGGTATTACTAGGTTCACATTTTGGTTCCAGGCTAAATGGGGGTCAATAAAGAAAAAATGGGAGCATATACAAATGAGGAAAGGGAATGTGTGGTTGCCATAGCCATGCTTGGCTATAAATACACAAATTCATTAATAGAATTTAAGAATAATACGTTGGTTTGGACTTGCTGATGTGTCATATTCGACATCTTCCCTTTTCCCTATACAAAAACAATCAAAAGTTTCTATATTTCTTACTTGATAAAAAATGTTTGCACTCACACATTGTTTCTAGTTTCCTTTCAGATTATAGACTATCTAGGTAGAATTTGCTCACAGCTCTATCATATGGAAAGCTCAAGTCAGCTTTAAGAGCACCTTATCTTTTTTTCTGTCATAACTCATGATTGCATTTTATTTAATTTAAGAAAATAGGATTTCTTTGGGCCACAATCTTAAGCAAGACCCATACAGGTGTAAATTAAGGAGCAGGAAGATATCGATAAATTTCGTTGCCATTGCTCTAGTTGTAATCCAAAATAAAAAATTTACTCAATATTTTTACATCTGCAGCTCTTAGGCTCATTACCAAGGCTGCTGGTTTCAGAAATTAGACTCAGTAGTGATTTCCAAACCCAACTTGCAAAACAATATAGAGATGATAAGGATACATTCTAAGTACATTAATACAACACAAAACCTCTTGACAAGTCCTTGGAAGCCAAAGCCTGGTATTAGCCAAAGCTAATATGGTGTCCCAAGGCCTATCATGATTCTGCAGCTTGGTTGTATCTGTCTGAATTCCGACGGCAAACAATTCAAACTGGAACTGAATCTGAGTCGGAGGTGTTTTGCGCGATTGAAGTTTGCTTCCTCTCTGCTTGAAGAGACCTGTTATCTGCTTGAAGAGACCTGCATAACGATTCAAGCTTCTCTTTCTGATTCTTCGTTTTCTCCAACTGTTTCTTCAAGTGCTCACGCTGCTCAAACAAATGAAAGTTCTTGTAATGTGATGCTTCTAATTTCAACGATGAATTGTATGGAGAAAGAAAATAACATATGGTTATAAAGCTTCAACAGATTCACTATTATTCTAATAAAAAATGATTCAACATGCTTGTAGTGATTCCAGGACCTCATATAATTTGCAAACACAGTGATCCTACAATTGATTTACCAGCAGAAAATGGCTACAGAAGGGCATCTTCAGCCGTGATGTGCACTAGTGTAGGATGACATCTAGTTGGGTAGATCACATCCACTCCCTTCTCAATGAACATTAGCATGGTTTGAGTTTAAAAAACCTAGGAAGCATTGACCTTTTCCACTCCTCATAGAAAGTCATAATGAGCGGAAGAAAAGAACTTGTGTCCTCTTGTATTTTTAGCATATGGAATCTTGAAGAGTAGGAAATAGAAACATGAAGGGAGCAGCAGACGGGGCTGATTATCAAAAAGTGCAAGCAGATCCCTTTTGAGAAGTTTATAATTTAATAAGGATTTCATTTTTGCATGATGTACTTGATGGAAAAATGTCTCTTATGCCAACTAGAGAGAAGGTAGATTGAGATACTTCTCAAGATGCCTACACTGTTGGTAAAAACTATCTTATTAAAAAAAAAAACATAAAATGCAGATAATGTTTGCAATTAACTTTCAAAAATGTTACATTAAAGGGAATTTGGTAAAATCTCACGTATAAAATAAAATTTCTGATATCTAATTATAAAGCTACAAATGATGTTGGTTCAACATTAGTAATGCTAAAGTAGGTTAATTAGCATTGCCTTGACATTAAGAAATAATTATGAGTAGTAAAAGAAGTTCATATTGGCTTAAGTATTAAAAAATTCTGATACAAGAGACCACATACGGAAAAAACTGCAAAAAATGATGGTATATACATATACTTACAGAAGGAGATTTAGAAATTCACAACACGAAATACATAAAAAAAATTACCTCTTCAACCAGTTCTATGAGAGTAATGTCAGATTTCTCACATTTGCTCTTCAAGAAGGTATTTTCCTTTTTGAATTCCTTTATGGATTTTGCCATCTAGTCACATGTACAACAAGCAGAAAGATGAATTGCTTCAACATATTGCATCATGCCAGGATAAGAGTAAAATAGTATATAAAACATGGAAAACCCAAGGCAGTAAAGAGAAAGAATGTATTCTCCATAGAGAGATGTGTATGTACCTTCTCGATTTCTTGCTTAAACGTTTCAAACACCTCATTGCTTTTCAACAACGCTTCCTGAAAAGATAGAGGTAGCATCTGAGATCCAGCGAACGGAGATCAAAAATCCATTATATATGGCATAATACCACAACAGATTTATGCGAAGAATTTGACAGCAAATCCAAGTTGTCACCATCACTCATAGTCTCGCTTGCATATCAACTATCAAAGATGCTATGACCATGAGTAGTGACACTATTGACACTTAATGACTGAAGGATTAGATTAGAAAAGGATTTAATAATTCACGAATAGGTAGAAGAAAATTTCCCCAGCCATGAGCACTGCCACACGATGAGCAAAAACTAACTTCAAAATTGTGAAAGAATGATAATATTCATAAAAGTCCACAAATAGTCTTTGAAGCAAAGCATTTCTTCGAAAAACAAAGGTTAATTACCTTTTATTGATGCATGATAATTAACACAAATAGTTGGATTATTTCCCTTTTTACTTTTGAATTTCAAAAGTAGACTCTAATTTTGGAATGGAGGTATTATGAATATAAACTTTAACAAATATTCAGATAATCAACCTCAAAGTTGAATAAGTAGATGTTACTGTAGTAAAGCCCTAATGGTTGTTCAGGAGTCTGCTCAACATGTCAGGCGTGAGTTAAGTTGAGAAGATGAGATGTATAACCTGAAACTGCTGAAATTTTTCTCCATCAGCTGTCAACTGTAACCTCAAATTCTTTTCCGTTGCCAATAGTTGTGACACCTGTTCAGCATACAATTTCATCTGGGACTGTTTGTGTGTCAAATTCTCTTCATTCTGCTGAATTTTTATATCAGCAATCTGAAGTTCTAATGATTTTTGCTTCAACTGCACAGTCAAGTTCCAGACTATGAAAATAAAACCAAAACGTTGCAACAGAAGCTTAAAAAGCTTAATGTTCATCATCAGAATCTTGAATAATACAAGGGTGACTTACCTTTTGTGTAAATTGCTGTTCAGTAAGAGCATACTGATCAGCAAGATGCTTCAACTTGATTTTTAACCTGAGTTTGAAGAATTTTCGTATTATCTTGAGTACTTGTAATGGTATCTTAATGAGTATGAACATAAGTACCATAATATATGTATAGTTATTCTATTTTCCTCGTATATCTAGAATTGTGAGGAAATGGAAAACAATGAATTTTGCTCAGAGAAGATGTGAAATGTGAAATATGAAATAAGCCTGAAGCGAACAATGATAAACAAGGTAAAAGACCTGGTTCCACCAATGGAAACAACCACACAACTAGATTAATGCATTACCATTGAAACCACATTCAGAAAGTCCCAGAATGACAGCAATCATCTTCACTAATCTCCTTTACTATAACGGGAAACGCGAAAGAAAGCTTAAGTGATAGATTGGAATATGCAGATATTCCAATCTAATATGCAGATATAGCCTAGAGTTTTCGACTATGTAATGGAGGGCTTGGGCGTAACTGGTTCAGTTGAGCACTTTTCAAATTAAAAAAAAGGCAATAAGTGATGGAGACTCCAAGTCAAGAACAAAGAAGAGATTTTTTATATTTATTATTTGGGGTTTTTATTATGTTTAATATAAAAGTAGTTGATGTGATTTATTTATTTTATTTATTAGTGGGGATTTAGGATATTAGTTAGTGATTAAGAATTATTAATAAGGGAATTTTAATTGTTTAGTATTTTATTATTTCCCAAGTAAAATTAGGGTTCGAGTTCATTTAAATAGTGATGTAATCCTCACAAGTTATTTAAACAATAGAATATTGTTATTGAAATTGATTAATTTATTCATACAGTACCGTAGAGGTATTTTATTTATCTTGGTGTTGATACGTGGAGTGGATACACTTGAGAGCTAGTGGTCTAAACGTGGAGTTTAAATCCTAGTTTATTTCCCGAATTCGTCATCTTAAATCTGTCTTGCATCATTTTGGTATCAAAGCTTAAGGTTTCTCCATTAATTTTTCAATTTTTGGGAGATCTTGGGTTGTCAATATATATATATATATATATATATATATATTGTTCATCGCTGCTAGAGTTACTATTCATCGCGTGATTATTGTTCACCGAAAAAAAAATCTTGACTTGCTGCTTTGTTTCTTGCACATTGTCTAAAAGGGGCTGCTTGTGGCTATTGCTGATGATTGTGGTAATAAGAAAACATCATAACCCTAATCTTATAAATATATTTTCAAAATTACAGTTTAAACCCCATAGTTTTCTTACCTTTTAAATTTTAGCCTCTTAGTTTATACACTTTTCACTTATACCAATTCATCCTTTCTAAATTAGCCCTACACTTTTTGAATTCATACTTTAGACCCTATTTTTTATTTTCTTTTCAATTAGGTCCTTAAGCTATCATTTTTATTTATTTATTATTTTATAATCCATTGTCCCAAACATCCAATAAGCCACTAAAAAATTGATTGCCAAAGCAAAAGAGTATATTTGGTTTCTTGACGATGAAAGTGATCGAATATAATACCTTATTAATACATGTGGTCATAGATATTTGAAACACAAGCATGAAGAACTTAGATGAGATATGGTTGATGCACAAGATTATCTTGGAAAATTGGAACGTCGATATCAAGATGAACAAAGGAAAGTTGAAGCAAGAAAACGTCAACAAGTTAAAGCAAAAGACTTCAAAAGACTACACAAAGAGTGATTTCTATATGTTCTTCTTTAAAAGATGACATCTTTATTAAAATATGACATCTTCTATAAAAGAAGGCCTTATTGACTCGCGGGTACATCTTCAAGCAGAGCAAGAGAAAGAAAAAGAGGATGATCTAAATTTTGGGGCTACAAACAGTTGTGACGTGTCCATGAAAATTCTTGAAGTTCCAAAAGTTGAACTAGAGCTTATGTATGAGGAACATAGTTGTTAAGGTGTCGCCTAGGCGACGCCAAGTCGTCCAGTCGGTAAGAGATGGGAAAGGCGAGCAAGCGACTTGGTCGAGGGCTGAAAGGCGAGCGCCTAGTAAAAACAGTCGTTGTCTTGGACAACGAAGCAACGACTTGGACGAATTTTTGGTTGGTCGAACGACTTGCCTCTAGGTATGGATCGATCCAAATTCGAACTGGGTTAAAAAAATGACATCGTTAGCGCAACGCCAAAAAGAAGTGAAAAGAAGATCGAAGTCGAGCAATCCGACTGGCTTCGAAGTGGGAAGAAGATTGAAGTCGAGAGAGACTGATATGGCGAGAGGCTACGACCAAGAGAGAGTGATTGTGAGGGCGAAAAACTTCGACTCTTTGAGACGACCACAAAGGTCTTTTTTCGGCGACAATGCTTGGACTATGTTTCTCAGTTTCCAGCGACTGCCTGGACTCTGTTCCTTCTTCACTTATTCTTTTTTTTGTTTCAGAAGTTTTGAATACTCAATTAAATGGTATATGGCTTAATGCATATATTAGTTGGCTTACACTACACAAATTACACCATACATAAACACGTGTTACTTTGTTAATGATAAAGACTGGACTTTGACTCTGTTAATAAACAAAGCACTCAACATACACAATAATGATATACAGTTGTCTACTACTAATATACTATTATACTGTATAAATTGCAGCACATAGTTTATATTAGTTTATATTATATGCATGATAAATACATATTAATATTATACTACATATCTGATAAATAAATATTATATATGTATGATAAATAAATATTAATATTATATTATATATGTCTAAGTATTGCCAAGTATTTACATAATTATACCTTTAATGTTATTCTAAAGTGCTATGTTTTGAGTTTTAATGTATATGAAATTTTATTGTCGATATACTTGTTAAGTAAAATAAATAATATATAAATTGCACGTTGTAAACGACTCGTCGCCTAGGCGTCCAGGCAGTCGGCTACCGCCATGACTCGTCATGGCGCCGTGACAACTATGATGAGGAACAAATTGAGGAAACATCTAATGTTGCTTTTGAGTTGTTCGTTATCGAAGAAAGGTTGATTCGAGAAGTTGATCCAATCCAAGTTGACATTGTTGACTTCGTTGTTCCAAAAAGCTTATTTTCAGCACCTTTGAATACGAAAGCGATGCTCTCATCAATTTTCTTTCTAAAAAATTTTGAGCCTTCCATTGTGATGTTGTCAAAAGTGTTCCAAAATATTCTTCCGTTGTAGAGTTCATTGCTTATTCTCTCATATTATAGAACTCGAGGTCGAGTTTTCTCCAACAAGAGGAGAATGATGGGAACTCCAAGTCAAGAACAAAGAAGAGATTTTTTATATTTATTATTTGAAGTTTTTATTATGTTTAATATAAAAGTAGTTGATGTGATTTATGTATTTTATTTATTAGTGGGGATTTAGGATATTAGTTAGTGATTATGAATAATTAATAAGGGTATTTTAATCGTTTAGTATTTTATTATTCCCCAAGTAAAATTAGGGTTCCAAGTATCTTTAAATAGTGATGTAATCCTCACAAGTTATTTAAACTACAGAATATTGTCATTGAAATTGATTAATTTATTCATACCGTAAATGTTTTTTATCTAGCTTGGTGTTTGATACGTAGAGTGGATAAACTTGAGAGATCATAGTGGTCTAAACGTGAAGTTTAAATCCTAGTTTATTTCCCGTTAATTCTTCATCTTAAATATGTCCTACATCAATAAGATGCCAATAGTTCTCATCGCATTATTCATTCCAAAAATTTTATAATGCATCACCATTTATCCTAGTGAAATAAGTAATAGCATTAGTAACAGGAATGCAAATGAAAGCTATCCCAAGTCATTAAGCCATTTTTTTTGTTAGATGTTACAACCTTACAGGAAAAGAGAGAGAAGACCGGTGAAATTTTTTTAGAAATCACAAAGTTATATATAACTTCATATAAGTTTGGATGTCTGTTTGTTTATAATTTTGAGAGATTGATGTTATTGCGTCCCAAGAGAAGGATAATGGATGAAACTAGACATTTAGCATAAGTATTTTAATCTTACATTTCATTTTCCTTCAGCTGAGTCAGACATTCATCTTTTTGCTCTTCCAGCTTATTGCTTACTTCCTACAACAGAGAATACGAAAATAATACATTATAACAAGTCATGATGAAAACCAATCAAACAGACAAAAAGGATAGAGTATAGGAGAAACGGGAAAACCAGAAAAGAGGTATATATAGAGAAAAGAGTGTTTGTGTGTGAGAGAGAGAGAGAGAGACTGCATTAGCACAATTAGATAAAGATAAAAAAAAAAGAAAAAAAGAAGAAAAAAAGAAAAGAGAATCAAACTGTCATAATTTGAACTTCCCGTCTGATTCTCACATTTTTTGTCTTTACTTTATAGAGCTAATGCACTCCCTTATGAGAATCAAACAATAAGGTTTTGCAAAAGTTTAATTCCTTTCTGAATTAATTAAAGGTTACGATTTCCTTTGAAATGCTGACCTACTTTAGTATTATAAGATACTAAAAGGTATTTTGAATCTTTTGATTGAAATCCATAAATAAGAGTATTTTGATTGGAAGTGTAAATTGTATCCGGGGTGCATTTTGGCGAGGGATTTAGCTTTGTTAAAAGATCTATCTTTGCTTTATCTATTTAGACATGAAATTATATTCAAGTATAGTGTGAAAAAACTAAGGAGCAGCCCCGTGCACACAGCGAAGACAAATAACACAGGAATAACAAAGATACCCAATCACACACGATGTATGTGATCGTCAATATTGAAGAAAGCACTTCAGCTGATACATACGCCAAGATCCTAATTAAACCACAGCAATTGAAGAGTTACATTGTCTGGATTCCTTTCTTACTAGGTAATTTCATCACATGAGAAATGGTATCTGCTTTCTGTCCACAGTCACGAGACTGGTGACAAAAAATGTATTTGGCAAAAATTTTAATCTTTTTTTAAGGTAAATGTAGAAGATTATATTAGTGAGAAAGAAAGAAATTATAAAATAGAGGTACAAGAAAACACAAGTGGAACAAAACTACAACCCTCAATGAAGAACAGGTCTCCAGTATATATAAGAGAAAACTTTCATCTCTCAAGATTTCACTTGAGTTGGGATGACAACCTGATCTTTTCAAGCATAAAGACGTCCAAGTAACTTCTTATGGCAAACAATTTTATTCGTGCACAACATTTAAGCAATACATGCAGGAAAAGACCAGTACCACTATAGTAGAGCTTCTTCTTTTTTTGAAGTTAAATGACCGGTAATCACTATAGTTAAAAACCGAAAATAATTCATACATGATACATCTAATCTATGAAGCACGAACATCTCCTGAACGCCTCCGAATCAGGACCATGTCGGATATGGACACATCCCAGACACCTTGGACATGTCCCCGACACACACCCATAATTATTTTATTTTTTTAAAATATATTACATGTTGGACACTGCCAGGACACGGCTGGACAATCCAAGGTCACGCGAGGGGTCAAATTTAAGAAAACAATCTTTACTTTATTGTAACAATTTGGTACCTAAAAGTAATAAAACACTTTTAACATTTTGTCATTAGTAGTGCAATACAATAATATGCTATTGATTGTAATTATAAATGAACAACCCATATTAATTTATTATAGAAATACATTTATATTTACAAAATATATATAAAAAAACATAAACGTATTCTCCGACGTATCATATCTTGTTTTTCAGGAAAATGTCGTGTCTCATGTCGCGTATCGTGTCGCATTCATGTCTCGTGTACACATCAGTACTTCATAGCATCTAATCTAATTATCTGGTAACATATGATACAACCAACACTCATAAAATGAAACTGCAATAAAACCACTGACCATTCTGGCAAACAAAAGTCTAAAGAATGGGCATTTAAGCACTAACTAGTTCTTTCATGATACTCAGATTGATTAAGAATCAGTTTTCTTTTCCTTGTTCTTATCTGCTTAGTAATGAAGTTCATTTCAAAGCTCTTTTGCCTTCTAAAAAGAAACATTGGCAAGCCTTAAATAATGTAGTACAGCATATAAAAAAAATCAATTACATCTACACCTGTTGCTTCTTCAAGAAACCGAGTGCAAGTATAAATGAAAGAGTAATCAACCAAACTTTTTAGACAGTAGGTCCTCATTTAAATGGGAAAGTTTACTCCAACCTTAATTGCATCTTGAAACTTGGTTGACAGATCTAATCTCAAACTTTGACCTTCTGTTGACACTCGTTTGCATTCATCCTGAAACACAATGAGCAATATATTTATGTCCCTAAAGGATTCATAATAAGAACTTTTATAATTTCAAAATATTGTAGGGACAAAAATTGGGAATACATCAATATCTAAAATACAGAGAAAATAAATAAATTTTATGTTGACAAATGAATCTCATAATACTAGGTTACTAGAAGAGAAGGAATAAACGTTGTAACCTATAATTGATATAGGCTGCAAATGAATCCCATATGACAATGAAAAATGTAGAAAGACCATAAAGGCAATATATAAATAAAAGAGAAAAAGAAGAAAAAAACTCCACTTGTGCTTATTACATAGCCTGCCCCAAGTCAGGATGAAGGAGGAGGGTTGTATCAGGCATTGCGAGCCGGTTATAAAAAATTAACCAACTCTAATGAAAATGAACTCAAAATTTATATATATCAGCCCACAAATACACTGAGAACTGAAATACGCCATATATAAACTAAAATTAGAAGTCGTAATGGCATATAACTGCCACATTCCATCCAAGAAAGAGGAAATCTGAACAAGGATCATAACTTTGAATCTCTTCTTAGTCTTTCATTCATTAAATCGTTTCTTACAACCGACTTCTTTCCACATATATTTATACTGCTCGGCCAAAAACAAAAGGCTGTTAACCTAAACCCATTCTTATCATAAATTATAGATTCACATGTAAAATACTTGTTATAGGATAACACTATTAAAACAGCTACTATTTATGTTGTTATATAACAGAAATGCCCATAGTACTCGGGGTTTTGACAAATTGCCTCAAGACCCCTAGCCTAACAAATGCATGAACATTGTTGAGTTTGATCATTGAATTTTTGAATATTGGAACATAGGTGTGGCATCAACGGATGACTTGACAAACTTAATAGCTGATGGAAGAAATAATAGATCTAGTCCACAACATGGTTGTTAAGGTGTCGCCTAGACAACGCTTAGGCGTCCAAGCGGTGGTTCAAAGCTAGGTTAGGAGACGACTTGGTCGAAGTTACTAAGGCGAGCGCCTTGGGTCGCCTAGGCGATGCCTTGGACGACTTCCTGTCAAGTCGTTGCCTTTCGATCAGAATGCAAACTGGTTTAAAAAGCAACACATAACCAGGGAAGAGAAATAGATTGTTGAGTGCTATTTTGTCCTTCTAAGTCGACTGCCGACTGCAACTTTGCTCGCGATTTGAAGGACATTTGAAATGGATGAAAAAAATATCTGTTGTGATTTATGGAGAAGTTGTATGCAGTATTTGGCCTTTCTTTGGGATGTAACAATAGGATGCCTTAATAGCCAAACAGACCCTTATTAGAGGGTTACAGCTGGTTTCAACGGTTCATGTGGTCCCGTGTCTGCCAATAAAGAGACAACTTATGACTTGTGTGGTCTTATAAGTTGCCACATGGACTTCAACTTAATATATTTAAATTCAACTTATTTAAGTTTATATAACTAAAAAATGAAAAATTATTTAAGTTTCATATTTATTTTTTCACCAAGTCTGACTTGTTTAAATTCTCACATAAATATACCCAATAATTAACTTTTACATACAAATAAATTCCAAGTGTTTGACATTAGAACCACTAAACTTTTGTTATTTGCAGTTTTAACCCTTATTTAATTATAAGTAAATGAAGTAAAATGATGCATGTATGCTTGTGTTTACATATACTTATCATTTTAAACTTTAATACATTATACTTTCCAATGTTTAATGTATTTGTGAAATAAAATATATCTAAAATTATACATTTATAAATTGCACATTATAAAACGACTTCGCCTTATGGACGCCTAGGCGGTCGCCCTATCGTCTAGGCATCCAGGTGCTTGGGCATCGCCTCACGTCTTGATACAGTCACTCTTCTAATCTTGACATCAATTGCCCACAAATTTAAATAGAAACATCTAGATTAGTAACTTTCATCTAATATTTATAAGAAAACTCTAGAAAATGTCAACTAGTGAGCGCCTTGTGGGCAATCCAATAAGGGTTGACATAGTGTAGCCTCTTGAAAAGTGTATGTTGCGACATTAAGTTAACCAGATTTAACTATCTTTTAAGAAAATTATCTGTACCATGGAATGTGACGTTCTCTGTACCGTTTTCGTTCAGCGTATTGTATCGAACCGCAATCTAGATAATATTAATCTAGACATAACCAGTGTTCTAAAAATCGGTTCGATTAATCCCACCTAGGCGCTAGGTGGTCTTCTACCACCTCGATTTGGTTGGGCGACTAGGCCCCCGCTCAGATATCTACTTTGGAGCTCTACAATACTATAAACGAATTTGTTAAACCCTACAAGATTGTTTTTTTAGTAATGTTTCATGTAATATATAAAAGCATTACATCTACTTTATACTTTGTATAGTATAACAAGTATATATATTAGGAAAAATAAATAAATAAAACCACTCAAGGAAACGTCTAATCCGCCCAAGGAAATGCCTAGGCACCTAGACCTCTACCGCTTAATGATTTTTAGAACACTGGACATCATAGTTGTCATGGTGTCGCCTAGGCGTGATGGAGAAATTATCATGACGAGGGTCGAATTGAGGTGGAGCAGGTGACGCCGTGAGACGCCGAGTTGCCAAGGTGCGCCTTAGCAGCTCTGCCCCAACTTAAGTGTTTTAACACTTCTGATCCATTGACCAATGGGCATTAACCCAAAACACTTATCAGCAATCGCAATTCGCAACATCTTTGGATGACTCGATCGCGACTTCTTCGACCGCCACATCGCAGCTGACTATCGTAGCCCATCGGAACCCAACAACTGAGTCAACTCATAGCTGGCGGCGACTGTGAGTCTTTCGAAAGAACCCAGTAACTGAGTCAACCCAGTCGTGAGTCTCTCTGACTCTATTTTAGCCAGCCAGCCAGCCTTGACCTTATCTCACACAGGTTCTTCCTCGCTTTGTTTTGCTTTCTCTGTCTCTGTTTCACTCCTTGCTTGCTTTCTCTGTTTCTCTATTTGCTTTGTTGATTTTATATCTTTGTGGTGGACTGGTGGGGGCTTAATAAAATAGGTTGGGACTTGGGACTTAAGAACTCAAAAACTCAGGATGCTTACAATAAATTAAGATTTAATGACTTAGGATTTAAGAATATATTTTATACTTGCCAATACATAAAGATTAATTAAATATATAGAGAACAGTTAGCCACTTAAGTTGGTACATTTAATGTGTTTTGTGAATTTTGATTATACTTTAAAGTTTAAACACTACAAAATTATGTGAGAGATGATTCGACTTTTGAATAAGTTATATTTATTGTTTACTTTTTTGGGGGATAAAATGCATATGTTGCCCCTGAACTTTAGGTGTTTTTGGGTATTGAGCCCATTTCTTTTGGTCAACGCAAATTGAGCCCCTTTTGTTTTAAAATTTGGATATTGAGCCCTCAAGTACCACATGGGCGTTGACTTGCTGACATGGCACACGTGGTGCCTATGTGGCATATCTGACATGGACATTTGAGACTGATGTGCCAGGTGGTACCGCTGACGTGGACCTGTTCCAATTAATTGCCAAATATCTTGTCCAACCCATGATTTGAACTCAAAACCTTCAATTTGAAATATTGGTCATAAGACCACCCGAGCACCACAAGCCTAACTGTTAATTTTACTCCAGGATTAACCTTTATAACAAAAACACTCGTGCTAATACTAGTGAAAATGTCATTACGTACTCTTGACGTGGTGGTGGTTCAACTTCAAGTGAATCAAGATTGATGGATTCCGACTCCGATGATGAAGTTGATGACGAAGAGAATCCCAAATGATGATGAAAATGTGGATGATGATTTTGGAAAAAGACCACATACGCCTTTGAATGAGAGTAGTTCTCGTGGAGGAGATGGAGATAACTTTTTTCTTGATGAGTTTGCTTGAACGATGTTTAGAGACTAGTGTAGAGAGTCTTGACATTATTTTGACTTGCTATGTGGTGTTTTATTAGTTATTAGACTAGTAATATGTGATGGTTGGTTGCAACTTTATTTTCTATGTGGTATTTGTTGAATTCTTCATTTATTCTACTAGTTTTTAATATCAAGTATTTTATTTTTGGATTGTTATTGCCAAGTATTTACATAATTGTGCTTTTAATGTTATTCCATAATGTTATGTTTTGGATTTTAATGTATATGAAATTTTATTGCCAATATACTTGTTAAGTAAAATAAATAATATATAAATTGCACATTGTAAACGACTTGTCATCATACGGACGTCATGGCGGTCGCCTTGTCGCATAGACGTCCTGGCAGTGGCTACCACCATGACTTGTCGTGACGCCATGACAACTATATTGGACATAGCAAATGACATGACCTTTTAAGGAAAGATGCAACTAAAATTCAACTACCACTCCTAATAAAATCAGCTTGTAGATTACAGACAGTCTAAGCCAACAACTCTTTTCAATTTAGGGAAGAAAAAACAACTCTTTTCAACATAAAACAATATAAAGTTTAAAATTAGAAGTACATTTTATAAAATAAGATTGGGTGGGATATTAATGATCAACAATATTCCTAGTAAGTTCATAATCTACAAGAAGGAATTTGAGATGTTTTCATAAAATCTGCACCTTTATCATGTTTCTGTAGTTCAGAAATGAGTTTTTTCACCAAGCCGGGCAATATTTTCTAGGAAATTTTAAGTGAATCCATAGATGGCCAATACTATCCTATCCAAAATGGTAAAACCAATGGCAGGTAAATAGATGGAAAGAGGCAATTTATGCAGGATAGCCTAAACGAACAGTACCCTTTCAGTATATATTCTCAAAATATATCATATTTCAACCAAATAAGATAACACACTAGCATATGATGCTCTACCATTAATGATGCTCTCATTCTCAACCAAATATACATTCACAAACTTAAAGGGCCAATGGGTGTCAACCCAATAACATAATAGGTCATCTGTAAATTGGATTGCTCTGACATATAGCGAATAATTCCATAACGAACATATTCTAAAGCTTTAATTGATTTAGGTAGAAGAAGTAATGGAAAATAAAAATGTTTTTACAAAAAATTAACCAATTCTAAATGCAGAAAGCATAAGTAATCAATCCCCCAAACAAAGAAATAATAAAACAGACAAGAACACAAACAAGAAAAAAAAAAAAAGAACACAATGAAACAACGAAACAAAAGGAAGGGAGGTGGGCATAGGCAGTGTTCTAAAAATCCCCGCCTCCGTCTAGGCCCCGCCTAGGCGCTAGGCCCCCCTTGACGCCCCGCCTAGGCGCTAGGCCCCCTTAGTGCCTCACCTAGGCCCAAGGCGGCAAAAAAATTCCTCCAGGAAATTAGGCGGGGCCTAGGCGAAGAGTTTTTTTATTTTAATAACTACCCAAATCAGATCTTGATATATTTATTTTTCTAATGATTTACCATATTCATAATACAGGTTGTAATATATCAAATAACAACAAGAAGTGAACAATATCAAGTCAAAATGGATAATTTTATTATAGTTGTAATTTTATGAACTTGTACCAACTTCAAATTATATAAATGATGATACATTTGTAATATTTAGTTTTATTCAATATAATTCTTAAATTTATATTTAGTTTCTTAAGTTTTAATATTGAATTAAATTCTTAAAATTTTAAATTTTATTATTTAATAGCAATCTTATTTATGAATAAAACTAATACGTTAAAAATATGTTTGAACTTTGAACAATTGCATGTTTGTGTTTGACCTTTAACATTAGCAATATGGATATGTGTTTGAACTTTAAGCAAAGACCTTTATTATCTTTATTATATATTGTTTTGCTTTATATTATTGTTTTGTTTGGATAAATGTAAAATAAAATATTAAAATTGGCTTAAAATAAAAAATCCCGCCTAAGCCCCGCCTAGGCCCCCTAGGCGCTAGGCCTCCCGCCTAGCGCCTTTTAGAACATTAGGCATATGAAGATGGTAGGTGATAACATAACGAATGTTTCATCACAAATCAAAAGCAAGATTTATATATACAAAAGTTCTAAAAAGAAATTTCTCTTTAAATTGAAAATTAACTTAATCAGTTGAAGCAATAAGAGGGTAAAAACCAATACTTACCATTAATATTTTGTTTTGACGTTGTAATTCCCGACATAGTGACTCAAGTTTATCGCGAACAGTTATGGCTGAAAAGTATGGTAATTATTGTGTATAAATAATATCCGTAGCATGAATGCATAATATAGCAAAAGAAGGAAAAATAAAGACGAAGATCTTCCCCATGTTATCAACACAAACTGCAACATGCTTCACTTGTGGGTGCTTTGATAAAGTTTACTGTCATTTTCTCACATTTTCTAAGGTACTCAAGGAGCTTAATTCAAAACTTCAAAGATGTTATGTAGACACTATTTAAATAACTATCAATTTAATGTCGAAACTATAGTGCTCTGGTATCAGTATGTGATCTATGCAGAAAGCCTCTTACTTTTTTAGAAGTTAGGTTCCAACATCCTACATTATACAGGAATTGATTCAAGTGTAATCTCTGAGCAAAAGGATCATTTTCTACCATATACTGTAGATCAATATCATGGCATTTGTCAAGCGAATCCATAGAAAATTCTAGCAACCAGGCAAAAACTGTCCTACACTATACAACTCGAGGATAGTGTAGATTAAATATATGTTCCTACTGTTCCACTAACATTTTCAGGACCAGTGGCTAGTATTACAAGTTACATAAATTGGCATCCAAGACTAAATAATCATAATTGGCTATGAGTCTATGACCAAGACATGACTCAGAATACGTTAAATGCAAACAATAAGCTATTAAGCTTCATGGTAGTAATGATAATGAGCTACCTGAATCTCTTTCTGAAAGAACTTGCTGATACTTCAAAGTGAACTCTAGGAACTCCTCTGATTTAAAGGTACGCTTGGGATTTTTACGTTTCGCTTCAGAAATGTCCTGAAATGCAAAAGTAAAAATAAGCACGACAAGCTATCTCTTGATAGATTAATAGAAGAGTAAGTAGAAAAGAGAAAGCAAGCCTACAAGAAAAAAATCAAAAAAAATAAAGGGATCCCCGAGAAAGGTGGGAAAATCTAGGTGTTGTTCCCCATAAAAGATTGCCTTATTTTCTTGGACAGTCATAGCGGCATGGGGGACAATTTTGACTCAAGGAAATGTGTAGAAGAGGGGGAGAGTTGAGGTAAATAGGTGATTTACGTGGAAAACTGACTAGGGTTTCTCCTTCTTTCCCTTTGTATAGAACTAACTATACACGATGTAACAGAAGCCAAAGAATATGAGGTTACACCTACCATATATAAAGCTTATAAGAACAATTAGCAATTGTTATCATTGTAGCTGAGAAGCACTTGAGTGAACAAGAATCCCAATATGTGTAACTAATAAAATTAAGCATGGGTCCCACATGAAATTATCACTAGGAAGATGCCTTCATGAGACCTCAAAAATCTGGGTGGCCATGTCCATCAAGCTCCACTTTGCACATGATAGCAGGGAAGGAATTTTTCCAGGCGTTCTTTTCCATATCATTCGCCAGCACTTCAAGCTTAAATTACTATCAGTCCTCAAGTTAATGGAAGCAGAACTTATGCTACTTCCAATTAAATAATATTAATAACAAGCTCTAGTTAGTCAAGCATGACTCAGTACACTATTGACTAAGCACAATAGTACCAAAAATTCATATTTCACCATATTGAAGAGTATATAATATCCTTAACATGAGGAGGCAGAAAATAGAAAAGAAGGATGAAAAAAAAATGCACAAAACAATACAACCACATAGAAGTCAAATCTACATGTAAATAAGTATAGCAATACTTCTACCTACTTTCTTGTTGTTCTCAATGCTCTCGGACAAAGATATTGTTTTCAAATGGTCTGCTTGTGTGTCTGCACCTCCCTCAACCACTGCAAAATATATAACATCAACCAAACAGAAACCTGTGTCAGAAACTCACCAATTTATGGGTTATCAATTAACCAAGTTTTGTGAAAAGACGTTGAAAGCAACTAGAAACATCATTTATAGTCATACTCAGTTTGTACATAAGAATGGCAGCAATGTACACAAAGAAATGCAGTTATTGTATAGCTTTTTCTTTTGTTGTTGATAAGTTGGATATTGTATAATGCATACATATATGTAATGCTCAGCTTCTACTGTGGATCTAGGGATTCCCTTTTCCTAATTGTCTTTCTTTCCAAAGTGGTATTTCCATGTACTTTCAAGTGGCTTCCACATAAACATAATCCTGTATAACTTCAGCAACTTCAGTGCCTTGAGAGCAAAAAGATTCCAATTTGAGTTTGATCCTAGTTAATTTGCGAAATAAATTATGATGTGAATACATTTAAATTTTCAAAATAATATTTTTTTTACTTGATTACTTCTTTAGTCGGAATTGGTTTCCATTTGACTATTACATTAATCAAAATCAAATAAATTAAAATCAATTTTGAATTTGAGAATTTCGGAGGAAAAAAGAACTCCTTTTGTGGAAGTATGCACCTTCAGTACCAGAGGTACGGATTTGTCACAATATAATGCATATATCTAAACTATGAAATCCTATATATCCCTAAATATTTCTAGACGATGAAAAAAGAAACAACTTTATAAATTAACCAGAGTCATGCGGAACGGATGAAACCGCCGTTTCCTCCGCCGCCGCGCCGCTGTTCTCCATTTCCGTTAAGTATTTCGTCTCCGCTGCCTACATCGCTTCTCGGTAGCCTTTGGTGTGAAAAAACAGGAGTAATTTAGTGTGCGAAGTGAAGTGTGAAGAAAGGTAACATTTAGATATTTTGGAGAAATTAGGCTGAGGTACTCCAAGTTTTCCAAAAAATTTAGATAGTCCTTCATATTTGAAATTGTATATTAAAGTCCCCAAACTTTCAATAACATTCAACTTAATTTCTGACCTTTCTTATTTTACTGCCTCAGCCCCTACGCTTAAGTTTGTGATAGGTTTAAAAGTAAAAAAAGGGATGTTTTGGAAATTTTATAAGTGGGTTTCCTATTCGCAATTAATATTAGGAAATTGATATTTTGACATGACTTTTTGATATTTTCATATGAAAAGTTTCGTTATAGATGTATAGCGACGGTAAAAATCGTCGCTATATGATCTATAGCGACGATTTTCATGCCAAAATATCAAAATATCATGTGGAAATAACAGTTTCCTTAATATTATTATGCGGGACAAGTTATAACATTGGCTATTTAAATTTGGGAAATTGTTAAATTCATAACACTTTTTGTTATTTTCACACCAAAAATGTCGCTATAGGTGTATAGCGACGGTGAAAACCGTCGCTATAAGATATATAGCGACACTTTTGTTGTGAAAATAACAATTTTTGTTGTGGATTTAATAATTTCCTAAATTTGTAATGGACAGTGATCAGATGGATTAGATAGATAATATCTTCCATCCAATTTTTGACTTGAATTGGATCTTTGAGACACCAATAAATTCACTAGGTTTGCTATCTTCTCCAAAACCTAATCCAACGTTGAGTGTTGGTTACTGAGTTGATGGCAAAACAATTTTTGTGGCAATGTGATAGTCTATTATTACTTTGTGTGAATTTGTTTGTTTATAGAATATTAATTTTCTTTGACATTTTTTCTTATTTTAAATAGATAGTCACTTTTTTGTTTTATTTTTAGTTTTTAAGAGTGGCCAATTTTTCAATACATACATATATATAATAAAACTATATATATATAAGAAGAAGTGAATAGGTATTAGATTGAAACTACTCGGTTTAAAAGATATACAATGATGTGATTTAAAACACGGTCAAACAATAATTTATCAATTATGTGACAAACGCATGACTGTAGGACCAAGAAATGGAAAGTATGATTTAGGCAACAAAATGAACAAGATTAACTACAAAACAAAACTTTCATTAATTATCATCATTATTACGTACATATGTTGAATACAGGCCTATGTGTGTATATGTATGGGCTTTGATAGGGTCGATTCTGAGTTTTTAAGGGTCTAAAGCGACAAAAAAAAAAAAAATTGGATCTTTTGCGAATTGGTATTAAAATAGGCATAAAAAAAACTAAGAACTTTCTGTTAACAAAAGAGCATCAATACTAAAAAATACAAGTCTGTCATTGAGATTTGGGCCTATTTCATTGGATAAATTTTTTGTGGGCTTTTAAATTTAAATTGACGTGGGCTGGACTCTTTTGTTTGGGTATATATACATAACACAAATAACTCTTGGGATCCTAAAAATGTGTCAATTTTAGTGGGTCTAAAGCCCGGGCACCTTAGGCTTTAGCCCAGGGCCGGTGCTGGGCTTTGATGTTCTTGGAGACTTAGCTCAGTGGAGACTAAGTCTTTGAAGGTGAACTTGACTCTTGGAGACTAAGTACACAACTTAGTCTATCAACAAGGTTGGTCTTCTTGGTGGTAACAAGTTGGTGACTAGGTATTCTCGAAAGAGAAAGTTAGCTTTAGAGAGAGAAACTCTCAACTCGTCTAAGTTTTCTCAAAAATTTCAGCCTCCTCTCAAATGAGAAGAAAGGGGTATTTATAGGCTACATAGGCTGAGGGTTGCCCCCATGTGCCATGCCATGACCTATCTGTCTTATAAACTGTGACTACAATATATGTCTAGGTGCAAGTACTGCCTTTTCGAAGTCCATTTTGTCCTACGTCTCCATTCGCCCACTCCAAGACCATCGCCAAATCCCCCTTCCAAACTACATTTCTAACCCTCTGCCAGAGGCTAGAGAGAAAGGTAATTCGTCTTGCCTGAAATAACTATTTATGATAGTAATTCTTCATTTTGACTCAATCAGGAACAATCGAGAAAGAACAGTCTTCTTGACATGACATCACCATGGTAGCTCATGACATCATCATCTTAGCAAAGAACATCATACTTGAAGCTTTAGTATGTTCCTTGTACTCATGATACCAATTGGCAGCTTGAAAGCTTGACTTCCTCACTTTCGAGCCTACTTGTGTGCACTTGGGGCCTACTTTTGTGAACTTTAATTAGCGTGTACAATTTTTTTCATCTACTTTCCGGGTTGCCTGAACACTATTGTGGATGATTATCTGTGTTTTCTACTATTTCTCCATACAAATTGGCTTATAAGGGCTGATTTGAGGGTGAAAGTGGTCCCCCCCCATGATAGGGACAACTAGTAGGCAAATGTTGCCTTTTTGGGAAGTTGACTCATCTTTCCCTTTGTCTTTCAAATATATTTCACATGGGCCCTTATCCTTTTCATCTACCAACTTTTTCCTCCATCCTCTTTCTTCCTTCCACCATTGTTAGAGAAGTTCTTCACTTTTTAGTGTTTTTCTCTTAGAAATCCTTGCATCTTGTCCATAGGATCTCTCTTGCAAGCTCAGATCTTGCATTTGCGGGTGTTCTTGGGGTTGTTTTGGTGGAGTTTCTTGCTTTCATTTCCTTAGCCTTAAACATGTGTCATGTTCTTTCTCTTTCCTTCATGAATGTTATATATATGTATGAATGTATAAGCAATCTTTCTTTTCTCAAGATTTAATCTTTTATTGCTCCTATAAGTTGTTAGAATAGTATTTTTGCTAGGCTTTTGTGACGCCCCCAAAATAGGTCCATTCCATCCAACCCATTATGAGTCGCCAAATACATGGTACAAAAATAAATACAACTTCAGTAATACAATTGTCGTGCAAATTACGACAACACATATACTGTGAGTTTGAATACAACTATTGTCTAATAGAAAGTATAAAAACTCAAAAGGGGTCCTCATTACAATTATTGATACGCTATTTCACAGAATAGTGAGGACTACTAATGCAATCATCTGGACCGTCAATCCATTCCCCGACTAGTCCCAGCTATATTCTCATTTCCTGAAGAGAACAGTGAAAGAAAGGGTGAGCTCAACTAGCCTAGTAAGAAAATATTATGACTAAGATAATATACAACAAATTATCATTAGTCTTCAACAGGGAAAAATCTGATAAAATATAATAGACAACAAGTTTTAGATCAACAACTGCAGCGGAATAAACAATCCATTAGAAGAGTCAAGTAGAGAAAGAATTCTACTATCTTCTAAGATTTAAAAGTTCATCATCAATATTTTATCCCTGTAACATCAATCAATATACATCTTGAATCAAATATTCATCTTTGCACTACAGCCAAAGATATTCATTTGTATCACCAAATTGGTCATATTCATCTCAACACTGCTCATCTTCACACTACTACGCCAAAGATATTCATTGGTAATCATTCATCTTTGCACTACAAAGCAAAAGATATTCATCGATTAATCATTCATCTTTACACTACAAAGCCAAAGATATTCAAAGAATATCATCATTTAGGACCGAGGATGATGAAAAATATTTTAAAGGAACGAATCCAAAGGAAACAAAATAACAAATATTAGAGATTCAGACATACTTTATCCAAGATCAATAATACTCCATAATAACCAATTTTGAAGCAAAATTCAAGAATAAAGATCAAAACATGGATACAATTAAAGATAGTAACCATAATAGACATCTTGGACAAAAAGGAGAAAATTTTATTTTTCGATGAATAGTGGCCGTATTAAGTGAATAAGGTCAGATACGTGAATAGTGCCATATATGTGAATAGTAACCCCGACACAAAAAGTTACAAATTTGATAAAAAGTTCAAACCAATATTTCGGCATAATGATATTGAAGAAATAATATCACTTACGAAGAAAATAACATCCCTTACCTCAAAAAGATAATACTTCTGGCTGGAATACTGGATATAGTGCTGAAGGAACTTGCACCGTATAGCAACACTCAAAGTATCAAAATACTCATAAGAATACGCTCGATAATATAGAGAGAGAAAGAGAGAAAACTTATGAATTCTGGTGTGATTTTCAATTCTAACTAAGCACCCTATTTGTAGGAAAATGCTTAGAACGCTATAGAAGACTAACTCCTCATCGATGGCTTTACTCATTACTATTGCCACCCACCACATTTGAAATTCAATTGAGCACATTTCTCACCAACCAATTCTAGAATTTTCTAAAATATTTTATCATTTAAACAATAATCAGAAACTTTAATAATTCATAGAAAATAGCCCGTTTATCAGAAAAATACGAATTTTATGTCTATTCCACACGAAATCGAATTCTCTACAACTTTGTAGCTTTGAGTTTTTCTAAATTTCAAACAGAAAAATACCCGAAATCCACAAACGGATGATTTTTAAATACTTCCAATCCGATAAAATACTGATAAAACATCTCAGCATTAATTCCTTCATTAATAACCACATAAATAAATCCATCATTTATATCCACATAAAATAAATATTTTCTTATCATATGAATCAATAATTAATTATTCATAAATAATATTATAGAATCACATTTATGACAACCAGTCGCTCCCGGTGAAAGGAGGCTTTCCGATAAGGATTTCTCTCATTCTTGGCAAGCGCAATTAGGTGACCAAACCTCTCCTCGATGTAACTTTCTAAACATTGCCAATAATGCTATCTAATAATATTATTCAAATAATATGAATTATTGATCTGATAATGGAGATACTGTGCAGTGACAATTATTGAACAATAATAATATAAAATATCAACGCAGCAATTATTGAATCAATAAAATAAAATATTGAACAAGAATTCATCGTGACAATTATTAAGTAGTGCCTTCTTCACGTAAGGATCAATAATTCAACAATACTGCATGCATACCGTACATCATTTCAACCACGCCAGACATCTTGTATTTTAACCACCGGGTATTCCAACGGTCTTAATTCAGAATAACTACGCCAAGTTATTCAATTTTGTCGATTTCTTCATCCGACTCAATTATCCGTTATAGAGGCGCATAAAATGGTCGCTACCGTCGCATTTAATATTTTCCGGCGGAAAAGAATATTCCACGACCAAACGAATATTCCCTGACAATTGAATATTTTATAACCACTTGCTTATTTTGCAAAATTTTCACATTTCACCCATAACCAAAGTATTATATCAAATTAATACCTTATTATTCACAATAATAAATAGAGAAAATCGATTTTATTCATTAAAAAGTTGGGGTCTTACAGCTTTCATGTGGGTCCCTCTTTAAGTAATGTTGGTTGGTTTAATGATGAGAGAGAGAAATGATTAGTCTAGAGAGAGAAATTTAAAATTGGACAAGGAAAAAAAAGAGCACATATGGCAACCCCTAGAAGGTTAGGGCCGACCTTGGGAAGGTTGGGGCCGACCCTATGAGGGTGATTCACATGCAGGGGCGGATCCAGCTCAAAAGTTCAGTGGGGTCAAATTTGAATTATTTTTGTTAAGAATAAAAATTATAACTATATATATACTTTTCTAAATTCAATATGATTTCTCAACATTTAAGTCGTAAGTTTAATATATATATATATATATATATTCATAATTTTCTTATAAGAAAAATATTAGAATGATTTTTTTAATCAACAAATTTTTTTATTAAAAAATCCAATATAAGACAAATATGACAATCCAAAAGAGTTGGATAAGGCCACACCGGATAAAGAAAATTAAGTAAATATTCTTGAGTTTTAACACCTTGTTTTTGTCTTTGAATTTTAACTTGGTGATAAAAGAAAAGAAAGCGAATGAAAACAAAAGGAGATAATGTCGGTTTGTAATAGAGAGAATTTTTTTTTTAAAGAAAAGTGGTGTTTTTGAGTTTTAATTAGAAAAAAATATATAAAAAAATGAATGTATTTCGAGTCAAAAATTTCTTCTCATTTTTTTCTACAACAAAAAAAACTTTATAGGATATTAGTTAAAAAGAAAAGAAAGTAGAAGAGAGTACTTTTTTTTTTGAGCCAAATATTACACATGGAGAGAGAATAAGGGAATTAGTACAAAATTATCATTACTTTAAAAAGTCATTTATACAAAAAGAGGGTGGTGATGGTACTATGGGAAAAGCCAAAGAAGGCACAAATTAACACATGGATCGAATTCATTAGGGGTGTGCCCTCGCTTCAGTGTGACGCCCCAAAATTAGGTATACATCACCCATCTTGGGTCGCCAGATACATGGTACAGAATTCAAATACAACTTACTAATACAACTGTCGTGTACAATACGATAAAACATAAACTGTGAGTTTGAATACAAATATTATCTACTAGAGATTATACAAACTCAAAAGGAGTCCTCATTATAATTATTATCATACTATTTCACAGAATAATGAGGACTACTAATGCTATCCTTTGGACCATCACTCCGTTCCCCGACTCGTCCCAGCTATATTCTCATTTCCTAAAGAGAACAGTGAAAGAAAGGGTGAGCTCAACTAGCCCAGTAAGAAATATTATGACTAAGATAATGCAGAATAAATTATCATTAGCCTCCAACAATGTTAAACTGATAAAATACAATAGACATCAAGTTTAACTGCAGCGGAACAAACGATCCATTAAAAGAGTCAAGTAGAGAATAGAATCTACTATCTTTTATGATTTAAAAAGTTTTTTATCACTTTTATCGCTGAGACTCAGCTCAATAAATAATCCACATCATCAAATCATCCCTGCACTACAGGCCAATGATATTCTTTAGTATCACGACCACAATTATCCATGCACTACGGGCCAAGAATATTTGTGTATTCATCAACCATCCCGATCATGCCATAAAACAATTCATCTTTGCACCCTTGGCCGAAGAGAATCTATAGCCATAATCATACCAAAAACTGTCCATCAATGCACTACGGGCCAATGGGGACTTTTTTCCACATCATTTGTAACATTACGATCATGATTATACCGAATAATCCTTGTCATAATCATACCAAGTCCATCTATGCACTACAGAAGCCACGATGACTTTCAACATAATATAAACATGAGGATGATGACAATGATATAAGAATTCAATAAAACAAGTTCAAGAATTAATTTGTCCAGAACCAATAACGTCCAAATTGTCAACATGATCTCGCTTTGTAGAGTAAAATTCAAGAATGCTCGTAAGAATATTTCCATGAAAAGATACCGGATGAAGCGCAAATATTAAGGATATTCCACTAATTTCATGGAGTATAGAAGTCAAAATTTTAATCAACCGAGTATAATAATCAAATGGAATAACAAAAGATATCACCATGCATGCGATACTTCGACATGATTTGTTATTTCAATGTAATAATAATAACGGAACCAGTCGTCGTGAAATTCACAATCGACATGATGTTTCAATGTAATAATAAATGCGGAATAATAAATGATGGAACCAGTCCCAAGATATAAGATGCATGTGATATTCCACAAAATAATAAAGACGGAATAATAAAATGGAACCAGTCCAAATAGATATAGCATGCATGGATATTCTCGACGTAATAATAAAGATGTAATAATGAAGAATATCACCAAGTATAGGGTAGCCCGCGTTTCTGAGTTATTCCAATGAACAATAAAGAAATGGAATAATGTAAGTTCTCTTCTTGAATACAAAAGAATAATATCCCTTACCGTAAAATAATACTTGATATAAGAGTAGTGAAGTAGCGAGAAAACTTTTCTTCTATCTCTATAGTCTCTCTCTATAGTTTCTCTCTCTAGAGTTCAAAGAATTCAGTAAGAAAATAATGAAGGAATGGGCTTTTATTTATAGGAAAATGGAATGCATAAGAATTAATCCATGAACGGTCCCGATTGATTTACTTTAATCGACGGTCCATATTTAAAGAAAAATCTTTAAATAAAATATAATATATTTTATTTATATAAAAGATTTTACTATGCAAATACTATCAAGGGCACTATGCAAACACTATGCATAATAAAATATAATATATTCTATTTATAGAATAACTTTAATAAAGTATTCTGCTTTTATATAAAAAAAATTTATTATGCAAAATACTATTCATAATAGATTATAATATATTCTATTTATGTAATAACTTTAATAAAGTATTCTGCTTTTATATAAAAGATGTTTCTATTTTATTACGTGAATAAAACAAAACCTCTAAATCAACAATAATTGAATCAAATAATGTGAGATACTACGCAAAGAACTATTGTAGCAATAATTGAACAAAACTGAGTGACTTCTCACATAAATATTAATAATCAATACCGTGTGCTACTATGCAACAATGCGTATTACTATACTTTTACTACCGAGTAGTTTAACAGTATCAACGGTAAAACTTTTGCCATTATTTTCAATAAAATATTTTTGTCGTTTTCTCAATCCGACAATAATTCCGTTAGGTCCACTAATGATTGTGTCGTCGTATTTAATATTTCTCGCTTTAAAACGAATATTCCCCGACCAATCGAATATAATATGACAACTTGCATACTTTACAAAATTTATAAATATTACCCACAACTATAACATTATCTCAAATTCACACCATAATATAAAAAAAATTATTTCGAGAAAATTAATTCTTTATTCATAAAATCTGGGGTTTCACACCTAGGGTAGAACCGCCCCTGTTCATATGGTTGCTTTGTTTTATTTTCTTGGGCTTTTTGTGCTTAATTTCCTCGCATGTTTTGTTCATTTTCCATGCTTGATGATTCTTGTCCACATGCTTGATATATCTCATTTGTGTGCTTGACATGTTTGTTAGGGGGGCTATCATGGAGCTCATTGGTGTCCCATACTTAAAAAAAGTTCATGGTTAAAGGGCTTACTATGAGCAAAGGTGTTTAGGTTAGGATCCTTTGCATATACATAATTGAGTTTTATAGGAAGGGCAAGATAATCATGAGTGGGTTAGTATGATGATGACTTGTGTGGTTGATTGTTATGTATTGGTTTTATACTTAAGCCAAAATCTTGCAACCCTTAGTATTTCCACTTAGCCAAAAATTGTGCACTTCCTTTTGACTAGTGTTTTCATATTCAGCCAAAATTTTGCACCTCATCACTATGGTTGACACTCTAAGACTTGGCCAAAATTTGCATAACATCACTGTTAACGCCAAGATCTTTCCCCATGTCCCAATGACCAAGACGCGTCTGATATCCTGCACAGTTCAACAAGTCAACACCAAAAGCTTGACTTGACTGACCGTCGAGGGATAACTCCATGTGAGAGTCGATGTCGGCGACCACAAGGTTAACAATGGAGGAAAAATAATGTCTAGTGCTTGATAGAGAATAATAATATGATTGTGTGTTGTAATGTTTTGTTACCTACCTTTCTCTTGTGATCCTTGCCCCATACGTACTCCAGACCCGGTTTACCGTGCCACCCACTATCTCCTGACACCTTTCCCCACTCCCAGTCATCTCAGCCGAAAGTATGTAGCCTACTTCCTCACCTGCTACCACTATTTGCCACCGCCGGTCATCTGAGTCCCATCCTCATTAATGCCATGCGAAAAGGTGGCGGAACATAATAGTCAACTATCTTTTTATCATGATTCTTTGGTCAATAAAAGGGTTAAGTAACAATTTGTGTAATGGGCTACTCCAATGACTAAGCCCAATAATAGAGATGACCCATATGACCGGATCTAATCAAAAGGACCTAATAGAATAATTAAATAACTGGGTCCAAATCATTCGGACCAATCAGGACAAAAGTAACATGATTCAAGGGAGGAGCCCATTAAGTCCGGCCCAATAATGAAAAGGATCATGACCCAACATTGCCCCCCAGTCTTTTATTAAACAGGGTGTTTAATGGAAGACTGTAATTAATAAAGGCCCATGATATAATGAGTTGTAATAAATCACAAGGGGTTCAATCAAAACACATCCAGCCCAATGATGAATGTCATTCAATAATTCAAATAAAGAGGGCCCAAAGAGAAAGTCCAATCCGGTTAAGATATTAAACCCAAAACCGGACGCTACCCTTTCACATTCGCCATCATTCTTTGTTATTAAATGTGCCCCTCGTGTAACGATGTAACCACCATCGATATAAAGATAATTTTTCCCCAAATTGACAACTTTACCTGCCAATTCAAACTTCAAACGTCTTTTCGAGCTTTAGACTTCCTCCTTTCTCAAATTTCTTACTTTTCTCTGCAAACTAACAACAATGGCATCTTCTAGTTCTGTTAACGTCACCCCAATCCAAGCCATTCCTCTTTCCACTGTTCCTCCTACACCCAACCCAAGCAAGGCCGCTTCGGGATCGAACCCTAATCACACTGGTACATCGAGTAAAAGCACACCAAAAAAGCCTCTTCCCAACCCTTCCATCTTCTTCCAAAGCGCAACACAATTCCCTCATGCCAACACTGCCTCAACATTAACTGAGAAGGACGTTCAGAACGCATACGAACGGTACCAGGTTCCGGCGACCCATCAATTCCGCCGTCCCACCACCATAAAGAGGATGTACCAGTGTCCGGACGGCTGGACCGCCATGCCTCTGACACTCTTAGAAAAAGGGGTTCGGTTCCCCTTACACGTTTTCTTAGTCACCCTTCTGGGGTTCATTGGCGTCGGGTTCGCCCAACTGGTCCCGAACTCTTATATTCACATCTTGGCGTTTATCGCCTTCTGTCATGAAGTGGGCGTCGCCCCACCCTCGACTTTTTCTTCTCCATATACACCGTTAGCAAGTCCAGAGAGAAGGGATTCAAACTTTTGGGTAAGATTCCTTCAAAAGCCGGAGAGGACTTCGAGTGACGCTCTCTGATAAATACTCCTTCCAGTAACAAAAGATGGCATGAGCAGTGGTTCTTCGTTAAAGGACCTGAGATTGCCTCTCTCCCTGACTGGATAATATTGGACAAAGTATCTGCCGACTTTGGGGATATAGCTGAAGAGTGTGTGAAGGAGATGATTGAACTTCTGGATAACTTCCCGAAGAAGGAGTGGAGTTACAATCTTCTCACCAAACAAGCTTGGTTATACGACCACAAATGTAAGTCTCAAATTTTTACCGAATTAAAATTTTTGAATTTTATTATTGTAAACAGGTCTAACGGGATGTATTTTTTTGTTGCAGTATCTTTGATCAAACCTTCATCGATGGATCGAAGGGATTTAGAAAAGTCTCTTTCGAGCAAAGCCCCATCACCCCTCCTCTCTCTGAAACCCCGGAAGAGATTAAGCCTCTGAAGCCCCGGATCTTTGAAGATCTTCTGTAGAATCGAGAGGTTGTGAGAGAGACTCTCCGACTTCGTAAGAAGAAGAGAGAGGCGTTAAAAGCCAAGAGGTATCTCCCAAGAATCTCAGCCAATCTCGACCTGCAGCTTAATCGATATGCACAAAAGCGAATCGGATCACAGGCCCTTCGTATCAAGAAAAGGCGAGTCAAGATAACTCCTCTGTCGGCCGATGAGCTTCGGGTTCCTACTGGCCCAGTGGAAATTTAGGCTGCCAAAGAGGATCACGAAGAACATCCCGAGAGTTCGATTCCCTCTCAGAAAAGAAAACATCCCTCGGATGATCAACCAGCACCAGCCGAAGAATCAATTCCAGACCAACCACATCCGTCACCTATCCCTTTGCCAACCCGGGAACCTACTCTCCTTTCGTTCTCCATCCCCGAGAACATATTCATGGATCCTTCACCATCCCTTCCCATGCATGAAGAAGCGACGCCTTTCATCTCAATCCCTTCTGCCGATGAATTTGAGAATGATGCAAGGGGGTCCCCGATTTTATGGCCTCATTTCAATGCCAATTATCCCTTCCATCTCTTCAATTCTTTTGTTAGAGAGACCGATGAGCACCGGTTTGGCAATAGCTCAATCATGAATTTGATTAAAGAAGGCATGAGCTATCACGCCAAGGTAAATATTTGTCTGTCTGTTCGTTTGGATTTATATGCATCTCTTTGAAAATTAACGAATTATCTGCAAACATCCACAGGCTAGTGCTGTCTTCGGGCGTCTTCTTCCACGCTACCAAGAGACTGAAGCCGAAGAGGATGCTGCTCGTCGAGAAAACATAATTCTGAAGTCAGCTTGGAATAAGGTAAGGACTGACCTTGGCGATGCTCTCTTCAATAATGAAAATCTTCAAAAGGACTTAACTCGAAGAATGGAGGAATTGAAGATCTGCAAAGAGGACTTGAAGAAGACGAAGGCCAGTTAGCAGGAGATGACGAGTCTGAATGTTGAACTTGACACTCAGAATCATACTCTAAGGCTCAGGAATGAAGAACTCTGTATAGCCAATCAAAGCCTGGCTATATAAGTTGATAATCTTCAGGAAGAAGCTCGTGTTGACAAAGAGAAGAATTTGAACATTCGTCTTGAGCTTCAGGGTAAGTTGGAAGCTTTGCAGGCTTTGGGGCCTCCTTTGACCGAAGAGCTTCGCGAACAAATCCGGGACGAATCTGAAAAGTTAAACGAAATTTGAATGAGAAGGTAGTTCGGATGTTTTTCGATGGTTATTATGATTGCCGAAGAAAGGACAAGGCATAACTTATCGCGACCGAAGCTGATCCTACCATTCTCGATTCGTCTGAAGATGAAGACGCAGTCTGAAGAGGGATATCTATTTTTCTTTTTTAGCTTATAGGGTTTTTGTAAAAAAATTTCATATTTCTGTCCTTGTAATTGGCGATATATTAATGAAATATGGGCTTTGTTCTTATGACTTTGGTGCATTTACTTTCTGTCAATACTTCAATATTAATTCAACTGGAAAAATGTACATACTCTTTCATGGACTCAACTCGAACTGTTAAAGTAACAACTAGGCATGTCATAGAAACAAGATAAGATGAAGTTAAAGAGTGAGGCACTTGAATTCAACACTTAGAAAAATTTAGGTAATAAAGTAAAGGGAGACTTATTAAATTCTGCAAAAGTGTGAGGCAGTCTCGCTTCATTAGAAATTTGTTTACCCCAAAGGGCCTAACAAAACCACAAGATGACATTTGCCTACCACGAAGGGTTTGACGAAGTCTAAAAACGACGATTGCCTACCACGAAGGGCACGACAACGTCAAGGGCGACGTTGCCTACCACGGCAAGGTCTAAGAAACAGCAGTTGCCTACCAAAGGGCGACAACGGAAGGACGGTCCACGAAGGGCTCGACAAGGTCTAAAGAACGACGCAGCCTACCTACCACGAAGGGCCTGACAACGTCTGAAGGACGATGCTTGCCTACCACGAAGGGCCTGACAAGGTCTAAATGTCGACAATTGCCTACCACGCAGGGCCTGACAACGTCTTTGGGATGGCGTTTGCCTACCACGAAGGGCCTGACAAACCCATTAGGACCACCTGCCATTAAGGCTGCCATCGAATGGTCAGCAAGTCCACCCGAACCTCCTTACACCATTGAACTGAACAGGAACGAAGACAAGATTCGTTTGAGAAAAAAGGGACTTTTATTGATGATGACGTGAATATTTACAGACTTCCGATGTATTGACATTATATTTACTGAAAGTATTTCCTAAGCCTGCTGGCATGCCAAGTATTTTTAATTGCTGACCCGTCCAATGCCTTCAACCGATAAGTCCCTGGCTTCGGCACTTCAGTGACTTCATACGGTCCTTCCCATTCGGCATCGACTTTCCCAAATTACGAGGTGTAGATGCTTGACTTCCACGAGAACAAAATCTCCCACTTCAAATCTGCGAAGCTTTACCCCTTGTTGTAATGCTTGGCTACCCTCTCGTTGATAAATTCGCTAGTTTAACCAGGGGTTATTTCTCTCGACTTTGTCAAGCAAATCGAGATTGGCTTTGATCCTTCTTCATTGTAGATCTCTTTGAATTGACTAACTTTCGAAGACTTGGATATCCAATTTCAAGCTGGGACTAAGGCATCGATTACCATAGGCCGGTCTGAAAGTGAATCCTGTTGTAGTCCTCGGAGTAGTCAAATGGGCCCATAACTTTCTGAAAGCGACTCTTACGGCCATCTTCCTTGGCTTGGTCCAATCTGCGCTTGATCCCATTCAATGACGTTCTATTGGTCACTTGACTTGTCCGTTTGGTGAGGATGAACCACTTTGAAGTCTTTACATCTTTGGACCCCAGATTCATCAAAAATGCTTCAAATTTCGATCCCACAAACTGACGCCCATTGTCCGATATTACCACCTTAGGAATTCCGAAACGAAATACTACTGATTCTTTCAAAAATTTCAAGCATTCCTGTTCCGTTATTAACCTAAGTGGCTTTGCTTCTACCCATTTGGTCATATAGTCGATGGCAACTATAACAAAACTGACTTGACCTTTTGCTTTCGGTAGCGGACCCAGTATATCAATCCCCCAGACAGCGAAGGGTATAGGAGATAAGATCGAGTATAGCTCTTCTGGTGGCTGATGTGGTATCGGACTGTTGAGTTGACACTTCTCGCACTTCTTGACGTATTCAGTCGCTTCCTTGAAGATGGTAGGCCAGTAGTACCCCTGACGAAGTACTTTGTAGGCTAATGACTTAGCGACCATATAGGTGCATACAGATGCCTTCATGTACCTCTCGTAGAGCATATTCAGCTTCAGATGGAGTCAAACATTTTAGTAGTGGAGACGAGAAAGCCCTTCGGAACAGATCCCCATCAATCAGAACAAAATTAGCACTCTTGTACTTGATTTTCTTGGCTAGCATCCTATCCGAAGGTAAAATGCCATCTGCCAGATACTCCAGATATGGAGTCAACCAGCAGTTGGTTCGGTCAACGCACATTACCGATTCATGATGAACACTAGGATGTTGCAAAATTTCTAAGTAAACCGACCCCTCAAAGACGTTAACATCCGTAGTGGCTAATTTGGAGAGTGCATCAGCAATGGAATTGTTATTACGCTCGACCCCCTGAAACTCGTAGGATTGGAAATACTGAAGTCGTTCTTTCAATTCTGCCAAATACTTGATCATTCTTGGGCCTCGAGCTTCGTACTCCCCAGAGAATTGCTTAACGACTAACTGAGAATCACTGAAGATGACTATTCTCTGCACTTCAAGACTCTTCGCTAGTCGTAACCCTGCGAGTACCGCCTCATACTCAGCTTCGTTGTTCATCGCTTTGAACTGAAATCTGATGGCCTGTTGCACTTTGAATCCCTCCGGACTCGTCAGAATAATCCCTGCTCCACTGACGTCCGTAGTAGAAGACCCATCTGCATACAGCGTCCACAAACTCTGCTTCTGTTGAAGAACTATAATCTGCTCTCTGTCGGATCCTTGACTTCGCCACAACTTCATCAGCTTCAGAAAATAAGCATTCAACTACAAAATCAGCCAAGGCTTGCCCTTTGATGGCGGTTCGGGGATGATATTCAATGAAAAATTGGGACAACTCCATCGTCCATGCAGCTAATCTCCCCGATACCTCAGGTTTGCCCATAATCTTCTTCAAAGGCTGATCTGTGTATACTATTACCAATCTACCCTGGAAGTATTGCCTAAGCTTTCGACTAGCAGTTATTAAAGCAAAAGCAAACTTTTCAATGTTTGGGTACCTTGTTTCAGCATCCCGAAGGACATGGCTTACATAATAAATCGGGTGCTGCTTACCCCCAACTTCACGCACCAAAACTGCTCCTACTGCCAACGAACTAGCTGCTAAGTACAAATATAGAGGCTCAGCAGGAGCGGGCTTCACCAACAAAGGCGCCGAAGATAAGTAGGACTTGATGCTCTGAAAGCGTCCTCACACTCAAAGTCCATTGGAACGTCTTTGC
The DNA here is from genome assembly GCA_020205605.1 of Panax ginseng. Lineage (NCBI taxonomy): Eukaryota > Viridiplantae > Streptophyta > Magnoliopsida > Apiales > Araliaceae > Panax > Panax ginseng. The sequence goes on from CM035143.1 coordinate 113,414,687, forward strand.
ATTCTTGACCCTTTCAACGTATCAAAAATGGCAAACATCTTTACTGTAGACTTGGACATGAACCTCCTTAAAGTCAGCAATCCTTCCATTCGAACGTTGAACATCTTTAAATGGTGAGGAGTCTTCATGTTCGGGATCGCTTGAATCTTCTCTGGATTGGCTTCAATTCCTCTTTGATGACAAGATAACCCGAAATTTGCCAGCGCCCTAGGCCTGAAGGTGCACTTAGTGGGGTTCAATCTCAAGTTGTGATGACGAATTATCTGAAAGCATTCTTCTAAATCATCCAGATGTTTATGCACCAACATGCTTTTGACAATCATGTCATCCACGTACACCTCCACATTCTTGCCCAGCTGATATCAAGAAGACATAGTTCATCATCCTCTGGTATGTGGCTCCGGCATTGATGAGGCCGAAAGTCATTTTCTTATAGGCATATCTTAGAGCGATGCGTAATGAGCGCCGTCTTTGGTATATCCTCTTTACACATGGAAATCGATGATATCCGAGAATGCATCCATGAAGCTTTCAACAAAGCGTACCCCGGTGGCATCGATGAAATTTGATTGATGTGGGGCGTGGGTAGAAATCCTTTGGACAAGCTTTGTTCGGATCGGTATAGTCGATCTGATTTCGCCATTTACCGATTACTTACGGACCAAAGCACCACATTTGCCATCCACTGCGGGTAGTCGATCTCAAAGATGAAGTCGGTACGCCAGCGGTTTTGCAATCTCTTCATCGATGATCCGGCGACGTTCAGGTGCAAAGATCCTCCTCTTACTGTCGAACTGGTTTCTTTGGCGGGTCCACTTCAATAGATGCTCGACAATATCCTGCTTTACTCCGGCATATCCACGAGGGTTCCCGTGCGAAGATGTCAACATAGCATCGCGGGGAGCTCCATGAGGTTAAATCCGGAGAGGTTCGGCGGACCGAACCTATTTTCACCGCTCTTGTTCACCTTGCCGGGATGAGCTCTATCTCCTCTGTTTCTTGGTGGCATGACCAATGGTTCGGAACTACTCTCAATGAAGGGTTCGATTTCTATCGCCATGGTCTGCTTTTGCTTCGATATCCCCACTCCCGAAGTGATCACATCATTTCTATAACATCTTCTGGCCAGATCCAAATCTCCTTTCACCTCACCAACCCCATGAGCCATAGGAAATTTGATTTTGAAATGAGGGATTGAGGTCACAGCTTGTAAAGCAATTAAAGTAGGCCTCCCCAAAATAGCATTATAAGCAGAATCTACATGCACAACATAAAATTTGCAAATAATTTCTACCTGTTGAGGGGCCGTTCCGAAGATGACCGGTAGTTCAATGGTTCCAGCCACCTTGACCGGATCGTTACTAAAATCGTACAAAGGAGCCTCCTGCCCTATCTCCATCTTCCGCCCGTCTAGATGTATCCTCTGATAAGCGTGGGCATACAGAATATCTATAGAAGACCCATTATCTACCATCATTCACTTCATATCCACCGAACCCACTTGCGCAGTCAGCACCAATGATCCCTCATGCGGTTCGATGGTTTCTAAAGGGTAATCCTCATCAGTAAAGGAGATTCCCTTATTCGGATAAGGTCTATCGGTCTTGGGAGGTACCCACCCTTGACATGGCCAGAATCCAGTGACTTGGTAACTTCTTTCCAACAAATTTGCGGAAAGTACCCCGGTGATGACATCTATCACATGCCTTGCAGTATCCCGGGGCAGGCAACGCTTCTTTGAAGCCCAATTGAGTTGCGCCGAGCAGGTCCTCTATCCTGCTTTGTAGATTTGTTACAGCGACCACATCTTGAACTAAAGCCCCACCTTGTACCTTTCTTTCAATGAAATCTTTCAAACTATCACAGTCGTTCGTATCGTGACCCGAAGCTTGATGGTAATCACAATACTTACGAGGATTCCCTTTTCCGGGCTTAATGTTATCTCGAGGTGGCTCGAAGATAGGTTGATTCTTAATCTGATCCAAGATAACAACCCTATCAGTGTTAAGTGCTGTGTACGTCCTATTTACTCTCTGGGTGGGAGCGGACGAACGTCCTCCACCCTGTCTCCAATTATTGTATTTCTTCGACCCGCCTTCATAGCGGTCTTTATTCCCTTCATTCTTCTTCTGGTCCCCATCGGTTTTGTCCCGATCTGTCTCCTTAAGCCGGTCTGAAGAAGGACGTTTGAGGCTGTTCATGGCTTCCTCCACCACGATATAGCCTTCAGCTTTGTTGAAGGCTTCAGCGAGACTCTTCGGGTGGTGAAACATTAATTTCTTCACCAACTTTTCTGATTTGACCAAATCTAACCCATTTTGAAATAGTCCCACAGCTTGTAGATCGTTCAGGTCTGTCACTTGGCCGACTGCTTCACGGAACCATTTCACATATTGGCCCAAAGACTCATTCGAATCTTTATCGAACTGAGCCAACGAACCCGATTGGTTTTCCCTCCTTTTATTGCTCCCCAAGCGAGCATGAAACTTCTTGCACATATGCGCCCAAGATGAAATTGAATCAGGGCAAAGTCCCCATCCATTGCACGGCATCCTTTACGGCGTCGTGACAAAAGTATGACACTTAGCAGCATCGCTAAAGTCATAATAATCCATCAGTCAGTCGAACGCCTGACTATGGTCGTAGGGATCCCCCGATCCATCATAACTTTCAATGTGGGGCAACTTCTTGGTGGGGTCAACTTTCTCTTTTAGAATCTCCGCAGAAAAAAGGGATGCCTTCTTTCCCGAAGTATCTTTCGTTTTACGTACTTGACGGTTTGCTTAAAGTTCCTTTAATTCTTTAACCAGATACTCCACACCTTCTGGTTGCGATGATGCTTCTTTCTCCGGTGACTCCTTCTTCTTCTGAGTGGACCGGTTTCTTACAACAAAACCTCTAAATTTAAAGGGACTTTTCCGATGACGAGCGTCCACAGGGTGGTGTACCCTCAGTAGACTCTCGGGAGTATGACCTCTGGATATACTTCGTCTCTAAACTCGGGCGCTATGGTGAGAATGTGCAACAACAAGTGCCTTCTTTGTATTCTCAGGAGTGCGATCTCTGGATCGACCTCTTCATTCGCTTCGACCTTGCTCCTTAGAATCGACAGGGTGATGTGCCCTCTTCGATCTTTGAGGAGTAGGGCTTCGGGATCTTCTTTTTTCTCGGGTTTGGCCTCGAGACTCACGTCCTGAATGAGCAGGTTCCTTCCCACTCCGATGCCCTCGCTCTTCGGACTGAACATAACTGAACTCTTCATCCCTCAACTCTGCCATTCGAGCCATCTGCTCAGCTATATCCTGTCGCTGCTTCACAAGTACCTCCATAGCTCTATCTGCTTCATCTGCCATCTTAGCCAATCGGGAGGCCTTTTCGTCTTGGTCATCTCGGTATCGAGTTCTAGGCGAGGTGCCTTCTACTCGTTTCCGACCATGGCCAGACGCTTTCTCTGCCGTGAAAACTAGCTTACGCTTAGCTTTGCCTCTACGCCTTGGTAGAGAATCTTCATGTGAGCGTTTGAATGTTTGTCTTTGGCGTGAACACTTATTGCAGGTCCCAAACGATCCTTGACAGACACTCGTGGTGTTGATTCACAGCGTGACCGTAAAATACGCCCTTGAGTGTAGGTGTTCTACTCTTCACCATGAATCTTGGCGTAGAACAAACCACGATTTGTGATTGAAAAATACTCGGGACACTAGAACTCGACCCTCCTTCTAGCGCCAATGTTAACGCCAAGATCTTTCCCCCGTCCCAATCACCAAGCAGCGTCCAGATATCCTGCGATAGTTCAACAACAAGTCAACACCAAAAGCTTGGCGGCTTGACCATCGGGGGATAGCTCCGGCGTGAGAGTCAGTATCGGCGACCACAAGGTTAACAATGGAGGAAAAATAATGTCTAGTTCTTGAGAGAGAATAATAATATGATTGTGTGTTGTAATGTTTTGTTACCTACCTTTCTTTTGTGATCCTTGCCCCATACGTACTCCAGACCCGGTTTACCGTGCCACCCACTATCTCCTGACACCTCTCCCCACTCCCGGTCATCTCAGCCGAAAGTATGTAGCCTACTTCCTCACCTGCTACCACTATTTGCCACCGCCGGTCATCTGAGTCCCATCCTCATTAATGCCATGCAGAAAGGTGGCAGACATAATAGTCAACTATCTTTTTTATCATGATTACCGGTCAATAAAAGGGTTAAGTAACAATTTGTGTAATGGGCTACTCCAATGACTAAGCCCAATAATAGAGATGACCCATATGACCGGATCCAATCAAAAGGACCCAATAGAATAATTAAATAACTGGGTCCAAATCATTCGGACCAATCAGGACAAAAGTAACATGATTCAAGGGAGGAGTCCATTAAGTCCGGTCCAATAATGAAAAGGATCATGACCCAACAATCACATTGGTTGAGACTTGGCCACAATTTGTATAACATCACCACGGACCACGATTGAGCCTCCATGACTTGGCTAAATTTTCTTAAGCTCCATGCTACTTGAATTTTCCAAACTTAGTTAAATTTTCACAAATTTCATCATGCTTGTAATTTTTAGACTTAGCCAAAATTTCTCAAATTTCACCATGTATGTAATTTTCAGAATTAGTCAAAATTTCACGAACTCTGTCATGCTTGTGCTTTTCGGACTTGGTCAAAATTTAACGAACTTTGTTATTCTTGGAATTTCCAGGCTTTGGTCAAATTTTTATGAGTTCCACCATGCTTGTAGTTCCTGGACTTGGTCAAAATTTCATGAATTTTGTCGTGCTTGTAACTTAAGAGTTCACTTGTGTTTACAGGTGATTTTTATATGTCAAAAGCATTTCTGTCTTCCCCTATGGGTCCCTCATTAGGGTGTGAACCTTATTTTGGATGTCCCAATAGTTTTTGGGCTTATGTTCGTCCTTATGACAAGTACTATTTTCCCTCTTCATCACAAAGGCTTTTTCCTGGTGGAGGATGACGTTGAGGCCTCTGTAGGTGACTCCCTTTAGGCTAGGTACATCCCTCGGTTGCAGGTGGACAAAGGTTCCACTTACTATGCTCCCCTTCGGTTCTTTTCTGACTAGTTTTTTATGCTTCGTGCATGGTTAGAGTTATTGGTGCACATCCATTTTGAACAATATGGTGTACAAAGAAAGATTGAAGGATGATGGGGTGCAACATTGCATTGAGTTGTGTCGGGAGTTCCAAGTTTACAAGGATTATTTCGCCCTTGATGTGTTAGTGTAGCGGTGGAACCCAAAGAAATGCATTTTTGTTACTTCATGGGGCAATCACCATAACACTAGAAGATGTTTGGATCTTGTGCAAGCTTTATCTTGAGGGGAATGTCCCTTGTTCCATGGCTGAGTTGACTCCGGAGGATAAAGAGTGTGTGACTTTTTTGGAGGAAGCACATCGTAAGACAAGTAAATGTGCATCTCGCTAGGACAAAGGTGCTAGGACAAATGCATATTTGATTTAATGACGAGATAATGTATATTTGTATCCAGTAATTTTGTGAAGTCCTTAAAATAAAAATGATGTACAAGGACTTAGAGTAGAAGATCAAGTTTGTTAAGTTGATCTAATGAGTAAAATGAATGTATAGACTATAGAAATTTAAATGATCGTGAAGTTGTTTAGACAGTCTTAAAGCTTATTGAACGATCGTAGTGCATATAGAAGATCGCAAAGTCTGTTCAGAGATTGTAAGGAAAAATGAAAATCGTAGAGTCTGCCAAGAGATTGTAAAGCATATTGAAGATCACAGAGTCTGTCAGAGATCATAGAGCCTGCAGATCATAGAATTTTCAAATTGTAGAGTCAGTCGAGCCAGATACTCTACGAGCATTACGAAACTCTACGATTAGGAAAATCGTAGAATATGTTTGCTCTGACAATGGACTAATAGTGTCAAGACTTGTGGAGTGAAGATCCCAATATAATTGTTGACGTAGCGGAAGTAAACACAAAACCGTTATCAATTGTTGAACTATGCACGATTGCCAAAGGATAACCTTCTACAACCTGTTGATTCTACGAATTCCAGGAAATAGGCAACAAAATTCTAATTCAGAGAATTTTGGAAAATAAGAAAAGTCTATTATTCATCAAAAACTGCATCTCCCCATCATAACAAACGTTTAAATAACAAAACCCTAAAAACGGAATCCAAAACGAAAAAGGAAAACTAATAAGGAAAATTACAAAAATAACCCAAAACAGTAAAATATATTTTTGAAAGCCTAAACGATGGAATTTGACCAAAAAAGCCCTACAGTTCACGAGCAAAAGTGACTTTTGATCGTTGACCCATTTCTAATGAAATTAGGCTCCGAAAACGCCAAAATCTGACACTCCAAACTTGGTAGAAATTACCGAATTGCCATTGGATCAAATCTTTCTATAAACTGTATTTGCTTGCTTTTCAACCGCATCAATTATTCAATATTTTAAATCTAAAAAAGAAGGTCAGATCGAAGTGTGTCTAAATAGTTAGTTCGATGAAGTGACAACACCCACGCATGAACGTCCATCAGAAGGTGATGATGACTTTATCACACCGAAAAGTTAGTCGACACATCCTCTCTAAAGTTAACAATCAACGATCTTTTAGGATCAACACATTAAATGATCAACGACAATTTTTTAACGGTAAAATCTCTAGGACATCTATAAAAGATATGCGGATTCAGACCAACAACAACGATCACGAGAAAAGAAATTGAATTGTTGCCCAACTTTCAAAAAACTCTACTCTATAAAAATAGAACATCTTGTTCTGCTGTTAAGTCATTCTTCATTAGACTTAAAGCCACTTAGTAACACCTCAAAAACAATCATTCTCTTTGTTATTCCTTGGTCTCAGTGATCTACTTGTAACCAAGTAGTCTAAGTGACTTGAAGAGTTCTTAGTGAACTAATCTTGATGACAAATACCAATTCTTAGTGACTTGAATGAATCTAAATGATTCATTTATTGTAATAGTTCTCTATAAACTAATCTAAGTTCTCACCCTCATCCTTAGTGGATTTCCTACTCGAAGCGTAGAAGAGTGGACTAGAAGATCTTTATGTTCGGAATCACTTAAAAATTCATGTGTGACACCCCCAAAATAGGTATACATCACCCATTCTGAGTTGTCAATACACTGTACAGAAACAACTACAACTTTATTATTACAACAGTAAAACTGTGAGTTTAAATACAGATATTGCCATCTAAACAATATCCACATACAAATAAATCCTCATCATAATTATTGATACATTATTTCACAAAAATGGTGAAGACTACTAAACAACTCTCTAAAACCATCATTCCATACCCCGACTCGTACTCGCTACATTCTCGCCTCCTGAGAAGTAAAATGGAACAAAAAGGAAAAGGGTGAGCTCAACTAGCCCACTAAAGAATATTATGACTAAGATAACACAGAACAAATTATCGTTAGTCTTCAACAGGGAAAAAAATCTAATAGAATACAATAGACAACAAGTTTTAAATCAATACTCGCAGCGAAAAATATTAATTCATAGAAGAGTTACGTAGAGGATGAAATCTACTAATATCTATGAATTTAACAGTCCATCATCAATATTTTTATTCCTGTAACATCAATCAATATATATCTGGAATCATATATTCATCCTTGCACTCTGAGTGCCGAGGACATTCACCATTGGTCATGTTCATCTAAACACTGCTCATCTTTGCACTACGGGCCAAAGATATTCATCAGAAATCATTCATCTTTGCACTACAGGCCAAAGATATTCAATAATATCATCATTTAAGACCGAGGATGATGAGAAATATATATATATATATATATATTTTTTTTTTTAAAGAAACGAATCCAGTGAAACAAAATGACAAGGATTAAGGATTAAGGATTCTTACTTCGTTTTATCCACGTCCAAAAATACCTCAAAAATAATCATAGTGGTGTAAAATTCAAGAATGATCAAAACATGGATACAATCAAAGCTAGTATCCACAATAGATATTTTGACTAAAAGAAAAATTTTCATTTTTCGATGAATAAGGCCGTATTCGTGAATAATACTGGATATCGTGAATAGTGCCAGATATCGTGAATAAGTAACTCCAGACACCAAAAGTTCCAAATTTGATAAAATTTCGGATCAATATTTCAAAGATAATGATATTGAAGAAATAATATCATTACGAAAAAATAATATCTCTTACCTCGGAAGAGATTTAACCGGAATAATTGGATATAAAGCTATAACTTGAACTTTCACCGTATAGCAATACTCAAAGTATACTCAAAATACTCACAAGAATAAACTCGATAATATAGAGAGAAAACTTCGATTTACGGTGTGATTTTCAATTCTAACCTAAGCACCCTATTTATAGGAAAATGCTTAGAACACCAAAGCGTAAAATTTATTAAAATATTAATATATATATATATAATCTTCACGCACACCTTGGACAATCTGATCTCACCTCTTTTTCCATGCTAGTAGGCACACCTACCTTGTTAAAAAACGTTTTATTATTTAAAATAATTTAAACTTCCAAAATCAATTATTTGAACTTGAACTTCAATAATTCACAATAAATAGCCCTTTTATCGGAAAATTCAAATCTCGCCAATTTTATAGGAAATTCAATTCTCTACAACTTTGCGTAAGAAAGTTTTCTAAATTCCAAGCGAAATTGACCGAAATCCACAAGCCAAGCGATTTTAGAGGCTATAATCAAATTTCCGTCAATAAATAGGGTCCACCCACATGTTTAACATGTTTTAAACATTTATTGCAACAAAATACTCTTCCTCCTCGTATATACTCATATATTCCACATTCGTTGTAAAAATATCACCATTATTATATTATTAAAATATAATAATATATATATTTAAATGAATTATTTTATCGAGAAAAGATAAAATTTCAATTTTCAACTTGTCACATTAAAAATTTTCTCCATCTATATCCACATAAAATCAATATTTTCCTCATCATATGAATCAATAATTAATTATTCACAAATAATATTACGAAATCACAATATTGACAACCAGTGCGCCTTCTGGAAGAGGGGCTTTCCAATAAGAATTTCTCCTTACTGGCGCGCAATTAGGTGACCAAACATCTCCTTAGATAGAACTTTCTAGACATTACCAATAATGTTATCTAATAATATTATTCAAATAATATGAATTATTGCTTCAATAATGAAAAATACTGTGTAATGACAATTATTGAAACAACAGCAATATAAAATATCAACGCAGCAATTATTGAACCAATAAAATACTGAACAGTAATTACTGTAACCATTATTGAGTAGTGCCTTCTTACGTAAGAGTCAATAATTGGTGCAATCTGAGTGTCTTCTTGTCTGCAACAACGCCATATTCGTGTTTTTAACCACCGGTATTCCAACAATTAAATAACCAGTAACAACTACTACTGAATTATTTTTAAACAACTTATATTTGTCGTTTTCTTCCTCCAATCGCTTTCCGTTATGGGGCCCACACATGGCTGCGCCGTCGTACGAATATTCCCCGACAGTACGAATATTCCACAACCAAACGAATATTCCCCGACAACAATGAATATTTTAAAACCACTTGCTTATTTTGAAATATTTGCGTATTTTACCCATAACTATCCACATTAATCACATCAACCCTTACTATTTCAAAATAATAATTAGAGGAAATTAAATTTCATTTATTAATTATTTGGGGTCTTACAACCTCCCCTCCTTATGAAATTTCGTCCTCGATATTGACATACGTTACACAGTGTTTGAAAGGTGAGGATACCTCGCTTTCATTTCCGTTTCCAATTCCCAAAGTCATTTCTTCTATAGCATGGTTCCTCCACAAGACTTTAACTTGTGGTATGACCTTCATGCGTAGGGACATGCTCCTTCCTATCCAAGATCTTGGCAGGTACCTCCTCATACGTTAAGTCTTCGGCTATCTCGTCCGGTTCTAACTCAATAACATGGTTCAGGTCTTTCACATATTTACGAAGTACATATATGTGAAACACATTATGAACACAAGACATACTTGGAGGTAACGCGAGTCTATAGGCTACATTTCCTACTCGGTCAAGAATTTGAAATGGACCAATAAATCGTGGATTGAGCTTTCCTTTCTTCCCAAATCTTGTAACTCCCTTCCATGGAGCAACTCGCAACAATACATGATCCCCTATACTAAATTCCACGTCCTTTTGATGAAGATCCGCATAACTCTTTTGTCGATCTTGTGCCGCTTTGTATCGTTATCGAATCATTTGGATCTTTTCGGTGAGTCATACGTCTTCTTCGGGTCCCAACAATGGTGCTTCACCCACCTCATCCCAACATATTGGAGAGTGACACTTTCGCCTCATATAATGCTTCAAATGGAGCCACACCTATACTTGTGTCCGATAACCTGTTGTTGTAGGAGAATTCCACCAAAGGTAAATACTTATCCCAACCGCCCTTTGAAATCTAGGACCTGATTCTTAATAAATCTCTAAGAGTTTGAATAGTCTCTCTCGATTGTCCGTCCGTTTGAGGATGGTATGCCGAATTGAATCGTAAATCCGTGCCCATAGCTTTTTGCAAGCTAACCCAAAATCTTGAAGTGAATCTTGGGTCACGATCCGAAACTATAGATACTGGCATGCCATGCAACCTCACAATCTCATTTACATACATACTAGCAAGACGTTCAAGAGAATAAGTCTTCCGTATTGGCAAGAAATGTGCAGACTTGGTTAATCTATCAACAATAGCCCAAATAGCATTTATGCCTTGAGAAACCGTGGGAAGACCCGTAACGAAATCCATGGTAATGTGTTCCCACTTCCATTTCGGAATCTCAAGTGGTTGCAACGGACCCTTAGGTACTAGATGCTCCGCCTTTACACGTTGACAAGTTAAACACGTTGAGATAAACTTTGCAATCTCCTCTTCATATTATTCCACCAAAATGTATGTAGAAGATCATGATACATTTTGGTACTTCCAGATGGATTGCAAATGGTGTATTGTGTGCCTCCATCATAATCTTGTACTTCAAATCGAGTCGTTAGGAACACAAAGTCTAGAGTGGACTCAAGTATTCCTTCTTCATCACTTCTCGCTTAGAAATAGCACCTTCTTGTACTTTCTTCTTCATACGCATCATTCAAAGATTGGTGGCTTGAGCAACCTTAACTTTTTCTATTAAAGTTGGCTCTGTCGATACTTGACATCATCGCTTTTCGTTCTCGCATATGATCTTCTACTTACGTACCTACCACATTCGCTTTTTCGAGGATGGTATTGAATAGTGTGGTCGTAGTCTTTCAATAGCTCGAGCCAACGTCATTGCCAGCATGTTGAGTTCTTTTGAGTGAAGAAATATTTAAGGCTTTTATGGTGCGAATATATCTCCACTTTCTCCTCATATAGATAGTGCCTCCGGATCTTTAAGCGAAAACAGCATATTCTTTGCTAACTCTAGATCATGGTAGGATAATTCCTCTCATATTCTTTAAGTTATCATGAGGCATAGGCTATGACTTTCCCATGTTGCATGAGAACACATCCAACCCTTTGCTGAAGCATCGTTGTAGATAACAAATCCATCCGTGCAGGATGGTATTGTTGAACAGTGCCCAAATGAGTCTCCTCTTAAGCTCTTGAAAACTCTTCTCACACGTTCCTTGCTCTATATGAATTTTGTATCCTTTGAGTCGGATGAGTTAGCAGAGTAGCGATTCGAAAAACCCTTCCACGAATCTCCGATAATAACCAGCTAAACCCAAAAAGCTACGTACTTCAGTCACCGACTTCGGTTGCTCCCAACTTTGTATTGCTTCAATCTTCGCCGGGTCAACAGATACTCCATGTTTTGACACCACGTGCCCAAGGAATGCTACTTCCTCAAGCCAGAACTCGCATTTCTTCAACTTAGCATATAGCTTGTTTTCACAAAGCCTTTGGAGTACTAGCTTCAAATGGTGTTCATGATCTTCACGGCTTTTGGAATATATGAGGATGTCATCAATAAAGACAACAACGAATTTATCCAAATATTCTTTGAATACTCGATTCATCATATCCATGAAAGCCGCAGGAGCATTAGTCAATCCGAAAGACATAACTAAGAATTCATAATGTCCATACCGAGTTCTGAAGGCAGTCTTTGGAATATCCTCAGTTCTAATTTTCAGCTGATGATATCCAGAACGAAGATCAATTTTTGAAAAGAATTGTGCTCCTTGCAACTGGTCAAACAAGTCATCAATACGAGGTAGAGGATACATATTCTTGATGGTGACATGGTTCAATTCCCGATAGTCAATACAAAGTCGTATACTCCCGTCTTTCTTTTTTTCGAATAAAACAGGAGCACCCCAAGGAGATGTACTAGGACGAATGAAACCGATGTCCAACAATTCCTGTAGTTGGACCTTTAACTCCTGAAGTTCAATAGAGCCATTCGATATGGGGTTTTAGAAATGGGCTTTGTACGAGGTTCAAGGTTAATAAAGAATTCAACTTCACGTTACGGGGTAGACCGGGAAGTTCTTCAGGAAATACGTCAGGAAAGTTAATAACAACAGGAATATTATTCAATTTTGACGTGTCTTTATTCAAATCCATAACATGGGCTAAGAAATCTTGACATCCATTTTTCAATAAATGAATCGCTTTATGATTAGATATGACAGTGATTGATTTTAATGGTTTAGTTGCCTGAATTCGAACAACAGGTTGATTAGGAATATGAAAACTAACAACCTTACGAAAACAATTAATTTTGGCATGATGAGTAGTTAACCAATCAATCCCTAAAATCACATCAAAAGCAAGTATCTTTAAAGAGATAAGGTCAATGAAAAAGATAAGGGTGCCAACTTGGATTAGACAAGATTTATAAGCGATGGATGTGATGAAAGTTTCTCCTAACGGAGTTTCCATAGATAGGTCAAAGTCTAATTTTTCCTGAGTCGATTTAAGCGTTGAGCACAAGTAGGAGAGATAAATGAATGGGTAGCACCGGTATCTAGTAAAGTATAAACTTCACAAGAATTTATAAATAGATTACCCGTGATCACCTCGTTTGGGTTCCTCGCATTTTGACCAGTCACAACAAACGCTCTTCCAGGAACCGTTGACTTTGACTTTTTCCGAATGGATCTTTTGAGTCACCGTCCCCGTGAACTAGGTTTATTCTTACTGCAATCTCGAGTGATATGTCCTTCCTTTCCACAATTATAGCATACAGAATGCTGTTGGCGCTTTGGTGATATGTCCCTCTTTCCGCATTTATAGCATATGACCGGTGGTCGTTCTCCTCCCTTGGAACAAGTTCTTTTCTTTGCTTCGCTCGTCTTCACATGGTCGTTGTTGAATCTCCTATTTTAAAATCTCCTCCTAACTTCGCTTCTTCTATTTTCATGGCCATGATTACCACCAGAGTGGTTACCATTTTTGTCCGTCTTTTTTTCTTTCTCTTTAGTTATTGTTGTTTTGTTGATCTTATCTCCTGTATGATCCTAATTGTGGTACCTCGGTTGGCCGTACTTCGTTATCTCTCGCTCTAACAATTGAGCCCTATTAACAACATCCTAATAAAGAAAATTTATGAGAGATGAGATCTTTGATGTATCTTTGGGTTTCAAACCTCTCGAAACATCCGCGTCATCGTTCCTCATTCTCCACCAAATGAGGTGCAAACACGGATAACTCTGCAAACTTCGACTCGTCTTTGAGACACCATCATGTTGTTCTGTTCGGTCTAATAAACTCCACTTCCTTCATATAGCGAACACTTTCGGAAAGTATTTGTCATTAAATAGTTTCTGAAACGTCTCCCAAGACATCTTTGAGTCGAAAATACGGATGGCACGCTTCCACAGACTCCCACCATGATACCGCCTTCGCCACGGAACATAAAGGTGGTGAATAGAACCTTCTGTTCCTCCGTGCATCCCAAGACATCGAATATCTTGGTAATTTGTTTGACCTATGTTTCCGCCATGATCGGATCAGGCTTTCCCTTAAATTCTGGTGGTCCCAACTCTTTGAACTGCTTGGCTGTGACAACTCGTGAATTGCTATCATTTCCTCCTATGTTTTGAACACGAGTCTCCCTCGTCTGATTTTGCATGAACTGCAAAAAGCTTCTAAACATTCCCTCGTTCATCATCTGCTCAGTGGTGTTGTTCACAGGAGGAACATTGCCAGCCTGTTGCACGTTCTCCTCGTTGGTAAAATCTGAGGCATCTCCACTTGTCTCATTTCCATTTATTAATATTCTCGATCGACATTCTCAAATACTGTCATAAAACAAGGGTTAATTTAAGCAAATCAATATATCACATAATATCTTTATATCTTGACCAACTAACAAATAAGCTTAGGTAGGACACACTAGCGAAGGATTTACTCGTCTCTCCCTCCTAGTTCTATTCCCCGATCTCCGCCAGAGATCATATCCCTAAGCTCTGATACCAACTGTGACACCCCAAAATAGGTATACATCACTCATTACGAGTTGTCAATACACCTGCATGTAAAACAACTACAACTTTATTATTACAACAAAGAAACAGCGTGAGTTTAAATCTGAGATATTGCCATCTAAACAATATCCACATACAAATAAATCCTCATCATAATTATTGATACATTATTTCACAAAAATGGTGAAGACTACTAAACAACTCTCTAAAACCATCATTCCATACCCCAGGCTAATTACTCATTACATTCTCGCCTCTGAGAAGTAAAATGGAACAAAAAGGAAAAGGTGAGCTCAACTAGCCCGGTAAAAGAATATTATGACTAAGATAACACGTAACAAATTATCGTTAGTCTTCAACGGGGAAAAAAATCTAATAGAATACAATAGACAACAAGTTTTAAATCAATACTAAATGAAAAAATATTAATTCATAGAAGAGTTACGTGAGGATGAAATCTACTAATATCTATGAATTTAACAAATCCATCATCAATATTTTTATTCCCAGTAACATCAATCAATATATATCCGGAATCATATATTCATCCTTGCACTACGGCCAAGGACATTCACCAGATTGGTCATGTTCATCTAAACACTGCTTCATCTTTTTTTACAGGGCCAAAGATATTCATCCGAAAATCATTCATCTTTGCACTACAGCCAAAGATATTCATCGAAATCATTCATCTTTGCACTACTGGGCCAAAGATATTCAATAATATCATCATTTAAGGTAAGGATGATGAAATATATATATATATATATATATATATATTTCTTAAAAAACGAATCCAATGAAAACAAAATGACAAGGATTAAGGATTAAGGATTAAATACTTCGTTTTATCCACGTCCAAAAATACCTCAAAAATAATCATAGTGGTGTAAAATTCAAGAATGATCAAAACATGGATACAATCAAAGCTAGTATCCACAATAGATATTTTGACCGAAAAGAAAAATTTTCATTTTCGATGAATAGTGTTGTCATATTAAGTGAATAATCTGATAATCGTGAATAGTAACTCAGACACCAAAAGTTCCAAATTTGATAAAAATTTCGGATCAATATTTCAACATAAATGATATTGAAGAAATAATATCATTACTGAAAAAATAATATCTCTTACCTCGGAAGGCAATTACTTCTAAGCTGGAATCTTTGGATATAAAGGCTATAACTTGAACTTTCACCGATATAGCAATACTCAAAGTATACTCAAAATACTCACAAGAATAAACTCGATAATATAGAGAGAAAACTTGATTTAAGGTGTGATTTTCAATTCTAACCTAAGCACCCTATTTATAGGAAAATGCTTAGAACACCAAAGCAGAAAATTTATTAAAATATTAATATATATATATATAATCTTCACGCACACCTTGGACAATCTGATCTCACCTCTTTTTCCATGCTAGTGGGCACACCTACCTTGTTAAAAACGTTTTTATTATTTAAAATAATTTAAACTTCCAAAAATCAATTATTTCGGAACTTGAACTTCAATAATTCACAATAAATAGCCCTTTTATCGGAAAATTCAAATCTACATGAATTTTATAGGAAATTCAATTCTCTACAACTTTGCGTAAGAAAGTTTTCTAAATTCCAAGCGAGAAATTGGTACCAAAATCCACAAACAATGCGATTTTAGAGGCTATAATCAAATTTCCGTCGATAAATAGGGTCCATAAACATGTTTAACATGTTTTAAACATTTATTGCAACAAAAATACTCTTCCTCCTCGTATACTCATATATTCCACATTCGTTGTAAAAATATCACCATTATTATATTATTAAAATATAATAATATATATATTTAAATGAATTATTTTATCAGAAAAAGATAAAATTTCAATTTTCAACTTGTCACATTAAAAATTTTCTCCATCTATATCCACATAAAATTAATATTTTCCTCATCATATGAATCAATAATTAATTATTCACAAATAATATTACAGAATCACAATATTGACAACCAGGCAGTTCCCAGGAAAGAGGGGGCTTTTCAATAAGAATTTCTCCTTATTGGCGCGCAATTAGGTGACCAAACCTCTCCTTAGACAGAACTTTCTAGACATTACCAATAATGTTATCTAATAATATTATTCAGATAATATGAATTATTGCTTCAATAATGAAAAATACTGTGTAATGACAATTATTGAAACAACAGCAATATAAAATATCAACGCAACAATTATTGAACCAATAAAATACTGAACAATAATTACTTTAACCATTATTGAGTAGTGCCTTCTTACGTAAGAGTCAATAATTGGTGCAATACTGGTAATACTTCTTTACAAGAACAACGCCAGACATTCTTGTGTTTTAACCATAAATTATTCCAACGATTAAAATCAGTAACAACTACTGTGTAGATTATTTTTAAACAACTTATATTTGTCGCTTTCTTCCTCCAATCGCTTTCCGTTATGGGGCCCACACATGGTCATTTGCTGTCGTAAATTTAATATTCCCCGACAAAGATCTAATATTCCACGACCAAACGAATATTCCCCGACAACAATGAATATTTTAAAACCACTTGCTTATTTTGAAATATTTGCGTATTTTACCCATAACTATCCACATTAATCACATCAACCCTTACTATTTCAAAATAATAATTAGAGGAAATTAAATTTCATTTATTAATTATTTGGGGTCTTACATCATGTGTCTCATTTAATTTCCGAACTTAAATTTATACAAAGTCTTTATATTAATTTGTGAATTAATTTCACTCGTGTACTAAATTTAGAACTGAGATTTCTTTTAAATCTTTGAAGGTGTTCACATGGGTATTTTTCCAGAGCTCTAAGGACGAAACCAACTCCCAATTGAATAAATTCTTCAAGTTGGTTGAGAATGAGATGGGCGAGAAGATCAAAGTTATAAGGAATGATCATGGAAGAGAGTTTAACTTCTCAGAGGTAGATAAGTTATGTGAAGACAATGACATCCATCACAACTTCTTAGCTCATAGAATTCCACAGCAAAATTATTGAATAACTGAAAGGAAGAACAAAACTCTCAAAAAGGTAGGAAGGACTCTTCTAGTCACAGCTCGTCTTCCTGAATATTTATGTGCTAAATCAATCAATATTGTCTGCTACACTCAGAATCGATCGCTTATTCACTCCGCATTTAAGAAGACGTTATACGAGTTATAGAGAGGAAAAAATGCCCAATATAAGTTATTTCTATGTCTTTGGTTGTGCGTACTACATCCTCAACAACGACAAACGATATCTTACCAACTTTCAACCCAAGCCAGACGAAAGAATATTTTTTAAATCTCTGTAGATAACAAAGCCTACAGAGTGTTTAATAAGAAATCGTTGAGTGTTTAAGTTTTTATCCATGTAACCTTCGATGAATCTAACATAGTAGGGGAACCAAGAAAAGTTGTATCTTTCGATGATGTCGTAGAGTAAACATAATAATTAAGTTCTTCTTTTCCGAATTAATTTCCAATTTAGTTTTTCATTCCCTTTAAAAACAGTGATTCATATAATTAATATGGACAACATAAGTTATGAAAAATTCACAAATTAACTATAACCTCGTAATTAATATAAGAACCAAAATGAATTTTGCGCGATGGTAAAAATGAAGGCGTAAACAATTAGACATTAATATCGGAACGAAAAAATTTAATTATTAAGTATTTAGTTTTATCATCTCTTTAGGTATCAAAAATTTAGTTAGTCATGCAATTTAAAATAAAAACAAATAAGATTGGTACTAGTACTTATTGCATGAAATGAAAAAAAACTAAAAGAAATTAATTAACTAAGCTAAGTAGAAGACTTATATTATTTATAAATAGAAACTACTGCATGTAATGGAAATAAACGGTAATACACTAATGAAATATTAGTTAATTATGTAAGGAATAAAGTAATGAATTAATTAAAGAGACATATGTAAGACCCCAATTTTTATGAATAAAGATGAATTTTCTATAAATATCATTTTTGAATATTAAGGAGTGAATTTGATATAATGTTATAGTTGTGGGTTTTATTTACAAATTTTGCAAAGTAAGCAAATGGTTATATAATATTCGATTGGTCGGGGAATATTCGTTTTAACAGGGAATATTCGTACGACGACACAATCATTGGTAGACCCCACAACGGAAGTATTGTCGTAGTTAGAAAATGACGTAATTATCTTTTATAAAAATAACGTGAAAAAGTTTTACTAGTTAAACTACCCTATGGGTAAAAGAAATGCGATGTCTGGCGTGGTTCTTTGAAGACCCTGAATTTTACAAAATGAAAGTATTCAATTTTCTGATAATTGTTATTCTATTTAGTAAATGGTTAAATTGTTAAAAGGTTAAAGTTAAAGGTGATATTTGAAAATTTTGCAAAGTAATCAAGTTGATATAAAATATTTCGTTGTGTCGGGGAATATTCTTTTTGTCAGGGAATATCTGTACGACGACACCATCATTGGTGGACCCACAACGAAATAATTGTCGGAGTTAGAAAATGACAGAAATATCTTTTTATAAAAATAACGGCGAAAGTTTTACTGTTAAACTGTTGAAATACCCGGTGGTAAAAATATAGTAATACATGTGGTTGCATAGTAGCTCACGGTATTGATTATTGATGTTTACGTAACAATCCACTCAGTTTACTCAATTATTGCTACAGTAATTGTTGCATAGTATCTCACGTTATTTGATTCAATTATTATCACAGTATCATTTGCATAATATTTTATATTATTAAATCAATAATTGAGACGACAAAGTTATTCATATTATTATTTACAATATTGACAATGTTTAGAAGTTCTGTCAAGGAGAGGTTTGGTCACCTAATTGCACGCCAATAAGGAGAAATCCTTATCGGAAAGCCCCCTCTTTCCTGGGAACGACCTGATTGTTAAATATTATGAGTTATAATATTAGTGATGAGTAATTGTTGAAGTATTAAGAATGTGTTTATTGAAGATAAGTGAATTACAAAAGTTAGAGGGGAATAATGCAAACTTGGAAAACTTCAGGGGTACCAAAGTGTAATAAGTTAAATCAATCTGGACCGTTGATGGTGGTTTTAAAAGTAATCAATCTGGACCGTCAGTTGTGGTTCTAATAGTATTCAATATGGACCGTCCATTCTAATAGTAAATCAATCTGGACCGTTCGTGAATTAGTTACTATTTAGTCATTTCTCATATAAATAGAAGCTTAATTCTTCTTTCATTCTCACCAATTCACTGAGACTCACAAGAGAAGCTATAGAGAGAGAAATTATAGAGAGAAAGAAGAAGAGTATTCTGTTACTTCACTATTGCAGTATCCGGTCTTCTACTAAGGTAAGGGATGTTATTTTTGTTTGGTAAGGGATATTATTTCTTTCATATTCATAATGAATACTACTTTTTGTATTCATCCTTTAATATGTCAGAATAACCTGTCTACGCGGATTACGTATCGTATGACGGGTGAAAATCCATTTGTAGTTTCGTATGTTATTTCTTTTCATATTCTTAATTCTAAACTTACTATGGTAAGTATTGCTTCTATAATCCTTGAAATTAGTGGAATATTCTTGAGTTTTGCGCTGCATCCAGTATCTTTTTATTGGAATATTGATATGAACTTTCTTATTAAATATCAATATTTTCACCCGGGGTACTATTCATGGGTTACTATTCACCCAGTTACTATTCACTATAATATTATTCACTCGGATATTTGGGGCACTTTTTATGCCAGGGTACTATTCACGAGTTACTATTCACAGGTTACTATTCACTAGTATTATTCACTCGGGTATTCGGGGCACTTTTTATGGGGTACTATTCCCGTAGTACTATTCACGGGGTACTATTCACCCGAAAATTTTATTTTTTTTCAGTCCAAATTATTTTGATACATGGATATTATTCTTGAATTTTACTCCACAAAACAGTATCATGTTGACAATTTGGATATTTTTAAACTCTGGATAAATTTAAAGTCTTTAATATTTATCATTGACCTCACTTGATTGAATCTTTATATCATTGTCACCATTCTCATATTTATATTGTGTTGAAAGTCATCTTTGGCTTACGTGCAAAGATGGACTGTTGATTATTAGTTTTATAGTTGTATATCTTTGGCTTACGTGCAAAAATGGGTCGTTGATTATTGGTTTCTGAGTTGTATATCTTTGGCTTACATGCAAAGATGGGTATTGATTATTATCGCTTCTGACGTTGTATATCTTTGGCTTATATTGCATAGATGAGCTGTTGATTGGTATGATTATGACCGAGGATCATTCGGTATAATCATGACCCGTAATATTACAAATGATGTGGTAAAGTCCTCATTGGCCCGTAGTGCATTGATGGGCGATTGTTGGTATGATTTTAACGAGGATTATTCCGGTATAATCATGACCATTATTGAAAATACGAATATCCTTGGCCCGTAGTGCATAGATAATTCGTGGTCATAATACTAATGAATATCCTTGACCGTAGTATAGGGATGATTCGATGATGTGAATTATTTATTAAGCTGAGTCTCAGCGATAAAATATTAATTATACACTTTTAATTCGTAGAAGATAGTAGAAATCATGCTCTACTTGACTCTTCTAAAATATAGTTGTATGTCTTTAGTCTGTAGTGCAAAGATGAATTGTTAATGAATATCTTTGGCCGTAGTGCAAAGATGAATTTATTAGTATGATTATGAACAAGAATTGTGATTGGGTATAACCATGATTTTTGATGTTTCAGGTAAAGACAGGTGATGAAAATTATCTTCGTCCTGGGTGCAAAAAGGAATTTAGAATCACAATTATGATTATGAGTTATTCACATGATTGTGGATAAGAATTGTTGATTGATGTTACAGGGATAAAACACTGTTGATGGACTTTTAACATGGAGAAGATAATAGACCTTATGGTCCATTTGACTCTTCTAATGGATTGCTCGTTCCGCTGCAACTATGGTTGAAAAGTTTTATCATCTACCATATGTTCTAAATCTCTTATTTATTACTAATGAAGGCTATTGATAATTTAATTATCTTTAGTCATGATATTCTTTACTGGGCTAGTTGTGCTCACCCTTTTTGCTTCACAATTCCTTTACGGGTAATAGGAGTGTAGTTGAATTGGCGAGAATGTGAGAGAGAATAAGCAGTTGCCTCTCTAGTTGTGGAGTTCTCCTAAACAAAGATGGAAATAATTTTATTGAGAACTTTAGAATAGTGTGTTGTATTTTATACATCATTTAGTAGTTATATTTGGTGAATCAAATAGGGTGAGGCAAACCCAACGTTGGAAGGGTGTTTTGCCACTATCATACAAGATGTCTAATGACATGCGACTTGAAGTTATCATAAGACAAGGTTGTGCACATCCAATTCTTTGAGTATATCTACGAAACTTTACCTATATAATCTTGGTGTTGGTATTGATTATTGATGCTTACGTGAAAAGTCACTCGGTTATACTCAATTATTGCTACTGATAATTGTTGCATATGATCTCTCATATTATTATTGATTCAATTATTGTCACAATATCATCTTCATAATATTTATATTATTAAATCAATAATTGAGACGACAAAGTTATTCATATTATTATTTGCAATATTGACGATGTCTAGAAAGTTACATCGATGAGAGGTTTGGTCACTAAATTGCGGCGTCGCATGATAGGGAGAAATCCTTATCGAAAAAGCCCCTCTTTCACAGGAATGATCTGGTTGTTAAATATTGTGAGTTATAATATTAATGATGAATAAGTTTATTCATGTATTGATTAAAGATGAAATTGATATTTTCATTGTGTTGGGATTATTAGTGTTAGTGAAATCGACATTTATTTAATGATAATAATTGATGTTTTCACTGGAGGTTATATTGACCAATCGGGTAATTAATCGGATAAATGAGCAATAATTAATTGCTATTAATTCACATGCTTTATAACTATTTGTTCACATGTGTGTACTATTGATTCACATGCATGTACTATTAGGGGAGGTGGTGCAAGATTGATAATACTTGCATGACTAAATTAAAATGGAGGTATAGATGAAGGTACTATATCTGTAATTATTTTTTCACATGTATATAGAACTATTGATTCACATGAATGTACTATTGATTCACATGATGTACTATTAGGGGAGGTGGTGCAAGTTTGATAATACTTGCGGGACTAAATTAAAAATGAAGGAGAAAAGATGAAGGTATTATCTTTGTAATATTTGAGCCCCAAAAAGCGTGCGATTATCGAAACTATATTTTCCTATAAATAGAAGCTCATTCTTCTTTCATTCTCACCAATTCACTAAGACTCACAAGAGCAATTATAGAGAGAAGCTATAGAGAGAAAAGAAGAAAGTCTGCTTTACTTCACTTATTCGAGTATCCGATCTTCTTACGAGGTAAGGGATATTATTTTTTCGATATTCATAGAATAATATTTTCTTCCATACTCTCTGTAGTATGTGAGTAATATTATTTAATCTCTCATATTCTGATTATACCCTCATTTTTTTAAGTATTATTGCTTCTATACTCATTGAAATTAGTAGAATATCCTTGAAATTTGTGCTTCATCTAGTATCGTTTCACAAGGATATTTTACGCACATTCTTGTTAAATTTTAAGCTTTTCATGCAGAGATCTTGTCCATGAGTAGTATTCATTTTATCTGATACTATTCACAAAATACTATTCATAAAGTACTATTCACAAAGTACTATTCATAAAAGTACTATTCACAAGTACTATTCACAAAGTACTATTCACGGGGTACTATTCACAAAGTACTATTCACAAGTACTATTCACGAAGTCTTATTCACTTGGGTACTATTCACTGGGGAATTATTCATGACAAAAATTGATTTCTTTTCTTTCCCAAATCATTTTTGATACAATATTATTCTTGAATTTTACTCCACAAAGCGATATCATGTTGACAATTTGGACATTATTGAATTACGGATAAATTAAATTATAAATCTTTAAAATTTATCCTTTGCTTTCTTTTAATTTGAATTCTTATATCATTGTCATCATCCTCATGCTTATATTGTGATAAAAGTCATCTTTGGCTTCGTGCATAGATGTACTATTGATTGGTATGATTATGACCGAGGATTATTCGGTATAATCATGACCGTAATATTACAAATGATGTGGTAAAAAGTCCTCATTGGCACGTAGTGCATTGATGGATGATTGTTGGTATGATTATGACCGAGGGATTATTATTAGGTATAATCATGACCATTGATGATTACATGAATATCCTTGGCCGTAGTGCGAGGATGATTCGATGATGTGGTTTATTTATTAAGTTTGAGTCTCGTGATAAAGTTGATGATAAACTTTTTAAATCATAGAAGATAGTAGATATCATGCTCTCTTTGACTCTTACAATGGATTGCTTGTTCATTTCTGAGATTAAACTTGATGTTTATTATATTTTATCGGTTTAACATTGTTGAAGGCTAACGATAATTTATTACGCATTATCTTAGTCATAATATTTCTTCTTTGGGCTAGTTGAGCTCACCCTTTTTTTTCATTGTTCTCTTGGGAAATGAGAATATAAGTTGGGACTAGTCGGGGAATGGAGTGATGGTCGATGATTTGCATTATAGTAGTCCTCACTATTCTATGAAATAGTGTGATAATAAATGTAATGAGGACTTATTTTGAGTTTGAATATTGTCTAGAAGACAATATTTGTATTAAAAACTCTCGACTTATGTTTTTATATTTTTAAGTTTGTATAATTAAGTTGTATTTGATTTTGTACCATGTATTTGGCGACTCGAGATGGGTGATGTATACCTATTTTGGGGCGTCACGGTTGGTATCAAAGCTTAGGGATATGATCCACAGGTGAGATGTGAGACTAGAACTAGGAGGGAGGCGGGGAATTTCCTTAGCTAGTATGACCTACCTAAGTTTATTTGGTATTTAATTGGTGGGTCGAGTATAGGGATAATATGTGACATGTCAATTAACCCTTGTTTTGTGGCGATGTTTGAAAATGGCATCGAAAATGTTGAGATAAGCAATGAAGCACATGAGGCCAGTTGAGTCACCAACGATCGATACCGAGGATAATGTGCATCGGGAAGATGCAATAATCCTCGGGAAAACAACAACAACAGGACGAATGATGAGCGATGGGATGTTCGGAGGCTTTATGCAATTCATGCAACATCGGTGAGAGAACGACTCTGTTCAAAATGCGGTGGAAACAACGGCAACTCTCGGATGGTCACTTGCTTAAGCAGTTCGAAGGAGCTGGGACCACACGGAGTTTTTTGGAGAAGCAAAACCACTTAAAAGCGGAGGCGTGGATAAAGCGGATCACCAAGATATTTGATGTCTTGGGATGCTCAGAGAAGCAAAAGGTTCCTTTGCCACCTTCGTATTGCGAGGAGAGGCGATTCTTGGTGGGAATCGGTAAAAGCGTACTCGACTGCCGCCTTTGAAGATGTCTTGGGAGAAGTTCAAGAACTATTCAATGACAAGTACTTTCCCAAAAGTATTAATCACATGAAGGAGGTAGAGTTTATCAAGTTGGAGCAAAACAATATGGCCAGGTATCATCGCGATCTGAAGCTAAGTTTGTTTGTTGTCGGTTTGCGTCCCACTTGGTTGATAATGAGGAGGAGAGAATGGCGGATGTTTCTAAGAGGTTTGAAACTTCGAGATCGTCGATACCTAATTTCTCTACAAAAGCTGTGTTTGTATTGAGATGTTGTAAATAGGGCTCGATTATTGGAGCGCGATAATGAGTCAACCCAACCAAGAAGAAGCGGTAAACAAAATGATAATACCGGTGGTAGCGATCATCGAAGCGGTGACAACAAGCGTGGAGGAAATCAACATGCGAAAATGGTAACCACTTGATTGGTAATCATGGCGAAGATAATAAAAGTGGAAATTTCAAGAAGAGGAGATTCAATAATGATGGAAGGCGTCGGCACCACACACTTTTGTTGTTAAGGAAGGAGAGCGACGACCATCGATCGTATATTACAAATCTGGAGGGAGGGACACATCGATCAAAATATGTATGCATGACGATCAAAGCATGTTATAATTGTGGAAGAAAGGTCACCTAGCCCAATTTTGTCGTGCACCAAAGTCAAGTCCGGTGGGGATGGAGGCATCAAAGGTCGTCCCAAACAAGACAAAATCGGTAGTTCAAGGAGGCGTTTGTCGTAACCTCCCAAAAAGCGAGGAATCGAGCGAGGTGATCACGGGTAAGCTAATCATAAACTCTAGCGAAGTATATACCTTATTTGATCTGGGTTCTACCCATTCTTTTATTTCTCTACTTGCGCTCAACGTTTAAATTTAACTCAGGAGAAATTAGACTTTGACTTATCTGTTGAAACTCAGTTGGGAGAAACCTTCATTACATCCATTTGTTTATAAGTCTTGTTTTTGATCAAATCGGTAACCCTACGTTACACCATCGATCTTATCTCTTTGAAAATACTTGCATTTGATGTGATTTTAGGGATTGATTGGTTAACTACTCATCATGCTAAAATTGATTATTTTTTTAATAAGGTTGTTAGCTTTCATATTCTAACCAACCTATTATGCGAATTCAAACAACCAAACCACTAAAATCGATCAACATCATATCAAGCCATAAAGCTATTCGTTTATTGAAAAATGGATGTCAAGCTTTCTTAGCCCATATCACAGTTTTAAATAAAAATAAATCGATTTGAATGATATTTCTATTGTTAATAAATTTCTGACGTATTCCACGAAGAACTTCTGGCCTACCCCAGGCGTGAAATTGAATTTTGTATCGACCTTGAATCGGTACAAAAACCCATTTCAAAGCCCCATATCGAATGGCTCTATTGAACTTGAGGAGTTAAAAACCCAACTACGAGAATTGTTAGACATCGGTTTCATTCGTCCTAAATCGTCTCCTTGGGGTGCTCTGTTACATTACGTGAAGAAGAAAGATGGAAGTATGCGACTTTGTATTGATTATCGGGAGTTGAATCATGTCACCATCAAAAATAGGTACCCGTTACCTCGTATTGATGATCTGTTTGACCCGATTGCAAGGCGCCAAATTCTTTTTCAAAGATCGATCTTCGTTAGGGATATCATCGATTAAAGATTAAAAGCGATGACATTCAAAAGACTGCTTTTCGAACTTCGATGCGGGCATTACGAATTCTAGTCATGTCTTTTGGATTGACTAATGCTCCTCTTTGCCTTCATGGATATGATGAGCCAAGTATTCAAGGAATATTTGGATCACTTTGTGGTCGTCTTTATTGATGACATCCTCATTTACTCCAAAAGCCGTGAAGATCATGAAAGCAACACTTGAGGCGATACTCCAAAAGCTTCGTGAAAACAAGTTATATGCCAAGTTGAAGAAATGTGAGTTACGGCTTGAGGAAGTAGCATTCCTTGGGCACGTGATATCAAATCATGGAATATCTGTTGACCCGGCAAATTGAAGCAATTCAAAGTTGGGAGCAACCTAAGTCGATGGCCAAAAATCGTAGCTTTCTGGGCTTATTTGGTTATTATCGGAGATTAAATGGAAGGATTTTCTCGAATCATTACTCCATTAACTTCGGTGACTCGAAAAGATACAAAATTCGGTTGGAGCGAGGAATGTGAGAAGAGTTTTCAAGAACTTCGAGAGGAGACTCATTTATTTTTGTTTACGACAATACCATCGGTTCGGAGGATTTGTCATATCTGATGATGCTTGAGGCAAAGGTTTAGGATGTGTTCTCATGCAACATGGGAAAGTCATAGCCTATGCCTCCGACAACTCAAAGAATATGAGAGGAATTATCCTACTCATGATCTAGAGTTAGCGGTTTGTCGTTTTAAAACTTAAGATTTGGAGGCATTACACATATGGAGAGAAGGTGGAGATCTATCGGATCATAAAAGCCTCAAATATTTCTTCACTCAAAAGGAACTCGACATGCGGCAACGACGATGGCTTGAGCTATTGAAAGATTACGATCGTACCATTCAATACCATCTGGAAAAGAGAGCGTAAGTAGTGGCGCGCGTTGAGTAGAAGATCATATCTTGAATGCGAGTGCGATATTGTCAATGCAAAGGCCCATTTTGTATGACTTACAAAGGATGGAGATAGAGTTAAAGACTCGGGGACCCATGTGATGATGGCAAATATCTGAGTAGAAGCCAGCTTTAATCGATAAAGTTAAAAGCTGCTCAAGCTACTGACACAGGTGATGCGTATGAGGAAGAAAGTGCAAGAAGGTGCTATTAGGAAGCAAGAATCGATGAAGAAGGAATACTTGAGTCGACTCCGGACTTTGTGTTCTAACGATTACGACTTGAAGTATAAAATCATGATGGAAGCGCACAACACACCATTTGCAATCCATCACAGGAGTACCAAAATGTATATCGTGATCTTGACATACATTTTGGTGGAGCAATATGAAGAGAGAGAGATAGCGGGGTTTATCTCAAGGTGTCTAACTTGTCAGCGAGTCGGCGGAGCATCAAGTGCCAAAAGGTCCATTGCAACCACTTGAAATTCTAGAATGGAAGTGGGAGCACATTACCATGGATTTAGTTCTTGGTCTTCCCAAGGTTTCTCAAGGCATAGATGCGATTTGGGTCATTGTTGATAGATTGACCAAATCTGCTCATTTCTTACCGTCTGAGAAACTTATACACTTGAGCGTCTTGCTCGTATGTACATAAATGAGATTGTAAGATTGCATGGTATGCCGGTATCCATAGTTTACGATCGAGACCCAAGATTCACTTCACGATTTTGGGTTGGTTTGCAAAAAAGCTATGGAGCGCAGTTTACGATTTAGTTAAACATATCATCCTCAAAGCAGATGAAGAGCGATCGGAGAGGACTAATCAAACTCTTGAAGATTTATTAAGACTCTGTGTCCTTGACTTCAAAGGAAGTTGGGACAAGTTCTTACCATTGGTGGAGTTTTCCTACAACAACAGTTATCAAGCAAGTATTGGCATGGCTCCATTTGAGGCGTTGTATGGAAGAAAGTGTCGTTCTCTCGATTATCTTTGGGATGAGGTGGGTGAAGCAACGTTGTTGGGACGAGTTGATGCGTATGACTACGGAAAAGATTCAAATGATCCGATAGCGTATAAAAACCTCACAAGATCGACAAAAGAGTTATGTTGATCTTCATCGAAAGGGCGTGGAATTCAATATTGGAGATCATGTGTTGTTACGTGTTGCTCCATGGAAAGGAGTTCTGAGATTTGGAAAGAGAGAAAGCTCGATCCTCGATTCATTGGCCCATTTTAATCCTCGATCGAGTAGGAAGCTGTGGCTATATAGACTACTTCTTACTGCTAAGTATGTCTCTAAGTGTTCATAACGTTTTTCACATATCTATGTTACGTAAATATGTGAAAGACCCGAACCACATTATTTGAATTAGAACCGGGACGAGATAGCGGAAGATTTAGCGTATGAAGAGGTACTGTTAAAATCTTGGATAAGAAGGATCATATTCTACGCTCGAGGTTATACCTCAAGTCGAAAGTTTTGTGGAGAAACCACGATGTTGAGGAAATGACACAGGAGTTAGAATCTGAAATGAAATCAAAGTATCCTCACCTCTTGACATACCGGTCGCACCCCCTAATTTTGAGGATGAAATTTCATAAGAAGGGGAGGTTGTAAGACCCCAACTTTTATGAATAAAGATTAATTTTTCTCGAAATATATTTTTGAATATTATGGTGTGGATTTGATATAATGTTATAGTTGTGGGTAATATTTACAAATTTTTGCAAAGTAAGCAAGTGGTTATATAATATTAGATTGGTGGGAAATATTCATTTTAACGAGGAATATTAAATGCGATGACACAATCATTAGTGGACCCCACAGCGGAAATTATTATCGTAGTTAGAAATGATAGAATTATCTTTTATAAAAATAACGGCGAAAGTTTTCTGAGTTAAGCTGTTGAACTACCGGTGGTAAAAAAATGCGATGTCTGGCGTGGTTGCATAGTAGCACATTGGTATTGATTATTGATGCTTACGTGAAAGTCACTTTCGTTATACTCAATTATTGCTACATGATAATTCTTTGCATAATATCTCTCATATTATTGATTCAATTATTGTCACGATATCATCGCATAATATTTTTATATTATTAAATCAATAATTGAGATGACAAAGTTATTCATATTATTATTTGCAATATTGACAATGTCTAGAAAGTTACATCGAGGAGAGGTTTGGTCACTAATTGCGCGCGATGATAGGGAGAAATCCTTATCGAAAAAGCCCTCTTTCACAGGGAATGATCTGGTTGTTAAATATTGTGAGTTATAATATTAATGATGAATAAGTTAATGTTGATTAAAGATGAAATTGATATTTTCATTGTGTTGGGATTATTAGTGTTAGGGAAAATGCGACATCTATTTCGATAATAATTGATGTCGGAGGTTATATTGACCAATCGGGTAATTAATCGGATAAATGAGCAATTAATTGCTATTAATTCACATGCTTATAACTATTTGTTCACATGTGTGTACTATTGATTCACATGCATGTACTATTAGGGGGGAGGTGGTGCAAGATTGATAATACTTGCATGACTAAATTAAAAATGGAGGTATAGATGAAGGTCTTTATCTTGTAATTATTTTTTCACATGTATAGAACTATTGATTCACATGAATGTACTATTGATTCACATGATGTATGTACTATTAGGGGAGGTGGTGCAAGTTTGATAATACTTGCGGGGACTAAATTAAAAATGAAGGAAAAGATGAAGGTATTATCTTTGTAATATTTTGAGCCCCAAAAGCGTGCGATTATCGAAACTATATTTTCCTATAAATAGAAGCTCATTCTTCTTTCATTCTCACCAATTCACTAAGACTCACTGAAAAGAGCAATTATAGAGAGAGAGCTATAGAGAGAAGAGAAGAAGAAATGCTTACTTCACTATTCGATATCCGATCTTCTTACGAGGTAAGGGATATTATTTTTTTTCGGTATTCATAGGAATAATATTTTCTTCCATACTACGTAGTATGTGAGTAATATTATTTAATCTCGTATTCTGATTATACCCTCATTTTGTTAAAGTATTGCTTCTATACTCAAGTGAAATTAGTAGAATATCCTTGAAATTTAAACTTCATCTAGTATCGTTTTCACAAGGATATTTTACGCACATTCTTTGTTAAATTTTAAGCTTTTCATATTAGAGATCTGTCATGTGAGTATTCTATTCATTTTATTCACGATTACTATTCATAAAATACTATTCATTTCAGAAGTACTATTCACAAAGTACTATTCATAAAGTACTATTCACAGTACTATTCACGGTACTATTCATTATTCATTCACGAATTACTATTCACGAAGTACTATTCACTATTCAGTCTTTTATTCAGTATATTACTATTCACACGAAAAATTATTGATTCAAAAATTTTTTTTTTTTGTCCAAATCATTTTTGATCTGATATTATTCTTGAATTTTACTCCTGGCGATATCATGTTGACAATTTGGACATTATTGAATTACGGATAAATTAAATTATAAATCTTTAAAAATTTATCCTTTGCTTTCTTTTAATTGAATTCTTATATCATTGTCATCATCCTCATGCTTATATTGTGATAAAAGTCATCTTTGGCTTACGTGCGTAGATGTCTTTATTGATTGGTATGATTATGACCATGGATTATTCGGTATAATCATGACCGTAATGTTACAAATGATGTGGTAAAAAAATCCTCATTGGCACATAGTGCATTGATGGGCGATTGTTGGTTGGTATGATTATGACCGAGGATTATTAGGGTATAATCATGACCATTGATGATTACATGAATATCCTTGGCCCGTAGTGCGAGGATGATTCGATGATGTGGTTTATTTATTAAAATTTGAGTCTCGGCGATAAAATTGATGATAAACTTTTTAAATCATAGAAGATAGTAGATATCATGCTCTAATTGACTCTTACAATGGATTGCTTGTTAAAATTTGCTGATTAAACTTGATGTTTATTATATTTTATCGGTTTAACATTGTTGAAGGCTAACGATAATTTATTACGCATTATCTTAGTCATAATATTTCTTCTTGGGCTAGTTGAGCTCACCCTTTTTGCTTTCATTGTTCTCTTGAGGAAATGAGAATATAAATTTGGGACTAGTCGGGGGAAGCGAGTGATGGTCCGGATGTTTGCATTAGTAGTCCTCACTATTATATGAAATAGTGTGATAATAAATGTAATGAGGACTTATTTTGAGTTTGAATCTTGTCTGAAGACAATATTTGTATTAAAACTCTCGATTTATTATTTGGATCGACTCAAGATGGGTGAACTAGGTTTTTTTTCTTTTTTTTCATTTTATCTCTAATTGAATTGGGATAATTTTGTAGAGTCCATTGTTATCTTTAAAAGTTGGATAGTAATCCTTTTTTTTTTTACTATATTAGATTGGAATTTAAACACACTCACACACCCTACCTGACATGCCAAGCGGGCCAAAGGCCTTGGATATGATAGTAATCTTTTATTGGCTCCCCAAGATAAATAAATATTAGTTCCTATAAAACAATATAAAAATCATTTGTTAAAATTAAATAGACACATAAAATAATAAATATGATATTATTAAAATATAAAAATATGTTTCTATCAATAAACTATTGTTAGTTTGAATAAAAAGGGATCTGGTTACCATGAAATTCTTCATGGTAAGTTGGTCAATTGACCAATACAGTGCTGATACGCAGAGAGAGATCACTTCTCGTCTGCGTATCGATATTGTATTGGTCAATTAATCAAAGTTAACTTCATGTTAACTACTCCCAATAAAAAGTAGTTTTCTTTCTCCATAATTTTTGTAATGTTTTCATGCCTTCCTATAAACATGAAGAAGGATTAATTAGAAGTTGGTGTGATTATTTCAACTCACAATCATATTGTGAACAAGTACAAACAATTTTATATCTACATATAAAAGCAAAAAATTAAAATGATATCCTAATTCTATTAATATATAAGACCCCAAAAAGAAAATGGTAAACACATATTGTATAATACTGTGACGCCCCCAAAATAGGTATACAACACTCACTCTGAGTCGCCAAATACATGGTACAGAAAACAAATACAAACTTAATTATACAACTGTCGTGTAACATAAGATGAGAATTTTAACACGAATATTATCTCCTAGACAATATCCAAACTCAAATGAAGTCCTCATTACAAATATTATTACACTATTTCACAAAATAGTGAGGACTACTAAAGCAACCATTTGGACCATCACTCTATTCCCCGACTAGTCCCAGCTATATTATCATTTCCTGAAGAGAACAATGAAAGCAACGAGTGAGCTCAACTAGCCCAGTAAAGAATATTATGACTAAGATAATGCAGAATAAATTATCGTTAGCCTTCAACAGTGTTAAACTGATAGAATACAATAGACAACAAGTTTAACTGCAGTGGAACAAACAATCCATTGGAAGAGTCAAGTAGAGCATAATATCTACTATCTTCTATGATTTAAAAGTTTATCATCAATTTTATCGCTGAGACTCAACTCAATAAATAATCCACATCACTGAATTATCCATGCACTACGGGCCAAGGATATTCATTATTATCACATCCACGAATCATCCATGCACTACGGGCCAATGATATTCATTATTATCACCAATGGTCATGATCATGCCAATGAGGACTTTTACCACATCATTCGTAACATTACAGGTCATGATTATACCGAATAATCCATGGTCATAATCATACCAATCAACAGTTCATCTATGAATTACGGGCCAAAGATGACTTTCATCACAATATAAGTATGAGGATGATGACAATGATATAAGAATTCAATCAAACGAAAGCAAGGATAAATATTAAGGAATTTTAATTTATCCAGAGTTTTAAAATGTCCAAATTGACAACATGATAACTGCTTTGTGGAGTAAAATTCAAGAATAATATCCATGTATAAAAAATAATTTGAACAGAAAAGAAATCCATTTTCTGGGTGAATAGTACCCCGTGAATAGTACCCCGACATGAAAAGATTAAAATTTAACAATAATATTCAGAAAAATATTCCCGTGAAAAAATACTCGATGAAGCGTAAATTTCAAGGATATTATACTAATTTCAAGGAGTATAGAAGCAATACTTTAACAAAATGAGTGTAGAATTAGGAATATGAAACGAAATAATATTACTTACATACTACAGAGTATGGAAGAAAATATTATTCCTTACGAGCACTGAAAAAAATAATATCTCTTACCTTAAAAGGAGAGTATTTCTGACTAGTAGGGCGGAGATATTTTTGAAGAAAACTTGCACTGTTTTCTACACTCAAAGCTTCCTTAAATTCTAAAGAAATACGCTCAATATTATACAATAAGAATTCTCTGATTTTGGAGTGATTTTAAATTCTAAACTAAGCATCCTATTTATAGGAGAATGACATGATACTATTTGGATGCACAGTAAGGAAAAAAATCACAGACTGCACAGTAGGAAATCAAACGAATTCAAGGGCATTGGCTGAATTTTTTTTTGAATTTACTATGCAGCACTATGTTGCACTATGCAAACAATAAAATATAATATATTCTATTTTTTATAAAAAAACAAAACTTATTAATATATATATATATATACATATATATATATATATATATATAACTAAATTGAGATAACTTTCAACCGATAATTTTGAAAAATAGATAAGTGGGGTCCATAATTTACAATAAATACTTCATAAAAATCTCCTATATTTATCTCAATTCACTTGGCTTCACAATTTTTTTTTAATAACATTCATCATTAATATTATAACTCATAATATTAACAACCAGATCATTCCCAGGAAAGATGGGGCTTTTCGATAAGGATCTCCTTATTGACGCGCAATTAGGTGACCAAACCCCTTTCCTCGACAGAACTTTCTAGACATTATTAATAATACAAATAATAATATGAATAACTTTGTCATCTCAATTATTGATTTAATAATATAAAATATTGTGACAATAATTGAATCAATAACGTGAGATACTATGCATCAATTACTATGTCAATAATTGAATAAAACTGAGTGAGTTCTCACATAAGCATCAATAATCAAAGATACTGTGCAATACCGTATGCTACTATGCAACCACGCGTATTACTATACTTTTATCACCGGGTATTTCAACTGTTAACGGTAAAAGTCTTGCCATTATAAAAAGTTATTTCTATCATTTTCTAACTCCGACAATAATTCTGTTGTGGAGTCCACCAATGATTATGCCATCGTACGAATATTCCCTGATAAAACGAATATTCCCCGGCCAATCGAATATTGTATAACAACTTGCTTACTTTGCAAAATTTATAAATATTACTCACAACTATAACATTATAACAAATTCACACCTTATAATATTCAAAAATGATATTTAGAGAAAAAAATTCATCTTTATTCATAAAAGTTGGGGTCTTATAATGCTCACTGCCATACGTACGTTTTGGTATAGAAAAGTAACTCATGGGAATGAAAATGAATTTCATTCTTATATTAGATAATAAATTTACTTTTTGCAAATTTTTATATATTTATGACGTCACTGGTTTAGTAACAGTTTGGTTGAACCAATAACCCATCCATCCGATAATTTTTTGATTTGATGACTGATTTGAATCTAAAAACATTGGTTGTTGATTTTGAGATGAAAATCATGTCAAGGTAATATATTTATGTATATTTATATTGTGACGCCCCCAAAATAGGTATACATCACCCATCTTGGGTCGCCAAATAAATGGTACAAAATTTAAATACAAACTTAATTAATACAACTGTCGTGTAAAATACAACAAAATATAGCTGAGTTTTTACACGAATATTGTCTCATAGACAATATCCAAACTCAAATTCAATTCTCGTTACATTTATTATCACACTAAATAGTGAGGACTACTAAAACAACCATCTTAGACAGTCACTCCATTTCCCGACTAGTCCCGGCTACGTTCTCATTTCCTGAAGAGAACAATGAAAGCAAAAGGGTGAGCTCAACTAGCCCAGTAAGAAATATTATGACTAAGATAATGCAGAATAAATTATCATTAGCCTTCAACAGTGTTAAACTGATAAAATATAATAAGCATCAAGTTTAACTGCAACGGAACAAGCAATCCATTAGAAGAGTCAAGTAGAGCATTATATCTACTATCTTCTATGATTTAAGAGTTTATCATCAATTTTATCGTTGAGACTCAACTTAATAAATAATCTACATCATTGAATCATCCATGCACTACTGGCCAAGGATATTTATTAGTATCACGTCCACGAATTATCCATGCACTACGGGCCAAGGATATTTGTGTAATCATCAATGGTCATGATCATGCCAATAACTTTCCATCAATGCACTATGGGCCAATGAGGACATTTACCACATCATTTGTAACATTACAGGTCATGATTATACCGAATGATCCCTGATCATAATCATACCAATCAACAGTCCATCTATGCACTACGGTCCAAAGATGACTTTTACCACATCATAAGCATGAGGATGATGATAATGATATAAGAATTCAATTAAATGAGAGCAAAGGATAAATTTTAAAGATTTTATAATTTAATTTATCCAGAATTCAAAAACGACCAAATTGTCAACATGATACTTCTTTGTGGAGTAAAGTTCAAAAATAATATTGTATCAAAAATGATTTAGAGCAAAAAAAATTTAATTTTTGTCATGAATAGTACCCTGGGTGAATAGTACCCGAGTGAATAGTACACCGTGGATAGTACTCCGACATGAAAAAGTTAAAACTTATCAAGAATGTTCAGAATAATATTTCCATGAAAAGATACTCGATGAAGCGCAAATTTCAAGGATATTCTACTAATTTCATGGAATATAGAAGCCAAAACTTAACAAAATGAGTATAGAATTCTGAATCTGAAACGAAATAATATTACTTACATACTACAGAGTATGGAAGAAAATATTATTTCTTACGAATGTTGAACAAAAATAATATCCCTTACCTTAAAAAGGAGAGTATTCTAACTGGTATAGCGGAGATATTCTTGAAGAAAACTTGAATTGTTTTCTACACTCAAAGCTTCCTTAAACTCTAAAAAATTACGCTCAATATTATAGAAGAAGAATTCTTTGATTCTGATGTGATTTTCAATTCTAACTAAGCATCCTATTTATAGGAGGATGGAAGGATACTATTTAGAAAATAAAATCACGGACGCACAGTGGGTCACGGGCGAAAATCTTTCCTGAGAATTCACGGATGCCCAAATTTCAAGTAAAACAAAATTCTATATATATATATATATATATATATATATATATATATACTTTATAACTTCCTTCTGATTATTTTAAAAAATGAGTAAGTGAGGGTCCAAATAATAAGCAAAATTTACAACAAATACTTCATAAGAAAAATCCCCTCAATATTTTTAACAACATTTATTCATCATGATTATAACACGTAATATTAACAATCAGATCATTCCCAGGAAAGAGGGGGCTTTTCGATAATGATTTCTCCCTATTGGCGCGCAATTAGGTGACCAAACCCCTTTTATCGACAGAAGTTTCTAGACATTGTTAATTATGCAAATAATAATATGATCTCAATTATTGATTTAATAATATAAAATATTGACAATAATTGAATCAAATAATGTGAGATACTATGCAACAATTGATGTAGCAATAATTGAGTATAACTGAGTGACTTCTCACGTAAGCATCAATAATCAATACCGTGTGCTACTATGCAACCACGTGTATTACTGTACTTTTACCACCGGGTATTTCAACAGTTAACGGTAAAAATTTCGCCGTTATTTTTATAAAAGATATTACATGCTTTTCTAACTCGATGCGATGAATTCCATTGTGGGGTCCATCAATGATTGTGTCGACGTACGAATATTTCCTGTTAAAACGAATATTTCCCGACAAATCGAATATTTTATAATAACTTGCATACTTTGCAAAATTTATAAATATTACCCACAAGTATAATATTATATCAAATCCGCACCATAATATTCAAAAATATATTTTGAGAAAAATTAATCTTTATTTATGAAAATTAGGGTCTTACATATATGGGGTAGAATTAAGTAGAGGTGGCTTACTAATAGTTTTCCTAGCTTTCATAAAAATTTAAGAGATTGTAGAATCTCTCTACAATTATTACAAATATTAGTGTCTCTCTAGTTTTCTTCTCTTTTCAGAAACAAAAGTTTTACGTTTATTTGTGATCGTAAATTTTTAAAAAATATTAATAACCTACTTTCTCATATTAATTATCTTTAAACATTAAATGAATAATTTTTTCTCCTTCAACTTTTTTGTAAATTTTAATAGGGTAAAATTGAGATTTCATACCCAATTTAGCTAATTAAACCAAACATTAATTAAACTTCTTAATCTTTGTTTTTTTGTCTAAAATGTCAAATAAGAAGTATCTATTAACCTTATTGTTGTTTTTCCCCATATTTATTATATTAGTCGAAATATTACTTTAAATTGTGCTAAAAATATTTAGTTTAATTTTGGTTAAAATTGTATTCAAAAGACAAATTCAACAGATAACTCGTTATGCTCGGCAACCCAATACTACATAAAGTGCCTAATTACCCGTCCAAGAATCTGATCGAGTTTTAAATATTTAATAGGGCTAAATATATTTCTGTTACATTAAGTATCATCAAATTTATAATTCGGCCCCCAAAGTATTCATATTGACTTTGAAAATACGATTTGACCGTATTCATATACTGGGGTTGACTTCATTAAAAAATTAAAATGTTTCTAAATAAAATTAACTCCAAATTAAAATATTCCAAATACAATTAGTCCCAAATTAAAATACTTCTAAATATAATTAACTCCCCAAATTAAAATAATTTTAAAGTCAATTCACCCCAAATAATATTGACTTTGAAAATATTAATCTAAAAATTATACCAAATGATGTTTAACAAAAAAAATAAAGAAGATGTTGGGATGTAATTATTTGGGTCTAGCCAAGGTGTAGCCCAATCTATTTAATGGACCGGATTTGGTGTTGGCCATATACGTTTATTATCTATTTGTTCAAATAGTGGGATAGTTCTTATTAAAGTAAGATTGTGTTTTCTTATTTGGTGGGATAAGGAGATCTAATTTGGGAAGGAATTGATCAGTCATTAATTGCAGTTATAAGGTGATTCTAAACATGATTCCTACTCCTAATTGGATTCAGGTGGACATGACATCTCTCCATATTATTATAGTGGATTTCTCTCTCTCCGTGGTTTTTTCTCAATTGAATTTTCACGTAAATTCTTGTGTTCATATTTTATATATTTTTGTTTATGTTTATGTGAGTGTATTTCGTAAGTTTGATTTTACAACAATACAATCAACCGTTTGCATGATTTTGGTATGCTATTTTGGTGATTTCGTCATGCTTGCAAAATCTGGCGTTAATAGAAGAATTAAGAGACTCTTTTTAATTATTAAAAATTCATACAAATGTAATAAAACAATAATTTTCTGAGATTTGGAGATTTTTTTTTCATGATTTTTTTGTGTTACTGCTCTTTTTGCTTTATGTTTATACCAATTTTTATTCCAAAATGATGAACAAGAATATTAACATTCAATTTTTTCAAAACAAAAATTAAAAAAGGAGAAATTTTTCTACCAAAATGATGAGCACCAATATTAACATTCAATTTTTACAAAATAGAAATTAAAAACAATATTTTCCACCTCCATAACTTCTTCCCTCTAGCACAACAACCTCGCAATGTGAAGTTTGGGAAAAAATAATCGGCCAACTAAGTTGCTTCAAATCGGACGATTGGTACCCAATTGTGGTGTATTGGGGGAAAAGCTACGCAAAAGATTGTCATCGGAGTTGTGGTGATAGTGAGCATGTCCATATCTTAATTGGTGGAGTAATCGATGATGGAGAAAGAGTGCTGAAATTTGAAATTTGTTTGTTTCAATTTTAGATATATTTTATTTTTGATTTTTGATTTTAGGAATATATATATATATATACACACACACACACATAAGTAATATATCTATTGTGTTGTGATTGTGTGAAGTTTGTGATAAGATTGAAGTTTAGGAAAGATAATGATGCTTGATTGATGACGGTGATGGAGGAGTTGATGATGATAATGGTGTTGAAAGTGTTGATGATGGTGATGGAGGAGTTTAGGGAAGAAATAATGAGATATTTTTATTTGTTTTTACACTATTAAGTCTTTTAATTAGTTATTACAAAACAAATTTCTTAAATTAATTTAAGGGCTACATTGTATGCAATTAGACACTTTATGTAGTAAATTGTAAATCAAGCTGTATTTTAATACTGTGACACCCCCAAAATAGGTATACACAACCCATTCTGAGTCGCTAAATATATGGTACATAATTTAAATACAAACTTTCTTATACAATACGACAAAAATGTAGCTGAGAGTTTTAACACGAATATTGTCTCATAGACAACATCTAAACTCAAATGGAGTTCTCATTACAATTATTATCACACTATTTTATAGAATAGTGAGGACTACTACATCCACCATCTCGGACCGTCACTCCACTCCCCGACTAGTCCCGGCTACGTTCTCATTTCCTGAAGAGAACAATGAAAGCAAAAGGGTGAGCTCAACTAGCCCAGTAAGAAATATTATGACTAATATAATGCAGAATAAATTATCATTAGCCTTCAACAGTGTTAAACTGATAGAATACAATAAATAACAAGTTTAACTACAGCGGAACAAGCAATCCATTAGAAGAGTCAAGTAGAACATGATATCTACTATCTTCTGTGATTTAAAAGTTTATCATCAATTTTATCGCTGAGACTCAGCTCAATAAATAATCCACATAACTGAATTATCCATGCACTACGGGCCAAGGATATTCATTATTATCACATCCACGAATCATCCATGCACTACGGGCCAATGATATATTATCACCAATGGTCATGATTATACCGATACATAGTCATAATCATACCGATCAACAGTCCATCTATGCACTACGTGCCAAAGATGACTTTTATCACAATATAATCATGATGATGATGACAATGATATAAGAATTCAATTAAGTGAAAGCAAATGATAAATTTTAAAGATTTATAATTCAATTTATCCAGAGTTCAAAATGTCCAAATTGTCAACATGATACTGCTTTGTGGAGTAAAATTCAAGAATGATATTTATGTAAAAATAATTCGAACAGAAAAGAAATCAATTTTTATCATGAATAGTACCCGTGTGAATAGTATTCGTGTGAATAGTACCCGAGTAAATAGTACCCCGTGAATAGTACTTCATGAATAGTACTTCGTGAATAGTACCCCGACATGAAAAGATTAAAACTTCACAAGAATGTTCAGAAAAATATTTCTGTGAAACGATACTAGATGAAGCGTATATTCCAAGGATATTCTACTAATTTCAAGGAGTATAGAAGCAATACTTATCAACATAAGTATAGAATTAGGAATATGAAACAAAATTATATTACTTACATATTATAGAGTATGGAAGAAAATATTATTTCTTATGAATACGAAAGAAATAATACCCCTTATGAAAATGAAATAAATAATACCTCTTACGAATATGAAATAAATAATACCCCTTACCTTAGTAGGAGATTGGATACTGCAATAGTGTAGTAACTGTAGACACTCGAAATTTTCTATACTATTGTCACTAACATTGTAGGAGGATAGATTCGTCTTTTAAGAGAGAACCCTGAAAGACAATCCAAATCCATACCGGATACTACCTGAAGTTCAGCATCAACCCCAGATCACATTATGGGAGTAACAATTCCAACCTCGGAGATAACCCCGAGGCGTGAAGATCCAATACTGGAACACACACCGGAGAAGACCGATTAATCTCAGAGATAACCCCGAGGTGTCTAGTCTCAGTCCCAACCATGGGAATAGCCACCAACCTTGGTGATAACACCAAGGAATGCAGTTTTGGCGATAACCTCGAAAATGCTTGTTTCAAATGTGACCAGCTTCAATCTCGACGCTCACAACGAGATACACTCTACCAACCCGACGATAACACCGGGAGGATAGGCACACCTCAAAGATGACAATGAGGACCTTTAACAAATGCAGCAGTCCAATCTCAGTGAAGCTTTGAGCAACGCGTCACTTTATCATTGAAGCCGCGATAACACCGGTGATGGGAAACATCGTCATCTCGCCAACACGATGCCACGCCACGTCGTCTAAACATTTCAAACATACATCTATACACAACGATGTCCCACAAGAGCCAAGGATAACCAATCTCGAGTGACTATTGTGCAGGGTAACGGATAGAATTTGAAGCTTGAAGACCGGAGGGCATCGTCCCATCTTCAATGACTTCGTACAAACTCTAATCCCATGCCATCGTACAACTGTCGACAACGGCAGTCCGAAATAGGTCCTGTATACCTTAATCGGATGCCCAGATTGCACTTTTGAAAGTTTGAGCGGACATTATAGTGCCCGAGTGCACGTACTACAAGACGACCCGACCCGAGAAACCCGTGCCCACCCGGGTTGCCTCTAGTACACCTACGGCTCACCTGCGGCTCCACCCTCTATAAATAAAGGGCTTGGGTTGGCCATTTTGAAAGAGAAAACGGTGAGGAAGCCCTGCCCAATTTGCTCTGCACTCACTCCAAGCAGTGTGCTTTCCCCTTTTAAACACCTGTGAGCTCATATATAGCCCTTTTGTACCTACAAAAGTCAGTGTTTACCCACTCTAAAGATATAGAAGTCTTCTTTGACAGTCAACTGTAAGCCTTCTCACACACTTTAGAGTCTTTCTCTTCATCTCTGCACACACCCTTCTTCACGTTGAGAGTCGTGTTGTGCGCATTTGCCCGGACTTTGGTCCGTGGTTTTCATTTCAGTCTGTATATATATATATTGACTAACATTATCGAGTTATGCCTCGATTGAGCCTAGACTTCGATCTGGAGCGTTTATTTGCTTTAATATATATATATATATATATATATATATATATATATATATATATATATATATATATATACATTTATATATATTAACTTTGTGTCAAACTTTGTTGATGAGCCTATACTTGATGCGGAGAGTTTATCGCTTTAATATATATATATATATATATATATATATATATATATATATATATATACATTTATATATATTAACTCGTATCGAACTTTGTTCGATGAGCCTGAACTTGATGCAGCGCGTTCTTTGCTTTAATATATATATACATTTATATATATTAAGCGTGTGTGGACTGCTCATTACGATGAGCACAGATTTTACATCCTATATTTACTCATATATATATATATATATATATACATTTATATCTATGAACTGTGGTCGAACTCTATTCGATGAGCCTGGATTTTACAGCCGGTGCGTTTATTCGCTTATATATATATATATATATATATATATTGTCCCACCTGGAGTTTACTTCGTGGTGGTTGATCGCTTTAACAACTTTCTTTACGTTTCGTCACCCCGGAGTTTATTTAAGTGGCGCTTAATCGCTTTATACACTTTTTATTTACATTTTGTCCCGCTTGAGTTTCCTTCGTATTGGCGGTTGGCCATATTCTGACTTTATTTACGTTTTGTCCCACATGGAGTTTCCTCCGTGGCGGTTGATAGCTTTTAACAGCTTTATTTACATTTCTGATCCCCCATGGAGGTGCTTCATGGTTGGTGATCATGTCTGTATATATATATTTATAGCTTTTATATATAGACCTGCTTACTGCTTTCATACAAATTGCGGTATCCTGTGCGCCTAGGAATCATGTGATCACAGATTCATCCCATTGGATCTAGATTCAGTTCCCGTGATGGACATTTTCAGCTATAAGCAGCTTGTAAATTATTATGCGGTGTCTGAATTTCCTCAGATGGTTTCCATACCCACGAGGAAGTCGGCATTATTTTGTACATTATTTTTTCATACGGATGCCTCGCATCTGTCAAATAAAATCAATCAAGCCGAACACTTAATAAAATAGGAGTGTAAAAGGTCTCAATTACTATTGAGCATCAGGGTTTGAAAAACCTTTTTATGAAACGTCATTGCTATATCTTGCTAAAAACTGAATTTTTACATAAATTCAAACCCTGTGTATATAGGTTCGAACGAGGCCTCACACTACTTCCAAATAACAGCACATTGACCCACACACGCACACATTCAGATAATAGTTTCTTGAAAAGAGGCGGTCACAGTGGTAACACGGATGTCGGGGGGTGCCCAACACCTTCCCTCCGCATAACCAAGTCCCCGGACCCTAATGAATCTCGGTTTCACCGACCCATTTAAAGATGTCACATCACTTTCAATGTGCAAACCTTTTCTCGATTGTGTTGGTACAACTATTTAAAAATCAATGGCGACTCTTAACGATCTATCGTCGACATTATA
Organism: Panax ginseng; assembly: GCA_020205605.1. NCBI lineage: Eukaryota > Viridiplantae > Streptophyta > Magnoliopsida > Apiales > Araliaceae > Panax > Panax ginseng. Next base: position 113,458,820 of record CM035143.1, read on the forward strand.
CATGTCGGACCTTTTCACTTGTTTTTCAAACAAATCTCACCTAAAATGAGAACACCAAAGAACAAGTAATGAAAGGGACATCCAAAAATCCCAACGTCGACAAGTGGCGATTCTGGCTGGGAATCGATGAAGAGGACTTAAGCCGCTTATTACAATCTTTTCAAAACTATTATCACGCTTGTGTGTGGATGTTACATTTACATTTGATGAATGTATCTGAATGCATTTCCTTATTGCACTTAGTCTTTCGCACCATATCTGCTTTGATATTAGTGCTTTGCACCATATCTGCTTCTGATATTAGTGCTTCGCATATGTCATCATTTTCATACGGTGAGACACGATGTATGTGAATGTATGTTGTGTGTCCCTCCACCAGAGGCTATCCGTCGGTGTTTGATTCTTTGGACTGCATTGAGAAGACTAATTCTCCGAGGCTCGTGAAAAGCACCACCTAAATTCGCTCGATTTGAAGAATGGGATTAACTTCCCGTCAAGTAGATTGCGATGATTTGGGAACCTTCATGCCAAAAAGCATGAGAGTAACCTAAGATAGGTCGACCTCACGATAAACCCAAAAGCGGAGGAAAGTCTCTTCATGCTCTCATTTCAAATTACTTGTAATTAAATTCCATATCTATCTCCATGTAATGAGAAATATGAAGAAATGTGTACATTATACATATTTTAAACATGCTACAAACAAGCTGACATCCGTTTTGCGGGATAAAATTCCTAAAATGGACACATCACATAGCAGCATATTATACACATTCCTAAAGACTAAACTATGCAAGTCTTTCATGGGGAATCAATCGGACCTACTACCCACAAAGTTCAAAAGGCAATAGGCTACGATCAATCATGTAAGTCATCCGACACGATTGAACTTAATCCATTTCTCGCAAAGAATTCGATGGATTAAGCAAACAAATTACAGATTTGGCTGTTCTACTCAAAGAATTACACCAGTCTACACAGGGTCAGAAAATACCCGTACATGCTGAATCCTCCACACAAGGAGGAACCCATGTCATTACAATACCTAAACTGCAGTTGGAAACGACCAACAAAACTCATGATGCTGCTCATCCCACTGGAGATCCAGACACGGGTGACATCAAAAAGAAAGTCCTCCAAATGGAAGAAACCCTTCGTGCTATAAAAGGAATTGGAACACACGAGAGTGTTTCATATCTTGATCTGTGTATTTTCCCGTGTTCATTATCCGTAAAAATTTAAAACTCGACTTTGAAAAATATGACGGGTTAGGAGATCCTTACACACATTTAAAGGTGTTTATTGGAGAACTTGGATCTTATGCAGAGGACGAAAAGCTTAGAATGAAATTGTTCAAGAAAAGTCAAACTGGAGAAGCCCGGTCATGGTACACAAGATTAGACAATTCAAAGATCCATAGCTGGGAAGAGCTAGCACATGTTTTCCTCACTCAATACAACTTTCAAACTCAAATGGTTCCTGATCGGTATCAAATTACCAAGATCAAGAAACAGTCTAACGAGTCTTTCAGAGAGTATGCTCAAAGGTGGAGACGTCTGGCTGCCCAAGTTAGTCCGTCCATGACAAAATCAGAGATGGTCATGACTTTCATAGACATACAAGAAGCTCCTTTCTATGAGAGAGTTTTAGCCAGCATCGGTAAACCATTTTCTGAAATGGTCAAACATGAGGAGATGGTTGAGATGGGATTGAAGTCCGGAAAGATTCAAGACCTAGCTGCACTCAAAGCTGTTGCTGATCACATCCAATCTGGAAATTATGGGAACAACCCCCGGAGGGTCCATAAAAAGAAGGAGGAAGATGTTTCCCTGATACTACATGGGCAAAAAGGCAATCAAAACATGCCTATTCAAAAGAGAAACTACACTCCCTTTCAAGCACAGTCTGTAAACCCTCCAATACCAAAAGGTGGAGAAGTTAAACGACCTCAAGTGTTTACACCCTTAGGGGACACCCTCGAGAATATTCTCAATCTTCTGACGACACAAAAGAAAATTACACATCTTCTTCCACTAGCCAACCCTAATGGACGGGGTTTCAATGCTGCTCAGAAATGTGTTTATCATGCCGGGTCACCTAGACATGATACTCAGGATTGTTGGGCCTTGAAACACAAGATCCAGGACTTGATAGACAACGGAGAGATCGTGGTCACTAAACTAGATCAGCCTCACGTTCAAAACAACCCTCTTCCTCAACACAAAGAAGAAGAGGTAAACATGATAAATTGGAGTACTGGACAGAATTCCAATTTCAACTATGAATCCTCCCAAACCCTCAAAGACGGTGATGACAAATGGGATTATGCCAAGTTCCAGTTCACAATGGAACGAAAGATGAAAGCTCTATGCAAATAAATTGAGCAATTGGCGGAGCTGGTGACTTATCAGCATCAAGTGATTTGTCAGTTAATCAGCCAGGAGCATGCCAGTCTCCTACCTATTGTCATGAATATTCCCTCTTCACTTTCAAAAAATGAAATGCTGGAAGACAAAGTGACAAAGAGAGCAAATGCCAAAGCCCATCGGGATTTCGCCAACAAAAGGGAATTCACCTATCTGGGCCAACCTACGGAGAAAATTCTTCATATGTTAATCAATGAAGGAAGGATCGCCTCCTTCTACCTCCAATCAATCCCGTTCAGTAGGCGTACAACTCGATGGAGTATGTTAATATCACTCCCGATCTCATGCGGTCACAAAGACGGAAGAATCTTTGGACACTCCGCCACCTTATCCAAAATCTAATTGACAGTGGTGTCCTGCGCCTAGTAGACGACGATACTGTGTTACGTGCAAGTGAGAATGCAGGCCCTACTAAGTGGAAAAGTGTGGTAGCAGTCATATCCACTGAAACCGATGGGATTAACACATTACTCACAACGCCAATAATTTAACTCAAGGGAAGCAACAATCCTTTGAAAGTGACCGCTCCCGAGCCAATCAACTTACCGTGCAGAGCACAATATCCTATTGTTAGCTTGCGCATAGTTCCGTGGAATTATGGAGAAGGTGAAGGATCCACCTCACATACAATCTTTCATAAAGATGTCAAAGGAAAATCCACTCATATCTTCCCCAACGGGTGATGAAGCATACCATCAAATCAAAAGGAAAATACCCATAGAAAATTGAAAAAATTCCTCCGCTATGGGTCATAACGAAACCACGGTGGTTTTAAGCTTAAAGGAAGCTCCACAACAGATATCAATTTTGGACTTGGTCCTAACTTCCGAAGATCACCGGAAGGTCTTGTTGAAGGTTTTAGAAGAAGCTTATCTCCCGACATCGGTGGATACTGAGAAAATTTCAACATCTTGTTGATCACATTTTCAACAACAATGTGATATCCTTCATCGATGATGACATACCTGCTTGGAAGGACCGGTCATTGCAAGCCGTTGTACATTGCGGTCTTGTCCTCTGGATATATGGTAGCTGGAGTCTTAATAGATGGAGGTTCATCTATGAATATCTGTCCATACGCTACATTGGTGAAGATGAATATCAATCTCAACCGAATTCGAAGTAGCAATACTATCATTAAAGCTTTTGATAGAGCCCGCCGTAATTCGGTCGGAGTAATTGAGCTGCCAATCAAAATTGGTCCTCACACATTCTGCGTATCTTTCTATGTGCTCAAGATAGATTCGGGATACAACCTGCTCTTGGGACGACCATGGATTCATATGGTCAAGGCCCCTCCACTCTTCACCAACAGTTGAAATACATTATCAACAATAGCCTAGTCACAGTCAACGCTGAACCGGAGATTCCTCAGCATGGAGACATGCCATTCATCAATGCCAATACAGATGTGGAACCGGTCAGTTTTCATGCTTTGGAAATAAGCAATACCCAATACCATGCTATTGGAACGCCATTGCTCGAACCCAAGATTTCTGCCGAGGTAATGTCGGCTACTCAAGAAATGATGTCATTAGGTCATAAGCCGGGACAAGGGTTGGGGAAGATTGCAAGGGTATCAAATATCCAATTTGATTAACCAAGCAAGCTGGAACAGCTGGGCTATGCTATTCTGCCAGTTCTAGTCATAGGAATCCTCATAAGCATCAACAGATTCCTTCAGCTTCAACTATGCGGCGTTCATCTTCGCCTTCAAACTCTGAGTCCGCACAACCTCCTGTAAAGGTGCCAACCAATGTAATGGCTATGTTATTTCCCAAGCCGGTACCGGTAAAGGAAAAAGAAGTCTTTGTTCCAAATCTCGCAGTGGAAAAGGAGGAACGAAGAATCAAGCAAGACGTCATCCGGATGATGTTAGAAATATGCATCATCGTTCATGATGAACATACCAACAGATATACCCCAGACGATGATTGCCCAGACATAATGGCCATCATTCGGGATAGGGAGGATGATGACAATCCCTCCATCACTGCGGTCCACCCGGACTTTGCCCTTGCCAAATGCAACAACATTCCTTGCATTGGTCGTCAAGGGTAAAGCGGGCAGAAACTCTTTATACCCTGTAAATATAATAACTGCTTACTTTTCTGTACAATATTAGTAGTTTATTTTGCCAGTATATGCTAACACTGTGTATGATCAACACATTTCATATATACTAAGTGAAAGCATATTTTGTTTCAGGACTCTGAGTTTAGATGTGTATGCGTATTTTAGCGACATAAAGGCCTCTTCTCCACAAGGATTGTACCTTGATGTAGAGATGAATTCTGCCTTGATGGATATCCAGGATGACATTGAGGTGCCTCTAGAAATTCAAGAATGGGTCAAAGATAAACCTAAACCCAACCTTGACCAAACCACTTCTTTCAATCTCGGTACCTTAAAGCCCTAAGTTAATCCAGATTGGTTCAGACCTTACCCCAAACCAACGGAATGACATGGTTATACTACTAACCCAGTTACAGGATGTGTTTGCATGGTCTCATGAAGACATGGTGGGATTGTCCACTGACATTGTCCTTCATCGCCTTCCCATTAAAGAGGGATTTAAGCCAGTCAAGCAAAAGCTCAGGCGATTGAAACCTGAGTGGAGTTTAAAGGTGAAAGAAGAAATTGTGAAACAATTTCAAGCTGGCATCATCATGGTGTCTACATATCTTGAGTGGATATCCAACATTGTGCGTGGATTACCGGGATTTGAACAAAGCTTGCTTAAAAGATAGCTTTCCCGTGCCATTTATCCACATTCTCATTGATAATCTTTGCCTTGACGACATGTACTCATTTCTTTGATTGCTTTGTGGGGTATCATCAGATCATGGTTGCTGAGGAAGACCGTGAGAAGACTGCTTTCATCACGCCTTGGGGAACCTTTTGCTATAGACGGTTGTCATTCGGCCTCATCAATGCCAGAGCCACCTATCAATGAGCTATGATGGCTCTTTTCCACGACTTCATGCATAAAGAGATCGAGATCTACGTGGATGACATCATTGTCAAGTCCCGGAAGGAGGATGACCATCTAGACCATCTCAGAAAATTGTTCAACAGGTTGCGTAAGTACAACTTGAAGTTGAATCCAGCTAAATGCGCCTTTGGAGTTAAATTGGGCAAGTTGCTAGGATTTCTAGTCAGCCACAAGGGGATTGAGCTGGATCCTGCCAAGATCCAAGCCATCACAGAAATGCCCATTCCTCAGACAAAGAAGGAAATACGTGGATTTTTGGGAAGAATCAACTTCATTAGCAGGTTTATCTCCCAACTCACAGCAACCTATGAGCCAATCTTCAAGCTATTAAGGAAGAACTCCTCCATGAAATGGAATGAGGAGTGTCAAAAGGCCTTCCTTATAATCAAGGAATAGCTAGTCAAAGCTCCTGTGTTGGTACCACCTAGGGATGATGTTCCCCTATTTATATACCTGTCCATAAGTGACAATGTCATGGGCTGCATACTGGGATAGAAGGACAATAGAGGCCAAGAACGAGCTTTCTATTACCTCAGCAAAAGGTTTAGCAGCAGTGAACACAAGTACACTCTGATCGAAAAGATGTGTTGTGCTTTAGCATGGGCTTCCATGAGGTTACAACATTACCTCCATGGTCACACAACCCATCTCATATCCCATGTGGATCCTCTCAAGTACGTGTTCAATAAACCCATGTTAAATTATCGATTTGTCCGGATGGCGATTGATCCTACAACAATTGACATCGTATATGTGACTCAAAAAGTCCATCAAAGGTCAAGGAATTGAGGATCAACCGCCAGCCGCACCTTCTTCGGGGATTTCAAACCTTGAAACATATATTTCCACGATGAAGGAGTAATGACAAGGCAAAGAACACCATCAAGACGATACGCACCAATCATGGAAGATATATTTTGATGGAGCCGAGCGGTTTCTAGTATCCGCATGCGGGAGCAGATATCCGTTCTTGAGTCAAATTACGCTTTGTCATCACCAACAATACGTCGAGTATGAAGGTCATCTCATGGGGCTAAAACTTGCCCGTTCAATGGGCATCAGGCGGTTAACTGTTTTTGAAGATTCGGAGTTGGTAATCAGACAATCCACCGGATTCTATCAAACTAAGGAACTACATTTGCTGCCTTACCATTGGCAGGTTTTGAAGATGGCTTTGGAGTTCGAAGAAATCTCCTTTCTACACATTCCTCGTAATAGGAATGACTTTGTAGACGCCTTAGCAACTTTGGCCTCCTTGATTCGCATATCAGATAAAGAACACTTGCCAAGCGTCATAATTTCCCTGCAAAAGGCCCCAGCCTATGAGAATTACATTGGAGAAGTATTGGATGAGCTACCTCCCATCCAACATCCTTGGTATCAGCATATCAAGGAATATCTGCAAGACGGATCTACACCCACTGAGGTGAGCCCGACTGAAAAAAGGCGGATCCATCGAATTGCTATAAAATTCTACCTAAGTGGAGATGCGCTCTACAAAAGAGATGCAGGACTAGGTCTCCTCAGATGTGTAGACAAAGATCAAGCCCAAAGGCTTATGGATGAAATCCATGGTGGAGTCTGTGGCCCCCACATGAGTGGCCCCCTCCTGGTCAAGAAAATCCTCAGGACGGGACATTATTGGCTATCTCTCAAAGTTGACTGCAATGACCACGTCAGGAGATGCTATCAGTGCCAGATCTATGGGAATGCTATACACGCTCCTCCAAAGGAACTTCACAATATGAGTTCACCTTGGCCCTTCTTAATGTGGGGAATGGACGTTATCAGGCCCATCGAGCCTAAAGCCAGTAATGGTCACCAATTTATCTTCACCATGATCGACTACTTCACCAAGTGGGTAGAAACAGTCTCCTTCCCCAGGGTTACTAAAGAAGTCATCATTGCTTTCATCAGAAACAATGTCGTTTGTCGATATGGACAACCAGAGGTGATTGTGTCAGACAATTCCAAGAACCTCAACAACAAAATGATGGAGGAATTATGCAGTAAGTTCCACATCAAACATCTTAACTCTGTCATCTATCGTCCGAAGATGAACGATGCTGTTGAAGAGGCTACTAAAAACATCAAGAAGATTATGCAAAAGATGTCCGCCAACCACAAAGATTGGCCATTGCCTCTTGCTCTGTTAGCCTACATAACCTCAATGCGCACTTCCACTAGGGCAACCCCCTACGCATTAACCTATGGGATGGAAGCAGTACTCCCCATAGAAGTTGAAATGGAATCCCTCAGAGTGTTAATAGACGCTCAGCTGGATGAAGACCAATGGGTACAAGACAAGTATCACCAATTGTCTCTAATAGACGAAAGGCGAACCGCGGCTATCTTCCATGGTCAGTTATATCAACAAAGGATCGCCAGATCCTATGACAAAAAAGTCCGGCTACAGCAATTCAAACAACATGACTTGGTTTTGAAGAAGATCCTTGACAACCAAGATCAATCTAAGGGAAAATTCGCTCCTAACTGGGAAGGCCCATTTGTTGTCAAAGAAGTGTTGACAGGAGGTGCTCTCAGATTACAATAAATGGACGGCGATGAATTTCCACACTCATCAATTCAGACACCGTGAAACGGTACTATGTCTGAAGTTGCCCTCAAGCAAACATCCTGGTTTTGGACCATCAGATCATCAGTCATTCCGGTTCTTTAACCATTTACCACATACAACTTTCCTACACTTTGCCCCTCAGGGAAACATACATTTCAAGCCAGCAGCCTGACTCTCCTTTGCGTTCCTACGACTTAGGTCATCCCACCGCGGATTAAACCTCTCGCACTTGCAGTTTGGCTACCCATACATGGGATCAAACTTCTCATACCTGCAGTTTATCCTCAACCTAGGATTAAACTTTCTCCTCCCGGACCACGACACCACATGGGATCACGCTTTTCATCTACGCCGCAGGGGGCGAACTCACGTCGACGATCTCCTCTTCAATAGAGACGTAAGCAACCATGTTACATGGCTCGATTCGCAATAAAACAAAAACAACAAAAACATTTCTACCCTTACAAAAAACAAAACAACAAAAACATTTTTACCTTTACAAAACAAAAACAACCAAAAACATCCTACTCCATTTTACGCCATATACAAATATTGAACCTCTTACACCAAGTTCAACAACGCAGACACGATCTCCTCTTCATTAGAGTACGTGGCGACCATTCATGGTTCGGTCTCACCCCTACCAAAACACAAACCATTGTCAACCTGTAACTGGGATCATCCTTCAATCCACTACATTTCATCGGCTTTCAAACCAAAGGATGGAATTACACGAACTCCTCCCAAATAGGAGATTCACGACCATCTAAGTTGCGGTCATACCTTGAAGAGCAACACCAATCCATAAGAGGTGGAATTAACTGAACTTCTCCTAAATAGAAATCTTGGCGACCATCCGTGTAGTGCGGTCGATCTCGAGAGAAAGCCACACTCCTCTCCACATTTTCATCCAGAAACCAGTCCCAAGACATCAAAGATGGTAGGGATACACAGAGATCGATGATCCATTCTGAACTATCCAGAGACAACTCAATGTCCATCCACCCAAGAGGAATTCAGAATACATCAAGACCACAAGCCCTAAAGCAGCAGGCAAAAAATATCAAGCAAGTATTCAGGCATATCTAAAAGGGAAGTGATCAAAAATATATTTCCCTGTCATATATATAATGTTGTTTGATATATACAATGTAAACTGTACAGGACAAAATGGCTAAAGCTAGTGCATGCAGGAGGTAAATCTGAAGCTCATCTACAAGTCAGGGTATATGCGAGCTAACAAGCCCAACATGGCGTCCCTCTCAGATGATGGAGGTGAAGCTGTGGTCTCATGTACGAGAATATCCACACGACCCAACAGATCTGTAGCCATCTGCATGGTGACCATATGATCATCAATATATCGCTCATCTACTGCGATCATACGCCGATGGTAAGGGACCTCACTGCAGATCTTATTTGTTACTGGCTACATCCGGGCGGATATGGCACTATCCCGCTCAACTATCATTTGCGTCTCTGGGCCGATCTAGCCTCATCCCGCTCAACAACAAATGACATCTCTGCGAAAGCTAATGCCTCGTCTCTCTCTAATAGAGTTGCGTCTCTCCCATCAAGGCGATCAACATCATAGATCGAGCCCGATCTCTCTCAAAGGTCATCGGATGAAGACTCAAATTTCTAAGTCTTCGTCTTAGAGTCTTGAATCACTCTGAGATTGGTACTAGGAGAATCCGGAAGAAATGTTGGCAACCCAGCAGCGGGCTCCTCCTTGATGTATGAATCTATGTCCTCCATGGGCTCTACATCATCTGACTCACTATCCGGTACTATGGGCACTACCGCAGCCGATAAAATCTTTGTCTCCATCCATGCGGAATACTCTGCAGAACAACCTGGATGACTGACAAAAAAAGAAGATATCTCACATTGATCCCAACAAGCATACACGGGATCGGTCTATCTTTGAGAGATATCGAAGTGAACGTCAATGACCTATCGCCCCTCGAAAGGATGAAAATCCTGAAACTGGTCAAACTACGACATCACTGCCAGTGGGTGATAAGTAGTCACACCCCTCAAACCAGCCAGAGGGAGGTAGTCCATGCCCGAAGCGTGAGTAATGAAGTTGTATGGTGAACTAAGGCCCGAACACGGCAATATGCTAAATGGATCTCTGATATCTGCCAAAAATACGGACCAAGACGGAGCATCTATACACTCCGATGGCTGAAAGGAGTATGACATAGCTACATCATGGGTGAAGCAATATCCATGTCGTCTAAGGGTACCAACCGGTCTCAAGTGTGACATAAACCACACGCATGCGTATAATCAACTCCCAAAGAACACTCACAGTGGGATAAGTGCAACAATAGGATGCTAACCGCAGGGTCTCTGCTACAACCATAGGTACAATAGTACGACCCTCTCTAAGAGCTCTCACAGCCATGATGACACCTATGTCTATCTCATCTATATATCGTGGCATATAGACATATGGCCGATGCATAGCAAGAAGACATCAACCACCTGCTAAGCGCCAATGATCCTCCGGTGCGGTAAAATCCGGGATATCGTGAATAGCTATCCTCCGAGCCAAATCGTTGTCCGTCAGAAAACGCTGGGATATCACGTGGCTAGATGTCAGCTCATCCTGCACTACTCTGCTCCGCAATCCTGTAAGAGTTATGAACCGTCTACTCATGTCTCCCAAAGCCGATGCACGCAAGGTCCTGCATGCTAAAGGCAAGATCGTCGATCGTGTATACCTCCGTGAGTAGAGAGTCAACTCATGGGTACCAAATCGGAATACTGCTTATCCGGTGAGCTAATGCTCTAAAGATCCCGCCTACAAACCTGCGAGAACCTCAAACATCAATAAAGTCATGGTATATCTGCGATCGATCTCTGATCCACCACATCTGTGGTGACATGCTATCATACCACGATCACATACCCAAGGCCACCAATGATGGTGGGGTATGATCTATCTGACTAATAATCGAAGAAGACATCTGTGCGGGCCATGTCATAAGACCATCTAGGGGTCAATGTAGAATATCTCTGGATATACATACATATGCATAACATGATATATGCATAACAGATAATGGATGGCAATATGATATAGGGAATGAAAAACTGTGCATACATTCCTAAGTATATCATCATCTAATACATCATCTCTGTACAACTACAAATACAGGGAAATGGGGGCACAAACGCCCTACTACTAACAGAGGCCTATCAAAAGATATAGCGAGAATGGGGTACAGCCACCCAATATCTAACAGAGGCCTATCAAAAGATATAATGAGAATACACATCAGAAGAAGACCAAGGTGTCGATGTCCACATCATCAATCCTGTCAACCTGATGTAACTCACCCTGAGTCACTAGATCTCTATCAACAGGGATGTCAGGCCTATAAAGAGGAGGATCTACGCCGGCAAAACTGAATGGGTCATCTGAGGGGCGGCCACCGAGTGAAGGAACGAATGACTCACTTTCTGGGATCTCTGGCCAAGTCTTGGGATAAATATATGTGCTCGATCCAACTGTCGGGTCAAACTATCAATCTGGGTCATATGAGTCAGATCTCAGACACAAGCTATCCAATCTGTCATCATCAAGGATCCTGGAACCATATCCCCCATAAACTATGTGGCGCAGGACTGGGCTCCAATAGTGCGACGGGACCACCACCGCTGTAAAATCTCCTGAGTACATGGACCCTCTGACAATGTAAAACCGTCAACCCCCAACAATGGGATATCAATGACGGGTGACTTGGCTAATGATGCCTGATAGGAGGCAAGATCGGTATACAGATCTCCCCTGTGGTGCTCCTAATAGCACGCTCTCCTAAATAGAGCTCCCAGCCTCCATCTATGAAGAGATGAACTCTCCTGGTGGAAATCAAGTACTCGACTCCAATCAGGTGTCCATCCTCAAAGTCGATGGTCAAGTGTTCCCCTGAATAGGGAATCCATGTAATGGTATCAGCTGTCAGCAACTCCAGCTGCATACGGCAGTGAGTGAATCCCTCAACTACAGGGACCTCTGGCAAAATAGAATGGTGCCATCGTCGTCCTCGTGGATAAGTATCTAAACTTAACACACTCACAGGGCGCAAGCATGAGAGCCTCTCATAGGCCCAAAACTGCCAACATAATGGCAAAACATCTGCTATCAGTAAACACTCTTCACCTATGAATGGGAAAAGACAAGAGAAATACTCACCAGCAGAAATGGGTAAAATCCTAGCCAAGCCTCGGTCAAACCCTGTGAGCGCATATGCATGCCCCGGAGGAAATAGACAAAGGTGTAGGAACCCCAATCATACTCTCCAATATGGTCCACATCACGCGTGGCGCTGATCAAAGCAAAAGACACCATGGAAGAGTTATCTGCTATGAAGCAGCCTCTAATGATCATCAGGAACAATCGCCGCAGAATGCGATCCCTGATTCTAACATCATCAGGCATGGGCTCACTCAAAAGCCTGCTCATAGCATCTACGCTCAAAGGACACGAACAGACGATCCGCCTTTGACGCCCCACCGGAACTCCTAACAAGGATCTGATGGCAGTAGGGGTAATATTCGCCATGCAAGGCACTGGCTCCCCTCCAAACTCCATCCCTGTGATAAATTGCCAATCCATAGGCGTCATCATCACCTCGCAATCCAAATAGATGGATGGAGTGATCGAGTCTCCGATGAAATCATCGCTCGAATGATGCCCCGAAGGTAACCCGGGGACAACGACGGGGAAGGATGGAGAAGAATGCCATGAATCCCCACTCATGCACTACCGCTCTATAGTCAGGATGAAGCGCCTGGTATATGGAGTGAATGTTGAACTAGTTCCCTCGAGGCTGTGTAAAACCCAAAACCTGCATGAAATGCAGATCAACATCAAAGCCCTTTGCTCCTCATCAATAGGAAAGAAGGAAGATCAAAGTCTACGTCATACCTCGTTAGCATGCAAATACATCGATGGATGTCTGCTCAAATCACCCAGCAACTCTGGGTTTGCCACCCCTCCGGCTCGGTCCAGTTCGAGTTGCAAAGGAGTTCTTGCGGACTAGAAAGGTCAAATTGGGAATAAAAACGCCACGCGATTGAGCAAAACAGCATACAATCCTGGCCTTCTCAGGTAAAACCTGGAGTCTGGACATCATTCATTGGTAGTCACCCGAACATGAGGTATACTCTTCCAATGATCTTATTTGTCACAAACCACATCCGGCAATACCTTGTACAGGTCTGATGCCACCAAACTCCGGGCCGTTACCTTACGTCACTCCCCGACGGGGGTTACAACGTGAGTCCCCGACAGGGGTTATAACGTAGGTCCCCGACGGGGGTTACAACGTAGGTCCCCGACGGGGGTTACAACATGAGTCCCTGACAGGGGTTACGACACGTGCTCATCCGTTGACACACAAATCAGCGAAGGTTAAGCAGCCTTGACATCATGATAACCGTTGGAAGCAAACCCAACAGAGCATCGAAAACCATCCGATGACCAGCCGCTGCTACACACATCAGCGAGGGTTACAACGTGAAGCCCCAACAGGGGATTGCAACGTACTTTCAAGCTGTTGACACACATATCAATAAAGGTTAAGCAGCATTGACATTATCTCAGCCGATAGCAATTAAACCTATCAGAGCTCTAGAGCTATTCGAGGATTTCATGCTCGATTATTCATATTCCCCCAGCGGATCCCCGACGGGGGTCACAACGCAATGTTCCGTTGATTCACACATTAGCAAAGGTCAAGCAGCCTTGACAATATATCCCACAGGATTCTTCAGTCGTTGATTCACATGTCGGTGAAGTACACGTCAATGAAAGTCAAGCATCCCTGACAGCATTTGCTGTTGGCAGTAAATCCAACAGAATCTTGACATATTCTGGCGATACCAACCAGGAAAGGTCCACGTCATCAAAGAGGATAGATGATGGAATATGTTATACACATCCTCAAACAGACCAAGCTTTATCCCCACAGATCTCTTACACATAAGAGGTACATCTTCATGATCAAGTCATAATCGAAGACACAGGGATTTGGTGATAACTCCAACATCAACATCCTAACAGATTTGGATTACACATCAAATCTGGTCAGCATTGCCTATCCCCAGTTGAAGCAATAGGGAGCCAGCAATCATCCCCAGAATGTTGGGCTACAACCCCGTACACATGCATCATACATTTGCATCATGTTGCTACATATAGTACCATGTTTGTCTTGTTGCGTTTCAAGTGTCTAGGATTCTTTATCCTACCCATGCATCGCCATGCATGAGTATGATAAAGAGGGGCATCTGTAGACATTCAAAATTTTTTGTACTATTGTCACTAACATTCCAGGAGGACAGATTCGTCTTTTAAGAGAGAACCCTAAAAGACAATCCAAATCCATACTTTATACTACCTAAGTTCAAAGATCAACCCCTGGATCACATTCTCGGGAGTAACAATTCCAACCTCGGAGATAACCCCGAGGCATGAAGATCCAATATCGGAACACACACCGAAGAGGACCGATTAATCTTGGAGATAACCCCGAGGTGTCCAGTCTCAGTCCCAACCATGGGAATAGCCACCAACCTTGGTGATAACCCCAAGGAATGCAGTTTCGGCGATAACCCCAAAAATGCTTGTTTCAAATGCGACCAGCTTCAATCTCGATGCTCACAACGAGATACACTATACCAACCCGGTGATAACACTGGGAGGACAGGCACACCTCAAAGATAACAATGAGGACCTTCAACAAATGCAGCAGTCCAATCTTAGCGAAGCTTTGAGCAAAGTCTGCTTTATCAGCCCAAACCGGCGATGACACCGGTGAGGGGTACCATCATCATCTCGCCAACACGATGCCAGGCCACGTCGTCTCAACATTTCAGACATACATCTATACACAACAATGTCCCACAAGAGCCGAGGATAACCAATCCCGAGTGAATATTGTGCGGGGTAACGGATAGAATTTGAAGCTTGAAGACCGGAGGGCATCGTCCCATCTTCAATGACTTCGTACAAACTCTAATCCCATGCCATCGTACAACTCTCGACAACGGCAGTTTGAAATAGGTCCTGTATACCTCAATCGGATGCCCGAATTGCACTTTTGAAAGTTCGAGCGGACATTACAGTGCCCGAGTGCACGTACTACGAGACGACCCGACCTGAGAAACTCAGGCCCACCCGGGTTGCCTCTGGTACACCTGCGGCTCAGCCGCAGGTACACCTGCGGCTGCACCCTTTATAAATAGAGGGCTTGGGGTGGCCATTTTGAAAGAGAAAACAGCGAGGAAGCCTTGCCCAATTTGCTCTACACTCACTCCAAGCAGTGTACTTTCCCCTTTTAAACACCTGTGAGCTCATATATAGCCCTTTTGTACCTACAAAAGTCAGTGTTTACCCACTCTAAAGATATAGAAGTTTTCTTTGACATTCAACTGTAAGCCTTCTCATAGACTTTAGAGTCTTTCTCTTCATCTCTACACACACCATTCTTCACGTTGAGAGTCGTGTTGCGCGCATTTGCCCGGACTTTGGTTCGTGGTTTTCATTTCAGTCTGTATATATATATATATATATATATATATATATTTACATATATATTGACTAACATTATCGAAGTTATACCTCGATTGAGCCTGAACTTGCCTTGCAGAAAGCGTTTATTTGCTTTAATATATATATATATATATATATACATTTATATATATTAATCGTGTGTCGAACTTTGTTCGATGAGCCTGAACTTGATGCCCGAGCGTTTCTTGCTTTAATATATATATATACATTTATATATATTAATCGTGTGTGTGGACTGCTCATTCGATGAGCCCTAATTTTACATTCTATGCGTTTACTAAACTTATATATATATATATATATATATATATATATATATATATATATATATATATATATATATATATATGAATCGTGGTCGAACTACATTAGATGAGCCTAGATTTTACATCCTAAAGCGTTTATTCGCTTTTATATATATATTCTTATATATATGAACTGTGGTCGAACTCTGTTCGATGAGCCTGGATTTCACATCCGGTGCGTTTATTGCTTATATATATATATATATATATATATATATATATATATTTCATCCCACCTGGAGTTTACTTCGTGGTGGTTGATCGCTTTAACAGCTTTCTTTACGTTTTGGCCTGCCTGGAGTTTATTTCGTGGCAGTTGATCGCTTTGTACAGCTTTATTTACATTTTGTCCCGCCTGGAGTTTCCTTCATGGCGGTTGACCGTATTTACAGCTTTATTTACGTTTTGTCCCGCCTGGAGTTTCCTCCGTGGCGGTTGATAGCTTTTAACAACTTTATTTACATTTCTGATCCCCCATGGAGGTGCTTCGTGGTTGGTGATCATGTCTGTATATATATATTTACAGCTTTTATATATATACCGCCATCGCTTTCATACAAATTGCGGTATCCTCATATGCCTAGAATCATGTGATCACAGATTCATCCCATTGGATCTAGATTCGGTTCCGTGATGGACATTTTCAAATTGTAAGACTTAAATTATTATGCGGTGTCTGAATTTCCTCAGATGGTTTCCATACCCACGAGGAAGTCGACATTATTTTGTACATTATTTTTTCATACGGATGCCTCGCATCTGTCAAATAAAATCAATCAAGCCAAACACTTAATAAAATAGGAGTGTAAAAGGTCTCAATTACTATTGAGCATCAGGGTTTGAAAAACCTTTTTATAAAACGTCATTGCTATATCTTGCTAAAAACTGAATCTTTACATAAATTCAAACCCTGTGTATATAGGTTCGAACGAGGCCTCGCACTACTTCCAAATAACAGCACATTGACCCACACACGCACACATTTAGATAATAGTTTCTTGAAAAGAGGCGGTCACCGTGGTAACACAGATGTTGGGGGGTGCCTAACACCTTCCCTCTGCATAACCAAGTCCCCGGACCCTAATGAATCTCGGTTTCACCGACCCGTTTAGCAGTGTCACATCACTGGGCCAATGTGCAAACCTTTTCTCGGTTGTGTTGGTACAACCATTTAAAAAACCAACTGGCGACTCTTAACAGTCCATCGTCAACATTATACATGTCGGACCTTTTTCACTTGTTTTTTCAAACAAATCTCACCTAAAATGAGAACACCAAAGAACAAGTAACGGAAAGGGACATCCAAAAATCCCGACGTCGACAATAACAGAATACTATTCTTCTTTCTCTCTGATTCTCTCTTTATAGCTTTCTCTTGTGAGTCTTAGTGAATTGGTGAGAATGAAAGAAGAAATAAGCTTCTATTTATAGAAGATTTCTAGCTTAGCCCTTGCAATTAGTAAAGGCAAGTGGCTTGACGACTGGTAATGTGAAAAGAAAAGTAGTTTGACGCCTGTAATGTGAAAATGCAAGTGGTTTAACGCTTGTAATGTGAAACAACAAGTGGTTTGACACCTGTAATGTGAAACAACAAGTGGTTTGATGCTTGTAATGTGAAACAACAAGTGGTTTGACGCCTGGTAAAGGCAAGTACTATTGAACAAAGTGACTCTTAGATGATGACATATGGGTCCCATAGAATAAACCACACTTACAACAGACGTCTCATAACAGACTTCTTATTTATATCAAAGATTTAATAAATATTTACCACAAATCATTTTATCTTCAATTAACACATTTTTAATCTTCCAACAATTATTCATCATTAATATTATAATTCACAATATTGACAACCAGATCATTCCTAAGAAAAAAAGGGCTTTCTGATAAGGACTTCTCCTTATTAGCGCACAATTAGGTGACCAAACCTCTTTCCTCGACAAAACTTTATAGACATTGTCAATAATGCAAATAATAATATGAATAAATTTGTTAGCTAAATTATTGATTTAATAATATAAAATATTGTACAGGTGATACTGTGACAATATTTGAATCAATAATGTGAGATACTATGCAACAATTACTGTGGTAATAGTTGAATAAAACTGAGTGACTTCTCACGTAAGCATCAAAAATCAAAGATCTTGTAATACCGCAAAGTGCTACTATGCAACCACGCCAGACATCGCATTTTTTATCACCAGGTATTTCAACAGTTAACGGTAAAACTTTTGTCGTTATTTTATAAAAAGATATTTCTGTCATTTTCTAACTCCGAAAGTAATTCCGTTGTGGGGTCCACCAATGGTTGTGCCGTCATACGGATATTTCCCAATAAAAAGAATATTTCCCGAACATACGAATATTTTATGACAAATTGCTTACTTTGCAAAATTTGTAGATATTACCCACAACTATAACATTATATCAAATCCACACCTTATTATTCAAAATAACATTTAGAGAAAAAGTAATCTTTATTCATAAAAGTTGGGGTCTTACAACCTCCCCTCTTATGAAATTTCGTCTTCGAAATTGGTGTACGTACCTGGTATGTCGAAGAGGTGAGGATACCTTGATTTCATTTCAGATTCTAACTCTCAGGTCATTTCCTCAACATCGTGGTTTCTCCATAAAACTTTGACTTGAGGTATAACCTTGGAGCGTAGAATATGTTCCTTCTTATCCAAGATTTTAACAGGTACCTCTTAACACGTTAAATCTTCTGCTATCTTGTCTGGTTTTAACTCAATAATGTGGTTCGAGTCTTCCACATATTTACGTAACATAGATATTAAAGAATTCTGATGAGCTGATTGAGAAGATGTCTATCATCACTGAAGAGCCAAAGGTATTGACAGAAGTAGGAGATAATGCGGTTCAAGACAGACTTCAAGCCACTATGTCTAATATATCTCTCAAAATCAAAGAGAGAGATCAAATCTATCTGAAGTCTATAAATGATCAGAAGGCAGAAGCTCTACGAGCACAGAAGGCTAATGAAGAGTAAATCCTATCCCTATCTGACAAGATTGACAATCTAAATCAGTCTCTCTCCCTACAACTTGAGCTGAGCCAACAAGAACTCAAGATTGAGGTTGGTAACTCATCTTACCTCATGGAGCAACTTATGTCAACCATGGAGCAACTTTCACAAGTGATTAATGACTAAAAGGGGGAGAAAAAGAGACATAAAAAGAAGCACTCAAGGAGGAGTAATGAGAAAAGAAGTAGAGAAAATAAGAATGCCAAGAGGAAGGCAAAGAAGAAGATAGCAGCAGAAGCTGAATCATCATCTGAGGAGGAGCCAAAGGATGATGATCCTAAGAATGTAGATGTTGAGGGGGAGTCAAAAAAAGAAGAAGAGTATGGATCTGAGGGGGAGCAAAGAAAAGAAATGAAGTCACCATCCAAGGGGGAACAAAAGCAAAAGGATATAGCAGATAAGTAGCCAATCAACAGACATCCTGGAAACTCACATGGAGCCAAAGAGGTACATCTCTAACTAGTGTCATAGCTTATGAAAGTCCATATTATTATCAATGACATTCATGATTATCTGTTTTAGAAATACAGCTGCATACTGTATATAAGATTCATTCATATCATGCATAGGCACTAATTATTTTTGTCATAATCAAATAGGGGGAGATTGTCAGGAATAAGCATGTGAATGATATTCCTATTTTTATATGATTTGATTATGATATATATATGAATGAATATGCAAGTATGCTTGTATTAAGAAAAGCTGTAAAGTCCTTTGATAGATAATAGGAACATATGTACAAGGATTTAGAATGAATTGATCAAATATGTTAGATTGATCCTACATAAGCAAAACAACTTTGTAAAGTCCTTAAAAAAATGATGTAGAAGGACTATAAATGTAGAAATATCAAGCTTGTTAGGTTGATCTTATAATGTAATAGATAGGCTTGTCTGATCGTCGATCACTGCACTAGAAAACGTAGTCTGCCAGGAGAGTCAAGGAAAATTCGAGAACTATCAAGGCAGAATCGTAGTCTGCAAGATAGTGGATCTCGGAGTTCGTAGACTGCCAGGAGAGAAGACGAAGGATCGTAGTGTGTCAAGAAGAACTTCCTTAGAGCCGTAGTCTACTGAGGAAGTCATGTTCAGAATCGTAGAGAAAGCTTGTCTAAGAGCCGACCGAGCATCTGCGAAAGCCAAGTCAAGAATCGTAGACCACACTCGGAGTCGTAGAGTCTACTGATCACATCAGAGGCATAGATCATAGTCGAGTCAGATAAGATGAAGACAACAAGCTTAAGGTCAGAGATCGTAGAGTGTTGGCATCTGATCTTGGAGTCGTAGTATCTGCACAACCAAAGCTGAATCGTAGAGTGCAGAACTAAGGCTTCAACAGAGGTGCTCACAACGCCAATGCAGAATCTTAGAGTAACATGATTCTCAACAAATGAGCACTCCCAGAATATCCAAAGTATGAAGCCTCTGGTCTTAGCTGCAAAGATACATCCCACCTGAAGGAAACCAGAGAGCACTCAACGAATGGCATGCAAGCTAAATAGAAGATCTAAGCACCAATCCAATCAACATCTAGATTAAATTGTGAAGCCATTCAGGATGAAGTATTCCACAAGATGATCAGAAGAAGACTTCAAAGTAACCAGGATCATAGTGTTTGCCAAACAAAGCAGGAACTGATGAAGTGTGCACAAAGATACTACTGGTCATCTTATAAAGAACAAGGCTAAAGTGATTAAGCATTGGGTCAGTCCATTGATGATAAGTGAACAGGAGATCACAAGGAGAAAGTGAGCTGGACATGCCACAAATCTGAGGTGTCTTGCTTTTCAGAATAGGCTAGAACAAGGAGTCAAGCTATCAGTTCTTGAGATCTATCAAGGCAAATAGAAGTGTTGAAGCGCTGCACAAGAGAACGAAGAGGTGTTCTACTTTGAAGATCCAATGAACACTCTTCAGGATCGTAGTGTTGTCTCAACCTGGCAATAAGAAACATTCAACAAGACACTGTGATCAGGTTCTAGAATAGCTGCATCAGAATCGTAGAGTTCGATCATCTGAAGATTGAAGCATTGGCAACGGTTCAAATTGAAGATTGATATTCGAACAGAGCTTATTGAGAGCATCGATGCAAAAGGACAACCTCTGATTGAGAAATCAGAAGGAGGAAATAAAGTTGACTACCTGCCCGAGACATCAAAGTAACATCTTTGACGGGGTAGGTGAAACGATGAGAGATCGCAGAGGTCGAGAAAAGTCATAAAGGGATGTCATGTCACATCTACAGTCTACACCAAATAACTCGAGATCTGCGAAGCAATTCAAATAGCTTTCAACGGCTATATCCCAACGGGAAGATTGGGAATGAGTATATATCAGCCAGAGCTTCAAAGATCAAAGAGTTGTTGATGTTACTGAAGTTGAAGAATTGTTAAGTTGTTGGAATGCTATTGTAGACTCTACAAGTTCCACCAGAACTAAACAGAACAAGTCTCAATGACAGTGAGATTACAAAGGTGGAAGTGAAGCAGCTTTGAAGAAGGACTCGAACAGACTAAAGCTTCACTCAACAAAGATGAGAATGCCACTGAAGATGGCAGCTAAGCTGAGAAATGAGAAGAAAAAGAAGATAGCATTCAGAAAAGTGGTAGAGCACAAAGAAGATCCAGAGAGCCACTCTACGAATCACCATGAACCAAAAGTTTAAAGCGTAACAAGTGCGAGAACCATGTCTCATGACCAACAAAGAAAGGTTCATGGAATGCTAAGTGCCAGACGAAGTCTACCAAAAGCTCAAACACCTAGCAGACCCAAATGGTGATGGTGCACAACCAAAAATGGATGAGGATAAGCAGAACAGAATGAAGATCAGCTACACCAGAGAAGATGTGGTCCAGACTCAAAGCAGAATGCCAAGAAGAACACGCCAAGCTGCTAAGTACAGAAGATGTTCAAGCTGAAAGACATCTTAGCATCAAGGCACCACCACCACCACCAACAACAACAAGTAGCCAGGGCCTGAGGGGTCCTTGTCCGGATGGACTAAATGAAGTTCCAAGCCTGCTGGGCTTGAAGAGTTCCTAGGGAACTAGAGAAGTTCCAAGGCTGCTGGCCTTGAAGAGTTCTTAGTGAACTGAAGTTCCAAAGTTGTTGGCCTTGAAAGAATCTTAGTGATTCAGGGTGATACCTTCCCTTAGTGGAAATCCTGCTAGTTGAAAGTAGAAGAGTGGATTAGGA
Organism: Panax ginseng; assembly: GCA_020205605.1. Taxonomy (NCBI): domain Eukaryota; kingdom Viridiplantae; phylum Streptophyta; class Magnoliopsida; order Apiales; family Araliaceae; genus Panax; species Panax ginseng. The sequence continues at coordinate 113,480,964 of CM035143.1, forward strand.
GCTTGAGTCTCTGAACCACTTAAAATCCCTTGTGTCATTTACTTTATGTCATTTACATTATGTACCAAACTGCTATAACTGCTATGTATGTATTAACTGCTTACAACTTAACTAACTCTAAGAACAATGTATGTATGCTTATGAATATATCAATGAAGGGGAACTTTTACTTATTCCGCTGTGCTTGAAAAGATTCTTATGTTTGTCATATGCTAATTCATTAGCAATACAAAACAAAAGAGAAAAGTATTTGAAAATAAAAAGGATCTATTCAACCCCCCTTCTAGATCTATTGTGTGCTTACTGGGAACTAACAATCGTTATCAAAGCAGGTTCTCATGCTATATTCAAAAGCTAATCGCTTTGAGTCTGATCCTGTTCTAAACTTAGTTTAGTAGTAAGTCACTTGTAAGTACAGATGACCTCACACATTGGAAGTATTGTGTACAGGTACATGTGTATATATACCTGAACCTGCTCAGATCGATCCATGTTCTTAAAAACCATATCAATAAGACCAATCCTTGGCCACAATCAATCTTGTAGTCTGAAGACAACACAAGGAAGCTCAAGAGACATCAACAACAAAGGGTCAAACATCCACCAGCCTGAAAGATGAAAATGCTATATGATAAGAAATGCTTATCCGAAGAAGAAAGAAGAAATTCTCAAATAAGTATTTGGCCAACCAGTAGCTGGATGTGAACCTTGTGGACTCAAGGATGTCAAAGAACTAAAGATGCCAAGATTCTCTTAGCTTACATCTTCAAGACTATACTGATTGATCAAAAGAAAACTGGAGCAACAAGTTGTCAAGAGTGAATGAAAAATTATGCACATTAATGCCTAACCTCAGTATACCAAAGATAAATGATTGTTAAGAAACTGACAGTAAAAAGGTACGGTTCCTCATTAATATAAATGTATACATCATATTGCACCACCTTATGCACTATAACAATATTCTATCAAGAGACCATATTCTACCTAAAAAGGGGAAGAGAGAAAGTACAATGAGGTTGGAAACTCAAATGCTAACAAACTTTCTCTCCATCCAAGTTTTAGGTTGAAGAGAACATCCTGAAAGTAGTCTGAAATAGATCATGAGCATATCAAGGTTTAATTAATCTTAAGTGGAATAATCTTTGCTGATGGGTTATTGTGTATGTACAAACCTATGTTCTAAGTTTTTGATAACACATGGAGCATGATCAGTTCTGCAAGAGTATCTTGAAGATTCGTAGAAATTGATCACCTCTATGAATCAACCAGATACAAATAAGTGATAAAGTTGATTCTCACTCTGTGAACATTTAAAACCTGTGAACATAACTAAGCAAATGATGAAACCATCAAAGAAAAAGAGTGTTTTATTAAAGTGGTTAATCTTACACACACTCATCATCATGCATCTTAAGATGTCATATCTAAATTGGATATATGCATGAATATGATTGTTGGTGATAAATATGATGAAAATTCAAACAAATGAGGAACATGGATTTTGAAAGCTAACTTGGCAGGACCTATTTAACTATGGGTACCAAAAATAGTAGTTTATTTAACCTGCAGGTGCTTGGTCTATTTGACCACACTAAGGAATGTTGAAGCAGAGGACCTCAGTCAAGAAGATTCAACTAGCGGAAGGCTTAAGATATTTCAGAAATGATTCTGACAAAATCCCTATTTGTCAAAGCATTTCCTTGAAGACTTGCTGAGCTAACATGAATGATGTTCACATGGTTGCTAATCTCCATATGGAGGCAGACTATTCACCCTAAGATAAAAAGGGTCATATATGCTCTATCATCCAAAGCATATTAGCTAAGAAGAACCCTCAAGGAACTCATCATATAAACAGAACTTAGCAAACAAACCGACAAGGAAGACTACGTTCGTAGTGCTGTCAAATGATCGTAGAGTGATCAGTCCTGAAAATATCCATATCTATGATACAAGAAGATTTAATTGATAATGATGACTTCAGTCAAAAGGAGATATGCAAGGCTGCCTTCTGATACACATGTAGAAGAAGAACTCACACCTCTCTGAGAAGAAAGTATCAACCATGGAGGAGCAGTGATCTGCTAATAAAACAGCAGCACTAAGAATATCATAAATATACTATGAAGCAATGTACCAGTTATAGAGTCCTAAAACTTTGTGGCTGATGAACCAAATGAAGATCCATAGTCAGTAGGAACGTCTCAAAACGTACTACTAATAACCTTGTCAGCCACCCAACTCAAAATCGTGAAGCGCCTACAATTAAACACCTGATCGTAGTATAAGAGCATGAGGACACCACGATTACAGCCAATGTAAATGTCTAGAGTTGGAGTATGAACTCCCTAGCAGAAAAGGTCAAATGAGATATCAGTGCTAACCACTTGTAAAGTTTTTCATCTGGAAAGCGCCTCATGGATAAACCTGACCCTTAGCTCACTCTAAAAGGTTGACCTTTCCTGAGCTACCTTAACCCAGAAGGAATGCTTAGTCAAGTTCATCTCAAGGACCAGGATAGACAACGATCATAGAGTAGATACTAGGGTAAACTCAACGATCATAGTACAACCTCAACAATCGTAGAGTATAATCGACGATCGCAGTCTTCCCAGAGTAGCTCATGAGGAGCTCGGAAGAACTAGATAAATGCCCAACTATTCAGATCATGAGGAGATAAGTTCGAATATCGATTGGAAAGATGTCCTACAGACTCACCTCAGAAGTTAAGTGTCCAAACTTTCATAAAGTACATCAGTGGTTAAGCTATGAAGTTTCAAAATGAGGATTAGTGTCAAAACATCCACTAAAGCATCTCTCAGAAGACGATCGTTGAGTCGACAAAGAAAAATGTAGAGTCTATAGCTATCTCACCAAGCTACTCTACGTACTGAAAAAGGTCAATGGTCGATCCACGTCAGTAAAACACCTATTCTATTAAAAGGAATATCAAACTGAAAATTTTATGGGGAGTTACAGTTTCTTACTCGGCATCGTGCAACCAATGAATGGTTGACACATCACAGCTTATGCAGAGTCAGAAGGAAATGTCATAAAGACAAATTCAAAATATCAAACCAGTTATCAGAAACTATCGAACCTCTCTCCCTCTCTTTTGAAACCCTAGAATCCTCTTCAAAGCCTTAATCCATTAAACCTCTAGATTCGCCTAAATCGCATTCAACTATCTCTTATAAGAGGTCTGAAACCAAATACCCATATATTTCTAACCCTCAAAATGGAAGAATGGCGTGTTATAACCGGAATCCAACTCGGCTTCAAGAAGTTTGAAAGATCAGAAAAGAAGTTCAAGGACATACTTGAGCTTGTAAAGATTGCTGGGTTTTCTGAATGCTTGGAAGCTGACACTCTAGTCTATACAGAGCTAGTGAAGCAGTTCTACTCCAATGCATCAATAAAGTATGGGCTTCTGTCCACAAAGGTCAAAGGAGCAAGTCTTAAGATAAGGGCATCAGACATCAACCAATGCCTAGGGTTTTCTAACCAAGGTCTGATAAACCTCGATGAAGTTGACATTGAAGAAGGCAAGAGGTTAATGCGTTACAAGAGGAACGTAAATCTGAAGGATATGAGGAAGAAGGAGTTTCCTGAAGAGTTTGAATTTTTGGCAGAGATTACTGGAAAATGCATTCTGTGCAAGGATACTGCACATGATACTGTAAGTGATCTTCAATTGAGAGTCATGATTACAATCGTCATAAAGCAGCAGATGAACTTTGGAGCCCTTTTAATTGATTGGTTGATCAAATGGGTGGAAAAGGCTGAGATAAAAAAGTCTACAGATAAACCTCTTACAAAGTTTTTCATGGAAGACTCTTGAGTATAGTGCTGAAGAAGAGACTGGGAAGTAAGATCAAGGATGCTGAGGGAGAATCACTGAACGTTCATAAAGTGATGTCCCCACAGCTGTTTATAAACTAGAAGAAAAATCCCAAGGAAAACAAGAGGCTAATAACAACTGGCAGCAGCAGCAAGGACTCTGCAAAGAAGAGGAAGGCGAAGGAGGTGGAAAGCTCTCAATCTGATGACTCTGTACCGGTAGCAGCCACACCAGCAAAGAAGAAGTCTAAGGGTGTGAAGAATATAGAGTTTCCATCAAGTCATCTCTCCACTGACAAGAAGAGGCAGGGAGCAGAAAAACAAAAAGTATCAACTACATAAACTTCAAAAAGAAGAAGGAGTAACATATTACTCCTAGGGCCATCCAAAGAGAAAGCAAATTAAGATGATGAAGGAATCAACCCCAGTTCCCCAAGAAATTCTTTCTTCCAAGGAAGAGAATGTAGAGTCTAAAGAAAAGAAGGGAACTTAAAGCTTCAAGATTGAACCCTCAAAGAGCAAGTCCAGCAATGAAGGAGAAACTGAATCCATGAAAGGAATTGCTAACTCTTATGGTGAAGAAGAATATGCAAGCCCTATGGCTAACTCTCAAAGCATCCACTCTGATGATGAAGAAAGGTTGCAAGTTGACACAACTGCATCTCATACTGCAAATGCTCCAATAAGCTCACATGATGATGTTGAGTCCAAAGAAGAAAGACATGCCCCTACTGATGTTGAACATCAAGGAAGATTTTCTGGTGATTCAGAGGCTTCAGATTCTGAATAAGAAGAAAAGTCTGACTCTCCTATAGCTGAACCTCCAAGGAGAAGAAAGAGCAACAGACTGCTTGCTAAATTTATCCCAAAGAAGCAATGAGAACCCTCTACTGAATCATTGAAGTGAGTGATGATGAATCTGAATCCACGAGAGAAGATGCTGAAGAAGGAATTAGTGATGAAAATCAACAAGAAGAATTCACTGATGAATCAGATGAAAGAAGTTAGCATGATTCAAGCTCAGAAGGTAAAGAAGTGGAAAAAGATCATATTTCTACAAATCAAGAATCAGAGGAATCAGCAGACTATCCTATTCTCTCTCCAGCCAGAATCCACATAAGTACCAGCAGAAAGATGGATAAGCTATGGCAATGAACAACTCAAGTTTGTAAGGATGACTGCATTTGATGTTTTTAAAAATTGGAACAACATGGAGTTAGACTGCGCTACTATCCTCTACAATCTTTATGATCTTTTGATGAAATGGTTCTTCCAATGGATGCCCTGGTTAAAGGCATATACTGAAAAGGATGAAAGTTACTTCAGCTGGTGTTACTCACAGTTTCCGAATCTGGAGCTGGTATCACAAAACTTCCCAAGGGTATAGAAGTTTGCAACCATGATGATCAAAGACCGATCTCACTACAAAGTCTACCGACATGATGGCAATCACTACATACCCTATGATCGTAGAGTGGGTTCTGATGGCAGAAGGATTATGCCCAAGAAGATGATCGTAGAGTCCCTTCACTCTACCACTAAAGATGATCAAGTTCAGAATGAAAAGCTTCCCTCTATCCAAGCACACTTGTCTGACATTCCTTCATTCAACAACAATGATTGGCACTCAACGATTTACCAAATTCTCACTACTTTTGAAAATATGTCCAAAACTGGAAATCGTGGAGTCCAGTCTAGTGTTCAACAAGAGGCTGCCCAACCAAATGGCCAAACTCCTACGAAGAAGGAGTTATTGAAGAATTCTAATGAGCTGATTGAGAAGATGTCTATCATCACTGAAGAGCTAAAGGTATTGACAAAAGTAGGAGATAATGCGGTTCAAGACAAACTTCAAGCCACTATGTCTGATATATCTCTCAAAATCAAAGAAAGAGATCAAATCTATCTGAAGGCTATAAATGATCAGAAGGCAGAAGCTCTACGAGCACAGAAGGCTAATGAAGAGCAAATCATATCCCTCTCTGACAAGATTGACAATCTAAATCAGTCTCTTTCCCTACAACTTGAGCTGAGCCAATAAGAACTCAAGATTGAGGTTGGTAAATCATCTTACCTCATGGAGCAACTTATGTCAACCATGGAGCAGCTTTCACAAGTGATTAATGACAAAAAGGGGGAGAAAAAGAGACATAGAAAGAAGCACTCAAGGAGGAGCAATGAGAAAAGAAGCAGAGAAAATAAGAATGCCAAGATGAAGGCAAAGAAGAAGATAGCAATAGCTGAAGCTGAATCATCATTTGAGGGGGAGCCAAAGGATGATGATTCTAAGAATGCAGATGTTGAGGGGGAGTCAGAAAAAGAAGAAGAGCATGGATCTGAGGGGGAGCAGAGAAAAGAAATGAAGTCATAATCCAAGGGGGAACAGAAGCAAAAGGATCTAGCAGATAAGTAGCCAATCAACAGACATCCTGGAAACTCACATGGAGCCCAAGAGGTACATCTCTAACTAGTTAGGAATGTTCTGGATCCAGGATGTAAAGTGTCATAGCTTATGAAATTCCATATTATTATCAATGACATTCATGATTATCTATTTTAGAAATATAGCTACTTACTATATATAAGATTCATTCATATCATGCATATGCACTAATTGTTTTTGTCATAATCAAATAGGGGGAGATTGTTAGGAATAAGCATGTGAATGATATTCCAATTTTTATATGATTTGATTATGATATATATATGAATGAATATGCAAGTATGCTTGTATTAAGAAAATCTGTAAAGTCCTTTGATAGATAATAGGAACATATGTACAAGGATTTAGAATGAATTGATCAAATATGTTAGATTGATCCTACATAAGAAAAACAGCTTTGTAAAGTCCTTAAAAAGAAATGATGTACAAGGACTATAAATGTAGAAATATCAAGCCTATTAGGTTGATCTTATAATGTAATAGATAGGCTTGTCTGATCATCAAGCAGTGCACTAGAAATCGTAGTCTGCCAGGAGAGTGAAGAAAAACTTAAAAACTATCAAGACAGAATTGTAGTCTGCAAGATAGTGGATCTTGGAGTTCGTAGACTGCCAGGAGAGAAGAGGAAGGATCGTAGTGTGTCGAGAAGAACTTCCTTGGAGCCGTAGTCTGCTGAGGAAGTCATGTTCAGAATCGTAGAGAAATCTTGTCTAAGAGCCGACCGAGAATCTGCGAAAGTCAAGTCAAGAATCGTAGACCACACTCGGAGTCATAGAGTCTACTGATCACATCAGAGGTAGAGATCGTAGTCGAGTCAGATCAGATGAAGACAACAAGCTTAAGGTCAGAGATCGTTGAGTGTTGGCATCTGATCTTGGAGTCGTAGTATCTGCACAACCAAAGTTGAATCGTAGAGTGCAGAACTAAGGCTTCAACAGAGGTGCACACAACGCCAAGGCAGAATCTTAGAGTAAACATGATTCTCAACAAATGAGCACTCCCAGAATATCCAAAGTATGAAGCCTCTGGTCTTAGCTGCAAAGATACATCCCACCTGAAGGAAACCAGAGAGCACTCAACGAATGGCATGCAAGCTAAACAGAAGATCTAAGCACCAATCCAATCAACATCCAAATTAAATTATGAAGCCATTCAGGATGAAGTATTCCACAAGATGATCAGAAGAAGACTTCAAAGTAACCAGGATCTTAGTGTTTGCCAAACAAAGCAGGAACTGATGAAGTGTACACAGAGATACTACTGGTCATCTTATAAAGAACAAGGCTAAAGTGATTAAGCATTGGGTCAGTCCATTGATGATAAGTTAACGGGAGATCACAAGGAGAAAGCGAGGTGGAAATGCCACAAATCTGAAGGGTCTTGTTTTTTAGAATAGGCTAGAACAAGGAGTCAAGCTATCAGTTCTTGAGATCTATCAAGGCAAACAGAAGTGTTGAAGCGTTGTACAAGAGAAAGAAGAGGTGTTCTACTTTGAAGATCCAATTAACACTCTTCAGGATCGTAGTGTTGTCTCAACCTGGCAATGATCGACATTTAACAAGACACTGCGATCAGGTTCTAGAACAGCTGCATCAGAATCGTAGAGTTCGGTCATCTGAAGATTGAAGCATTGGCAATGGTTTAAACTGAAGATTGATATTCGAACAGAGCTTATTGAGAGCATCGATGCAAAAGGACAACCTTTGATCGAGAAATCAGAAGGAGGAAATAAAGTTGACTACCTGCCCGAGACATCAAAGTGACATCTCTGACGGGGTAGGTGATGTGATGCCCCCTAAACAGGTATACATCACCCATCTTGGGTCGCCAAATACATGGAACAAAATTCAAATACAACTTAATTATACAACAGTCGTGTAAAATACGACAAAATATAATCTAAGAGTTTTTAATAAGAATATTGTCATCTAGACAATATACAAACTCAATGGAGTCCTCATTACATTTATTGTCACACTATTTAATGAATAGTGAGGACTACTAATGCTATCATCCGACCGTGACTCCTCCATTCCCTCGACTAGTCCCTTTCGCTTTCATTTTCTGAAGAGAACAGTGAAAGCAAGGGTGAGCTCAACTAGCCTAGTAAGAAATATTATGACTAAGATAATGCAGAATAATTTATCGTTAGCCTTCAACAATGTTAAACTGATAAAATATAACAAACATCAAGTTTAACTGCAGCAGAACACGAAATCCATTAGAAGAGTCAAGTAGAGAATAAAATCTACTATCTTCTATGATTTAAGAGGTGTTTCATCACTTTTATCGCTGAGACTCAGCTTAATAAATAAACCACATCATCTTTGCACTACGACCAAGGATATTCATTAGTATCACGACCACAAATTATCCATGCACTACGGGCCAAGGATATTCGTGTATTCATCAATGGTCATGATCATGCCAACAACTGTCCCTCAATGCACTACGGGCCAATGAGGACTTTTACCACATCATTTGTTACATTACGGTCATGATTATACTGAATAATCCCTGGTCATAATCATACCAAGTCCATCTATGCACTACAGGCCACAGATGACTTTTAACATAATATAAACATGATGATGATGACAATGATATAAGAATTCAATAAAACAAGTTCAAGAATTAATTTATTCAGGAACCGATAATGTCCAAATTGTCAACATGATACTGCTTTGTGGAGTAAAATTCAAGAATGCTCAGAAGAATATTTTCATGAAAAAGATACTGGATGGAGCGCAAATATCAAAGATATTCCACTAACTTCATGGAGTATAAAAGCCAAAACTTTAACCAATTGAGTATAATAAAGAATGGAATAACAAAAGAATTCACCAGGAATGCGATAGATGAATTCTGTTATTCCAATGTAATAATAAATAATGGAATCGGTCACGCAGAAAGCATACATAGAGATATTCCAACCGAATAATAAAGAATGGAATAATGTAAGAATTCACCATGCATGCGATAGATCGCATGACGGAAGTTATTCCAACAGAATAATAAATAATGGAACTAGGTCAATGCATAATACGCATGTAGGCAGGATGTTCCAAAGAATAATAAAGAATGGAATAATGTAAGAATTTCACCATGTATCCCAGATTGTGATGTAGATGAGGTTATTCTAACAGAATAATAAATAATCGGAACTAGGTCATGCGTAATTACGCACAGACATGATGTTCCAACAAAATAATAAGGGATGGAATAACAATAGCTCTCTTCAAGAACACGAAAGAAATAATACCCCTTACCTTAGAAAAACTGGATACTAGAATAGTGAGGTAGCAGACTTCTCTTCTTCTTTCTCTCTATAATTTCTCTCTATAATAATTGCTCTAAAACTTTTGTGAATTGGTGAGAAATGAACACTACAATAAAAAGGGGCCTTTAGCAACGATTTTTCGGGCAACGACTTTATAAGTTGTTGCTAAAAATATATGTTTAGCAACGAAATTTGTCCTTCGTTGCAGATCAGTATCGAGCTTTCACTTTTTGCAACGAAATTCATAAGTCGTTGTAAAATTTCGTTCTATAATTCATCAAGGAAAAATTTCGTTAGAAATTGCTTGCAAAATTTTAGGCCACTTGATTTCCGTCATCGTGGACAACGAAAGTTTTGTTGTTGCTAAAATGGGCCTTTAACAACGATTTTTCAAGCAACAACTTTATAAGTCGTTACTAAAAGTATGTTTAGCAACGAAACTTGTCATTCGTTCTGCAGATTGTGTCGAGCTTTCACTTTTTGCAACGAAATTCATAAGTCGTTGCAAAATTTAGAAATAAAATTGCTAAATTAGTTTGCAAAATTTCTAACCACTTGATTTCTCCTCATCGTGAACAACGAAAGTTTTTTGTTGTTGCTTATTTCGTTGCCTAATATGGACCACATTCATTGACAACAATTTTTATTTTCGTTGCATATCTTATACAACTTTTTGCAACGACTATTAAAAAGTTGCCTTAAATTAAGATAATCCCAATAAGCATGTTTTTGTAAGACCATATTCGGAATTCGGAGAATTGTCAAAAAATATTCGTATTTAATATTTAAAAATTATGTCCAAATGTGAAACATATTCGAACCTATGACCTATCATTTAGAACTTTGGTCATTTGACCGCTGGAGCAACACAAGTTATTTGTTAATATCTTGCCAGGATTAATATTTATATCAAAACATGAGATTTCTCCCATATATTACTTTCTTCTCCTTCACTACATACCATTAATATAATCTCAAGAAGTTATATACAATAATAATAATAATAATAATAATAATAATAATAATAATAATAATAATAATAATAATAATTAATAATAATAATAATAATAATAATAACAACAATAATAATAAAAATAATAATAATAACAATAACAATAACAATAACAATAAAGTTGCACCAATAGTGTGTAAGTTTTTTTTAACTCCTATTTTTCAAATTCTCATTTTTCTTGAATTGTAAATTTTTTTATAATCAAATATTAATTTCTCTTTATATCTTGAATTAGAGGGTGTTTGGCAATGACTTATAAGTTGGTTAAACTAAGTTATAAGTCATTTGTTATTATTTAGTGTTTGACAATAACTTAAATTTTAATTTTTTTTTACTTATAAGTCATTATTAAATTTTTTCATGCTTCATGTGTTATATATTTTTTTATTATTACTATTACTATTATTATAATTATTATTATATTTAATATTATTATTATTAATCTATTATTAATAATTATTATTATTATTAGAATAATTATTACTAATCTTATAATTATTATTATTATTATTATAATTATAATAATTATTATTATTATTAATTTTCTATTATTATTATTATTATTATTATTATTATTATTACTATTATTATTATTTTTATTATTATTGTTACTATTATTATAATAATTATTATTATTACTATTATTATTAATAATTATTATTATTATATAATAATAATAATTATTATTATTATTATTATTATTATTATTATTACTATTACTATTATTATTATTATTATTATTGTTATTGTTATTGTTAATCATTATTATAATTACTATTATTATAATTATTACAATAATTATAATAATAATTATTACAATAATTATAATAGTATAATAATAATAAAAAAAGTATGGTCTACCATGAACTTTTAAAAAATAAAATAAAATAATGCTCTCCTTGAGAATTGAACTCTGTATAAAAATATCTCCTTAAACAAATGCTCAAACCAACTAGCTATAAGGATTTCTTTATTATAAAGTCGCCATTCACACTAAAATACTAAAAATACTAATTACATATTTATATCAAATACTAAAAATACTAATTATAAAAATACTAAAAAAAATCAAATTAAAAAATACTAAAATTCAAATTATTTTGTTAATTAATCAAAAGAATAAAAATTCAAACTACATCATTAAAATACTAAAATTATAACATATTTACATCATAACATAATATATTATCATATTTACATATTTACATCATTTACATCATATTTACATCATTTAATCAAAATACTAAAATTCAACTATTAGAATACTATTACTCAAATACTAAAATTTTACCATAGTTGTATAACATATCAAAATACTAAAAGTCACTTACTACCTATTACTAAAATACTAATTACATATTTACATCAAATACTAAAAATACTAATTAAAAAATACTAAAAATCAAATTAAAAAATACTAAAATTCAAAAAATACTAAAATTCAAATTATGTTGTTAATTAATCAAAACAACAAAATTTTAAATTAAATCATTAAAATACTAAAATCATAACATATTTACATCATTTACATCATAACATAACATATTATCATATTTACATCATAATCATATTTACATCATTTAATTAAAATACTAAAATTCAAATACTAAAATACTAAAATTTTACTCAAATACTAAAATTTTACCATAGTTGTATAATATATCAAAATACTAAAATTTTACCATAATTGTATAACATATCAAAATACTAAAACTCACTTACTTATCCCACACTAAAATACTAATTACATATTTACATCAAATACTAAAAATACTAAAATACTAAAAAAATTAAATTAAAAAATACTAAAATTCAAATTATTTTGTTAATTAATCAAAACAACAAAAATTCAAATTACATCATTAAAATACTAAAATCATAACATATTTACATCGTTTACATCATAACATAATATATTATCATATTTACATATTTTACATCATAACATATTTACATCATTTAATCAAAATACTAAAATTCAAATACTAAAATACTAAATTTTACTCAAATACTAAAATTTTACCATAGTTGTATAATATATCAAAATACTAAAATTTTATCATAGTTGTATAACATATCAAAATACTAAAATTCACTTACCCGACACTAAAATACTAATTACATATTTACATCAAATACTAAAAATACTAATTAAAAAAATATTAATTAAAAAAAATACTAAATTACTAAAAAATCAAATTCAAAAAATACTAAATTACTATAATTCAAATTATTTTGGTAATTAATCAAAACAATAAAAATTCAAATTATATTATTAAAATACTAAATCTCAATTCCCAGACTCTGAACCCAGATCTCGAACAGTCGAACTCTCTCGAGTCTCAATCTCTCGTCCCAAACGGCCAAACCCAGATCTCGAACTCGTCTCAATCTCTCGACTCTCATCAGCCGACGGCCATCGGCCAAACCCAAATCTCGAACTCGTCTCAATCTCTCGACTCTCATCGGCCGACTGAGAATATGTTGTTTTGTATGGGCAGTTTTAATTGCTAATTTAGCTCGCATCGGATATGAGGAGAAAAACATGTATATGGCAGCATATGATTGGAGGCTCTCATTCCAGATTAATGAGGTCATGCTGGAGTTATAATAATTTTTTCTTCTCTTTCTTTGCTCAGGAATGTATTTTCCCTCCTCCATTGTGTTATTTTTGTCTAAAATTTGATATAGGGTGTTGATTAACTTATGCCAGCTGTCATTGGTATTCTTACACTTTCCGTAAAATTTTATTTGTAAAATAAATTATCTATAGTACCCAATTCTGGAAAAGGCAACTTTAGTTCTTTTCAGGCATGGTTCACATCAAGTTTTCGGTTTTCTCCTCCTCCATTGTTGATCCTAAATTAAAGGTTAGTTTCTAACTTTGTATGTTTACTATTAAGAAACTCAGTCTTATTGGTATGTAGTTGTGGGTATTTCATTGTACATGTTGTTTGATAATAATTTGGGAAATACACAATGTGTTTGATAAATCGTCTACTTGAACTAGATAGTCAGCAACTCATCTTGAATTGCTTTAATTTTAACAAAACTTTATCGAGTGTGAGAACAATAAGATCAATGCACAATATACAGAACCAACATTATTTTTGTTTAAATCTCTAGCGATGTCAAAAGTGAGATACAATAAGATCAATGTACGTTATAGTATAGTGGGAGTATATATTACCTGAAGAAGGCAAAACCAAAAGGGAATTGCAGCCACAATGAAATGAATGTATTATAAATAACATTTATATTGTAATTGTTTTCTCTGTGTTTGTAATCAGCTGAAGTGTAGTAACAAATGTAGAACTCGAGACTCAGGTCTGTACACTAGCTTCACAAAGCAAAATCCTGAAACTACTTTCAGGTGAAGTTCACTTTTCTTAATTCAAATTAACTATTTGTTAGTTGAATCTATAAATAAAATATTATTGCTTATAATTCAGGTGATCTGGGCCAAACATATAATTCTCTTTCTACTGTTGAGCATTATATGAAGACTGGAAGTCAAGCTATTTTATTTGTTGGAGATCTAACGTATGCTGATAGATATAAATATCATGATGTTGGTGTACGTTGGGATTCATGGGGCTGTTTTGTAGAACGAAGTGCCGCATATCAGCCATGGATATGGTCTGCCAGGAATCATGAAATAGAGTACATGCCATATATGGTAAAATGTTGATATATTCTTATTTTTATGTTTATTACTATGATTACAAGTATTACCATCATCGCCATTATTATTATAAGAATTAGTAGTAGAGTTAGCGATAATAGTACTAGTGATTGAAATCATGGTAGTACAAGTCTAATACCATGACATGCAGAACTAAGGAACTACTCGATAATTTTAATTTATGTCAAATTTAATAGAATACATGGTCAATTATGGAGTATATGAAGTTCGATTGAACTACATGGTCAATTATGTCCAAGATTTCGGACCATCTTATTACTTCAACCAATTAAATTGTTCCTGATCCTTTCTTGACCATCTGTTTAATGTTTTTGGGGGAATTTATTCCTTTCAATTCGTATCTTCATAGATATATACCCTACACCTTATGTAGCCTCCAACAGTAGTAATCCTCTTTGGTATGCCATTAGACGTGCATCTGCTCATATAATTGTGCTATCCAGCTATTCTCCATTTGGTAACTCTTCACTCTTATTTTTATTATTATTTCTTGTCACTTTGAAATTTGGTTTATTATTAACTTAATTTTTTTTAACAGTATTGCTAGCTGCAGCTATGCCTACTAATCAAGGTCAAATATATATTGTGCTGCATTTTTTTAAAACTCTATTTGTGTGCCCTTTTCCCCTTTCTATCGTGTGGTATCCTGTATACCTAAGTTGGTATCATTATATAAAAGAAATGTGCAGTCACAACATGACTGTATGTTACCCAATGACACTAGTCAGGGTCATAATATGGTGAATTCTTTTTCCGTGGGTTCACAGTGCTTTAGAAGTAAAGGACTGAAGGCTTTTCTAAGGCACTTGCGCCTCTTGATTAATGAAATAGAAACTTAGAAGAGTGGTGCAGCCTCAAGCTGCCTCATTCTACACCTAGACATTAATTTTAAGAAGGTGAATGCATCAATATTAAAAAGGATAAACGACATTTGGCTAGCCTTTAGAAAATTCTAGGAAAGGTCAACATGTTGATTTTGAAACTTAAAACAATATAGGGAGAAAATTTTAATCATCACACCACAGCAGACATAGTAATTCAAGTATTTGTGTGCTTATGTTTGTGCCCTGCATCCATGAATATATTTCCTGTCTAAGTAGCGAAAATTTGAGAGATGCAATATATAGTAATACATATTAGTATGTTACTAAAACTAGCTTCCTGTAAATTTTTCGGCAAAAGCTTTGAACATAAGAGAATATCATAGTCTTAATAATCCATCAGTCATACTTGTACTTCTATTGATGCTTAAGAGTTGTAAATACAAGCACACTGAAACCTATTGATGACTATTTAACCTGTCCAAATTTTCATTTTTGGAACATAGGCTTGCTTTTCTTTTGTTTGTTATGTTGTTTTCCCTTTGGAGTCCTGTCTATATACCTGACAGCGTTACTACTTGAATTTTTGGCAGTAAAATATACACCTCAATATAGGTGGCTCGCCGAAGAACTTCAAAGAGTGGACAGGGAGAAAACGCCTTGGCTTATTGTTCTTATGCATGTTCCAATTTACAACAGTAACGAAGCGCACTTCATGGAGGGTGAAAGCATGCGAGCTGTTTATGAGGGTTGGTTTGTTCAATACAAAGTTGATATAAATTTTGCTGGCCATGTCCATGCATATGAAAGATCGGTATGTCAATTTATTTGTAGTAGTCTGCAGCAGGATGACGCTAGTAGCTCTTTATATGCTGGTTTATCCTAATTTTATTTTTTAATGTACTTTTGCTTTCTAACTTATGCTTTATAGGCAAAATACAGAAAAGCGAAGGGGAGTTTTGAATAGTACTAGTCTGCTAAAAGATATTTGATATTACCTTGTGCCCTGTTTGTGGTCATGCTCAACATGTGATTATTATTACTCAAGCATGCTTGTGGGGTTCAGAATTATCCTGTATGATTATCTTCTGTAACTCTAATTGATGAGTAGATTTGATTTTGACATTTAATTCTGACCCCTTTAAATAGCTCTTTCTTCTAACTGCCATGTGTCTTTTATTTGAATAAACTACAAAAGTTATGTATGAACTCTCTCCTCTCCCCTTAAAAATTCCATCAATGGGAGGTGTGGTGTTCAATTCTCACTCGCTGCATCCAATCAACCTTCCCCTCTCACTCGCTGCACAAGAAAATAATAACATTCTCATCTTTCACATCTTTCACTGACTCAGTATATTGATAATATTTCAATCTCCATGAAAGATAGTCCTCAGTTTTCTATATAAATTAGTATTTCCAGTCTTAAAACATTATTCTGAGAATTCAACAATACATAGTTTCTTTTGCTCACCATCATATGTTGGGTAAAAAATAAGTTCGTTCAAATAATACTACCTCTTATCCCAAAAATGTAGTTCACACCCTTTGACAAAGGAGAAGGATCCCCTTGCATTGAGTTTATAAGAACTTTGTTGTTTTATTTATGGACCATTTTTTAAAAGATTCTGATGATGTTTGAGGTTGATTGAAAAAATGACCATTAGGTGTGTCGTGTTTGTGACCCACCCTCTTCAAATTATCTTGACCTTACATCAGCTATCTAAAATCATAAGCAAAATTGTGACTATTACTTATTGAAACGGTTATGGTTTTGCAAAATTTGACGCAAAACCTTGTAAAATTGTTATCTTTATGCAGCCATTTAGCTGAGGAAGCAACAGTCCATTATTACTTGCGGTGTTGCTATTTTCTTAGTTATGTATTTGTATTCCATAGCCCTGATCACTTTTGTTACAAGATAGCTCAATCAGTGAGCTTATGCACATTGTTCAAGGATGTCTGCTTCTAAGCAAACCTATGTGGCAGTCTTGTAAGTTGTAGAGGATTTAGCTGTTGATTTAGTGTACATGGTTCAAGAACTTAGTAACTTACAATTCATTTGAAGAAAAAAGAATAGATAGAAATGATGTCTCTAGAAGTCTACTAGATCTTTCATCACTTAGATGCTCTCATGTCAGAATGTTTCTTGTGACTTTTACATGAAAAACTCTCCACTTTACCTTGTTAGCATGTACTTATTATCTGTATATTCTATTGAGTTTAATGAATGTGATATTTTAGTTATTCATTCCATTCTTAGGAGAAGTACAAGTGTTCTTGAGACAAAAGCCTTTTTACAGAGAATGAAATTGACATTGACTTTTCTTATAACATGCCTAGTTGCTAAGTAATGGACTGCAGTTAAAACAAACCCAAAGTCGAGATCTTTACATCATCAAAAAAAGCTAATAAATTTTCTCACCTGTTTATGTTGGTAAACATTTAATTAAGAAACATCGACTTCTTAGCTTCATCAATTCTCTCTAATCCTCTATTATCATGTTTCTTGGCCACAATCTGATTTCTCTTCATTCCCCCCAAATTGTTTCATTTTATTTTATTTTTGGTAGGTTTTGTTTTGATTTTTGAAGGTTCATATAACACAAGAAGATCATGTAGGGAATGCAATGATAGTGGCATGGGTTACTATGGATGAACCTGGTTCTAACACACTCCTTTATTGGAGTGAATACATCAATCACAGCAAAAAGGCACAGGGCAAGGTTACAACCTATAAATACTACAATTATACTTCTCGGTACATCTATCATTGCACCATTAATAATTTGAAGGTAAATTTATGTTATTTTGGATGTTCTGGCTTTCCTGTGATTTCTTTATATTCATGGTTCATTTTAATATGGATAGTTTCGACTTTTGAGCTTCTTGGTATGAAATATGTTTGGAATTATGAGGATTTCTCTCAATATAAAATTCTACATGTCACTCCATCCTCTCCCAGACAAAAAAAAGAGTAATTACCACTTTGGTTGACCTAAAATCCTCTTTATCGGCTATAGTCTTAAAAGCTATATAGACACCTGTGGTTTTTAGCTAACTGACACAGTAAAATTGAGTGTGTATTTGTCACATATCATTAATTAGTCACTGTGACACTTACTTCCAAACACTAGGTGGGAATTTGCAAAGTGACCTATCATAAACTGCATTTTTTGCTAAATATGCATTTTATAGCATATAATCTATTTATGTGTTTCATCTGTTTTTTAATATAGTTGAGGTGAAGAGCAGTTCTGATGGTTTCATGATCAGAATGAGAGATGGTTGACATTTAAGATGTGATCATACCAACCCTCAGGGACTATTCTTCATCGTGGGACTATTCTTGTAGGACCCAATTATGAAGGGAGGAACTTATCTCACGACTTTGGTAAGTTTTGCCCTTACCACTTAAAAATTCTCAAGTTATCAATAAATGTGTCTTTCCAATGTCTCATGCGCAACATGTTGAATTCTTGGTAAATAAATCTATGATGTCTGCATGATTATAGTTAGCATCTTTGGGGCATATAATCGTATGGAAATTTGTCGCCTCAAGAAAAGTTTTTCCACATCGCTAATAAATAATCGACTTTTTCATAATTGTTGTCCTTTCTATATAGAAATCTAAACATTGTTATTTAAGATTGTGTGATGTATTTAAAATTGTGGTTGTTGAATGTGAATGTGGTGAATTACGACTTGAGGTTAACATATAATAATAATCTACAAGTCTTGTAACAGAAAATATGTTTACCACTATGTTTACTGAAATTAATTCATGAAATGGCCGATTAAGATTCCAATTTTTTCTTGTAACAGAGCAATCATATAGTCGCACTGAAGGTTCTTTTTCTATTTGGATTTGTAGCAAATGATATTGGTGCCTATTTGTCTTTTTCTGCTTATGAGCAATACTGTATACATTAGTACTACGTAGCAACTCTATTGTCTTTGTGTATTGATTTTGGCCCCAAGTGTCTCTGGTGACGTATTTGCTTCATTTTTCTGACTTCTTATTATTTTTAAATATGTGCAGGAAGATTGCTTCTAAGACACCTTATTAATCTTTGGTATCAAATTTTCGTCCCCACGCTTACGGAAGACAAGGGACAAATTATGAAGTGTACTCTCTCTATATATGTAGATATATACTTTGATTGAAGAATTGTGGTAGTTTTAGATGGTTAATTATAAATATAATGAATGATTATGTAGTGGATGGTTTTATTAAGTTAATAATATTTTAGTTTTTTGTATCTTTGCCATTATTTGCTATGGGGACATTGAGCCAATCAGTACACAAAAAAGATGTTAAATTTTGATTTGGCAACAATATAATTAGCTTACTACCAAAGCATTGAAGAAGTTTTAATATAGTAACAATTTTTTATACATTTAGCAATAAATTTTCGTTGCTAATGACATTAAAAATATAATATTTGGCAACAAAAAATTAACTTAATAACAACGGAGAGGATATTGTTGCTAATACTAAAATAAAAGGCAACATTTTTTATCGTTGCAAATCATATCAATTTTCGTTGCACATATAAAGAAACGACAACATATAATGTCGTTGCTAATCGACGACTTTCGTTGCTATTGAAAAATAACCAGCAACAAACATTTTCGTTGCTAATTCAACATAATGTCATTGCCAAATAATATAATTAGCAACAAAAATCGTTGCTAAAAAGTTTACATTCCGCAACGAAAGCAAGCTTAGGCAACAATTTTCATAATTTCATCGTAACGAAAAATGTCGTTGCAAAATGGTGTCAATTACAACGAAAATGCATGGTCGTTGCAAAAAAAAATAGTTCATTTCGTTACTAATTAGTAGGCTTTTGCAATGAAATGGGGTTTTAGCAACGAAATTTTATTATTCTCAACAATACATTTTGTTGCTAAAGGATCGATGTCTCTGTCGAAAGCCAAATTTCGTTGCAAAATATATTACTTTTGGCAACGAAAAAATATGTTCGTTCATGGAATAAATTAGCAACGCTTATCACAAGAACGAAAAGACGTTAACGACAAAAAGTCGCTGCCAAAACTCTTTAACATCTAAATTTGGCACCTTTAGCAACGAAAATCGGTTGTTCTTGAAGGCCCATTTTTTTGCACGCTTTTAGGGCTCGAAATATTACAATATAATACCGTTCTTTTTTTCTTCATTTTTAATTTAGTCCTGCAAGTATTAACAAACTTGCACCACCTCCCCTAATAGTAAATAATGTGAATTAATAGTTCATTCATGTGACTCAATAGTATAATCATGTGAAAAAAGTAATTACAGTATAGTACCTTCAACTATACCTCCATTTTTAACTAAGTCATGCAAGTATTATCAATCTTGCACCATCTCCCCTAATAGTACAAGAATGTGATTCAATAGTACACACATGTGAACAAATAGTTATATAAGCATTTGAATTAGTAGCAATTAATTGCTCATTTATCTGATAAATTACCCGATTTATCAATATAACCCCCAGACATCAATTATCATCAGAATAGATGTCGATTTCCACTAACACTAATCATCCCAACACAATGGAACTATCAAATTCATCTTTAATCAACACAACTTATTCATCATTAATATTATAACCCACAATATTTAACAACCAGGTCGTTCCCAGGAAAGAGGGGGCTTTTCGATAAGGATTTCTCCTTATTGGCGCGCAATTACGTGACCAAACCTCTCTTTGACAGAACTTCTAGACATTGTAAATATTATAAATAATAATATGAATAACTTTGTCGTCTCAATTATTGATTTAATAATAATAAATATAATGCAGATGATACTGTGAAAATAATTGAATCAATAATATGAAAGATATGATGCAGCAATTACTGTAGCAATAATTGAGTATAACTGAGTGACTTCTCACGTAAGCATCAATAATCAATACCGTGTGCTACTATGCAACCACGTGTATTACTGTACTTTTACTACCGAGTAGTTCAACAGTTTAATAAAGAACACTTTCATTTATTATTTTATATAAAGATAATTACGCCATTTTCTAACTACGACAATACTTTCGTTGTGGGGTCCACCAATGATTGTCTTGCGTCGCATTTAATATTCCTGTTAAAACGAATATTCCCTGACCAATCGAATATTATATAACCACTTGCTTATTTTGTAAAATTTGTAAATATTATCCATAATTATAACATTATATCAAATCCACACCATAATATTCAAAAATATATTTCGAGAAAATTATTCTTTATTCATAAAAGTTGGGGTCTTACAACCTCCCCTTCTTATGAAATTTCGTCCTTGAAATTAGGGTACATACCTGGTATTTCGAAGAGGTGAGGATATCTTGATTTCATTTAAGATTCTAATTCTCAGGTCATTTCCTCAACATCGTGGTTTCTCCACAAAATTTTGACTTGAGGTATAACTTTAGAGCGTAGAATATGATCCTTCTTATTCAAGATTTTAACAAGTAACTTTTCATACATTAAATCTTACTCTATCTCGTCTAGTTCTAATTCAATAATGTGGTTCGGGTCTTTCACATATTTACGTAACATAGATATGTGAAAAATGTTATGAACACGAGACATACTTGGCGGTAAGACGAGTCTATAGGCCACAGTTTCTACTCGATCAAGGATTAAAAATAGGCCAACGAATCGAGGGTTGAGCTTTTCTCTCTTTCCAAATCTTGTAACTCCCTTCCATGGAGTAACACGTAACAACACATGATCTCCAATATCGAATTTCACGTCCTTTCAATGAAGATCAGCATAACTCTTTTGTCGATCTTGTGAGATTTTTATACGTTGTCGGATCGTTTGAATCTTTTCTGTAGTCATACGAATCAACTCCGGTCCCAACAACGTTGCTTCACCCACCTCATACTAGCATACTGGAGAACGACACTTTCTTCCATAGTACTCCTCAAATGGAGCCATGCCAATACTTGCTTGATAACTGTTGTTGTAGAAAAACTCCACCAATGGTAAGAACTTGTCCCAACTTCCTTTGAAGTCAAGGACACAGAGTCTTAATAAATCTTCAAGAATTTGAATAGTCCTCTCCTACTGCCCGTCCGTCTGAGGATGATATGTCGAGCTAAATCGTAAATCCGTGCCCATAACTTT
Source organism: Panax ginseng (assembly GCA_020205605.1). NCBI lineage: Eukaryota > Viridiplantae > Streptophyta > Magnoliopsida > Apiales > Araliaceae > Panax > Panax ginseng. The sequence goes on from CM035143.1 coordinate 113,503,203, forward strand.
TTGCAAACTAACCCAAAATCTTGAAGTGAATCTTGGGTCTCGATCAGAAACTATGGATACCGGCATACCATGCAGCCTTACAATCTCGTTTATGTACATACGAGCAAGACGTTCAAGTGTATAAGTTTCTCGTATAGGTAGGAAATGAGCAGACTTGGTCAATCTATCAACAATGACCCAAATTGCATCTATGCCTTGAGAAACCTTGGGAAGACCCAAGAATGAAATCCATGGTAATGTGCTCCCACTTCTATTCTAGAATTTCAAGTGGTTGCAATGGACCTTTTGGTACTTGATGCTCCGCCTTGATTCGTTGACAAGTTAAACACCTTGAGATAAACTCCGATATCTCTCTCTTCATATTGCTCCACCAAAATGTATGTCAAGATCACGATACATTTTGGTACTCCCAGGATGGATTGTAAACGGTGTGTTGTGCGCCTCCATCATGATTTTATACTTTAAATCGGGGTTTTAGGAACACAAAAGTCCGGAGTTGACTTCGAAGTATTCCTTCTTCATCGATTCTTGCTTCCTAAGATAGCACCTTCTTGCACTTTCTTCCTCATACGCATCACCTCCAGTGCAGCAGCTTGAGCGGCTTTAACTTTATCGATTAAAGTCGGTTCTACTCATATATTCACCATCATCACATGGGTCCCCTCGAGTCTTTAACTCTATCTCCATCCTTTGTAAGTCATATAAAATGGGCCTTTGCATTGACAATAATGCACTCTCATGCCGCATATGATCTTCATTTAATGTATCGCCTACTACGTTAAGCTTTTCCGGATGGTATTGAATGGTATGATCGTAATCTTTCAACAACTCAAGCCATACATCGTTCTTAGTATGTTGAGTTCCTTTTGAGTGAAGAAATATTTGAGGCTTTTATGATCCAGTATAAATCTCCACCTTCTCTCTCCATACGGTAATGCCTCCAAATCTTAAGCGTAAAACGATCACTTGCTAACTCTAGATCATGAGTAGGATAATTCCTCTCATATTCTTTGAGTTTAATCGTGAGGCATAGGCTATGACTTTCCCATGTTGCATTAGAACACATCCTAACCCTTTGCTTGAAGCATCACTGTAGATGACAAATCCCTCCGAGCTAGATGGTATTGTCGTAGCAGTCTTTGAAATGAGTCTCCTCTTGAGTTCATGAAAACTCTTCTCACATTCCTCGCTCCAACCGAATTTTATATCTTTTCGAGTCAGCTGATTTAATGGAGTAGCGATTAGAGAAAACCCTTCTACGAATCTCCGATAATAACCAATTTGGCAGTAGAAAGCTACGTACCAGATCCATCGATTTAGGTTGCTCCCAGCTTTGAATTGCTTCAATCTTTGTCGGGTCAACAGATATCCCATTATTTGATATCACGTGCCCAAGGAATGCAACTTCCTTAACCAAGAACTCGCATTTCTTCAACTTGGCATATAGCTTGTTTTCACGAAGCTTTTGGAGTATCAGCCTCAAGTGTTGCTCATGGTCTTCAAGGGTTTTGGAGTATATGAGGATGTCATCAATAAAGGCAACCACAAAGTGATCCAAATATTCCTTGAATACTCGGTTCATCATATCCATGAAGGCAGCAGGAGCATTAGTCAATCCAAAAGACATGACTAAGAATTCATAATGCCCGTACCGAGTTCTGAAAGCAGTCTTTGGAATGTCATCAGTTTTAATCTTCAACTAATGATGTCCGGAACGAAGATCAATCTTTGAAAAGAATTTGGCGCCTTGCAACTGGTCAAATAGGTCATCAATGCGAGGCAATGGGTACTTATTTTTGATGGTGACATGATTCAACTCCCTATAATCAATACAAAGTCACATACTTCCATCTTTCTTCTTTACGAATAGAACATGAGCACCCCAAGGAGACGTATTAGGACGAATGAAACCGATGTCTAACAATTCCTGTAATTGGGTCTTTAACTCCTGAAGTTCAATAGAGCCATTCGATATGGGGCTTTGGAAATGGGTTTTGTACCGGGTTCAAGGTCGATAAAAAAATTCAATTTCACGCTCTGGGGGTAGGCCATGAAGTTCTTCAGGCAATACGTCAGGAAATTTATTAACAATAGAAATATCTTTCAAATCTGACGTATTTTTGTTTAAATCTGTGACATAAGCTAAGAAAGCTTGACATCCGTTTTTCAATAAACTAATAGCTTTATGGCTTGAGATGGCCGTGATTGATTTTAATGGTTTGGTCGCTTGAATTCGCATAATAGGTTGATTAGGAATATGAAAGCTAACAACCTTATGAAAACAATCAATTTTAGCATGATGAGTAGTTAACCAATCAATTCCTAGAATCATGTCAAATGCAAGTATTTTTAAAGAAATAAGATCGACAGGTAACGTGCGGTTACTGATTTGAATCAAACAAGACTTATAAACAGTGGATGTAATGAAGGTTTCTCCCAACGGAGTTTCAACCGATAAGTCAAAGTCTAATTTCTCCGGAGTCAAATTTAAACGTTGAGCGCAAGTAGGAGAAATAAAAGAATGGGTAGAACCGGTATCAAATAAGGTATAGACTTCGCTAGAGTTTATGATAAGCTTACCCGTGATGACCTCATTCGGGTTCCTTGCTTTCTGGGAGGTTACGACAAACGCTTTCCCTTGAACTACCGGCTTTGACTTTTTTGGGATGGCCTTTAGTGCCTCCATCCCAGCTGGACTAGTCTTTGGTGCACGACAAAATCGGGCTAGGTGACCTTCTCTTCCACAATTATAACACACTTTGGATCGCATCGCTGCTTTGGATGATATGTCCCTCCTCTCGCGCATTTGAAGCAAATGATAGGTGGTTGTTCTCCTTCCTTAACAACGGGTGCTGGTGCTGATGTCTTTCCATCATTGTTGAATCTCCTTTTCTTGAAATGTCCATTTTTACTGTTTTGGCCATGATTACCACCGAAGTGGTTAACCATTTCTGGCATGTTGATTCCCTCCACGTTTGTTGTCACCACTTCGATGACTACTACTACTACTACTACTACTGGTATTATCATTTTGTCAGCTGCTTTCTCTTGGTTGAGTTGACTTGTTATCGCGGTCCAATAACTGAGCCATATTAACAACATCTGAATACAAACACAGTTTATGAGAAATTAGATATTGACGTATCTCGGGTTTTAAACCTCTTAGAAACATCCGTGTCATTCTCTCCTCATTGTCAACCAAGTGAGACGCAAACCGGGACAACTTGGCAAACTTAGCTTCGTATTGCGACACGGTCATATTTTTCTGCTCCAACTTCATGAACTCTACCTCTTTCATGTGACGAATACTTTTGGGAAAGTACTTATCGTTGAATAGTTCTTGGAACTTCTCCCAAGACATCTTCAGTGCGGCAGGTTGAGTACGCTTTACCGATTCCCACTAGTAATTTGCCTCTCCTCGCAACATAAAGGTGGCAAATGAAACCTTTTGCTCCTCGGAGCATCCCAAAACATCAAATATCTTGGTGATATATTTTATCCACGCTTCCGCCTTAAGTGGTTTTGGCTCTCCAATAAACTCCGGTGGTCCCAGCTCCTTAAACTGTTTAGCGGTAACTGTTCGAGAGTTTCCAGTGTTTCCACCTATATTTTGGACAGGAGCCGCTCTCGCTTGATGTTGCATGAATTGCATAAAGCCTCTAAACATTCCATCGTTCATCATTTGGTCAGTGTTGTTGTTTGCATGAGGATTATCGCCTTCCCGATGAACATTATCCTGATTATTGATATGTGGAGAATCAACGGTTTCCTGTGCTCCATTGCTATTCTCAACATTATCGGATGTCATTTTCAAATACTGTCACAAAATAAGGGTTAATTGACATGTCACATATTGTCCTTATACTCTGATCGACCAAATAAATACCAAATAAACTTAGATAGGTCATACTAGCGAAGAAATTCCCCGTCTCTCCCCTTCTAGTTCTTGTCTCACATCTCAGCCAGGGATCATATCCCTAAGCTTTGATACCAACTGTGACGCCCCCAAAACAGGTATACATCACCCATCTTGGGTAGCCAAATACATGGTACAAAATTCAAATACAACTTAATTATACAACAGTCGTGTAAAATACAACAAAATATAATCTAAGAGTTTTTAATAAGAATATTGTCATCTAGACAATATACAAACTCAATGGAGTCCTCATTACATTTATTATCACACTATTTAACAGAATAGTGAGGACTACTAATGCTATCATCTGGACCGTCACTCCGTTCTCCGACTAGTCCCGGCTACGTTCTCATTTCCTGAAGAGAACAGTGAAAGAAAGGGTGAGCTCAACTAGCCCAGTAAAAAATATTATGACTAAGATAATGTAGAATAATTTATCGCTAGCCTTCAACAATGTTAAACTGATAAAATATAACAAACATCAAGTTTAACTGCAGCGGAACAAGAAATCCATTAGAAGAGTCAAGTAGAGAATAAAATCTATTATCTTCTATGATTTAAGAGGTTTTTCATCACTTTTATCATTTGAGACTCAAACAATAAATAAACCATATCATCCACGACTTTCTGGCCAAGGATATTCATTAGTATCACGACCACAAATTATCCATGCACTACGGGCCAAGGATATTCGTGTATTCATCAATGGTCATGATCATGCTAACAAGCATCCCTCAATGCACTCTACGGGCCAATGAGGACTTTTACCACATCATTTGTAACATTACGGTCATGATTATACCAAATAATCCCTGGTCATAATCATACCAAGTCCATCTATGCACTCACGAATACACATATGACTTTCAACATAATATAAACATGATGATGATGACAATGATATAAGAATTCAATAAAACAAGTTCAAGAATTAATTTATTCAGGAACCGATAACGTCCAAATTGTCAACATGATACTGCTTTGTGGAGTAAAATTTAAGAATGCTCAGAAGAATATTTCCATGAAAAGATACTGGATGGAGCGCAAATATCAAGGATATTCTACTAACTTCATGGAGTATAAAAGCCAAAACTTTAACCAATTGAGTATAATAAAGAATGGAATAACAAAAGAATTCACCGTGCATGCGATAGGCCTTACGAACCTAAGTTATTCCAATGTAATAATAAATAATGGAACGGTCGTGCGTAGCATACATACGAGGATATTCCAACTGAATAATAAAGAATGAAATAACAGAAGAATTCACCATGCATGCGATAGACCGCACAGACAGGTTATTCCAACAGAATAATAAATAATGGAACTAGGTCATGCGTAATACGCATAGACAGGATGTTCCAACAGAATAATAAAGAATGGAATAACAGAAGAATTTCACCATGTATGCGGTACTTCGCATAGACAGGTTATTCCAACAGAATAATAAATAACGGAACTAGGTCATGCATAATTCGCACAGACATGATGTTCCAACAGAATAATAAGGGATGGAATAACAATAGCTCTCTTCAAGAACACGAAAGAAATAATACCCCTTACCTTAGAAAAACTGGATACTGGAATAGTGAAGTAGCAGACTTCTCTTCTTCTTTCTCTCTATAATAATTGCTCTAAAGCTTTTGTGAATTGGTGAGAAATGAAGGAAGAATGAGCTTCTATTTATAGGAAAATATAGTTTTGAAAATTGCACGTTTTGGGGCTCGAAATATTACAGTATAATACCTTCCTCTTTTTCTTCATTTTTAATTTAGTCCTGCAAGTATTAGCAAACTTGCACCACCGTCCCTAATAGTAAATAATGTGAATTAATAGTTCATTCATGTGACTCAATAGTATAATCATGTGAAAAACTAATTAAAGTATAGTACCTTCAACTATACCTCTATTTTTAACTTAGTCATGCAAGTATTATCAATCTTGCACCAACTCCCCTAATAGTACTAGAATGTGATTCAATAGTACACACATGTGAACAAATAGTTATATAAGCATGTGAATTAGTAGCAATTAATTGCTCATTTATCCGATAAATTACCCGATTTATCAATATAACTCCCAGACATCAATTATCATCGGAATAGATGTCGATTTCCACTAACACTAATCATCCCAACACAATGGAAATATCAAATTCATCTTTAATCAACACAACTTATTCATCATTAATATTATAACCCACAATATTTAACAACCAGGTCGTTCCCAAGAAAGAGGGGGATTTTCGATAAGGATTTCTCCTTATTGGCGCGCAATTAGGTGACCAAACCTCTCATTGATAGAACTTCTAGACATTGTTAATATTGCAAATAATAATATGAATAACTTTGTCGTCTCAATTATTGATTTAATAATAATAAATATAATGCAGATGATACTGTGACAATAATTGATTCAATAATATGAGAGATATGATCGTAAAATCTTCGTAGCAATAATTGAGTATAACTCGGTGACTTCTCACGTAAGCATCAATAATCAATCTTGTGTCTTACTATGCAACCACCCGCATATTACTGTACTTTTACTATCGAGTAGTTCAACGGCTTTAACTTGTAACACTTTCGTTATTATTTTTATAAAAGATAATTACGCTGCGTTTTCTAACTACGACAATACTTCCGTTGTGGTGTCCACCAATGATTGTCTTGAGTCGTCACGAATATTCCTCGTTAAAACGAATATTCTCCGACCAATCGAATATTATATAACCACTTGCTTACTTTGCAAAATTTGTAAATATTACCCACAACTATAACATTATATCAAATCCACACCATAATATTCAAAAATATATTTCGAGAAAATTATTTTTTATTCATAAAAGTTGGGGTCTTACAGGTGAAACAGTAGACTGCTGTGTCAGAAAGTCATAAAGGGGATGTCATGTCACATCTACAGTCTATACCAAATAACTCGAGATCTGCGAAGCAATTCAAATAGCTTTCAACGGCTATATATATCCCAACGGGAAGATTGGGAAGGAGTATAATCAGCCAGAGCTTCAAAGATCAAAGAGTTGTTGATGTTGCTGAAGTTGAAGAATCGTTAAGTTGTTGGAATGCTATTGTTGACTCTACAAGTTCTACCAAAACTAAACAGAACAAGTCTCAGTGACAGTGAGATTACAAAGGTAGAAGTGAAACAACTTTGAAGAAGGACTCGAACAGACTAAAGCTTCACTCAACAAAGATGAGAATGCCACTGAAGATGGTAGCTAAGCTGAGAAATGAAAAGGAAAAGAAGATAACATTCAAAAAAATGGCAGAGCACAAAGAAGATCCAGAGAGCCACTCTACGAATCACCATGAACTAAAAGCTGAAACATAAATAAGTGAAGAACCATGTTTGCCAACCAGTCAAGAAGGGTTCAAAGAATGCTAAGTGCCAGACGAAGTCTACTAAAAACTCAAACACATAGCAGACCTAAATGGTAATGGTGCACATCTGACAATGGATGAGGATGAGCATAACATAATGAAGATCAGCTGCACCAGAGAAGATGTGGTCTAGACTAAAAGCAGAATGCCAAGAGGACCACGCCAAGCTGCTAAGTACAGAAGATGTTCAAGCTGAAAGACATCTTAGCAGCAAGGCACCAAAAATAACAACAACAAGAAGAAGTAGCCAGGGCCTGAGGGATCCTTGTCCGGAGGGACTAAATGAAGTTCCAAGCCTGCTGGGCTTGAAGAGTTCCTAGGGAACTATCCCAGGCTCCTGGCCTTGAAGAGTTCTTAGTGAATCAAGTTCCAAGGTCAACATCCTTGAAGGAATCTTAGTGATTAAGGGTGTTGTCTTTCCTTAGTGGAAATCCTGCTAGTTAAAAGTAGAAGAGTGGATTAGGAGCTTGAGTCTCTGAACCACTTAAAATCCCTTGTGTCATTTACTTTATGTCATTTACATTATGTACCTAACTGTTATAACTGCTATGTATGTATTAACTGCTTACAACTTAACTAACTCTAAGAACAATGTATGTATGATTATGAATATATCAATGAAGGGGAACTTTTACTTATTCCGCTGTGCTTGAAAAGATTCTTATGTTTGTCATATGCTAATTCATTAGTAATACAAAACAAAAGAGAAAAGTATTTGAAAATAAAAAGGATCTATTCAACCCCCCTTCTAGATCTATTGTGTGTCTACTGGGAACTAACATAAACGTTGAGCGCAAGTAGGAGAAATAAAATAATGTGTGACGCCCCCAAAATAGGTATACATTACCCATCTTGAGTTGCCAAATACATGGTATAAAAATCAAATACTAACTTCTTTTATACAATACGACAAAATATAGTTGAGACTTTTTACACGAATATTGTCTAAAAGACAATATTCAAACTCAAAAGGAGTCCTCATTACAATTATTATCACACTATTTTATAAAATAGTGAGGACTACTATAGCCACCATCTTGGACCATCACTCTGTTCTCCGACTAGTCCCGACTACGTTCTTATTTCCTGAAGAGAACAATGAAAGCAACAGGGTGAGCTCAACTAGCCCAGTAAGAAATATTATGACTAAGATAATGCAGAATAAATTATCGTCAGCCTTCAACAATGTTAAACTAATAAACAACAAGTTTAACTGCAGCGGAACAAGCAATCCATTAGAAGAGTCAAGTAGAGCATGATATCTAATATCTTCTATGATTTAAAAAGTTTATCATCATCTTTATAACTGAGACTCAGCTTAACAAATAATCCACATCATCGAATCATCCCTCCACTACGGGCCAATGATATTCATTAGTATCACAACCACGAATTATCCATGCACTATGGGCCAAGGATATTCGTGTAATCATCAATGGTCATGATCATACCAACAACTGTCCATCAATGCACTACGGGCTAATGAGGACTTTTACAACATCATTTGTAACATTACGGGTCATGATTATACCGAATGATCCCTGGTCGTAATCATACCAATCAACAGTCCATCTATGCACGTAAGCCAAATATGACTTTCATCACAATATAAGCATGAGGATGATGACAATGATATAAGAATTCAGTTAAAAAGAAACAAAGGATAAATTTTTAAAGATTTATAATTTAATTTATCCAAAATTCAATAATGTCCAAATTGTCAACATGATACTGCTTTGTGGAGTAAAATTCAAGAATAATATTGTATCAAAAATGATTTGGACCGAAAAGAAATCAATTTTTGTCATGAATAGTACTGTAAGACCCCAACTTATTATAAATAAAATTTAATTTTCTCTATTTATTATCCTGAAATAATATGGAGTTAATTTGATATAATACTTTGGTTATGGGTGAAATGTGCAATTTTGCAAAATAAGCAAGTGGTTATAAAATATTTTTTTTGTCGGGGAATATTCGTTCGGTCGTGGAATATTCTTTATCGTAGAATATTCATATGACGTGCTAAATGACCATTTATGAGAGCCCATAACGGATAAGCTGTCGGATGAAGAAAATGACAAAGTTTGAGTTTTTACAAATAACAGGCGTAATTATTACCAATAACACCTTTGTTGGAATACACGGTGGTTAAAATACGATGTCTGGCGTGGTTGCATTAAAGAAGACACTACAGTATTGATGAATTATTGATCCTTACGTAAGAAGGTACTACTCAATAATTGTTACAGTAATTACTGTTCAATATTTTAGTTTATTGGTTCAATAATTGCTGCGTTGATATTTTATTTTATTGTTGTTTCAATAATTGTCACTGCACAGTATTTCCCATTATCGGATCAATAATTCATATTATTTGAATAATATTATGAGATAGCATTATTGGCAATGTCTAGAAAGTTCTGTCAAGGAGAGGTTTGGTCACCTAATTACGCGCTAGTAAGGAGAAATCCTTATCGGAAAGCCCCTCTTTCACAGGAGCGGCTGGTTGTCATAAATGTGATTCTGTAATATTATTTGTGAATAATTAATTATTGATTCATATGATAAGGAAATATTTATTTTATGTTGGATATATTTATTGTGGTTAAAAATGAAGGAGTTAATGTTGAGGTGTCTTATCGATTATTTTTTGTCGAAATGGAGGTATTAAAAATTAAACGGTGTTTTTTAGAGATATATTATGTGAGTTATAATTTTTAATTCGGCCAGTTGGATCGTTATGATTTTTGGATATGTTATACATATATAAGTTGAGTATATGTCCACAAATTTTGAACCGTTAAAATGAGCGTATGATTTGTTATGAATTTTAAGAGGTGGTGATTCGAAATTAGGTTATAAATCATTTTGGTGGAAAATTCTAGAATTGAGTGGGCCCCACTTGTGGTTGGTGAAGAAATGTCTTTGAATTTTATTTCAAATGTGGTGGGTGGCAATAGTAGCGAGTAAAGCCATCAGGGTTGCAAAGTCAAGTCTCCTTGACGTCTTAACATTTTTCTATAAATAGAGGCTAAGTTAGAATTGAAAATCACACAAGAAACATAAGCTTTCTCTCTTTCTCTCTATATATTATCGAGCGTATTCTTGTGATTATTTTGATACTTTGAGTGTTGCTATACGGTGCAAGTTCCTTGATCTTATATCCGATATTCGATCGGAAATCTTGTCTTTTTGAGGTAAGGGTTGTTATTTTCTTCGTAAGTGATATTATTTCTTCAATATCATTATGCCGAAATATTGGTTGGAACTTTTTATCAAATTTAGAACTTTTTATGTCGGGGTTACTATTCATGAGTTACTATTCACAAGTTACTATTCACGAGTACTATTCACGAAGCATGATGATTTTTTTTGTGGAATTTCTATCTTTTGGTGTCGAGTTACTATTCACGTATCACGGCCTTTATTCACGTATCGACACTATTCATTAGAAAATGAAATTTTCTTCTTTTGTCCAAGATGTTTATTATGGTTACTATCTTTGATTGTATCCATGTTTTGATCTTTATTCTTGAATTTTACTTCGAAATTGGTTATTATGGAGTATTATTGATCTTGGATAAACTGTAATACGAATCTCTAATATTTGTTATTTTGTTTCACTGGATTCGTTTTCTTTAATATATTTTTCATCATCCTCAGTCCTAAATGATGATATTACTGAATATCTTTGGCCTGTAGTGCAAAGATGAATGATTAACTGATGAATATCTTTGGCTTGTAGTGTAAAGATGAATGATTACCTAATGAATATCTTTGGCCCATAGTGCAAAGATGAACAGGTATTGAGATGAACTTGACCAACTGGTGATACAAATGAATATCTTTGGCCTGTAGTGCAAAGATGAATATTTGATTCAAGATGTATATTGATTGATGTTACAGGGATAAAATATTGATGATGGACTTTTAAATCTTAGAAGATAGTGAAATTCTTTCTCTACTTGACTCTTGTAATGGATTGTTGTTTACAAAAGCGAGTTGTTGATCTAAAACTTGTTGTCTATTATATTTTATCGTATTTTCCCTGTTGAAGACTAATGATAATTTGTTGTATATTATCTTAGTCATAATATACTTTACTGGGCTAGTTGAGCTCACCCTTTTCCTTTTTGTTCCATTTTTCTTCTTAGGAGGTGAGAAATAGCAGGATCTAGTCGGGGTATGGAGTGATGGTTCTAGAAAGATGTTTTAGCGGTCCTCACTATTTCTGTAAAATAGTGTTTGGATAATTATGATGAGGACTCCTTTTGAGTTTGTATACTCTCTATTAGACAGTATTTATATTCAAACTCACAGTACATATGTTATCGTAATTGCACGACAATTGTATTACTGAGGTTGTATTTATTTCTGTACCATGTATTTGGCGACTTAGAATGGGTGATGTATACCTATTTTGGGGCGTCACAGTTGGTATCAAAGCTTAGGGATATGATCCCTAGCTGAGATGTGAGACAAGAACTAGGAGGGGAGAGATGGGGTATTCCTTCGCTAGTATGACCTGACTAAGTTTATTTGGTATTTATTTGGTCGGTCAGAGTATAGGGATAATATGTGATATGTCAATTAACCCTTGTTTTATGGCAGTGTTTTAAAATGGCAGATGAAAATATTGTGATAAACAATGAAACACATGAGACCGTTGAGTCACCAATGATCAATACCCAGGATAATGTGCATTAGGATGGCAATAATCCTCAGGTAAACAACAACACCGATCAAATGATGAACGATGGGATGTTTAGAGGCTTTATGCAATTCATGCAACATCAGACGAGAGAGACTCTTGTTCAAAATGTAGGTGGAAACACTAGCAACTCTCGGATGGTCATTGCTAAGCAGTTCAAGGAGCTGAGACCACCAGAGTTTTTGGGAAAGCCGGAACCACTTACTACGCGAGAGACGTGGATAAAGCGAGATCACCAAGATATTTGATGTCTTGGGATGTTAGAAGGAGCAAAAGGTTCCTTTGCCACCTTTATGTTGCGAGGAGAGGCGATTCTTCGGTGGGAATCTGTAAAGCGTACTCAATCTGCCGCACTGAAGATGTCTTGGGAGAAGTTCCAAGAATTTTTCAACGACAAGTACTTTCCCGAAAGTATTCGCCACATGAAGGAGGTTGAGTTCATCAAGCTAGAGCAAAACAATATGAACGTGTCGCAGTACGAAGCTAAGTTTGCCGAGTTATCCCGATTTCCATCCCATTTAGTTGATAATGAGGAGATAATGACGCGAATGTTTCTGTGAGGTTTGAAACCCGAAATACGTCAATACCTCATTTCTCACAAACTTTGTTTATATTCAGATGTAGTGAATAGGGCTCAGTTATTAGAGCGTGATAATGAGCCAGCCCAACCGAAGGATAACGAGCAAGAACACGATAATAATCGTACCGGTGGCAACGGTCATCGAAATAATGATAACCATCGTGGAGGAAATTATCATGCCAGAAATGGTAACCACTTCGGTGGTAATCATGGCCAAGATAATAGAAGAAATGATTCAAGTGGAAATTTCAAGAAGAGAAGGTTTAACGATGATGGGAAGACATCGGCAACAGCACCAACACCAACAACAAATTCTAGGGGAAGAGAACGACCGCCAGTTAAATGTTACAGATGCGGAGAGGAGGGACATATAAGTACAAATTGTTCATAGCTTTCCAAGATATGTTTTAGTTGTTGAAACGACGGTCATATAGCTCGATTTTGTCCTGTAGTGAACTCAAGTCCAGCTGGGACGGTGGCACCAAAGGTGGATAAGGACAAAACAAAGTCGGTGGTTTCAGGAAGAGCATTTTTCGTGACTTCTCAAAGAGCGAGTAACCCGAGCGAAGTTAGCACGGGTTAGTTAATTATAAATTCTTGGAAAGTCTATACCTTATTAGATACCGGTTCTACCCACTCTTTTATTTCTCCTGCTTGTGCTCAACGTTTAAACTTGACTCCGGAGAAATTAGACTTTGACTTATCTGTGGAGACTCCGTTAGAAGAAACTTTTATCATATCCACTGTTTATAAATCTTGTTTGATCCAATTGGGCACAATCACATTACCTGTTGATCTTATCTCTTTAAAGATATTTGCTTTTGATGTGATTTTAGGGATTGATTGGTTAACCACTCATCATGCCAAAATTGATTATTTTCGTAAGGTTATTAGTTTTCATATTCCTAACTAACCTATTATGCGAATTCAAGCAACCAAACCATTGAAGTTAAACACTTTCATATCAAGCCATAAAGCCATTCGTTTATTGAAAAATGGATGTCAAGCTTTCTTTGTCTATTTCATGGATTTAAACAAAAATACGTCAGATTTGAATGATATATCTGTTGTTAGTGAATTTCCAACGTATTTCCTGAAGAATTTCCTAGCATACCCCCAAAGCGTGATATTGAATTTTGTATCGACTTTGAACCCGGTACAAAACCCATTTCTAAAATCTCTTATCGAATGGCTCCCCTATTAAACTTTAGGAGTTAAAAATCTAACTACAAGAGTTGGTACTCAAGCCTCTATCTGGTAACTTCCTTTGTGGAATGCACCAAAGCCAGACTCTCCGTAGGGGACGCTATATTTGTTTGGTGGTAAACAATAGGTGCTTTCTTGTGACGTCTTTATCAAGATTGGGATATGAGTCACAATTAGAGAAACTTAAGTCGATGAATCAAATACGTAGCTTTCTGAAACTTAATCGGTTACTATCGGAGATTCGTGGAAGGATTTTCTTGAATCGCTAATCCATTAACTTAGTGACTCGAAAGATACAAAATTCATATGGAAGCGAAAATGCGAGAAAGATTTTCCAAGAGCTCAAGATGCGACTCATTTCAGAACCTATTCTGACCATACCATCATGGAAAAGCGAATGTAGTAGCTGACGCATTGAGTAGAAGATCGTATGCAAGTACGAGTGCGATATTGTCGAACACAAAGACCTATTTTGTATAACTTACAAAGGATGGAGATAGAGTTAAAGGCTCCAAGTACCCACATTATGATGTTAAATATACGAGTAGAATCGACTTTAATTGATAAAGTTAAAACCGCTCAAGCTACACACTGGAGATGATGAATATAAAGAAGAAGGTGCAAGAGTGCGTTATTCTAGAAGTAAGAGTCGATGAAGAGTAGAAAGCTCAAGCCTTCGATTTATTTGAAATTCTCGATCGAGTAGGAACTGTGGCCTATAGACTCGCCTTAACGCTAAGTATGTCGCGTGTTCATAACGTTTTTCACGTATCGATGTTACGTAAATATGTGGACGACCCAAACCACATTATTGCGTTAGAACCGAACCGATGAGATATAGCCGAAGATTTAACGTACGAGGAGGTACCTGTCAAGATATTGGATAGGAAAGAGCATGTCCTACGAACAAAGGTTATACCACAAGTTAAGGTTTTGTGGAGGAACCATGCGATTGAAGAAATGACTTGGGTGTTGGAATCAAAAATAAAATCGAGGCACCTTTTCGATACACCAGGTACGTACGTCAATTTCGAGGACGAAATTTCATAAGGAGGGGAGGTTGTAAGACCCCAACTTATTATAAATAAAATTTAATTTTATCTATTTATTATCCTGAAATAATATAGAGTTAATTTGATATAATACTTTGGTTATGGGTGAAATGTGCAATTTTGCAAAATAAGCAAGTGATTATAAAATATTCATTTTGTCGGGGAATATTCGTACGACGGCGCAGCCATTTGTGGGCCCCATAACGGATAACTGTCGGATGAAGAAAATAATAAAGTTTGAGTTTTTACAAATAACGACGTAATTGTTACCGTTAACACTGTTGGAATACCTGGTGGTTAAAATATAGTAATACGCGTGGTTGCACAATAACACACGATATTGCACAGTATTAATGAATTATTGATCCTTATGTAAGAAGGTACTACTCAATAATTATTACAGTAATTACTGTTCAATATTTTAGTTTATTAGTTCAATAATTGCTGCGTTGATATTTTATTTTATTGTTGTTTCAATAATTATCACTGCACAATATTTCCCATTATCGGATCAATAATTCATATTATTTGAATAATATTATGAGATAACATTATTGGCAATGTCTAGAAAGTTCTGTCAAGGAGAGGTTTGGTCACCTAATTGCATGCCACTAAGGAGAAATCCTTATCGGAAAGCCCCCTCTTTCCTGGGAACGGCCTGGTTGTCGTAAATGTGATTCTGTAATATTATTTGTGAATAATTAATTATTGATTTATATGATAAGGAAATATTTATTTTCTGTTGGATATATTTATTGTGGTTAAAAATGAAGGAGTTAATGTTGAGGTGTCTTATCAGTATTTTTGTCAGAATGGAGGTATTAAAAATTAAACCAGTGTTTTTGAGATATATTAAGTGAGTTATAATTTTTAATCCGGTAGTTGGATCGTTGTGATTTTTGGATATGTTATACATATATAAGTTGAGTATATGTCCATAAATTTTGAACCGTTAAAAATGAACGTATGAGTTGTTATGAATTTTAAGAGGTGGCTGATTCGGAAATTAGGTTATAAATCATTTTGGTGGAAAATTCTAGAATTGAGTGGGCCCCACTTGTGGTTGGTGAAGAAATGTGCTGAATTTTATTTCAAATGTGGTGGGTGGAAATAGTATCCGGTAAAGCCATCAGGTTGCAGGTCAAGTCTGCTTCGGCGTACTAACATTTTCCTATAAATAGAGGGCTAAGTTAGAATTAAAAATCACACCAGAAACATAAGCTTTCTCTCTTTCTCTCTATATATTATCGAGCGTATTCTTATGAGTATTTTGATACTTTGAGTGTTGCTATACGGTGCAAGTTCCTTGAAAGACTATATCCAATTATTCCAAATCATCTTGTCTTTTGAGGTAAGGGTTGTTATTTTCTTCGTAAGTGATATTATTTATTTAATATCATTATGCCAAAATATTGGTTGGAACTTTTTATCAAATTTAGAACTTTTCATGTCGGGGTTACTATTCATGAGTTACTATTCACGAGTTACTATTCATGAGTACTATTCACGAAGCATGATGATTTTTCTTGTGGAATTTCTATCTTTTGGTGTCGGAGTTACTATTCACGTATACTTTACTATTCACGTATACGACACTATTCACCGAAAAATGAAATTTTCTTCTTTTTGTTCAAGATGTCTATTATGGTTACTATCTTTGATTGTATCCATGTTTTGATCTTTATTCTTGAATTTTACTTCGAAATTGGTTATTATGGAGTATTATTGATCTTGGATAAACCGTATGTCTGAATCTCTAATATTTGTTATTTTGTTTCACTGGATTCGTTTTCTTTAATATATTTTTCATCATCCTCAGTCCTAAATGATGATATTACTGAATATCTTTGGCCTGTAGTGCAAAGATGAATGATTAACTGATGAATATCTTTGGCTTGTAGTGTAAAGATGAATGATTACCTAATGAATATCTTTGACCCGTAGTGCAAAGATGAACAGATATTGAGATGAACTTGACCAACTGGTGATACAAATGAATATCTTTGGCCTGTAGTGCAAAGATGAATATTTGATTCAAGTGTATATTGATTGATGTTACAGGGATAAAATATTAATGATGGACTTTTAAATCTTAGAAGATAGTGGAATTCTTTCTCTACACCTCTTCTTCTATGGATTGTTATTTACAGTGCGATTGTTGATCTAAAACTTGTTGTCTATTATATTTTATCAGATTTTTCCCTGTTGAAGACTAATGATAATTTGTTGTATATTATCTTAGTCATAATATACTTTACTGGGCTAGTTGAGCTCACCCTTTTCCTTTTTGTTCCATTTTTCTTCTCAGGAGGTGAAAAATAGCAGGATCTAGTCAGGGTATGGAGTGATGGTTCTAGAAAGATGTTTTAGAAGTCTTCATTATTTCTGTAAAATAGTGTTTGGATAATTATGATGAGGACTCCTTTTGAGTTTGTATACTCTCTATTAGACAGTATTTGTATTCAAACTCACAGTACATGTGTTGTCGTATTTTGCACAACAATTGTATTACTGAGGTTGTATTTGTTTCTGTACCATGTATTTGGCGACTCAGAATGGGTGATGTATACCTATTTTGGGGGCGTCACAAGTATTTCGGGTGAATAGTACCCGAGTGAACAGTATCCCATGAATAATATTCCGTGAATAGTACCCGTGAATAATATCAGGGAATAGTACTTTATGAATAGTATCAATGAATAGTACTCTGTGAATAGTACTTTATGAATTGTACCCTGTGAATAGTATTCTGGCATGAAAAGATCAATAATTATCAAGAATGCTCAGAATAATATTTTCATAAAAAGATACTGGATGAAAAATAAATATCAAGGATATTCTACTAATTTCATGGTGTATAGAAGCAATACTTTATCAGAGTGAGGGTATAATCAGAAATACGAGACGAAATAATATTACTCACATACTACAGAGTATGGAAGAAAATATTATTTCTTATGAATACTGAATAAAAATAATACTCCCTCCGTCCCAAATTAATTGCTCAGTTTTGACTTTTTAAAGTCAAATTGACCATTTTTAAAACTAATCTTTTTACTATTTTTGCTAAAATATAGGTGAAGAGATTATAACCAAAAGAAAGTATATACAATTTATTATTAATCCCAATTTTTATAATTTTAGAAATATATTCATATATGCTTAATTATTAATTCTAAAAATAGTCAATTTAACTTAAAAAAGTCAAAACTGAGCAATTAATTTGGGACAGAGGGAGTAGCACTTACCTTAGAAGAAGACTTGATACTGGAATAGTGAAGTAGCAGAATACTCTTCTTCTTCCTCTCTATAGCTTCTCTCTCTATAATTGCTCTTGTGATTCTTAGTGAATTGGTGAGATTGAAATAAGAATGAGCTTCTATTTATAGGAAAACATAGTTTCAATAATTGCATGTTTTAGGGATCGAATTATTACAGTATAGTACCTTCATCTTTTCCTCTATTTTTAATTTAGTCCTGCAAGTATTATCAAACTTGCACCACCTCCCATAATAGTAATGCATGTGAACCAATAGTTCCATTCATGTAAGCAAATAGTTATATGCATGTAAACTAATAGCAATTAATTGCTCATTTATCCGATTAATTACCCGATTGGTCAATTTAACCTCCAGAAATCAATTATTATCAAAATAAATGTCGATTTCCACTAACAAAAATAATCCCAACACAATGGAAATATTTTTTATCAATAATTTCATCTTTAATCAATACGAACTTATTCATCATTAATATTATAACTCACAATATTTAACAACCAGATCATTCCTAGGAAAGAGGGCTTTTCGATAAGGATTTCTCTCTCTCTTGGCAATATGATTAGGTGACCAAACCCTTTCCTCGACAGAACTTTCTAGACATCGTCAATATTACAAATAATAATATGAATAAATTTGTCGTCTCAATTATTGATTTAAACAAATATAAAATATTATTCAGATGATACTATAACAATAATTGAATCAATAATATGAGAGATATTATGCATTAATTACTATAGCAATAATTGAGTATAACTGAGTGACTTCTCACGTAAGCATCAATAATCAATATCGTGTGCTACTATGTAATCACGCAGCGTATTCTTTCTTTTTTACCACTTAGGGTAGTTCAACAGTTTAACGGTAAAACTTTCGCCGTTATTTTTATAAAAAGACATTTTCGTCGCTTTTTAACTTCGACAATACTTACGCTGTGGTGTCCACCAATGATTGTGTCATCGTACGAATATTCCCTGTTAAAACGAATATTCTTTGACCAATCGAATATTTTATAATAACTTGGTTACTTTGCAAAATTTGTAAATATTACCCACAACTATAATATTATATCAAATTCACACCATAATATTCAAAAATATATTTCGAGAAAAATTAATCTTTATTAATAAAAGTTGGGGTCTTACAGAATGGGTATAACTAGTATCAAATAAGGTATAGACTTCACAAGAGTTTATGATTAGCTTACCCGTGATAACTTCATTCGGGTTTCTTGCTTTTTGGGAGGTCACGACAAACGCTTTTCCTTGAACTATCGGCTTTGACTTGTCTGGGACAACCTTTGGTGTCGCCGTCCCAGCTAGACTTGACTTCGCTGCATGATAAAATTGAGCTAAATGACCTTCATTTCCCTAATTATAACACGCTTTGGGTTGCTGCGTACATTTTGGACTGATGTGTCCCTCCCCTCCGCATTTGTAGCATACGACCAATGGTCATTCTCCTTCCTTGAAAACAGGTGTTGTTGTTGTTGTCCTTCCATCATTATTGAACATTCTCTTATTAAAATTTCCACTTGACTCATTTCTTCAATTATCTTGGCCAGGGTTACCACCGAAGTGGTTACCATTTCTGGTATGTTGATTTCCTCCACGTTTGTTGTCACCGCTTTGATGACTGATATCACTGGTATTATCGTTTTGCCGGCTGCTATCTTTTGGTTAGGCTGACTCATTATCGCGCTCCAATAGCTGAGCCCTATTCACAACATCTGAATACAAGCAAAGTTTGTGAGAAATGAGGTATTGACGTATTTCGAGTTTCAAACCTCTTAGAAACATCTGCGTCATACGCTCCTCATTATCTACCAAATGGGATGAAAACCGGGACAACTCGGTAAACTTAGCCTCGTATTGCGATACAGTCATATTATTTTGCTCCAGCTTGATAAATTTTACCTCCTTCATGTGATGAATACTTTCGGGAAAGTAATTATCGTTGAACAATTCTTGGAACTTCTCCCAAGACATCTTTAGTGCGGCAGGCTGAGTACATTTTACAGATTCCCACCAATAATTTGCTCGCAACATAAAGGTGGCAAATGAAACCTTTTTGCTCCTCGGAGAATTCCAGGACATCAAATATCTTAGTGATCTGCTTAATCCACGTCTCTGCCTAAAGTGGTTCTGGCTTTCCCAAAAACTCTAGTGGTCCAAGCTCCTTGAATTTCTTAGCGATGACCATCCGAGAGTTACTAGTGTTTCCACCTGCATTTTGAACATGAGTCTCTCTAGCCTGATATTGCATGAATTGCAGAAAGCTTCTGAACATTCCATCGTTCATCATATGGTCGGTGTTATTGTTTACTTGAGGATTATTGCCTTCCTGATGCACATAATCCTTGGTTATTGATCATCAGTGACTCAACGGTCTCATGTGCTCAATTTCTTATCTCAGCATTTTCATATGCCATTTTCAAACACTGCCACAAAATAAGGATTAATTGACATGCCACATGTAAGACCCCAACTTTTATGAATAAAGATGAATTTTCTATAAATATCATTTTTGAATATTATGGAGTGAATTGGATATAATGTTATAGCTGTGGGTAATATTTATAAATTTTGCAAAGTACGCAAGTTGTTATATAATATTAGATTGGTCGGGAAATATTTGTTTTAACAAGGAGTATTCGTACGACGACACAATCATTGGTGGACCCCACAACAGAATTATTGTCGAATTGAGAAAATGACAAAAATATCTTTTTATAAAATAACGACGAAAGTTTTACTTGCTAACACTTTGTTGGAATACCGGTGGTTAAAATATAGTAATGCTAGCGTTGTTACAAGATATACTTTGCGGTATTACATGATTTTTTGAATTATTGATTCTTACGTAAGAAGGCACTACTCAATAATTGTTACAATAATTACTGTTCAATATTTTATTTTATTGGTTCAATAATTGTTGTTGTGACGCCCCCAAAACAGGTATACATCACCCATCTTGGGTCGCCAAATACATGGTACAAAATTCAAATACAACTTAATTATACAACAGTCGTGTAAAATACGACAAAATATAATCTAAGAGTTTTTAATAAGAATATTATCATCTAGACAATATACAAACTCAATGGAGTCCTCATTACATTTATTGTCACACTATTTAACGAGAATAGTGAGGACTACTAATCTTATCATCCGGACCGTCACTCGCTTCCCCACTAGTCCGTCACGTTCTCATTTCTGAAGAGAACAATGAAAGAAAATTGAGCTCAACTAGCCCGATGAAATATTATGACTAAGATAATGCGAATAATTTATCGTTAGCCTTCAACAATGTTAAACTGATAAAATATAACAAACATCAAGTTTAACTGCAGCGAAACAAGCAATCCATTAGAAGAGTCAAGTAGAGAATAAAATCTACTATCTTCTATGATTTAAGAGGTTTTTCATCACTTTTATCGCTGAGACTCAGCTTAATAAATAAACCACATCATCCATGCACTACGGCCAATGATATTCATTAGTATCACGACCACAATATATACATGCACTACGGGCCAAGGATATTCGTGTATTCATCAATGGTCGTGATCATGCCAACATCTGTCCATCAATGCACTACGAGCCAATGAGGACTTTTACAACATCATTTGTAACATTACAGTCATGATTATACCGAATAATCCCTAGTTATAATCATACCAAGTCCATCTATGCACTACAGGCCACATATGACTTTTAAAAATAATATAAACATGAGGATGATGACAATGATATAAGAATTCAATAAAATAAGTTCATGAATTAATTTATCCAGGAACCGATAACGTCCAAATTGTCAACATGATACTTCTTTGTGGATTAAAATTCAAGAATGCTCAGAAGAATATTTCCATGAAAAGATACTGGATGAAGCACAAATATCAAGGATATTCCACTAATTTCATGGAGTATAAAAGCCAAAACTTTAACCAACTGAGTATAATAAAGAATGGAATAATAAAAGAATTCACCAGGCATGCGATAGACCGCACTAACCGGTTATTCCAACAGAATAATAAATAATGGAACCAGGTCATGCGTAAACGCACAGACATGATATTCCAACTGAATAATAAAGAATGGAATAACAGAAGAATTCACCATGCATATGATAGACCGCACAAACATGTTATTCCAACAGAATAAAAATAATAGAACCAGGTCATGCGTAATACGCACAGACAGGATGTTCCAACAGCATAATAAAGAATGGAATAACAGAAGAATTTTACCATGTATGCGGTACTTCGCATAGACAGGTTATTTTAACAGAATAATAAATAACGAAACTAGGTCATGCATAATTCGCACAGACAGGATGTTCCAACAGAATAATAAGGGATGGAATAACAATAGCTCTCTTCAAGAACACGAAAGAAATAATATCCCTTACCTTAGAAAAACTGGATACTGGAATAGTGAGGTAGCAGACTTCTCTTCTTCTTTCTCTCTATAATAATTGCTCTAAAGCTTTTGTGAATTTGTGATAAATGAAGGAAGAATGAGCTTCTATTTATAGAAAAATATAGTTTCAATAATTGCACGTTTTGGGGCTCGAAATATTACAGTAAAATACCTACCTCTTTTTCTTCATTTTTAACTTAGTCATGGAAGTATTATCAATCTTGCACCAACTCTCCTAATAGTACTAGAATGTGATTTAATAGTATACACATGTGAACGAATAGTTATATAAGCATGTGAATTAGTAGCAATTAATTGCTCATTTATCCGATAACTTACCTGATTTATCAATATAACCACCAGACATCAATTATCATCGGAATAGATGTCGATTTCCACTAACACTAATCATCCCAACACAATGGAACTATCAAATTCATCTTTAATCAACACAACTTATTCATCATTAATATTATAACCCACAATATTTAACAACCAGATCGTTCCCAGGAAAGAGGGGGATTTCCGATAAGAATTTCTCCTTATTAGTGCGCAATTAGATGACAAAACCTCTCCTTGACAGAACTTCTAGACATTGTCAATATTACAAATAATAATATGAATAACTTTGTCATCTCAATTATTGATTTAATAATAATAAATATAATGCAGATGATACTGTGATAATAATTGAATCAATAATATGAGAGATATGATGCAGCAATTACTAAAGCAATAATTGAGTATAACTGAGTGACTTCTCATGTAAGCATCAATAATCAATACTGTATGCTACTATGCAACTAACGCCAGATTCTTCATACTTTTACTAAGGGTAGTTCAATGGTTTTAACGGTAACACTTTTGTAGTTGTTTTTATAAAAGATAATTACATCGTTTTTAACTATTCTAACTACGACAATACTTTCGTTATTAGGGTCCACTAATGATTGTCTGCGTCGTCTGAATATTTCCTGTCAAAACGAATATTCCTCGACCAATCGAATATTATATAACCACTTCCTTACTTTGTAAAATTTATAAATATTACCCACAACTATAACATTATATCAATTCCATACCATAATATTCAAAAATATATTTCGAAAAAATTATTCTTTATTAATAAAAGTTGGGGTCTTACAGTTGCGTTGATATTTTATATTATTGTTGTTTCAATAATTGTCAATGCACAGTATTTCCCATTATCAGATCAATAATTCATATTATTTGAATAATATTATTAGATAACATTATTGGCAATGTCTAGAAAGTTACACAAGGAGAGGTTTGGTCACCTAATTGCAGGCGCCATAAAGAAAAAATCCTTTATCGAAAGCCCCTCTTTCCTGGGAACGGCATGGTTGTCAGTATTGTGATTCTGTAATATTATTTGTGAATAATTAATTATTGATTTATATGATAGGGAAATATTTATTTTATGTGGACATAAATGATAGATAGGAAAATATTTATTTTATGTGGTTATAATTGAAGAAATTAATGTTGAGGTGTTTTATCAGTATTTTGTCGGATTTGAGTTATTTAAAAATTAAATCAGTGTTCTTAAGCTCTATTGTGTAAGTTATAATTTTGATCCGACCGTTGGATCGTTGTGATTTTTGGATATGTTGTATATATATAAGTGGAGTATATGTCCACAAATTTTGAACCGTTAAAAATTAACGTATGATTTGGTACGAATTTTAAGAGGTGTTGAAAATTGTCCGTTTGTGGAATTCGAATATTTTTTGTTTGGAATTTGGAAAAACTTTCTTCTGCAAAGTTGTAGAAATTACGATTTAAATTGTGAATGGACATAAAATTTGTATTTTTCCGATAAAAGGGCTATTTATTATGAATTATTGAAGTTTTGAAAATTAAAATATTTTTATTAAAGATATGGGTGGGCCCAACTTTTGGTTGTTGGGAAAGGTGGCTGATTTTAGTGGGCCCCACTTGTGGTGGCTGAATTTTTTTTAAAGACATGTGCGTAGAATTTTTTTTTTTTATTATTTTAGTCTCCTATGACGTTTAAGTTAGAATTTAAAATCACACTAGAATCAGAGAATTCTTCTTCTATAATCTTGAGCGTATTTCTTTAGAGTTTTAGAAAGCTTTGAGCGTAGAAAAGCGTTGAAAGTTTTCTCCAAGAATATCCCCGCTATACCAGGTTGGAATACTCTTCTTTTTCAAGATAAGGGATGTTATTTTTGTTCATATTAAACTGAAATAATATTTTCTTCCATACTCTGTAGTATGTAAGTAATATTATTTCATTTCAGATTTTGAATTCTATACCCGTTTGTTAAAATTTTGGCTTCTATACTCCATTAAATTAGTAGAATATCCTTGATATTTGCGCTTCATCTAATATCTTTTCATAAAAATATTATTCTGAGCATTCTTGATAAGTTTTAACTTTTTCATGCCGGAGTACTATTCACGGGGTTACTATTCCTGAAGTACTATTCATGGAGTACTATTCACTCGAGTACTAATTCACCAGGGGTACTATTCATGATAAAAATTGATTCGTTTTTGGTCCAAATTATTTTGGTACAATATTGTTCTTAAATTTTACTCCACAAAGCAGTATCATGTTGACAATTTGGACGTTATTGATTTCTAGATAAATTAAATAATAAATCTTTAAAAATTTATCCTTGAACTTGTTTTATTGAATTCTTATATCATTGTCATCATCCTCATGTTTATATTCTGTTGAAAGTCATCTGTGACCTGTAGTGCATAGATGGACTTGGTGTGATTATAACCAGGGATTATTCGGTATAATCATGACCGTAATATTACAAATGATGTGGTAAAAATCTTCATTGGCATGTAGTGCATTGATGTACAGTTGTTGGCATGATCATGACCATTGGTGAATACATGAATATCCTTGGCCCGTAGTGCATGGATAATTTGTGGTCGTGATACTAAAGAATATCGTTGGCCGTAGTGTAGGGGTTATTCAATGGTGTGAATTATTTATTAAGCTGAGTCTCAGCAATAAAAGTGATGAAAAACCTTTTAAATCATAGAAGATAGTATATTTTATGCTCTACTGACTCTTCTAATGGATTGCTTGTTCTACCGCAGATTAAACTTGATGTTTGTTATATTTTATCGCTTAACAATTGTGAAGGCTAACGATAAATTATTTTGCATTATCTTAGTCATAATATTTCTTCTTTGGGCTAGTTGAGCTCACCTTTTGCTTTCATTGTCCTCTTCGTGAAATGAGAACGTGGCCGGGACTAGTCGAGAACGGAGTGACGGTCCAGATGATAAGATTAGTAGTCCTCCTTTATTCTATGAAATAGTGTGCTAATAAATGTATTGAGGACTCCATTTAAGTTGAATACTGTCTAGAAGACAATATTCGTATATAAAACTCTCAGTTCATGTTTTGTCGTATTGTACACGACAGTTGTATTATTAAGTTGTATTTGAATTTTGTACCATATATTTAGCGACTCAAGATAGGTGATGTATACTTATTTTGGGGGCGTCACAGTTGGTATCAAAGCTTAGGAATATAATCCCTGGCTGAGGTGTGAGACAAGAACTAGGAGGGGAGAGACGGAGAATTCCTTCGCTAGTTTGACCTACCTAAGTTTATTTGGTATTTTATTGGTCGGTCAGAGTATAGGGATAATATGTTGCATGTCAATTAACCCTTGGTTTGTGGCAGTATTTTGAAAATGACATTCGAGAATATTGAGAATAACAATGTTGCACATGAGACCGTTGAGTCTCCACAGATCAATAATCAGGATAATGTGCATCAGGAAGGCGACAATCCTCATACAAACAACAACACTGACCAAATGATGAACGATGGAATGTTCAGAGGCTTTATGCATTTCATACAACATCAGGCGAGAGCGGTTCAGTCCAAAATATAGGTAGAAACACTGGAAACTCTCGGACGGTCACCGCTAAACAGTTCAAGGAATTGGGACTACCGGAGTTTATTGGAGAGCCAAAATCACTTAAGGCAAATGTGACAGCCCCAAATCTGGGTCCTCTGACCCCGGTTCGGTCATCATGATAAACTACAAACATCCACCTCTAAACAACATACAATAACTAAAATGCGGAATATAATAAACGTACGTCATTAATTCAAAAGGTGTTACTAGTCCCAAGATTCGATAACCTTAAAATATTCTTACAAACATACCCTAAAGTAACTATTAGGGTTCATATTACATAACAGTAATTTAAACTAAGCACAAGGAAAAATCTGTTTCTTGCCACTAGTTTACATCTTCCTTTTACCCTTGTCCTTCCCCGAGGTCTCGGGCTTAGCTGCAATATATTCATGATATAGCAAAGATGAGCAACAAGTTTGCTTAACAAGTTTAAATACAACAATAAGGATATATCATGATGAATGGAAAATATCTGGCAATGGATTCAACAATATGAATATCACAAGCAAGGACAATGTATGCTTTTAGAATAATTGCTAGTCGAATAGACTTTGAGCTTTAACACTCCAATGGAATCAATAGTAAATTGATCCTTTGGTTACTGGATACAGAATAAGTACTTGAGGGGATCAGCCTTGCGTACACTATGTATATGCATAACATTTAAATCTGTTCTTTGTATCTTATATTAGATACCCGGGTACTCCCCATCATGTAAGGGCGTTTCTTCTTTCCTAAGAACCCTTACCATCAATTGGTTTGGATAGCTTTTATAAAACATCATATACTTGTCTGACCGAACAAAGGTTCAGACTCTATATGACACAGTTCAAGAATTATAGAACTTTAAATGAAGTACAAGTCCAAGACTGTACGAATTCAAGTGCACTAAGTGCGAATGTCAATAATATCAATGTGGAATAATCATAAGGTGATTAAACCACTTAATAACATGCTTGGAAATAAAGTTCAAGCTTAAACGAATAACTTTCAATTCAACAATAACCTGCTCAATACGATATGAGAAGGATATGAAACTTTCACAATCAAGAGTGAAGTTCAAGGAAACTTGCAACATAATAATTTCGGATACTTGCTCAATATAATTTAGGGTAAGTTCAGGGAAACTTGCTTAACAAAAGTAGGGTCAAGGAACTTGCTCAATAAAAGTAGGGTTCAAAGAACTTGCATAAGCATATACCTATTTGCACAAAATAAAGGTAGTGCGTAAGGTTTAGATACTTGCCTGTTTGCTCAGCTATAATATAATTCTAGCTTTAGTTACATGCGTTGAAACGACCTAACTTTTGACAAGTAAGTCTTTTCAATTAGTACGTATAAACTAATATGCGTTTACCCTTACAAAAATCAAATCATCACCTATCATGCTTCTATACATGTGTCATTACATTCCACGATTAGTTTCTAACACACTAAGTCATAGTTAAAACCACTATTGACTTTAAAGTTGTAAACATCAATTCATCATAGAATATTTCACTAACATGCTTATTAACAGAACTAACATAGAGTAACCATATAAGCATGCATAAGCTCTCATTTAATTAACAGAACTAACATGGCTTACTATATATACAACCACCTTAGTCCACATGTTCAGGTCATTTATATGCATATTATAATCAAAGTAACATGCTCAATATATCTTAACCAGCTAACATGAACAATCAATTATTCGCTATTGCAAGGCCAAAAGTGAAAGATTATGGAAGTGGCGCTACCGCCACTCGATTAGAAAGAAAAAAATGGCCTCTGCTTCTGCAGAGGCTCAACTCCAACATTGCCAAACATTTAATTTCAGCAACCAAACTACTTCTAATACTTCTAAGCATGCATACCAACTAAAACAATACCACCTTAAGCCAATTCATACCACATTACAAAGAATTCATGAGAATTACAAGAATTTGCCAAAACCCAATTCAAGAACAAAATAGGAATTTATACCTCTTTGAAGCTATTGAGCTACAATATATCAATCTACTCACTCTTAGCAAACTAATTCTCAGCAATTTGAAATGAGGAAGGTGAAGGTCTCATTTATAGGTGAATGGCTACATGGATAATTCAATTATCTCCCAAATTAAACCAAAGAATTTCAAGAATGCAATATGGATAAGAGGATGCTGGTAAGAGTTGGTAATCTTCATCATGAATCCCACTCCTCATCCAATAATTGATCTAGATTGGTGAATTTGAGATGAAGTTAGGCGAAGCTAGGCTTGTTTGCTTGTTCATGTATAAGAAAGAAATGGGACTCTTATTATGGGACAAGAGAAATCCTCAACATTTTGCACATAATGAAATGCAACATTTGGCTTATACTACATATGCACATAATACAAACTTTGGTTATAGATATGTCTACACAATTTATTTCATATATCATAGGGTATAATTGTAAGACCCTAACTTTTTAATGAATAATATCGAATTTTCTCTAATTATTATTGTGAATAATAAGGTGTTAATTTGATATAATGCTTTAGTTATGGGTGAAATGTGCAAATTTTGCAAAATAAGCAAGTGGTTATAAAATATTCATTTGTTGGGGAATATTCTTTATGTCGGGGAATATTCGTACGATGGCGCAGCTATTTGTGGACCCCATAACGGAAAAACGGCTTGATGAAGATATGAAAAAATTGAGTTTTTATAAATAACGACGTAATTATTAATTAACTAATAACATTGGAATACCCGTGGTTAGAATACGATGTCTGCTGTGTTTTGCATAAGTAGTACACCGCTTTTTACGGTATTTTTGAATTATTGATCCTTACGTAAGAAGGCACTACTCAATAATTGTTACAGTAATTACTGTTCAATATTTTATTTTATTGATTCAATAATTGCTGCGTTGATATTTTATATTATTGTTGTTTCAATAATTATCATTGCACAGTATCTTCATTATCAGATCAATAATTCATATTATTTGAATAATATTATTAGATAGCATTATTGGCAATGTCTAGAAAGTTCTGTCAAGGAGAGGTTTGGTCACCTAATTGCACGCCAATAAGGAGAAATCCTTATTGGAAAGCCCCCTCTTTCCTGGGAACGGCCCGATTGTCATAATTGTGATTCTGTAATATTATTTAAGAATAATTAATTATTGATTTATATGATAAAGAAATATTTATTTGATGTGGATATAAATGATGGATTTATTTATTTTATGTGGTTATAAATGAAGGAATTAATGCTGAGGTATTTTATCAGTATTTTGTCGGTGTGGAGGTATTAAAAATCATCCGTTTCTGAATTTCGGATATTTTTGGTTTGGAATTTGGAAAAACTCAAAGCTACAAAGTTGTAGAGAATTTGGTTTCAAAGTAATGGATATAAAATTCAAATTTTTCCGATAAATTATTACTATTTTCTATGAATTGTTGAAGTTTTGGAAAATAAAATAATTTTTATTAAATTTATGGGTGGGACCCACTTTGGTTATCAACATGTGTCATTTGGAAATTTTTCAAGGTGGTGGTCGGTCTTGGTCTAATATTGCATGCGAGAAGAATTGGTTATAAATAATAATATTTTATTATTTTAGTCTCCCATGCGCTTAAAGATTTTCCTATAAATAGAGGGCTAAGTTAGAATTGAAAATCACAGCAGAAACATAAGTTTTCTCTCTCTATATTATCAAGCATATTTTTGTGAGTATTTAGATATCTTGAGTGTTGCTATACGGCGCAAGTTCGTTCAGCGTTATATCCAATATTCAAGTCAGAAATACTGCTATTTTGAGGTAAGGGATTTTAAGGGTTATTATGTTTTTCAGTTCGTACTTCTTCCGACCTTCAAAAAATTCTGGAAAAATTTAAATTGATAATTTGATGAGTTTTCTTGATTGTGTCCAAAAATAGAGATTTTTGGATGTATAGATTAAGAGTTATAAATTTTATGAGAAAAGACTATTTTAAAAGTGACCGCTTATAACTCCTTGTGGTTAACTCCAAAATTGATGAAATTTTTATTGAAGTATATCTATATAATATCAGTGTACTCTGTGAATTTCAAAATTTTTGGATAAAAGTACAATTTATGATAAATGACTTCGATGGTTTTGGCCATATGAAAAATAGTAAATGAATTTTAAAAATTCTGAGAAAAATATATGTTCAATATGGGACTATATTCTGCTATATCCCAGAAAAGAAATATTTTTGGAACTGATTTGGTATTTTTCATGAAAATGGTCCAGTTATGAGTAAATGAATTAAATATGTTATGTGAAGTAAGAAAATTGAAAAATATGATTTTATGGCTTGAGAGAATCATATATGAGTTATATGCAGATTTCTTTTATGAGGGTTTTGGTTATTGGTGATGAAATCTTAAGAGTTGGCATTTTATGATGATTAAATGCATTAATTAGTAAAGTGTAAACAATTTAAATAAATTGATTATAAGTTTAAGAAATGTTATTTCAATATCATTATACCGAAATATTGGTATGGATTTTATCTTTTTGTGTCGGATTTACTATTCATGAGTAACTATTCACGAGTTACTATTCACGAGTTACTATTCATGAGTTACTATTCACAGAAAAATTGGTTTCTTTTTCTGACCAAATTATAGTTGATTTATGAATATTACTCTTGAGATTAAAACTATATGTTAATCATATTATTTTTATTATCATATATAACATTTTATAACCCTAGTGATGATACTTTGACTTGAGTGTAAAGATGGGTAGATTTTGGTATGATCTTGACTATGGGTTCTCTTTGGCCAAGAAGGTGCAAAGTTGAATTGTTGAATTGGTATGATCATGACCATTGAATTTATAATTGAATATCTTTAGCTTAAGTGCAAAAGGTGAAATGATCAACATGGTTATAATTGTTTATATAAATTCTAAAATGATTATATATTTCTTTGAGATATTAATATATTTGGCACCAGTAGTGCAAATATGAATTGTTGATGAATATATTTGGCTCAGTAGTGCAAATGTGAACTATTGAGGAATATCTTTGGCTTTGTAGTGCAAAAGTGAATTGTTGATGAATATCTTTGGCCTGTAGTGCAAAGATGGTCTGTTGAGGAATATCTTTGGCCCGTAGTGCAAAGATGAAAATGTTAGTATGATTATAAACAGGAACTATGATTTGGTATAACCATGATCTTTGATGTTTCAGGTAAAGACATGTGATGAAAGTTATCTTCGTCCTGGATGCGAAGAGAAATTTAGAATCACAATTATGATTATGAGTTATTCATATGATTGTGGACCAGAATTGTTGATTGATGTTACAGGGATAAAACATTGTTGGTGGATTTTTAACATGGAGAAGATAATAGACTTTATAGTCTATTTGACTCTTCTAATGGATTGCTCGTTCCGCTGCAACTATGGTTGAAATTTTTATCCTCTACCATATGTTTTAAATCTCTGATTTATTATTGATGAAGGCTATTGATAATTTAATTATCTTTAGTCATGATATTATTTACTGAGCTAGTTGTGCTCACCCTTTTGCTTCACAATTCTTTTCAGGTAATAGGAGTGTAGCTGGGTCGAGCGGGGGTAACAGGGGAATAGAACGGTGGTCATCATTTAGTAGTTATATTTGGTGAATCAACTAGGGTAAGGCGAACCTAACGTTGGAAGGGTGTTTTGCCACTATCATACAAGATATCTAATGACATACAACCTCGTGTCATCATAAGACAGGATTGTGCTCATCCACTTGTTGAGTATATTTACGAGCACTACCTATATAATCTTGGTGTTTGTTTGAAGTATAATTCTCAATTAGAGACAGTGGAGATAATGATATGTCAAGAGAAGACTCACCATTGGGAAGAATATGATAGTAATCTTCTCATTTTTCTTTGGGGTTTATTGGGTCAACCAAGGATAATTCTGTGGTCATATGATATCTATCATAACCTAGAAGCATGGCCTCCCATGAACGAAGGTTTCCTTGAGCACTTCCCAAAGATTCTAATTTCTAAAATAATTTTTGACTATACCTTTATGTAAGGTGTCATTGTGACGTGCTATCCAAGGTTGGGATGAGAGTCACAGTTGGTATATATTTGTATCCAAA
The DNA here is from genome assembly GCA_020205605.1 of Panax ginseng. Lineage (NCBI taxonomy): Eukaryota > Viridiplantae > Streptophyta > Magnoliopsida > Apiales > Araliaceae > Panax > Panax ginseng. The sequence goes on from CM035143.1 coordinate 113,535,819, forward strand.
CTCACATCATATGTGTTGTTGTATTTTGCACGACAATTGTTGTAATAAAATTGTAGTTATTTTCTGTACCATGTATTTGGCGACTCAGAATAGGTTGGATGGAATGGACCTGTTTTGGGGTTGTCACAGTTGGTATCAGAGCTTAGGGATATGATCTTTGGCGGAGATCGGGGAATATAACTAGGAGGGGAGAGATGAGTAAATCCTTCGCTAGTGTGTCCTACCTAAGCTTAATTATTGGTTGGTCATAATATATGGATATTATGTGATACGTTAATTTGCTTAATTAACCCTTATTTTATGGCGATTTGAGAATGGCAAATGAGAATGTTAACAATGGAGTGAATGAGACCTGTGGGATACCTCTAATCACTAACCATGATAATGTGATGTCAGACGAAGAAGGAATTAGAGATATTCTTGTGGTGAGTGAAGAATTGATAGTTGCACCCGAGATAGTCGCAGAGGTAATAGCTGAGAGTGAGGAAGAAGAGGAAGAAGAGGTACCTAAGGAGAATTTATTAGAGGTATTATATGATCAAAATGTAGAATTGCAAAATCGTGTTCATGAGTTAGAAGAGCAGGCTGATGAACGGCAGGCAGTCGTGGAACAAAAGGATGCAACAATTCAAGCTTGTGTTACCCGATATGTGATGCTTGAATGAAGCATTCTTTTGGCGTAGTATAAGATGATAAAGATGGAATCGAAATGAAAGAAGAAAAAAAAACGAGCGAGTGAAAATAAGTGATGCGTGGGCAAAAGCCGCATTTGACACGTGGATATTGTGGAAAGAGATGTCCGATCTAAGAACGCTAAAATAGATGATATGAATTTCTCTTTTTGGAAAGCAATTGGGAGAACCCAACATCGAGTTTTGAATTACCTCGCATGCAGCAGGTCCACCACAATTCGATATGGATCGAAGATTGATGATTCAGATCATGAATCAGGAGTACGACGAGGCAGTTGAGGGAGGAATATGCCCTATAGAAAAGTATATTCCAACGGTAGTGATGACGCCAAATGCTGCCCCAGACAAGTCAAAGCCGAGTAGTTCAAGGGATATCGGTTGTCATGACCTCCCAACAAGTGAGGAACCCAAATGAAGCTATCACGGGAGATGAGCAATGGAGAAATCATGATGACCCGGGAGATAGAATTTGAAATGAAAGCAAGGTATTCTCAACCTTTTCGAAACACCAGGTACGTACGCTAATTTTGAGGACGAAATTTCATAAGGAGGGGAGGTTGTAAGACCCCAACTTTTTAATGAATAATATCGAATTTCCTCTAATTATTATTGTGAATAATAAGGTGTTAATTTGATATAATACTTTAGTTATGGGTGAAATGTGAAAATTTTGCAAAATAAGCAAGTGGTTATAAAATATTCATTTGTCGGGGAATATTCTTTATGTCGGGGAATATTCGTACGACGGCGCAGCTATTTGTGGACCCCATAATGGAAAACGGTAGATAACGACAAAGATTGAGTTTTTATAAATAACGGCGTAATTGTTACCGTTAACACTGTTGGAATACCCGGTGGTTAAAATACAGTAATACACGTGTTTGCACAGTAGCACACGGTTTTACATAGTATTTTTAAATTATTGATCCTTACGTAAGAAGGCACTACTCAATAATTGTTACAGTAATTACTGTTCAATATTTTATTTTATTGATTCAATAATTGCTGCGTTGATATTTTATATTATTGTTGTTTCAATAATTATCATTTACAAGACAAGATCTCTTCATTATCAGATCAATAATTCATATTATTTGAATAATATTATTAGATAGCATTATTGGCAATGTCTAGAAAGTTCTGTCAAGGAGAGGTTTGGTCACCTAATTGCACGCCAATAAGGAGAAATCCTTATTGGAAAGCCCCTCTTTCACGGAACTACCATTGTCATAATTGTGATTACTCGTAATATTATTTAAGAATAATTAATTATTGATTTATATGATAAAGAAATATTTATTTGATGTGGATATAAATGATGGATTTATTTATTTTATGTGGTTATAAATGAAGGAATTAATGCTGAGGTATTTTATCAGTATTTTGTCGGTGTGGAGGTATTAAAAATCATCCGTTTCTGAATTTCGGATATTTTTGGTTTGGAATTTGGAAAAACTCAAAGCTACAAAGTTGTAGAGAATTTGGTTTCAGGCAGAATGGATATAAAATTCAAATTTTTCTGATAAACGGTCTATTTTCTATGAATTGTTGAAGTTTTGGAAAATAAAATAATTTTTATTAAATTTATGGGTGGGACCCACTTTGGTTATCAACATGTGGGCTGCTGGAAATTTTTCCAAGGTGGTGGCTGGTCTTGGTCTAATATTGCATGCGTAGAAGAATTGGTTATAAATAATAATATTTTATTATTTTAGTCTCCTATGACGTTCTAGCATTTTCCTATAAATAGAGGGCTAAGTTAGAATTGAAAATCACAGCAGAAACATAAGTTTTCTCTCTCTATATTATCAAGCATATTTTTGTGAGTATTTAGATATCTTGAGTGTTGCTATACTACTACGCAAGTTCGCTCAAATTATATCCAATATTCAAGTCGTAAATACTGCTTATTTTGAGGTAAAGGATTTTAAGGTTATTATGTTTTTCAGTTCGTACTTCTTCCGACCTTCAAAAAATTCTGGAAAAATTTAAATTGATAATTTGATGAGTTTTCTTGATTGTGTCCAAAAATAGAGATTTTTGGATGTATAGATTAAGAGTTATAAATTTTATGAGAAAAGACTATTTTAAAAGTGACCGCTTATAACTCCTTGTGGTTAACTCCAAAATTGATGAAATTTTTATTGAAGTATATCTATATAATATCAGTGTACTCTGTGAATTTCAAAATTTTTGGATAAAAGTACAATTTATGATAAATGACTTCGATGGTTTTGGCCATATGAAAAATAGTAAATGAATTTTAAAAATTCTGAGAAAAATATATGTTCAATATGGGACTATATTCTGCTATATCCCGAAAAAGAAATATTTTTGGAACTGATTTGGTATTTTTCATGAAAATGGTCCAGTTATGAGTAAATGAATTAAATATGTTATGTGAAGTAAGAAAATTGAAAAATATGATTTTATGGCTTGAGAGAATCATATATGAAGTTATATCTGATTTCTTTTATGAGGGTTTTGGTTATTGGTGATGAAATCTTAAGAGTTGGCATTTTATGATGATTAAATGCATTAATTAGTAAAGTGTAAACAATTTAAATAAATTGATTATAAGTTTAAGAAATGTTATTTCAATATCATTATACCGAAATATTGGTATGGATTTTATCTTTTTGTGTCGGATTTACTATTCATGAGTAACTATTCACGAGTTACTATTCACGAGTTACTATTCATGAGTTACTATTCACAGAAAAATTGGTTTCTTTTTCTGACCAAATTATAGTTGATTTATGAATATTACTCTTGAGATTAAAACTATATGTTAATCATATTATTTTTATTATCATATATAACATTTTTATAACCCTAGTGATGATACTTTGACTTGAGTGTAAAGATGGGTAGATTTTTGGTATGATCTTGACTATGGGTTCTCTTTGGCCAGTAGTGCAAAGTTGAATTGTTGACTGGTATGATCATGACCATTGAATTTATAATTGAATATCTTTAGCTTAAGTGCAAAGGTGAAATGATCAACATGGTTATAATTGTTTATATAAATTCTAAAATGATTATATATTTCTTTGAGATATTAATATATTTGGCCTGTAGTGCAAATATGAATTGTTGATGAATATATTTGGCCTGTAGTGCAAATGTGAACTATTGAGGAATATCTTTGGCCTGTAGTGCAAAGGTGAATTGTTGATGAATATCTTTGGCCTGTAGTGCAAAGATGGTCTGTTGAGGAATATCTTTGGCCCGTAGTGCAAAGATGAAAATGTTAGTATGATTATAAACAGGAACTATGATTTGGTATAACCATGATCTTTGATGTTTCAGGTAAAGACATGTGATGAAAGTTATCTTCGTCCTGGATGCGAAGAGAAATTTAGAATCACAATTATGATTATGAGTTATTCATATGATTGTGGACCAGAATTGTTGATTGATGTTACAGGGATAAAACATTGTTGGTGGATTTTTAACATGGAGAAGATAATAGACTTTATAGTCTATTTGACTCTTCTAATGGATCGCTTTCGTTCACCGCAACTATGGTTGAAATTTTTATCCTCTACCATATGTTTTAAATCTCGATTTATTATTGATGAAGGCTATTGATAATTTAATTATCTTTAGTCATGATATTATTTATCGAAGCTAGTTGTGCTCACCCTTTTGCTTCACAATTCTTTTCGTGTAATAGGAGTGTAGTTGGGTCGAAAGCGGGAAACAGGGAATAGAATTGTGGTCATCATTTAGTAGTTATATTTGGTGAATCAACTAGGGTAAGCGAACCCAACGTTGGAAGGGTGTTTTGCCACTATCATACAAGATATCTAATGACATACAACCTCGTGTCATCATAAGATGAGATTGTGCTCATCCACTTGTTGAGTATATTTACTGAGCACTACCTATATAATCTTGGTGTTTGTTTGAAGTATAATTCTCAATTAGAGACAAATGGAGATAATGATATGTCAAGAGAAGACTCACCATTGGGAAGAATATGATAGTAATCTTCTCATTTTTCTTTAGGGTTTATTAGGTCAACCAAGGATAATTCTGTGGTCATATGATATCTATCATAACCTAGAAGCATGGCCTCCCATGTACAAAGGTTTCCTTGAGCACTTCCCAAAGATTCTAATTTCTAAAACAGTTTTTGACTATACCTTTATGTAAGGTGTCATTGTGACGTGCTATCCATGGTTGGGATGAGAGTCACAGTTGGTATATATTTGTATCCAAACTCACAACATACGTGTTGTTGTATTTTGCACCACAATTGTTGTAATAAAATTATAGTTATTTTCTGTACCATGTATTTGGCGACTCAGAATAAGTTGGATGGAATGGACCTGTTTTGGGGTTGTCACAATAATAATTTAAAAGGGCATACAATGTATTTCCCAATTACAAGGTATCTAATAATGCACATACATATAACAATATTATTATGCAACTCACATGAATGCAAATTACTCTTACTATATAGTCTATATATAATATATAGACATATTAATGTGTCACCTTGTACTATATAAAATATATAGCTAACTACCATATAATAAAGGTTTACTATTCATGCTTGTACAAATTAATCAAGTAAACATATAATCATTTTATATATTACTAATCTTTTACTCATTAATTATTATTTATTCATAATAATTATTAATTAACACATTATCAATTAATTACTCATAATTGAAATTAATCAATATGTTCAACTCTTGCTACTATATTCAAATAAATTGAATATTTAATTAAAAAAATCTTTTTAATTTCTTGATATTAAAACCTTAGGGTTAGTCCACTAATTTAAATAACTATTAGTGACTCCCTTTAATCAATTCATAATTTCACATAACCACATAAGGTTTAAATAAACTCACAAAACTAACTCATTAAAATTAAATCACATATTTAATTAATAAGGTGTTTAAAATTTGTGGACGTTATAGCGGAAGCGTGGATAAAGCAGATCACCAAGATATTTGATGTCTTGGGATGCTCCGAGAAGCAAAAGGTTCCCTTTGCCACCTTTATGTTGCGAGGAGAGGCAGATTACTGGTGAGAATCGGTAAAACGTACTCAACTTGCCGCACTAAAGATGTCTTGGGAGAAGTTCCAAGAACTATTCAACGACAAGTACTTTCCCAAAAGTATTCGTCACATAAAAGAGGTAGAGTTCATCAAGTTGGAGCAGAACAATATGACCGTATCGCAATACGAAGCTAAGTTTGCCGAGTTGTCCCGGTTTGCGTCTCACTTGATAGATAATGAGGAGAGAATGACACGGATGTTTCTAAGAGGTTTGAAACCCGAGATACGTCAATATCTAATTTCTCATAAACTGTGTTTGTATTCAGATGTTGTAAATAGGGCTCAGTTATTAGAGCGTGATAACATGTCAACCTAACCAAGAGAAAGCAGCGGACAAAATGATAATACCAATGGTAGCAGTCATCGAAGCGGTGACAACAAACGTGGAGGAAATCAATATACCAGAAATGGTAACCACTTCGGTGGTAATCATGGCCACGACAATAAAAGTGGACATTTCAAGAAGAGGAGATTCAACAATGATGGAAAGACGTCAACACCAGCACCCATTGTTAAGGAAGGTGAATGACCACCTATCATATGCTTCAAATGCGGAGGGGAGGGATACATCACCAAAAGCACAGATGCACCCCAAAGCATGTTACAATTATGGAAGAGAAGGTCACCTAGCCCGATTTTGTCGTTGCAATCAAGACAAGTTTAGGCGGGATGGAGGCACCAAAGGCCGTCTCAGAAAAGTCAAAACCGGTAGTTCAAGGGAGAGCGTTTACTTAGTGACCTCCCGTGAAAATAAAGGAACCCGAACGAGGTCATCACGGGTAAGCTTATCATAAACTCTAGCAAAGTCTATACCTTATTTGATACCGGTTCTACCCATTCTTTTATTTCTCCTACTTGCGTTCAACGTATAAATTTGACTCCGGAGAAATTAGACTTTGACTTATCTTATGAAACTCCGTTGGGAGAAACCTTCATTAAATCCACTATTTATAAGTCTTGTTTGGTTCAAATCGGTACCCTCACATTACCTGTCGATCTAATTTCATTGAAAATACTTGCGTTTGACGTAATTCTACGGATTGATTGGTTAACTACTCATTATGCTAAAATTGATTTTTTTCGTAAGGTTGTTAGTTTTCATATTCCTAACCAACCTATCACGCGAATTCAAGCAACCAAACCATTAAAATCAATCACTGTCATCTCAAGCCATAAAGCTATTCGTTTATTGAAAAACGAATGTCAAGCTTTTTTAGCTCATGTCACGGATTTAAACAAAAATACGTCAATTTTAAATGATATTTCTATTGTTAATAAATTTCCTGACATATTCCCTGAAGAACTTCATGGCCTACCCCCAGAGCGAGAAATTGAATTTTGTATCGACCTTGAACCTGGTATAAAACCCCTTTCTAAAGCCCCATATCGAATGGCTCCTATTGAACTTCAGGAGTTAAAGACCCAATTGCAGGAATTATTAGACATCGGTTTCATTCGTCCTAGTACGTCTCCTTGGGGTGGTCCTGTTCTATTCGTGAAAAAGAAAGATGGGAGTATGCGACTTTGTATTGATTATCGGGAGTTGAATCATGTCACCATCAAAAATAGGTACCCATTGCCTCGCATTGATGACCTGTTTGACCAGTTGCAAGGCGCTAAATTCTTTTCAAAGATCGATCTTCTTTCTGGATATCATCAGTTAAAGATTTGAACCAATGACATTCCAAAGACGACTTTCAGAACTCGGTACGGGCATTATAAATTCCTAGGCATGTGTTTTGGATTGACTAATGCTCCTGCTGCCTTCATGGATATGATGAACCGAGTATTCAAGGAATATTTAGATCACTTTGTGGTCATCTTTATTGATGACATCCTCATATATTCCAAAAGCCGTGAAGATCATGAGCAACACTTGAGGCTGATACTTCAAAAGCTTCGTGAAAACAAGCTTTATGCCAAGTTGAAGAAATACGAGTTCTGGCTTGAGGAAGTAGCATTCCTTGGGCACGTAGTATCAAGTTATGGAATATCTGTTAACCCGGTAAAGATTGAAGCTATTCAAAACTGGGAGCAACCTAAATCAGTGATCGAAGTACGTAGCTTTCTCGGCTTAGCTGGTTATTATCGGAGATTCGTAGAAGGGTTTTCTCGAATCGCTACTCCATTAACTCAGCTAACTTGGAAAGATACAAAATTCAGTTGGAGCGTGGAATGTGATAAGAGTTTTCAAGAACTCAAGAGGAGACTCATTTCAGCACCTGTTCTGACAATACCATCTGGCTCGGAGGGATTTGTCATCTACAGTGATGCTTCGGGCAAAGGGTTAGGATGTGTTCTCATGAAACATGGGAAAGTCATAGCCTATGCCTCTTGGCAACTTAAAGAATATGAGAGGAATTATCCTACTCATGATCTAGAGTTGGAAGCTGTTGTCTTCGCACTTAAAATTTGGAGGCATTACTTGTATGGGGAGAAAGTGGAGATCTTTACGGATCATAAAAGCCTCAAATATTTCTTCACCCAAAAGGAACTCAACATGCGGCAACGACGTTGGCTTGAACTGCTAAAAGATTATGATCTTACCATTCAATACCATCCTGGTAAAGCGAATGTAGTAGCTGACTGAGTAGAAGATCATATGCGGGTACGAGTGCGATATTGTCAATGCAAAGGCCCATTTTATATGACTTGCAAAAATGGAGATAGAGTTAAAGACTCCAAGAACCCGCGTGATGATGGCGAATATACGAGTAGAATCGACTTTAATCGATAAAGTTAAAGCTGTTCAAGCGACAAATATGGAGCTGATGCGTATGAGGAAGAAAGTGCAAGAAGGTGCTATGCCGGAAGCAAGAATCGATGAAGAAGGAATACTTCGAGTCAACTCCAGACTTTGTGTTCCTAACGACCCTGATTTAAAGTATAAAATCATGATGGATGCGCACAACACACCGTTTGCAATCCATCCTGGGAGTACCAAAATATATCATGATCTTCGACATACATTTTGGTGGAGTAATATGAAGAGAGAGATCGCGGAGTTTATCTCAAGGTGTCTAACTTGTCAACGAGTCAAGGCGAGACATCAAGTACCAAAAGGTCCATCAAACCACTTGAAATTCCAGAATGGAAGAGGGAGCACATTACCATGGATTTTGTTACCGGTCTTCCCAAGGTTTCTCAAGGCATAGATGCGATTTGGGTTATTGTTGATAGATTGACCAAGTCGGCTCATTTCTTACCTATAAAAGAAACTTATACATTTGAACGTCTTGCTCGTATATACATAAATGAGATTGTAAGATCATGATATGCGCCAAGATCCATAGTTTCGATCGAGACCCAAGATTCACTTCACGATTTTGGGTTAGTTTACGTAAAAAGCTATGGGCACAGATTTACGATTTAGCTTCGGCATATCATCCTCGGGATTTGACGGGCGACCGAGAGGACTATTCAAACTCTTGAAGATCTATTAAGACTCGTGTCCTTGACTTCAAGGAAGTTGGGACAAGTTCTTACCATTGGTGGAGTTTTCCTACAACAACAGCTTATCAAGCAAGTATCGGCATGGCTCCATTCGAGGCGCCAGTATGGAAGAAAGTGTCGCTCTCGAAGACTGTTTGGGATGAGGTGGGTGAAGTAACGTTGTTGGGACCGGAGTTGGTACGTATGACTCATCGAAAGATTCAAACGATCCGACAACGATAAAAACCTCACAAGATCGACAAATGAGTTATCTTTGATCTTCATCGAAAAGACGCGTTGAATTCGATATTGGAGATCATGTGTTGTTACGTGTTGCTCCATGTAGAAAGGAGTTAAGAGATTTGGAAAGAGAAAAAGCTCAATCCTCGATTCATTGGCCCATTTTAATCCTCGAACGAGTAGGAATCGCGGGCCTATAGACTTTCGCCTTCTGCCACGTATGTCTCGTGTTCGTAACGTTTTTCACATATCTATGTTACGTAAATATGTGAAAGATCCGAACCATATTATTGAGTTAGAATCGGACGAAATAGCGAAAGATTTTACGTATGAAGATGTTCCTGTTAAAATCTTGGATAAGAAGGAGCATATTTTACGCTCCAAGGTTATACCTCAAGTCAAAGTTTTATGGAGACACCACGATATTGAGGAAATGACCTGGGAGTTAGAATCTGAAATGAAATAAAGGTATCCTTACCTCTTCGACATACCAGTGCGTCGCACTTAATTTCGAGGGCTAAATTTCATAAGAAGGGAGGTCAGTAAGACCCCAACTTTTATGAATAAAGATAAATTTTCTATAAATATCATTTTTGAATATTATGGAGTGAATTTGATATAATATTATAGCTGTGGGTAATATTTATAAATTTTGCAAAGTACGCAAGTTGTTATATAATATTCGATTGGTGGGGAATATTCATACGACGGCCTGATCATTAGTGGACCCCACACGATGTAATTATTATTGGATTGAGAAAATGACAAAAATATCTTTTTATAAAATAACGACGAAAGTTTTACCGCTTAACAATCGTTGGAATACACGGTGGTTAAAATATACGAATACGGCGTTGTTACACAGTAGCACACGATATTACACAGTATTTTTGAATTATTGATTCTTACGTAAGAAGGCACTACTCAATAATTGTTACCGTAATTACTGTTCAATATTTTATTTTATTGGTTCAATAATTGCTGCATTGATATTTTATATTATTGTTGTTTCAATAATTGTCACTGCACAATATTTCTCATTATCAGATCAATAATTCATATTATTTGAATAATATTATTATATAGCATTATTGGCGATGTCTAGAAAGTTCTGTCAAGGAGAGGTTTGGTCACCTAATTGCGCGCCAGTAAGAAGAAATTTTTATCTAAAGCCCCTTTCTTCGACACTACTAGCACAGGTTGTCATTATTGTGATTCTGTAATATTATTTGTGAATAATTAATTATTGATTTATATGATAGAGAAATATTTATTTTATGTGGACATAAATGATAGATAGGAAAATATTTATTTTATGTGGTTATAATTGAATGAATTAATGTTGAGGTGTTTTATCAGTATTTTATCGGATTAGAGGTATTTAAAATCAAATCAGTGTTCTTAAGCTCTATTGCGTGAGTTATAATTTTGATCCGACCGTTGGATCGTTGTGATTTTTGGATATGTTATACATATATAAGTGGAGTATATGTCCATAAATTTTGAACCGTTAAAAATTAACGTATGATTTGTTACGAATTTTAAGAGGTGTTGAAAATTGTCCGTTTGTGGAATTCGGATATTTTCTATTTGGAATTTGGAAAAACTTTCTTCTGCAAAGTTGTAGAGAATTCGATTTCGTGTGGAATGGACATAAGTTTCGTATTTTTTTCATAAAAGGGCTATTTATTATGAATTATTGAAGTTTCGAAAATTAAAATGTTTTTATTAAAGATATAGGTGGGCTCCACTTTTGGTTGTTGGGAAAGGTGACTGATTTTAGTGGACCCCACTTGTGGTGGCTGAATTTTTTTCAAATACATATGCGTAGAAAAAAAAATTATTATTATTTTATTATTTTAGTCTCCTATGGCGTTCTAACATTTTCCTATAAATAGACGCTTAAGTTAGAATTGAAAATCACATCAGAATCAGAGATTTCTTCTTCTATAATCTTGAGTGTATTTATTTAGAGTTTTAAAAATCTTTGAGCGTAGAAAACAGTGAAAGTTTTCTTCAAGAATATCCCCGCTATACCAGTTGAAATACTCTTCTTTTCAAGGTAAGGGATGTTATTTTTGTTCAATATTCGCTTGAAATAATATTTTCTTCCATACTCTGTAGTATGTAAGTAATATTATTTTGTTTCAGATTTCGAATTCTATACTCATTTGTTAAAATTTTGGCTTTTATACACCATGAAATTAGTAGAATATCCATGATATTTACTCTTCATCCAGTATCTTTTCATGAAAATATTATTCTGACTATTATTGATAAGTTTTAACTTTTTCATGTCGGAGTACTATTCACGGGGTTACTATTCTCGAAGTACTATTCACGAGGTACTATTCACTCGAGTACTATTCACCTAGGGTACTATTCATGATAAAAAATGATTCGTTTTCGGTCCAAATTATTTTGGTACAATATTGTTCTTAAATTTTACTCCATAAAGTAGTATCATGTTGACAATTTGGACGTTATTGATTTCTGGATAAATTAAATTATAAATCTTTAAAAATTTATCCTTGAACTTGTTTTATTGAATTCTTATATCATTGTCATCATCCTCATGTTTATATTACATTGAAAGTCATCTGTGGCACGTAGTGCGTAGATGGACTTGGTGTGATTATAACCGAGGATTATTCGGTATAATCATGGACCGTAATGTTACAAATGATGTGGTAAAAGTCCTCATTGTTCGCAATTGCATTGATAGACAGGTTGTTGGCATGATCATGACCATTGATGAATACACGAATATCCTTGGCCGTAGTGCATGGATAATTTGTGGTCGTGATACTAAAGAATATCATTGGTAGTAGTAGTCTGGGTGATTCGATGATGTGGATTATTTATTAAGTTGAGTCTCAAATGATAAAAGTGATGAAAAACCTTTTAAATCATAGAAGATAGTAGATTTTATGCTCTACTTGACTCTTCTAATGGATTGCTTGTTCCGCGGTAGTTAAACTTGATGTTTGTTATATTTTATCAGTATAACACTGTTGAAGGCTAACGATAAATTATTTTACATTATCTTAGTCATAATATTTCTTACTGGGCTAGTTGAGCTTACCCTTTTGCTTTCATTGTCCTCTTCAGAAAATGAGAATGTAGCTGGGACTAGTCGGGGAACGGAGTGACGGTCCAGATGATAGCATTAGTAGTTCTCACTATTCTATGAAATAGTGCGATAATAAATGTATTACGGACTCCATTTGAGTTGAATATTGTCTAGAAGACAATATTCGTATTTAAAACTCTCAGTTCATGTTTTGTCATATTGTACACGACAGTTGTATTATTAAGGTGTATTTGAATTTTGTAGCATATATTTTGTGACAACCCGAGAATTTTGGATATTTTTAAAATTTTTATTAATTGAATTAAGGTTTAATATTAGAACCTAGACAGAAAATTAGTGTATGCGTTTGATATGTTTAATAGAATTTTGAGGATTTTAAAATTCTGTGAAGGATTTAGGTGAATTATTCAAGATTAAGTGTATACGTGTATATGTGTACAATATATGGTTAAGGGTCAAGGGTTGACCAGATAAACGATATCTTTAACAAACCCTAAGTATATATTAAGAACGTTAACGTTCGGTTAGAAAACCCTAGCGAATTATAAGAAACCCTAGAAACCGGTTCTGGAAACCCTAATTTCAGTTTCGGGAATCTGAAAACCTAATTCGGGAATTTAAAACCCTAATCTGGGAACTTATAGGATAATTATAATTCTTAAGTAATATTAATTATAATGTTAATTAGGGTAAAGCTTAATTATTTATTAAACCCTAATTTCAAATTTACAAAACCCTAATTTCTGGATTAGAAACCCTAATTTATAATTAGGGAAAACCTAAGTTTTAATTTAATATTTTTAATGTTAATTAGGATATATTAATTCTAATTTTCAAGTTATAGTAATTAGAAAACCCTAATCTAATTACGAAATCTAATTTTTAAATTAGAAATTTATTTTATATTAAAAACCCTAATTTTTGGGTTGTAAACCCTAATCCGTGATTTTGAACCTAATTGCTAAATTAGCAATTTTAATTAGAAATTATTAATCCTAATTAGCAATATTTAAATTATGATTAGGAAATTTTAATATAATTAGAAATTCCTAATTATAATTTAGAAATATCAATTTTCTATTTTTAAAACCTAAATTAGAAATTTTAGAAAATTAAATTGCAAACCCTAAGGGTTTCAAACCCTAAACCCTAAGATTTTCCATACCCTAAACCCTAACCCAAACTCAAACCCTAAACCCTAAGGGTTTGGCTAATTGATAAGTTTGGCATTAAAATAAAAATAAAAATGACAAAAATACCCTTTGTGCATTATTTTGAAGGTTGTTTGTAGATCTAGACCTAAGGTGAGTGGGTGAACCACCCTAAGCCTAGCTTGTGACTTATATCTAGCAATCCCAGCCGAAACCAGCAGCTCATGCATTGCATTATAACATATATTGTTTTAAAGAGAGAGAGAACCACTTTCATTCTTCATTTTCTACCAAGACCTTCTCTCTCTAGAATTTTTAGGACTAAGAGTGAGAGAAAGAGAGAATCAAAGCTAAGTTAACTTATTAACTTACCAAGATCAGATCACAAAGTCAGAATCAAAAATCAAGCATGAATGAGGTATAAACCCTAATTTTTGAAATCAGGTGATTTGATGTTGTTTGTTGTTTAGATATGTGTTAGAGGGTGTCATTTGATGATCTGGGTTGCTAAAACTCAGATCCATATCATTTTGATGCTCGAAATTTGAGTTTTTAGAAATCTAGGGAAAGCTTGAAAAATGGCATGACAACTATATGTCAGAGGTCATAGATCTTTATGTGTTAAGTGTTAGTATTGTTTTATGTTATAGATCTGTTGTATGCCATGTGGTCTTTATTCTGCAACTTGAATCATAGTCAGATCAGGTCTAGATTTCAAGATATACGAAGTCAAAGGTCGTTGACCGACCATGACTGAATGAATCTAGGTAACCCAGATTACCCAGAAATGTCTGACAACCGATTTGAAGACTCTGATCTCGCACGTGTATAGTTTTTCTGGCTAATTTGTTGTTTGGATCTTGTAGCCTTACATGAGTACTACACATATATGGTTTTATATTACTCAGATCATGACTAGGCTGAAAGATATGCATGGTCAAACGTGGGATGATCAACTGCTCAAGAACATTTCTGGGTAACCCAGAAATGTTCAAGAACAGTTTTTCTGGGCTACTTTGATCGGCTCAGATCTTGCATAGGAAATGTGTTTATGATGATATGATGCAATCTAAATGTACACTGACATGACTACTACAGGTTGGAATCACTCGAACACCAAAACAGTTATCAGAACCCTGAGATTGATGAGCTTGAAAGTGGCACTAAGACACTACATGGGTTTCTGGGTTACCCAAAAAACCCAGGAACTACCTGTCAGACACTTAGGGTGCTTAGATCTCCTTGTTGTTTTGTAGCATGGCCAAAATGATAGTTGAATTTAGTAGTGTTACGTAAGTACAACACGATCACAGTTCACGATAGCCCAGAAAACATATAACCTTGAATCAAATGGTGGTCAAACTAGCTAGCTTGTAACTGACATAAAGGTCTGACGAACAGTTCAAGAACACCAAGACCACCTATAGTGACGGTTCTGTCGCTATAGGGCCCCTTATTAATTAATTATTTTCTGGAAATTATTTAAAAATAGAAAAAAAATAGATTTTAATTATTAAAAATACATAATAAATTTTGAAAAATTATTTTAAATTCTGAAAAATAGTTTTTAATTATTTAAATTATATTTCATAAATATTTAATATTTTTGGAATATAAATGGTATTTAATTTATTTAATTATAATATTAAATAAATTATTTAAAAATGATTTTAATACATGAAAAATCATTAAAAATAATATAATGGTATAAGAAAATATTTTAAGTTATTTTTAGTGACTTTTAATATTTTGTGATAAATTTTATTAATTAATTAATATTAATGGCAATTAAGTTATTTAATAAATATATTAAATAAATTATGAAAAATAGAATTAATGATTTATAAATCATATAAAATGATTTAAGTGTTATAAAAATATTTTAAGTTATAAAATATAACTTTTGATATTTTGTCGTGAAAAATAATAATATTTTAATATTAATAGCAATTATCTGATAATGAATTTAATTATTTAAAAATCATATAATTATGATTTTAAGTTATTAAAAATACTTTGATATATTATAATATTAAGTGATGATTTTCATTAATATTTAATAATAAATAAATATTAATGATAAAGGAATATTGTAGTATTTAATTTATTTAAATACAATTATAATGATTGAAAATACATTTATAAATAGTAATAATTACTTAAAAATTATTACGAGACTTTGAAAAATATTTCATTTGTTATTAAAATTATTTGAGATAATTGTTAAGTGTTAAGCGTAGTTTAATTGAACTTAAACTCGATAAAAGTCCCATTAGACCGCCGGGATGTTAGAATTGTGTTTGTTCAACTCGGATCGTAATAGTTTGACTTTGATACCTAGTCTTATATGTGTAATAATCATCGATAGGGTTATGTGTTATGTAAATGTGTTTAGGTTATTTTATAAATTGTGATGATATTATGCTAATATTGAGATCTATATTACTAATATTAGGTCTTGGATAAGGCGATATAGATCATATAGCGGAATCAACCTGCTCGAGCAAGTTTATTTTACTTAACTCTACTAAGAGTTGTTTCATTCGGATAAGCTTATGGTTAATCATTGTTGGTTGCCATGAATTGTACTTTATGTACATATTAAATGTATAAGTCATGTATGAAAAGGTCGATCACCTTCATTACCAGTTAGTTCGTATATATTTGTTCATGTATAATACTTGTTCACCATAAATTTGTTCTTGCTAGTTCACAATTATATTGTTGAATTATAGCCACCTTTATTATTCGAGACTCTTTCAATCATGATATATCGTTATATTATTGAACTTAAACTGCTTACGGCAATTTTATGCTCACCCTTGCTATATCATGATAAAACATTGCAGATTAAAAGCGAATGCGCTTGATACAAGAGAAAGGTTAAAGACATGACTCCAAATTAAAGTGAATGTAAAAGGATTAGATTTGAAATAGTTGTATAATAATAATGTTATGTGTTAGAAAATTTATGAATTGTGTATTAAGTTAAGGTTACTCGACCTTGGGAAAAGTATGAAAGTTTAATGTATAAACAATTTATGTTTATATCTTCCGCAAATATAGTAATAGTGTTAGAATGATCGAACCGGATCCGCGGTGATTCGGGACCTCGGATTCGGGGCCCCCACAGTTGGTATCAGAGCTTTTGGTTATGAACCTTAGGTAGGAATACTTGAGACTAATAACCGTAGTGATTAGGATAAGTACTAACTCAAATAGAGTTAGTTGATCGGTAAGATTCAAAGACGAATTTCGGCGAGTTATAAAAGATACAAAGTTCCCTAACTCTGAAAATAAAGTTGAACAGTAGTGAGAAATAGATAGAGTCTAAGAGACTAAAAGTGCAGTGATAGAAGATCGTAAAATAAAATGATCAAGACATAGAAATAAATCGTAATATATACGATAAGATCACCCTGTGATCTGATAAGGTGATAGCAGGGAGAAAAATTAATCTAATGATTGAACAGTTTACAACAAGATTGCTGAGAGTTAGTTGTACTATGAATTGGTACAGATTCAGGAAAGGATTATGAATACGAGTTAAATGAAATTCGTATTGGGAAGGGTGTTAGTGGTAGGTGGGAATTCAATTGAGGATTCATGTCGGCAGCTGAGTTGTATGATTCCTTGTGTGGGCGGGGAATTATATTTGGTGTAAAAACTACTTAGTTCTGACAATGATAATCATTGAAATGTTTGTGTCGCGCTATTTGATATATGCATGTTAAGAGGGTGATTCCTTTCTCATGTGTATAACAGATAGATAGGTCATAGGTAGAGGATATAAGGTTAAGTACGAGTTCTTAAAACTCATACTTTTGTGACATACTTGATTCATAGTTATATGAAATTTTTATGAACCCCTCAACGAACGGACGCCAAAGGTCAGACTAGGATAAGTTCTTAAACTCATGTGATTGTGGCAATTTATGGACTCATAAGTGTGGTTTGACGAACTGGGTATAGTTGTGTGTAAATGGAGTATTAAAGACTATAGGAACAGATAGATTGTTAAGCAAATGATTATTAGTGGAGACATAAGTTTTTCGAAACTCCTAGTTATGCTAGACTTCGAAATGTTGACATCAAGCTAAATACGCACTATGTGCTTTTGGAAAAAAAAATGTGTAGACTCGTAATCATTTTTGAAACGGTTTAAAGTATAGTCTATGCTACTTATTTCAGCTAGACGCAAACGATTTGAAATATCAAAATATATTTTAATTATCACTCATGTACCATGTAACCTGGTGCAAAGATGATAAAAAGTTGATGGAGTTGTAAATACAGGAATACTTAGTGTGAATTTGATCTAAAATCGTTGTTCCACTATTGTATGATGTGTTATGACAACGTCACACAATGACGGCATCCTCAAAAGGACTGTTAATACAGTACTGCATCATGACGTCATTCTCGAAAATATTTTCAAAAATTTTAATTTGCCAACAGGGTTTGGCTTCACCTAAATAATTCGAATTAATTGAATTATTGATATGAGTCTATGCTATCCGATTCAGCTAGACTAAAGTTTATGAAAACTCTAAGTGTTCATTGAAAGAAATTTCCTGAACCAAATTATTTTGGTGCGGAATCCAGTAAGACTAAGGTAGAATTTTGTGCCTATGGCAGTGAAGAGAAATAGATAAAATCAGTACATGGCCAGTACAGGACATATCAGGCTAATCACCCTTTATGTCTGTAAGTTATGACGGTTTGCAGATGAATTTCCATAAAACCTTTGCGAAAATGATAGACAAATAGTCTATATGACCCTTTAGTAAAATTTGAAATTTTTTACTATTGCGAGTGGTGTATTGGGTAGTACGAGATGTTGTGTATGTATGGTGTATGGTGTATGGTGTATGGTGTATGGTGTATGGTGTATGGTGTAAGGTAAATTTCGGGGACAAAATTTTTAGAAGAAGGGTGAATGTGACAACCCGAGAATTTTGGATATTTTTAAAAATTTTATTAATTGAATTAAGGTTCAATATTAGAACCTAGATAGAAAATTAGTGTATGCGTTTGATATTTTTAAGATAGAATTTTTAGGATTTCAAAATTCTGTGAAGGATTTAGGTGAATTATTCAGGATTAAGTGTATACGTTATACGATATGTGGTTAAGGGTCGAGGTTGACGGATAAACGATATTTTAACAAACCCCAAGTATATATTAAGAACGCCAACGCTTCGGTTAGAAAACCTAGCAATTATAAGAAACCCTAAAAACCGCCTACGAAACCCTAATTTCAATTAAAAATTGAAACCCTAATTCGGGAATTTAAAACCCTAATCGGGGAACTTAAAGGATAATTATAATTCTTAAGTGATATTAATTATAATGTTAATTAGGGTAAAGCTTAATTATTTATTAAACCCTAATTTCAAATTTATAAAACCCTAATTTACAATTAAGGAAAACTTAAGTGTTAATTTAATACTTTTAATGTTAATTAGGATATATTAATTCTAATTTTCAAGTTATAGTAATTAGAAAACCCTAATCTAATTACGAAATCTAATTTTAAATTAGAAATTTATTTTATATTAGAAACCCTAATTTTTGGGTTGTAAACCCTAATCCGTGATTTTGACCCCTAATTGCTAAATTAGCAATTTTAATTAGGAATTATTAATCCTAATTAGTAATATTTAAATTATGATTAAGAAATTTTAATATAATTAGAAAATCCTAATTATAATTTAGAAATATCAATTTTCTATTTTTAAAACCTAAATTGGAAATTTTAGAAAATTAAATTGCAAACCCTAAGGGTTTCAAACCCTAAAACCTAACCCAAACCCTAAACCCTAAGGGTTTGGCTAATTGACAAGTTTGCCATTAAAATAAAAATAAAAATGACAAAAATGCCCTTTGTGCATTATTTTGAAGGTTGTTTGTAGATCTGGACCTAAGGTGAGTGGG
This sequence comes from Panax ginseng, assembly GCA_020205605.1. Taxonomy (NCBI): domain Eukaryota; kingdom Viridiplantae; phylum Streptophyta; class Magnoliopsida; order Apiales; family Araliaceae; genus Panax; species Panax ginseng. Next base: position 113,555,450 of record CM035143.1, read on the forward strand.
TGAACCACCCTAAGCCTAGCTTGTGACTTATATCTAGCAATCCCAGCCGAAATCAGCAGCTCATGCATTGCATTATAACATATATTGTTTTAAAGAGAGAGAAAACCACTTTCATTCCTTCATTTTCTACCAAGACCTTCTCTCTCTAGAATTTTCGGGACTAAGAGTGAGAGAAAGAGAGAATCAAAGCTAAGTTAACTTATTAACTTACCAAGATCAGATCACAAAGTCAGAATCAAAAATCAAGCATGAATGAGGTATAAACCCTAATTTTTGAAATCAGGTGATTTGATGTTGTTTGTTGTTTAGATATGTATTAGAGGGTGTCATTTGATGATCTGGGTTACTAAAACTCAGATCCATATCATTTTGATGCTCGAAATTTGAGTTCTTAAAAATCTGGGGAAAGCTTGAAAAATGGCCTGACAACAATATGTCAGAGGCCATAGATCTTTATGTGTTAAGTGTTAGTGTTGTTTTATGTTATTGATATGTTGTATGCCATGTGGTCTTTATTCTGCAACTTGAATCATAGTCAGATCAGGTCTAGATTTCAAGATATAAGCAGTCAAAGGTCGTTGACCGACCATGACTGAATGAATCTAGGTAACCCAGATTACCTAGAAATGTCTGACAACCGATTTGAAGACTCTGATCTCGCACGTGTATAGTTTTTCTGGCTAATTTGTTGTTTGGATCTTGTAGCCTTACATGAGTACTACACATATATGGTTTTATATTACTCAGATCATGACTAGGCTAAAAGATATGCATGGTCAAACGTGGGATGATCAACTGCTCAAGAACATTTCTGGGTTCAAGAACAGTTTTTCTAGGCTACTTTGACCGGCTCAGATCTTGCATAGAAAATGTGTTTATGATGATATGATGCAATCTAAATGTATACTGACATGACTACTACAGGTTGGAATCACTCGAACACCAAAACAGTTATCAGAACCCTGAGATTGGTGAGCTTGAAAGTGGCACTAAGATCTGCTGTAACCCGAAAACCTGAGAACTACCATCGCCGAATCGAGGGTGCTTAGATCTCCTTGTTGTTTTATAGTATGGCCAAAATGATAGTTGGATTTAGTAGTGTTACGTCGTCACTTTACTACGATCACTGGTTCACGATAGCCCGTAAAAACATATAACCTTGAATCAAATGGTGGTCAAACTAGTTAGCTTGTAACTGACATGAAGGTCTGACGAACAGCTCAAGAACACCTATAGAGACGGTTCTGTCGCTATAGGGCCCTTTTTTAATTAATTATTTTTTGAAAATTATTTAAAAATAGAAAAAAAATAGTTTTTAATTATTAAAAATACATAATAAATTCTGAAAAATTATTTTAAATTCTAAAAAATAGTTTTTAATTCTTTAAAGTATATTTCATAAATATTTAATATTTTGGAATATAAATGGTATTTAATTTATTTAATTATAATATTAAATAAATTATTTTAAAATAATTTTAATACATGAAAAATCATTAAAAATAATATAATGGTATAAGAAAATATTTTAAGTTATTTTTAGTGACTTTTAATATTTTGTGATGAATTTCATTAATTAATTAATATTAATGGTAATTAAGTTATTTAATAAATGTATTAAATAAATTATGAGAAATAGAATTAATGATTTATAAATACTATAAAAATGATTTAAGTGTTATAAAAATATTTTAAGTTATAAAATATAACTTTTGATATTTTGTCGAAAATATTAATATTTTAATATTAATAGAAATTATCGGATAATGAATTTAATTGTTTAAAAATCATATAATTATGATTTTAAGTTATTAAAAATACTTTGATATATTATAAATATATTATAATATTAAGTGATGATTTTTATTAATATTTGATAATAAATAAATATTAATGATAAAGGAATATTGTAGTATTTAATTCATTTAAATACAATTATAATGATCGTTAATACACGATAAATAGTAATAATTACTTAAAAATTATTACGAGACTTTGAAAAATATTTTGACTGTTATTAAAATTATCTGAGATAATTGTTAAGTGTTAGGCAGAGTTTAATTGAACTTAAACTCGATAAAAGTCCGACTAGACCGTCGGGATGTTAGAATTGTGCCGGGTTCAACTCAGACTGCAATAGTTTGACTTGATATCGAGTCTTATGTGTGTAATAGACTGATAGTGTTATGTGTAATGTGTTTAGGTTATTTTATAAATTGTGATGATATTATGCTAATATTGGAGATCTATATTACTAATATTAGGTCTTCGGATAAGGCGATATAGATTGCGTAGCGGTAATCAACGGTTCAGGAAAATTTATTTTTATTTAACTCTACTAAGAGTTGTTTCATTTGGATAAGCTTATGGTTAATCATTGCTGGTTGCCATGAATTGTACTCTGTACATATTGCATGTATAAGTCAGGTATGAAAGGCTGATCACCTTCATTACCAGTTGGTTCAGATATATTTGTTCATGTATACTACTTGTTCAATCATAAATTTGTTGAACTTAAACTTGCTGGGCAATTCTTATGTTCACCCTTGCTATATCATGATAAAACATTGCAGATTAAAGCGAATGCGTCGGATACAAGGAAAGGTTAAAGATAGCTCCAGCTTAAAGTGAATGTGTGCGATTAGATTTGAAATAGTTGTATAATAATAATGTTATGTGTTAGAAAATTTATGAATTGTGTATTAAGTTAAGGTTACTCGACCTTGGGGAAAAGTATGTAAGTTTAATGTATAAACAATTTATGTTTATATCATCCGCAAATATACTAATAGTGTTAGAGTGATCGAACCGGATCCGCGGTGATTCGGGACCTCGAATTCGGGGCCCTCACATATTTGGTGACTCGGGATGGGTGATGTATACTTATTTTGGGGCGTCACACCACATATTATCCCTATATTCTGACCGACAAATTAAATAACAATTAAGCTTAGGTAGGTCATACTAGCAAAGGATTTACCCGTCCCTCCCTTTTTAGTTCTAGCCTCAAATCTCAGCTAAGGATCATATCCCTAAGCTTTGATACCAACTGTGACGCCCCCAAAATAGGTATATATACAACCTATTCTGAGTCGCCAAATACATGGTACAAATTTAAATACAAACTTCCTTATACAATACGACAAAAACGTAGCTGAGAGTTTTAACACGAATATTGTCACATAGACAATTTCCAAACTCAAATGGAGTCCTCATTATAATTATTATCACACTATTTTATAGAATATTAAGGACTACTACAGCCACCATCTCGGACCGTCACTCCATTCCCCGACTAGTCCGGGCTATGTTCTCATTTTTTGAAGAGAACAATGAAAGCAAAAGGGTGAGCTCAACTAGCCCAGTAAGAAATATTATGACTAAGATAATGCAGAATAAATTATCGTTAGCCTTCAACAGTGTTAAACTGATATAATACAATAAACAACAAGTTTAACTGCAGTGGAACAAGCAATCCATTAGAAGAGTCAAGTAGAACATGATATCTACTATCTTCTATGATTTAAAAGTTTGTCATCAATTTTATCGCTGAGACTCAGCTCAATAAATAATCCACATAACTGAATTATCCATGCACTACGGGCCAAGGATATTCATTATTATCACATCCACGAATCATCCATGCACTACGAGCCAATGATATTCGTTATTATCACCAATGGTCATGATTATATCGATACATAGTCATAATCATACCAATCAACATTCCATCTATGCACTACGGGCCAAAGATGACTTTCATCACAATATAAGCATGCGGATGATGAAAATGATATAAGAATTCAATTAAGTGAAAACAAATGATAAATTTTAAAGATTTATAATTCAATTTATTCAGAGTTCAAGAATGTCCAAATTGTCAACATGATACTGCTTTGTGGAGTAAAATTCAAGAATAATATTTATATAAAAATAATTCTGATAGAAAAGAAATCAATTTTTATCATGAATAGTACCCCGGGTGAATAGTACCCGAGTGAATAGTACCCCGTGAATAGTACTTCATAAATAGTACCCCGACATAAAAAGATTAAAACTTCACAAGAATGTTCAGAAAAATATTTCTGTGAAACGATACTTGATGAAGCGCAAATTTCAAGGATATTCTACTAATTTCAATGAGTATAGAAGCAATACTCATCAACATAAGTATAGAATTAGGAATATGAAACGAAATAATATTACTTACATACTACAGAGTATGGAAGAAAATATTATTTCTTACGAATATTGAACAAAAATAATATTCCTTAAAAAATACGAAAGAAATAATACCCCTTACGAATATGAAATAAATAATACCCCTTAGGAATATGAAATAAATAATACCCCTTACCTTAGTAGGAGATTGGATACTACAATAGTGTAGTAACAGAATACTCTTCTTCTTTCTATCTGATTCTCTCTTTATAGCTTTATCTTGTGAGCCTTAGTGAATTGGTGAGAATGAAAGAAGAAATAAGCTTTTATTTATAGAAGATTTCTAGCTTAGCCCTTGTAATGTGAAAAGGCAAGTGGCTTGACGACTGATAATGTGTAAAGAAAAGTGGTTTAACGCCTGTAATGTGAAAAGGTAAGTGGTTTGACTCCTGTAATATGAAACAACAAGTGGTTTGACGCCTGTAATGTGAAACGACAAGTGGGTTGACGCCTGGTAAAGGAAAGTAAAATTGAAGAAAATGACTTTCAGATGATGACATATGGGTCCCATAGAATAAATCAAACTTACAACAAACGTCTCATAACAGGCTTCTTATTTATATCAAAGATTGAATAAATATTTACCACAAATCATTTTATCTTCAATTAACACATTTTTAATCTTCCAAAAATTATTCATTATTAATATTATAACTCACAATATTAGCAACCAGATCATTCCCAGGAAAGAGGGGGCTTTCCGATAAGGACTTCTCCTTATTGACGCGCAATTAGGTGACCAAACCCCTTTCTTTGACAGAACTTTCTAGACATTGTCAATAATGCAAATAATAATATGAATAACTTTGTTGTCTCAATTATTGATTTAATAATATAAAATATTATGCAGGTGATACTGTGACAATAATTGAATCGATAATGTGAGATACTATGCATCAATTATTGTGGCAATAATTGAATAAAATTGAGTGACTTCTCACGTAAGCATCAATAATCAAAGATATTGTACAATACCGTGTGCTACTATGCAATCACGCGTATTACTGTACTTTTATCACCAGGTATTTCAACAATAAACGGTAAAACTTTTATCGTTATTTTATAAAAAGATACTTATGTCGTTTTCTAACTCCGACAGTAATTCCGTTGTGGGGTCCATCAACAATTGTGTCATCGTACGGATATTCTCCGACCAAACGAATATTTTATGACAACTTGCTTACTTTGTAAATTTTGTAGATATTATCCACAACTATAATATTATATCAAATCTACATCTTATTATTCAAAATAACATTTAGAGAAAAATTAATCTTTATTCATAAAAGTCGGGGTCTTACAAATACAGTCAGACCGTATAATACTATGAGTAAAATACATTGACACCTCCTGTAGATAATCACAATAACACTCACCGCCCTCTAGTTTTTCAAGTAACAGCCAATACCCCTCTATTTTACAATATGTAACATTCACTACTCCTAGTGTGGTTGTCCAAATAATATCCAAAAATATTTTTAATATAATATCTAATACACCCTTCAAGTTATAATGTTTAATTTATCCACTAAATATAAATTTGTAGACTATAATTTTTACTTAACTTGATCAAATTAATTAAATTATGAACATGTGTAATAAATAACATAAATGTTAAAAATAATAAATATTCATTTTATCAATAAAATAAAGTCATATATTTTTTCTAATTAAATTTATCAAAGATTAAAATTTACGTGATATATATTCAAATATATTTTTTGTAATTAAAATTTTAAATTTTAATACCCATAAAAATTACTTAAAGCAATAAAATTATAATTATTTTTTCAATTATTAAACTAAACATATGTCACACTTAAACATAATTATTTACAGTAAAAATGACAGGTGTGGTTACTCAAAAAAATATATATTAAAAGAAAATTCTTCTTACAACATAGAGATAGTAATAAATATTATTATATTTTCTTTTATTTAGCATTGCACAAAAACAACGCCAACTACATATTAAAAAAATGTAATCAAAGTCATAAATATCCCAAATTTTGACATATACTCAAGAAAATTTAACATATAAAAATCATAATATGAAACTAAGAATTCAAATAATAATTTTTGTTGTTAAACACCAAAAACTAAATTAGTTTTTTTTTATAAGTTACCAACAATTTAAATGAGATAGTCTTAATTACAAATAAAACTATAATTGAAATGTATTGTATTAAAAAGGATAATTAAACATATATATTATAAGGACGGATCTAAAACACTCTCTCTTAAATAACATTCCTGTATTAAAAATATGTCGTTTTAGAGATTATTTTAAAAAATAAGTGGGGCCGCAGTTAGCATTTTTGTAAATAAAAAGAAAGCAAGTGAGACCACTCTATTTTAATATTATTTTGTATTTTAAAAGAATCTCCAAAACGACGTAGTTTTAATAAAGGAATGCTATTTAAGGGAGAGTGTTATTTAAGAAGAGTGTTTTAGATCCGTTCTGATTATAGTATTTAGGAATTAAAATTTGATAACATACCATGGTAAATATGTAACTTTATATATTTAGGCAACCTTAGCTAAAAACTTGCAGGGGTACTAACTGTTACTTAAAAAACTAGATGAGAGGTGAGTGTTATTATGGTTATCTAGAAGTGATGTCACTGTATTTTACTCGAATACTATTTGTCTTGTCGGCTGAGGTATTCCGGTCAATTTTGGCAAGAATTTGAATTTGGGGCTATACTATATGCTATTAGACACTTTATGTTGTAAATTGTAAGCTCAAATGACCAAATTCTTTGTTGGTCGAATTATGAATATGATGGTACTTTATTTAACGAAAATATATTTATTCCGATGATTAATTGGAAGTTGGTTGTGACGCTCCCAAAATAGGTATACATCACCCATTATGAGTTGCCAAATATATGGTACAGAAACAAATACAAATTCATTAATACAATTGTCATGCAAAATATGACAACACATATACTGTGAGTTTAAATACAAATATTGTCTAATAGAGAGTATTCAAACTCAAAAGGAGTCCTCATTATAATTATTGATACAGTATTTTACAAAAATAAAATAGTGAGGACTGCTAAAATAACTTTCTAGAATCATCACTCCATACCCCGGCTAGTTCCTGCTAAATTCTCACCTCCTGAGAAGAAAAATGGAACAAAAAGGAAAATGGAGAGCTCAACTAGCCCGGTAAAGAATATTATGACTAAGATAATATACAAAAAATTATCATTAGTCTTCAACAGGGAAAAATCTGATAGAATATAGTAGACAACAAGTTTTAGATCAACAACTGCAGCGGAAAACATCAATCCATTAGAAGAGTCAAGTAAAAAATGAATTCTACTATCCTTTAAGATTTAAAAGTTCATCATCAATATTTTATCCCTGTAACATCAATCAATATATATCTTGAATCAAATATTCATCTTTGCACTACAGGCCAAAGATATTCATTTGTATCATCAGTTAATCATGTTCATCTCAACACCTATTCATCTTTGCACTACGGGCCAAAGATATTCATTAGTTAATCATTCATCTTTGCATTACAGGCCAAAGATATTCAGTAATATCATCATTTAGGACTGAGGATGATGAAAAATATCTTAAAGAAAACGAATCCAATGAGACAAAAGGACAAATATTAGGGACTCGTACTACAGTTTATCCAAGTTCAAAAATACTCCATAATAATCAATTGTGGAGCATAATTCAAAAATAAAGATCAAAACATGGATACAATTAAAGATAGTAACCATAATAGACATCTTGGACAAAGAAAAGAAAATTTTATTTTTTCTGTGAATAGTGTCGTATTCGTGAATAGTGACGTATACGTGAATAGTAACCCCGACACAAAAAGGTAGAAATTTCACAATAAAATTTATATCAATATTTCGGCATAATGATATTGAACAAAATAATATCATTTACGAAGAAAATAATATCTCTTACATCAAAAGAACAATACTTCTGACTGGAATATCGAATATAGTGCTGAAGAAAACTTGCACAGAATAGCAACTCTCAAAGTATCTAAATACTCACAAAATACGCTCGATAATATACAGAGAGAAAAAAAAAACTTGTTTCAGGTGTGATTTTCAATTCTAACTAAGCACCCTATTTATAGGAAAATGCTAAAACGCCAAAGCAGACTAAATTAATAAAATGATATTATTATATTTTCTACGCATGCTACTTTGAAAAATCTCAGCCCACCACATTTGAAAATTAATTCAGCACATTTTATCAACAAAAGACAAAAGTAGGTCCCACCCATAATTTTAATAAAAATATTTATTTCTAAAACTTCAATAATTCATAATAAATATCCCTTTTATCAGAAAAATACGAATTTTATGTCCATTCCATATGAAATTAAATTCTCTACAAATTTGTAGATTTAAGTTTTTCCAAATTCCAAACAGAAAATGTCTGAAATCCACATATGGATGATTTTTAATACCTTTATACTGATAAAATACTGATAAAATACCTCAATATTAATTCCATCATTTATATCCACACAAAATAAATATTTTCTTATCCATCCACATAGAATAAATATTTTCTTATCATATAAATCAATAATTAATTATTCATAAATAATATTACAAAATCATAATTATGACAACCAGGTCGTTCCCAGGAAAGAGGGGCTTTCAGATAAGTTTCTCCTTATTGGTAGCGTAATTAGGTGACGAAACCCTTTTTCTGAGCGAACTTCCTTGAACATTGCTAATAATGTTATCTAACAATATTATTCAAATAATATGAATTATTGATCGATAATGGAATCTTTGTGCGGTGACACTTATTGAAACAACAATAATATAAAATATCAGCGTTACAATTATTGAATCAATAAAATAAAATATTGAACAATAATTCTTGTAATAATTATTGAGTGGTGTCTTCTTACGTAAGAATCAATAATTCAAAATCTCTTGTACTGCAATACTGATTGTCTTTCTTGTCTGCAACCACGCGTATTCTTGTATTTTAGCCACGGGGTTTTCCAACAACATTAGCTTGTAACAACTTCTGCAGATTATTTATAAAAACTCAAACTTGTCGTTATCTTCATCCACCTGTTTTCCATTATGGGGCCCACAAATGGCTGCGCTGTCGTACGAATATTCCCCGATAGCAAGAATATTCCACGACCAAACTAATATTCCCCGACAACAATGAATATTTTATAATCACTTGCTTATTTTGCAAAATTTGTACATTTTACTCATAACCAGAGCATTATAACAAATTAACACCTTATTATTCACAATAATAAATAGAGGAAATTCGATTTTATTTATAAAAAGTTGGGGTCTTACACCCACCGTCCATCCCACGAGTTGCTTTTGTTTATCAAAAAGTACGATAATTATAAGCATCATACAAGGACGTTCTTACTAATTTATAGAATAGGATGTCATTTAAATTATTCTTTTTGAAATTCTAAATAGCATCACAATAATATATATATATATATATATATATATATATATATATATATATATAGTCCGGATCTTAAGCTCACCTTATCCAACTCACAAGAGCTCACCTCCTTTAGCGACGGACGTGACGAGTTAAATTAAATACTGACCATCGCTACATACTTTTAGCGACATACAACATATAGCATCGCTAAAAGTATGAACAACGGTTGTATGTGATAATCAAACGTCATCCGTCAAAGGAAGGTGAGCTTCGTGAATGAGTTGATAAGGTGAGTTTAAGATTCGAATAGATATATATATATATATATATATATATATATATTATTTTTCCTTCTTCACAATATATATAATTATGATTTAAATAATTACACCAACTTCCACTAAATCCGTCACTGAAATCATCACAAAAATTATGAAGATAACAAAATAGGAGATTAAATATTTTTAAACACACAAGATCATGTTAATTAATAGAATTAATACCAAAAAGAATTAATGATAGTGAGCATCATGTATGCAATATGTGTTTACCATTTTCGTTTTAGGTCATGTTAAATTAATAGAATGCATGAGGATATTATTTTCATTTTTTGCTTATAATTTTTTCAGTTCCCAATAACATTACAATATGATTGTGAGTTAAAATAATCACACCAATTTAAGACCCTAACTTTTTAGAAATAAAATCGAATTTTGTCTATTTATTATTGTGAATAAAATAAGGTGTTAATTTGATATAATGCTTTGGTTATGGGTGAAATATGCAAATTTTGCAAAATAAGCAAGTGGTTATAAAATTTTCATTGTTGTCGGGGAATATTCATTTGGTCGTGGAATATTCTTGCTGTCGGGGAATATTCGTACGATGGCGTAGCCATTTGTGGGCCCCATAATGGAAAACGGTCGAATGAAGATAACAACAAGTTTGATTTTTTATAAATAACGGCGTAATTGTTACCGTTAACACTGTTGGAATACCCGATGGTTAAAATACAAAGAATGTCTGGCGTCGCATAAGAAGACACCAGTATTACACAAATTATTTTTGAATTATTGATTCTTACGTAAGAAAGCATTACTCAATAATTGTTACAGTAATTACTGTTCAATATCTTATTTTATTGATTCAATAATTGTTACGTTGATATTTTATATTATTGTTGTTTCAATAATTGTCACTGCACAGTATCTCCATTATTAGATCAATAATTCAAATTATTTGAATAATATTATTAGATAGCATTATTGGCAATGTCTAAGAAAGTTCTGTCTAAGAAAGGGGTTTGGTCACCTAATCACAGCTTGAATAAAGAAAAAATCCTTTTGAAAGTCCCTCTTCCTAGAACTACCGGGTCATTGTCATAATTGTGATTCTGTAATATTATTTATGAATAATTAATTATTAATTTATATGATAAGGAAATATTTATTCTATGTGGATGGATAGGGAAATATTTATTTTGTGTGGATATAAATGATGGAATTAATGCTGAGGTGTTTTATCAGTATTTTATCGGTATGGAGGTATTAAAAAGCATCCGTATGTGGATTTCAGACATTTTCTATTTAGAATTTGGAAAAACTTAAATCTACAAAGTTGTAGAGAATTTAATTTCCTATGGAAAGGCCATAAAATTCGTATTTTTCTGATAAAATGGCTATTTATTATGAATTATTGAAGTTTTGAAAATAAATGTTTTTATTAAAATTGTAAGACCCCGAATTTTATGAAATAAAAGTATTCAATTTTTCTTATAATTACTATTCAGTAAATGGTTAAATTGATAAAAGTTAAAGTTAAGGGTGATATATGAATTTTTTTTAAAATAAGCAAGTGGTTATAAAATATTCATTGTTGTCGGGGAATATTCGTTTGGTCGTGGAATATTCTTTTACGTAGGGAATATTCATAATGACGTGTGACCTTTTGTGGGCCCCATAACGGAAAGCGATTGGATGAAAAAAATGGACAAGTATAAGTTGTTTACAAATAACTTGGCGTAGTTATTCTGAATTAACCTTTGTTGGAATACCCGGTGGTTAAAATACGATGTCTGCGTTGTTCTTGCAAGATGGCACCGCGGTATTGCACCAATTATTGATTCTTACGTAAGAAGGCACTACTCAATAATTGTTACGATAATTCTTATTCAATATTTTATTTTGATTCAATAATTGCTGCGTTGATATTTTATATTATTGTTGTTTTAATAATTGTCACTACACAGTATTTTCCATTATCGAAGCAATAATTCATATTATCTGAATAATATTATTAGATAACATTATTGATAATGTCTAGAAAGTTCTGTCTAAGAAGAGGTTTGGTCACCTAATTGCGCGCCAGTAAGGAGAAATTCTTATTGGAAAATCCCTCTTCACTGAGGCTTTGCTTTTGGTTGTCATTATTGTGATTACAGTATTATTATTTGTGAATAATTAATTATTAATTTATATGATGAGAAAAATATTTATTTTATGTGGATATAGATGGAGAAAATTTTTAAAGTAACAATTGTTGAAAATTGATATTTTATCTTTTCTGATAAAATAATATTTTATTATATTATTATAATATAATAATGATGATATTTTTACAATGAATGTGTGATATATGAGTATATGAGGAGGAAGAGTATTTTTGTTGCATTAAATGATTAACACATGTTTTGTGTGTCGGTGGACCCCATTTCTTGACTAAAATTTGATTATAGCATATAAAATCGTCCGTTTATGGATTTCGGTAAATTTCGGTTTGGAATTTGGAAAACCTTTCTTCTGAAAAGTTGTAGAGAATTGAATTTCCTATAAAAAGTCGCAAGATTCGAATTTTCTGATAAAAGGGCTATTTATTATGAATTATTGAAGTTCTGAAGTCCTGAAATAATTAATTTTGGAAGTTTTAATTGTTTTAATTAACAAAAATGTTTTTGACATTTTGTGGGCACCATTTGCACATGTTGATGGTTGAAATCAGATGACTTAGGTGTGCGAAGGAATTTATAAAATATATATTAATATTATATTAAAATTTCTGCTTTGGTGTTCTAAGCATTTTCCTATAAATAGGGTGCAGGTTAGAATTGAAAAACACACCAGAAACTGAAGTTTTCTCTCTATTTCTCTCTCTATATTATCGAGTGTATTCTTGTGAGTATTTTGATATCTTGAGTGTTGTTATACGGTGCAAGTTCGTTCAGCGTTATTCCAGTCAAAAGTATTGCTCTTTTGAGGTACGGGATTGTAAGGGATTGTAAGGGATAGTAAGGGATAGTAAGGGAGATTATTTTCTTCATAAATGATATTATTTCTTCAATATCATTATGCCGAAATATTGGTTTGTACTTTTTATCAAATTTGGAACTTTTTCATGTCGGGGTTACTATTCATGAGTTACTATTCACGAGTTACTATTCATGAGTTACTATTCACGATTTACTATTCATAATGGGTTACTATTCATGAGTTACTATTCACGAGTTACTATTCACGGGTACTATTCACTACAAAATTGGTTTCTTTTTCTAACCAAATTATAGTTGATTTATGAATATTACTCGGAGATTAAAACTATGTATTGATTATATTGATTTTATTATCATATATAACATTTTATAACCACGATGTTGAAATTCTCTTTCACGGAGTTAGTGCGAGATGGGTAGATTATTGGTATGATCATGACTAGGGTTCTCTTTTGGCGATGAGTGTGAAAAGTTGAATTGTGGTTTGGTATGATCATGACCATTGAATTTATAATTGAATATCTTTAGCTTAAGTCAAAGGTGAATTGATCAACATGGTTATAATTATGGTTTATATAAATTCTGAAATGATTATATATTTCTTTGAGATATGAATATCTTTGGCCCATAGTGCAAAGATGACTTATTGATGAATATCTTTGGTCCGTAGTGCAAAGATGAATGATTTTTGATGAATATCTTTAGCATGTAGTGCAAAGATGGTCTGTTGATGAATATCTTTGGCCCGTAGTGCAAAGATGAATTTATTAGTATGATTATGAACATGAACTGTGATTTGGTATAACCATGATCTTTGATGTTTCGTGTAAAAGCGGATGATGAAAATTATCTTAAGTCACGAATGCGAAAAGGAATTTAGAACTACAATTACGATTATGAGTTATACATGTGATTGTGGACAGGAATTGTTGATTGATGTTACAGGGATAAAATATTGTTGGTGGACTTTTAACATGGAGAAGATAATAGACTTTATAGTTTATTTGACTCTTCTAATGGATTGCTCATTCCGCTGCAACTATGGTTGAAAAGTTTTATCATCTACCATATGTTCTAACTCTCTGATTTATTACTGTTGAAGGCTATTGATAATTTATTTATCTTTAGTCATAATATTCTTTACTGAGCTAGTTGTGATCACCCTTTTGCTTCACAATTCCTTTCAGGTAATACGAGTGTAGCTGGGTCGAGCGGGGGTAACAGGGGAATAGAACGGTGGTCATCATTTAGTAGTTATATTTGTTGAATCAAATAGGGTGAAGCGAACCCAACGTCGGAAGGGTATTTTGCCACTATCATACAAGATGTCTAATGACATACAACCTCATATCATCATAAGACAGGGACGTGCTCATCCACTTGCTGAGTATATATACGAGCACTACCTATATAATCTTGGAGTTTGGTTGAAGTATAATTCTCAATTAGAGACGGTGGAGATAATGATATGTCAAGAGAAGACACACCATTGGGAAGAATATGATAGTAATCTTCTCGTTTTTCTTTGGGGTCTATTAGGTCAACCAAGGATAATTCTATGGCCATATGATATCTATCATAACCTAGACGCATGGCCTCCCATGTACGAAGGTTTCCTTGAGTACTTCCCAAAGGTTTTAATATCTAAAACAGTTTTTGACTGTACCTTTATGTAAGGTGTCATGGTGACATCTTATCGAAGTTGGTGTCCAGTCGCACAGATTGGTATATTTTAGTATCAAAACTCACAACATATGTGTGTTGTAAGTATTTTACACGACAATTGTATGAATAAAGTTGTAGTTGTTTCTGTACCATGTATTTGGCGACTCAGAACGGGTTGGATGGAATGGACCTATTTTGGGGGCGTCACAAAAATTATGGGTGGGACCAACTTTTGTCCTTTGTTGATAAAATGTGCTGAATTATTTTTCAAATGTGGTGGGCTGAGATTTTTCAAAGTAGTATGCGTAGAAAAAATAATAATATTATTTTATTAATTTAGTCTGCTTTGGCGTTCTAGCATTTTCCTATAAATAGGGTGCTTAGTTAGAATTGAAAATTATACCAGAAACAAGTTTTTTTTTCTCTCTATATTATCGAGCGTATTTTGTGAGTATTTAGATACTTTGAGAGTTGTTATTAAAATTGCAAGTTTTCTTGACACTATATCCAGATATTCGATCAATCTCTTTTTCTTTTGAGGTAAGGGATGTTATTTTCTTCGTAAATGATATTATTTTCTTTAATATCATTATGCCAAAATATTTATATGAATTTTATTGTGGAATTTTTACATTTTTGTGTCGGAGTTACTATTCACGTATACGACAATATTCACGTATACGACACTATTCACAGAAAAAATGAAATTTTTTTCTTTGTCCAAGATGTCTATTATGGTTACTATCTTTGATTGTATCCATGTTTTGATCTTTATTTTTGAATTATGCTCCACAATTGATTATTATGGAGTATTTTTGAACTTGGATAAACTGTAGTACGAATCCCTAATATTTGTCCTTTTGTCTCACTAGATTCATTTTCTTTAAGATATTTTTCATCATCCTTAGTCATAAATGATGATATTACTGAATATCTTTGGCCTGTAGTGCAAAGATGAATGATTAATCGATGAATATCTTTGGCCGTAGTGCAAAAGATGAGCAGTGTTGAGATGAACATGACCAACTGGGTGATATAAATGAATATCTTTGGTCTGTAGTGCAAAGATGAATATTTGATTCAAGATATATATTGATTGATGTTACAGGGATAAAATATTGATGATGGACTTTTAAATCTTAGAAGATAGTAGAATTCATTCTCTACTTGACTCTTCTAATGGATTGTTGTTTCCGCAACAGTTGTTGATCTAAAATTTGTTGTCTATTATATTCTATCAGATTCTTCCCCGTTGAAGACTAATGATAATTTGTTGTATATTATCTTAGTCATAATATTCTTTACTGGGCTAGTTGAGCTCACCCTTTTTCTTTGTGTTCCATTTTTCTTCTCAGGAGGCGAGAATTTAGCATGAACTAGCCAGGGTATGGCGTGATGATTCTAGAAAGTTGTTTTAACAGTCCTCACTATTTTTATAAAATAGTGTATCAATAATTGTAATGAGGACTTCTTTTGAGTTTGAATACTGTCTATTAGACAATATTTGTATTTAAACTCACAATATATGTGTTGTCGTATTTTGCACGATAATTGTATTAATGAAGTTATATTTATTTCTGTACCATGTATTTGGCGACTCAGAATGAGTGATGTATACCTATTTTGGGGGCGTCACAGTGGGAGTTAAAATGAATTTCATTTAATGTTCATTTGTAAAAGCAAATTTAATAACAGATAAAAAGTTTAGAAATTCACATTTTTTTAATTATGTGACCAGTCATTTTAACTAAGGTGTTAGAGAAAACTCAATGGTGACTTTAATCTAAGGAATTTTTTTTTACTCATTTTGGGTCGTTGGGTCTGTGAATTAACACTGTAAAATCTATTTGCTGGAACAGTGTCCATAATAACTATTTGGTATATATATATATATATATATAGTTCGGATCTTAAGCTCATCCCTTATCTAACATACCTTGCTTACCCCTTTAGCGACGGACCAGGCGACAATTCGGTCTATCGCTATATATAGAAACGTCGTCTTAGCTTTGAGCGACGAACAACATATAGTGACGGATATCAGTCCGGATATTAAGCTCACCCCTTATCTAACATACCTTGTTCACCCCCTTTAGCGATGGACCAGGCGACGACTTGGTCCGTCGCTATATATAGAATCGTCGTCTTAGCTTTTAGTGACGAACAACATATAGTGACGGACCGAACATGTTGTCCATCGCTAAAAGCTAAGACGACAGTTCTATATATAGCGATGGACCGAATCATCGCCCGGTCCGTCGCTAAAGAAAGTGAACAAGTATGTTAGATAAGGGTGAGCTTAAGATCCTGGCCGTATATATATATATATATATATATATATATATATATATATATATATATATTAACATTATCTATATTAGGCAGTCAACTCTCTTGTAAATAACATTAGTTGTTAGCTATTATTAAGCCTTAACTCTAGCCTAATCAGTTACAAATCAAGTGTATATAATTGTACCCTTTGCAATTATGTTAAGTAAGGAAAACCATTATCTTACATGGTTTCAAAGCCTAAAGTCAAGAACAAATTCTCGACGCCGCCCAACCCCTTTGTCTTCTCCTCTATTCTTTTTTCGATCCTTCTTTCTTGTCATCAATGGCTGACCACCAAAAATTCCACCCCGCTTTAGCCGTTAGCAATGTCAGAAACTTTATCCCAATTAATCTCGAAATGAAAAAGGGCATATACACCTCTTGGGCGGAGCTCTTTAAGATCCATTGCCGCACATACCAAGTTCTTGATCACATCATCCCCCCACCCCCCAAATCCAATTTGACGGACAAAGAAACGGAGAAAACCGACGCCGAAAAGGAATTGTTGTCTCGCTTGGATGCCATTGTCCTCCAATGGATCTATGGCACAATCTCTAATGAATTGTTACAAACAATTTTGGCAAAGGACTCGACCGCTTCGCAAGCATGGACAAAATTGGAAAACATTTTTTAAGATAATAAGAACGCACGGGCTGTCTACCTCGAGAAACAGTTCACCTCCGTTCAGTTGGATGATTTCCGATCCATGGCCATTGTCGAAAGTGAAAATGTTAGTCAATGAAACCAACTCGCGAATTTCTACGCTCCCGGTTTCCAATCAATCTAGTTAGTTTACAATTTATTTGGGTTTAAATGTGAATTATGATCTGGTTGCATCCATGATTCAACAGAGGCGATTCATTCTGGGATTTTTTAAAGACTGCTCGCGCCTCATTCTCGTCGAAACTCGAAAATTGAAGCGATCGTATAGTAAACTTCCAATGCCGTAAACACAACCTTGTCACCTCCAACCAATCCGACCAGCCACCTCACCCTCCTCGTGGCTCTCATTCTGGATCGGGCACCGATTCCAATCGGAACACTAGTGGTGGCCAATACCGCTCCGGCGAACAGAACCAACACTCCTTCGGCCGTGGAAAGGGAAAGGGTCATGGGAATAACAATGATGGTGGACAAAAAGGAAACAACAATAATGGTGGAGGTCGCTCCGACAGGGGACAACTGCAAGCGCCACCACCATGGGTTTAATACAATCAGTGGGGTTCGTGGATGCACCAACCTTGGGCTTCTCCACCGTGTTCCTACCTGAAATCCTCTTGGGCGTGCCTGTCTCCATCACGACAACCCGGAATTCTTAGTAGTCGCCCACACTATGCCTACACCATGTCCGCACCAACGTAGTCCAATTATGCACTGACTGATATAGAAGTTGTTATGCATACAATGACTCTCAATACCCCGGATGAAAATTGGTATATGGATACAGGTGCAACGTCACATATGACTGCTTCTCACATTACTCTTTCGTCTTATTTTAATATAAGTAACACTAGAAACATTATTGTTGGCAGTGGACACACGATTCCAATTCACGATTATGGACACACCTCCCTAACCCCACTAAACCCCCCTTTAAAATTAACGAATGTGTTCCACGCCCCTAAACTTATAAAAAATCTCGTTTCCGTACGACGTTTCACAATGGTAATAATGTTTCTATTGCTTTTGACCCATTTGGTTTTTCTATACATGATTTTTAGATGGGGAGACTTATCATGAGATGTAATAGCACCGGGGATCTTTATCCTCTCACAGACACCGACCATACACCTACTATTTCATCTACTTTTGCAGCTATTTCACCCACTTTATGGCATAATAGACTTGGTCACCCAGGAGCACCTGTTTTACGCTCTCTTTCGCATAATAAATTTATTTCTTGCAATAACAATTTATGCACCTCTGTTTGTGCATCTTGCATTTTTGGGAAACACTCTAAATTGTCATTTCATGCTTCGAATAATTGTACTACTTTACCTTTCGATATTGTGTATAGTGATTTGTGGACCTCACCTATTTTGAGTTCAGCAGAGCATAAATATTACATTCTTTTGTTGGATGATCACACTAACTTCTTGTGGACTTTTCTTATTGGCAAAAAATGGCATGTTTATTTCATTCTCTCATTTTTCGCCTCCCTTATTCATACCCAGTTTGCTATGAAAATAAAAATCCTTCAATGTGATAACGGAAAAGAATTTGACAATGAATCTTTCAAAAAAATTTGCCACAAAAACGGTCTCCAATTTCGTTTTTTATGTCCCTACACCTCACCCCAAAATGGTAAAGTTGAACGCAAAATACGAGCCATAAATAATCTAATTTGCACACTTCTAGAACACTCCTCTATGCCTCCATCCTTTTGGCATCATGCTCTAGAAATGGCAACTTACCTCTTAAACATCTTACCCACAAAAACTCTCAAAAACGCCTCCCCCACACAAATCCTCTATAACCGGGACCCTTCCTATACACACCTCCGAGTCTTTGGTTGTTTATGTTACCTTTTCCATCCTTCCTCCACCATACATAAACTCCAACCTCATTCCGTACCGTGTGTTTTCCTAAGCTATCCCCAAAATCATAGAGGTTACAAGTGTTATGATATCTCCAATCGCAAGATAATCATTTCCCGACATGTCGTTTTCGGTGAGTCAACATTCCCGTTTGCTCATCTACACACCCCAACTACCATGTCCTATAAGTTCTTGGAAAATGGCCTCAATCTAATTCTACAAAACCATATACATCAACCCACTGCTCCTCCTCAAGACAGTCAGTCGCACCCCCCTTTGAGCCCAACACGGACCAATCCCACATCCAACCCATTATCTCCACTAGCCCACACCTCGCTAGTCACCACTGCGGCCCAGCGCTCACCCAGCCACTCGCCGCCCAACCCAATCCAGCTAGCTCAAACACGGTCCATTTCTACTCAAAGCATGCATGGGATTTTTCGCACGAAACGTCAATATAACTTGACCTCATCTACCACTCCGTACCCCTACCAAAAAAACCCCAAAATAGCCATGTCTGACCCAAATTGGTACGCTGCCATGCAAGATGAATTTAGTGCACTTCTTAAAAATAAGACGTGGGAGTTGGTGCCTTGTCCGCTTAATATTAATGTTATTCGCTCTATGTGGATTTTTCGACATAAAAAGAAATATGACGGTTCTTTTGAGCGATACAAAGCTCGTCTTATTGGTGATGCAAGGTCTCAACAGGTAGGCATGGATTGTGATGAAACCTTTAGTCCGGTCGTGAAACCGGCTACTATTCGAACGGTTCTAAGCATTGCTCTTTCCAAGTCTTGGTCCATTCACCTATTTGATGTTAAGAACACTTTCTTACATGGAAAACTTCATGAAATGGTATACATGTATCAACCACTGGGTTTTAGAGATTCAAATCATCCAGATCACGTATTCTTGTTAAAGAAATCTCTCTATGGTTTAAAACAAGCCCCTCGTGCTTGGTATCAACGGTTTGCCGATTTTGTCTCAACACTTGGTTTCTCACATAGCAAATCTGATCATTCTCTATTTATCTACCGACGAGGACACGATATGGCGTATATACTACTATATCTGGACGATATCATTCTCACAGCTTCGTCACTCACACTTCGCCAATCTATCATGTCAAGTCTCGCATCAGAATTCGCTATGAAGGACTTGGGTCCTTTGAGTTACTTCTTGGCAATCGTCGTCACTCGTAACACAATAAGTCTCTTCCTCAATCAACAAAACTATGCTGAGGAAATTATTGATCGAGCAGGAATGACTACTTGCAAACCGATGGCAACCCGAGAAAATCGGATTTTTATGAGAATTAAATTTTTATTTGATTATGTGGATTAAATGAATTTAATTGATTATTTATGGGAGTAAGCTATTTGAAGGTCGTTCTACGACCTAGAATATGCGGATGTGGTTAGGATTCTGGCTATGTGGTAAAATTAAAGTGTTTGAATTTCCAAGGCAAAAATAAAAGTTTTTAGAGAAATTTTCGTAAAAATAATATCCATCTTTTTCTCCTCGGAAATTATTTTTGAACTTTCGAGAGATACGTAGCGATATAATATCGAGGTAAGATGGATTATCCAATAATATTTCAGTTATGGCAAACACAGTTTTTCACCTGCGGACTTAAAATCTAACGGTTAGGGAAAGTGATTTCTGAGAAGGAAATGAAATACGTATAATAAATTAAAGCGATGATCGTATAATACGTAGGTATTATACGAGGTAATGAATACTAGTATGATACGAGGTATTATACGAGTATGTAGGAATGATGGTATGTCGTATATGAATAAGTATACGAGTGGAATATGAGATTAATACGTAAATTATACGTTATAAGGCTTTAAACCAAATGTATTTGACTTGTAGGATTTGTTAGGAATTATAGAAGCCCAAGTATAGGAATGGTTACGTCCAATGTGAATTAATGAACAAGCCCAAGTGTTTGTTAAATGCAAGCCCAAAGCATAAGTTAAGCTAATTAAGCTAAAAGCCCAAAGTAAGAACCGGATCCGTGGATCGATCCAACGGGTAAAGTTAAACCATGGGTGACCCAAAGTGGTGTCCAAGTGAAGTACTTGGTGGCTAAGCAAATGATAAGTTAAGTAATGGCCAAGTAAAGTGCTTATGCTTGGTGGCTAAGTAAAGTGCTTATACTTGGTGGCTAAGTAATGAATAAGTTATTTGATGAGTAAGTTAAGTAATGGCTAAGTAAATGTGGTGATCAAGTAAACTTGATGGCTAAGCTAGAAATAGTAAGGAGGTGGATGACTTATTGACCATTAAGCCCTTACTTTGTGATTTCTATAAATAGAAGGATGCTAGCTCATTTGTTAGTTGTTTTTATTTCATCCAACATCATAAGTACTTATTGGTTAGAGATAAAAAGCTAGAAAAACTAGAAAAGTTAGACTTTGTAATTCAAGAAGCAAGAAGAAGAACAAAGCTTAATCAAGTAATCTTCAAGGGTAAGAACCTAAACCATGATTCTCTTTCTCTTAAATTGTTAGAGAAGTGAGTAGTGGTAGAACATGTATGCTAAGAAGAAGTAGGAATGATTAATCAAAGGACTTAAGCATTAATAAGTCATGAATAAGTCATTTATACTTATATAAGCTATGAACTAAGAAAGAACTTGTAAGAACTTATCATGTATAAGTTATTAAAATATGTATGGTTAAGATGTTAGTATGATGGATTGAATCCATTTGAAACGGTTTAAAAATCTCAAGTAACGAAATTATGGCGAAATCCACGAGATTAGACGTTAATCATCGAAATCATGAAATTCTCAGAATGGAAGTCATATTTTGACATTTAGCTCAGAAACGTTGGTTTTTGATGGAGTATAGTCTTATTTGGCATTATAGAGTTGCGGACTCGAAAATGACCGAATTCCGACTTAGAACGAAGAAACGAGCGTTGAACGTTCACGAACATTTATCGTTTTCGTTAAAATGAACTAATAGGTGAATTTTGAGTTAACAGATTCAAAAATGGAAAATTCTTGTATGAACACGTAGAGTATGTGATTTGTGAGCTAATAACTTTTGAACGAGCCAATTTGGACTTAAAATGAACAATTTAGGAGTCCGGGAAATTCGTTTATGTAAGAAAACTGTCAAAGTTGTCTGGTACTGAGGTCTGGCATCGCAGCGCCAGACAAAGCTCTATAAGTCGTGCCACAGTCTTTGAGACCAGGAGTTGGAGTCTTTGGAAAGTGGCGTAGCAGTATAAATCACCACTAAGAAAAAAAGGTCGCTGCTGCCAGCAGCAACAATGAAGGAATTTTGTTGACCAGGTTGATTGTGAACCCAAAGGTTTGCAAGACAAGTATGGGACATGTAATTACTTATATAGTGATGACTTTAGGAAATTAATGTTGTTTAATGAGTAGTTAAACAAAGAACGTAAAGTATAAGAAAGTAAACTGTATTCAATAATGATGATGACTATAACGTTGAAAGTTACAACTAAAAGTTATTGAATATTACGTGAACGTGAATGATATGCAATAAGTGTACTTAACCATTGACGATCGAGTTTCGATTAATAACGTAAGAACGTTAGTAAGCCATAAGTAAGATTAATAAGTCGAATTGACTTTTATTAATGAATAAATTCACTTAAGACATAGAAGAGAAAGAAGTTGGTAAGAACGATGTAAATTATAACGGTAAGCCGGAACCAATAATAATAAATCTAATACATGATTAGATTGAGAAGAAGGGTAAGATTCATTAGGAACCATGTATGTTCATTCATGACCTAATGTGGTATGTTATGTGGTTATGTGTTGTAGAGACCATAAAGACTCAAAGGGAAAGTGATTTTACTGTAGCAGACGCTGAAGGTAAGTTTTCTTATCGCTTGTCTAACCTTCGTGTTAGGCAGGTTTTCAGTGATTCATGTTATAAGATACATGAATTGTTTTATAAATGGGTTGATGCTAGTTTTAACTCGGCTAGACTAATCTTAAAAGATTGATTGATTGATTCACAAGTCTTTCAATATAGAATTGATAACGCTATCCTACGTCAATTATTTGGTACAGATTCAAGGTAAGCCTGAGTATGAATAAACAAATGTATTTTACATCGATTATTCGATGGACACGAGGTTGCAAAAGAAACCTTAAACGTAAATACGTTTAACGGATGTAGTGTTGATCAATATAGAGTACTATAGGCTGATCACCTAGAAGTGCTTGTAAGAAATATCGGACTTACGATCTTAGTATCGGGTTGTCCTTTTTCATGAATAAAAGATAAAAAGAATGTTTATGGTCTATGGACCTACTCAGAATTTCCAAACTACTATATGTACTTCGGAATTGTTTTATGAGATGAGAAGTGTTATTCAATGTTTCATAGTACTTCATAACTATTGTTCAGTTATTGAAGAATAATCATATGATTCTCGAAGTGGTATCTATAAAATATATGTTTATACTTGCTGAGCTAGTTATGTTCACTTCTTGCTTGAATCATATGATTGTAGCTAAGGTCGAGCGAACCGAGGGTTCCAGTAGAGATAACGGCAAAGCGAAGATGAATGATTAGTTTATTCTGTAATAGACTAGTATGTTTGTATGAATTATATTATGATGAACAAAGAATGTAACAGTTTTAGAACCTAAGAACGTGATGTAATATTATTAATGTAATAAGAATGTCGTTGATACACACATTTTGATGTTGTTTTAATAGAATGAATGTACAGTTATGAGTACCGTGTAGCACCATCTGTCGGGTTGGAAGATACCCGAATTTGGGGGCGTCACAGACACCAAAATCAAACTAAGCGCCAACTCTGGCCTTCCATACGAAGATCCCACACTTTTTCGAAGCTTAGCAGGGGCTCTTCAATATCTCACCTTCACTAGGCCCGATATATCTTATGCGGTCCAATAAGTTTGCTTACACATGCACGATCCTCTAGTCGAACACATGACAGCCTTGAAACGCATACTACGTTACATACAAAGCACGCTCACATACGCATTAAACTCTCAAAATCGCCAATCTCCGACCTCATATCTTACACGGATCCAGATTGGGGCGGATGTCCCGACACGAGACGTTCGACTTCCGACTACTGTGTGTTTCTCGACGAAAATTTAATCTTTTGGTCCTCTAAATGGCAACCGACTCTATCTCGATCAAGCGCTGAGGCCGAATACCGTAGTGTTGCTAATGTTGTTGCTGAATCTTGTTGGATCCGAAACTTACTTTTGGAATTGCACGTCTCGGTCTCCAAAGCAACACTCGTATATTGTGACAATGTAAGTGCAATTTACCTCTCTGAAAACCCCGTTTAACATCAACACACCAAACATGTTGAAATGGATATACACTTTGTTTGTGAAAAAGTTGCTCGTGGACAAGTTCGAGTTCATCACGTTTCGTCTTGTTATCAAATATCTGATATATTCACTAAAGGACTTCCGCGCGTACTCTTTAATGACTTTCGAGACAGTCTCAACGTCCACAAACCTCTCGTTTCGACTGCGGGGGAGTGTTAGCATTATCTATATTAGACAGTCAACTCTCTTGTAAGTAGCATTAGTTGTTTGCTACTCTCTCTATCCCAGGATAAAAGTCTTTATTACTATTTTGGGTAGTCCCATGTTAAATGTCCACTTTTTTTTAATAACCAAACTTTTACACATTTTTTTCTATTATGCCCATAACATTAAATATCTCATACTTTTCTTATTCTAATTCTCTCTCCATATTTAATCACATATTATTATGGGCAATTTTATCATTTTATTCCTCTTCTTAATATGCTTGAAAAGTCCACCAAGACTTTTATCCTGGGACGGATGGAGTATTATTTAGCCTTAACTCTAGCCTAATCAGTTACAAATCAAGTGTATATAATTGTACCTTTTGTAATTGTGTTAAGGAAGGAAAACCATTATCTTACAATATATATATATACTAGATGTGTCGCGTGCTTCCGGCACTGTATGGACGGTGAAATTTATCCCAAGTTTTAGACGACTCAAATAATTTATTGAGTGAGCGGAAAATTTAAAATCATTTGTATTTTATTAGATATATATATATATATATATATATATATATATATATATATATATATATATATATATATATATATATAACCATAGTTGGATTTTGATCTATAACCTTTCAATCCATCTTAGACTGCCCAAAATAAAATTGAAAATTTTAAATTTAGGTCATCCACATAATTATTTTAAGGATGTCCACAAACTATTTAAAATTGATTTTTTTTAAAAAATAATATCCTAATCCTATCAATTAATAAGACCTAAGAAGAAAATGGTGAATAACTCATCATGCATGAAATTCATCCGTATATAGGATAGTGTTGTTCATTTGTAAAAGTAAGTTATTGACAACAATTAACATGGAAGCTTCCAACTATAGAAAGTATAAATCTAAGAAAATTGATATTTTTACGGTATTTTTTAATATTTTTATATAAAAAATGTTATTATTTTTTATTGTAAATTTACAGTTTCCTAAATTTAATTGAGACAAAATTCCTCCCTATTAAATAATTATGGCTAATCTATAATCTCATTTTATTCCCCTTCACCTTGGTAACTTCAGCTATTAAAGTTGTCTATAGGTAAAGTTTTGATTTTTTTTTCTTTCTACCCTAAACCCTAATTAGTTAACTCGGTTGAATCCTACTAACTATATCACCCTTTTAACTCAACGAGTCACTCACAATTCTAATCCTTTTTCTTTCTTTCAACCAGTTTCACATTTTGTTTCAAACCCTCAGCCAAAAAAAATCATTCAAATCCCCTGGAGAAACCCACCGAAATCTCCGTTCATCAATTATTTCCTTTCTCCCAAATTATCATCGATCTATTTCTTTCTCCCAAATTAGGACGGAACAAAGAAGGAGAAATTTATCATGGGGAAGAGTGAGAAAACGGGACTAGGAAGAAGCCTAGTGAAACACCACAACCAAATGATCCAACAGTCCAAAGAGAAGGGCAGAATCTACAAGAGCAAGAAAGTCCTCGAATCCATTACCGAAGTTAACGATATTGACGCAGTTATTGAACACACCGACGAGGCCGAGCTCCTCTTCACGTCTGAAAACCTTGCCGTTAACCTTCGGATCGATTTGTATGTCATTTGTACCTAAAATATACCCAACTGAATATACCAATTTGACTATTTCGTACTAGTTATGTTTTTGTTTGATTTCTAGCTGGAAAATTTATTATTATGTTCTGGGTTCAATCAATTTATTGTTTATTTAATACACATTTTGTTTAATTCTTTATAGTTACTACACATGTTTTTGTTTGATTTCTAGCTGGAAAATTTGTTCTTATGTTCTGGGTTCAATCAATTTATTGTTTATTTATTACCCATTTAGAGTGTTGATTTTGAGTGATTTGATACCCAACTTATTATGTAGCGCAGGACATGTTTTGTTGCTCAATTCTTAGTATTATTCTAGGTTGTATTAGTTGATTTTTGTGGCATTTACAATATTACATATTGGTTTTTTGTATTGTACATGTTCTTATCTATATATAGCTGTTATTGTGCTTCTTTCCCACAAGGTTTTAGGTTTGGATTGTCAGCTCTGTATCTATCTATTTATTTAGTATTGCACATGTTGTTTGTAAATTTCTAGCTATTTTGGATTCCTATACTGATGATATTTTAGGTGTCTATTCATCTATTTTTGCATAATGCATAGATAATGATCAATAAATTTACGAGGGTTTAACTGAATTGAATGGGATTTCCATATTTTGGTTACTGTTTGAACTTAGAAGGTGAATTTCTTTACATGTACAGAAACTCATGAGGAGTTTCTGAATCAAGAATCAGCATAGAAGAAGGGAAACATTGTGGTAAATAGATGTTTTATGTGTCAGCAGGGGTGGGAGTCGGCTGGTAATTTACTTTTAATTGTGAGTTTGTTCGCCAGTTATTATCATGGTTTTTTTGTGGGTGGCTTGGGTGATGCCTAGTTCAGTGGTTGAAGTCTCTAGATGCTTGGAGGAGGTTTCGGGTCATGTAGAGAAGTCGTTTAAAATGAAATATGCTTCCCCATTGTTTATGGTGGGTGTTATGGCGGGAAAGGAAATGTAGATACTTTTATGGGAGGGAAAGATCACTTATGAAGATAGGTGAGGCCTGTGTGGGTTGTTTACTGAGTTTTTGCTTCTACTTTGTACATGGATATGAGGTTGAAAGTAGTGCGATCACGCAATTTTAAGATGCTTAATATTACGTTGTCCCTTTACTCTATATTTCATTGCTTATAATTTTGATCTCTCTTATGGCATGCCTACATTATTTATCATATTTTTTTTTTGGTTTTCATTCGCTTACGCTCTAAATTTTGCCTGTCATATTTTTTATTTTCATTTTCTTGATGTTTTAGTATTCTTACGGGCTTACAATTTTTAAGTCTGTTTATGATTAATAAAATAATGGGATACCACCTCTTTGTGGCTTATTAAGTTTTATTCATAAACAAGTAAAATTTCAAGAATTTAATTCAAGTCCCAGTTGATGTCTCTTCTTCTCTAATGACTATGTTTTTGTTGTGATTTGATATGCTATTGATTGGGTACAGGGACTCAAGCTCTAATACTAGTGAAATGACACCCTTTGCCAAAGGAGGGAGCAACAGAAGAAAGAGGAGGAATTGCATGCTAGCAGTCTTCGTGTTCCACGCAGGCATGTATATTTATAATTATAAAAGAACCAACTCCAGTTTCTTGTGTATTTGTAGACTTACAATATTATGGCCTCTCTTCAGGCCACCATGGAATACTAAAATGTCTGTGGAAGAGCTTGATACCAATGAAAGATCAGCGTTTTTAGTTTGGCGACGAAGCCTAGCAAGGTCTGCTTTACTACATGTAATTATATATTAAACTACTTGCATCCATATAGCCGGACACTTATGACTCTTTATCTCTGCTTTATATCCTGTTTCTATAGGTATTAGGGGAATTGTTTGATGGTTCCCTTCCTTTTTTTTTGGTAAAATGAACTTGTATCTGCATGTGTTTTTTTGCATTATCTTTTTGGGATTCAATGCCTATTGAATTGTTAATTTTAATCTTATCTTCTGTACTCCTTTTAGTTACTTTTTTTTTGTTTCTCAATCATAACTATACAGTGATATGATTATGACTGTACTGTGGTCTATTGGTCTTGAATATTCATTCACCCCTTATTCATGGGGCTTAATCTAATTTCATGACCTCTATATCCTGCAGACTTGAGGAGAATGAGAAGCTTGTACTTACTCCATTTGAGAAAAACCTGGACATCTGGAGACAGCTTTGGAGGGTGCTTGAGCACGAGCGATCTGGTGAGATCATGTGGTCATTTAGTTACTTAAAATAAAAATCTCCAAATTTATCTTTTTTCAGGAGAACAAGCGCATGAGCTGCACGCTTTAATATACCAGTTTAACAGCTGTATAGATCTAATTTAATTGGTTTTTATTACTACTTTGGAGACCACATTATAAGAAAACCTGGATGAGTAACATTGTTTAAATGCATACAAGGATAGTAATTTAGGGTAGGATCTAGATTCTAGTTTTGAATTTTAAAATTTGACAAGGTAAAAAACATCTTCAGACTTGTCTAATAGGAAAACTCAATTTTTTTTATAGCTTACAATCATATATGAAACTTCTTGTTCCCCCATTTTTTCCCCCTTGTATCCTCTGTTTTCTGTTTGTAAACTTTCCTTCTTTTTTTTGGATGAGTATATACACTCATATTTATGAAGTATGTGAAAATAACTTGCTTAAGTTTTCATTATATGAGTATTTTCAACCTATACATTTTCTACTGGAGTTACTGTATGAACCAAGATTATTATTTTTTACATAATATGGGACTACTAGGTAGGAGGGGTTGCAGCCTTCTAGAAAATGTTAGCGTCATGCTGTTATATTTTCACAGCTGGATTCTGAACTTAGGAATATGAAAAAAAATCTGTTTGTTAAGTAGCCTACAACCAATAAATTTAACCTTCTAGACAAATTTGAAAAATGCTGCAGAAGCTTTACAACGACTAATTAGCCTAGTATATTTTCTATTTTGCATCTAAAAATTTGATACGATTACGAGCATTAGGTAATTTTCTAAAGGGTGTCTTTCTGCTAGACATAAATGCCAGTTGTCTTTCATTATTCCCGGAGTTTTAGCTGTTCAAATTTCATGATCGAGAACTAGGAGACAGTTTTTGCCATTCTATCTTAGTAAGTTGACGGAAATTTTAGCGTCCATCAATATCTTACATGAACAAAATCATGAAGAAACCTTAAAATTTATACTTTTAAGTTATTTGCCTTGGACCTAATTTTTTTTGTTTTGATAATTTCATTTCAAGATTCTTATTTTCCTTGTAGGGATCTTTCCTTTTATGTTTAGTGTGGAGCAAATAAATACAATGAGTTTAAATAAACTTTTAACCAGCAAGTTTAAATTGAGAACATAATACAACAACACAAAAATATAAAAATAAATAGAGTTCCACAATTTATAGTGTTGATTAACCTAATTAGCAACTCATTATTCTAGAACAACATAACACATAAACTTCAATATTTTATGCCATTTATTAGATTATGAACATAACTCTTTCTTTATGCTTTATGACTGTCCTCTCTCTTTCTACTAATCCAAAAAATTTGACTAAACCTTCTCTCTCTGCAGCTTGTTATGGTTGTTGATGCACGAGATCCACTATTTTATCGTTGCCCCGATCTTGAGGTACTGCATGAAATATTTATATCTTTGTTTAGAATGCATTGCTGTATCATAGTGACTCTGTTTCTTAGGACCAAATTATGTGGAAACAATTAACAGTTGATTATACAGATTTCTTGTCTCATTTATGTAAAATATGATGGTGACTCCATTTCAACATATCAAAAGCATTATGTATAATAATATAAGCTATCCATGACATCCTTGTATGCCTGTGACCAAGTAGGAACATATACGTCGAATTTTAATCTATAAATGTTGCTTAGTAACAGCTACTCCTTCCTCCATTCCACTTCGAATGTCATGGTTTGAAACAATGTTTGTGGCATGCATTTAGATATTAAAAAAACATACTCCCTTGGTTACAAAATATATTATCGATATTGACTTTTTAGAAGTCAATCTGAGATTTTTCAAATTTAAAATTGACATAATTCATTTAAGTTATAGAAACATTAAATCTCAACAAGTAGTACTCTTTAGATAGTTTAAAATATTTATAATTGAATTGACACAAATTAAATATATTCATATCAATTTTGAACTGAATATAAACAATTGACTTTTAAAAAAGTCAATATTGATCTTATATATTAATACGATCTGTCGATCTTATATTTTGGTACTGAGGAAGTATCTAGATGCAATATTTTGTAATTTAGTTTTTTCCGTATTATTTAACATCTAAATTACAATTTTAAATAAAAATGTATGTTAAATATTATATCTAAATATGTCTGCAGTATTTCTTAAACTATGTGGCCCAAACACAATAACCAACAATGGCATTCAAAATGGATCACCAAAGCATTACATTGTCAAGTGTGCAAGCCGCATAAAACTGTCTTGTAAAATATGTGTTGTGTTGAAATAGCAACAAGAAATTATTCCCATATAACAATGCATGGTCCCGTGCTTTGACGGCTTTGTAGGTTTATTTTAGCTTCCTCTTTTGAGCTCAGGTTGCACATTGATGTTGGCAAGTTTGCTTGTTATGGGATTTTGGGGCATCTAAGGATGAAAAGATTCTTTGGCGGTGTAGTTGCTTCGCTCTTCATTAGGACCTTCAAACATAGAAATTCTGGGATTCATAAATTTTTCATCTTGCGTAGGAAGTGACTTTTTATTAATTATAAATATTATATAATTATTACTCAGGGCTTTGGAAGGGGGCTTTCTAGTGGTAGCTATCTTTTATATTCATAGAGATTGGTGGGCTGCATTCTCTTGGTGTTTGCATTTTTATTTTACTGAAGAAGTACTTGTCCTAATCTCTTGGATCTCTTCTTCTCCATCATTAGTTTCTTCTGTTATCTAAAGTAAAAGTATAGTGTTGGAGACAAATACAAAAAGTCGAAACAGAGCCAGGAAGTTGTCAGCACTAGATTATGAGGATTAGGGTAACAAAGGAAGAATCATTATCTATTGATATGGATGATATTTTCTTCTTTTAATAGACATGTAGACATGGTGATTCTTTGGAACGAAACATAGTGATAAATTTATAAAATTCCAAATTCTTGATTCATGTTTTATTTCCAGTTCGTATGAGGAGAAAGCATAAAGGGAAGCAATTGATATCTATTGATATATTTTTAACATAGTTGCAAATATATTGAAAATATCAAAATTTTGTAAAATGCTTTCTACAGTATGGTTTAACTTTAAGGATGTCTTAATATCCGTGCCACAAACACTAAAAAGAACTTGGCCATCTCTTCCTGATGGAGAGGGTATTTGGTTTCTTATAAAATTATAGTGAAAAAATATAAATGGTAGAAAAAGAATTGTAGCTTTGTATTCCATGGGAGGAATTATCAACTGCCCCTAGATTGCATTTTTTGGGGAGGAAAGCAGAAAAGAAAAGGTTTCCTGGATAATGCCCATTCCATTTATTTGATGAGTTTTAAAAGCACGACTTCCGTAAGTATTTCAATCTGTGTTTATTTCCTGAGCAGCTGACAATATAAGTATGACATTGACCTTTGTCAAACTGCAGGCATATGCAAGAGAAATTGATGAGCATAAAAGAACATTACTTCTTATTAACAAGGCTGATCTTTTACCATTTTCTGTCAGGTATCTTACATCTCAATCTTTCTGCTGGTGTCTGTCAACTATTAACTCTGTAATGTATAAAAATTAAAAACTCATATAGCTTGGCATTCTTTGCAGAGACAATTGGGCTAAATACTTCCGTCTTCATGGGATTCTTTTCATATTTTGGTCAGCTAAGGCTGCTTCCGCAGCCTTGGATGGAAAAGAGCTTACTCTTCCATTAGAGATGCAAAATGACCAACAAGAATCGGTTGATGCTGATACAAAAATATATGGGCGCGAGGAGCTGTTGGCCCGTTTGCAGTCTGAAGCGGAGGAGATAGCATTGGTGAGGAAATCAGGGTTCAATAGTACAGATGCTTCTCCAGTTCATTCACTTGGTTTAGGTTCTGCAGGAATTGTAATGTCTATGAGTGTCACAGTGGGATTTGTGGGGTATCCTAATGTGGGGAAGAGCTCAACAATCAATGCCTTGGTTGGCGAGAAGCGAACAGGCGTTACTTCCACCCCTGGGAAGACGAAACATTTCCAAACATTAATCATATCTGATAAACTCACCTTGTGCGATTGCCCTGGATTAGTATTTCCATCCTTTACAAGCTCGAGATATGAGATGATAGCTTCTGGGGTTTTGCCAATTGACCGTATGACTGAGCACCGTGAGGCTATACAGGTTGTCACAAACCGAGTTCCTAGACTTGCGATTGAGAAAGTATACAAAATAACTTTACCAAAACCAAAGTCATATGAGCCACAGTCTCGCCCTCCTTTGGCATCAGAACTTCTAAGGGCATATTGCACCTCTCGTGGATATGTTGCCTCAAGTGGCCTGCCAGATGAAACTAGAGCTACTCGCCAAATTTTGAAGGATTACATTGACGGAAAGCTGCCTCACTTTGAAATGCCTCCGGGATTGTCAAGCAATGAAGATGCGCTGGAGGATGCCACAACCTCCACGTTGCCTGAGTCGTTTGATTTAGATTCATCTGATGATGAGAACTCTGTGACTGGTGAAGATGAAAATGGACCAAGTATGCAGCATGTGATGAACGATCTTAAATCATTCGACATTGATAACGGACTAGCTTCCAGTAAGGCCCTCGTTAAGAAGAAGCCTTCAGCTGCATCTCATAAACAACACAAGAAGCCTCAGAGAAAGAAAGACCGCTCATGGCGAGTTAAAGATGATGGAGGTGATGGAATGGCATTGTTAAGGGTCTACCAGAAACCAGTAAATTCTGGACCTGTGAAGGCTGGGTAGGTTCCATTTGAAAGCTATGTGCTGGATTTTATCATATGCTATCGGGCCTATATAGTTTAAAGTTATAGGATTAGAAGTATGCATACATTTGCTTGTGTTACCTAATGTCACTGCTCATGCCTACTGGTATGATGATATGTATTTGGATAATGTTAAATGTTTTTATCGTGCAAAATTTTCGTTCGAACTCATATGATTGTATGTGTTATACAGATGATGCAAGGGAAAACTTCTTATCCCCCAGTTGATAGAAATGACAGGAGTTAACTAGTCCCCCATCTCATATTCTGCTATTCCTTTTAAACAAGTCTTCAGCAAAACGTGAAAAAGATGTAAAAATCCCTTCAAATAATGGAGGAATAGGTACCACAAAGGAGGAATATGTACAACAATGGAGGTACTGGGAAATTTCCATTTTAAATAGTTTCAGATTAAAATGAAAACTTCTGTGAAGGGATTAGGTTTTAAGTCTTGTCAATGCCTAGTTTATTTATACATTATGTATGGGTTTTTCTTATTATGTTCTCTAGTGACTTGTGATGGAATTTAAGGAGGCCATTCCAATTTTGTAACTCAGCTCAATAAAAATAAAAATAAACATACAAAAATTCAAACCAACCAATTTTAATACTCTATCGGTAAAATTGTAAACGAACCAAACAGTTCAGGCTCGACTCGAAAAAATACGAGCAAAATTCGAATTCATTAATAATATGATCTAAATTTGAGTATAAAAAGTAATTCGAATAAAAATATGAGTAAAATCTGAGCATGATTATCTTCGATTCGTTTAAGATTCAAATTACTCGAATTTTCGATTATGATTCGATACATACTAGATTGATATATATATTCGATTAGATAATCGATACATTCTCTTATATATAATTAATATTAGACATGGCAAAATCATTGACCAAGCTCATGGTAGGGCTAACTTCTTCATCCATTGATGAGTGGATTTTATACCTATGAATCAGCCTCTAATTCGGACTTAAACTGTGTTGATCCTGTGTATTTATGTTATTTTTTACTTGTTTATGTTTGTTTTATGTTTAGGTGACATGGCGTAGCATTCATGTCATAAAGGTGGCTTTGTGACAGGAAGTTGCATCAAAATGAGCTAAAAATACAAATCTGAGAACACCCCGTAGGGTAGGGGTACATGACCAAGTCTGAAGACCCCTTGGCCTATATAAAGTAAAACCCCGTAGGAGACCCAGGTCTTGGGCAAAAACAAGTTTTGTTTCAATTGGAATTCTGCAGCAGCGTGAAGGAAGCAAGTTGGTATGGCTTGGGACTTCGATTGGCATCAATTTATGAACTAAATACATGTCTTATGATGAGATAAGGGATATACAACAGGGAGATAACATCAATCAATCAATCAAGAAGCAAGAGCCCTAATTTGAGTGAAGAACATTAGAGGAAAGAATTGAATTTCAGAATCACAAAGATTGCAAGTTGGAGCGAAGAAGAAGGGTGATTTTGTATCTATTCTACTTCTTTAATTCAATTATTATAATTGGGATGATGGATTCTTTTATGAATTCAGTTTTTATTTCATTCATGATGAACTAAATTACTTTTTAGGCTTAGGATGAATCTTTATTGTTGAACAATGATTGTAAAGCCTTAATTTCAGTTTAATAATCTATCAATTTAGTTTATCTATTGTGATTTGTGCTTTAATTTATGAATTACTTGATCACCAATTCTGTGTGAATTTATATGGATTCGAGAGATGATGTATGAATCTAGACTTAGTCACTTTAGCATGTGTTCTTGAATTCTGTGTTTAATAGAATCTTGATTTATGTTAGGGTAGAGATATACTTAACACTGCATGTAATCGTGTAGAGAACTTGAATTTAAACCCTCTTTGATTTTAATTCACATAGAGATATAGTGAATTAGTTAATTAGGGTGTTTGACTTAATTCTATCTAATTTATGGATTTAAGTTAATACGGTCATCGAGAGATGGCGAATTCTACCTACGTGTTCTTGATTAATAAGCTGGGATAGTGAATTGAACTGGAATAAGGTGTGATAATCGGAGTGAGACGTAAAGTGAAGTTGTAAGCTTAATTCTCCATTAATTGCTTGAAATTACGGTTATCAAGTTATGTTGATTGGTTGAGATTTTTAGTTCTTAGTTTTTTTTAATTATAATCCTTAATTTGAATAGTTTAATAAAAGTTGGATTAATAGAAAACTAGTAATTGATAGGTTTAATTTTTTACTATTCTCTATGGGAACGATATTTTTTCTTACTTCTATATTACTTGTTGACCACGTGCACTTGCGTGTGAGCGTATTTAGAATTCGACCAACACCTGCCCGTCAAAAAAGGGTTTTGGGCTTCATTTTTTTAGCCTATGAAAATCTGGACGTGTTTGGCCCGACCCAATTTTAGCCCGGCCCGTGAAGGGGCAACCCGTGGGCGCCCGACCCTTTAAAAAAAATCCACTTCACTGCAGCCTACTACAACTAAAAGGTTGTTGGCATTGTTGTTCCTTAAAACTTAAAAGGTTGTTGGCATTGTTGCAAATGATGGTCCTATATAATTCATGCTTCATGCTTTATTGCTTATCTAGTTGTCCTGTTTTGTTTGTAAAGTGTGGAAATTGGTGAAAGTTCACACATTACAAGGGTGTTTTGCTAAAATTGATTGAATGACCACTGCTACATTTCATCAGTATAGTGCACTAAATGTTGATTAGTCTAGTTTGTTAAGAGTCATTACATTTCAATTTGAATTTTATTAAATAGCATTGTGATTTACAGATTTTCAAAATAAATAAAAAAGTAAAATAAAAGAAAAAGCCCACGGGCCGGTCACTTACTTTCAGCCGACCAACTTGTGCCGTTTTGGTCCCCTTGATAACTTCGACCCGAAATGATAACTTCGACCCTTTTGGGCCAAAGCAGAACTGCTTTTCTATGTCTAATTAATATATACAAAGCTGAATCAAATTAGGATGATTAATTATTATTATATCATTTTGTTTTTAATTTTAATTGGGATTATATATTTGTAAAGTGTAATAGTAAATATATTTAATTTCTCATTTCTAAGTAAAATAATAAATTCAATTTATAATTATATTTATTATAAATCTAGTTATTATGTGGAGACTCGAATTCGAGTTTGAATTCGAAGCTCGTGAAAAGTTTGAATATAATTCAATCCGAGTCAGATTAAATTTGAGTAATGAATATTCAAATCGAGTCGAATCTTAGTAGAGCTTTTCAAATACAATTCGAATTCGAGTAAGAATTTAACTTTTCGAGTCAAATTCGAGCAACTTTTTATTCGGTTCAATCATATATATATAGGGAAATGATCCATAACAACTATTTGTTACGAATCCTTATAGGACATACACCATTTCTACCACCCATTTTAAACATCAACGTACGAACGAGATTTAAAAAGCCAAAACAGTTGTCCACTACTAATAGTAGCGAACGGTTAAAAAAACACATACCATCCGCTATAATAGTAGCAGACACTAATAAGAATAAAAGTTTGAATTTATTAACTAGGATTTAAAGTTTATTTAAGGATTTATAAACCAAGATTTAGGTTTATTAATCAAAATTTAGGGTTTATTAACATTTTTATTAACCAGGGTTCAGAGGTTAATAAGGTTAATAAACCCTAAATCCTAATTTATAAACCCTTAACCCTAATTAATAAATTCTAAACCCTAATTAATAAAGTTAAACATTTACTCGCGTGAAAGCTGATACTATTAGCAGTAGATAGATTGTGTCTTTTTATCCATCCGCTACTAATAGTAGCGGACGTCGATTTTCAGTTTCTTATCATGGTCTTTCCTTTTTGTTTTCAATGGTAAGAATGACGTATCCTCAATTTTGGTCAATAACAACTAGTTACTATCATTCCCCATGTGTGTGTGTGTATGTGTGTGTGTGTGTGTATATATATATATATATATATATATATATATATATATATATATATATATATATTAACGCCTGATTTTGTACGCCTGACGAAATCACACCAAAACAACAAACCAAAACAACGCTAACAGTTGATAGAGTAGTTGATTGTATTGTTGTGCAATCAAACTCACGAAATACACACAGATAAACATACAAACATCATTGTAAGAGATAAAATATGAACACAAGAATTTACGTGGAAACCCAATTGGGAAAAAACCTCGGAGAGAGAAGAAATCCACTAAAATAATATGGAGAGCACACATTATTTATTTGTGTCATATGTCCTTGTGTACCCCTTTAACCCTGGCTTGTTGCTGTATTTATAGAAGTCATGTTCGCCCAAATCCAACTAGGAGTAGAAATCCTTTTCAGAATCACCTTATAACTGCAATTAATGATTGATTGCTTTCTTCCCAATTTAGATCCCCTTATCCCACCAAATAAGAAAACACAATCTTACTTTAATAAGAACTCTCCACTATTTGAGCAAATAGATAATAAACGTTATGGACATTACCCCTCAGTCTCTTATTTATAAGGAACTTAAAATAAGAGAGTATACAAATTTATCCCAACCAAAGATCCGTATCTGCCGAAGACGAACTGTCTCACCTAAACACCATACGCCGAATAAATAACAATCCTTATTACAAACCAAAGATAGATAAATAACCATCCTTATCACAACCGAAGATATAGACAACTAACCTTATCACAACCGAATAACCAACCTTATTACAACTAAACCAACCTTAATATCACAACCAAACTAACCTTATCACAACCGAAGATAGATAAATAACCAATCTTATTACAACCGAACCAACCTTATCACAACCGAAGATAGATATAATATAGATAACCAACCTTATCACAACCGACAATATAGATAATATAGATAACTAACCTTATACTTACCGAACCAACCTTATAACAGCCGAATATATAAAGAACCAACCTTATAACAGCCGAAGATATAAAAAACCAACCTTATACCAACCGAACCCTTATAACTGCTTCTTCCCGGACCCACAGAGAGAGTATCAAAATAGAGTTTTTCGGGCTTGATATAAAAATAATGAAAACATTCGTCCCTAGGAACCGAATATACCACCGATCACACACAAATATTCGTTCCTAGAAATTGAACACACCACCGATCACAAAAAATATTCGTTCCTGAACACACCACCAAACTCCAAAAATAATGTTCTTCCCTAGGAATTGAACAGATTTCAATGAACTCCAAAATACATTGTTAGCCCCAAGGGCTGAACAGATTCCACCGAACACCAAAAAAACATTGTTTGCCTCAAGGGCTGAACAAGTTCCACCGAACGCCAAAAAACACCGCTCGCCCCAAGGACTGAACAAGTTCCACCGAACATCAAAAAATAGATGTTCGCCCCCACGGGCTGAACATATCACCAAACTTCATAAATATTGTTCGCCCCCAGGGGCTGAACTGATTCCATCGAACACCAAAAATACTTTTCGCCCCCAGGGGATTAACAGATTCCACCGAACACCAAAAACACACTATTCGCCCCCAGGGGTTGAACAGGTTCCATCGAACACCAAAATATTGTTCGCTCCCAGGGGCTGAATAGGTTCCACCGAACGTCAAAAAACACCGTTCGCCCCAAGGGCTGAACAGGTTCCATCGAACGCCAAAAAACAAATGTTCGCCCCAGGGGCTGAACATACCACCGAACGCCAAAAAACACTGTTCGCCCCAAGGGCTGAACATACCACCGAACTCCATAAACACAAATGTTCACCCTAAGGGTTGAACATACCATCGAACTCCATAAAATAAATGTTCACCCAAGGGGCTGAACATACCACCGAACCTCTTTTAACACTATATTAGTTCCTAAGAACTGAACAACAGTCGTTCGTTCACTGAACTGAACAACCCCGACCTTATAACACCATCTGTCCTCATAACAACCGAATATAGATGGCCAAAGACAGAATGAAGTCGATGATGTAACCCAAAGTGTGCCGCTATCATCCGAAACGCCATAGGAAAACATCTCAAACCGGTGAAGTTTATACCAGGCTTGTGTATCCTGCCCCCAGTCACCTTAGCTCGAACATAAGAGGAAATCTGAATCTAATATACACATCGCCGAACAGATACCAACCTTATACCCTGCCCATATAATGAGAAGAAAAACCACAAAATTTCAGAATCAAAGTCATCCCAACAATCCTCCCACTACCCATTGCCAAACAGTACCTCCATATCCGAAATACTCTCCCACTAGTAGCTTTTATATCCGCAGTACTCTCCCACCAGTAGCCTCCATATCCGAAGTACTCTCCCACCAATAGCCTTCATATCCGAAGTACTCTCCTACTAAAAACATCTATATCCAAAGTACTCTCCTACTAAAAACATCTATATCCAAAGTACTCTCCCACCAGTAGCCTCCATATGTGAAGTACTCTCCCACTAGTAGCTTCAACAAATATATTAGGACCCTCCACCTCCACCGTTATCTCTCCTCGACCATATTTTACAATTTGAAAAAAGAGAACCACTTATCTTTTATACGTAGGATCTTCCCCCTTATCATAGCAAGCCGACACAGAGGTAAATTAATTGTGTTGGTGATTTTTCGAACAAAATTTTAGTTTCCTACAGACGACGCCAATGTTAACACCTGATTTTGTATGTCTGACGAAATCACCAAAACAGAACGCCAAAATAGTTTTAACAGTTGATGTAGTAGTTGATTGTATTTTTGTACAATCAAACTCATGAAATACACACAGATAAACGTACACACATCATTGTAAGAGATAAAATATGAACACAAGAATTTACGTGTAAATCCAATTGGGAAAAAACCACGGAGAGAAAGAAGAAATTCACTCAAATAATATGGAGAGTACAAATTGTTTATTTGTGTCATATGTCTTCGTGTGTCCTTCTAACACTTGTTTGTTGTTGTATTTATAGAAGTCATGTCCACCCAAATCCAACTAGGAGTAGAATTATTTTCCAGATCACCTTATAATTAACTGCAATTAATGATTGATTATTTTCTTCCCAAGTTAGATCTCCTTATCCACTATATAACAACCCCAAAATTTATACAATTTAATTCTCGATTTCGGTCGTTAACAATACATTCAACCTCTAATTTTCCATCATTAAACGATAATACAACTATTGAAATTTGCGGAATAATTAAAATTTTCTATTACAAACTATTCTCGTTCCTAAAACCTTCAACCTTTACATTTAACTATCTCAGAATCATTTTAATACTACAAGAGTTTACATCGCAAAACAATATTACAATTCAACATTAATACATTATTCAGAACCTTAAACATGGTTCAAATATTAATAACTCAGCCAAAGTATATAAATCTTCAAGTATCCCATCTGATTCATATCTTTCAAGTAGCACATAACTTTACCTTAAATCTTTAACTTGCAAAAGTGGTTATTTGCAAGGTTGAGCTCGAGAGCCCGACAAAATCTAACAGTTTTCATGCATCACATACACGTAATAATATGCCCAACATACATATCCTAATAATTAAAGTAACATGGCATACATGTTTTAATTCACATAGCAAATATAAAGATTGAGTTCCTTACTCAATCATCATTATTTAACCAAAACAATGTAGTCATAAATTGACTTTAATATTTCATGATTACAACATGTATAACATATCATGGACGCTTACAACACATATAACATATCATACAATTTAAAATAGTTCATCAAATTCACGTAGAAAATAGGAACCGAAAGACTTGCCTGATTCGTTGCTTACCAACTACAGCTTACTTTGCCTTTATCCTACAATAGTTTAGAAGTTCATATATACAAGCATCAGTTACATATACACAATGAAATCAATTAGATTGCATTGACTCTTCATCTTATCCTTTTATTTCAAAACATTTCCTTTTAATCGTAACTCGATGTTCAATCTAGTGTTTAAGTCTTGTTACGACATCTCTTTATTCAATCAGTTTAATTACATTAAAATTAAAATTCCTTTTCCTTCTCATTACCTTCCACTTTAATTGACACTTGACATTTAGTTAAGTCTTTAACCTTGTCTTTATATCACCTTAGATGTATAATGTTTGTTAACATTATTTTAGTTAACCTTCGTCTCGTATTTCTTTATACCTCTCTTTTAGTTGACACTTAGCATTTGGTTAAGTCGTCATAACTTGATATTACATTATATTAATGTATTATCTTCATTAAAGTTAATTAAATCAACTTCCATCTCATGTTTTTAAATTACTTCATTCAAATGGTTACTTAACATTTAGTCAAGTTCTTATAATCTTGCATCTATATCCTTTTAGATGTATATTAGGTTAGTTAAATTACTTAACTTAACCTTCATATCATTATTTCAATTTTATTTTATACTTTCAAGTTATTTCTTTTAATTGGTACTTAACATGTGGTTAAGTCCTTCACTTATGTCTCTACATCATTATCTTGCATGCTAAACTAGATTAGACCCTTGCTTGACAATCCTCAAATAAATGACTTCTGCACTGGCTCGAACGGGCATGTTGCCATTGCTACAGCTTCCCAAGCCTTGCACTTACAGACATTCTTGCTAATGCAGACTCACAGAAAGACCAATGGCACAAATGCTCTCGCTTTTTGTCTGCAGTAGTAACGACGTTGCATTACTTGCATTGCATACGCCCAGACCGAAACTTGCGTAACTCAAGTATTGCACCAGTCACACCAACTCAACCAATTCCACCGAATTTCACAAAACTTAACATCTAAAATTTTGTGATAACCTTACTAAACATACTACTCTTCATTCTCACTACATAAACATCATATATATATATATATATATATATATATATATATATATATATATATATATATTTCAATTCTAAGGAATCAAAACCCCAATTTTGACAATTTCATCATTTTTACACTTTTAGCGAATTCGATCGCCACGAATTCGTTTCTTAATCAATTGACACGATTCAAACTACGCCGCTTCCATTTCTTAACATACTAACATAATCCAACATCAATTTACAGATTATAACACATATTGAACATAAAAGTTTGTACTTTCTTAAGCCATATCACATGAATACACAATAATATTTACTTTTCTGCTTCAAACCCATTTTTCCATGAATTTGATACTTTAAAACCATTTGAAGACAAACATATAACAGATTATGAACCTTCTACAACACAATTATCAAATTCACACAATCCCATATTAGAAATTTAGAACATAAACTTAGGTTTTTATACCTTAAATGCTTGATTTCTTTGCAAGATGGTCACAAGCTTTAGCAATCCTTCTCCCTCTTCTAAACAATCTCAAAGAATCCTCTCAAGCTCTCACTCTCTGTGTTTTTCTCTCTTCTTACTAAGCTCTCTCCCTATACTCACGTACTCTTCAGTATCAAAACCAAAAGACGTCACTTAGAAAAACCAAAGGCCACAAGGCCTTGTTTGGCTAAACACATAATTCCCATACTAGTTTATTTTTATAATATTTATATTATATAGTTACTTTTATCACACTTATTTTAGTTACTTTAAATGACTTTAGTTTAGTTAATTTAAATAACTATAATAGTAATTATAATAATTTTATTATAATTATATTTATGATTAATAAATAATTATATATCTAATTTAATTAATAAATTAGACTAAAACCTTACTTTATTTAATTTACTTATTTTCTTAAATATTAAAAATTCATTTAATTTAATTATTCAATTAAATTAAATCTTCAAATAATAAAATTACCATTCATTAATTTAGTTAGCTCACATACTCAACTAAATTGCTATACCACAATTTCATCAACTATTTATTTATCTCAATAAATAAATAAAT
The DNA here is from genome assembly GCA_020205605.1 of Panax ginseng. NCBI lineage: Eukaryota > Viridiplantae > Streptophyta > Magnoliopsida > Apiales > Araliaceae > Panax > Panax ginseng. Next base: position 113,598,872 of record CM035143.1, read on the forward strand.
TAAAATATTTATTTAATTCAATAAATATTTAAAATTACTTACAAAAATTCATTTAATTTCTTCAATAGTTAAATTAACTATTACACATCACTTTCCCAATATAAGAATATAAATTTTCTTCACACTAGATCACATGTTTCAAAATATATAGCACGCATATATAAATACTCAAACCCAAAACATCTCATAATAAGAATTTTAATTATTAAATTCCTATTTTAATAATTTATAAAAATTCGGGTTGTCACATCCTTCCCCCCTTATAAGGATTCCGTCCTCGGAATCACCGAAACCCTACATTAGTAAGGTTTTCATCAAATCTCTTTAAAGAAATTTATCGTTGAATAACATCAACATATTACCTTAATATAGGTTTTACATTTCGTACTACATTCATTTCTTCAATAAATTCTAGGTTTTATTTCATAACCTTCACTTAAACTCAATTATATTTTGAGTATTATATATTCTTTAACCCATTCATTTTCTTTTCTAAGGATCGTTATCATATACTCAACTTATAAACAATCGGGATATTACATTCACCCCTTCTTCTAAGAATTTTGTCCTCGAAATAATTATTAAACTTTTTTTATTAAAAGTTTTACATTATCCGTTGATAACTCATCTCCTTCTCCTTTCAAAATTTATTTTCTCACTTATTCAATATATTCATCATTCAGTGTTGCATTCTACGACTTACTTCTTTCTAAGGAATATCATCCTTACCACATTCGCCTTTTTGAATAACAAGAATCTTTCACAATTGCTCAATAATTGGGAAGCAGTATGAATAACTCAGGAATTTAAAAGATTCTCGAATCATGATGAGGGGTCACAAGACCTTGAACTACGTCACCAGGTAATCAAGTATATCGACTTGAACCTTTAACAGTCATAAGACTATATGGACATTTCTTCTCGTACTCAGGGAAATCAGCCCTTCGTATAATGTTTTGTTTACAAACATTTTAATGCTTTCACGTAATATAATCCCCTATAAAAGGGTTGTTCACCTCAGCTTCTCAACATCTGAATCCGCACCAAAATAATTTGGTTCGGGAAAATTTCAAAGAAAACTTTGAATTTCATAAAACGTTGGTCTAGCTGAATCAAATAGCTTAGACTCATACAAATAATTCAATTCCAATCGAAACATGTATGGGGCCAAACCCTATTGGCAATTAACTATCTTTAAAATTCTAAAAATAATTTTATGACGTCATGATACCGTACTGTGTTTACAACCCGTTTGAGGATTCCGTCATTTTGTGACTTTGTCATACCACATCATACCATAGTGGGCTGACGATCCTTAGATCACATCCAACATTAAGTAATTCTACATTGATAAATTCATCATTTTTATCATCTTTGCACCAGGTTACATGATGCATTAATGATATAAAATATATTTTGATATTTTCAAATCATTTTCGTCTAACCGAAACAATTAGCATAAACTATTCTTAAAACAGTTCAAAAATCTTTGAAAATCAGTTTTAGTGATATCATATCTCAACAGGTAACGATGTGTCAGTGTCCCGAAGTCCACATATACACATTTGTCACCATGCGTTGAGAGTAAAAATTCAATTTTAAAAGGCACCTAGTGCGAATTTAGCTTGATGTCAAAAATTTTGAAGTCTAGCATAGCTAGAAGATTTGGAATACCTGTGCTTCCACCATCAACTCCACTTTCTATAATAATCCATTGTTTAATAAGTCTATCTATTCATATCATCCTCAATACTCCATTTACACTTAATTATACCCCAGTTCACCAAACTTACCGCACATTGGAAGTTCAGGAACTTGCCATAATAATATGAGTTTAAGAACTTATCCTAGTCAGACCATAGACGTCCATTCACTGAGTGATTCAAAACATACCATATTATTATGAGTCACGAACTTACCATATGCATTAGTTTTAAGAACCGCACCTAATCCTAATAATATCTGACTAATCTTAATAGTTTCTAACTATCAAATATACACATAAGAAAAGAATCACCTTTTCACCACATATACATTGATAGCGTGACACCGACATTCCAATGATTATCAATGTGATAAACCAAGTGCAAGCACAAAATCTCTGCCTATACAAAGGTTTGTACAACTTAGTCACCATAAGTCCTCAATTGAAATCCCACCTAACATTACCTTACTCTTAAATTATTCTTAACTTGCCCTTAACTTGCATGCTCAATACGAATTCCTCGTATCACATATAAAAACTCCTCGTGAGTTTATCTCGTACTATATCATAGTACATTACCTTCATAGCATCAAGCTATAATTATTCAAACATTACAATCCATCTTCCTTTTATAACTTAAACAGATTATCTATTCCTCGGAATCACCGAAACCCTACCTTAGTAAGGTTTTTATCAAATCTCTTTAAAGAAATTTATCGTTGAATAACATCAATACATTACCTTAATATATGTTTTATATTTCGTACTACATTCATTTCTTCAACAAATTCTAAGTTTTATTTCATAATCTTCACTTAAACTCAATTATATTTTGAGTATTATATATTCTTTAACCCATTCATTTCCTTTTCTAAGGATCGTTATCAAATACTCAACTTATAAACAATCGGGATATTACACACTAAATAAAGAAACACAATTTTACTTTAATAAGAATTCTTCCACTATTTAAACAAATAGATAATAAACGTATATGTGCCAACACCAAATCCAGTCCATTAAATAAATTGAGCTACACCTTAACTAGTTTCAAATAATTACATTCCAACAATATATATATATATATATATATATATGTGTGTGTGTGTGTATGTGTGTGTGTGTGTGTGTGTGTGTTCACACGTACATATTAATATCTCTCTTAGTGATCCTCAAAAAACCCCACAGATTAATATATGCCACATATATGCGTGCATGAATTAGTCAAGGAACGCCTTTCCTATCTATAAGCATGCATGAGGGGATACTTGCCATCTTTCCCTCTCTTTACCTCTCCCACCCCTCTAGCTCTATCATCTATATATACATATGTATAACTATCGTCTCTGCACGATCCATTTAATTAACTATATATACTGCTATATATATATCTCCCCCCAAAATAAAATAAATAAGTTGGGTTGTCTGTTGTTGATTCTGAAGCACGTAGGTGCTGCTTAATTGAAATTAATATTATGGCTTCCATGGCTGTGGTACGAGTACTACCGCATATATATATATTAGAGAGGTTCAATGACGGACCACCTATGTCGACGATTTTCTAAACTATAACGGCGATATAAACCGTCGCTATAGTATGGACCGGCTATGACGATAATATGAATGGTCGCTATAACTCAGAAAATCGTCGTCATAATCGATCCATCAACGGACCAATCCTATTTATTTGGAGTTTGATGATGATGTTGATATGTATGCGGTTAAATAATTGCATGGATTGATTTAATATGATGCATATTTATTTATTTGTGGTCATTTCACACATATTGCAGAGGTATTGGAGATCAATGGTGGTGAAGGAGAATAGGATGAAAGGCGTAGTAGTCACGCGCTCATTCGTTTCTTCAACCACTCCTAGAATGTCCACCGCCACAAATACTACGGCCAGGTAAATTCCATGAATCCGATGTTCATTTTGAAATGTGGAAGAAAAATAACAAAATACTTGCAATGCTTTAAACTAATTCCGTTTCAAAATTAAAGATACAATTTGATTTGAAGATGAAACATGAACGACATATTAAATTTCAAAATTAATATAACTTATAAAAAGTTTAGAATGAAATAAATTTTGTGATTAATAGATTTTGTTATATACTGTACAATTATAATAATTGTATCGACTAGAATATTTAAATAAATTCACATCAATTTAATATATTTGATTTCAAAAGTCAATTTGTATCCCTAATTTTTGGAACATAGGGAGTATAATATTGGAGTCAAATCATAGTAAATGGTGATGATAAGATTGCCACATCTTGCAATATTCATTATAAGATTTCACGGTCAAGATTTAAAAGCACAACTCTATTACCATAACACAATATTATAGTAAGAGATTTGCTTATGGCAACACTTTATTGTGGTAGGTAGTAATTTTTTTTATATAGAAAAATTGCAGCCGTAAAATTTATAAATAAATGGTATAAATATAGTGGCAAAAAATAGACCCATAACAATATTCCAATATCAAATAGTCATGAAAACTACAATTCCATATTTCCATATAAGGGAATTCATTTAAAATTTGATATAATATATATATAATGATAATGATCAGTGGTTATATATAATTGTAGAGGGGGAGGAGGAGGAGAATCAGGTGGGGTTAAAAAGCCGAAGATGGTGGAGCTGTATCCAATGTTCGGAATGCTAGTGGTGGTATTGGCTGTTGCGGTTCACACGGCATATCAAAATATAGTCCATTCCCCAGGGATAAAACTGTCAAAGAAGAAGAGGGAATCCTTGCCGGAGGTGGATAATCCCGATGACACCGTCCATTCCTCCGGCAATCTCATCAACAACTCTTTCCTCCGCAAAATCGGCCAAATCCAGCAAGACGGAAATCCAGTCATGCCCAATACTTCCCGCCCCAACCCTTTCACCGTGTAAGTCTATTAATTTGTAGCAATTTTGATGTAGAGTTTATGGCGGTAGCATTTGGACCTCTAAATATTGCCTTTGTAAATTAAATAAACTACATTTAAAAAAGTTTCGAGTATGATTGTACTCACAAAATGTACTTATATCAAACGTACGTACGTACTCGTTCTTACATTTAGAAAGTAATTACAAAAATAAAACATACACAACATAATTACAAAAATAAAACATAAGCAATATAAAATTTTGGATCTTATATTTCAATGAATGTATTATTATATATTTTGTTGTAGTCGCCTAAAATCACGTGTCATTATCCGATCAGGTTATCCAATTTCATATTTGAAATTAATAATCCCTAAAATCATGCAACTTTGAAATCAGAACAACGGATCAACAGCGGAGAAGACAAAAATACGAAGCCCAAAAGCTCATGTCAGCGACTAAACTCGTGTCGGAGAAAGGCGAAGCCGGTTGTCGCGACGCATCTCTAAGATCGAAAATAGCATACAAAATCAACAACGCCTTGAAGATCGGTAACCAAATCTGCGGTGATTGTTGAATACAAGATCAACATCAACCGATCAAAAAATCTTTGAGGTATGTGAGTTTAAAATTTATAATCATATAGTTACCTATTATTCTACTGAATTACTATATTGGTTACCTTTCTTAAGTTTTTGCACTTAAAATGGTCACACGGTAAGAATAATGAATGTTTTGATTGCAATATGAATGTTTTGATTGCAATTGCATGTAAAAATGCAATTGATTCTTTAACAACATTACATTGGTTCTTTGTCTAACTATATACTATATTCTTTGTTTAATCTTTGGATTGGTTAATGCATAATGGTACTAACTAATGTTGCATTGGTTCTTGACTAATAATGATTTGATTCTTTGTGTCCATTACATTGAGTTCTTGACTAATAATGAATTGGATATTGTGTACCATTGCTTTGATTCTTGACTAATAATGACTTTATTCTTGTGTAACATTATAATGATTCTTGATTATTACTTGATTCTTGACTAATCTTGACTTGATTCTTTGCTTAACATTACATTAGTTCTTTGTCGACTATGTACATATTCTTTGTTTAATCTTTGGATTGGTTAATGCATAATGGTACTAACTAATGTTGCATTGGTTTCTTGACTAATAATGATTTGATTCTTGTGTACCATTACATTGATTATTGACTAATAATGAATTGGCTCTTGTGTACCATTGCATTGATTCTTGACTAATAATGACTTTGTTCTTGTGTAACATTATAATGATTCTTAATGAAGACTTGATTCTTGACTAATCTTGACTTAATTCTTTGTTAACATTACATTGGTTCTTTGTCGACTATGTCTATATTCTTGACTAATCTTGATTTGATTCTTGTGTACCATTGCATTGTTCTTGACTAATAATGACTTTATTCTTGTGTAACATTATAATGATTCTTGATGAAGACTTGATTCTTGACTAATGATGACTTGATTCTTGTTTAACATTATATTGGTTCTGAGGTTAACATAGGTTATTGACTAATAATTAATTGGCTCTTGTGTACCATTGCATTGATTCTTGACTAATAATGACTTTATTCTTGTGTAACATTATAATGATTACTTAATGAAGACTTGATTCTTGACTAATCTTGACTTAATTCTTTGTAACATTACATTGGTTCTTGTCGACTATGTATATATTCTTGACTAATAATGATTTGGTTCTTGTGTTCCATTGCATTGATTCTTAACTAATAATTACTTTATTCTTGTGTAACATTATAATGATTCTTGATGAAGACTTGATTCTTGACTAATCTTGACTTGAGTTCTTTGTTTAACATTATATTGGTTCTGGGATAACATTGATTTTATTACTTACCATTACTTATTACATTGACGAAATGGAGATGATTCGGTTGTACTTTATTTCAACGGCACATGGGTGATAGTAACGATACACCAAATTTGAAATTCTTGGCATATTAGTTCCATCAACAATTTAGATTCAAAGAAATGCTAACAAAAATATGCGATTGCATTACTGGCTGAACACAAAAGCCTTGACAACATTGTCGATCAAATTTGAGGATTAAAGCGACATTCCACCGATCGATTATATCGGATGAAACAACCTTACAATTCTTTACGGAAATGAGTAGAAAATCGATGAACAAGGTAAATTCCCATTGATTGTGGATATTGAACCTGAGAATGGGGCGCTTGACGATCTTGCATAACTTGACAAATGTAGAAGAATCTACAATTCACGATGTAATGCCAATCGAGATCAACCTGAGGAATTGACACTAGTTCCACTAGCAAAGCCAATCATGCCAATTTGGAGCGCAATATCTTTGATCGACTTGCAATGGAAATTATTGAACAACAACGAGACGAGACAACATGACAAATCATCATACGCGGAAGAGCGATATGATGATGTAATATCGGATCCGAATGAGCGTGAAGTAAAATTACATCAAACCTACGCGAGACAAAAAAATCCTCTCACAAATGCTATGAAATTGCATTCAATCGAGAAAAAAGCAGAATGACACAAAGTCCAGCGAACAAGTTATAGAGACTTTGTGCTTTAGTGTATATCGATGAAAATTGCAAATGGAAGATGAGAGCATCAGTTTGAGAAAAAAACCGGTATGTTCAAGGTTAGAGAATTGATGATATCCACACTTGTTAATTCGATGTATTGTTGGGAGACCACGAGACGAGCAAATAGTGAGTTGGTCGGTGAATGCATAATGCAAAAAAATAACAAATTTGAAGAAAATATACACACCAATGATATTGTGGAAGACATGATGTCGAGAATATAATGTATACATCTCTTACCAAAAAGCATGGAGATCGAAGGAGAAAGCGTTGGAAAAGGTGAGAGGAAATCCACCGACTACTCACTCATCCCATCATGGTTACACATCTTTGAAGAAAACAAATCCGGTAACACCTTAAAAACATTTATTGGTTTTGACATTATCTGATAACCAATATGATGTTCCACGATAACGAAGATATCATTACGATAGATTGTTTACCATGTAAATTGTTTCTTGATTAATATTGTATTGGTTACCTTCATGCAACATCTTTGATTCTTGTATAATGCATTGGTTACCAAACATGTGGTTACCAAGCATTAGTCGATAATATTATTATTCGATAACCAAAATAGCATTAGTCGATAACCAATTAAGCATTATCGATAAACAATAAACTATTACGATAACCAATACACCTTTAGGCGTATGCATGTTTAGTTATTATTAGTATTAGACCATTTGTATGCGGTTATTATACATGTTTGGTTACCTTAATCACATGTGTTTAGTTACTAAATGTAATATACAATTTGTATACCATTAACCACATGAGCGTTCTGGAATTACTAGTGATTTGGATACGATTATACTACTTGTAATTCTAATGATAGTCTTGATGTTTTATATCGAGGTTAAAATCCACGACCCTTGAGTTGAAACAAATGGTGCGTTTCAAGTATCTATTCTTTGCCATTGGAGCATCCATTCAAGCATGGCACCATTGTTTTCCAATCATTGTGTCGATGGCACATTCATACAATCAACTTACGGGGACATTCTTGATAGCAAGCACACAAGATCTGGCAAGAAAACATTATTAGATTGCTTTTTAGGTTGTTGTGGTGAAAATGAATTGTCTTGGAAATGGTTTTTAATAAATTTGAGAATTGCTTGTGGAGTTAGGGAAGGTCGATGTATTGTTTGAGACGGACATGAAGCCATTATACAAGGATTTGAATTGTGTGTTTTTAGGATATCATGCATGGTTCTGCACACATATCATATCTTGAAAAATATAAAAAAGCAGATTCAAAAAGAAAGGAAAGAAGTTAAGCGAGGCTTACAGCGGGGTTTGTAGAGCTTACATTGAACAATTCAACAAACACATGGTTTGAACTTGATGCCATTGATCCTCGAATAAGGACATATCTGGAGGAAGAGGTCAAGAGTTGGATAGGTGCACCGGGCTCCATGGGATTTATGGCGGTACTCAACAATGATGACTTCAAACACCATGAATCTATTAACAATGCAATCAAGTTTATCGGGGATCTTCGATTCGCGACAATGATTGAATGCCTCGTTTATGCGGTTCAAAGATGGTATTTCACAAACAAACAAGCGACCATATCAACATTCACAACACTTTCCTGGCAATTTGAGAGAAAGTTGCAATCTAATATCTTTAAATCAAAGATACTTAAGGTAATTAATACTCGATTTAAATTATTGCATCTAATTTGCATTTGCAATCTCTTGACTATTACTAACTTGGTTCTTCTTAATGCTAACTTATTCTTGTGCAACATTAAATTGATTCTTGACTATTCTTTGAATTGATTCTTGTGTAACCATATAATGGTTGTTGGCTATTCTTTGAGTTAGTTCTTGTGTAACATTATCTTGACTAACGATAACTTGGTTCTTGGATAAAATTATAATCTTTATTGATTCTGGACTAATGCTAACTTACTTAATGTGCAACATTATATTGATTCTTGACTACTCTTGAATTGCTTCTTTGTGTACTTATATCTTTGGTTCTTATATAATGCTTATTTGGTTCTTGTGTAACATTATATTGATTCTTGATCAATCTTGACTTAGTTACTTATATAACATTATAATATTCTTGAGATTTATAATTGTTTCTTTTATATTGGTGGTTACTTATTGACTAATATTGTGTACTAGTTAATTGGTTCTTTGTATATTTGGGATCTGACTCTTAATCATATAATGGTTCTTGTTATTCTTGACTTGGTTCTTTGTGTAACCATATAATGGTCATTGGTATTCTTTGAGTTAGTTCTTGTGTAACATTATCTTGACTTCTGAAACTTGGTTCTTGGATAAAATTATAATCTTTATTGCATAATATTCTTGACTATCTTGACTTGGTTACATCTTATTGTTGACTTACTTAATGTGCAACATTATATTGATTCTTAACTACTACTTAATTGCTTCTTGTGTAATTATATAATGTTCTTTGTATAATGCTTATTTGGTTCTTGTGTAACATTATCTTTGATTCTTGATCAATCTTGACTTAGTTCTTATGTAACATTATAATATTCTTGAGATTTATAATTGTTTCTTTTATATTGGTGGTTACTTGTTGACTAACATTGTGTACTAGTTAATTAGTTCTTTGTATATTTGGCATCTGTTATTAATCGATTGTATACATTGGGTGTTGTAGGTTGAGACATCAAACTTAGTGATTTTCACTTTGTTTTACGATGTCTCTAAATATTATATTAATGGACATCGAACAAAAGACATGCATGTCTTAGTAAATTTGATTACCATGAGATGCCTTGCCCTTGCTTGCTTTCTTTGTTTATTATGAGCAAGAGAAATTTGAAATTTATTATGATTTTTGCTCAAGAAATTACACTAAAAGCAACTTTGGTCAAAGACATATTAAACTTCCATCATGCCATTAGATGACAAAAAAAAGCGGGATGTATCGGAAAAGTAAAAAACATATGTATAAAACCACCCAACACAAGAAGGCCCGGCGGGAAGACCAAAAAAGGGAGTACACAAACACGGATCTGAAATCAAAATTCAAAACAAATCGGCGAGTGCGAAGAAAAGGACACAACGAGAAAAACATCACGATAATCCCCGGTTTTAAGACCACTAAAAAGATGCGATATAGTGCGATTAAATTAAGAGTGTAAATACATGAATGTATTATTGTTTACTTTGAGTAACCATTAAGCGATTGGTTTGTAAAATTTTTGATTGTGTATAGTAAACAAAATTGTTATTCATTTATATATTGATTTACGATTTCAATGAAACATTAACAATAACGATAATCAAATAAATACATAACGATAACCATAATGAGTTTTAATGGTAACCACATATTTACATACTTGATAACCATAACGATTTACATTACTAATAACATAACAATAACCATACCGGTTTTAACCAAATAATTACATAACGATAACCATAACAATGTTTAATGATACCCAAATAATTACATAACGATAACCATCACGGTAACCACCTAATTTCATACTTGATAACAATACCATTTTATAATGGTAACCACAACATAAACAACTTTGTATATCCGATGACATATAATTAAAAAAGGGTATTGAAGTTTATGAAACCCATGTATACTCACACATGTCCACTTAACATATGACATATGTCACGATACAATATTGTAACTCTCTGGTTCTTATCAAATCATTATCTGGTTACCTATTTATACATGATTGGTTACCAATTTGTATATTACAAAATTATAATTGGTTACCATTTTATACATAGCGATAACCATACTTGATAACCATACCGGTTTTAATGTAAACCAAATAATTACATAACTTGATAACCATAACAATGTTTAATGGTACCCAAATAATTACATAACGATAACCATCACAATAACCACCTAATTTCATAACGATAACCAAACCGGTTTATAATGGTAACCACAACATAAACAACACATATATATATTGATGACACAGTAATTAAAAGGGTATTGAAGTTTATGAAACCCATGTATACATAACACATGTACACTTAACATATGATATATGTCACGATACAATCTTGTAACTCTCTGGTTCTTATCAAATCATTATCTGGTTACCCTTTATACATGATTGGTTACCAAGCTGTATATTTCAAAAAAATCAACAAACACAACTTAAAAAGAAACAAAATACCAACCAACAAACAATATCTCTTTCATTAATGCTAATATAATCAAATATGTAATCCCATCTACATAAGATCCATGAACATCAAAAATCATAAACCATACACAAATGTTGTGTATAACACCAAAACTTAAAAAAAATACACAACAAAATTAATAAAGACAAAACAACAAAATCCGAACTAATCAAAATGGGAACAAATCTTCACGAAAATTCTCTATCGATTATCATAGCCCTCCAATTTGCTTGTTCTAGCATGCATATATATAGGTTTGTGCATAACTTTTTTAGATACTTATGATGGGGAAAGGAATAGGAATCGATCAAACTTACGATGAATGACATGCTCGACAAAACAAATTGTGAACATCCCACAATCAACATAACAACAAACAACATATAACAAAAATCAAAAATAAAATCAACCTATATGTAATAATTAAAAAAATGTACACAATTTAACCCTTACCCCTCTACTTGTTAGAGGGCCGTCTCGGCAAATTCCAACTCAATTATATCGTCTTACGTCCTTGTTGCGTCTGGTCCTTTCTTTGAAATCGATGTCGGACCTATCCTTCCAAAAACCAGGACTTGCTTGCGATGGTATGGGAAGAATGAAGATGTCTGACTCCTGAACATCGGATATTTTAGTTTGCATGGATTTCCTTTTTGGGTTGTAGAAATTGTAAGCATTAGACACCTCGATGCACATCAAAAGACAACAACAACCAATGGTCGGTGATGACATATGAATTGGGAACAACACATAGTCAGCGTTCCTCCATGGTGTGTTGACATCCATAAACAACCCATGTATGTATTCGACAACATCACCCTCCCAGACGAGAACAATTTTGTCACAATTTTTTTTGTATACTCTCGAAAAAGCGGTGATCTTCTTTGTGAAACCAACAATCCGTGGTGCGTTACCCTTATAGGAACACTTTGAATGTCTTGCCATTTCTGAAAATAATACTGAGGCAATATTGATGTCTTTGAGCCAAAAAAAAAAAATTAATAGGATATTAACGAGTTGTTGGAAAATGCAAGTATGTGATTAATGTAACTAAATAATGTAAACATAACTACAAAAACATAATTTTAAAAAAATACTCACATAAATCGTCTAACCCTTTGCCCGAGCGTCTTTAATTTATAGAACCACATCTTGATGATATTGCAATGGATCCAAATACAAAAGAAGGCATGATAATATCGTTCTTTCCGGAAATTTGTCCAGATCCTTGATATAATAACATAATATTAGTATACACACTAACATTAACAATTCTTTTATTAATATACACACTACTACAAATCAAACTTGCGTTACATAATTAACATACTAATCAACCAACTTAATTTTAAAAGCGGTACCTATTTAACCAACAAATATTAAAATCATAACCATAATCAAATAGTAACTAATACATAACTAATAGGTAACAAAACATAAACTAATATTAACGAATATAAAGTAATAGTAACCATAACATTTATTTAATAGTAACCACACCATTTATTTAATATTAACATTTATTAAATATTTAATATTATCTGATAACCAAAAACAACATTAGTCGGTAACCAATTAAGTATTATCTGATAACCAATGTAATGTTACACATTAACCAATACAACATTCGACGATAACCAATACATCATTAGGCGATAACAAAAAGCAACGTACCAAAATCGGTAAACTAATCAACAACAATTTTTAAACATTAATCGGTAACGAACCATATAATCACATAATAACAAAACATAACTACTAGGTAACAAAACATAATCTAATAGTAACGAATATATAAAATAATAGTAACCATAACATTTATTTAATATTAACCATATATTACTACTGATAATACAAACTTATTTGTTTCATAAAAAACTATAGCATTGTTAACAACAAAAAACAAACCTTTTTACATTGTTTATTCCAATTTGAACCATTCTTCAAACAATGCCTCTTCAAATTTTGAGGGCATCTCCATGCATGATTTGGGGAATGCACTTAAGCGTCTGAAGTGTTTGACTAGCGGCACCACTTCTGATAGATGATGAACCGGTAGATCCAGAACAACTGCTTTGTATATGGAGGCAAGTAAAATGGCACTCTTTGCGGGTTCACGTCTGGTCTACCACCGGCTTTGTGGACACTCTTCTCCACTCATCACACTTAGCTATGTCACGTGTGGTGAGAACCATAAAATCAAGAGCATACACCTTCTTTGCCTCACCTTTCTTCCCTTTTTAGGTTGACATAAAAAGGTAATATATCGATTAGTAACTTTGAATAACATAAACTAGTAACCAATGGTATCTGACGACCAACAAACTAAAATGAACATGTTATATTAGTAATCTGAATAACATAAACTAGTAACCAAATCATAATATAATAGTAGCCAAATCACAATATAATGGTAACAAAACACATATCATAGTAACCAATTCACTATATAATGGTAACAAAACATAAATAACATTTAAATAAATGATGGCCCATAATTATAACACTAACCTTATCAGCATCATACACAACAATCTCTTTCCCAGTACATTGGCTTAATATGTCAAAAGACGGCATGTCATTATTATTGTCAATCTGCGCAAAATAAAGAACCATTTAATAATTAAAACAAAAGACATATATCACATAACAAAACAAACAAATATGTCTAACCTTGACATCTTCTTCATCATCATTATTATTTTTTTTTTCATCGGGTTCTTTAACCATAACAGCACGTTCAACTTCATTAGCAATCTCAATTACATTCACATCATTCTTCTCCACGAATATTGACACATCATCACCAACTTCATTACCCAATTCAATTTCATTCCCACCCTTCTTCTCAACTTCATCCAACACATCATCACCATCATTATTCTTATTCACTTTTGAACCATAATCAACATCCTCATCAACATGGACCTCCTCCACCATGACATCAGCATTCTCATCAGCAACGTCATCAGCAGCATCATCATCAGCTTCATCACCTTCACCACCTTCACCGCCTTCATAACCTTCATCACCTTCATCATCATCATCATCATCATCATCATCATCATCATCATCATCATCATCATCATCATCATCATCATCATCATCATCATCACCAAAGACATTATCGAATCGTCGTCATCATCGGAATCACCATCAAGCTTTTTGTCCCCCGTCTTTTGATAGCACGTAACTCATCTCTAATAATGGACCTAAGGTCCTGCATAGCTGGACATGTAAAAATTGCATTTCATCTTTAATATCGATTCGCAACTTTCCAAATTCTTTCTTGATTTGAAAACTTCTTTCTTGATTCGGACACTTTCTTCTCCAACGACTTAGGCCAGTACATCAATTGCCTCTTTCTGATGATACATCAACACCAATGTTGTCGGCCTTCACTTTTTGTCTACTTTCTTGTCACCATCCTTCCCATTAAAAAAGTGAAAACCGCCCAAATCAATGATCCTTCTCCTCGGTAGTGGGAATCAAAGCTGTTTATCCTCGGTTTTGAAAATAATAAGTATACTTTAGTATATCATCTAACAAACAATGTACAATTACATTGAAATAAGCGATAAATAAAGAATCATAAAACATAATCAGTAACCAAATACATATATACAGGTAACCAAATGTATAATAAGTAGTAACCAACTAAATGTATAAATGTAACCAAATGTGTATATTCGGGTAACCAACAACAATGTCATTAGTAACCTGAATGTAATCTAATCGATGCTTAAGTATTTGAATATTCAAGTAACCAAAAACATTGTTATTATTAACATGCATATAAAATAATCAGTAACCAAACGTGTATATAAAGGTAACTAACTACTTTGTTGATAGTAAACTTCACATAATATTTTCATTTATCAAGTATATAACTAAAGGTAAAACAACATACATGTACGGAACAAAAAACTAATTCATTCAACTTGTCATTAAAGCGGCTTCATTAACTCCTTCCATCTGAATAAGCGGACATCAAGAAGCGGATGCTCGTCATTCACATATACCCAGACTTTTGAATGTCGAAATAGTTTTAAACATAAAAACTTGGAATACATCGGAAGCCCATTCAACTTATACAGTTTGGTGTAATGATCCATGTAAAAATTGTATGTTGAAACACCATTCTTTCCTTTCTATAACGCCCTTTGAAGCATTAGACAAAGAGTACTTTGTCATCTCAAAACAACTTTCCCCCAAGGAAAACTACTAACATCGTCGTAACACAAAAAATTAACCATTGCCCCATCAACGTAATTTTCAAAAAATGTGCACATAATGAAATTAAAGACCAAAAATATCATAGACATCTTAATAGCCTCGTCATCATCATCAAAAAAGCGCCTTCCTATATATCCTACCTATACTACTACGTGTCACGACTTACGTCACCAAAAACTTACCAATAAGCATATTCTCCATACCTTTATATGGAGTTATATCATCCTCACCTTTCCATCTCAACCCGGATATCATACAAAACTTCGAATAAGCCAAGACACGACCCTTTTCTCTCCGAACAAAAACCACATTTCACCATCATCCCTCTGGTGAACCTCCCTCACAAGAGCGTGGTGAATAATGTAGGAATACATTTGGTGCTCACCAAACTCAAAAAATTCCCAAAACATGTTGCCTTAAATTTATCCGGTGACTCTTATTCAATTTATTTGCAATGATCTTTGGGGACTTCCATATATGCACCAATATATCACTTTTTCGGTGAATTTTCTGTTCCATTCCTCGTAATAAAGATCCCATAACTGCAAGTAAACAAAATCAGATTTACAAAGTTAACCAACCAATCATATGATAGTAACCAAAACAACATAGACAAGTAACCAATATAGCTTTAGTCATTAAACAAAACATCGTTAATCAATAACCAATCCAGCATTAGACAGTAACCAAGACAACATTACACAATATAATAGTTAGACAGCAACCAATAAATCATTAGACAGTAACCAAGACAGCATTATACAGTAAACAACATGTTGCAAAAAGGTAACCAATGTAAACTGGTTACTTATTAATGTTGTCTTGGTTATCTTCATGCAACATGTTTGATTCTTGTCTAATACATTGAATTACCAACCATGTGCTTCCAATCATTAGTCGAAAATATTATCGATTAACCAAAACAACATTAGTCGATAACCCATTCGACATTATCGATAACCAATACAATGTTGCCACGATAACAATACAACTTTAGACAATATATTGGTTGAGGCGATAACAAAACATCATTAGGCGATAACGAAGACATCATAAGACGATAACGAAGACATCATTAGACGATAAACAAGACACACATGTCTGATAACCAAGACGACATTACACAATATAATAGTTAGACAACAACGAATAAATCATTAGAGCGATAACAAAAGGCGACATTATCGATGCAAGCAACATATTGCGAAGAAGGTAACCAATGTAAATTGGTTACTTATTAATATTGTCTTGGTTACCTTCATCTGAACATCTTTGATTCTTTATCTAATACATTGATTTACCAACCATGTCTTTACCAATCATTAGTCGAAAATATTATCACGATAACCAAAACAACATTAGTCGATAACCCATTCGACATTATCGATAACTCAATACAATGTTGCCTGATAACAATCTGACTTTAGACAATATATTGGTTGAAGCGATAACCAAAACATCATTAAACGATAACGAAGACATCATAAAGGCGATAACCAAGACATCATTAGAGCGATAAACAAGACACACATGTCTGATAACCAAGACAACATTAGACAATAACAAAACATCATAAGACGATAACGAAGACATCATAAAGAGCGATAACCAAGACATCATTAGAGCGATAATCAAGACATCATTAAGCGATAACCAAGACATCATTAAGCGATAACCAAGACATCATAAGGCGATAACACATCATTAAGCGATAACAAAGACACTCATAAAGGCGATAACGAAGACATCATTAGGCGATAACCAAGACATCATAAGAGCGGTACCCAAGTCGGTTTTGGTTACCTTCATACAACATGGTGGTTATTATCTAATGCATTGAATTACCAATCATGTAGTTACCAAGCATTAATCATTAATATTATCACGGTAACCAATTAAGCATTATCTGATAACCAATTAAGCATTATCGATGAAACAATAACAATATTTAAATTAACACACCTTTAAAATTAGTTGAGTTGGAATTATCTTACGGATAAGCACTTGAGCTTCATTCTTAACG